>CM067335.1:138227078-139485494 GCA_034376525.1 Nicotiana benthamiana
TATTCATGTGTATTTTTTAGCCTAATGAGGTTTTGCTAATTTCGGCTTTACGTGCATAATAAACGTCAATACTATGATTAAAAGTGCATCTCATTAATACTATTTAGGATGTTTTACTTTATAACTACTCCATCTTCAGAATTTTCTTCTTTAAAAATTATATCGAAAATAACTAAAAGTAATTATGAAGAAATTCCTAAGAAGCTTCTTCATAGAGATATCTTAAATCTTAATCTTTGCTTAGATTTAATCCTTGCTTTATGACTTTGCGCTAATCGTACTTGAAAGTAATTACTCTCAAAGAAAAAGGTTCATTCTCTTAATCTTAGTTAATCATCAAAATTTCTTGCTTATTTAGGTACATTAACTAATGGGAGACAAAAAGATTGTTGATAAGAGGGAACATTCATGCATGGCTACAAACATGATTTATTTGTTCACTATGTGGACCTCTTAATCACATAAATTAGCATTAGATAGCTAATTGTATACTATTTCTGTCACATGAGCTCCAATCATCACACTTTAAACCCTACAAATCCCAATATTATTTAAAGCAATTCTAAATATCACAAAATAAAAGAAAGGAAACATGAAGCGACGGTAAAGTTATCTCAGTATGATATATGTGTTAGGGGTTCGAGTCATGAAATGAACCACTGATGCTTGCGTCAGGATAGTCTACGATGCTTACATTAAACCCCTTTGTAGTGTAGCATTTTGCCGAATCTTGTATAAATACGAAATGCTTCGTCCGCCTGAATGACCTTTACAAGATTAAAAAAACTAAAATCCATTATTTTGAAAAAGGCGTAGTGTAACCCCATTACAATTTAAAAAGGAAGGTTAATTGTATAAACCTTCTTTATGATCTAGAAAGCTAATCTTGTTCTTTAAAAGTCTTCTTCTTGAATATTATATTGTAAAGACAAAAAGGTTACTCTAAAAATACATATATAATGCACAATTTTAAGCCAAAGTTGGTCCTACGCACGCTTGGTTATAATGTTTTAGAACATGATTAATACTTGCTTTCACTAATCCTACACACGAGGTGGGCGGCTACTAATTTTATCATTTGGAGGATTTGAAATTAAACTTGTTTCAATTTCGAAATATTAACAAGGATGGAGCAATATGGAAAAATTAAAATGTGCCTATGATCTTGTAAGAAAATTACTAGCTACCGATAAAGCAGTCGCTGAAGCTAGGAATTCCATTAAAGGTATTTCTATATATATAAAAATTTTCGACGAATAAAGTTCAATTGAATAGCCTTCGCTAATTTTAGCTTCGCCTAAGTAAAAGGCACACATAGAATTCTAACTTGTTGGTTTCTACTTTTAGGTTTTTAGCACTGAAATCATTACATTTCTGAAATTATCAGTTCAAATGGAATAATTTTTTGAGGTTTACAAAATTTTTCATATTTATACATATATTTGGTGTAAAAAATCATAAATTCGGTTGAACTCCTAGCTGTAGGGGTGCACAAAGAAAATCGATAAACCGCACCAATCCGATAATTCGAGTTAAACCGAGAAAAAAACCCGACTATGGTTTGGTTTGACTTGTTTTGGTGTTGGAAAAAAAAACCCGACCATAATTGGTTTGGTTTGGTTTTAACTAAAGAAAGTCAAACCGAAACCAAACCAACCCGACATTACATATATAGCAATTTTAGATATATTTAATATATAAGTATACTTATTGTAATGTAATTTATAAATATTTCTTAGAAAATTTCATAATTTTATCTTTTAAGGTATTATTTCAAGGTTTGATTTAGATCTTTTGAATGCTCCAATAAGTTTTATAGCCATTAATATTAGTAAACTAAATAATGCTAGCAATCAATACTAATGCTAACAAAAGACATTCAATTCAATATTACGAACGGGAATGTATTAAATATTTATTTTTTATTTTTTAATAATTTAGATAAAAATACATAACCTATTTTTATTTTTCTTTAGCTTTTAGGCATATAATTAATACTCACTCATTAGTCTATCTAGTTTAGCATGAATTAATGCTTCTAGATTATGTTTATTTTTATTATGACTTTTTAATTAGCAATATTTATAGTACATAATTTTATTATTTTCTATTGTTGAATATTTTAGGATAATGTCATGAGTCATGACATATCTCATATTTTGTATTATTTTCTTGAAAAATACTTTATATAGTTGTATCTTACTAGGATTAAAGAAATATCTTGAGCATACGTTATATATTTTGTTCTACCGGAAAAAAATTCGAAAAAACCCGAATAATCCGAAAACCCGAAAAAACCCGAGAAAAATCGATATTGAAAAACCCGAATTTATTGGTTTGGTTTGGTCTTTAGATTTAATAACCCGACACAATTGGTTTGGTTTGGTAATTGTAAAATCCGAACCAACCCGGTCTATGTACACCCCTACCTAGCTGACATAATCCATACACCACTTATATCGAATAGCTAAACCTAAAAAAAGGTGAAATTCAAAATTAGCCAAATTTATGAGTGATAATTGAAAATTAGCTACAGCTTCAAAAATTATTGAAATTTAATCATTTTTTATATAAAAAATAAATCTGAATGAAAACACTATTCAAAATTCTGAAAATATTTCAGCATAATATACTGGAGTTTCAGCATAATATATTGGTCCAGCATAATATGTTGGAAGTACATATGCAAGTGCTCCAATCTCCAGTATATTATGGTGGAACTTTCTGTGTGTTGGAATTCCACCATAATATGCTGAAAGTTCATATACAAGTGCATCAATCTCTAGTATATTATGTTGAAACTTTCCATATTGCAGCAAAATAGTAGCTATTTTTCAATAACTTTGCAAAATGCCGGCTATTTTTCAATTACCAGTCCAAAAACTGGCTTGTCCGAAAAAATTTCACCCACAAATAAAACATGTAACATATAATTGCATTAGCCCAACATCCCAATAAAGTAATTCCAAAATAGAAAAATGCAAATGTATTTTCTAGATTCTTTGCAGTAGTAACAAAGTGGCCCTAAGACAGCTCTTTCTTGTGATCCTGCTAGGTATTTTGCTCTCTTGAAAGTTATTGATCTTAGCTTGAACTTATGGTACAAATTTAAAGTAATAAAACATAAGGGGCCTAATGTTATTATTTGGTATTTTCATTATCCTACAAGCTTTCATGCTTCTATAGTGGTTAGCATGTGTTGATCCTCGATGGAAAATTTAGGGCATTTTCAAAAGAACATCTATTGATTTGGGAAACACCTTTTGGGTCCCTTTTATTCTATAAATATGATTATATCAATTAAATATCAAAAGGGGTTAGCTTTTCATAATCTTGTATCTGTTACATCTCATCAAGGCATTTTTTTCTTTTTTTTTTTAAACCCCTCCGGATTTTGAAGGATCTATAGTGTTTTCACACTTTTCCTCAAGCGTGACTCGAACCCAAAACCTAACGGTCATGGGTGAAGATGCTTTTACCAACTGAGCAAGTTTCTCCAAATACTTGGGAGGCCTTTACTGAGAGGACACAAAGAAATCGTAACCCACCCAAGCCTATGGTCTAACGGTCAATTAAATGGGTGAAAAACAATGGGACAAGAAAATGTTATATAGTTTCTTTCAATTTGCCTAAGCTTTGGTACAACAAAAATAATTCGAGTGTAGTCTCACGAGTGGAGTCTGGAGAGAGTAGGATATACGCAGACCTTATGCTACCTTGTGAAGGTAGATAGGCTACTTCCGAGAGAACCTCGACTTAGAAAAAACATAGTCACAAAAGAAATACATCAATGGACAAGCCATGTAAAAAGAAGCAGTAACAAGGAACAGTAACAACAACATGATAATAAGACAACCGGTAATAATAGAGATATATGTATAAGAAAACACAAGTAATGATGATAATACGTTGGCTCTGGCCTATAGGCAAATTATCTGGTATCTTGTGCTAGTGGGAGACAGCAGGTGCGTAATGGAATAGTTGAGACACGGCAAACTGTCCCGAACACCACCTTTATAAAAATAGAAAAGTACATAGCTTTTTTCAAGAACTCATATTCACACATGCATTTTAGGAATTAGATTCCAAAATAAACTTTTAAAAAAATGTTATCTCAAATATGAGGGTGGACTGTTGTTAAAGGGGTTAAGCAAGCAAAGCTAATGATTCATGGAGGCTGGCTTTGTATTCATAATAAAGCTATGAATTGACACTTTATATATGTTATATGGACCCTATGATGATAACCAACAAAATAGCTCAGAATAAGATGTGATTTTGACACTTTTTAGCTTTCAAATATCTGCCTATTTATATCTCTTAAGTTTATTGAGCATTCTATCAAACTCACCTTACAAACTGTAGAGCAACAGTCACACTTGTTGAGAAAAGATGGATCTTGATTCAAATCCAACAATTTCACAAGCACATCCTGAGACAATGGACTTCCTTTCGCGCGCTTGGTGCAGCTTTGCAGTTCAAGCTTTCCAGCCGGAGATGCAAGATCAAGCTCTCATTCTCCACGAAAGCTCGATCAAGAATTCAATCATTGACAACAAACCTCCTCTTCCGGTAAGTTAATAGCTCGCAAATCATGTTTAACATGACATAATTAGTACAAAACATTGAGGTTCATAGTTAGCATTTATATATCATGTTGGTGATCACAGAAAATGGAGAAGAGTATGAAGATGGATGATACAGATAAGTCAATACCGCCATGGAAATCCAACGACGTCAAGGTAAGAAATAGAGTACAAAATTTGTACACTATTACCTCAGATTAATTAAGAAAAGGCTAATGACACACTTCCATTTTTTTGTTAGTCGTGGATATGGATGCAGCAAGCAATGCATCCAGAGTTGAATTACAACAGCTATTTCCAGAAAAAATGGGTAAGTGCAGAGACATTCAATTATCAAAAGCTATAGCTATTGGATTAAAGCGACATGCTCTGCAAAAAAAAAAAAACTGGAATTAGCTACAATCTTTGTCACTACTATGTCGCTAAATTGCTCGTAGCTAACAGAATTTCTTGATAAACAGTTGTTAATCTGTCGCTAAATAAGATTAACAACGGAATTTTCTGTTTAGCTATAAAATTTTCCTGTTGCTAATTCCAACTTTTTTAGTAGTGATGGTGAAAATAAACTAAGTGAGGAGAGCTTGTTTCACGCAGATGCCATGGAAAATAGGACCATTAAAGAATGTGTCAATCAAGAAATGGATTAAAGAAATTAAGCAGAGAAGGAAAGAAGAAAAGAGATTACAGAAGGCGGAAGTACATGCAGCGATATCAGTGGCAGGTGTTGCAGCTGCCTTAGCCGCCATCGCTGCTGAAAACTTGAACCGCGATGAATCAGGAGGTACCAAGGAGTCGGCTGTGGCGTCCGCAGCTGCATTGGTCGCGGCACAATGCGCGAAAGTAGCAGAAGCTATGGGTGCAAAGAGGGACCAACTTAGTGGTGTCATTGGCTCAGCTATGAGCGGCACAAATGCTAGTGACATTCTGACCCTTACAGCTGCAGCTACGACCTGTAATGGCTTCTTTCCACATCTTAAAATACATAGTGTGCATAAATATAATGTGTAAACCAACTAAACTGTTACAAAAACCTAACTTACCAATAACTAAACATAAAGAAAATGCAACTAAAACTCGCCTTTTTGTACTTGCACCGCTACTGTCTCAGCACTCAGAGGAGCAGAAACACTCAAAGCAAGAGCTAGCTTCAAGAATATACTAAACGGAAGCACACCAGTTCTCCCAATTGAAGATAGCAACGACTACAACTTTAACTACGAGAAGTGCAGATCAATTCTCTCTAAGGGAGCAGAGCTCTACATTGAGAAATCAGATGGTATGTCTATTTCTCTATAATTAGTAATTTTATCACATTTTGTCACGAGTTTGGACAGAAAATTGCTACAGATGAGCATTAAGAGAGGGATCAATCTATCGTATTTCCAGATTCAGATGCAAAAGTTACTCTGAAAATTTTGTTGGATAATCAACTGATGCTTCTTTTGCGCTTTGCTACATTGAACAGGAAGATCCAAGCTAAGGTCGGTGTCTATAATCTTAAATGGCGAAGCCAAGGTGTGAACATAACTGAAATCCTTATATCTCTTCAGCTGATATTCACTTGTTACCTACCTACAACATAAGTTTGCTCCAATAACATAGCAGCATCTTAATATCAAGGAAAATAACAGCGATTTCGAAAGGCAAAATAAAGCACCATTCTCTTCTCTGTTTTATTTCAATGATAACCCAAAAAAGGGAAGAGTGAGGTCACATACAACATCTCAATACCATGTGTTCTAATATGAGTTGCTCGGCCTCGGGGTATGGGTGTAAATATGGGTGCAGATCTAGGGGTTGGATCCTTTATGATCTAAATTTTAAAATTCGGGGGCACGGATCCAGGTAAGAATACGGATGTGGTGATTCGGCTAAAAACAATTCAAACATCTAAAAATAGAGTTATAAAAATATGCCAAAATCAAAACATCATGTGGAAAACAAACAAAGTATTCCGAGAAGGAGAAAATGTTCATCAAGAGAAGAATCAGAAAAGAAGATAAAATGTAAAGGACTAATATAGCAATTTCTATGTGCAAGGTAATCCATTTTCTTTAATTTCACCCTACCTTTTGTTTGATTTCAGAAATCATTATTTTTGTCCCAAATTTCTCCATCAAGTTTGGTCAACATACGCAAAATTGGTTGACCAAATCCAGTACGGACTCCACACCCACTTCGTGTCGACATAGGTGCGGCACCGAAAGTGAAGAGTCCGAGCAACTCAGGTTCCAATACAAGCCTAAATTCCTTTCTTATATTACAGGTTATCCTAAGAACAAGGAAGGCCACTATGTTGAAGGCCTTCTCAAGACAAAAGGAAAGTATGTCCTTATATGTATTGCTATTTCTTCACCTCAGCATTTCTTCCACCTCTCGCATTATATATCTGTACACAATGCTTTCTATTATGCTAATTTACAAATTTATGAACAACTGCACATCTGATTGTAGGTGTTGTATTAGACCTGCATGTCGAGCTGTATAAGGATTCTAGCGGAGAAGAAACAGATAGTTGCTATCTTATTGTTCTAACAACAAACAAAGGAATCATCAAGCTAGACATGATGGATGATCACCAGCGATACAGAACGTGGTCAATGACTATTAACCAAATGTTGACGCTCTCTACTTCATTTCCAAAATACGAGCTTCAATTTTACAAAAGCTAGAGTTAATAAAATTTATGGCATCAGCATATTCGTTGTACGTGTCTTGTCATGTAACTTTAGGTTATATAGCACTCTAGTTTCTAAGTTCTCTGATCTGTTAATAGCTACATATTCTGGTTTTGTTTTTGAACTAGTTATGTGTTGGTTAATTCTATTACTTGCTTCAACCTTATATGAGTTTTCATGTTTTTCTTCGACCATAATCTTTTTATTTGATGAATTAATTCTTCTGCTTCCAATTATGTACCTAAACTCCTAAAGTTCCTCAAGTAATAATGTGGAAAACACATTTTAATTCTCATAAGCAACACCTAAAACTGTACACTCTCTGGAAATATGGTCAAAAACAGATGTTCCAATTCTAAGCTATGGCATTCTTTTTGATGAATCAAAGTACTGGTCTTTCATGTTCAAAATCATTTGAAGAATATCTGAAACCAATAATAGTGTGAGAGACATTATACAACAACAACAACAACAACAACAACCCAGTATAATCCCACTTAGTGGGGTCTGGGGAGGGTAGTGTATACGCTGACCTTACCCCTACCCTTGGGTAGAGAGACTGTTTCCAAATAAACCTCCGGCATCCTTCCCTCCAAGAACTTCCCACCTTGCTCTTGGGAAGGCTCGAACTCACAACCTCTCGGTTGGAAGTGGGGGTTGCTTACCATCAGAGCAACCTCTCTTTTCAAGTGTGAGAGACATTATGCAGACAGCAAAAACAACAACAACAACCACCAAAAACCCAGTAGTCCTGCAGGTTGGGTCTGAGAAGGGTGATGTGTACGCAGGCCTTAATCTTGAAGGTTAAAAGGTTGTTTCCGACGAACCTCAGCTCAAGGAAAGATAATAAGCAAACGACGCGAAAGGAACAGCATGCAGTAATCGAAATCTAACAATAATAGACTACAAGACTAACAGTAATACTACTGGTATGGGAACATTATGCAGACAGCATTAGCTAAATAGGAAGCATCCTACCGAGACAAAACAAAAAGTTTAATATGGTTCTCCTTTATTCAGAACCAATTCTGAATTGCATTGAAATCCTTGTGATGAGTTATCAAAATGTCACTTGTCTCTGTTGGAAACTGTTTTGAACGGCAATACCAATGAACATGGTTGACATAAGGCAATCAGTGGACAACCAAGCAGAATGGAGAGAAACTAATGTTTCCAGACTAAAGCTGAGTCCCATTTGCTGAAATAGAGAAAGAGTAGAACACGAATAAACTAAACCAAAGAGGAAGTTCTAGCCGCTATAGTTCATATGAACTGATGTACTCACATCTATGCATCGCATCACACATCGAAAAGATCATCTCTTGATGCATCATACACAGTCAGACATATGAATATTGACAGGTACTAGTGAGATTAAAATGTGGACACCGAGGCAAGAAAAGTCACTGAGTCAAAATAATCTTCTTCTTCTTTCCATATCTTTCCTGTGGTTTTCTTTAGCTTTTCTTACAAAACTTAAATAATCAAACCGTGTGTACAAACTTTTCTAAGTTTCCGCCAAATAGCGGACACCAGTCCATTCTCCAGGAACAAAAGAAATAAAGAATCGAAATATAAACCAAAAGGCAAATGATAATAGAAACCATTTACACCTAGAATAGTTAGAGAAAAATTAAATTCTGTAGCTTTTCTTACAAAACTTAAATAATCAAACCATGTGTACAAAATTTTCTAAGTTTCCACCAAATAGCGGAAATTCCAGCCCATTCTCCAGGAACAAAAGAAATAAAGAATCGAAATATAAACCAAAAGGCAAATGATAATAGAAACCATTTACACCTAGAATAGTTAGAGAAAAATTAAACACCAACTTGTAGATTCTATTTTGCTCATCAAGCACAGAATCACTAGCCTTTTAATGCATACACAGCAACAGATGCCTGAAGTTCTCGATCCACCTTGAAGTGAGCATGGAAAAACCTTTTTATCTGTCAATCACACAAACATGCTTAAATGAGCATATGCTGAACTTCCATTTATTCCACAACAAAAAGAGAAAATAAAAACTTTTTAGAAGCAGATCGAGATGAAAGAAAAGCAACCTCTTGGAAATTATGCAAATCTAGAAAGTCCTTTAGTAGTTTTTCCTGTGAGTCAAATAGCACAATGTGACTAGGTATAGACCAATTCTTAGCAAATTCTGTTGCGAAACCAGCTGGATCCACCAGGAACTGGTCACATTCGTCTAGAGCTCCCTTCTCTTCACTGCAGAAGCGAATGGCATAGACAAAAGTTCAACTTCGGTTAACCAAAACAAAAGAGGATAGCCAGAGATACTCAGAGTAAATTGGAAATCTAGAGTGCATACCTTGGTGTGCAATCCAAGAAACGCATAGGAAGGCTACGGTGAAGAGTTGAATAGTAAGGTGTTGCATGGCATGGTGTCAAGAAAAGGATACTTTTCACTTTCCCGTTGTTCGCCTCTGCAGAGAGGTAGTTCATTACATCCTCTGTCCCTCTCTGTTTAAACAAGAGGTTACAGATATGAAAAAACAAAATCATGCAAATAGGAACTTTCTGATGCCATAGTGCAAACAAAAGAAAAATAAAAAAACTACATACATTCAAGCTTAAAATAAAATTCTTGCTTTTGACGTAGGTGAAAAAAAATGTTGGAACTTTGACGTACCTGATGAACCATACTCATGTAAAATGCCATCGGAATATTGCTAACTACTAGGAACAGGATGGCCAGTAGCAATTTCCCTGAGCTCCTGTCGTGAGTACTTGTAGATCTTTTACCTTGGACATTAGACTTATCACGTTCTCCAATTGTTGCCAACCAGTATCCAGAGAACATCAAAGCTATTGGAAGCACAGGGAGGACAAACCTGTGTGTCGGACCGTTCAGAAAACGACAAACACTTGTTCGATCAACTATGCCTATGACATTGTGGAATGCAAAGATATAATTTGAACAAGTACCTGAACTCTTTGTGACCCAAAAAGCTGTAAATTGCCAAACACCAAGCGACTAGACCAGCTAGCTTCCACTGCTTAGACTTGAAAATGCCAGCAAGTGAAAACGGTAAGAATGTGAAGATCATAACTGTAAAACCCTGAGTGAAGTACCAATGCCACACGTGAGTTCCATAATAGTCTCCGCCAGAAGAGAGAAAATTGAACTTCAGAAAGTTCAGAGGCGCAAGAACCCAAGTGCCGTATATCCAGCGGTCTACCAGAAAAGTAAGTCCTAGAATTAATGTCCTGATTCCATGCGTTAGAAGAGGTAAAAGAGTTTCTCAGTATGTAGTTTTATGGTAACAAACAACAGATCAACTGCAAACACAAATACCGATATCAATCATAAAGACCAACTTGAAGTTTATAAATTGTGAAGTAATTACACTTACCCGATAGGAATCACCTCAAGGAGAATAAATTTCAGCTTATCGCGTGCCATGTATAGCTCTAAGATGCCAATATAAATCCATGTAATGGCACTTGTAGGTCGGATTGCACATGCTAATGCAGCTACAGCTAAAGCCCATTTTCTAGAACCGGGAGAAATTTTACTAGCGGATGTTCTAATGCAAGGCCAATAGTACAGGCTCACAACAGTAAGAACAGTCTCCAAGCTATTGGATAAAGTACGCGTGATACAGAAAAACATGAACCAGTTTGTCAACTGGGCAAAAAGCTGCAAATAATTAAGTACTTCAGTTTCGACGATATTTGGAGTGAAGCATCAGTAGTTAAATGTATAAACACGAATTAGGACACAAGCACTTGTGGATCATCTTTGGATAACAAAAAGAATAAAAGGTAGGATCAAGAAAAATGGAATGCGTAAACGAAAAGGATACCGCAAATTTTGCAACACAGTCACCAAATAAGTCTTGAGAGAGCTTAAACAAATAGAGGTCCCCAATAGCTGAAAATGTTGACTGCAGCAGTCGTGGAGTCCTTATCTGGAAAAATGGAGATTTTGTAAAGCATTGCAGGAAGAACGTCTAACTCATACACGTATATAGAGCAATTATAGATAATCAAACTAATAGTGCAAAAAGCCAAGAGCAAAAATCACCCATCAAAAAGCGGCATACACTAAATCTTACTTTTAGTTGCACAGTTTTGCATTTCAAGTAATTGGATAGTCCGATAACAGAGGTAAGCTGTCCACAAAGTGTACTCCAGAGGATAGGAAGGAAATTACAGGTAAAGGAAGAGCAAAATTGGTACTTCCTCCATTCTCACTTTACACATATTAACGCGAACATTGAAGTTCAATCATATTCATATAGGAATAGCTTCAAAAGTGGAGAGGAACTTAAATTCAGTAAAGCATCTAATGGCATCTTTCCAATAGTACGATATTACATAAGGTATAGAATAATGTATGGAAAAAGCTTCCTTTTCAAGAGAGTAGAATACAACAACAACAACAACAACAACAACAACAACAACAACCCAGTATAATCCCACTTAGTGAGGTCTGGAGAGGGTAGTATGTACGCAGACCTTACCCCTACCCTTGGGTAGAGAGGCTGTTTCCAAATAGACCCCCGGCATCCTTCCCTCCAAGAACTTCCCACCTTGCTCTTGGGTAGACTCTAACTCACAACCTCTCGGTTGGAAGTGGGGGTTGCTTACCATCAGAGCAACCTCTCTTGTCTTCAAGAGAGTAGAATACAAAATATCAAAATTCGTACAGAGTACGACAATTAGACTTGATAAGATATCAATAACCAATCTCAACATCTCCATTAACTTCCTAAAATTTCTAGTTTCATACAACAACAACAACAACGACGACCTAATATAATCCTACAAGTGGGGTCTGGGGAGGATAGTGTGTACGCAAACCTTACTTCTACCCCGATGGAGTAAAATTTCTAGTTTCATAAATACTATAAAATTCCCACAACATGCTACTGCAGCCCCAAACAACACATACTGACCGCAATACAGTACAAAATGTGAGAGCTTCTACACTATAATAGCAGCTTCGTTTCATTAGTTTCACTCCACAAAATGAACTGTTAAACTACAGACATAGAGAAAATTGTTGGAATTTATAACTGTTGTGTGTGTGTGTATGTGCGCGTGTCTATTTCCATTTACATTGTCATATTAAGAGCCAACCAAAATCGACAATAAAGGCTAATTCTTGCAGAGCTACACAATCAAAATTTAATCTTTAAGATCTAATTCACAATAATAAATTACATAAAATTAAAAGAGCCAAAAAATGGTAAAATAATTACCATGAACCAAGGTTTGTCAAGATGAAAAAAGGCAAGAACTTTATATAACGCAGCAAATATTACTGGATGCAAATAACTCCTTATACCCTTTTCCCATTCCCACGTCAAATGTCCATATCTGCAAATTTCATCTAAAAAATGGTTAAAATTTAAATAAAAAATAAATTCAAGAAACACAAAGAAATAGGAAAAAGAACACAAACCCAAATGTGATTTTATGCGCAACTTCAAGGGCTTGCCAGTGTTCATCAGGATTGAAATATGTTTGAACCAATAAAGCATTTATTAATCTAAAACATAAACAAAGGGTAAAAACTTTATTTAATAAAGGGTGTGTGAATTTGTTGTTTTTAGAGGTTTTGGGAAAATTGGTGTTGTGTTTGATGTTAGTAATATTAGGTAGAAAATTGGGGTTTTTTCTTTGTTTCATTGTGAAAAATTGGGTCGTTGAGTTTCAAGATTTGGAAATTGATTTCTTTTGAGGAGGGAGATTTGGGCAGTTTATTAAAAAGAAGATTTTAATTGGATTTCTGGTGTTAGCTTAGAAGAAAAAACAACAGAACTTTTAGGTGCTAAAACGGAAAAGGGTCATAACTGCACCAACGTATTGATTCCGGATCAAAATTACCCTTTGTTAACCTTTTGCAAAGAAAATGTCCCTACCGTTAAATTTGTGGCATACTTTTAAGCCTAAAACAAACAGCTACCTTGTTATTATTTTTTAATTTTTTTTATTCCACGTGTCAGGTTTTGATTGGCCATTATCTGACCCAAAATTAATTTTACCCCGCCCCTACCCGACGCTCCGACCCAACCCGACCGACCTGACCCATCAGAAAACCTTTTTTTACCCACTAACCTAGGTCATTTTCACCGCTTCCATATTCTCTAACCAAACAATGGCGATTTTCTAGGCTTTTCCTACTGCGATTTCAGTGTCTATTTCTGTGATAATGGTGACGGATTAAAGTTGCTTACTATTATTAAAGTCTTCTCTCCATTCAAGTAAGCATTTTTTACTGATATTCTGTAACTTTTTGGTTAGGGTTTCTTGAAATAGACACAAATCTTGTTTCTACTGATATTCTGTAACTTTTCAGTGTTGGGTTCAATGTTAGTACATGTCTTTATAGTATTTTGTTTGTTGCATGTGGTCTAGCTGAGATTTTTCTAACATCTGCTTACTTTATTCGTTTGGGGTTATATTTTTTAGTCGATTTCAGTTGTTTATTCAAAGCTTTCATGTTTGTTTACTAAATTTTCAACGAAATTTCAATTGCATGTGGTCCCTTCCCTTTTTGTTTTGGTCTGGACATACAGGTTATATTATTGTTGATGCCTGATTTCTTTATTCATATGAGGTATACTTGTTTGTTGATTTCAGTTGTTTATTCAGTTGCATGTGGTCCCTTTCCCTTTATTAGTAGTAGTCAGCTTTAAAAATACTGTTTGTTTATTACTAATGGGCCTTTTTTTATGGCTTGCATTTGTTTTCTTTGAAGAATGATTGAGAAGGTTGATTTGGTCTTTAATCATGGGGGTAAGTGGTTGTTGGAACCTCAAGTTGTGTATCTTAAAAGAAGGAAGCATGTATTGATAGGTTATGATGTGGATTTTTTGTCTTATATAAACATTTATTCTGAATATACTGAAAAGTTAGGTTTTAGTAAGGTGAAACAATTACTAGTAACAGGCCCTTGTGGTAGGTGCTTTCTAATTGAGGGTGATGCAGGCATTAGAATACTACAGTCTTTACTGTCAAACCAATTCAAGGAGATTCAATTATTTGATATAGATGAGGGTGAATTAGATGTGGTAGCTCCTAGCATCATTCACATGATGAACCTTATAATTTCACAGTAGGAGTAGAAGTTGGAACTGATTGTGATGCATGTGATGAGGAGGAAAGTAATGAAACTAACTCTAGTGACTATGATAGTGAAGAGTTAGAACTGTTTAGAGGAGAAATGAACAAAGAAGTTAATGACACACTTGACAAGTATAAAATCTTGGAGAAGGGTATGAGTTTTAAAGACTTAGCTGAAGCTAAGAGAGTTGTAGGGTACTATGCAGTTGCTAATAGGAAGGGCTTGAGAGTCAAGAATAGTGATACAACTAGAGTTAGGTACAATTGTGATTGGATGTCCATTTGTGTGTTATATATCCAAGGATAATAGAGATCAAGGATTTAAGATTAAGACTTTGAACATAAATCATGATTGTGGTCCAGCATTTCAGAATAGAAGAGCTACTCCCAATGCTTTAGCATACTATTTCAAGAAAAAAGTGCAAAATAATCCTAAGTACAAAGTCAAAGATATGAGAGTGGACTTGGAGGATAGATTCAGACTTAATGCTAGTTATTCAAAGATGAAGAGGGTTAAGAGAATGGTGTTAGAGAAGTTGGAGGGTGGCTACATTGATGACTACAATAGGTTAGAGGCCCATGCTCAAGAGTTGAGGGATAGTAACCCTGGTACAGATGTGGTTATAAACATATCTAAAGGTGGTTTACAAGAGGGAAAAAGGAGATTTCATAGAATGTATGTATGCTTCCAAGCTTTGAAATGTGGATGGAAAGCAGGTTTGAGGCCTCTAATAGGTCTGGATGGCACATTTCTCAAAGGAAAATTCAAAGGAATTTTGCTGGTAGCAATGGCACAAGATTCTGCCAAACATTTTTATCCACTTGCTTGGGCAGTGGTTGATAGAAAAACAGGTAGAACTTGGAAGTGGTTTCTAGGGCTGCTGATAACTTCCTTAGAGTTGGGAGATGGTGAAGGAGTGACATTCATTTCAGACATGCAAAAGGTATTATCATTAACAAATCATACTTATCTTTTCCAGTGTTTTTTTTATTTAACTACTAAATGTCTTCTATGTTGTATGGTTTGATTGATGTTGTTGCAACTTTGTTTCCTAAATCACATCATAGATGGTGTGTTAGGCACATAGAAGCTAACTGGAGCAAGAACTGGAGGGGTGCAGAAATGAAAAACTTGTTATGGTGGTGTTCTTGGAGCTCTTATGAAGAAGAGTTCAAGGATCATTTGAGGACCCTAGGGGCTATTTCTGAACAAGCTGCTAAAGACCTCCTCTGGTACCCTCCACAAAATTGGTGTAAGGCTTATTTTGATACAACATGCAAGAATCAGATGGTTGATAACAACTTCACAGAATCCTTCAACAAATGGATTCTAGAGGCAAGACACAAGCCAATAATCAAGATGTTGGAAGATATTAGAGTCAAGGTAAACCAATAACTATGTATTGTTACCAAGGAAAGTGTACTGTTTATTATGTACTGTTACTGTTTAGTGTTTGATTATTGGTTTGTGTCTTGTATGAAAGGTAGTGAAAATGTTAAAGGATCGTCAAGATGAATGTAGGGCTTGGAGAGATGAATTCAGTCCATATGCCATGGAGTTGTTGAATGATTTCAAAGAAATTGCACAAGGATGTGAAGTTGATTTTAATGGTGACTTTGGTTATGAAGTGAATGAAGGTCCAGACAAGCATACAGTTCATTTTCAACTTAAAAAGTGTACATGTAGAACATGGGACTTGACAGGAATTACATGTCCCCATGCAATTAGATGTATACTTGACAGGAAAGAAAACTCATTGAGTGAAATGCATTGGTGGTATTCAAAAGAAGCTTACATGGATGTGTATAATCATAAACTACAACCAGTTAGAGGTGAAAAATTCTGGAAGGTAGAACCACATCATGCAATGGAGCCACCAGATATTGTCAAAATGGTTGGTTGACCAAAGGTAAAGAGAAATAGAGAAAAGGATGAGGCAAGGATGAGAGAGGGGGTTTGGTCATGTTCAAGAAAAGGACTTGTCATGACTTGTGGATCCTGTAGGGAGAGAGGTCACAACATTAGAAAGTGTCATATGGTAATGCTACTCATTCCATTCTTATTAACTTCATACAATGTCATTTGAGTCTTATTAACTTCATACAATGTCATTTGGTAATGGTCTTCTAGGTGAAAGGGAAACATAGCAGATTCTTTCAACATGAAGGATCTTCTCAAGAAGTGCAAGATGTGCCCTTGACAGCACCCCAAGATAGTCAAACATCAGAATTTATTTTTGTTCCTACACCTGGTATGAGGCTAATGGCAACAGCAGCTATACCAGCAACAATGGCACCGGCAACAGCTGCACCAGCAACAACAGCTGCTCCAGCAACAATGGCAACAGCAACAGCTGCACCAGCAACAACAGCTGCACCAGCAACAACAGCTGCTCCAGCAACAACAGTTGCTCCAGCAACAACAGCTGCTCCAGCAATACCAGAACCAGCAATAGTAGAACAGTTGGATGGTGGCTATGACTGTGAAGATGTGGATGCAATCTCTGAAGATGATGATGAACAACCAGTTTTAAGACCTAAGGTGATTTATGAAGCTAAGACTAGGCTTCAAAACAAAAAGATGAGGCAAATGCCAACTGGTACAAGGAAGATTGCATTCAAGGGTGATGAATCTGGTGCCAATCTCCCTGCAAACTTGCCATATTCACCAAGGAAAGTTAGGTGGAAAGGCAAAGCAGCAATGACATCAAGACAACTAGTGGCAGAAAAGGAGAAAAAATTTGGTAAATTGAAGGCTAAGAAGATGAAGCTCTAGGGACTTAAATGTTGTTTAATGACTAATTTTAATTTAGGAAACAAAACTATATTTTTGTCATGACTGATTCATAGCTAATTGTGTACTGTTTTTGTGGTGAATCAGTTGTGGAAGTTGTATTGATTCACCCCAAAAATATTTTGTTGATCTTATATTAGGGTGAAAGATGTATTGTTATGTATGTATAACTCTTTTGTTGGAATTAAGGGCATAATTCAGTCCCTCTTTATTCAGTGATTCTGGAATTGCTTCTTGCTCACTTCTCTCTTTTGTTATTCCAAACAACTGGTCACTGTAAGAAACGAGCATCACCACTGCATATTGGTTTTACATCAATACAATATTACATCAATACAATATTACATCAACACAATATTACATTAATACAATGTAATACAATATTACATCAATACAATATTACACCAATACATCAATACAATACTACATCAACACACACATTCCTGGAAATTCCAGAACCATATTTGGACACTACTAACCAAAAGATAGGAAATTGGACACTACTAACCAAAATTATGTAAAAGATAAGAAATTGCAGCAAATTCCATTCACCATATTTGGACACTACTAACCAAAATACAACTTTACTGCATAATTTTGTAAGCCACAAATATAACAAAAACAGCCCATGACCATTAAATAAACTTTTTTCATTGCTTCAATTTCAACTCCAAATTTGAAACTTTCTCCTCCAATGCAGCTACATTATTCAGATTTCCAGCTTTACTACCCACCATGTCATCGACCATCTTCCTAAACTTATTCTTTTCTTGGCGAAGAGCATCCACTGTAATTTTTTGCTTGTGCTAAATATTGAACATGAGGTGGAAGTTCTTTATCGCGCCATTCCCAATAACGACAACCATTACTCTCGTAACGAGGACATTTATAGAATCTACGACCACCATTCATAGGTGTCGTAGCAGTAAATTGATTGGCTACCACTCCGCAATAACAAACACGAGCATCAGCTACATCACGAGAAGAATTAGAAGAAGATTCTGCCATTTGAAGCTTAAAAATAAACGAAGTCCGAAAGATAGAAGAATTAGAGGAGAGCAGATGCTGAAATTATCGCCTCCAAAATCGCCTCCAAAGTCTTTGAATGGAGAGAAGACTTTAATAAGAATAAGCAACTTTAATCCATCACCATTATCGCAGAAATAGACACTGAAATCGCAATAGGAAAAGCCTAGAAAATCGCCATTGTTTGGTTAGAGAAGATGAAAGCGGTGAAAATGACCTAGGTTAGTGGGTTTGGGGGTAAAAAAGGTTTTCTGATGGGTCGGGTCGGTCGGGTTGGGTCGGAGCGTCGGGTAGGGGCGGGGTAAAATTAATTTTGGGTCAGGTTTAATGAATGGCCAATCAAAACCTGACACGTGGAATAAAAAAAATTTAAAAATAATGACAAGACAGCTGTTAGTTTTAGGGGCAAAAGTATGCCATAAATTTAACGGTAGGGGCATTTTCTTTGTAAAAGGTTAACGGAGGGCAATTTTGTTCCGGAGTCAATACGATGGGGGCAGTTATGACCCTTTTCCATTTTTAAAAAGCGGCTAATTTTACAAACTCAATAGAGAAAGTGGAACTTTTGGATGTGCTATAAGTCATGGAGCTACTATTGGGATTTTTACATTGTGTTTTTATAATTACTATTAATGTACAAAATATGATAAAAAATGGATCCCTTAAATATAGAATTAACTTGTAACGTATCTCCCATCCTTCGGAAACAATTTCTCTGCCCCTCAGGTAGAGGTAAAGTCATCGTACATATTACCCTTCCCAAATCTCACTTGTGGGATTATACAGGATAGTTGTTGTTGTTATTGTATCTCCTATCCACATATATCAGCTTTAGCCTCCTACAATCACAATTTTCTTCCCAATTTCTAAAAAAATTTAAGTCATTCTACCTTTCGTACAAATCCACCAATCTCTCTCTCTCATAGAAATCAAGTTATTATCTCTCTAAAATTGTACCATTATATATTTCTCTGAATCAATTTCACCGATAACTATTAAAAAGCTTCAACTATTGACAAATCCATCGACATTGTTTCTGAAAAGAAAATGAGAGGGAAAAAAAGGAAAGGATATAGCTGGATCCCTTAATTGAAGGCACTAATAATGAGTTGAGGGCCTTTTAAGGAGCAATCTACACAAATTGTAGGAAAAACCTAGATACTTATTAAAACCTACAAAACATAGAGAACATTAGTAAATAAGTTTTTAATAGAGTATAACTAGGTAAAAATCCCGCTATTATTCCTTAAACCGACGTCTCGAGTTTCAGCCTTGGATATGAAAAAAAATTTGGTAGGGAGAGCTTACCCAAATGGGGCCCTATGCATGCAAATTCGGATATAATCGAGCTCCATTGCAGGTATCGAACATCAGATGAAAACCTACAATATTTTTTATAAGGTGGGAAATTTTCGCAAAAACCATAAATTGTTTATGTGTTACCGGTAATCATCCATGTTTATACACGATCTCCTAAATAATCTTCAATTGATTGCTTCTTCGTTAATACTAAGATCGTTTCTACAAAGCGAGAGATTCTAGTGAAATCACAAATCACCTTTATGTTACCTAGAAATCGCCTGTGTATATCTATATCGCTGATCTTTTATCGATTGCCTATAACAACAACAACAACAACAATAACAACAACAACAACAACAACAACAACAACTACCCATTATAGTCCCACAAAGTGGGGTCTGGGGAGGGTAATATATAGACGAGCCTTACCCCTACCCGAAAGGGCAGAGAGGCTGTTTCCAATCGACCCTCGGCTCAGTGAAGGAAAAGAAACACAAAAACAAAAACAAAAGAGCATTAGTAACTCCAACAGAAATAGCGTAAATAATTATCTAAACATAAGAACCATAAATAAAATAGCATGCAATAATATCATACAGTAACTACCATAAATAACTACCATAAGGGGGACACAATCCAAAACACAAATCATCTATGGATAGCCCTGCCAAGCCTCACCCCACCCCGGGTGAGGAGTACAAAAAACTCTAGGAGCCCCTATCCTACAACCCTGATACTAGACTTCCAGACTTTTCTATCAAGGGTCATGTTCTCAGAAACCCACATTATAGCCATGTCGTGCCTAATCACCTCTTCCAATACCTCTTAGGCCTCTCTCTGCCTCGCCGAACGCCGACAATCGCCAGCCGCTCACAACTCCTCACCGGGGCATTAGGGCTTCTCCTTCGCACATGCCCCAACCACCTCAGCCTCGCTTCTCGCATCTTCTCATCCACCGGGGCCACCCTCACCTTCTCTCGAATAACTTCATTCTTAATCTTATCTAACCTGGTGAGCCCGCACATCCACTTGAGCATTCTCATTTCCGCAACCTTCATTCTCTGAACATGAGAGTTCTTCACTGGCCAGCACTCCACCCCATACAACATTGCAGGTCTAACCACAGCTCTATAAAATTTCCCCTTGAGTTTATGTGGAACTTTCTTGTCATACAGGACTCCTGATACAAGTCTCCACTTTGACCATCCCGCTCCTATACAATGAGTGATGTCCCCGTCAATCTCTCCGTCCCCCTGAATCACCGACCCAAGATATCTGACACTGTCCCTCTTGGCGATGACCTGAGATCCAATCATCACGTCCCTGCCTACTTCGCTCGTCTCGGCGCTAAACTTGCACTCCAGGTATTTTGTCTTAGATCTGCTTATTTTGAAACCCTTAGACTCGAGAGTGTGTCTCCATAAATCTAACCTTTCAATAACACCGACCCTCGTCTCGTCTATCAAGACTATGTCATCAGCAAATAACATACACCAAGGCACATCCCCTTGAATATGCCGGGTTAGGGCATCAAAATTATAATGTGAAAGATCCAAGTGAATTGCCTATAAGTTATTACCAAAAAAAAATTATAATGTTAAAGATCCAAGTGATATTAGATCGACTATGATTAAACATCTTTCCTTTTTCTGTAGTCATGAGATCAGTTTTATGATCCACTAAACATATTCATCTAATTATATGACTCTTTTCACACGAGGTCGGCAAAACATTAGTTATGTAACACAAGAAATGAATAAACAAAATACATGAAATTTTTGTAAGGTCATTTTGTTCTAATTCAACTTATAACTAGTTAAAAGAGATCATTTCTTCCCAAATGATACATGTATACAAGAAACAAGCAAAACATCTTACATGTTCAATATGATATGTAAAAAGATGGACACTAATGATATATGGAAAAATTACTTGCAATAAAAATTTACAAGAAATGATACATTTGTAGCTACTTTCAAATCCATAGCACAACCCCCTTTCCCACAAACTCCTCTAGCTTTTGCTTCTCTTCGATGTCATGGTCGAGGGCTTCCAAGCACATCGTAAGCTAAACTGTTGTTGACAAATAACCAATACACGGTGAATACGGAGGTATAATAATGGTATAGAATAACCCGGAATTGCCAGGTAGAAATGAGAATTTTGTGTATATTCTATATCGAAACATCTTAAGAGTTGGAGAGATCTGTCCATAAAAGAAGCCTACGAGAGCGATCTAAGAACCTTGCTTGCCATGCAGGTTCCTCGTTCTCGTACACAAAGCCACATTTCATGTACATCTTCTTCGCTGGCTCATTGTCAATGGCAACATGGACATATAAATCACTTATTCCTGTAAAAAGATCGCAGGAAAGTAACGTTTTTAATCAACTAAAGTAGATAATTTCACTATGTAGTTAATAAAACAGCGATGGCATGTACTGTAATACGATAAAAGCATACTACTTTCCTGTGAATCCAAAGGAAAGAAAGAACCAATAACAACATAACTTGTAATTCCACGGTGGATTCTGGGGAGTATAGTATATACGCAGATCTTATCCCTACCTTGTGCAGATAGAGAGGCTATTTCTAATAGACCCTCAGCTCAGTAAAGCGTAAGCACAAAGGAAAGAAAGAACCAATTAAAAGAACATGAGGTGTTTAGTTCTTAGCATAGTATTTAAGAAATAGTGCATGCAGCAAAATGCCGCACACCTGTTAGGAGCTCAATAATTGGTAGAGAAGACACTGACCATTTTTCTTGCATAATAATATAATCATACAAACTCCGGTCCAATTAACAATATCTAAGATATGTTCATCAAAATTGAGCAAAAGGGCAGCCTAGTGTACAAACCATCCCGCGTTCACGCAGGGTTCAGGGAATGGCCGTACGCATGGGGTGTGATGTAGCGGCCTACCTTGATGCAAGCATCGGTGGCTGATTCCACGACTCGAATCCGTGACATATACGTCACACGGATACAACTTTACCGTTGCTCCAAGTCTCCCCTTCCTCGTCGAAATTGAGCACTTACCACTATCGGACACTTCATATTAGACTTTTTTATAAGTTAATCCGCCTTGGGTGGCTGGAGGTTTGCCATTTATCCCTTCCATGTATATTGATAACCAAAAAATAAGACTTATAGTGCACACAACATAATACTTTCCTCCTCGACACGGACACGCACATAGTGATATCTAAAGCAAGAGTAAATACCCATGTCTTTAGCAACTATCTTTGCTTTAGCAATAAGAGCACAGCCTAGGCCATTTCTTTGCATTTCTTTAGCAACGCATACATTACTCACGTATCCCCTAGCAAAATCAGCTCCAATTCCCTGTTTGGATGCAGTAGAACGATAAGATTACTTATACAAATAGTCCTTGCTGTTAGAAATACAAGGATCAATAAGTACGGTAAAGCGGACAATAAGAAAAGATTTATGTACAATATAATGATACCTTTGGTTTCATTCCTGTGATTTCATCAGGAAGCCTGATGCACTGGTTAATATCCAGTGTCCCAACAACAACTAGATCCACATTATCTTGAGAAAACTGCAAGTAATGGAACTTGAAAAAGTTAAATAGCATAGAACAGTACAGTTGGACTTGACTATTAATACAAACATAGGCGGAGCTAGGATTTGAAGCTTATGGATTCTGAATTTACCACTGAACTCATAGTTACAGGGTTCGTAATTATATATTTATACATATTTAATAAATTTTCTAAAACAAATACAGGGTCTAAGCAAAAGCGATATGGGTTCGTCCGAACTCGTATCGAGTGTTCTAGCTCCGCTCCTGAATACAGATGCAGGCAATAATGTGTAGTTAAATAGTACGCCTAAAAATCCAAAGAAACATATACATTTCCCAAGATTTAATGAATAAGAAGTGGAAAAATCTAAGTGCGACAAGATTCATGAACCTGAAAGCAAAGACATCAGAAGTTAAAATAATTAATGTGACCATTGAAGCCATTGCCTAGAGCTTTTGCAGTTACTTCTCCAAGTTATTCAAGTGGTAAGAACCTGTTGCAGCTACAGCATTCACAATCAGGATCCCTGTCATTTCAAATTTCCTAAATTCCTCTTCTTTTTCTCGTCGAAAAAATTACAGTAGAGAATTTCTATAAAGACAAAGATCAAAGAGAAGAAGAGTTACAGCAGAACTTGTTGCTTTGATTTTTCTCATATCAATTAAAAACTAGAATGATAAGGAATGAGGAATGAAGAAATATATCCCTTAAGGTAGGCTACTTTCTAGTTATCTCTAATACTCGTCTTGACAATTAATTAATCAAAAATCTACGCCTCAATCTCAAATTAGACGAAATATGCTAAGTATTCATTCCAATCCAGTTGAATCATTTCATTTCAATGTCCAGATAAATTCAAAGTTCAGAGAAATCATCATTATATAACTATCTTTCACGCTGGCTATCAACCAAACGCAACACTCCTCAGTCCGGGCTTGGCACCGGCTATGTGAAACTCACATATGCAAGATTGTTCCCGCAATCAAGTGATATTAGACCTTGTTGATTGGGTAATAACTAGCAATCTCAGTTCTGAATCTCAGGGCAAACACTGTTGGATCTCACAACCCTTCCCATCATACCAAATCCCTTAGGGCCTTGGCGACAACTGCACCGCTCCATCCACTAGGAGTCTAGACAGTAACCACTTTAAAGCTTCAAAATACCTGGATTTCCAGCCAATCACTCCGTTACGTACCATTGAGAGTATCAAGACTATCACTACAACAACAACAACAACAACTACCCAGTATACTCCCACCAGGTGGGGTCTGGGGAAGGTAATATGTAGACAGCCTTACCCCTACCCAAAAGGGCAGAGAGGCTGCTTCCAAGCGACCCTCGGCGCATAGGACAGAATGGAGAGCTGCATTGGAAAAACAAAGATAAAGTAAGGAACCAAGACAAGACAAAACACAATAACAAAACAAAGCATAAGTAATCCTGCAGAAATAACGTAAATGATTATGTAAACATAAGAAACATAAATACCGTCGCATGCGACAATAACAAGCGACAACTATCATATTACCAACCAAGAGGAGACCTACGCTAAAACACTAGTCATCTACGGGTAACCCTACTATCCCACACCCAACCCCGGGTGGGGCGAACGAAGGACTCTAAGAGCCCCTAGCCTGCAACCCTGATTCTAGACCTCCAGACTCCCCTATCAAGGGTCAAGTCCTCGGTAACCTGCATACTAGTCATGTCCTGCCTAATCACCTCTCCCCAATGCTTCCTAGGCCTCCCTCTACCCCGCCGACCACCAACAATCTCCAGCCGCTCGCAGCTCCTCACCGGGGCATCGGGACCCCTCCTCCGTACATGCCCGAACCACCTCAGCCTCGCTTCCCGCATCTTCTCGTCCACCGGGGCCACCTCTACCTTCTGTCGAATAACTTCATTCTTAATCTTATCTAGCCTGGTGTGCCCACACATCCACCTAAGCATCCTCATCTCAGCAACCTTCATTCTCTGAACATGGGAGTTCTTCACGGGCCAGCACTCTGCCCCATACAACATCGCAGGTCTAACCACGGCTCTGTAGAATTTCCCCTTGAGTTTGTGTGGGATTTTCTTGTCACACAGGACCCCAGAAGCAAGCCTCCACTTCGACCACCCTGCTCATATCCGATGGGTGACGTCCCCGTCAATCTCTCCGTTCCCCTGAATCACAGACCCAAGATATCGGACACTGTCCCTCTTGGCGATGGCCTGAGAACCAAGCATCACATCCCTGCCCACCCCCACTCGGCTCGTCGCTGAACTTGCACTCCAGATATTCTGTCTTAGATCTGCTTATTTTGAAACCTTTAGACTCGAGGGTCTGTCTCCATACCTCTAACCTTTCACTAACACCGGCGCTCGTCTCGTCTATCAATATTATATCATCAGTAAAGAGCATACACCAAGGCACATCCCCTTGGATATGACGGGTTAGAGCATCTATCACTAAGGCGAACAACAGGGGGCTCAGCGTCGATCCTTGATGGAGCCCCATTACCACAAGAAAATGGTCTGAATCGCCACCCACCGTCCTCACCCTAGTCTTAGCCCCATCGTACATGTCCTTGATAACTCTGATATAGGCTTCTGGCACACTCTTCGCCTCCAAGCACCTCCATAGCACCTCCCTCGGGACCTTGTCATACGCCTTCTCCAAGTCGATAAGCACCATATGCAGGTCCTTCTTCTTATCCCTGAATTGTTCCGCCAGCCGCCTGACTAGGTGAATAGCCTCAGTGGTGGAGCGGCCCGGCATGAAACCGAACTGGTTCCCAGATATATTCGTCGCCTCCCTCATTCGCGCCTCAATCACCCTCTCCCAAACCTTCATCGTGTGGCTCATTAGTTTAATACCCCTATAGTTGTTGCAGCACTGGATGTCCCCTTTGTTCTTGTACAAGGGCACCACTGTACTCCACCGCCACTCATCCGGCATCCTTTTAGTCTTGAAGATCACGTTGAATAGCCTAGAGAGCCACTCCCCTCCAGGTTTACCCATGCACTTCCAAAACTCCACCGGGATCTCGTCAGGCCCGGTCGCTCGACCCCTACTCATCCTACGCAACGCCCCTAAGACCTCCTCCACCCTAATGCGCCTGCAGTACCCAAGGTCTCTATGACGCTCTGAATGCCCCAACTCCCCTAGCTCTATGCTCCGATCCCCCTCCTCAATAAGAAGTTCCCGGAAGTACGCCTGCCACCTCTGTCTGATTTGCGATTCCCCCATCAGAACTCTACCATCCTCGTCCTTGATACACCTGACCTGGTCTAGGTCACGAGCTTTCCTTTCCCTTGCTTTAGCCAGCCGGAATAACTTCTTATCCCCACCTCTCTCCCCTAGTTCCTCATACATGCGACCGAACGCCGCGTTTTTAGCTTCCGTGACTGCCATCTTAGCTTCTCTTCTCGCCTCCCTGTAGAACAACCTGTTCACTCTCCGCTCCTCCTCGCTTGTGCTCCCTGCCAACCTAGCGAACGCCGCCTTCTTCACCTCCACTTTTCCTTTGACTACCTCGTTCCACCACCAATCACCCTGATGACCAAGTTTGCAGTCGCCGACCACATAGCGTCCGCTTCCCCATAACTTCTCCAAGCTCCGCCCTCCACTAACCTTCTTTCCAACTCCTGAGCTTTCTCCTTAGACAAAGCTCCCCATCTAATCCTCGGTTGGAGAAAACTAGTGACGATAATATCAGCATCTGTTTTGTTTTAAGTTGGATTCCTTAAGCTTCTTTACTGAGAAAACATATGACTTATTCATAAAATTAGTAAGCTACAGTATCTTTTCAATTACCAGAACAGTTCTCTACTTAAACAGTGTAAACACCGGAGTGCAAAAGAGTTCACAATTTACGAGAAAACTAACAAGATGAACCCCTCATAAGTTAACTCATTCAAGTTGCTAAAAGAGAAAAAGAGCCAGATTCCATGTTTATTCCTGCAAAAGATATCCAATAAAAATCAGGCACAACAAATTGACTACATATACTAGTTGCATAAACAATCAAAGATATTTTCCTAAAGAAGGTTAAAACGCGAAGAATCGAAGAAATCAAAATGTAAAGATTCTCTTTTCGAATCAAAGTGAAAAGATGCTTACTTTACAAGAAGTACTCAAATCATATGCAACATTTGAGACTTTTGAAAATGGAAGGGTAGCATTGATGCAAGAAACTCTTCCAAAGCCGACTCTTTTCCCAGTGATACGTTCCGTCAATGCTTCAAACTCGCGTTCAGTCAGGTACTTTGTATGATCCTAATAGAACTTGATCAAGATGATATAACAATCAGTATTTTACTTTAACACGATTAGCTCCATATCCAAAATATTAGGAAATTTAGACACAACTTGTAAACATGATTATCACCTAATCTTAGTTGCTCAAAAACTAAATGGATTACAATTAACATCCTAGTTAATCAAAGATTACATTCTTAATTTAACTGCAACTAACATTGCCACAAAAAGTAAAAGGAAAAAAATAAGAATTCTGGAATAAAATAGAAAAAAACTATGTTGCTCGGAAATGTCAATGCATGTGTGTTGGATCCTCCAAAAATAGAGCATTTTTGGAGGATCCAACATGACTGTTGCAGTTGCTTCGGAGAGTCTTCAACACAGGAATAAACCCAATAATCCTGGAAAGGTATATTCACCGGCTCTCATATCAACTACAATAAAACTCAAATACAAAAAAAGAAAATTAAATACAGAAAAGGAACTTTTTTTCTTTTCCGGATGAAGAGAAAAGAGAATAAGTAGTAGTAAAATATAAAGGTTGAATTTTTTATATTATTGGAAAGATTAAATGTCACAAGCTCTAACATAAATCACAGTGAAACTCAAATAATAAAAATAAAAATAAAAAATTTAAATTAAAGAAGGTAAAAGGAGGAAAAACATAAATTGAACTAAATACAAATTCTTATACCACCAACAACAACAACAATAACATATTCAGTGTACAATCACATGCAGTACGCAAATCGTAACTCTAACTTGTGAGGTTATTTGGATCCACAAATTCTTACACCAATAAAAATAAAAATTCAAAACAGTTATACAGAAACAACAGAAATTATATACACTAACAATATTTGTTTTTCAATAACAATAACAACCCATTATAATCTCACAAATAATATTGGGAGGCTAGTATGCATGCAGCATTAGCCCTACCCCTACCTCTACCTGAAAGAACAGAGAAATTATTTCCGATAGACCCTAGGCTAAAGACACTAACAGTATTTATTTGCGAGCTGTTAAATATATCATTAAGCTAAAATGGAAAGTTTAAAATTAAATTATTTCTAAATATAAAAAAAATGAGTGGACCAAAGAGCAACTCACTTCTGTGTTGAGAGTATCATGTTGGAAATCATAGAAAGTTCTAACACGAAGACAAGAAGCAGCCCATAATTCATTTTCAGATTTAGCTTCAGATATACTTAAAATAGATTTATCAATCAAGATTGGTTGTGGGGTTGGTGGAGAAATTTGTTGTTGAGATGAACAAAGAACAAAAGAACGAAGCGGGGTACTACTTCTATAGCCATAAGTACTATAGATGTTGGTGTTGTGTAGTTTGGAGCTAAGGTAAAGAGAAGAAGCTTGTGGTGAGTATGAAAATGGTGTAATGAGGATTGCCATTTTTTTTCTGTTTGCTTTGTTTTGGTCCAAGCTTTTTCTAGCTTAATTTTGGGGTTCTTTTTTTGGGACTATGTTTTCAATGGTTCTAAAGAGAATTTCATTTCTAATTGGAAATTCCAAAATTATTTTTTTTCTCCAAAAAAGTAAATGTTCACAATGAGGGAATAGAAGTGCACATTTTAAAATTTGGAAATGGTGGGAAGAAAATTTAAAAAAAAAAATCTAATTAAGTATTTCATAGTTTGAGCGTAAAGTTCAGTTACTTTAATATGATAAAAATATTGTCACTTTATTATTATATTTAATATGATAAAAATAATTGTTATGATTTTAATATTACATAATACGCGCATTGCGGGTATACCCATATTAATATATGAAAATAAAAAAAATTCATGAATAATATATAAATTTAATTATGTTTCGTTCAAAATATATTCGAGTTTTAATTAAGTAATATTTGCCATGAAATAATAAAAGAAGAAGAACATTATTGCAAAGAAAGTAGGGAGAGAGAATTCTTATTGAATCTTGACATGAATTAAAATGGAATAGAACTCTCTATTTATATGGAGAGGTTGACTTAAACCACCAAGTAATAAATCCTAGAATCTCTCTAAATATAGACATTCACCATAAATAAAATTCTATTTATAACACTCCCCCTTGAATGTTTATTCAACAGATAATGTGCCTCGTTAAAACCTTAACTAAATAAAACCCAATGGAAAAAATTTCTAAAGGAGGAAAAAGAGTACACATATCTAATAATACGTCTTTTAGTTGCCTCGTTAAAAATCTTGCAAGGAAAACCCACTAGCACAAAACTTTGTAAGGAAAAAAGAGCGCGATCCGCATTAACTCCCCCTGATGACAGCATCAGTTCACATCTTTAAGCATTTGCATTCCAATCTTGTGCACCATCTTCAAAAGATCTTTGGTAGAGATTTGATGAACAAAACAGTCATATTAACTTGAACAAATTTGTTTCTCCTTGAAATCATCATCCCTAATATATGTATTGTTTTCATATGATCTTGTCGAAATCGACATTACATTATCTTCACATAGATATGAAAACTCTTGCTATCATATATTCTCATACACATAGTTATAGCAAGATACATTTGTGCACAAACACTAAGAAAGTGGTACTTCAAGATCAAGAGTTGTATATGCTTCAAGCAACTTCAATCCTTCATGGATTGTCATATAAGTTAAGTCATATAATCCATATAAATAGACTTTAGATTTGTATCAAGTTTTCATCTCATGCCAGACATATAAGAAACATAAAGGTGATAGCACACACCATTGTCTTTATACTTTTAAGTATTTGAACTACAAGTCCAAAACTACTTGTCTTTCATATGAAACCAAATTCCACTTGAATTGTTTCCCCAAACTTAAGATTTTCATATATATATATATATATATATATATATATATATATATATATATATATATCGAGAGAGAGAGAGAGAGAGAGAGAGAGAGAGATAGCGTTATAATCAATGTCGTCGACAATCATTTTATATCGGTTCCAACCGTCTTATTTTTCATAAAGACATAACATAGAGATTTCTTCATTCATATTTTCAGGCACCTGAATCTCTCCTGAGATTTTATGAAGTGTTATGTCATGTGATCGTCTAGATCACTTGCCTCCTTATTATGATCATTTTGATCATTTACTTATCTTCTTTATTAAGAAGTTTATTTGAAACTGATTTTTCTATATGCTTTAAGCGTACCATAGACTTTGTCCTTCTAAGACTTAATAGGAGCATTTGCAATGAGAATATAGTTACTTTCTTTAGGTCAACAAATGCGGCTGGCATGCTTTGTAATATATTGCAAATGAATTATCCTTTTATAAACTTCAAGTTCATATTATCTTATTTGAGAATTTAGATGTACAAATGATAATTTATTGCACATAATTGTTTCTCAACTATTTATTATGTCTCCCCCTCATGTTAGAAAAACTAACTTGTTTCATCAACTTTGAGAACCCATCTTTGTGCGTTATGGTGTTAATCAAAATATACACGCACATCAATAATAATAAGATGGAATTATTTGACACCTAACCCTAAACCACTTATGAGAGGAGAAAAATAATATACTTTGGTATATAACGTATATCAAATTGACATACATAGCTTTGTTCTCATAAGCAATTGTTTAGCTATTAAGTGGAGGCACTCAATAAATTATTTTGCTAAACCAACTGTGATGTAAACCAACTTGTCAAGATGAATTATCTTGAATAAAAAATCTAAAAATTATGTTCTAAATAAAATTATTGAGCAAGTTACCTCGCAAACACCATGTTGCGGGTAAATAATAATCGTGCATATAACCATCTCATAAATGCATCTTATGTAGTATACATGGCAGGTGAATGGGCCCATATTCACTTTTGATATTTCCAGCATTCATGGGATTCGATCCCAATTTTAGTTGGTCTATTAATTAATAAGAACAAGCAATGTAATAGAATTCGTAAAAAAACTTTCTAGTTCTTTAATATTTGCCCATGTAAATTCTCTTTTATTTTTGCACATCATGGCTAAATCAATTCTGCCAACTGGATAAATTATCAGTATTTATAAACTTCAGGTTTATACATGACATGTGCATTATCAATAAACTCCAAGTTTAGTATGATATGAGTTTTTATATTAATCTGGAGAATAAAGCGGATAACTTTTCACATATATATTATCCCGCTACAAGTTATAGTAATAGAAGATATTAAATCTTTCATTTATTTATAGTCTCAATATAACCAACCGCTTTCACGGATACTTTAGAAATAAGTTTCTTTGAGACTTGCTACAACACAATAAATTGACATGATAATCAATTGTATTCCTTCAAAGTAGTAATAACTGACTCTTTCGGAGCTCTCAATTAATTTTGTACTACCACAGATTCATCAATATCCATGTGATGAATATCTTTTTTAAAGAGAAAGTTATACTATTATGGTTATAGTCAAAATTATATGCAAGATATGTTTCTTGCATTATTATCCTTTAATAATCATATTGCCAAAATATTTTGGCGTACAATAGGTACGTGACCAATGATCATTCATCCCATAACAATGATATTATTTTCTTATATCATCTCAAACCTCCTTCTAGAGGTGAGTGTGGTATACTCACTACCACTAATACTGTCATATTCTTCCAAGAATGAACATGTATTTGTAAACAGATGTTGTCAATTCACATCATGAATGGATCATAATTATCTATATATGCTTTATAAAATCTTATGTCAAATCGATGACAAATAATACTTTCACAAAGTGAAGAATTATTTAGAAAATCATTATTATTCTTATTACCACAACGATGACGATTATAATTTCGTCTATTGCCACGTCCACATCCATTATACATTCATAGTAATAATTTTGTCTTCTTTCAGACTTAACATACTGCTATCACATTCTCTTAAGAGAATGAGAATTGAGCAAATTCAATGGGACGGATTTTCAATAGTTTGCCCACAATCGTATATGAATTCGATCATGACAAGACATAGAAATTTTACGCTTCAGGTAGTTGTAATTTCTTACAAACTCCATTATAGGTATAATCAAACTTTGTTGTCTTTGCTTGTATATAAAATCAAAGTACAGAATAAAAGAGAAAAATACGGTAAAATACTTACCTGAAATCCAAAATTTAATCATGAAGGAAGTTCATAGAACTATTGACAATCATTATGCTCAATACCAAAGCTTCTACTCAATTGGTTAGAGTCTCGAGCTGATAACGTGTTATGAAACAATAAAAGTATCGCAAAGAAAGTATGGAGAGAGAATTGTTATTAAATTTTCGGATGAATTATAATGAAATAGAACCCTCTATTTATAGAGAAATGATAACTTGGCCACCAAGTAATAAACCCTAAAATCTCTCTAAATATAAATATTCACCATAAATACAATTCTCTTTATAACAATATTTCAATTATCTAGTATAAATAGTGTTAAGGTTCATTTTTTGAGAAAAACAAATAAGGAAAAGTAACGTGAAAAAACTCCTTAATATTATTAGGATTAGGCAAAAGTACCATGCATTAATACGTTTGATAGATCAAATAAGGATTGAATCTATAATAAAATTATTATTAATTTTATGTCTTACATACTGTTAGATTATTTACCAAGTTCAAGTAAGAAAATATTTTATAACTTAAATTTTAGTTGATTCAAAATACTAGATGTTAGGAACATACTTTAAATTACAGTTTTATCCAATGTGAAATCTATTTTTAAGGAGGAAAACGAACGATATTTTGCTAAACGCCTTCATGCTTTTAATATAGTATTATCTTAAAGTACGCGTGTTGCACGTGTACCCATCTCGATGGGTATAAACTTTTTAAAATCACATAAAATTTATATGAAAAATGTATTTGAGTTATAAAATAAAAGCTAAAGAAAAAATTCAAATTTGTAAAAATGATATTATTGATCCTAGAACGATTTAGCATTAAAAAACTCTATCTTTTGCAAATCCCTCAATACTCAAAAGTACACTAGAAAAGCATTGTACTACAGACAAAACTCCACATACGATTCAAATTTATTGTCTGGCTAGCTCTGCACAGAAGACTAGCAACAGTGGAGAGGCTAATGACTTTTGGGATACTGATCCCACAACAATGTGTACTGTGTAGGCAAGTGGATGAATCCTTTGACCATCTCTTTTTTACTTGCCCGATAGCTTGGGAGATATGGAATAGACTGCTAGTCTGGTTTGGCTACCATAGGGGCATAAATGATTGGAACAGCGAAGTACGATGGATCAGCAACATTGCTAAAAGGAAAAACGGGCGTGCTGAAATTACTACCAGTGTTTTTGGGATACTAGTATACTGTCTATGCGAGAAAGAAAAAAGATCAGATTCCAGGGCGGAAGAATGGATATAAATGTTGTATGCAAAGAAATAGCAGTCCACATACATGTACAAGGGAACTCTTGTAAACACTGGAAAAGTGAATTGCGAAGATTGGATAGCTAACCTTAGATATTACTGTATGTATAAATTATGGGAGTGAAACCACTATAGACTGAGTGAGGAAAGTAGCTGGTCAGCAGCTACTCTATTTGTAAAATGTTATGTTATTATATGAAATGAAGATTATTTAAAAAAAAAAGAAGATATTATTGATCCTATTTAACTAACTTAATAAAGGTAAAAACTTTTGTAGTAGTTCTCATTCATCTCTCTCAGTCAATTCAGCTTGAAATTTATTTCAGTTTTACAATTTATTAACATTATAAATAAAATAATTTCTTTGTATGTTATAAAAATTAATAGCTTTGTTTTGTCTATACTCTTACAACAAATAAATATTATTTGTAAATAGTATATTATACTATTAGTTTAATAAATTAATTAATCATAGATTTAAATCATCTAATTTTGGATTGTTTAATTTGAACAAATTAATTAACGAAATGCCATCGCTCAAAATAAATAGCCAATTCACAGTGCTCACTGATGCTGGTAGGCTTGAGTAAGTACTATATTAACAAATTTGTTATAAAATAAAAGCAATTTAGTAAAACATGAACAAGAAATACAAACAACTTAGTGAAACATAAACATAAAATAGGAGATTTAATCTTTAAGATATTCACAATATAGGCATCCAATGTAGCATCCAATGTAGTATCCAATGTAGTATCCAATGCATTATCCAATGTATAAATTATTCATAACACTCCCCCTTGGATGTCCATAGATAATGTGCCTCGTTAAAACCTTACTAGGAAAAAAACCATATGGGAAAAAAAATTTCTTGTAAAGGAAAAAGAGTACACATGTATAGAAATATGCCCTTTTGTTGCCTCGTTAAAAACCTTGTAACGAAAACCCAATGGGATAAAACCTTGTAAAGGAAAAAGAGTGCAACGCGCATTAACTCCCCTGATAAGAGCATCAATTCACTTCATTGGGCCTTCGCATCCCGATCTTGTACACTAGCTTCTTGAAGGTTGACGTTAGTAGAGATTTTGTGAACAAATCAGCTATATTATCACTTGAACGAATCTGCTGCACATTGATATCACCATTCTTTTGAAGATCATGTGTGAAAAATAACTTTGATGAAATGTGCTTTGTCCTATCTCCTTTTATGAATCCTCCTTTCAATTAGCTATGCATGCTGCATTATCTTCATACAAAATTGTGGGTAGTTTGTCACATTTCAAACCACATTTGTCTCGAATAAGATGTATTATAGATCTCAACCATACACACTCTCGACTTGCTTCATTATTAGCAATTATCTCAGCATGATTAGATGAAGTATTCATGATTGATTGCTTAGTCGATTGCCAAGATATGGCAATGCCCCCATATGTAACACATAGCATATTTGAGATCAAGTTTTGTATGTGTTAGATAAATACCCCGCATCATCATAACCAACAAGATCGGTATTGTAATCATTACCATAAAATAATTTCATATCAGTAGTCCCTTTTAGATACCAAAATATGTGTTTGATCCTATTCCAATGCCTCCTTGTAGGGGCAGATCTATATCTTGCTAAGATATTAACTGAAAAAATTATGTAACGCCTTGTAGTGTTAGCAAGATACATTTGTGCATCAATTGCACTAAGATATGGTACTTCAGGATCAAGAAGTTCTTCATTATTTTCATGAGATCGGAATGAATCTTTATTTATATCAAGTGATCACACAACCATCAGGGTACTCAATGGATGTACTTTATCCATATAGAATCGCTTTAAAATATTTTTAGTGTATGTTGATTGATGGACAAAAATTTCATCTTCATATTTGTAGACCAAGATAAAATTTTATCTTTCTAAGATCTTTCATTTCAAATTCTTTCATAGAACACTCTACTGCTTTATGATGCTCCCCGGGAGTTCTAATGATATTTGAATCATCAATATATACGGTGATTATAACAAATTCAAATTCAGGTCCTTTTATAAAGGCACAAGGACAAATTGAATTATTCTTATACCCTTCTTTCAACAAGTATTTTCTCGGGAAATTATACCATATGCGAACATATTGTGTCAATATGCATAAGGATTATTGAAGACTTATTTAATAAATTTCTTAAAAATCATAATATGCTTCAGAACAATTTAAATCCTTCAATAATTTTCATTATACACATATCAAGTTTTTTTTATGTATTGCCAGATTAAAACCTGAAATGACTACATCCACCACAAGAGAATATGTCTCTATATAATCAATGCCAGGATATTTTCAATCTTCCTGTAACACAAGTCGTCTTTATGTTTATCGACTTGACTTTTTTCACACAAGAATACATTTATACCTCCACTGGCTTTATACATTCATGTGTTGGGACTATCCGTCCAACTTTACATTTTTCAGGTGAAATCAATCTTGATTGCGTATTTTATTTTATTTTGGCCAATCATTTATCTGTCCAAATTTCATGACAGATTTGAGCTCAAGATTCTCGTCAATATTAACATTATATTAACAATATCGTTGACGATCACTTTATGTCGGTTCCATTATTACCTAATAAAGACATAACTTATTGAGATCTCTTTATCTCATTATTTCAGGTACCTGAGCCTCTCCCATGAGGTCTTATGAAGTTTTATTTCATGGTGCTCTTCTAGAGTATTTGCCTCCTTATTATGACCATTTTGAATACTTGCCCCTCTCCTTCTTCAAGGAGTTTATCTTTGGAACCGATTGGTCTGTTATGCATTATGCATGACATAGACTCTGTCCCCCATGGATTTTATTCTATGTGGAGCATTAGCAACTAAAATATGACATTTAGCTTTGGGTCAGCAAATGCGTCTGGCAATAATTTGTAAATGAATTATCACTTGAACTTTAAGTTCGTATTTTTTTGTACGAGGATCTATATGTATTCATAATAATTCATTTCATATATTACTTTCTCAGCTGCCATTTTCTCCCCCTAATATTAGGATCACCAACACATTTCACAACCTTCTGTGGGAATCCATCTTTGTGCATTGTGGTGGCATAATTAAATCATATAGCACATACGTATTTCTATATTTGGTTCCTGACCCTGAACCGATTTTGATAGGGGAAATTTTCATAACTTGGCTAGATGCGAGCAAGTGCTGATGTATATTAAATAATACATCTCATACAAAATTTCATTTTTTAGAGTTTTGTTCTCATAACCAATGATTTAGCTATAATTGGAGGCATACACTTTTTGCTAAATCAACTTGGATTTAAACCAGTATTATTAAGATAAATCATCATAATTTATATTCTGGAATTGTGCTCTAATAATTTGAGCAAGCAATCTTGCAAAAAACAAACTGCAAGTTGATACAAATGCACATGTGACCATAAAATAGATGCATCTATTAAAATCATATAATAGTAAACTGTCCACATGGCAGGTGACTGGGCCCATATATTTATCACCTTTTATTCGTTTCATAAATCAAGGGATTCAATCCCAACCTGAACTGTTATATAATGAGAATTAGCAGCACAAGATAATTCTTGAAGAATCTTCTATTCTTCAATATACGCCAATGGAATTCTCAATTAATTTTTTTCGCACTATAATTGAACCGGGATGGTCAACCGGTTATGCCACCTAATCTTTATTTTAGTAAACCTCTAGTTTACTTGTGGCATATATTTCAAGCATCATGCTTATATTTGTGTAGTACAAATAGAAAGAAAACCGGGTAACATTTCATATTTACCAGGTATGATTATAGAAATATAAAGATATTCAATATTCCTTTCATTTATAGTCTCAACATGTCAACCACTTTGGCATATACATCTGAAACTCAAAAAGTTTCTTTTGAGACTTTTCAATATCAATATCATAAATAATGTTATTCATCAGGATAGTAACAAATTAGTTCTTTCGGATCTTTTAAGAACTTTTGTACTACAAGATCTTTTATCATATCATTCATATGGTAAATGTCTCCTTCAGGGAGAAACTTATATCATAATAAATTGTCATGGTCAAAATCATCATAAGCAAAATCATTTCTTGCTTTAATTTTTCCTTTAATAGCTTTTATAAGGCATGCCAAAATATTTTGGCATATCACATGTACGAGACCAATGACATATTCATGTAACTACACAATAATATTTATTCTCTTTATTTCACTCAAACCTCTCTCAAGGGTGAATTGTGTGGTATTCATCCAAGCATGCCTTGCATGTGTTTATTCATTACTTTTATCATATATTACCACATTCACATATACGAATGGGTATGCATTTTCAATGCTTCTCACAAGTCACATTTTCTTTAAGGAATGGATCATAATCAGTGACGTGCTTTATTAGTTTCATACCAATTTGATGGTAAATATTGCCTTCACATTTTGAAGGACTATTTTGAGAATCTTTATTGATCTCCTTATAATCATAGTGATGATTATTATTGTTTTGATCTTTGGAGCGCTCACGTTCATCGTTCAACCACTTCTCTTTATTCAGACTTATTATGCGTCGTTGTCATATTCACTTCAAGAATGGAGCAAATCAAGTGGGACAATCTTCATGCCTTTAATGAAAATATATTATTTTTCTTTAGTCAACACTACATCATAAATATGGTACAGTGGGACTCAAACCCAATGTCTTACCAATATAAAGGCATATTAGGCCATAATGAATTGGGACTCATACCCAACTCTTATTATTATGGTGCATCAGGATTTAATCCCGATGTCTTATCCTCAATCAATGGTATAATATGTTAAACGATATTGAGATTCATTTTCAAGCCTTAATTTCAATCACATGCTAAGAAAGTTGTACACAAGTAATTTGCAACTTAGCAAATCAAATTTACTTTCTTAAATAAGTAAAATCTCAAATCATTGTAAAGCTTTATCAATTATTTGTAGCATCTATAAAAACAACCATTTGTATATCTAGTTAGTGAATGCATCATTAAATTATTCAAGTTAATTAGCATAACTTAAAGTGTACTAAATACATGTAGGACAATACTGGCTAATATGAATACCCTTATTGCACTAAGATCTTTATCAAGTAATTTTAGTAATAATTTGGCTAAGTGATTTGACATGCTACATAACTAGTATTGTTACTTTTCTAGATTGACCATATAAAAGAATTATATGTGCACCTAAAGAATATAAAAATTTTAATATTGTAAAAACTGTACCTACATGGCATCTCCATGTGTATTAATATTCTGTATTTAGGCTTGTCAAAATAAATAGATAAATGTAGCTAGTGTAGTATATCATGTTATACTACATAATAATGTATAATCACGCATTATGTTAGGTGTACCCAAGTACTTAAGCATGTAACTAGATATACTTGAATTCAATAAGAAAATAGACTTGAAAACAAAAACAATTTCAAGTAACTTCATTATTACTAACATGTTTTATTTCTACAGAGAAGAAGATGAATAATCAATAAAAACTTCTTGGATTTAGTTAAAGTAGGATGTAATATTTTAATGATGCAAACACTATTTATATTCATATTTTGGATACGTACTACTGCCAAGAAAATATTCTTGTTATCTAAGTTTATTGTTGATTACTTCTACTTATATTTTAATAATGCAAATCAATTAAGAAGCAGTTTATTAAAATCATTACATCTTTATTCGTAAATAAAGAGATAATGGTGAAGTATGAGTATATTTCTCTTTTTATTTTTTATTTTTAAACATAATTGAGAAAAACTAAGTATCCAACAAAACATATCATTACTCTTACAAAAGAGAGAAATATGTTGTACTTCATAATTTTAAATGAGAACTTTAAAAGAAGATAACCTACCGTGATGGTTAGAGACTCGTGCTGATAACGTGTTACAAAATGAAAGCAACTTAGTGAAACATAAACAAGAAATGTAAATAGAGAGAAGGAAGAGACTTTATTCTTCAATTGTGTGTGTCATTTCCATTGCAGTTACATGGCCTTTTATAGGCATAAAAAGTAAAGATGATGAACATAAAATTGGAGATTTAATCTTAAGATATTCACAATATGGGCATCCAGTGTAGCATCCAATGTAGTATCTAATGTAGTATCCAATGTACAAATTATTCATAACAAAATTAGCTATTTTCTAATACCATCTTATATAATTATTGCTAGAATCATCCATTAGTTAATTAATTCCACAATTATCTCCACATAATAAACGTGTACCATATAGTACTTCATTGGAGTTGACCTCAGCTCACATATTTTGACAAAAAAATAGAAGAGGAAATAGAAAAAGTGTTATGAAATAATATAAAAGACAAGAACAATAACTCAAGAACAAGAGCAATAGAGAGAAGAGTAGAGAGAGTTCTTCTTATTGATACTTAGAGAATGTTAGGAGTTATTTACAATGGTAGAGGGCACCTCTATTTATAGGGAGGAGGATGATTTAGCTACCAAGAATAGAACTCTAGAATCTCTCTAATTAAAGACATTCACCTTAAATAGAAGTGTATTTATAACACTCCCCCTTGAATGTCTATTCAATGATGTGCCTCGTTAAAACCTTAAAACAAAACCCAATGGGAAAAATTAAAGTAAGGAAAAAGAGTACACATGTTTGAATATGCGCCTATTGGTTGCCTCGTTAAAAACCTTGCAAGGAAAACCCGGTGGGACAAAACCTTGTAAGGGAAAAAGAGTGCAACGCGCCTTAAACTCCCCCTGATAAGAACATCAATTTATGTCCTTAAGTCTTCGCATCCCGATCTTGTGAACTAGCTTCTTGAAGGTTGACTTTGGTAGAGATTTTGTAAACAAATCAGCCATATTGTCGCTTGAACGAATCTGTTGAACATTGATATCACCATTCTTTTGAAGATCATGTGTGAAGAATAACTTTGGTGAAATATGCTTCGTTCTATCTCCTTTTATGAATCCTCCCTTCAATTGAGCTATACATGCTGCATTGTCTTCATACAAAGTTGTGGGTAGTTTATCACACTTCAAACCACATTTGTCTTGGATATGATGTATTATAGACCTCAACCACACACACTCCCGACTTGCTTCATGAATAGCAATTATCTCGGCATGATTAGATGAAGTAGCCACAATTGATTGCTTAGTCGATCGCCAAGATATGGCGGTTTCTCCACAGGTAAACACATAACCCGTTTGAGATCGAGCCTTGTGTGGGTCGGATAAATATCCAGCATCAGCATAACCAACAAGATCCGGGCTGCAATTCTTGCCATAAAATAAGCCCATATCGGTAGTTCCCTTTAGGTACCGCAATATGTGTTTGATCCCATTCCAATGTCTCCTTGTAGGAGCCGAGCTAAATCTTGCTAAGACATTAACTGAAAAGGATATGTCAGGCCTTGTAGTATTTGCAAGATACATTAGTGCGCCAATTGCGCTAAGATATGGTACTTCAGGACCAAGTAGCTCTTCATTCCTTTCTTGTGGTCGGAATGGATCTTTGTTCACATCAAGTGATCGAACAACCATCGGTGTACTTAAAGGATGTGCTTCATCCATGTAAAACCGTTTCAGTACCTTTTCTGTATAGGTAGATTGACGAACAAAAATTCCGTTTGCCAAATATTCAATTTGCAAACCAAGACATAGTTTAGTCTTTCCGAGATCTTTCATCTCGAATTCATCCTTTAGATAATCAATTGCCTTTTGGAGTTCTATAGGGGTTCCAATAAGGTTTATGTCTTCAACATATACGGCAAGTACCACAAATTCCGATGTTGTTTTCTTTATAAAAACACACGGGCAAATGGCGTCATTTATATAGCCTTCTTTTAACAAGTACTCACTAAGACGATTATACCACATTCGTCCAGATTGCTTTAGACCATACAAGGATCTTTGCAATTTAATTGAGAACATTTCCCGAGATTTTGAGTTGTGCGCGTTTGGCACCTTGAGTCCATCGGGAATTTTCATGTATATCTCATTATCAAGTGAGCCATAAAGATAGGCAGTAACTACATCCATTAAGTGCATGTCGAGCTTTTCGTGGACAGCAAAACTTATGAGATAACGAAAGGTTATCGCATCCATTACAGGCGAATATGTCTCTTCATAATCGACACCAGGCCTTTGAGAAAAACCTTGTGCAACAAGGCGTGCCTTATATCTTTGTACCTCGTTTTTCTCATTTCTTTTGCGTACAAAGACCCATTTATAGCCGACAGGCTTAACACCATTAGGTGTTTCAACTATAGGGCCAAAAACTTCACGTTTTGCCAGCGAATTCAATTCTGATTGAATTTCTTCTTGCCACTTTGGCCAATCCTGTCTTTTTCGACATTCTTCAACAGATTGAGGTTCGAGATCCTCACATTCTTGCATAATGCTAGATGCTACATTATAAGCAAAGGCATTATCCACCACAATATCCACTCGATTAATATTTGCCTCAATATTAATTGGATTTAGGGATAGTTCCGTATTTTCCAGAGTCTCGGGCTCAATGGATTCTTCATGAATCTCAGAATTTGTTAAATCATGAGATTCTTTCGTGGTGTCATTTTGATCGTTCTTTTTCCTCTTTCTAGGATTTTGATCTTTGGAACCTAATGGTCTGCCACGCTTCAGGCGTGCATTCGACTCATTGGATATGACACTAGATGATTGTCCAATAGGGACATCAATACGCATTGGAACATTTTCCGCGGGAATGTGTGATTTCGTTATCCTTTTCAAGTCCGTAAATGCGTCAGGCATTTGATTTGCTGTTCTTTGCAAATGGATAATCTTTTGTACCTCTCTTTCACAAATAGAGGTATGTGGATCAAGATGAGATAATGATGCATTTTTCCACAAAATTTCCCGTTTGGTTTCACCAACTTCTCCCCCTAATTTTGGGAAAAGTGTCTCATCAAATCGACAGTCTGCAAATCGTGCAGTAAACAAGTCGCCTGTCAATGTTTCGAGGTAGCGAATGATGGAGGGCGATTCAAACCCAACATATATTCCTAACCTTCTTTGCGGACCCATTTTGGTGCGGGATGGCGGTGCAATAGGCACATATACTGCTCATCCAAAAATCCTTAAATGGGATATATTGGGTTCATGACCCAAAACCAATTGCAACGGGGAATACTTGTGGTAATTCGTCGGTCTGAGACGAATTAGCATTGCTGCATGTAAGATGGCGTGACCCCATACCAAAGTGGGCAGCCTCGTTCTCATAAGTAATGGCCTTGCAATCAATTGCAGGCGTTTAATTAACGATTCTGCAAGACCGTTTTGAGTGTGAACATGAGCTACAGAATGTTCAACTTTTATCCCGATTGATAAGCAATAATCATTAAATGCTTGGGATGTAAACTCAGCAGCATTATCCAGTCTAATGGACTTGATTGGATTATCTGGAAATTGTGCTCGTAATCGAATTATTTGTGCCATTAATTTCGCAAACGCAAGGTTGCGTGATGACAACAGGCACACATGAGACCATCTACAGGATGCGTCTATCAAGACCATGAAATATCTAAACGACCCACTAGGTGGGTGAATAGGTCCACAAATGTCCCCTTGTATACGTTCCAGAAACGTGGGTGACTCAGTCCCAACCTTTGTTGGTGATGGCCTGATAATCAACTTGCCTTGATAACACGAAGTGCAAGGATATTCATTATTCGAAAGAATTTTGAAATTCTTTAACGGATGCCCATATGAGCTTTCTATAATCCGTCTCATCATGACCGATCCTGGGTGTCCCAATCGATCATGCCAAAGTACAAAGGTATTGGAATCAGTAACCCTTTGGTTTACTGTTGAATGTGCCTCATTTGCACTAATTCTTGTCCAATACAGGCCACAAGATAAAGACGGAAATTTCTCAATAACCCTCTTTTGGCCGGAGACATTCTTTGTGATGACGAGATATTCAATATTATCTTCATCCATTGTCTCAATATGATAGCCATTCCGGTGTACATCTTTAAAACTCAACAAGTTTCTCTTAGACTTGGAGGAGAACATTGCATTCTCTATGATTAACGTCGTGCCCTTGGGCAGAGTTACAATTGCTCTTCCGGAGCCTTCAATCAATTTACTACTTCCAGAGATTGTAGTAACGTTTGCCTTACACATATTTAGTTGAGAGAAATACTTCCTTTCTTTGAGTATTGTATGTGTAGTACATGAATCAACTAGGCAAATACTTTTACAGTTGGATGTTGATCCAAGTTCGCTTTGTGAGATATCCATATTTGCTATCCCATAGTTTGACATACAAAAGAGATACAAGAACATAAGAATAAACAAGTTCAATTCTTTTGTGTCACATAATATTTTCAAAATCTGCTGCTAACAGTTGACTAACAAAATCAGGTATGTTATCCATTACTTTGCAGTTTGAAAATTTCAGTTTAAACGTTTTCTTCAAACAATCGATTGTTAAACACAAACAATCGATTGTTGAACATTGACAATCGATTGTTAAACACACACAATCGATTATTTGCTATTTTGAAAAACTTCAGATCACACTGTCTTAAGACAATCGATTGTTATGCACAGACAATCGATTGTTGGCTATTTTTGAAAAATTCCAGACCTCACTGTTTCAAGACAATCGATTGTTATGCATGGACAATCGATTGTTGGCTATTTTGAAAAATTCCAGATTACACTGTCTTAATGACAATCGATTGTTAGACAAAGACAATCGATTGTGGATGATTTTTGAAAAATTCCAGATTACACTGTCTTCATGACAATCGATTGTTAGTCAAAGACAATCGATTGTTGATCAATTGTTTTTCAGTTTTAATGCGAAAATAGTTGATAATCGACTAGTTTTTCAGGCTAGTCGATTACCCCTACTGAAAAATAAAAATATTATTGATATTTGAACATATTGAAGATATTCTAAAGAACTACTGCTAACATTGCTTTATGAACTAACTAATACGAGCTAATACTAATGACTATTAGTTTATACAAATAAGTAGAACAAAATCAAATAACTCCATCTTCTTTCATTACGGACCCATCGCCGATTAGGTGGTCTATTTTCCCTTCGGGTTGCTCAAAGAAGTCTGCCACATCCAGGTGGATGATGTCCTCATTGTCGTCATAGACAAAATTTGTTTCAGGGCCTTTTCTCTTTCGAGATGCTTGATAAAGGTCAACCAAGTGTCTTGGTATACGGCAAGTCTTTGACCAGTGCCCTTTCCCACCGCAACGATAACATATAGTTTCTGAACCATTTGCCTTAGGATCTTCATGACCCCGTTTCTGCTTTCGGCGGTTATCTCTCCTTGGGGGTTGACGGACTTCATTGGAATTTCTTCCTTGTCTACGTTCCTGGTTATGACCCCGTTTACGACCATGACCATGGTCCTTTTCATGTTTGGCATAATGAGAGTGCACCTTATCTGCTTCAGGCAGTGGTGTAGACCCAATGGGTCGATTTTCATGATTTCTCATGAGCAGGTCATTATTTCGCTCAGCCACTAGTAGAAGAGAAATTAGTTCAGAGTACTTTGTAAAGCCTTTCTCTCTGTACTGTTGTTGCAGTACTATGTTGGAGGCATGAAACGTTGTAAACGTTTTCTCAAGCATATCATAATCGGAGATATTATCCCCGCATAGCTTCAATTTAGAAGTAATTCTGAACATTGCAGAATTATATTCAGAAACGGACTTAAAGTCCTGGAGCCTCAGATGAGCCCAATCATATCGTGCTTGTGGCAGAGTGACCAACTTCAGGTTGTCATATCTCTCCTTTAAGCCGTTCCACAAGATGAGTGGATCCTTGACGGTGAGATATTCAATCTTCAAACCTTCATCAAGGTGATGGCGCAAGAAAAACAAGGCCTTCGCACATTCTTGGGTGGATGCTTTTTCTCTATCTTTGATGGTGTCTCCGAGACCCATAGCATCTAAGTGGATTTCAGCATCCAACACCCATGTCATATAGTTCTTGCCCGAAATTTCAAGGGCAACGAACTTTCTTTTTGTAATGTCAGACATAATCGAAAATTAAATTAGGAAGAGGGAAATACCTTAGATTTTTCGAGAATGGTTCTTGAGACGGTAGAGTCTCGTGCTGATAACGTGTTATGAAATAATATAAAAGACAAGAACAATAACTCAAGAACAAGAGCAATAGAGAGAAGAGTAGAGAGAGTTCTTCTTATTGATACTTAGAGAATGTTAGGAGTTATTTACAATGGTAGAGGGCACCTCTATTTATAGGGAGGAGGATGATTTAGCTACCAAGAATAGAACTCTAGAATCTCTCTAATTAAAGACATTCACCTTAAATAGAAGTGTATTTATAACAAAAAGTTCTTTTTTTCTTGTTCTCTTTTTGGAGGGGCGAGGGGGCTATGAAAAATCAAATTTACATCAAAAGGCAATGATTATATCATTCCTGTTAATAAATATTCGTAAGACGAAAAATAAACTGCAACAAAATAATATATAAAAAAAGTAATTTTCTTGATAAAAATTTACGAGTACAATTTTATGTATTTTTTGATTTTCTTCTCTAAAATTCTCCGTGATTCGAGGGCTTGAAAAGCGTCTTTCTCGAAAGTAGGATGATGCAGGCCTCCTTGTAATATATTTAATCTCCAAGAACGCCGAGAAACACTTTGTTGTTATGGGTTGATCTTTGGGAAAAACTCCGTTGATCACTCCTTTGTTGAAGAACCAAGCACGTGATGATTGATCTCTCTATCTGTGGATGCCTTCACCAATTGCGGAGTGTTCTTCTCCAACTCTGAATGTCTCTTGAGAGTTATATAACCTTTCTATTTATAGTTGTAAAGGATGGACAGCCCATCTACATATGAACTCTCTTGCTTGATTCTGACTGGCTCATGTCATTTTAGCCACTTGGCGACCTGTGGTTTGTTCTTGTTTTTTGACTTGGATTGCAATATTATTTAACACGCGATGTCATCTTTTTGGCTTGCAGTTTGATTAGATATGTTATGTCACTTGACACATGGCATGAATCTAGGCCTTAAGATGAAATGGACCCCGGGCTTGAAAATAATAAATGGACTAATTTAATTTGAAAAGCTCAAACTAATTATTTAACTCAATCGAATTTAATCTAGATTTTGTATGTATTAGACCCAATAAATTTATATATCTACATATGTCTCCTATTTTAAAATTTGTCGAATATAGGCTTGTCAAAAGTCGAAGATGAGGCTTAAAGTATCCTGTGAAGAAAGTAACTATTTTTTTTCGTGAGTGAACTTTCAAGTAGTCTGCAGAGTTATTCCTTCACAATAGACACGTCATATATACCTGTGTCTTAGATTCTACTAAAAAGAAAATCAATTGTCACGTGACTTTGAGATTCGTATGTAACTAAATAAAGGAAAAGATCAACAACTTTTTCTCTATAAATTCAGCAGTGGATCTTGCGTTTCTTTGCATCAACGGTCTTCTAAATTAAAAAGGAGAAGACTTGTTTTGAGTTTTTTTTTTGACTCATTTGTCAATGTCACTGCCATCGTTTCGGCTAATATGTAAACTAATGTCATGGCTGATTTACGTTTTTTCTTTCTTCTTTTTCTTTTCACAACTTTGGCTTAATTTCTTCTTTTTTTTCTCAGTAGTTTCCAGCTTTGTGTGTTTGTGTAAAGAATTCACATCTTGGTATAGGGGCATCTGAACTACGAGATGTTTACACTATTGGTAAGACTCAATGAGATACAACATTTATAAATGTCAAAACTCCAGCCCTTTTGATCCAGATGCAATAAATCTTTGATCAATCAAGTGCCAGAATCGAGAGAATTATTCGGACAACATACTTCTTTTGTCCTTTTTTTTTGTTGCAGGCTCGGAGATGATATACATGGCGAGTTCTCCAATATGCATCATGAAAAGAGGGGGATGCTCACCACTCCTTTTTGTAGGTTCATGAAGCGTATGATCCATTGAGATTTGACTGAGAAGTGCACGTTATAATGCTCACCATCCGCAATAAAGCGTCGTGTCATTGACACTGGTACTTGCTGTTGAATCAAAGCTTTGTGTCATTGTCACTTATCAATCATGTGGGATCAACAGCTTCGTAACATTGGCATCGTGTCTGTAAAAGCAGAAACGTCGTGCCATAACAATGATATCCATTAATCCAGTTGATCATCGTTCTTCTCGCACCGTATCTGCAAAAACATCATCTTGTTGGCACCAAGGTCTCCAAAATCATTTCTTATTTTTGCAGGTTTTTTAAGAGAGTACAACAACTTGGTATATCCCTTCTTGCAGCTTGACGAGAGATATAGAGTATTCCTAAGCGAGCTTGATCGACGATCCGTATCCCCACTTTGCAATATACGAGCAGAACATGGTACATCTCAGCCTTGCGACTTGGGGAGAAAGAGGCTTGGAGCTCGAGCGACCATATTTCATCTGGGCAAGTGAGTGCTTGGCGAACCTTTGCCAAATTATTTATTCCTTAATGTAGGAGCAATGAAATCTGAAGCTTCTTGCTTTCAAAGATCAACACTTGAAAAGTTACATCCTTTAAAGAATACAAGGATAAATTCCTTGAGGATTAGCCGGAATCGACTCTTGAAGCTGGTATACATATCTGACATTTTGATTTTACTGCACTCTATGTTGTCATCAAAACGTACATATCTCAAGCTAGGAATGTCCAAATCGCGATTCGCGAGTCATCTACACAATTGGAAAGAAGACTCAGAGATAATGAAATCTTAAAGATATCATAGAAGAATTCTGACCATGCTCAACCCTAGTCCTAAAAAGGATAAGCGGTCGCTGCAAATATAATCTGGTCTAACTGTCCGGAGTCAAATCCCACAGAGAACTAAGATTTCGCTATTGTTGTTCAATATCGCAAAGAAGACAAGTTTGAACAATTTCTAAGTTATAATATTAAGATTTTTACATCTAACTAATTAACTAACAAAATAAAATAATAAATTAGCAACAAAGATACTAAATGTTGGAGACAAAATTAAGGAGGTCTAGAGTAATGATTTCCCCAATTGTCTGAATCTTTCCCACTATGTTCCCTATAATTTTGCCTATGTATTCTCTACTGAGCATGAGCACTTTAGGTGTCGTAAGTCTCTCTCGAGCAACTACAATAATTTACTAGACATATTCTCTCGAACTATGCTAGTTGAATTTATCTAACTGCTCATTATGACCATGTCAAGGCTTTGTTATTTCTAAACCTGCCTTTAAACCCGCTGTATTGATTTCTCACATATATTAGGAGTGATGTTTTTGAGAACCACCTAAATATGTATCCTTTCTCAAGCAACGCATAGTAAATTGGCATAGTCAATTGAAGTCATTCAATCAACAATAATAAACATGTAGTTGAACAAGTAGAGAAATCCAATGGCTCAATTATATAAAAACATAACAAAAATTTATCCTACAAAAGATTCCATCAAAACCCTAGATAACAAATTAGCTATTCATAATAGTATGTAAAACTACAATACTAAATGTCATAACCAACAAAAAAAATAGGAAGAGGAAGGAAAAACTTGTAGAAGAATTCCTCTCCTTGCTCCTATTGTGTCTCTGCCTCTTTTGGTCGAATTTGTGTCAAAAATTGGTCTCCTCTCCTTGAAATGATTGTTTTCCCATGTATATGTACCAAGTAGGGTCGGGAAGAAATAATTATACCTTTTCCTACATGAAAAAGGATAAGTTTTCATTCCTAGAAGGCAGTGGCCGCGTTCCGAGAGCGGTACGAACGCGGTATTTGGAAAGTATACTGCCTCTGCCTGCCTCAGGTCCGCGGTCGTAGTTTCAACCTAGGTTTACACCATGTTACATTTAGCATTTAGAAAAATGTAAAACATGAATATTGTAGCCCTTTGAGTTAGGTTTCCAACCATATATTGTATAGCCCAAATAGAGTTTTGAGAAAAAGGTTATGTACATATTATTAGACAGTGCACAATATGCCTACTTGATTCTTTATTTTATTGCTCTATCATCCGTTGATCCCCGAATACGATACCGGCTTAATTCCTTGGTCTTTTACTCAGATTTCAAAGTTTCAAAGCACTTTAATTCATTCCATTATATCTATATAGGTTGAAATCACTCATACAAGGCGTAAAACACACAATTACGCAAAACACTAGCGATTAAAGCGTAAACTCAATTAAAGCGCAGTAAATTAGAATGTAATATGCGACTAAAATACATAATTATAGCCTATCATCAATACTCCACACTTAAATCATTGTTCGTCCTCGAGCAATCAAACTGCACCTTTTTTATAGACATGACCTTTTTAAATAATTTTCCTAACTCATCACACTAAGAGTATTTAAAATAGACTAAGCACAAAAGAGTACCATCTTCACCTTAAGATTTGACTCACAAGTACCACACATAATTCACAGCTCATCCACTTACTCTAACATAGAGATCACGGACTTTACTTTTCCTTCATGAATCAAGTACCCTAACACAACAAAAAAGATTAGTACCACGCAATAAAATTTAAGAACACTTAGGAGCTCAAGATAGAAGGAATTCACTCATTCTCAGAAATAATATTCATACACCGCTAAAGATGCACCATAAGCTTGCCCACTGTGTACTACTCCACTAATCGAGCTCATTCAATCTAGGATCAATTAACACTTTATTTGGTTGTAATGTAAGCTACGAGACGGATATGGTATATATAGATATAAGAGTGACAACATCTCCCTAAGCACTTTAATACATATACTTTAATAATAAAACCCCATGCTTATGTCAAACCAAAACTCCACCTTCGCATTAATGTATATTACCCCACTCTTCTTTAAGCACACTTACATCAAGAGCCACCAGTTATCAAGGAATATTTTTCTCATAACAATCCAATTATTTTTTTTTCAATTCAAGTGGCTCTTACTTTTTCAAAACAATGCACCTTTCTCCTTATCTATTAGCTCCACTCAAAATTCATACCAACCACCCCATACTTTAACCTTTACAAAGTTCATAAATAATTCATGTGCTCATGAGAGGTTATAATGGTTCAAATATATGGTTAATTTAAACAAATGGGTAAGGTTTGTAATGTGGTTGCCAAAAAAGCAAGATTACAAGCTCAAAGGGGTTAACTACGATACATAATAATTAGGTGGGTAAAATATACATATATGGCTCAACAAAGAAATTCCTGTATCACTCCTAAAAACTGAATAAAACTATTATTTCACTTTGCAAACACACGTGGCAAGTTCCAGGCATCAAATGCAATGCACAAAATAACAACAAACTTCACACACATGGCACATGACTCACTCGGGATTGGTTTCATCAAGACACTCTAGTCAAAGCAGTTAAGCAAAGTTAAGAATATATAATTAAAGGTACTTATACTAGAGTAAAAAACTGAGCCTAAGCGTCACAACTAAAGTACTCACTATTCTCAAGGCATAACAAATTCAAGAGATATTGCTTTATTTTAAAACACAACAAAATGGCTCCTATTCCTAAAAAAGACTAACTATACCCAATTCAAATAAAATCCTTGGAAAAGAACTGCGGCACAAAGAAAAACCAAGGGGAGATTGCTACACTACCTAACAAGATTTTTTTTCTTTGGACTTAAATTCCTTTAGAAAATTGTCTAATAGATCTATCGCCGGGAAAATTCTAATCTTTTCTATTTTAAAAAAAAATTATTCAATTAAAATAACACAACTAAAATAGCATAGAAAGTCACCCAGACAATCTCCTCACCCCCACACTTAGAATTGTGTATTTTTTTAATGCACACCATAACTAATAAAAGGGTAAAAAGATGGATTCATGAAATACAATCAAAACCGAGTAGAGAAAAATTACCCCATCCATATGGTGAATATCGCCTTCAAAATCTCCCAAATTCGAGCTCCCCAACTCAAAATATGATCGAATGAGCAAACCCTAGTTTTGTGTATTTTTCTACCAGATATTCTACCTCGTTTCTCATTCCAAACGATCTCAAGTCTCCAATGGATTCCTTGTGAAATTCTAGTCAGAATAGGCTTTTGAATCACTCAATTTGACCTTATAATGAATGAGATATGTAGGTTTTAATATTTGCAAATAGTGCAGATTTTTAAATACGCTGCTAGTGGTAATTTTGTAATTATTCTGAAAAAGTATGGCAACCTAATTTTTAGTAAAATGACCATAAAATCCTCATACGATATCCAAAGTTGATGATTCTTTTTGCTACGGGTCCGTAATTATGATACGGATCTAATGTTTCAAAAACAAATAAAAATCAAAGCTCATTTGTTCAATACCAACACAAACCTATCCGAAACTCACCCTAGGCTTTAGAGACTTCAACCAATATTTTCCACAAGTCACACATCACTATCCGAACTTAGTCGAACCTTCGGAACCACCAAAACAATACCAAAAGACCAAAGCAACCACAAATTCAAGCCTAGGAACTTCTAAACTTCCGACCCTCGCCAATTCAAGCCTAATTCTACCACAGATTTCTAAATTATGTTTTGGACACACTCCTAAGTATAAATCACCCAACGAATCTAATAGAATCATAAAAATCTAAATCCAAATTTGTTTACTCATAAGTCAACTTCTGGTGGACTTTTCTAACTTAGCTTTCTAACTAAGAGATTAAGTGATCATTTCACTCCAAAACTACTCTGAAGCCAAACCTACCAACTTGATACAATTCAACACAGTTGAACAACACTTAAAGAAACATAAGTTATATAAATGGAACTATAACTCTGAGAACAACTGACCAGACCGTTACACTTGAATACCTTAAAATTTGAACACTAAAGGATAGCTGTTATGAAATAGAAGATTCTTACACTTCTATTTAAGGTGAATGTCTTTAATGTACTTAATTAGAGAGATTTTAGAGTCCTATTATTGGTAGCAAGATCTTCCTCCTCCCTATAAATAGAGGTGCTCTCTACCATTGTAATTCACCCCTCTCAACTCAATAAGAAGAACTCTCTCTACTCTTCTCTCTATTGCTATTGTTCTTGTTCTATTGTTCTTGTCTTTTGCTTTAGTTTATAACACATTATCAGCACGAGACTCTACCGTCTCAAGTACCATTCTCGAAAATCCAAGGTATTTTCCCTCTTCCTAATTTAATTTCGAGTATGTCTGACATTATGAAAAGAAAGTTCGTTGCCCTTGAAATTTCGGGCAAGAACTATATGACATGAGTGTTGGATGCTGAAATCCACCTAGATGCTATGGGTCTCGGAGACACCCTCAAAGATAAAGAAAAAGCATCCACCCAAGATTGTGCGAAGGCCTTGATTTTCTTGCGCCACCACCTTGACGAAGGTTTGAAGATTGAATATCTCACCGTCAAGGATCCACTCGTTTTGTGGAACAGCTTAAAGGAGAGATATGACAACCTGAAGTTGGTCACTCTGCCACAAGCACGATATGATTGGGCCCATCTGAGGCTACAGGATTTTAAGTCCGTTTCTGAATATAATTCTGCTATGTTCAGAATTACTTCTAAACTGAAGCTATGTGGAGATAACATCTCCGATTACGATATGCTTGAGAAAACGTTTACAACGTTTCATGCCTCCAATATGGTACTGCAGCAACAGTACCGAGAGAAAGGCTTTACGAAGTACTCTGAATTGATTTCTCTCTTACTAGTGGCTGAGCGTAATAATGATCTGCTCATGAGAAATCACGAAAATAGACCAACTGGGTCTACACCACTGCCTGAAGCAGATATGGTGCACTCGCATTATGCCAAACATAAAAGGGACCATGATCACGGTCATAAACGGGGTCAAAGCCAAGGACGTGGACAAGGAAGAAATTCCAAAGAAGTCCGTCACCCCCCAAAGAGAGATAATCACCGAAAGCAGAAACGGGGTCCAGAAGATCCTAAGGCAAATAGTTCAGAAACTATATGTTATCGTTGCGGTGGAAATGGGCACTGGTCTAGGACTTGCCGTATACCAAGACACTTGGTTGACCTTTATCAAGCATCTCGAAAGAGAAAACGCCCTGAAACAAATTTTGTCTCTGACGACAACTTTGACTTCACCCACCTGGATGTGGCAGACTTCTTTGAGCAACCCGAGGGAAAGATAGACCACCTAATCGGTGACGGAACCGTGATGAAAGAAGATGGAGCTGTTTGATTCTACTTGTATTAGTCAATGAATAGATTAATAGTCATTAGCATTAGCTCGTATTAGTTAGTTCATAAAGCAATGTTAGCAGTAGTTCTTTAGAATATCTTCAATATGTTCAAATATCAATAAAACTTTTATTTTCCAGTGGGGGTAATCGACTAGCCAGAAAAACTAGTCGATTATCAACTATTTTCGCATTAAAGTTGAAAAACAATTGATCAACAATCGATTGTCTTTGGCTAACAATCGATTGTCTTGAAACAGTGTGTTCTGGAATTTTTCAAAAATAGCCAACAATCGATTGTCTTTGTCTAACAATCGATTGTCTTGAAACAGTGTGTTCTGGAATTTTTTAAAAATAGCCAACAATCGATTGTCTTTGTCTAACAATCGATTGTCTTGAAACAGTGTGTTCTGGAATTTTTCAAAAATAGCCAACAATCGATTGTCTTTGTCTAACAATCGATTGTCTTGAAACAGTAAGGTCTGGAATTTTTCAAAAACAACAAATAATCGATTGTGTGTGTTTAACAATCGATTGTCTATGTTCCAACAATCGATTGTGTGTTTAATAATCGATTGTCTTATGAAAAACGCTGAAATTTTCAAACTGCAAAGTAATTGATTATGGACAACATATCTGATTTTGTTAGTCAACTGTTAGTAGCAGATCTTGAAAATATTATGTGACACAAAAGAATTGAACTTGTTTATTCTTATGTTCATGTATTCCTTTTGTATGTCATACCATGGGAAGTAAATTGATTGAAAGGCTCCGGAAGAGCAAATGTAACTCTGCCCAAAGGCATGACGTTTATCTTAGAGAATGCAATATTCTCCTCCAAGTCTAAGAAGAAACTTGTTGAGTTTTAAAGATGTACGCCGGAATGGCTACAATATTGAGACAATGGATGAAGATAATCTTGAATATCTCGTCCTCACTTTAAAGAATGTCTCCGGCCAAAAGAGGGTTATTGAGAAATTCCCGTCTTTATCTTGTGGCCTGTATTGGACAAGAATTAGTGCAATTGAGGCACATTCAACAGTAAATCTAAAGAATACTGAGTCCAATACATTTGTACTTTGACATGATCGACTGGGTCACCCAGGATCAACCATGATGAGACGGATTATAGAAAGCTCATATGGGCATCCGTTAAAGAATTTCAAAATTCTCTCAGGTAATGAATATCCTTGCACTTCGTGTTATCAAGGCAAGCTGATTATCAGACCATCCCCAACAAAGGTTGGGACTGAGTCACCCCAGTTTCTGGAACGTATACAAGGGGACATTTGTGGACCTATTCACCCACCTAGTGGGTAGTTTAGGTATTTCATGGTCTTGATAGACGCATCCTGTAGATGGTCTAATGTGTGCTTGTTGCCATCACGCAACCTTGCGTTTGCAAAGTTAATGGATAATACATGAGAATAATCTTGAATTCTTCATGAAAACGAGGCTGCCCATTTCGGTTTGGGTTCACGCCATGTTGCATGCAGCAATGCTAGTTCGTCTCTGACTGACGAATTGACACAAATATTCCCCATTGCAATTGGTTTTGGGTCATGAACCCAATATATCCCATTTAAGAAGCTTTGGATGCGCAGTATATGTGCCTGTAGCACCGCCATCCCGCACCAAAATGGGTTTGCAAAGGAGGTTAGGAATATATGTTGAGTTTGACGCGTCCTCCATTATTCGCTACCTCGAAACATTGACAGGAGATTTGTTCACTGCACTATTTGCAGACTGTCAATTTGATGAGACACTTTTCCCAAAATTAGGGGGAGAAGTTGGTGAAACCAAACGGGAAAGTTTGTGGAAAAATGCATCATTATCTCATCTTGATCCACATACCTCTATTTGAAAGAAAGAGGCACAAAAGATTATCCATTTGCAAAGAATAGCAAATCAAATGCCTGAAGCATTTATAGATTTGAAAAGGATAACAAAATCACATATCCTCGAAGTGAATGTGATTCACAAATACATATTCAATGTTGGAAGAATATGAACATGAAATTGGTATTGAATATACCACACTCACTCCTAGAAGGAGGTTTGAGATGATATATGGCATGAATGATCGTTGGTCGCGTACCTATTGTACGCCAAAGTATTTTGGAAATATGACCATTACAGGACAACGATAATGCAAGAAACATATCTTGCATATAAGTTTGACATGACCATAATGGTATAACTTTCTCTTTAAGAAAGATATTCACCACACGGATGTTGATGAACCTGTGGTAGTACAAAGTTAATTGAGAGCTCTCGAAGAGCCAATTATTACCATGTTGGAGAAACACAATTGAGTATTGTGCTGTAGTAAGTCTCAAAGAAACTTATCCAGTTTCCAAAAGTACACGCGAAGGCGATTGATGATATTGAGACTATAAATAAAGGAAGGCTTTGATTCTCCTATTACTACAACTTGTAGCGGGGTAATTTGTATATGAAAAGCTACCCGCTTTGTTCTCCAGTTTGTACTACACAAAAGAAAGAATGCCACAATAAAGTGGATATCTATTGGTATAAAACCCATGTCATAATAAACCCGAAGTTTATTGATAAGTGCACATGTCATGGTGTAAATTTGAAGTTTACCAATATTGATAATTTAGTCAGTTGACATTCGTGTTAGCCATCTCATTTGAAGTATGATGTGCAAATTCACATAGGTGAATATTAAAGAACTAGAAAGTTCTTTACGAATACTCTTGTATCACTTGTTCTCATTAATGAACTGACCAACTAAAGAGTTCGGGTTGAAGCCCCTAAATTCTGGAAATATCAAAGGTGAATATGGGCCCATTCACCTGCCATGTATACCACATATGATGCATCTATGATATGGTTACATGCGCCATTGTTATTAACCCGCAGCCTGGCAGTGCTTGCGAGGTAAATCGCTCAGTAATCTAACTTCGAGCAAGTTTCCAGATTCTCTACTCAAGACAGTTCATCTTGATAAGTTGGTTTATATTAAAGTTGGTTTAGCAAGATAATTATTGAGTGCTTCCACTTGATAGCTAAACTGTTTCTTATGAGAACTAAGTTATATATATATCAGTTTGATATAAGTTGTATACGAGAGTATATTCTCCCCTCACAAGTGGTTCAGGGTCAGGAACCAAATAATTTCATCTTATTATTAAGGTGCTGTATATATTGACATAATGCACAAAGATGATTTTCCAAAGTTGAGGAAACATGTTAGTTTTACTAACATGAGGGGGAGACATGATAAACACTTGAGAAAGTGTTACATGGGATGAATTTTCATTTGTATATGTATATCCCCGAATATCATGATATGAACCTGTAGTTCATAAAAGGGAAATGCAATTGCAACATATTGCAAAGCATGCTATACGCATTTGCTGACTCAAAGAAAGCAACTAAATGGAAGAGATACAATTCAAGAAGAATTGATTCCATATGAAAGACATGTAGCTTTGAACCTGTAGTTCATATGCTTGAAACTATAAAGTCAAAGGTATGTATAATCAATTTTCGATACCTTATTTGTTTAGCATGACATGAAACTTTGATATGCAGCTAAAGTCTATTATGTGACTTACATGACTTAACTTGAAAGATTTAAGTTGCTTGAAACATATGCAATTCTTGGTCCTGAAGTACCGCATCCTAAGTACAATTTGTGTACATATGAATCTTGCTATAACTATAAGCATGATGGCATTGAGAATGCATCTATGGAGATATTGAAGAGCTATTCCACAACATTATATGAAGATGTTCATATCTATCAAGAATGATGATTTCAAGATGATGCACAAGATTGGAATGCAAATGCTCAAGGATATAAATTGATGTACTCATTAGGGGGAGTTAATGCGCGTTGCACTCTTTTTCCCTTACAAGGTTTTGTCCCACTGGGTTTTCCTTGCAAGGTTTTTAACGAGGCAACCAATAGGCGCATATTCAAACATGTGTACTCTTTTTCCTTACTTTAATTTTTCCCATTGGGTTTTGGTTTTAAGGTTTTATGAGGCACATCATTGAATAGACATTCAAGGGGGAGTGTTATGAAATAGAAGATTCTTACACTTCTATTTAAGGTGAATGTCTTTAATGTACTTAATTAGAGAGATTTTAGAGTCCTATTATTGGTAGCAAGATCTTCCTCCTCCCTATAAATAGAGGTGCTCTCTACCATTGTAATTCACTCCTAACTCTCAATAAGAAGAACTCTCTCTACTCTTCTCTCTATTGCTATTGTTCTTGTTCTATTGTTCTTGTCTTTTGCTTTAGTTTATAACAATAGCCAAAATTTTATATTTTTCGTACTTTATATTTCATAAGACAATTCTTATAGATCTATGATGTCATCACAATATGAATAGAAACAAACACAAGCTTACAACTAATAACACCAATTATGGACGTACCTTTCTCATACAATTAAGATAAACTTTGTGGGATCGATGTAGGTATAGTTTAAATAAAAAAGAATTTCATTATTAGATAATATATAATTAGATCCTTAGTTATATAAATATTTAAGGGCATAAAAGTCGATTAATAGTTTTAAGGATATTTTAATCGTTATTTCAAAATTATTTTAATCGTTTAACATTTAATATAAATTATTCGTACTTTTATAACAATATAAATAGATAGGTATAGACTGTAAATAAAATCCCGTGATCATATGCTAAAGTAACGAGTGAAGTGCACAAATACCCATTTTTAAGACATTTATTTAAAGGATAGCCGAAGATTATAAAGTTCTTGAAATTTAATCGTCTCATAATCTATCTTCAAACTTTAGTCAAATTTTCGGTCTGAAGTTGTGGTTTTAGTTGTTAATATTTCAAACCTTCGAATACGAAGTTAGGTTACGATAGTATTAAAACTTCAGACTCGAAGGCCTGAAAAAGAAGAAGAGTAAAAAGCATTTGGTTCAGAAATTTTGATAAAATACTATCTATTAATAGTAATTAACTATCTATAGATACTAGTTGTTATATTACGGATTGTAAATATCTTTTTTGTGGTTATAACTTATAAAATGTATTTAATGTATTTAAGCTATTGTATTCATGAATACAGTAGTAAAAATAGGCATAAATCAGGGAAGTCCAGCTAATCAGTTGTGGTATTTGAGTATATTCGACTGTATTCATGGAGTAAAATATGGGATTACAGCTGGGCATATTATTATAGTCGATTGTATTCACGGTATGAAATAGGGGATTATATTATTCTTAAAACGGAAAGTGAATCAATTAACATAATAAACTCCAAATATAACTCAACAAACTCAATTATAACACACAAAATTTATATTTTTAGTTATAAAAAAGATTCTCAACCGAAAAGTACTCTAAAAGCATAGCAATCTTTAGAGAGATTATATAATACATCTGAATACATAAATTATATAAATTAAGAAAAATATATGAATACATTCATGGCATATAGCGAGACAGTGAATACAATGAAATACATAGAATACAACGGGATACATTGAAATCCAACGAAAAAAAGACAGTGAATACAATGAAATACATAGAATATAACGGATACATTGACTTACAGTGAGAAAAAGATAATGAATACAATAAATACAATGAAATATATGAAAAACAGCGTGATACATTAAAAATACATTGAAATATATTAACAAGAATCAAGTTGCTCAGTCCCAAACTTCGTTGTCTTTGTTCAAGAACAAATCTTAATTTCCGACAAATCTATCGTTGAGCAATGAAATGCAGTTGATCGATAAGCTGGCGAGCAGTAGTGAGCATGCCTCTAACGACGTCGTGTTGGCCCGAACTGGAATGCAGTTGTGACGGTGGAGGTTGCGGTTGCGTCACACTGGACTCCGCCTCCATCATGTCAGTGTCCATACTATCCATGGCATTTCAGTTGCAAATTGCGATCTACACTTTTGTCGTTGAAGAATACTCTATTTCTGACTCTTATTGTACTGAAGGGTTGGTATCTGATTGAAGGTATTAGTAAAAGGAGATGAAGATAAGAGAAATGGCGAAGAAACAATACGATGTTTCTAGCAATTTCGAGAATATTTGCCCTTTCTCTTGGCTGATTGTTCTATTATTGAGTAAGGTATTTTTAGGGAACGAGGAAAGAGAATGGCATGTATCAAAGTAGAAAGAGAAAGAAAATAGTGTACCTGAATAGCGTATTTAGTGATTTAGGGGTAGGAGGTAACCAAAATTAAATATTTTGTTATAAATATTAAAAGGTACCTATAAAATATAATTTATGTTAAGAATATAATTCTAATTTGAATGAATGTCTATCTTATAGACGAGTTTTACTTTGAGGCTAAGTCATTTCTCTTCCTATAAATAGAGGGGTCTTACCCCATTGTAAATCCATCACAAAAATATCAATAAGAATTCTCCTCTCCCTACTTTCTCTGCAATATTGTTCTTGTTCTTGTATTATTTTATAACACGTTATCAGCACGAAGCTCTACTATCTCAAGAATTTCTTTGAGAAAATTAAGTTATTTTTCTCCTCCTAATTTCGTTTTAATTATGTCTGACATTATGAAAAGAAAGTTCGTTGCCCTTGAAATTTCGGGCAAGAACTACATGACATGGGTGTTGGATGCTGAAATCCATTTGGTTGCAATGGGTCTTGGAGACGCCATTAAAGACAGAGATAATGCATCCACCCAAGACTGTGCTAAGGCCTTGATTTTCTTGCGCCATCACCTTGATGAAGGTTTGAAAATTGAATATCTCACAGTCAAAGATCCACTTATCTTGTGGAATGGCTTAAAGGAGAGATATGACAACTTAAAGTTGGTCACTCTGCCACAAGCACGATATGATTGGGCTCATCTGAGGCTCCAAGACTTTAAGTCTGTTTCTGAATATAATTCTGCAATGTTCAGAATTACTTCTAAATTGAAACTCTGTGGAGATAGTATCACTGATTATGATATGCTTGAAAAAACGTTTACAACGTTTCATGCCTCCAATATGGTTCTGCAACAACAGTACAGAGAGAAAGGTTCAAAAAGTACTCTGAGCTGATTTCTCTTCTCCTTGTGGCTGAGCGAAACAATGACCTGCTCATGAGAAATCACGAAAATCGACCCACTGGGTCTACACCATTGCCTGAAGCAGATAAGGTGTATTCCCATTATGCTAAGCATGGAAAAGGCTATGGCTTTAATCATGGTCGTGGTCGTAATCGGGGTCATGGCCGTGGACGTGGACAAGGAAGAAATTTTCCTGGTGTCAGTCACCCCCCAAAGAGATATAACCACCAAAAGCGAAAACGGAATTATGAGGATCCAAAAGCAAATAGTTCAGAAACTATATGTTATCGTTGCGGTGGAAAAGGGCACTGGTCAAGAATTTGCCGTGTACCAAGACATTTGGTTGAGCTTTATCAAGCATCTCTAAAGAGTAAAGGCTCTGAAACTAATTTTGTCTCTAACAATAATTTTGACATCACCCACTTGGATGTGGCAGATTTCTTTGAGCACCCTGAGGGGAAAATAGTGATGGATCTGTGATTAAGGAAGATTGAGTTGTTTGATTTTATTTTACTTATTTGTATTAGTTAGTGAATAAACTAATAGTCATTAGTATCAACTCGTATTATTTAATTTATGGAATAGTGTTAGTATTCGTTCTTTAGATGCTTCAGTATGCTTAATTTTCAAAGATATTTTTTTTTCAGTAAAGTTAATCGACTAACATGTCAGATAGTCGACTATTTAATATTTCGTATTAAACTGGACTTTTTCCGCAAGGCATGTTAGTCGACTATCAGATTTAGTTAATCGACTAACCTAATGACCGTTGCCTAAGTTAATCGATTAACATATCAGATAATCGATTATCTTATATTTCTTATTAAACTGGACTTTTTCCGCAAGGCATGTTAGTCGACTATCAGATTTAGTTAATCGACTAACCTAATGATCGTTTCTAAGTTAATCGATTATCAACTTAGTTAATCGATTAACCTCGGCAGATTTTTAAAATATTGTTTAATTATGAAGCAACGGATTAAATTTGTTTATTCTCATTTTCGTATATTTCTTTTGTATGTCAAACCATGGGAAGCAAATATGGATATCTCACAAAGCAAACTTGGATCAACGTCCAACTGTAAAAATATTTGTTTAATTGATTCATGTACCACACATACGATATTCAAATAGAAGAAATATTTCTCTCATTTAAGTATGTGTAAGGCAGATGTTACTACAATTTCTGGTACTAGTAAATTGATTGAAGGCTCCGGAAGAGCAACTATAACTCTGCCTAAAGGAACAATTATCATAGAGAATGCAATATTCTCCTCCAAGTCCAAGAGAAACTTGTTGAGTTTTAAAGATATCCGTCAAAATGGATATCATATTGAGACAATAGATGAGAATAATCTTGAATACCTCATCATTACAAAGAATGTCTCTGGCCAAAAGAGGGTGATTGAGAAGTTCCCATCTTTATCTTGTGGCCTGTATTGGACAAAAATTAGTGCAATTGAGGCACATTCCACAGTAAACCAAAAGGTTACTGATTCCAATACTTTTGTACTTTGGCATGATCGATTGGGACATCCTGGATCAATTATGATGAGACGGATTATAGAAAACTTATATGGGCATCCATTAAAGAATTAAAGATTCTTTTAAATAATGAATTTTCTTGCACTTCTTGTTATCAAGGCAAGTTAATTATTAGACCATCACCAACAAAGGTTGGAACTGAGTCACCTACGTTTTTGGAACGTATACAAGGGGATATTTGTGGACCTATTCACCCACCTAGTGGGTCATTTAGATATTTTATGGTCTTAATAGACGCATCCTCTAGATGGTCTCATGTGTGCCTATTGTCATCACGCAACCTTGCGTTTGCAAAATTAACGGCACAAATAATTCGATTACGATCACAATTTCCTGATAATCCAATTAAGTCTATTAGACTAGATAATGCTGCTGAGTTTTCATCCCAAGCATTTAATAATTATTGCATATCAATTGGGATAAAAGTGGAACATCCTGTAGCTCATGTTCACACTCAAAATGGTCTTGCAGAATCTTTAATTAAACGTCTGTAGTTGATTGCAAGACCATTACTCATAAAAACGAGGCTGCCCACTTCGGTTTGGGGTCACGCCATTTTGCATGCAGCAATGCTAGTTCGTCTCAGACCGACGAATTATCACAAATAATCCCCGTTGCAATTAGTTTTGGGTCATGAACCTAATATATCCCATTTAAGAATTTTCGGATGCGCAGTATATGTGCCTATAGCACCGCCATACCTAACCAAAATGGGTCCGCAAAGAAGGTTAGGAATATATGTTGGGTTTGAATCGCCCTCCATTATTCGCTACCTCGAAACATTGACAGGGGATTTGTTCACTGCACGATTTGCAGACTGTCGATTCGATGAGACACTTTTCCCAAAATTAGGGGGAGAAGTTGGTGAAACCAAACGGGAAATTTTGTGGAAAAATCCATCATTATCTCATCTTGATCCACATACCTCTATTTGTGAAAAAGAGGTGCAAAATATTATCCATTTGCAAAGAATAGCAAATCAAATGCCTGACGCATTCACGAACTTGAAAAGGATAACAAAATCTCACATCCCCGCAGAGAATGTTCCAATCTGTATTGATGTCCCTATTGGACAATCTTCTAGTGTCATATCTAATGAGTCGAAAGCACGCCTAAAACGTGGCAGGCCATTAGGTTCCAAAGATCGAAATCCTAGAAAAAGGAAAGCAAATGATCAAAATGACACTACGAAAGAATCTCATGAGGAAATTCACGACTTAATAAATTCTGAGATTCATGAAGAATCCATTGAGCCCGAGACTCAAGATAATAAGGAACTATCAATAAATCGAATCGATATTGAGGCAAATTTTAATCGAGTGGATATAGTGGTAGATTATGTCTTTGCATATAATGTTGCATCTAGCATTATGCAAGAAAGTGAGGATCTTGAACCTCAATCTGTTGGAGAATGTCGACAAAGACTTGATTGGCCAAAATGGCAAGAAGCAATCCAATCAGAATTGAATTCACTTGCAAAACGTGAAGTTTTTGGGACTATAGTTGAAACACCTAATGGTGTTAAGCCTGTTGGCTATAGATGGGTCTTTGTACGCAAGAGAAATGAGAAAAACAAGGTACAAAGATATAAGGCACGCCTTGTTGCACAAGGATTTTCTCAAAGGCCTGGTGTCGATTATGAAGAGACATATTCAGCCGTAATAGATGCTATAACTTTCCGTTATCTCATTAGTTTTGCTGTCCTTGAAAAGCTTGACATGCATTTAATGGATGTGGTTACTGCCTATCTTTATGGCTCACTTGATAATGAGATATACATGAAAATTCCCGATGGATTCAAAATGCCAAACACTCATAATTCAAAGTCCCGGGAAATGTTTTCAATCAAATTGCAAAGATCTTTGTATGGTCTAAAGCAATCAGGACGAATGTGGTATAATCGTCTTAGTGAGTATTTATTAAAGGAAGGTTATATAAATGATGCCATTTGCCCATGTGATTTTATAAAGAAAACAACATCAGAATTTGTTGTACTTGCCGTATATGTCGATGACATAAACCTTATTCGAACTCTCATAGAACTCCAAAAGGCAATTGATTATTTAAAGAAGGAATTCGAGATGAAAGATCTCGGAAAGACAAAATTATGTCTTGGTTTGCAAATTGAATATTTAGCAAACGGAATTTTTGTTCATCAATCTGCCTATATAGAAAAGGTATTGAAACGGTTTTACATGGATGGAGCATATCCTTTAAGTACTCTGATGGTTGTTCGATCACTTGATGTGAATAAGGATCCATTCCGACCGCAAGAAAAGAATGAAGAGCTACTTGGTCCTGAAGTACCAATTCTTAGTGCAATTGGTGCACTAATGTATCTTGCAAATACTACAAGGCCTGACATAACTTTTCCAGTTAATGTCTTAGCAAGATATAGCTCTGCTCCCACAAGGAGACATTGGAATGGAATCAAACATAGTATCTAAAAGGGACTACCGATATGGGCTTATTTTATAGTAATAATTGCAGTCCTGATCTTGTTGGTTATGCTGATGCTGGATATTTATCTGACCCACACAAGGCTCGATCTCAAACGGGTTATGTGTTTATCTGTGGAGGCACCGCCATATCTTGGCGATCGACTAAGCAATCAATTGTGGCTACTTCATCTAATCATGCTGAGATAATCGCTATTCATGAAGCAAGTCGAGAGTGTGTGTGGTTGAGGTCTATAATACATCATATTCAAGACAAATGTGGTTTGAAATATGACAAACTACCCACGATTTTGTATGAAGAAAATGCAGCATGCATAGCTCAATTGAAGGGAGGATTCATAAAAGGATTTACAAAGCATATTTCACCAAAGTTATTTTTCACACATGATCTTCAAAAGAATGGTGATATCAATGTGCAACAGATTCGTTCAAGTGATAATATTGCTGATTTGTTCACAAAATCTCTACCAACGTCAACCTTCAAGAAGCTGGTACACAAGATTGGAATGCGAAGGCTCAAGGATGTGAGTTGATGCTCTTTTCAGGGGGAGTTAATGCGCGTTGCACTCTTTTTCCCTTACAAGGTTTTGTCCCACTGGGTTTTCCTTGCAAGGTTTTTAACGAGGCAACCAATAGGCGCATTACTAAATATGTGTACTCTTTTTCCTTTTCTAGAATTTTTTCCCATTGGGTTTTATTTTTGTTAAGGTTTTAATGAGGCACATTATTTATTGAGTAGACATTCAAGGGGGAGTGTTAAGAGTAGAATTCTAATTAGAGTGAATGTCTATCTTATATAAGAGTTTTACTTTGAGGCTAAGTCATTTCTCTTCCTATAAATAGAGGGGTCTTACCCCATTGTAAATCCATCCCAAAAATATCAATAAGAATTCTCCTCTCCCTACTTTCTCTGCAATATTGTTCTTGTTCTTGTATTATTTTATAACAATTTATTTAAAATAAAGAAGATATTAACTTTTTCTATAAGAGATAGAAATTACTTTAAAAGATTTGCCAAAATTGGCTAAAGTTTAAAAATTATTAAGAATTAAATTTGTTTTAAATCCGAGTGCTAAAAGCGGCTACTTGGTGCCATTATCATACAAACAGAAAAACCCATATAGCTGTAGAGAAGCCCATATAAAATGGATCTCAGTAACACTATGGTCTGTTAGTTATTTCTAGAGAAAATAATATAATATGGTCGCTCGTAAAAATAAATTATACAACTGGCATCACTCTTCCTTAAATTCTTTACCATATAAAAGGGTATAGAGTTATTTTGTGATCTTAGTTGTACTTTTTATCAAATAAATATGAGTCATTATCGAACATAACTTGTAACGACCTGATCGGTCGTTTTAAGTTTTTGCACTTTGATCGCCAGTTTTCGAGGATGATTTGGCTCGTGTGATGCATTATGACTTATATAAATCGTTGGTTTTAGTTTCAAGTTAATCAAAATGAATTTGGAAAAATAATTCTCAGTTTAAAGATTAAAATTTGAAAGGCTTGACCAAGATTTGACTTTTCGTATATGATCTCGGATCAAAATTTTTATGATTTGCTTAGCTCCGTTAGGTTATTTGGAACTTAGGAGCGTGATCGGAATGCATTTGGAAGTCTGTGGAAGGTTTAGGCTTGAATTGAAGAAATTGAGATTTCGGCGTTTTCCGGTTGAGAGGCAAGATTTTGATATATGGGTCGGAATAGAACTCGAAAGTTTCAGTAGATTCAGTGTATCATTTATGATGTGTGTGCAAAATTTCAGGTCATTCGGACGTGGTTTGGTTGGGTTTTTTTTATCAAAAATAGAATCTGGAAGTTTTTAAAATTCTTAGGCTTGAATTCGATGCAAATGTGGTGTTTTAATGTTGTTTTGAGCATTCTGAACGTTGGAACAAGTTTGAATAATGATATGGGATATGTTGGCGTATTTGGTTGAGGTCCCGAGAGCCTTGGGCGTGTTTCGGGGTGATTTCGGATCATTTCGGGTTGTTTTGAAATAGCTGAAGCTGGTATCTGGTATTTTTTTTTGCGTCCGCAAGGGTCCCCTCGCGTTCACGAAGAAGGATTTGGTTTCTGGGATTTTGTTCTTACCGTTCGCGAAGAAGAAGAAATTCTATTTCGCAGGTCTTACTTCGGAGGCTCGTATTTCTCGATCTACAATGAATATTGAGATGATTCAAAATCAAAGGTTGTAGATCTTTGAATCTAGTTTCGAGAAACATATTATAATAGTTTTTGTGATATTTTCAGAGAAAGTTATGGCTATTATACTAGAGACTGATTGAAAAGAGTTTGGAAAATAATTTTTGGAAATTTTGTTCTTCGCAAACGTGAGAGGGGGAACGCAAACGCGAAGAACAAATCCCTGGGCAGAAAAATAAAGCCTAAACTCGTCTCACTCTTCCTTTTTTGGACAACTTCCACTTTTGGACAAAGGGAGATCAGGTGAGACGATATTTTGAGAGATTTTCAAGAAAAATATCGAGGTAAGTATTTTTAACTCAATTTTGGTTAGATTACTCGAATCCATTGTTATTTTTAACATGTAATTGGTGATTTTAAGTTTGAAAACCCTCTTGGATATACTTGAGGATTTGAGGTCGAAATGTTATCGAAAATTAGTAATTTTTTTGTGGTTAGACTCGTGGTTGAATGGGTTGTCGGATTATCAGTTTCGTCGGATTTCGAGATATGGGCCCCACGGGCAATTTTGTGTTAAATTTTGGATTTTGTTGGAAATAGTAATTCATATGGTATTAATTCCTATAATTAGTATTGACCGAATTGAATTAACTATGACTAGATTCGACGGCGAGCTAGATATTTAGCCGGATCGAGGTAAGTAATGATTGTAAACACTTTCCTGAGGGTTTGAAACCCCGAATCACACATCGTTGTGCTATGTTGAGGTGACTTACACGCTAGATGACGAGCGTGAAGTAGAGCACCGCTGGGGATTGTGACTTCGTCCATCCCGAATAATTATTTTAATGCATATTTGATAGTTAATTATTTGATATTATTATATTTTGGGATGTATGCCATGTTTGAGGCCTCGTGCCAACCTGTTGAGACCCTTAGGGGAACTTTTACTATTTCTCCTCACTTTATTTGTTTCGAAATCATATTTTCAGTCATGTTTTACCTGTTTATTATTTAAATCTGGTTTAATCACAACAGTTTCTTAAAAATGTGAAAGTTGTTTGGGCTGCGTTTCCTATTTTATTGACGGTCTGAGTGATCGTGAATTGATGACTGAGATAGACCGAAGGTCTGGTTGTAAAGTTGATGACTGAGATAGACAGAGAGTCTGATGGTGAGGTAGTGACAGAGAGAGGTCGAGGGCCTAGCCATAAGGAGTATATATCTATGGATCGGGCTGCACACCGCAGCGATACTTATATGGATCGGGCTGCACGCCACAACTATATAGCGCTTGGGCTATAGGAGCCCCTCCTGAGTCTACACACCCCTAGTGAGCACAACCGACTATATATATGGATCGGGGTGAACGCCGCAACGATATATAGATTCGGCTGCACGCTGTAGTGGTTACTGTATAGTACCTATTGAGCGTGAATGCTGAGTGTGAGCGTGAATGGTAGTAGTTGAGTTACGAGTTACTGAGAGGCTAGCCCGAGGGGCGATAGATATATACATGCACATGAGTGATGTTTTCCTGAGGGGCCTGATTATGAACTTATTGATTTTCACTTCTCTTTAGAGTGAGTTTCCATCGAATATGTCTATTTAATGATTGTTTTCACTCATCTTTATACTGATCCTCTGAAGAAAATGTTAGATAAATATTTTTAAACAACTTTCATTTAAGATGGGTTTGTGAGATGTTCAGAACTTAATCACTGATTTGGCTTTTGTTATTTACATTGAGATTTTCTTGTTAGGAGGTGTTTATGACTCCTGTTTTGCCCGAAGGGCTATTTACGAACTATGTTTTGCTTTATTTCTAAATGGTATCACCCAATAATGAAACTATTAGAAGGTATCTTTAAAAGGAACTTTTTTACCAAAAGCTGGATTTTAAAAGGAGGTGATTGACTCGTATTCTTATCTGAAAGGCTATTGTGCTTATTGAGTTAGCATAAATATAGGTTCATTGTTTCCTACTGCTCAGTCTTTATTTACTCTTATTACTTACTGGGTTGAAGTACTCACATTACTCCCTGCAACTCGTGTGTAGATTCAGGTATTTCTGAACTCGGTAATAGGTCTTAGTTGCTCAAACACAGAGTCATCAGAGTTAGCAAAGTGGTTGCACGGCGTTCACAGCACTACTTCCTTCTGCTCATTTTCATTTATGTAATTAGTAAATTTTGATTGTTTTTGTTGTATTCAGACCATGGTAGATGCTCATGACTAGTGACAACCCGATGTCTAGCTGGTATATTAATTCTGCACTGTTCTTTCAGACTTATATTTTGAAATATCATTTAATTAAAGGATTAAAAATGAATTTTAATGGAAAATGGTTGACTTGGGGAATTGTGTTGGATGGACTTGTCTTCACGATAGGCACCATCACGATCAGCTCCAGTTTGGGATCGTGGCAAGTTGGTATCAGAGCCTAGGTTACGTAGGTCTCACGAGTCATGAGCAGGTGTAGTAGAGTCTTTTAGATCGGTACGGAGACGTTTGTATTTATCCTCGAGAGGCTACAGAACCTTTAGGAAAAACTTCACATTCTTGGTATTCTTATCATGCATCATTGATTCATCTTGAAAGGTAACTCTTTGAATTCCTTCCACGTGTTCGTGTGCGTGAATAAGCGCTCGGTATCAGATGTGCATCGATGGCTTGTGATTCTCTGATCGAGGGGCGAGATGTGATCTCTTTGCGTTGATGTTGGGCCTGTCTAGAGGACTTGAGGCCGAACTTTTGCGTATGGCTTGAGCACTGAGGTGCTGATTGTGCGAGCAAGTGTCTTTGAACTTATATATTCAGTATTGTCCCTATTAGTGGGAGTGACAGCTGAATGGCTATGTGATGAGTATGTTATGTCTGCGAGGTGTATTCATATGATTTAGAAGCGACAAGAAGGGTCTGCTGGAGGATAAGAGGACTATTAGGTGCTTGATTTCCATCTTGATTTAAGGTATAGCCCTGAGTTATGGCGTGTGAATAATCTTTTCATGTTTCCTAGTTGGGAGTGAAGTAAATTTCATGTTACAGTATGAGTTCAGACTCAGGAAGGCTAAGTGACTGCGTAATGTTTGTGACGGTGGAATGTATACAGAAATGTTAGTTGAAGGCAAAGAAGGTGGGTTATATCCTGCGGAGTGTTCTCAAGTCGTGTGATCCTTATGTTGTCTGTTAGAAGATATCATTTACAAGTGAAAATTATATGTTGAAATTTAAATGTGGGTCGCTTAAAAGAGTGGGCTTGACTGTTGCGAGGATGAATGCGAGATTTGCAGAAGATTTAAAGTACCAGATGGTCTGTGTTTCATGAGCTTATACAGGATTGAGTTTAATCTCACTATGGTATTATGGCAGCAATAGGTATATACGAGTTATTGTGTGTTTTGGTCTATAGCTTTGAGCCAAGTGAGGGTGTCTGCTATTGATTAGGCGATTGCATGGTTATGTGCTATGTTAGTTCCAGTTTGAGGCATACTGGTGAATCAGTTATGGCTTATATAGATTGAGACCGAGGATGCCTCGAGAAAAGGAAAATTTTGACAAAGTTTATGTCATAATTCATTGGTGTAAGAGAATTTCAGAATGTATTGAGTTGTTGTTAGTAAAAGATGTTCGGTGCATAGAGCAGGAAGTTGCTTGGTTGTATTGGGATGAGGTTGCATTCTACGGTGTCTGAAGTGCAAATAAAGCACAGGCCGGTTCTATTGATCGGGCTAATTGCGGTTTGAGTAGAGTGGATGACTTGCGAGAATGGTTCTAATGTGTTCAAGATTCTACATATAACAATTGGGTATTTTAAAGTTGTATATGTGGTTAGAAACTAAGTTTTCATTGGAAGATGTCAAGACTTGTGGTATTTTCTATAAATTGTGGGATTATATATATCAGTATCAGGAAGATAAAGGTAACATATTTAGATTCATAGGAAGTCTCTTCAGAGTAAAGTATTTTGAAGATGGTGCTTTTAGGGGTATTTAAGAGAGTATTCAGCGGCTTATGAGTCTTAGACGGTGTGGTTTTATGCTTGGGTCTCGTGTGGTAAGTCTGGGTTGAGAAAATTTGATGTTATAGCAAGAATAAGTATCAAGTAGAAGGTAAGTCAGAAGGGGACTCGAATAGATGGGATAGCTTGGTAGTGGATATGATCGGTATGGTAAGGATATGGTTACTTCTTTGGATGCCTATGGGGTAATGAGTTTATACAGGTGTTTAGCGATAATGCTCTTGGGTTTTTGTGGTCTACATAGCTTGGTTGAGTTAGAAGGATTCAGTCCTGACGATTTAGCTTGTGCAAATAAAATTCGGAGAGCTCTTGATGGCTTTCTGCCACGGTTAGAAATGCATATTTTCTATGAGCATGAGGAGCATGTGATGTATAGTGTTATTCTTCTGGATGGGATCAATGGGAAGTTCTTGGTTAGTTGAGTACATAGTTGTTTGGCAGCACAGAAGAATATTAGAGTATCTCTCATGGAATGATTGAGTACTAGAGGTGAGTTATATATGCGAGTGGCGGAATTGGGATTAGGTATGGTGATTTGTGTGTTATATGGCGTTGGAGACTAGAGTTCTCATATTCAGGCTATATTGTGGTTGTGGGTCGTGTGTATCTGCACTGTCCAGTAACTATAAGGATCTAGAAACCTGAGTGGATCTTTTGTGCTAAAATGTTGGATTTGGAAGTGATATTGGGTTCAGATTGGCTCTCGCTGTGTTGTGTCATTCTGGACTATTGCGCCAAAGCGGCATTGTTGGTCTTGTCGGAAACGCCATGGATTGAGTGGCGAGGTGCGACGGACTATGTCCTGGTAGAGTGGTTTTATATTTCGAAGACCCAGCGGACGGCTGGGAAGGATTGCCTTTCTTATTTTGGCCTTCATGATGGATGTCAGTGCGAAGTATTCTAGCATTTATTTAGTTCTAGCGGTAAAGGATTTTTCGGATGTGTTTTATATAGTAGGGCATGTCGTCGGGCAAGGTCGTTTAATTCGGTATTGATTCGATATGGGGCACTGTATCGTATGGCACCGACGGAACTATAGGCGTGGAAAGAGCAGCTTCATGTTTCCTTGATAAAGAGTTTGTTGGTAGGCCAATTTGGATGCATGTTCTAGCTTGAGTCAGCTTGGTTGTCCCAGAATTGTATTGTTGAGGGATGTGTTAGTTCGATTGTTATTGAGCTTATTAGTAATCTGGGGAGGCCTATGAGTCATCTTCTTGTGTTTCGAAACGTTATGATTTGTTGGTTATGGGCACATATGGTGCGGTTCGTTTGGGGTCTCATTGTGGAAGTCGAGCGGGAAGAGTAATTGGGTGTTGTTGCTGAATGGTGTATCGGTTATGTCCTATCGGGTTTCATGGTATATATTATTTGTTTCACCGTAGGTGTAATTTTTTACCTTGGTTCCAGATATCAAATTGTGAGTGGTTGTTGATTTCGAGCATAGTGACTTTAGGTGTTCCATGTGGAGCAGTGTTAGGATAGGAACGTAATCTGCAGCAAAGTTGCAAATCTATGTAGAGACATGACCTTGAGGGTTAGATTCGTGTGTTTTATTTCTATAATATGAGACGGGTTCTCATCCTTGTGTTGTGATGGTTCTAGTGAGCTTGAGGAACAGCTCTTTCATTAAAGTCATTTTCATGATTTGAGTATTTTCAGACTATTGCTTATTGGTGCGCGTATTATGCCAGTTGTGGCTTAGGCCTGTATTGATGTGTCATGTTACCAGAGTAGTGTGTCGGATCAGAAGAGATTGTTGGGATCATTAATGAATACGAATGGATTCGATTTCAGCATATTGGAAGGATAATATCGAGGTTCGGCTCGAAAAATCGCTATGGTAATTGCCAAGGAGAAGTGGCTTCATGAATGGTTGATAGGAGAAATGGTCATGGCTTACTGTATGTTTTAGTTATCATTGGCATTATATATATAAGAATGTTAGAATGAAACTTTAGTTGATAAGAGTTTTTTCACCGGTATTCGGGTGTTGTGTGCAACTACTGTGAATGGAAGTTATCGCTTCATGTGTTTGAGTTATGTGGTATATCATATAATTGCACCTGAGTTGCAGCCATGGGTTATTAAAGCTAGTTCGGGCGTCTCTCGAGTATAGGTGTGAGGTTTTGATTGTATTGATGGTTTCAGAAGTGAAAATATGGTTCTATGATTTATGGGCTAGATTGGATTGTGTAATTTCAGTTATAATGTGTTATTAGACCTACATGAGATAGGGTGACGTGGGATCACCCCCGAGTATATGCATGTAAGGTTATTCAGCGATTGGTTGGCTTTTGGAATAACTTTGGGCATGTTCGAGGACGAACGTATGTTTAAGTGGGGGTGATGTAACGACCCGATCGGTCATTTTGAGATTTTGTACTTTGATTGCAAGTTCTCAGGTATAAATCGTTGGTTTGGATTTCAGGTTAATCAAATTTAATTTGGAAGAATAATTCTCAGTTTAAAGCTTAACATTTGAAAGTTTTGACAAGGATTTGAATTGTTTGTATATGATTCCGGATCAAAATTTTTGTGATTCGATTAGCTCCGTTAGGTGATTTGGGACTTAGGAGCGTGATCGGAATGCATTTTAATAGTCCGTGAATAGTTTAGGCTTGAATTGGCGAAATTGAGATTTCGGCGTTTTCCGGTTGATAGGCGAGATTTTGATATAGAGGTCGGAATAGAACTTCGAAAGTTTCAATAGATTCGTTGTATCATTGATGACGCGTGTGCAAAATTTCAGGTTATTCGGACGTGGTTTGGTTGGATATTTTATCAAAATTAAAATTTGGAAGTTTTTGAAATTCTTAGGATTGGATTTGATGCAAATTTGGTGTTTAATGTTTTTTTGAGTGTTTCGAAGGTTGAAACGAGTTTGAATAATGATATGGGATATATCGACATGTTTAGTTGAGGTCCAGAGAGTCTCGGGTGTGTTTCGGGGTGGTTTTGGATCATTTTGGGTTGTTTTGAAATAGCTGAAGCTGGTATCTAGTATTGTTCTTCGCGTCCGCGAGGATCCCCTCACGTTCGTGAAGAAGGATTTGGTTTCTGGGATTTTGTTCTTTGCGTTCGCGAAGAGAGCCTCGTGTTCGCAAAGAAGAAGAAATTCTGTTGCGCAGGTCTTATTTCAAAGGCTCATATTTCTCAATCTATAATGAATTTTGAGATGATTCGAAAAGAAAAGTTGTAGATATTTGAATTTAGTTTTCAAAAATATATTATAAAAGTTATTTGGAAATTTGAAACAAAATTTATAGCTATTATACTAGAGGCTATCCGAGAAGAGTTTGAAAAATGATTTTTGGAAATTTTGTTCTTCGCGAACGCGAGAGAGGGACCGCGAACGCGAAGAACAAGTCCTTGGGCAGCAAAATAAAGCTCAAACTCGTCTCACTCTTTCACTTTTGGACCAAGGGAGCTCGGGTGAGGCGACCTTTGAGAGATTTTCAAGAAAAACAACGGGGTAAGTGTTCTTCACTCAATTTTGGTTAGATTACCCGAATCCATTATTATTTTTAACATGTAATTGGTGATTTTAAGTTGGAAAGGTTTGAAAACCCTCTTGAATATATTTGTGGATTTGAGGGTCAAAATGTTATCGAAAATTAGTAATTTTGGTATACTTGGACTCGTGGTTGAATGGGTTGTCGAATTTTATGAGTTTCGTCGAATTTCGAGATATGGGCCCACGGGAAATTTTGAGTTAAATTTAGGATTTTGTTGGAAAATTAATACTTCCATATGGAATTAATTCCTATAATTAGTAGTGACCGAATTGAATTAACTGTGACTAGATTCGACCCGCGTGGAGGTCGATTTGAGGCGCAAAGGCCTCGCGAGCTAGAGATTTAGCCGGATCGAGATAAGTAATGATTGTAAATACTGTCTTGAGTGTTTGAAACCCCAGATCACACATCGTTGTGCTATGTTGAGGTGACTTACACGCTAGATGACGATCGTGGGGTAGAGCACTGCTGGGGATTGTGACTTAGTCCATCCTGAATGATTAAGTTAATTGTTTGATATTATATATTTTGGGTTGTATGCCATGTTTGGCGCCTCGTGCCTACATGTTGAGACCCTTAGGGGCACTTTTACTATTTCTCCTTACTCTATTTGTTTCAAAATCATATTCTCAGTCATGTTTTACCTGTTTATTGTTTAAATCTTGTTTTATCACCATATTTCTTAAAATGTTAAAGCTGTTTGGGTTGAGTTCCCTGTTTTAGTGATGGTCCGATTGATCGTGAGTTGATGACTGAGATAGACCGTGAGTCTAATTGTGAGATTGATGACTGAGATAGACGGAGAGTTTGACGGTGAGGTAGTGATTGGGAGAGGCCGAGGGCCTGGCCACGAGGATTATATATCTATGTATCGGGCTGCACGCCGCATCGATATAGCGCTTGGGTTGTAGGAGTCCCTCCAGAGTCTACGCACCCCCAGTGAGCGCAGTCGATTATATATATGGATCGGGTTGCACGCCGCTGCGATATATGGATCGAGTTACACGTCGCAGAGGTTACTATATCGTACCTATTGAGCGTGAATTTTGAGTATGAGCGCTGAATGGTAATAGTTGAGTTACGAGTGACTAAGAGGCTAGCCCGAGGGGAGATAGATATATACATGCACATGAGTGATATTTTCTAGAGGGGCCTGATTATGAACTTATTGATTTTCACTTCCTTTTAGAGTGAGTTTCCATCGAATATGTCGATTTAATAATTATTTTCACTCATCTTTATACCGAGCCTCTGTCGAAAATATTAGATAAATATTTTTAAACAACTTTCATTTAAGCTAGGGTTTATGAGATGTTCAGAACTTAATCACTGATTAGGCTTTTGTTATTTCAACTGAGATTTTCTTGTTAGGAGGTGTTTATGACTTATGTTTTGCCCGAGGGGCTATTTACGAACTATGTTTTGCCTAGGGGGAAGGCGCGATTATGATTTTCATCTCTTTATTTTTAAATGGTTTCACCCCCTAATAAAACTGTTAAAAGGTATCTTTAAAGGATTTTTTTTTACCAAAAGCTGGATTTTAAAAGAAGATGATTGACTCGCATTTTGATTTGAAAGGTTGTTGTGCTTATTGAGTTAACATAAACGTGGGTTCATTGTTTCCTACTGCTCAGTCTTTATTTACTCTTATTACTTATTGGGTTGGAGTACTCATATTACCCATGCACCTCGTGTGCATATTCAGATATTTCGGAACCCAGTAGCGGGTGTTGGTTGCTCAGCGGCGTTCACAGCACTGCTTCCTTCCACTCATTTTCATTTATGCACTTAATACATTTTGACTGTTTTTGTTGTTTTTAGATCTTCGTAGATGCTTATGACATCCCGATGTCTGACTGGTATATTAATTCTGCATTGTTCTTTCAGACATATTATGAAATATCGTTTAATTAAAGGCTTAAAAATGAATTTTGATAGAAAATGGTTGATTTAAGAAATTGCTTCGATTAATCTTATCTTCACGAAAGACGCCATTACGACCGGATCTGATTTGGGGACGTGACATAACTGTTCTTCAGAACAACTCTTCTAAAAATAAAGTAAAAACACATCAAAAAATTTCTTTTGACAATAAAACTAAACACATCAATGAATTTCTTTTGACAATAAAACTAACACTAACTCTTTCAGGATTAAATCTAAAATTGATGCTCAAGAATATAATTTAGTGATCAAAGTATATGCAATCTATTTAGACCAGTGTGACGAATAACACTAATTGATTTTCTCCTATTTTTTATAAACTTTAATTGAATTACTCAATAGTATATAATAAAATATTATAGATGCCGACAAACTGGTCTGTACATTTCCATAATTAAATAAAGTAAATTTAAAACAAAACTAGATTGGTTAAACAAATATTTAAACCAAGAAATACTTTTTGTTCTTTTCTTCTTTTTTATTTTATATGCTTCGTTAATAGTAACCAGGACCTATGTTAGGGTCTGAAAGTTATAGCACTTAACTTTTTTTATTACAGATTGGTACGTATAGTTTTGGACTAATTTGTCAGGCTAATATGCTAGTGGAATAATTGCTTTCTTTTTGAAATTCCAATTTCCAAGTTCCTACTTTTAATCACTTTATATCTACAATAATTGTCAGTCAGGCTAAAAACTGTATATACATATTTCCCAATATAAATAGTCTGAAAAAGAAACAAGACGTGCATTTTTTGCGGAATGAAAACTCATGTACACTCTTGTCTCATCTTATAATCCTTAGCAAAATCAGCTTTTACTTACAAAGCTAGTCTATGTTTTACTTGCCCCTAAATCATCACAATATCTCTGACCCAAAAAAAGAAAAGAAAATACAAGATCCTCTTTGGCAGTGTGGATTCATTTATTCCTTGGATATTGTGTTAATAACACACTGTAACAAATGCGAAATTTAGCTATAAAATTATTTATCCCTATGGGGATGGACCAGTTGACTTGGAGTGCAGTAGGGGTGTGCATTCGATTTATCGATTCGATTTTGACCCTTATCGATAATTACTTATCGATTATCGATTTGAACATATGTTTATCGTTATCGTTTCAATAAGGTTTCGATTTTTTCGATTTCGATTTATCGGTTTTTGGGGCTTATCGATTCGATTATCGATTACACCAATAAGAAATTTTTTCGGGATTTCATGGAAAGTATATCGCTACAAACACGCCTAACTAATATGGACAAAAAGAAGCTAAAATAAGAAGAGCACCATTTATAACATAAATATTGTGTCAACAAGCACATGAAATGAAACTAAAGTAAGGGATCAAATGTACGCCATTAACAATCCAAAGATATAAAAATAAATAAAATACATCATCACGTCTAATTATGTTTTCCATTAATTTGAACTTCATTCCCTTGAGCTTTAAATATGATCATTCCTTAAATGTAGTAGAGGAAATAATAGGGCTAGGGACTTAGGTAAAGGAAAGGGTATTATAAAATAAGGGTAAAATTTTTTTTTTTAAAAAAGTGTATCTTATCGGTTTATCGATAAACCGATAAACCGAATGGCCAAAATCGAAATCGAATCGATAAACCGATAAGGAAAATTTTCTAAATCAAAATCGAATCGATAAACCGATAAACCGATATCGATAAACCGATAACAAATAATCGATTCGATTTATCGATAAACCGATTCGAATGCACACCCCTAGAGTGCAGTCATCCGCCTGGGAACAATCCTCCTCCTTAATATTTTTTAGATCGAGTAAGTCGCATAGGACTTGCTTAGTGTGGTTGGCATATTTTATTTGATTTACAAACTATTACACAATGGTGAATTTACCCAGTATATATAGAATACTCACCCAAAAAACAAAGACTAACGATTGTAAATTTTCCGAGCGTTCAAAACATAATACAAAATTTGTCATGGGTTTTTACTTTTCTTGACAAAAATTACATTTCATCTTTAAAAATATGAGCCACTTACTTTTAGTGACGAAGTAAAAAAATTCGAGGTGAAAGCTGCACCCACAAAAGTGTTCCACCAAAAACTGAGTTGTCGGTATTTATTGTGTAGTATTAGCCACGAAAGTAAAATTATTTGTGACAAATTAGTTTCCTCACCAATATTGCACACGATGTATGTGGGGAGGGTAGCGAGTATATAATCTTACCCCTATTTTGTATATGTAATAATATTGTTTATGATAAACTCTCGATTCAAAATAAGAATACATAGTCAAAATAATATACAGAAAGATATACAATATTGATGGATATTGTATTAGCACTAACCTTCAAAACCCTTCTAACGTAGGGTAAAGGAAAGCTAAATAGAAAAGTTTGGCAAACCATTCTAAGTATTCATAGAGGAATTATCATATAAACTTGAATTTGATATCAAGTATTTTTTTTGTGACGTTGAGATATACCAGTGTTGTTGAATTTAACAAGTTCAAAGATACTCTTATTATAATGTGATTTATCGATTTTGGCCAAGTTTATATATATTTTTTTTCAAAAGGTCTCACACCATTAAAAGATTACTACACCTTATATGTAGACTCTCAATCTCTTTCAGCTATCACTGTAGGACTTTGCTCGCATATCTAATCATCTTCCCTTCGAGCTATGTTCCACGATATTTATAGCGTGCCACCCATATCGTTAGAATATTATGACAACTGAAGCACGCATCTAACTTCTTCTTGTATGTGCATGTAATGACCCAAAATGCCTTCACTTATATTTAAACTAAATTTTGTATTTTTTAGGCCTTGAAAACCTCTTTTAGCCTCGCCTCGGTTTGTGTACGCAGTCTGGATGCGTAGCCGGTAAGCTTGGGTATGAAAATCTGTGAAAATGGTAAAAACAAATTGGCTATAAAATGAATTAATTTGACTTCGATTAATGTTTTAGGTAAACGGATCCCGACCAATGATTTGATGGCCTTGGAGGGTTCTTAGGAAAATATGAGATTTGGGCATATGCCCGAAATTGAATTCCGAAGTCCCAAGCCCGAGAAATAAAATTTTCAAAGGAAATTATTTTCTTAAATTATTTAAAGAAATTTAAAATGAATTCGCTTGGAACATGGTGGTATCGGGCCCGTATTTTAGTTCTAGCACCCGGTACAGGTCTTATATATGATTTAAGTCATTTTTATAAATTTTGGTTGAAAATGGAATCCGTTTGAGGTGATTCGGACCTAAATTGCTAAAGGTGATGATTTGCGAAGGTTGAGAAAGATCCTTTGATTTTGAGGTTTGATTAGTTGTTATTGAGGTTATTTTGGCAATTTGATCGTATGGATAAGTTCGCATGATGTAGTTGAGTTAGTACATATGTTTTGTTAGGAGACCTGAGGGCTCGGGTGAGTTTCGAGTAGGTTATGAAAGGTCTTAGGCTTAATAACACAAATATTGTAGGTTCAGAGCTATTCCAGCTATCTAAACCCGTTAGTGCGGTCCGCAAGAAAATGTATGCAGCTGCAGAGGGGACCAGCACAGTCCGCAGTCGCCTTTGTGCGGTACGCGGTGGGTGATGTGCAGCCGCACTCCATTTTGTGCGGCCGCATAGTGTCACAGGTCCTCAGGTTCCCTGGGCTATGCAGCCGCGGTCGATTTTGTGTGGTCCGTAGATGGGGTCTTCCAGGGGTATAAGTAGACGAGATTTTCAGTTATTTTCATTTTTCAAACCCCAAAAACATAAGATACGCTTTTTCAAACAACCTTTCTTCTCCAAATCAATTGTAAGTCATTTTTAACTAGTTTTCTTCAATTATTAAAATCTTTTAACATGATTTCAACTTCAAATCAATAATTTTTATGGGAAAAATTGGGTGCTTTGGGTAGAACCTAGTTTTTTTTAAAAATTGGAGATTTGGACCTTGATTTGAGGTCCGATTCCAAAATAAATTATATATTTGAGTTCGTAGGGGAATAGGTAATCGGGTTTTAGATCGAACCTCGATTTTGACTATGTGGGCCCGAGGGCGATTTTTACTTTTGGGTTAAACTTTGAAAAATCCATTTTCGTGCATTCAAATTGATTCATTTAGCGTTTATTGATGTAATTAAGTAACTTGTGACTAGATACGAGCTAATTGTTGGTGGAATGAAGGGGTAAAGCTATAATTGAATCGTGAATTATGTTCGTGGCATCGAGGTAAGTGTTTGGTCTACCTTAGCTTGAGGGATTATGAGTTGTGTCCTATTTGCTATTTGCTTCTTATTGAGTACAACGTATAGGCATGGTGACGAGTATCTATACGTTGGTGTCAAGCATGACCGTGAGTCTTATATTGTGATTTTCATGATTTCGTTGTATTATTCATGCCTTGATGAAGATTTCTATTTGTTATGTAAAATTGTGAAAGGAATTGTTACCTATAAACCTTGAGGAGCGTTGGCTCCAATTGTATAACGAATTGTTAAAGTATAAGTGATAACTGAAACTCTAGAACATCGGCTCGAGTTGTGAAGTAAATTGTGAAGTAAAAGTGAGAAAGAGAAAAGATCATTATGTTTCCTCCTTGTCGGGCTATTGTTGAGTTGTGGTTCCCTTGCATTGGATTCTTAATTGACATTTCGGATTCTTAGGTTGATGACTCTTTGTGTTGGGCAGGGATAATGGTTATAGCTGTGGTAGTTAGATGTCGTAACAAGTTTGGTAATAGCTTGGGTAGCTAGGTGTTGTAACAAGTTTGGTTGTAACTAAGGTAGTTAGGTGTTGTAACAAGTTTGGTTGTAACTGAGGTAGTTAGGTATTGTAACAGGTTTGGTTATAGTTGTTTCTCCAATGTTGGGATAGTATTCACCTTATTGATCCCTTGTCGGGGCTCACGTTATAATTGTAAGTATTATATATATGGATCGGGTTGTGCTCCCTAAGAATAATATATATGGATCAGGTTGCACGCCGCAATAATATTATATATGAATGGGGTTGCACACCGTAACAATATTATATATGGATCGGGTTGCACGCCACAACAATAATATATATGGATCGAGTTTTACGCTATATAATATTATATATGGATCGGGTTGTAGGCTGCCACAAAGATACAGTAAATTGGGAGCAGGTGGTACGCCTACTACAAAGATATAGTGAAATGGGAGCGGGTGGTAAGCCTACCACAAAGATATAATGAAATGGGAGCGGGTGGTATGCCTACCACTAAGATATAGTGAAATGGGAGCAAATGGTACGCCTACCACAAGATATAGTAACGTGGGAGCGGGTGGTACGCCTACCACAAGATATAATAAAATGGAAGCAGGTGGTATGCCTACCACAAGATATGACGAAATGGGAGCGGGTGGTACGCCTACCATAATATGTGAAAAGAAAATGAAATGTGCCTTTCTTTTCCTTACTCTTGTTAGTGGTTGGATTTTGATTCCTTTATAACTCTTTTGATAATTTGTCCTTACCTGTTATTCCCCGAAGCATGTTTCCCCCTCCCATCTTTACTTTTTTATTTCTGCTTTACTTTCCGTTGTATATCATATAACTGCTCAAGTTTATTTGGTAGTCTGGTCCTAGCCTCATTACTACTTTGCCAAGGTTAGGCTAGGCACGTACCAGCACATTGGGTCGGTTGTGCTGATACTACACTTTGCCCTCTTTTATGAAGACCCCAGCGTTTACACTTCAGACCACTGTGAGATTGCTGATTCTTGATCATCAGGAGACCCGAGGTAGTCCTACAGGTGTCCGCATGCCTTGGTATCTCCTTCTATCTACTATTCCTGTTTCTTTCATACATTTCTAGAGACCTATTTGTTACAGAACCTTGATTTGTAGTATTCTTAGACCGTCTGTGAAACTGTGACACCAGTTCTGGGTAGTCAAAATCCAAATAGTTATATTAGATATTCATGTTCAGATAGCTTATTATTTTTCTTTTGCGTATATTAAATTACACTATTTTAATATTGTTACTTCGTCATTGTTAATGAATATAAAATGGGTTAAAAAGATATTGTTCACATAATCGGCTTGCCTAGCTCACATTAGTGGGCGCCATCATGAATTTCGAGGACGGAAAATTCGGATCGTGACAAGTTGGTATCAGAGCTCTTAGTTACATGGGTCTTATAGTTCATAGACAAGCTTAGTAAAGTCTGAGGGATCGGTACAGAGACGTTTGTATTTATCCCCAGAGGCTATAGAGTTAGGAAACATTTCACTGCTATTCATCCCTGGTGCGCGATTTTGTTCCCTCAATGCTAAATTGAAACCTCTACTCTTGTCCTTTCGTGGATGGCGAGGTCATGTACTACTTCTTCAGCCGAGCAGCAGCACAGACCGATGACAGATCAGCTACGTCTTCAACGGCTTTGTGGAGGTTGAATAAGTTTCACCAAACTCTTCACTACTACTTTTAGCGGTGCATCTTCTGAGGATCCCCAAGATTATCTATACAGTTGTCATGAGGTTCTCGGGAACATGGGGACCGTGGAAACCAATGGAGTCGATTTTGCCACTTTTCACTTGTTTGGATCCACCAAGACCTGTTGGAGAGACTATTGATTGGCTATACAAGTTAGGTCATCAGCTATGACTTGGAAGCAGTTCATGCAGCTATTCCTACAAAAGTTTCTCCACATCACTCAGAGAGAGGTATAGAGGTAGAGGTAGAGGTACTAAAGGTGGAGGTAGAGATGGTAGAGGTGGAAGTAAACGTATTAGAGGTGGAGGTGCAAGTACTATTCTGGTTTGTGGTGGAGAAGCTTCAATTTTATTTTGCACCGTACCTGGTCATGCATAATGATTCTTTGAGTGCCTCTGTTTATGTGCCTATGCTGATGGGCGATTCTATCATGGTGGATCACGTCTGTTATTCATGTATAGTGGTGATTGGAGGTCTGAAGACTCATGTAGATTTACTGCTCCTGGACATGGTCGATTTCGATATTATATCGCGGATGGACTGGTTATTACCTTACCATGCTATCTTGGACTGTCATGCTAAGACTATGACCCTAGCTTTATCGAGTATGCCTCATTTAGAGTGGAGAGGGACTCATGGAATATATTCGTGATTCTATTGCTGAGGTTCCCTTTATTGATTCTGTACCCGTTGTTCGTGAGTTTCCTCAGGTTTTTCCCTTCAGACCTGCTGGGTATGCCACCTGACATGGATATTGACTTCTATATTAATTTGGCTCCAAACACCTAGCCCATTTCTGTTCTGTCGTATCGTATGGCCCCGCCTGAGTTGAAAGAGTTGAAGGAACAGTTGCAAGACTTGCTTGAGAAGGATTTCATTAGACCCAGTGTTTCACCTAGGGGTGCGCCGATGTTGTTTTTTAAGAAGAATGATGGGTCGATGAGAATATGTATTAATTACCGGCAATTAAACAAGTTTACAATCAAGAATAAGTATCCATTGTCTAGGATTGATGATCTGTTTGATCAGCTTTAGGATGCTAAGGTATTTTCCGCACTCGGTACATTATGAGTTCTTGGTTATGTCATTCGGGTTGACAAATACCCCATCAGCTCTTATGGATTTGATGAACCGAGTGTTCAGGCCTTATTTGGATCCATTCGTGATAGTCTTCATTGATGATATATTGATACATTGCCACATCCAGGAGGAGTACGAGCAGCACCTTAGAATTGTTCTTCAGACTCTGAGGGATAGTCAGTTATATGTTAAGTTCCAGAAGTATGAATTCTTGTTGATTTCAGTTAAATTTCTGGTCATGTAATATCAGCAGAGAGTACTTAGCTTGATCCGAAGAAGATTGAGACGGTCAAGAACAGGCCTAAACCAGTATTAGCTATAGAGATTCAGAGGTTCTTGGGATTGGCAAGCTACTATCGTCGGTTCGTGGAGGGATTTTCATCTAGTGCAGCCCTGATGACCGAGTTGACCCACAAGGGTGCCCAGTTCAGGTGGTCATATGAGTGTGAGGCGAGCTTTCAGAAGCTCAAGATAGCTCTGACTACGCCGCCGCCGTTGGTTTTTCCCACAGGTTTAGGGCCTTATATAGTTTATTATGATTCATCTCATATTGGACTTGGTACAGCGTTGTTGCAGGATGGCAAGGTCATTGCCTATGCTTGGCGGCAGGTAAATATTCATGAGAAGAACTATCTGGTTCATGATCTGGAGTCGGCACCATTGTTCACACGTTGAAGATTTGGAGGCATTATCTGTATATGTGGTATGTGAGGAATTCGCGGATCACAAGAGTTTTCAGTATTTGTTCAAGCAAAAGGAGTTGAATTTGAGGTAGAGGATGTGGTTGGAGTTGTTGAAAGATTATGATATAATTATCCTATATCATCCAATAAAGGACAATGTGGTGGCCGATGCTTTGACTAGGAAGTCAGGCAATAGGGGTAGTCTTGCTTATATTCCGGTCAGTGGGAGGCGGCTTGTTTGGATGTTAGGGCTTTGGCCAATCAGTTCGTGAGGTTGGATGTTTCTCAGCCCAGACATGTGTAAGCTTGCATAGTCGCTCATTCTTCATTATTGGAGCGTATCTGTGATCGACAGTTGATGATCCTAATTTGTGTGTCCTTAGAGACAGGGTGCAGTATGGAGGTGCCAAGCAGATTACCTTAGATGATGGTGGAGTTTTGAGATTTCAGGGTCGAGTTTGTGTGCCTAATGTGGATGGGCTCTGAGATTTTATTTTTAGAGAAGGCCTATAGCTCTCGGTACTTATTCATCCGGGCGCTACGAAGATGTATCAGGATTTGCGGCAGCATTATCGGTAGCGGAGAATGCAGAAGGATGTCATTGCATATGTGGCTCGGTGTTTGAATTGTAAGCAGGTTAAGTACGAGCATCAGAGATCTTGAGGTTTATTTCAGAGGATTGAGCTTCTCGAGTGGAAGCGGAAGCGGGTCACCATGGATTTCTTTGTTGGACTCCCCTAGACTCGGAGGAAGTTCGATGCAGTATTGGTCATTGTTGATAGGCTGACCAAGTCGGCATATTTCATTCCTGTAGAAGTGTCACGACCCTATTTCACCAATCGTGAACCTGTCATGACGACACCCAGTCTTCCCGACTAGGTAAGCCTGACACATTGCGGAAATTCGACAGTCTTTGCGGAAGCAATAATTAATACATAAATGACGTAAGATAATGTATAGAGTGCCGCCTGGCACATACATGTCAACTCAATATAATATAAAAACCTCAAAGACCGGAAATCCACGAGCAAAACAGGCTAAGAGTAAACATACTACAGTGCTCTAACATCCCGAAGTATCTAAATCAAATGAGAATGCGAAAGAAAACTATAACCTACAGGTAGAATAGAGAAAGGATCGCCGACTTTGCGGACGCGGCAGATGCATACCTCAAGCCTCCAAAGCAACTCCAAATCCCTAATAATGTGCCTCACTAGATGTACCTGGATCTGCACAATAAAATTTTGCAGAAGAGTAGCATGAGTACACCACAACGGTACTCAGTAAGTGCCAAGCCTAACCTAGATGGAGTAGTGACGAGGAAGGTCGAGGCCCTACTGAGAAGTACATAAGAAATAATGAAAAAATAAATAAATAGTAGGAAGGAAAGAAATCTGAATATATAACAAGACACTGATTAAAACAGAGCAACTACAATTACCAACTACAAACACAATGCAAATCACTTTACAAACAAGATCTCCACATGGAGCTCCGGGAAACGAACCCGCAGTCCACCTTATCAATATCCGAGGATCTCCGGGAATTGAACCCGTCACCTCACGCACAAGGCCCTTAAAGAACAATTAATATATCCTAAGGGGAGAGGTCCCCCACACAAGGTTAGACAAGCCACTTACCTCGAATTGGTACAAAACCGCTAAGAAACAATGCCCTTGCCACGAGTATCCAACTCCGAGTGGACCAAATCTATTCAAACTAATTACATAACGTAAATAACATCGAATGTAACTAATTAAACTGTTAAAATTAAAGCTAAGGCGCGAAAATAGGTAAAATAACCAAAATGCCCCTCAGGTTAACGTCTCGAAATGGAATATTTTTCACATTTTCAGAAACCTCGTACTCTCACGAGTCTAACCATATAAAAATCTCCCAAATCAGAGGTCAAATTTCCCTCCAAATCATCAAATTTAGGTATAAGAACTTTACCCCAATTTTAATTCAAAAATCGAAATTGAATGTTGGATTTGAGATTAGAATAATGGGTTTTAGTCATAGAAGAGTAGAGAATCGTTACCCAATGATTTCCTTTGAAAAGCCTTCGAAATTTCTCCCCAATCCGAGCTCCCTAACCTTGAGTTTTGGTATAAATGGAAGAAGGGCTCGTTTTGAAATATTTATATTTTGCCCAGTGATTTGCTCTATGCGACCGCGTGAAATGGAATGCGATCGCGTATAAGGAATTCTGAAGGCCGTGAAGATGAACTATACGAATGCATCCAAAGGAGTGCGATCGCAGGGAAGAACCAAATGGGGATATGCGATCTCATTCAAGGCTATGCGAACGCGTATAAGAAATTGGCCTTGATGCCCAGGTCCTATTTTACTCTACGCGAACACAGGTAAGGGGATGCGATCGCAGTGTATGAGGGAACAAAGGTATGCGATCGCAGATGGTTAAATGTGATCATATTGAAGGAAAGCAGGCCCGGCTCTAAGGAATCTATGCGATCGCAGGAGAGTCTATGCGATCTCATCGAAGGATTTGTCTACAACACCAACAGCAGAAATCTGCAACACTTTAAGTTCCGGAATTGCTCCGTTGAGCATCTGTAACACACCCGAGGACCCAGGGACCTCAACCAAACCTACAGACATATCCCACAACATCATTTGGACTTTTACCAATCCTTAAACCACCTAAAACAACGCCGGAAACACGAATTAAGCAACGATTTGGACTTAGAAATTTCAAAACTTAGCCAAACTCGCTTTCGACTCAGAACCTACCGAAAACACGTCCGAATGACCTAAGAATTTGCAGACATATCCTAAATCACCTAAAAAAATTACTACAACTTTCGGAATTCCATTCCGACCCTCGGATCAAAAATTCACTTTCGGACCGGAACTTTAGATTTCTAACTTTCAGCATTCATAGCCTAATTGAGCTGTAGACCTCCAAAATACATTGCGAACACGCTCCCCACCCTGAAATCACCTAACGGAGCTAACAAAACCATCGGTTTTCCATTCTGAGGTCGTCTTGACACATTTCTGATTACGGACCATTTTCTAACACTTAAGCTCTCATTTAGGGGCTAAGTGTTCCAAAACACTCCGAACTCTATTACCGAACATCCCGGCAAACCAAAATAGCAGAAATGAACTTAGGGGAAGTAGAAAATGGGGAAACGGGGCATAAAACCCAAAAACGACCGGCCGAGTCATCACATCTTCCCACACTTAAACATTAGTTCGTCCTCGAATGAGCATAGAGAACATACCTGAAGTAGCAAAAAGATGAAGGTATTGGCTTCCCATATCCCGCTCGGTCTCCCAAGTCGCCTCCTTGGCTGGCTGACCCCGCCACTACACCTTTACTGAAGCTATATCCTTTGACCTGAGCTTTCGAACCTGTCTATCCAATATTGCCATTGGCTCCTCAACATAGGACAAGTCATTGTCCACCTGGACTAATGTGAACTCCAACACATGAGACGGGTCACCATGATACCTCTGAAGCATCGAAACATGAAATACTGGATGAACCCCGGCTAAACTGGGAGGTAAAGCAAGCTTATAAGCAACCTTCCCAACCTGCTTCAAAATATCAAATGTACCAATGTACCTCGGGCTCAACTTTCCTTTCTTTCCAAACCTCATGACGCCTTTCATAGGCGAGACCCGAAGAAAAACCCGCTCACCAACCATAAATGAAACATCACAAAACTTCCGGTCCGCATTACTCTTCTATCTGGATTGGGCCGCACGGAGTCTATCCTGAATAACCTTAACCTTCTCAACCGCATCCTGAACCAAATCAGTGCCCAATAACCTGGCTTCTCACGGCTCGAACCAACCCACCAGGGATCTGTATCTCCTACCATATAAGGCCTCATAAGGCGCCATTTGAATACTAGGCTGGTAACTGTTGTTGTATGCAAACTCCGCCAACGGCAAGAGCTGATCCCAGGACCTTCTAAGCTCAATCGCGCACGGACGGAGCATATCCTCAAGAATCTGAATAGTGCGCTCGGACTATCCATCCGTATGAGGGTGAAAAGCTATACTCATGGTCACCCGAGTACCCAGCTCATGCTGGACGGCTCTCCAGAACCGTGATGTAAACACTGAACCCCTGTATGAGATGATAGAAACTGGAATGCCATGCAGACGGACAATCTCCCTGATATAAATTCCTGCTAGCCGCTACGTTGAGTAAGAAGTACACACTGGAATGAAATGAGCGAACTTGGTTAGCCGATCTACAACAACCCAAATAGAATCAAACTTCCTCGCCGTCATAGGGAGGCTAGTAACAAAATCCATGGTGATATTCTCCCATTTCCACTCCGGAATCTCCATCTGCTGGAGTAACCCTCCCGGTATCTGATGTTCAGCTTTAACCTGCTAACAATTGAGGCATCTAGCAACAAACTCTACAATGTCCTTCTTCATCCGCCTCCACCAATAATGCTGCCTCAGATCCTGATACATCTTCGCGGCACTCTGATGGATGGAATACCAAGAGCTATGGGCCTCGTTCAGTATCAACTCCCGAATACCATCAACATCGGGCACACAAATACGACAATGCATCCTCAATACCCCATCATCTCCAATAGTCACATCCCTAGCATCGCCATGCTGTACTGTGTCCCTGAGGACAAGCAAATGAGGATCATCATACTATCGCTCCCTGATACGATCAAACAATAAAGACCGAGAAACCAAACAGGCTAGAACCCGACTGGGCTCCGAAAGGTCCAACCTCACGAGCTGTCTGGCTAAGGCCTGAACATCCATCGCCATAGGTCTCTATGAAGCTGGTAAATATGCCAAACTCCCCAAACTCTCCACCTATAGACTCAAGGAATTGGCCACCACATTGTCCTTTCCCGAGCGATAAAGATTAGTAATATCATAATCCTTTAATAGCTCCAACCATCTCCTCTCGCGCAAGTTCAGATCCTTCTGCTTAAATAAGTGTTGCAAACTTCGATGATCAGTACAAATCTCACAAGGCACACCATACAAATAATGATGCTAGATCTTTAAGGCAAGAACAATATCAGCTAACTCAAGGTCATGGACCGGATAATTCTTTTCATGCACCTTCAACTGTCTGGATGCGTAGGCAATCACCCTACCGTTTTGCATCAACACCGCTCCAAGTCCAACTCGCGAGGCATCACAATAAACGGTATAGGACCCTGAACTAGTAGGCAAAATCAGAATAGGGATTGAAGTCAAAGCCGTCTTGAGTTTTGTGAAGCCCGCCTCACACTCATTCGACCACTGAAAAGGAGCACCCTTCTGGGTCAATCTAGTCATAGGAGCTGCAATCGACGAGAAACCCTCCATAAAACGGCGTTAATACCTCGCCTGGCCAAGGAAACTATGGATCTATATAGATAAAGAGGGCCTGGGCCAACTCTGCATGGCCTCCACCTTCTTCGGATCTACCCTAATGCCCTCATTCGATACCACGTGGCCTAGAAATGCCACGGAACTCAACCAAAACTCACATTTTGAAAACTTTGCATATAATTTATTTTCTCTCAGGGTCTAAAGCACTATCGTCAGGTGCTTCTCATAATCTTCCCTGCTCCGAGAGTATACAAGAATATCATCTATGAAAATAATGACAAATTAGTCAAGATAGGGCCTGAATACACTGTGTATCAAATGTATAAAAGTTGTTGGGGCGTTGGTTAGCCCAAATGACATGACAAGGAACGCATAATGACCATACCGAGTCCTAAAAGCAGTCTTCGAGATATCCGGCTCCCGAATCTTTAGCTGCTGATAGCCTAAGTGAAAATCAATCTTAGAAATCACATGTGCGCCTTGAAGCTGGTCAAATAGATCATCAATACGAGGCAAAGGGTATTCATTCTTCACTGTAACTTGTTCAACTGATGATAATCGATATACATGTGCATAGAACCATCATTTTTCTTCACGAACAATACCAGAGCGCCCCATGGTGAAACACTGGGTCGAATAAAACCCTTATCAAGCAATTCCTGTAACTGATCCTTCAACTCCTTCAATTTAGGAGGAGCCATACGGTAAGGAGGAGTAGATATGGGCTGAGTTCCCCGCAACAAATCAATACCAAAATCAATGTCCCGATCGAGCGGCATGCTTGGAAGATCAGCTGGGAACACATGTGGGAAATCCCATACAATTGGGACAGAGTCAACAGTAGGGGTATCAGAACTGACATCTCTCACATAGGCTAAATACGCAGCACACCCCTTCTCAACCATACGCTGAGCCTTATGAAAAGATATAACTCTACTGGAGTGTGATAAAAAGTACCACTCCACTTAATACAAGGAATACCTGGCATAGCCAGCGTCATGGTCTTAGCGTGACAATCAAGAATAGCATAATGGGGTGACAACCAGTCCATGCCCAAGATAATATCAAAATCGACCATATCAAGTAATAAAAGATATGCCCTGGTCTCAAAACCACGAATAGTAACCAAACACAACTGATACACGCGATTTACAACAAGAGAATCTCCCACGGGAGTGGAACATTAACAGGAGAGCTCAAGGCCTCTCGGGCTATACCTAAATGCTGAGCAAAATAAGATGACACATAAGAATAAGTAGAGCCTGGATCAAATAGAACTGATGCCTCTCTGCTACTAACCAATATAATACATGTGATAACAAAATCAGAGCCGACAGCCTCGGCATGATCAGGAGTGGCATAAAATCTAGCTCAGCCCCTACCTCGAGGCCGACCTCTGTCTCCTTGATCCCCGCCTCTGGCTGGCTGGGCAAGTGGGGTGGCTGCTAGAGCTGGAACAATGGCCCGCTGACCTTGTGGAGCATGCTGGGGTTGTGGAGTCTGAGAAGGCACACCCCTACTACGTGTGAGGCACTCTCTAACCAAGTGGAGGGTATCCCCGCACTCATAACAAGATCTAGGAGGGCACGGCGGCTGTGACTGACTAGATCCACCCCTGCTCGACTGACCTCTGGACCCTGCACATGAGGCACACTAGAAACTAGGGGTGCATAACAAGGCTCCTGAGATCTGGGAGGAGCTGGAGTACTGCTGGGTGAAGGAAGAGTTGAGTGAACTGGGTGACCCATATAGCCCCTACCATGACGTCCTTCTCCTAAAGTACGGGTACAAGAAAAATGACAAGACACTCGAGACCTCTTGGCCTCTCTCTCCTCTCGCTCCCTGGCATGCATACCCTCTATCCTCTAGGCTATGCTCACCACCTGCTGATAGGGTATATCCATCTCCAACTCTCGTGCCATGCCAGACCTGATGGAAGGAATAAGACCCTCAATAAACCTGCGAACCCTCTCACGAACTGTAGCCACCAAAGCAGGCGCATGCCTGGCCAATCTCGTATAACGAATAGCATGCTCTGAGACAGTCATAGGGCCCTGGCGCAAGTGCTCAAACTTCGCGCGCCATGCATCTCGGAGGCTTTGGGGAACAAACTCCCTCTGAAACATATCTGAGAACTGAGTCCAAAACAGAATAGGAATAGTGATTCTCTCTAGGAAGAAGGGTGAATAGTGATTCTTTCACTATTCATCGGGCATATTTTCGGAATCCGGCGGTGTATTGTAGAAAAAGTGGTGTCAAAATAACCCCCTTCGCATTGCGAACAATCCCCTTTTGGTTTCTTACCCAAATACATAACCATTTCTTCAAGATCTTAATTTTATTTTGCAAATTAGTGTAGCTCGAAGAATTTTTCCAGATTATTCAATAATTTCTGTTCTTCTCAGTTTTAAAGAACAATGGAGGAGACTTCGTTCTATCTCTAGGATTTTGGCGTCTTTTTTTTAGTTTGGCAGCGATGGCTGTGTTGATCTCTCCCCAGCCTTTGGCTGTGGGAGAGGTAATTCAAAACCACATAAAAAATGATCCAAAAGAAAACACAAAGCAATCGTATGCTACAACATTACAAGCAAAACAGTCTGCTCCGTCAAAAATAGAGTTGTGTCCAGTTATCTTCGATCATGGTCAACCTGTAATACAATTCATAATGGAAGAGGTTAACAAATTCATTAGGAAAGAAGGATTGCATCAGGCCGTTGTTATAAAATTTTCTTATGGCAAACCTGATCTATCGGAAGTGCGAAGAATATTTTCGTCGCAATTCGATTTTCAAGGTCAATGTAACGTTGGCCAGTTGGAGTTTCGTCACCTGTTAATCATGTTTGATCTCTTCAATGATTATGATCACTTCTTTTTATAGTTGACTGGATATTTTAAATCCAAAGGCGACGAATATTTCTTTAGAACATTCCCATGGACTTTTGGATTCAATCCGAAAGAGGAGACGTCGATGGCAGTCGTTTGGATTTCTCTTCCAGGTCTACCACCAAATTTCTTTGTTAAGAGGTCGTTAATGTCTATAGCCTCAGCTGTGGGAAAACCTCTTGATGAGGACAAGGCGACGTAGGATAGAACGAGACCTAGCGCGGCAAGAGTTAAGGTTATAGTTGATCTTTTGGATAAACATCCTAAAAAAGTCAAGCTGCAGATTTTAGATAGAGTTTCAGGTAAATCTGTCGAGTTCCATTAAGAAATAGTGTACGTAAACCTTCCTAAGTATTGTAATTATTGCAAGCATCAAGGTCACGATGAGAAGGCGTGTAGAATAAAAAAAGAAAAACTGGAGCAGAGGTGGTGGCAGAGGAAAATTTGGACAGTGATATGCCTGGTAACGAGGTGGATGATTTTGACAAATTACAAGGGTATGCAAGGGACTATCTAAATGCTAAAAGAACTGGACAAGGAGCTAAGAATTTACAAGAAAAAGATGGTAATTCAGGATTTGAATTAACAAATGTCTCACAACAGACTTTACAAATTGCAGAAGGAGTGACTGTGGAAAATAATGCAGGTTTGAAGGATTTTGTTGGTCGAATTGATTCAGCTAGACATCCTGGTATTTTAAGGGAAGTTACGAAAAAGACTACTGATTTGAAGACTACTCAACCTACTGTGAATGATATGGTTGATGCAGATCAACATTTAATGGCTAGGAGTGTTGTGGTTGCTGGTGTATCAGATGCACCACATGCAGCAGTTCCAGTTGAGACTATGGAGGATGTATTGAAGTTTGATAAAGGACCTCCTAAGCCTTCTAGAGATGTACCTGCTTCTAATACCTATGCACGAACATATGTGGCTACTGTTTGGGCAATGCAGACTACTGCAGATCATAATACTACTAGTGCACAGGCTGGGCAGGTGGTTGATCTTGATAGTGATGCACTAAAACTGAATAAAGCATCAGCTTTGGTTACTTCTGAGCATACCAAAACAGCTGATATTCACAAAGGACATCATCAAAGGTGCAGTGTGCAGCAGCTAGGAGGTGATGCCAGGGAGTACTTGAATGCTAATGTTGCGGGACGACGAATTGAAGGGGTTTGACCTAATGTGATTATTGATGCAGCTCAAAAAACTATTTCTGCATCAAATGTTACACCTGAATTTAAGGAACAAACATTTCACGTTGACGAACCTGAAGGTCGGGGCAGTTTCGCTACATTAGAAGGTGATGCTAGGGATTACTTGAATGGTAATCTTGATAGACGTCGAATTGAAGGGCAACTACCTAATGTGATTGCTGATGCAGGACAAACAATTTTTTCTGGTTCCATTACTCCAGTTGTTGAAGCTCTTTCAACGCAAAATACTCATATTTCTTTGCTTGGTAAAACTCCTTTGCCTGCTCATATGAATGTCTTAACTGGAAAACAGTCGGATGTGGTGGATTTGGAACCTACTGCTGCATCAAAGGTAGCAGCAGGTGAAAATGCAAAAAGGCCAGACAAGTTTTTAATAGACCTCTCTACGCAGGATAAAGTTATCGAGCAGCAGCACTTGGTGCAGAAAAATCAGAATCAAAATAGTGTATGTTTTGGTCAGGCAAATGTTACAAACTTAGAGGCTTATGATATTTTGAAAGTTAACATAGAATCAACTGTTGTATCAGTTCAACCACTGGATAAGTCATCTTTGCCAAATCTAATTAATGTTTCAAAAATTACTGGACAACAAGGATGTAATGATTTGAATAAACTATCAGCTCTGGTTACTACCAAACCTTCCAATATAACTGAAAAATGCAAACGACAGAATTACAAGTTCAATGTGCACCAGCTAGTAGCAGGGGAGGTAAATGTTCCACCTACTTCAGATCCAAATTTTATATCATTGGATGGCTTTAAATGGATTGAGCAAAATGAAGAGGTGAAAGATCATTGTGATGTTATGGAATTGGAGCTTGCAACATCGTTAACAAAGGTTAACAAGAATATCATCCACACACTTCATACTGAGGCAGTTCATGCAGTTCCTAGATGTCATGATGATCGACAAGTAACTGGGAGTGATCACCAGGACACTGTGATTGAAATGCTTCAAAGAACAGCAAGGCCTGATTTGGTTCAAAAACAACACAGTGTGAATTCTTATAGAGGTCATGGTGCTGCAGATGTCCATAATGCTGACTTAGTACAAGGTGAGTTTGATCTACAAGGGGATGATTTTGGCAGATCACAACCTACTCAAGCTAGACAACACATAAGGGAAGCTGGACAACATATTGCTAAGGATAATTGTACATCGGTTTCTAACAAAAAAAGAACTCTAATAAGAAAAACACAACAGTAGATTGCACAAAACAGTACAGATGTACCAAAAAATCAAAACTCTTTTGCTGCACTTGGCAATGCCAATGAAGGTGATGGAAAGTTCACTAGAGATAACTTGCAGATGGTTGACAGTTATCATTAAAATAACTCATGGGATACAGCGACATTGGATAAATATCCTGTTAATGATCTAAATAGGCAAATGCAGGCAAAAGATCAAAATATTATCAAAGATACACAGATTAAAATGATGTCCGATGCTAATCCTAAGTTCAACCAATCTTTGGTCACACTAACTCAATCATTTGAGTCAACGGACGAGCATGGGGGTGAATATTGGCAACCATCAATCTCCTTTGGCAATAACAAAGAAATAATTCAAGCAAAGATAAGGAAGACGGTCATTAATTCGAAACTGTGGAAAGACCAACGAGAGTTTAATGACGATGAGGGTTGGGGTGTCGGTTTTGCTGGTTTTTCATCTGAAGAAGACGATCAAAAAGTTGATCAGGATAGTGCAGGAGAGGACATTGATTCTCCAATCAAACAAAAATTCAATAGGAAACCTGCAGCATCAAAATCTACCAATCTGAATGGTCGTGCATCTGCGGCAACTACAGCAAATCCGAACAGCAAGTTGAACCATCGCTCCAATTTTTGTTCTAACAAATACCGCAAAAGCAGTTATTTCAAATACAGAAACACCAAATTTCGACCAACATGCAACAGGAGTTAACGTCCAACTAAACCAACACTCAGCTGAAAAAATAGTTGTTGATCGAAACACAACAAAGCTGAAAAAACTAGACAGAATCAGTTTGTAACAACTAAGCCAGTCAGTACTTTGGAGGAGAGGAAACTTTTCGATGGAACGAGCCAGCCGCTGGATTCCAGTCATATTTTATAGCACCAGCAAGGGGATGCAACTAACTCTCCTTCTGCCGATTGCAACACAATAGCAGTTTCACAGGAGGGGAAGCACCACATCGTAACAACTAATCCATTATTCTCTTTAGAAGAAAGACAACTCTTGGATGCTATGCTAAGTACAGATCCACTAAATGCATTAACTCATGATAATTCCAGTACAAGTCGTGGGAACATGAGCAGGAACCAATCTAAAAAACAAAGACAAGACAAGGCAATTTTGGGTAATGTACAAGCTGAAAAAACATTGATAACACAAGGCGATTGTCAAAATATGCCAAATCCAATATTCACAGGTAGACATATATATGAAGAAGGGGAGGAGAGGATATCATAAAGAAATGCCGGGCCGACGCTTCAAGAAATGGTGATTTGTCACCAATGCATGGTGAAAGAAGTAACAAGTCGCGTGCAAAGAATAGAAGTTGGGATGACAGGGTGATTGAATACGCAATCATAAGGAGACCCCCAATGAGGAATGCAAAACAAAAATAGCTCAATCAAACAATTTCTACAAAGTCCAATCGCTTGAAGAAAAAACATGAATTTTGAAGTATTTTTGGAAAAAATTGTGGAGGAAGACAACAATCTACAAATGGAAGTATTCACAAATCTAGAGAAAAGAGAGCACCGTGGTGGTTTCTTCATCACTTTATTTTACCATCTCATTAGTCTTACAATTTGTAATATCATTACAGAGTGCGTTATAAACTCTGTGATGATCATAAAATTCTTAGTTCTTGTTAGTTCTTTCTTTTTACATGCTTGCTAGAAGGTGAGACTTTTATTTGCCTCAATGATTTAGTAGGATAAGGTTTACCCTGGTAGTGTTATATGGGTAACAACACCGGTGCTACCCCTTATTTTTACTTTTCCTAATTCTTGTAATTTTCTTTTTGAAATATTAATAAATTCGAGCCCTAGGCGCTTGCCTAGTGTATTGCCAAGAAAAAAGAACTAAGTCCAAGTGAGGGAGGCAGCCTCATCCGGACTGTCTAACTCAAAGGTGCGCCACCAGTCATAGGCAGCTTCCCGAAGCTGGAAAGTTGCAAAATAGATCCCACTAGAAGTAGTGATACCCATACTGCAAAAAATGAGATGACAACCCTCCAGAAACACCAAGGCATCATCGGTAGCCAGGCCGCTGAAAATAGGAGGGTCATACTTCTTGAACCGCTACAATTCTGCTCATCCTCCGAAACAGGTGCCTCATCCTCGGGCTGAACTGGTACTACAGGCTGGACAAGAATAACATCTAGAATTGGTCCCATATTCACCCTCTGCTCTGGGGTGCGGGCTGCGGGAGTATGGGCTTCTCCCCCGGCCTGGGACATAGCTGCAGGAAGTGGAAGCTGCCCGGCCTGGGACAGAGTGGTATACATACTCATAAACTGCGCCAACGCCTCCTAAACAACTGGAGTAGTAGTGGATGTGAGAGTCTCTGGTGCTTGAGTCCTGTCTGGGTCTGCTGGTGGCACCTCGGCGGCTGCTCGTGCAGGTGCTCTGGCTGCACCCCGCGCACATCCACAACCCCTACCCCGGCCCCTGCCTCTAGAGGCTGCAGGATGGGGTGCGGGTGCCTGATCGTCTCGGGTCATGCGTGTCTTCACCATCTGTGAGAGAATAGGAAAACAATAGTTTAGAATCGGGGTCAAGAACATAGCACGACAAGAATTCAAATGAAGTGAAGATTTTTCCTAAACAGTTACATAGCCTCTCATAGATAAGTACAGACGTCCCCGTACCGACCAGCGAGACTCTAAATAACCGGCCTGTGTCCTGTGACTCCAATGAACCTAGAGCTCTGATACCAACTTGACATGACCATAGTTCACCAATCGTGAACGTGTCATGACGGCATCCAGTCTTCGCAACTAGATAAGCCTGACACATTGCGAAAATTTGACAGTCTTTGCGGAAACAATAAATTAAGATATAAATGACGTAAGATAATGTATAGAATTCCGCCTGGCACATACATGTCAACTCAATATAACATAAAACCCTCCAAGATCCGGATACCCACGGGCAACACAGGCTAAAAGTAAACATACTGCAGTGCTCTAACATCCCGAAGTATCTAATTCAAATGAGAATGCGAAAGAAAACTATAAACTACAGGTAGAATAGAGGAGGTCTCTTCTGCTCTGCGGACGCGGCACATGCATACCTCAAGACTCCAAAGCAACTCCAACTCCCTAATAGCGCGCCTGACCAGATGTACCTAGATCTGCACAACAAATGTGTGCAGAAGTGTAGCACAAGTACACCACAGCGGTACTCAGTAAGTGCCAAGCCTAACCTCGATGGTGTAGTGACGAGGAAGGTCGGGGCCCTACCGAGAAGTACATAAGAAAAAATGAAAAAAAATAAATAGTAGGAAGGAAATAAATCTGAATATATAACAAGACAGTGATTAAAACTGAGCGGCTACAATTACCAACTACAAACACAACGCAAATCACGTAACAAACAGGATCTCTAAATGGAGCTCCAGGAATCGAACCTGCAGTCCACCTTATCAATATCCGAGGATATCCGGGAATGGAACCCGTAGTCCTTCATACCAATATCAGAGGATCTACAGGAATTGAACCCGCAGTCCTTTATACCAATAATAGAGGATCTCCGAGAATTGAACCCGCAGTCCTTTATATCAATATCAGGGGATCTCCGGGAATTGAACCCGCAGTCCTTTATACAAATAACAGAGGATATCCGGGAATTGATACCGCAGTCCTTTATATCAATATCAGGGGGATCTCCCGGGAATTGAATTTGTAGTCCATCATACCAATAACAGGGAGATCTCTCGGGAATTGAACCCGTAGTCCCAAACGAAAACACTTCACAACAAGTCAGTAATTAACAGAAGGGACAAAATATGGCAACAATGTAAAGTCTTTGCCTAGCTTTATCACAAAGAGGGCAGGTAATTGCAATTTAATCAGATAGATCAAATAAATTACTAACATACTTTTCCTAAGTCAAACAAGTGAAATTTACAGTCTTAGCAGTTAAATGCACGAAGAAAACACAGTCTAAATAAGTCAAGTAAGGTGAATTTTTGAACACTAGCACAAGCACACGCCCTTCACCTCGCGCACAAGGCCCTTAAACAACAAATAATATATCCTAAGGGGAGAGGTCCCCCACACAAGGTTAGAAAATCCACTTACCTCGAATTGGTACAAAACCGTTAAGAAATAATGCCCTTGCCCCGAGTATCCGACTCCGAGTGGCCCAAATCTATTTAAACCAATTACATAACATAAATAACATCGAAAGTAACTAATTACACTGCTAAAATTAAAGCTAAGGTGCGAAAATAGGTAAAATGACCAAAATGCCTTAGAATCGAATAATTTCCACATTTTCAGAAACATCGTACTCTCACGAGTCTAACCATATAAAAATATCCCAAATTATAGGTCAAATGCCCCTTCAAATCATCAAAGTTAGGTCAAAGAACTTTACCCCAATTTTCATTCAAACATCGAAATTGAAGGTTGGATTTGAGATTAGATTAATGGGTTTTAGTCATAGAAGAGAATAGAATCGTTACCCAGTGATTTCCTTTGAAAAGCCTCCGAAATTGCTCCCCAATCCGAGCTCCCTAACCTTGAGTTTTGGTAAAAATGGAAGAAGGGTTCGTGTTGAAATGTTTTCATTCTGCCCAGTAATTTGCTCTATGCGATCGCGTGAAATAGAAGCGATCGCGTAGAAGGAATTCTGAAGTCCATGAATATGAACTATGCGAATGCATCCAAAGGAGTGCGATCACAGAGAAGAACCAAACGGGGATATGCGATCGCATTCAAGGCTATGCGATCGCGTATAAAAAATTGTCCTTGATGCCCAGGTCCAAAATTACTCTATGCGAACGCGGGTAAGGGGATGCGATCGCAGTGTATGAGGGAACAAAGGTATGTGATCGCAGAAGGTTTGCGATCGCATTGAAGGAACGCAGGGCCATCTATAAGGACTCTATGCGATCGAGTGAGAGTCTATGTGATCGCATAGAAGGATTTGTCTGCAACACCAACAACAGAAATCTGCAACACTTTAAGTTCCGAAATTGCTCCGTTGAGCATATGAAACACACCCGAGGCTCCCGGTACCTCAACAAAACCTACGGACATATCCCACAACATCATTTGGACTTGTACCAATCCTTAAACCACCTAAAACAACGCCGGAAAGACGAATTAAGCAATGATTTGGACTTAGAAATTTCAAACCTTAACCAAACTCGGTTTTGACTCAAAACCTATCCAAACAACGTCCAAATGACCTGAAAATTTGCATACATATCCTAAATAACCTAACGAAGCCGCTGCAACTCTCGTAATCCCATTCCTACCCTCGTATCAAAAATTCACTTTCGGACTGGAACTTTAGATTTCTAACTTTCGGCATTCATAACCTAATTGTGATACAGATCTCCAAAATACATTACGAAAACTCTCCCCATCCCTAAATTACCTAACAGAGCTAAAGGAGCCATTAGTTTTCCATTCCGATGTCATCTTAATACAGCTATGATTACGGACTATTTTCCAACACTTAAGCTCTCATTTAGGGAATAAGTGTCCCAAAACACTCCGAACTCTATTACCGAACATCCCGCAAACCAAAATAGCAGAACTAAACTTAGGGGAAGCAGAAAATGGGGAAACGAGGCATAAATTCCAAAGACGACCAGCCGGGTCGTCGCAGGCAGTCTCCTATTCTTCTGAGAGGTTAGCTGAGATCCACATCTGGGAGATTGTTCGTCCTCGTGGTGTGCTCATATCTATTATTTCAAACCGAGGTATGCAGTTTACTTTGCATTTCTGGAGAGCAGTTCAGCGAGAGTTGGGCACGCGAGTTAAGTTGAGCACAACATTTCATCCCCAAATGGACGGACAATCTGAGCAAATTATTGAAATATTGGAGGATATGCTCCGAGCTTGTGTCATTGATTTCGGAGGCTCGTGGGATTAGTTTCTGCTTTTAGCGGAGTTTTCCTACAACAACAACTATCATTCGAGTATCCAAATGGCTCCTTACGAGGCTTTATATGGCAGAAGGTGTCAGTCTCCATTGGATGGTTTGAGCTCGGTTGTTAGGTGCGGATCTGGTTTAGGAAGCCTCGGAAAAGGTTAGGATAATTCAGGATAGGCTTCGTATATCTCAGTCCACGCAAAAGCGTTATGCAAACTGCAAGGTTCGTGATATGGCTTTCATGGTCGGTGAGCGGGTATTGCTTCGAGTGTCGCCTATGAAGGGCGTGATGAGATTCGGGAAGAAGGGAAAGCTTATTCCTAGGTTCATTGGTCCATTTGAGATTCGTGATTGAGTGGAAGAGATAGCTTAGAGTCTTGCGCTGCCGCCGAGCTTATCATTCATGTATCCAGTGTTTCATGTGTCCATGCTTCGTAAATATCACGGTGATCCGTCTCATGTGTTAGATTTCAGCACTTTCCAGTTGGACAAGGACATATCTTATGAGAAGGAGCCAGTAGCTATACTAGAGCGGCAGATTCGTCTATTGAGATCAAAGAGTTTTCCTTCTATTCATATTCAGTGGAGAGGTCAGCCTCCATATGCATCGACCTAGGAGTCCGAGCTTGATATACGGAGCCGTTATCCCCATCTTTCCCAGACTAGGGTACTTTCTTCCTATGTTCGTTCGAGGAAGAACTGTTATTTTAGAGATGGAGGATGTGATGACCCTATGTTTAAATTAAATTCTATGTTCGAGGTCTTAAAAACCTCTTTTAGCCTCGTCTCGATTTGTGTGCGCAATATGGGCGCATAGACATAAAGCTTAGGTATAAAAATCTTTGAAAATGGTTAATTTGACATCGATTAATGTTTTGGGTAAACGAACCCCGACCCATGATTTGACGGTCTCGGAGTGTCCGTAGGAAAATATGGGACTTGGGCGTATGCCCAGAATCGAATTCCGAGATCCCAAGCCCGAGGAATGATTTTTTTAAAGGAAATTATTTTCTGAATTTTTTTAAAGAAATTTGAAATGAATTCACTTGGAACATGATGTTATCGGGCCCGTAGTTTTGTTTCGGTACCCGGTACATGTCTTATATATGATTTAAGTCATTTCTATAAAGTTTGGTTGAAAATGGATGTTAGATAAAGCGCTTAACGCTAGAGGGGGTGTGAATAGCGTTATAATAAAATTTAGCGTAAACTTGCGGAAATTAAAATTTGCAGGAAATAAATAAGTGCGTTAAATAAACAAAAAGGAAAGAACGCACCGATATATTCTGGTTCACCACAACACGTGGCTAGTCCAGTCCCCGAGAGACTCTCTCGAGATTTTCCACTAACTTGTTAAGCTTACGGGTGCTCAACAAACCTTTACAACTTAAGGACACAAGCCTTAACACCTTTGCTCGGAGATACAACACTCCAAGACTTCAACCAAGGAAACACAAGTTCCTTACAACAAGAGAATTACAATTCTCTTACAAGTGTATAAAACACTAAACACTCAAACAAAATACTCCTTAATGAGTAGATATGAGTAAAAGAAGTAAGCTCTAGATCACAACAACTTTGGACAAGAATATGGCTCTCAAAAGCCTTATAAAATTGAATATAAAATGATAAACAAAAGTATGCAAGCTTATAGCAATGTAATGATCAGTTGTAGTATGTTGTTGTATTCAAAACACTGTAATGAAGCTGTATTTATAGTTGAAAAACTTGGCATTACCGTTGCCTAATTGCCAATTAAGAGTTGCTGATTTTACTCACTGACAATCGATTGTCAAACCCCAACAATCGATTGTCTGCCAGTCAGATCAAAATTCAATCCCAGATTTTACGCTTGATAATCGATTACTTACAATCCATAATCGATTACTGGCAACGTTCAAAAAATCCTTTCCAGATTTTACCACAAACAATCAATTGTCCAGAATCAACAATCGATTACTCAGCAACGTTCAAAAAATCTTTTCCGGATTTTAATCAAAACAATCGATTATAAAAAATCAATAATTGATTACCCAATAACGTTCAAAAAATCTTTTCAGGATTTTAATCAAAACAATCGATTATACAGAATCAATAATCGATTACCTGACGGTATTTGAAAACTTTACGACAACGGTCAGCTTCACAATCGATTGCACAAAGTCAATAATCGATTACTTATCAGTTTTTGAAAAACATTTTAGACACTGTCTCTTTGACAATCGATTGTCCAATGTAACAATCGATTATTTAATAAATTTGAAAATCACTGGAAGACACTGTCTCAACATAATCGATTATCATTAGTTCATAATCGATTATTCTGAGTTTTGAAAAACTTTGATGGACACTGCCTCAGTTACAATCGATTGTCATTAGTTCACAATCGATTGTCATGCAGTCTTGGCTTAAAACAATCGATTATCATAAGTACATAATCGATTATCTTAGTCCAGATTTTTAAGGCATGTCTAAAAATTATTTTGACTACTGTAAATATGCATGATTTAAAATCATTTGACATTAAATTAAATATGCATGATTTTGGAAAATAGTTTTATGAGAGAAGCCATGTTACGAGTCAAGTTGTAGGATCAAGATCACAATTAAGAATGACTCAATTAAACTATAAAACTTTGTCTTGAGCTTGAATCTCGTTGTATATCAATTGTGCGCTTGTTTCTTGAACTTCGTCATATATCAATTTTCGCTTCGTTTGTCATTCATCAAAACCTATACAAAAGAACACACGTTTTAGTATATTGCATTGAGAACGTGTTTCCAACAATGGAGTCCGTTTGACGTGATTCGGGCCTAAATTGCTAAAGTTGATTATTTACAAAGGTTGAGAAAGTTCCTTTGATTTTGAGGTTTGATTCATTGTTATTGAGGTTATTTTGGCGATTTGATCGCACGGATAAGTTTGTATGATGTTGTTGAGTTAGTACGTATGTTTGGTTAGGATCCCCGAGGACTGGGGTGAGTTTCGGGTAGGTTTAAGAAGGTCTTAGGCTTAATAACATAGATATTGCAGGTTCAAAGCTATACTAGCTCTCTGAACCCGTTAATGTGGTCCGCAAAAAAACGTATGTGGCCGCGGAGGGGACCAGTGCGGTCCGCATTCGCCTTTGTGCGGTGCGTGGTAGGTGTTGTACGGCCGCACTCCATTTTGTGTGGTCCACACAGTGTCATAGGTCCTTAGGTTCCTTGGGTTGTGCGGCCGCGGTCGGTTTTGTGCGGTCCACACAAGGGGCCTGTCAGGGGTATAAATAGACAGGATTTTCAGTTATTTTTCATTTTTCAAACCCCAAAAACATAATAGGCGATTTTTCAAACAACCTTTCTTCTCCAAATCAATTGTAAATTATTTTTAACTAGTTTTCTTAAATTATTAATATCTTTTAACATGATTTTAACTTCAAATCAATGATTGTCATGGGAAAAATTGAGTGTTTTGGGCAGAACCTAAGTTTTTCAGAAAAATTAGAGATTTGGACCTCGATTTGAGGTCCGATTTCAAAATAAATTATATATTTGAGTTCATGGGGGAATGGGTAATCGGGTTTTGGTTCGAACCTCGGGTTTTGGCCATCTGGGACTGGGGGGAGATTTTTTACTTTTGGGTAAAACTTTCGAAAATCTATTTTCATGCATCCAAATTGATTCATTTAGCGAATATTTAAGCAACTTGTAACTAGATACGAGTGAATTGGTGGTGGAATCAAAGGGTAAAGCTATAATAGAATCGTGAATTGTGTTTGTATCATCGAGGTAAGCGTTGGTCTAACCTTAGTTTGAGGGATTTAGAGTTGTGTCCTATTTGCTATTTGCTTCTTGTTGAGTACAATGTATAGTCATGGTGACGAGTATCTATATGTTGGTGTCAAGCATGACCGTGAGTCTTATATTGTGATTTTCATGATTTCGTTGTATTATTCATGCTTTGATGAAGATTTCTATTTGTTGTGTAACGTTGTGGAAAGAATTGTGACTTACGAACCTTGATGAGCGTTGGCTCTAATTGTGAACGAATTGTAAAGATATAAGTGATAACTGAAACTCTAAAGCATCGGCTCGAGTTGTGAAGTGAATTGTGAAGTAAAAGTGAGAAAGAGAAGAAATCATTATGTTGCCCCTTTGACGGGCTATTGTTGAGTTGTGGTTACCTTGCATTGAGTTCTTAATTGACATTACAGATGCTTAGGTTGGTGACTCTTGTTGTTGGGTAGGGATTATGGTTATAGTTGTGATAGTCAGATGTTGGAACAAGTTTGGTTAAGCTGGGGTAGCTAGATGTTGTAACAAGTTTGGTTGTAACTGAGCCAGTTAGGTATTATAACAAGTTTGGTTGTAACTGGGGTAGTTAGATGTTGTAACATGTTTGGTTATGGTCATTTCTCTATTGCTAGCATAATATATACCTTATTGATTCCTTGTCGGGGCTCTCGTTATACTTGTAATATTATATATATGGATTGGGTTATACACCACAATTATAATATATATGGATCAGGTTGCATGCCGCAAAAATATTATATATGGATCGGGTTGCACGCCACAACAATATTATATATGGATCAGATTGCACGCTGCAACAATAATATATATAGATCAAATTACACGCCGCAACAATATTGTATATGGACCGGATTGCACACCGCAATAAAGATATAGTGAAATGGGAGCGGGTGGTACGCCTACCAAAATGATATAGTGAAATGGGAGCGGGTGGAACGCCTACCATAAAGATATAGTAAAATAGGAGAAAGTGGTACGTTTACCATAAGATATAGTGAAATAGGAGCCAGTGGTATGCTTATCACAAGATATAGTAAAATGGAAGCGGGTGGTACGCCTACCACAAGATATGAAGAAATAGGAGCAAGTAGTACGCCTACCAAAAAATGTGAAAAGAAAGTGAAATTTTGTTTCCTTACTCTTGTTAATGGTTGTATATTGATTCCTTTATAGCTTTTTTGATAATATGTCCTTACCTATTATTCCCCGAAGCATGTTTCTCCCTCCTATCTTTACGTGATTATTTCGCCGTAATGCCAGAGTGCTGAAAGACGAAGAGCGCAGTGTCAGAGGTAGTGTTGACGAAACCAATGGTCATAAGGCATTGGCGGAGTGCACTGTGTTGAAAACGTTCTCAAGTCGCTAAACTAAACGTGTGTTCATATTTGTAGGTTTTGATAAATGACAAACCGATGTGAACGGAACATTGACATATGCCGAGTCCAAGCACAAGAGAAACAAAGATCAAGATTAAGTAAAGCAACAAAGTTATACATGAGTCGTTCTATAATTGTGATCTTGATCCGACAATTGATTCAAGACTTGGCTTCTCTCGTAAAATCATTTTTATCAAACCATGCATCTTTAATTTAAAGCCAAATGATTTTCAAACATTTCATTTTAACCAAAATGAATTCTAAACATGTCTTTCAAATCTGGACAAACAAAATCGATTATGTACTTTATGATAATCGATTATGTTAAAGCAGTGTACACCAGATTTTACAAAGCTGTAAGATAATCGATTATGTACCTTATGATAATCGATTATGTTAAGGCAGTGTACACCAGATTTTACAAAGCTGCAAGATAATCGATTATGTACCTTATGATAATCGATTATGTTAAGGCAGTGTTCACCAGATTTTTCAAAGCTACAAGATAATCGATTATGTGCCTTAGACTAACCGATTATGTTGAGACAGTGAGCATCAGATTTTACAAAGTAGCAAAATAATCGATTATGGCTTTTCTGGTAATCGATTATATTAAATACTGTTGCCAAAGTATTTTCAAACACTGAAAGATAATCGATTATGTACAATCAGACAATCGATTATGTTAAGCATAAAATCGGGGATTGATTTTTGAACGTTGTCAGGTAATCGATTATACGATTTGGATAATCGATTATTCTGCTTAAAATCTGGGAATGATTTTTAAACGATTGGCAGATAATCGATTATGCAGAATCAGATAATCGATTATCCTAGCACAAAATCAGCAATTTGTGATTGGCAATTAAGCAACGGTTTTGGGTGTTTTGAGCACTATAAATACAACTCAAATTCACTCTTCTAAGCACAACAACTGATTACATTCTTGCTTAAGCTTACATACTCTCATATCAATCATTTATATTCATTTCATAGCTTTTTGAGAGCCAAACTCTTGACTAAGTTGTTGTGTTCTTGAGCGTATTGTTTTTACTCATATCTATTCTATAAAGAGAGTCTTGTCTTGAATGCTAAGTGTTTGTACACACTTGAAGGGATATTCTAATCCCTTGTTGTAAGAAGGAAAAGTAGTTCCTTGGTTTGAAGTCTTGAGGTGCGGTATCCTCGAGCAGGTTGAAGTCTTGTAGAGTGTATATCTACGAGCAAAGCTTAACGAAGTTAGTGTAAAACTCGAGAGAGTCTCTCGGGGACTGGACTAACCACACGTTGTGGTGAACCAGGATAAAATTTGGTGTGTTCTCTCCTTATCATTTTAATTACTGCACTTACATTATTCCTGCAATTTTTAATTCCGCAAATTTACATTGTTTTTTATTATAACGCTATTCACCCCCCCCCCCTAGCGTTAAGCGGATATTCTAACAATTGGTATCAGAGCCATACTCTCTGAAAGACTTAACAGTTTGAGAGAAACTTTCCATGGCTTCTACTCGTAGTGTTTATGCAGGACGAGGTGAAGGACAATGCTTCACAAGGCCACCACTTTTTGATGGCACCAACTACACTTACTGGAAGGAGAGAATGAGGATTTTCATCCAATCAAACAACTTCCAATTGTGGAAAATTATCAAGAATGGAGAACTACAACCCACCAAAAAGGTTGGAGAAGAACTCGTTCCAAAAACGGAAGACGAATACGACGCGGATGATATAAAAAAGGTAGAGATCAACGCCAAGGCAATCAACATGATGTATTGTGCTATGAACCCCGATGACTATCGAAAAATATCATGTTGCACCACTGCCAAGCAAATGTGGGACAAATTAGAAATCACCTACGAAGGTACGGACCAGGTAAAAGAAGCTAAAATTGATTTCCTAACCCACGAATATGAACTGTTTCGCATGAAGGAAAACGAGAAGATAGATGACATGTTCGAACGATTCTCAAAAATCGTTAATGACCTACACGCCCTCAAAACGACATTCACGGATAAGGAGCTTGTCCGGAAGATTCTACGAAGCCTCACTCCGGAATGGTGTTCCAAAGCCGAAGCTATCCAAGAATCAATCGGCATCACAAACGTCACCATCGACGGACTACGAGGTAATCTTAAAACTTATGAATCAACTATTCTTAACTCTCCTTTGGATGATCAAAGGAAAAGAAAGATTGCGCTCAAAGCATCAACTACTCAACCTCAAAACGATGAGGAGTCAAGTGATGAAGATGTCGAGCTTGGACTCGTCATTAAGAAATTTCACAAGTTCATGCAAAAGAAGTATGAACGAAAAGGTAAGCAACAAGGCGACCAATTGAAGTGCTATGGATGCGGAGAAATCGGGCATATCAAATCAAATTGTCCAAACATCAAAAAGGAGGAGAAACCATTCAAGAAACAAAGAGCATACATCTCTTGGGGAGGCGACTCCGGAGACGAATCAAGTGATGGAGAAGGAAACGAGACCGCAAACTTGTGTCTTATGGCACACGAAGAAACTCAAAATGAGGTATGTACTAATTCTAAGAACTATTTAACTTTAGAAGAAATGCAAGATGCATTTGATGAGTTGTATAAAGAGTTTATTAGCGCTTCTAAATCTATACAAGATTTAACAAAACAATTTTCTTCAAAAGAAAAGTATTTTGAAAAACTTACTCTTGAAAATGAGAAATTAAAAGAGGAAAACAAGTTTTATGGCAAAAGAAGCGCCGATAAACCCGAAAGCTCAAATAAGGATTGTACTTCTTGCAAATCTCTAAAGGAAGAAGTAGAAAGTCTTAGAAGCACTTTGCACAAATTCAATTCTTCACACAAAAATCTCAATGAAGTGCTTGTAAATTTGAAATCCACTAAGCATGGTATAGGCTTCAAACACGAGCCAAAAGAAAAAGTTGAGTCCATTCCTAAACCACCTAAGACTCAACTTAGGCCAAACAAAATAAATGTCAACGCTCAACCTAGAATTTTTAATTCTAGAATTGCAACTCATCCTAGAACAAATGCTAGAAGAAATATTGGAATGTATAGACCACCTAGACAAGATTTTCGAAAACCACATCAAAACTATTTTTCTAAAAATAGAGTGGATGCTAGAAGAAACGTTGGCATGTATAGACCACCTAGACAAGATTTTTGAAAACTACATCAAAACTATGTTCCTAAAAATAGAGTAATAATTTTAGGCCCCCAAATTATTATCATCCTAGAAGAATGCACAATCCGAATGTCATTTGTCATCATTGCAATAAAATTGGACATATTGCTCCCGCATGCTTCACTAGACATAGACATTTCACTGCAGGACAATCACACCAATATCTTGCACCTAACACACAAGGACCCAAAATGGCTTGGGTACCAAAATCTCATTAATTTGTTTTGTAGGTGTGTTTGAAGGGATCAAGTGTACTTTGGTACCTTGATAGTGGATGCTCCAAACATATGACCGGGGATGCATCAAAATTCCTTCAACTAAAACCCAAGGATGGAAGAAATGTTATTTTTGGAGACAATAACAAAGGAAAGATTATCGGCATTGGATCGGTCGGTAAGGACGAATCCTCCTCCATTAAGCATATTTTGCTAGTTAAAGGTCTTAAACATAATCTCTTGAGCATAAGTCAATTATGTGACAAGGGAAATCTTGTATTGTTTGACTCCGAAGAATGCTTAGTTATCCGTCGTAGTGATTTCAAAATTATTCTTCGTGGTATTAGAATGGACAATATCTATATGGTTGATCTTGAAAATTCTTCATCAAGTTTTGTAAATTGCCTTATGAGTAAAGAAGACGACATGTGGTTATGGCATCGTAGAGTAGCTCATGTAAATATGAATCTTTTAAACAAACTAGTTTCACAAGATTTAGTAATTGGTCTTCCAAACATGAAATTTGAAAAAGATTCTATTTGTGATTCATGTCAAAAAGGGAAACAAACAAAAGCCTCTTTTAAATCCAAAAATGTTGTTTCAACCACTAGACCCTTACAACTTCTACACATGGATCTTTTTGGACCATCTCGTGTTGAAAGTTTTGGTGGAAATCTCTATGCTTTTGTAATTGTTGATGACTACTCTAGATTCACATGGACGTTATTTCTTGCTCATAAAAGTGATGCCTTTCATGCTTTTAAAAGTTTTCTTAAACGTGTTCAAAATGAAAAGAACACAACCGTCACTTCCATAAGAAGTGATCACGGGGGAGAGTTCGATCATAATATCTTTTTGGATTTTTGTGACGAACTCGGTATTGAACATACCTTCTCGGCTCCACGTACACCACAACAAAATGGGGTGGTGGAACGTAAAAATCGATGTCTCGAAGAGATGGCTAGAACCATGCTCGATGAGGCTAAGATTTCCAAAAAGTTTTGGGCGAACGCCGTGAGTACCGCTAGCTATGTGTTAAACAGAGCTATCATAAGACCGATACTCATAAAAACTCCCTATGAACTCTACAAGGGAAGGAAACCAAATCTTTCTCATCTTAGAGTCTTCGGTTGTAAATGTTTTATTCATAACAACGGAAAAGATAACTTGGGAAAATTTGACGCGAAATCTTATGAAGGAATTTTTCTTGGTTACTCATCGCGTAGCAAAGCATATAGAGTTTTTAATAATCGAACCAAAACTGTTGAGGAATCTCCTCATGTAGTATTTTGTGAAAATGATGCTCGCTTGGCGAGAAAGGATTCTTGTGTTGATCTTGCAGATGCTTTAAAGAAAATCAATCTTCAAGACGAGGTACAAAAGGAGGATCCAAAGGAAGTTCAAGAGGAAGTCATGGAACAACCTTCAGAAGAAGTACCACCACAAGAAGAAGAATCGATGATGCCTAAGGCTTGAAGGACATCTAAAGACCATCCTCTTGACAAGGTAATTGGCAACATCGAGAAAGGGGCAAGTACACGAAATCTTCTTAAAGACACCGTAGGGCATATGGCTTTTGTTTCTCAAATTGAACCTAAAACCATTTCCGAAGCAATTGGGGATGAGCATTGGACCTTGGCAATGCAAGAGGAGCTTAACCAATTCAAACGTAATGATGTTTGGGAATTGGTGCCAAGACCCGATAATCACACCATAATTGGTACGAAATGGGTTTTTCAAATAAATTAGATGAAAATGGCATAATCACTAGAAACAAAGCTAGGCTAGTTGCTAAGGGTTATAATCAAGAAGAAGGAATTGATAATGAAGAAACCTATGCACCCGTTGCACGCCTAGAAGCCATTCGTTTATTACTTGCTTTTTCATCATCTATGAATTTAAAACTATATCAAATGGATGTCAAAAGTGCCTTTCTAAATGGATTCATTCAAGAGGAAGTATATGTTGAACAACCCCCGGGCTTTGAAGATTTTAAATCTCCCGACCATGTCTTCAAGCTTAAGAAAGCTTTATATGGTCTTAAACAAGCTCCTCGAGCTTGGTATGAGCGTCTAAGTAAATTTCTCTTAGACAATGAGTTTGAAAGGGGGAAAGTTGACACTACACTATTTATCAAAAATAAAAACAATGACATTCTATTAGTTCAAATTTATGTCGATGATATTCTTTTTGGTGCTACTAATGATTTTTTATGCGAGGAATTTTCTAAGTTAATGACTAGCGAATTCGAAATGTCAATGATGGGTGAGCTAAACTTCTTCTTGGGGCTGCAAGTGAAACAAATGAAAGAAGGAACTTTCATTTGCCAATCCAAATATTGCAAGGAGTTGCTAAACCGTTTCGAAATGAGCAACGCCAAAGCAATGGCCACCCCAATGAGTACATCCGACCATCTTGACAAAGATGAGAAAGGTAAGGAAGTGGACACCAAGAAGTATCGAGGTATGATGGGATCTCTTCTCTATCTTACTGCTAGTAGACCGGACATCATGTTTAGCGTGTGTTTATGCGCTCGATATCAATCATGTCCGAAGGAGTCACATTTAACTGCGGTAAAACGGATTATGAAGTATCTTGTTGGAACAATAAATGTGGGACTATGGTATCCCAAAGATTCTTCATGCCAACTTGTTGGCTATTCCGATTCCGATTTTGCGGGTTGCAAATTGGACCGCAAGAGCACTAGTGGCACTTGCCATTTGCTCGGTATCTCCTTAGTTTCTTGGTTTAGCAAGAAACAAGTCAGTGTTGCGTTATCCACAACCGAGGCTGAATATATAGCCGCGAGGAGTTGTTGTGCTCAAATCCTTTGGATGAAGCAACAACTCTCGGATTATGGTCTTAGTATTGATCATGTTCCTCTTCGATGTGACAATACTAGCGCCATAAGCTTGACGAAGAATCCTATTCTTCATTCAAGAACGAAACACATAGAAATTAGACATCACTTTATAAGAGATCACGTTCTCAAGGGCGATGTCGAAATTGAATTTGTTGAAACCAAAAATCAATTAGCCGACATCTTCACAAAGCCTTTAGAGAAAGAGTCCTTTTTCCACATTCGTAGTGAACTCGGAATTCTTGACTCCACGTTGATCTAATTCATGCATTGCATTTCTTTTTAAACAATTACTAACCTAAGCGTTGGAGGCGCCTAATTCTTTTTTGCAGGTATCGCCTCAAAGATAGAGGGATTATCAGACACCGGTGCAGAATAATCGATTTCTCTAAAGTCAATAATCGATTATTTCCCATTTATGTTTTATGTTTATTATGCTGGAAAATTGACATAATCGATTATACAACACTACAATCGATTATCTAGCAGTTTTGGCTTTGCAGGATTTTAGCTGTTAAATATAAAAATCGATTATCACATATCCCTAATCGATTATGTTGACATTTATTTTCAGGTGTTAAGTCACTGTGTGACAATAATCGATTACTTAAAACAGTGTAATCGATTTTCCTATTACCGTCTCGGATGTCCGTTACTACATTTCCTGAAATAATCGATTATCTCAAAAGCACAATCGATTATTCCCCGAGTCAGAAAATCACTAGGCACACTGTGTCAGAATAATCGATTACCATAGTTCCATAATTGATTATTCTCAGTCAGTATTTCAAAATAGTTACCATTTCTGACCGTTTGCTCCTTAAATTTTTGCAGATTTCTTAACTTTAATGCAATTTCATTCTTCTCATTATAAATAGGTGCATTATATCTTCAATGTCTTCACTCAAACATCAATCTTAGCTCCCAAATTCTCAAAAATCTCTCAAAACTCTTCAAAGGCTATTACTATTTATTCAAAATGACGGGCAAAACTTCCAAACGAGCTCGTTCTGGAAAAAATGTTGCCTCCTCTTCCGTCACTCATCCACTAGTTCATTGTTATAAAGATGGTTCTTATTTACGATTCACTAGTGAAGCCGAACTTATGCGCTTCATTGAAAAATTTGAAAATCGAGAAATCCTTCCTCCTCGATTTTCCACGGATCGTTTCCTTAATCACATCGTCCCTCCTTCCACAGCAAATATTCTTATGCAAAGCCAACTCCTTGAATTCCTATATCTTCACACTCCTTACATTCACCCTCCTCTAATTCGGGCCTTCTATTCAAATCTCGAGAAGGACGAAGATGGTGAAATTGTCTCGCACGTCAATGGAATTTCAATTCCTCTATCTGAGGCAAATATTCAAGCCCTCACTAAACTCCCGCACAATGGGGAAGACATTTCTCTCTATACTAGGGAAGAAGGCGCATTATTTGATGAACAACTTCTCTTCACCCAAATTGGCATCGGTGAATTTATTGCTGTTAGGATTTATGCCCGTCACTAGAGGGGGAGTGAATAGTGCGGCACGAGAATATTGATAAATATTGCGGAATTAAAAATTGCAGGAATAAATAAATTCGGTAATAAAAATAGCAAGGAAAGAACACACCGAATTTATCATGGTTCACCACAACTTGTGGTTAGTCCAGTCCCCGAGAGACTCTCTCGAGATTCCACTAACTCCGTTAAGCTTACGGGTGTCTAACAAACCATTACACTTGCTCGTAGATGTACCCTCTACAAGACTTCAACTTGCTCGAGGATACCGTACCTCAAGACTTCACCTTGCTCGTGGATACCGCACCACAAGACTTCAACCACTAAGACTTAGGGTGCTTAGCGAACCCGACAATCAATGAGAAGATATGTTCTTCTCAAACACCTTTCTCTTTTACAACAAGAACTCTCTCAAAAGAGTAGATAAAGAGATACAAATTTAGCTCTATGAACCACTCAAAGTTGTCTCTCAATGGCTCAACAAAAGCTCTAAAATGATGCTCAAATAATGTCAATATGTATATCAATATCGGGAGGTGTTGTGTATTTGAAATCAGCTCAAAAGACCTCTTTTTATAGGTGAAAAATGGTGTATGTCCGTTACTTAATTGGCAATCAATTATGCTGATTTTGTGCCAAGATAATCGATTATTCAGTATCTGATAATCGATTATTCTCCAACGTTCAGAAAATCAGAAGCTGATTTTCTGCTGAATAATCGATTATCTGATACTGCATAATCGATTATTCTGTGGCAGTGTTCAATCACTGGCAACGGTCTACAGCATAATCGATTATGCATATACTGATAATCGATTATTCTGAGGCAGAATTGAAAACTTACTTCAAAAACCATTTTGGTTAAGATGAAAACTTTAACATCATTTTGTTTGAAGTATTTAAAATATGTTTATGATAAATATGATTTAATAAAATATGTTTATGATAAATATGATTTATAAAATATGTTTATGATAAATATGATTTAATAAAATGATTTTATGCATATTTATGATGACCTATGTTGAGCCAAAAGACGAGATAACTTAAGCGTTGCTCTTACATTTGTTCTACCTAACGACCTACGCCTTGGGTCTTCGGTCTTGAACATTTGAGCTCGTCTTTGGCTTTTCCATTGCAATCCGTTCATCAATATGCTTCTCGGCATTCAAGCTTGATTGTTTGTCATATAATATCGTTGTTTGACACTTGACTTCATTGTTTGTCATTCATCAAAACCTATACCTGGAAATCATGCTCATACAACCAAAGCGCACATATCATAGATAGAGTGATTTTCTACAATTTCCCCCTTTTTGATAATGACAGACAACAGGAGATATGCATATCGAATTCCCCCTAACTTCATGCAAACAATATTCATGCAAACAATTCAATATAATTCCCCCTTAATTGAATATTTCCCCTCAATTAAGGCATACTAGAATGAAGACATTTTCCCCTTATTCGACTTATTCGATGCATATCGCCTAAATTCTTCCCCCTTTTGGCATTAGCAAAAAGGGTATACCAATTGTTTATTGAAACTATTGACGATTCCAATTGTTAGAAAAAAAATCATATCAACATCAAATAAAACCAAACTTTAGTAAAAACATACCAATCATAATAACGGTCATTTTTCGCAAATATACCAACTGTTATTTAAACAAAAAATATTCATCAAAACATGAATCAATCATTTAATAAAAACATAATTGTTATTCAAAATAACACTTATCGCAACTTGAATCAATAATTAATATCAATTGTTAGCACATATCAACTGTTACGTTTTTATCAAAAATACGATAACTAACCGACGTTCCCCCTTGATGCAATAAGGTTTCGTGCTTGGTGCATCTACTACGATATTGTAGTCTTCAAGCACACCTGCAAAAGTACCTAAAAATAGGTTTTCGGTACCCAACTTCTTTTGGGTCCTTGGGGTTAGGCAAATAATTATAATCAAAATATGAATCTCTATGTTTAGCAAAACATATGGGTGCAATGTGTCCTACCCGGTTACAATAATGACATATAACATTAGGGTTGTGCATATGTCTTGGTTGAGCCAAATGCGTTCTAGGTGATCTAAAGTTGTTATTCCTAGAAGCGTTGAAATTCCTAGAGCCATTTCTAGATAGTCTAAAATTATTCATTCTAGACTCATTAATAAAATTCCTAGAGTCGTTTCTAGGTGGTCTAAAATTACTCATTCTAGACTCATTAACAAAATTCCTAGAGTTGTTTCTAGGTGGTCCAAACTCATTTTTATCAACCTTTCTAATATTCTTCTTAATTTCTTCACTTGTTTTAGAATCATCTACATTATGTTTTTCTAGTTTATTTCTAAGTTCTATGTTCTCTATTTTCAAAGAATTACAAGAAGAACAATTGAAACTTTGAACAATTGAAAATGCTTCATTCATCTCCTTGATTTTATTTTTAAGATCGACATTGTCATTTTCCAAAAATTTATTTTCTTCTTCTAAAATTTTGATTTTATTTTTAAGAAAAGTAATGTCATTTTCTAAAAGATCATTTTCTTCTTTTAGTTTTTCATTATCACAAGTCAATTTTTCAAAATCTTTTTTTTTAAAGAAGGTTGTTTTTCAAAATCTTTTTCTTGCAAAGAAAGTGTTTTCTCAAAATCTTTTTCTTGCAAAGAAAGTGTTTTCTCAAAATCTTTTTATTGCAACGAAAGTGTTTTCTTCAAATCATTTATGGTTTTGGAAGCTTTAACAAATTCACCATATAGTTCATCATAGGCATTTTGTATTTCTTCAAACGAGTAAGAGTTAGAAATACTTACCTTTTCTTCTTCGTTTTCCATGAGGCATAATGCAGCAGTTTCATCGCCCGAGCTGTCCGAATCCCATGTTACGCGCTTATGGTGTTTCTTCTTTTTCTTGTCCTTTGATTTTGGACAATGTGATTTGGTGTGGCCAAGTTTTCCACAATTTTGACATGAAGGACTTGGTTCTTCCTTCTTTATTTCCTTCTTCATGAACTTATAAAACTTTTCAATTATATCATTAGAAGTAATGGCATCATCGTTTTCCGAATCACTTACCTCTTCTCTTTTAGAGGATGAGGCTTTGAAGGCAATATTGGAATTACTTCTAAGATACGGATTAAGAATTGTGCTTTGATAAGTTTTAAGATTACCTCGTAGTCCATCAATTGTGACGTCCGTGATTCCTATCGACTCTTGGATAGCATTTGCTTTGGAGCGCCATTTGGGAGTGAGACTCCGTAGGATTTTTCGAACTAGATCTTTGTTCGAGTATACTTCTCCGAGAGCATGAAGATCGTTGACAATCATTGAGAATCGTTCGAACATATTATCGATGTTTTCATCTTCCCTCATTCTAAAAAGTTCATATTCATGAGTTAGAAAATCAATTTTAGATTCTCGGACTTGAGACGTACCTTCATAAATGATCTCGAGTTTATCCCACATTTCCTTTGCGGTTGTGCAATAAGAGATTTTCCGATAGTCGTCCGGATCCACCGCACAAAATAGTAAGTTGACGGCCTTTGCGTTTCTTTCAACCTTCTTGATGTCCTCGGCATCATATTCATTTTCCTCCTTTGGAACCATGATTTCCCCAACTTTCTTTGTTGGTATTTGTTCACCTTTCTTGATGATTTGCCATAATCGAAAGTTATGTGATTGGATGAAGATTCTCATCCGCTCTTTCCAGTATGTATAATTTCTTCCATCAAAAAATGGAGGCCTCTCGGTGGAGTGTCCTTCGCTCATTATTCCTGCGTTCAATATTCTCAACAAAAAAATATATATCGCTCTCAACCAGTTAAGGCTTTCAGAGAGTCAGGCTCTGATACCAATTGTTATGATTTATGCCCGTCACTAGAGGGGGGGAGGAATAGTGCGGCACGAGAATATTGATAAATATTACGGAATTAAAAATTGCAGGAATAAAATAAATTCGGTAATAAAAATAGCAAGGAAAGAACACACCGAATTTATCCTGGTTCACCATAACTTGTGGTTAGTCCAGTCCCCGAGAGACTCTCTCGAGATTCCACTAACTCCGTTAAGCTTACGGGTGCCTAACAAACCGTTACACTTGCTCGTAGATGTACCCTCTACAAGACTTCAACTTGCTCGAGGATACCGCACCTCAAGACTTCACCTTTCTCGTGGATACCGCACCACAAGACTTCAACCACTAAGACTTAGGGTACTTAGCGAACCCGACAATCAATGAGAAGATATGTTCTTCTCAAACACCTTTCTCTTTTACAACAAGAACTCTCTCAAAAGAGTAGATAAAGAGATACAAATTTAGCTCTATGAACAACTCAAAGTTGTCTCTCAAATGGCTCAACAAAAGCTCTAAAATGATGCTCAAATAATGTCAATATGTATAGCAATATCGGGAGGTGTTGTGTATTTGAAATCAGCTCAAAAGACCTCTTTTTATAGGTGAAAAATGGTGTATGTCCGTTGCTTAATTGGCAATCCATTATGCTGATATTGTGCCAAGATAATCGATTATTCAGTATCTGATAATCGATTATTCTCCAACGTTCAGAAAATCAGAAGCTGATTTTCTACTGAATAATCGATTATCTAATACTGCATAATCGATTATTCTGTGGCAGTGTTCAATCACTGGCAACGGTCTACAGCATAATCGATTATGCATATACTGATAATCAATTATTCTGAGGCAGAATTGAAAACTTACTTTAAAAACCATTTTGGTTAAGATGAAAACTTTAACATCATTTTGTTTGAAGTATTTAAAATATGTTTATGATAAATATGATTTAATAAAATATGTATATGATAAATATGATTTAATAAAATATGTTTATGATAAATATGATTTAATAAAATGATTTTATGCATATTTATGATGACCTATATTGAGCCAAAAGACGAGATAACTTAAGCGTTGCTCTTACATTTGTTCTACCTAAGGACCTACGCCTTGGGTCTTCGGTCTTGAACATTTGAGCTCGTCTTTGGCTTTTCCATTGCAATCCGTTCATCAATATGCTTCTCGGCATTCAAGCTTGATTGTTTGTCATATAATATCGTTGTTTGACACTTGACTTCATTGTTTGTCATTCATCAAAACCTATACCTGAAAATCATGCTCATACAACCAAAGCGCACATATCATAGATAGAGTGATTTTCTACAATTGCAACTCCGGACCATCGTCGTCCAACCATTAATAACATGCTCCCGGAATATCGTCTAATTTTTTATTTCATCACCCGCGTTCTAAAATCGCGAAAATTCAATCACACAACTATCTCTCATGAGGATTCAAAACTCATGCATGCCATTATCACCGGGGCTCGCATCAATTGGTGCAAGTTCGTCATGACTCACTTATATGATGCAATTGGGGAAGATAAGCCACTCCCCTATGCTTTTGTCGTTATGACCATTCTTGTTGCTTCCGGTGTCGACACCTCCGTCGGTCCTCCCAAAAAGGCGACAAAACATTGGGAAATTCAAGAATCTTCATTTCCCAATATCGGTGAGCATCCGCCTCCTCCTCCACCTCAAAGACGTCTTCATCCGGCCCCGTCCGATGCATCCCTCCAATCTATTTCCCAGCAACTTGCCTCCATGTCCACATCCATAAATCGTATTGATATGAATGTCAATCGATTGACTCACGAGCTCCATGGATATTTTGATCACGTCCATTATCCATATGCCCAAATTGTCCTTTGGGAAGATGTACCGGATGTCGAGACGGAAGTCAATGATGATAATGAATAATGTCTTGTCTCTTTGTTTTTCTAGTTTGCATAGTATTCTGTCTTTTATTTATATGTATTTGCAATATTGTTTAATCAATAAAGAGTTAGCTATTTTTTTGCTAATGTCAAAAGGGGGAAGATATGGGCTATGCACACTCTATGCACACTAATACATATTGGTATAAATTGAGGGGGAATTCATAACTTGAGGGGGAACTCGTTGCATATCTATATACTTGTCTTGGATCGTCATTATGAATTAATTAATATGCATATCCTGATATTGGTTTGCCATTATCAAAAAGGGGGAAATTGTTGAAACACGTTCTCAAGTCGCTAAACAAAACGTGTGTTCATATTTGTAGGTTTTGATAAATGACAAACCGACGTGAACGGAACATTGACATATCCCGAAGTCCAAGCACAAGAGAAACAAAGATCAAGATTAAGTAAAGCAACAAAATTATAAATGAGTCGTTCTATAATTGTGATCTTGATCCGACAATTGATTCAAGACTTGGCTTCTCTCGTAAAATCATTTTTATCAAACCATGCATCTTTAATTTAAAGCAAAATGATTTTCAAACATTTCATTTTAACCAAAATGAATTCTAAATATGCCTTTCAAATCTGGACAAACAAAATCGATTATGTACTTTATGATAATCGATTATGTTAAAGCAGTGTACACCAGGTTTTACAGAGCTGTAAGATAATCGATTATGTACCTTATGATAATCGATTATGTTAAGGTAGTGTACACCAGATTTTACAAAGCTGCAAGATAATCGATTATGTACCTTATGATAATCGATTATGTTAAGGCAGTGTTCACCAGATTTTTCAAAGCTACAAGATAATCGATTATGTGCCTTAGACTAATCAATTATGTTGAGACAGTGAGCATCAGATTTTACAAAGTAGCAAAATAATTGATTATGGCTTTTCTGGTAATCGATTATATTAAAGACCGTTGCCAAAGTATTTTCAAACACTGAAAGATAATCGATTATGTACAATCAGACAATCGATTATGTTAAGCATAAAATCAGGGATTGATTTTTGAACGTTGTCAGGTAATCGATTATACGATTTGGATAATCGATTATTCTGCTTAAAATCTGGGAATGATTTTTAAACGATTGGCAGATAATCGATTATGCAGAATCAGATAATCGATTATCCTAGCACAAAATCAGCAATTTGTGATTGGCAATTAAGCAACGGTTTTGGGTGTTTTGAGCACTATAAACTCAACTCAAATTCACTCTTCTAAGCACAACAACTGATTACATTCTTGCTTAAGCTTACGTACTCTCATATCAATCATTTTATATTCATTTCATAGCTTTTTGAGAGCCAAACTCTTGACTAAGTTGTTGTGTTCTTGAGCGTATTGTTTTTACTCATATCTACTCTATAAAGAGAGTCTTGTCTTGAGTGCTAAGTGTTTGTACACACTTGAAGGGATATTCTAATCCCTTGTTGTAAGAAGGAAAAGTAGTTCCTTGGTTTGAAGTCTTGAGGTGCGGTATCCTCGAGCAGGTTGAAGTCTTGTAGAGTGTATATCTACGAGCAAGTGTAACAGTTTGTTAGGCACCCGTAAGCTTAACGAAGTTAGTGTAAAACTCGAGAGAGTCTCTCGGGGACTGGACTAACCACACGTTGTGGTGAACCAGGATAAAATTCGGTGTGTTCTCTCCTTATCATTTTAATTACTGCACTTACATTATTCCTGCAATTTTTAGTTCCGCAAATTTACATTGTTTTTTATTATAACACTATTCACCCCCCCCCCCCTCTAGCGTTAAGCGTATATTCTACTACACTGTACCATGCCCGGGGTGCCTGTTTGAGACCATAAATAGCTTTCTGTAACTTACAGACATAAGATGGATAGGCTTTGTCAACAAAACTCAGTGGTTGTGCCATATAAACATCCTCTGTAAGCCTCCCGTGGAGAAAGGCATTGTTCACATCCATTTGACGAAGAGGCCAGCCCTTGGATACAGCTAGACTGAGAACCAAACGCACAGTTACCGGCTTAATAACCGGACTGAAAGTCTCCTGGAAGTCTACACCTGGACGCTAATGAAAGCCCTCCACAGTACCGTCAGGTTTTCGTTTGATACGATAAACCCACTTGCAACCCACAACATTTTGTGAAGAATCAGGCGGAACAATATCCCAGGTGCCATTCTGTAGCAGAGCATCATACTCTGATGACATAGCAGCGCGCCAGTGCTCATCAAACATAGCACTAGACAAAGTATGAGGTTCGGTAACAGCAGGAGAGGTGACAGCAGACATACCAAACTTCTTGTTGGGCGTAAAGATGTTATTTTTGCTACGAGTTTGCATATGATGACCACCCTGAGAGGATGTAGGTGGCGGCATAATGGGTGTAGCGGAGGCAAGGGCCGCTTGCGGTGTCAGAAGGGGCGCTGGTGGCGCGGGCGTTGGCGCCGGTAGTGCGTCCGGTGAAGGATCGCCAGTGGGAGAGGCGGCAGGTACTGGTGGCGGCAGCGGAAGGACTTCTAGGGAGACCTGAATGGGTACAGGGGGGACTCGGGGTTAGACAATTTGGAGAACTAAAAGACATCTTCATGGAAGGTGACATGATGCGAGACGAAGATTTTAGACATTGAGGGATCAAAGCATAGATAGGCGCTTTGAGTAGTAGAGTAGCCGAAGAAGACACAGGCACGAGATCTGGGTTCCATTTTGTGTGACGTGTAGGGCCGAAGCCAAGGGAAGCATTGACAGCCTAAGACACGTATTTTGGCAAGGTTGGGGCCTTATGGTAGAGAGACTCAAAGGAGGAGAGCATCGAGAGATTTGTCTTGGGAAGACGATTAATTAGATAGACTGTTGTAGCAAAGTCATAAGGCCAGTAAATGAGAGGTACAGAGGCATGATGGAGGAGAGTGAGACCAGTATCGACAATATGACGGTGACGGCGTTCAGCATAGCCATTGTTCTGAGGTGTATGAGGAGGTGAGGTGAGATGTGAGATGCCATTGGAGGCAAGAAAAGAGCGTAAAGTGAGGAATTCACCCCCATTGTCAGTATACAGAGTAATGATTTTAGCAGAGAAATATTTTTCTACAATGGATTTAAAAATGGGGAAGGTTTGTAAGACATCAGATTTACGGCGTAAAGGAAAAAACCAAACATACTTGGAAAAATGATCAACAAAGATGACATAATATTTAAATCCTTCATTAGAAATAATTGGAGAGGTCCATACATTGGAGAAAATAAGCTCTAACGGAGCAGTAGAAGATAAACTTGACTCAGAAAAAGGTAACTTATGACACTTATGAAGCTTGCAAGAGACACAAGCAAGATCAGACACATTACTGGACGCTATACTGCTAGAAGACACTAAATGACGCAGGATTTTAGCGGACGGGTGACCAAACCGAGAATGCCACAATGACGCAGAGAGCATTTGTGCCGTGAGGGCGGATGGGAGACTGGGAGCCGCCGGCCAGTAGTAGGTGTTCCCCTAAGCGGGCCGCGAATGAGCATTGCCCACGTGCGACGATCCTTCACCTGAAAATCAGTATCAGAAAGAATAACATTAACATTATTATGACGACATAATTGGGCAACAGAGATCAAATTTTTACGCATATTTGGAACACAGAGAGCCCCAGGTAATAAAAGAGAGGAATAACTGTTAAGTTGTCCAGTATGTACAATTGTCAAACCTTCACCGCTACCAATAACCACATTCTCGAAACCAGTGTAAGGACTGTGAAGAGACATGTTGGCAAGATCAGAGGTGATGTGATGGGAGTCCAGGATCCAATCAGATGCAGAGGGAATCGTTGGAGGTTGATGGGCTGTGTGAGCAGCCGGATAAGGCGGTGAAGCATAAGCTGGTCGCGGCAGTGGTCCACCGTAAGGGGGCTGATTGGCGCCGGAGATGGGATAGGACGGACAGCGGCACGCGGAGTGGCCAAATTCACTGCAGAGCTGGCACTTCCCATTGTACCCGCGAGATTGGCCATTGCTGGAGTAACCACCACGACCGGAGGCTAAACCGCGGCTGCTACGGCCGCGCCCGCGGCTACCGGAGCGGTGACGGCCTGACTGCTGTCCGTCGACCAAGGCAGCCGACGGAGCCAAATCAGATGCGGCGGAGGTGGCCGGCACACGAGCAGTAATCTGAGCCTCCATGCTTAACAGCTTGTCATGTAATTCAGCAAAAGAGATAGGAGATTCGCGTGCTTGGAAGGCATGAGAGAGTTCCATATACGGATCATCAAGACTATTTAGAACCTTAATGACAAGATCCTCAGAATCAACAGTAACACCCAGGAGAGATAATTCATCTACAATCACGCGAATACCGTGCATAAAATCAGTAACAGATTTAGAATCTTTTACCGGATTATGGAGCTGTTGTTTGAGAGTCATGATACGACCACGAGAAGCAGTGACGTATGTGCGCGCGAGGATGTCCCAGGCCTCTTTAGAGGTTTCCGCAGCGGCAATAAAGGAGATGATCGTCGGTGTGACCGACGAGATGATGGCACTAAGAATAAGATTGTCCTGGCGAATCCAGTAAGGATATGCTGGATTTGGGGAAGTCACCTCCTTGTCGACGATAGTAGCTGGTGGGCACGGCTTCGATCCGTCCAAGAAGTCGTGGAGGTCGTAACCCATAAGAAGAGTTCGAAATTGGAACTTCCACGCCAGGTAATTAGTGGAATCCAATTTGAGTGGGATCTGAGCCGATACATTGATGGCAATCGGCTGGAGAAGCTCGTTTGATGTCGTAGCGGCCATGAAGCGCGAGGCAAAGGAGAGGAAGCGCTGATCGACGTCGGGATAGAGAGGGCTGCCGATTAGTGCAGCGGCAGCGGCAGCGGCGACGGGCTGCCGATAAGAGCAGCGTCGGCAGAGGCGGTGCGGGTAGGGTAGAATTAGGGTTTCTTTGGCGATAAGCCACTGGCGTATGATACCATGTAGAGAGTTTTGGGAGAAGTAAATTTCTCGTATTGCTCACAAAAGTATATATAGAGTACAGAGGTATCAAATCCTACCAACTATAGGACTGTACAATAATGAAGGAAATCAAATCTTACCAACTATATGATTGTACAATAATGAGAGAATATTCTACCAATAATAAAAAAAAACACACAATTATACTTTAATAGTTTGTTCAATTCCCTAATTTTTACTGTAGTTACTATGCTTATCTGAGCTGAGAATTTATCTGAAACAACTTCTATATCTGCATAAGGTAGGAGCAGTGGCATATCTAGAGTATAATTTATAGGTTTTCGAGAATCCAGTAACTTTTATGCAGACCCTGTACTTTTATTAAAAAAATTATTAAATATTTAAAGGTAAACTCAATTATTATGGTGTATTAATTTTAGATAGCGACAGAAACCAATAAACTTTAAATTCTGGATCTGCCTTTGGATAAGAGTAAAATCTTCATACACATGCATTACTTTCCTCAATGGTAATATATAGGGTAGTTATTGTTGGTCAATTCTTATTTTAAAATACAATAGATACTAAATCGTTACAAGAATTATTGTGCAAAATATATGTATTGGGATCGAAATAATATAGTGCATGCGGAAGCTAACAATATAAAATTATTAGGCATTACATAATTTTGTATAGGGTTTTAGCTCAATTTATCTATAAATTCGACAAAATATTTCCTTGAAGATTTTTCTTATTTCGTGCACCTATTTGACGTTGACTGATTATGATGAGTTGCTATTATAACGACTTGAATGTGATTTCTGTAATTCATAAATGACTACTGTCATGTACTTCTGGATTTAGAATAAAATTTACTAGTCAAAGAACTACTGAAAAAGACAACACAAACATAAATATTTCTCAAGCTGTACTTTAAAATGGTAGAATGTCCGTAGCTTGCAGCAATTAAAGTAACGTAAAATGTAACTTGAAAAATTAAAATAAATATGAAAAAAATAAAAATAAAAAGAACAAAATACCTATAGTGCATATATGCCCACCATGCGCTATAGCCTGTTGTCAACGTCTTATGGTAAGTTGAGGGAGTTTTTGGCCAAAATTATTTCAAATGTTTAGGGATAGGTGTAATTTTGTCTTTTAGATATTGCCCTAGGTACTATCTGTCCTCTAAGTTTACAAAACGTAGGTACATTTAGTTCACTTACAAAATTATGTTGTTTTGTTGTATACACTAACAAAAAAGTCAGCGTGTATTTAACATGACAAGTTAAATTTGTTTGCCATCTCGTTTATCCCCCGGCATTTTCTTATTCCACTAAACCCATGAGCAACAACTGAATATGCTTAATCGCTCAAATGAAAAAAAAATTACATTTTAAATATGTATAACAAAGCTTCACTCATGATTCAAGGAGTATAACGGTTACGCTGTATTATAATAGTTAAATAACATGAGAAGATTCATGGGTGTGCCTGCATTTTCTCTAGTCGAATTTGAAGGTCCAGCTATGGCTCCTAGTAGCAATTCTGCTACATTGAAGGCTGGTTTAGTTATGGCTTTTGGGGTTTTAATAGGGGTTTTGTTTTGAAGTGAGGGATATTCTCATTGATTATTTATTTATTATTTGGTAATGAAATTTATTTAACTGTTGTAATACATCGTAAAAAGAGGTATTCAGTGATGGAAAAATTGACTTGGTAAGAACAACTTTGTTGGTGGAGGCAACGAGATGGGAAACAAATTTTTTTAGCTCTCATGTCGATTAAAATTTTTATTTTGGCAGTTTTTTTCCTTGAATCATGAGTAAGGCTTTGTTATATAAATTTGAAATATAAAAGTCTTTTTCATTTGAGTGGTTGAGCATATTCAGTTGTTGCTCATGGGTTTAGTGGAATTAGAAAATGTCGGGGGATAAACGAGATGACAAACGAATTTGACCTCTCACGTTAAATACACGACTTTTTCATTATTTTATATAGCAAAACAACTTAATTTTGTTAGTAGACTAAATGTGCGCACGTTTTATAAACTTAGAGGACGGATAGTGCTCATGACGATATTTAAAGGACAAAATTAAACCTATTTCTAAACATAAGGGATAATTTTGTCCAAAATCTCTTAAGTTGAGGACTTTAACAACCGATAAAAACCTCGGTCTCGTAGATTTTGTGGTTACAAATGTTCAAAAGTATATATTTTTAAAAATGCCACCATTGGAGGAACTCATATAACAAATAATATTATTATATAGTTTACGAACATTTTATATATATATATATATATATATACTGCCATCACGACTTAAATTATTTTTTCTACTATTTAGTGGAAACTTATGTTGATGTTGTCCTAAATCCAGCCAGGTCATAAGGATCGTTAGAAAATTGCACTATTTATATAGGTAAAATATTATGCTTTAGAAGTATATAATATATACTGAATACCTTTTATTCAAAAATTATTATATACTGAATACCTTTTATGTATAAATTTTTTCGCTCCTTTTAAATTTTAACACTATTAAAAAAATTCTTAATTTTACCACTAATTCCAATGACAAGGCCACCTTTATCTAAGGGGGGTGTCTTTTCGTCGGAAATTGACCATTATATTTATTCTCAAATATGTAAAACAATAAAATATTTTAATAAATTCAAAACACACGTGAGAACTTTTCCATATACAAACAACAAATTGAAACGTACACATCACAAGGAATTACTTGAAATACACATAAAAAAGGCATGCATGCAAATGAATTTTCTTAAACAATTCAAAGGAGTTGCGTTGTAAAAATGGTGAACAGTAGAATTAATTATTGTAGTACTACTACTTTTACTGTTGTGAGATACTATAGTCTTATTCTCATAAATGAGTTGTAGGCGTTTTGGACATAAAAATTGTGATTTATGAAGAAAAAAAAACTACCTTCTCCGTTACAATTTAGACGAGTTAATTTGACTCGACACGAAATTTAAAATTATTTTTTTTAAACTTGTAATTTTAAAAGCATAAGGTAAAATGGGTCATAATATTTGTGTGATTATTAAATTATTTTCATTAAAGGTAAAATAAAGAATTTTAACTTTAAAGTTGAATTATTTTCAGATTTAAAAATGTGTCATTTCTTTGAAACAGACTAAAAAAAAAATACATCTAATTTGAAACAGAAAGAGTAATATTTGAAGTTAAATTGAAAAATAATATTTAAAATTATATTTAAATATGTATTTTATTTGAGAAAATATTACAATTTTGTGAGTGGAAAAAAAAATTCAGAAAAAATGAAAAAGTGGTTTTTATCATCCAGTGGCCATACTCTTTCCCCGCCGGGAACTCAAACCCAAGATGATTAAGGGTGAAGAAATTCTGTTTATACCTCCACGACCAAAAGTGGAAAAAAATTCCTTATTATTTCTTGTATGGGAACAATACTTAATATTGATTGCAACCAACAAAGGTTTATGATAGCGTGGTAAGTATTTCATTATTCTTAACAAAAGGTTGTGGTTTTAAATTTTAGATATATAGTCGTCTTTGTTAGAAAGCACTCTACCCCCAATACAAAATTTTTAGGCAAGAATCTAAATTTAGTGAGATCTATGGGTGTCTAACGTGTGGATCGGATCGGATTGATTAAGAAAAATTAGTAACCGTACGTGTTATGATCCGGGCCCTTTACAGATTGGAGCTTATCAGATTTAATGAGTTCATGTTTATCTGGATAAAAAATGAACCGTAAGGATTACGGATACAAGGGGTCGGGCCGGATTAGTGTTTTTTTATATCTTTTTTGTATTTTATATAACTATTGTACTTTATATTAATATAAGATAAAAATATAAAAATACAATGAAGATAGAAAAAGATTACACATATAAATTGCAAGTTCTACATTTATTTCAAAATTCAAACTTATAAATTAAAAGGTTTACATTTAACAACAAGTAAATTAACGAAAAAAGAGTAAATTCAAAGGTTTTGCATTGCCTTAGACTCTAAAACCTTAAAAAATAAATAAAATCAAAATGAAATATAGCTTTTAAATCGGGCCAGCTAACCAGTTGAACGGTAATTTAGGTTGATAGGGTTTGACCGATCCGATTAATCGGTTGATAAAACATGAATAGATCAAAACCCCTGTCCCTTTAACTCAGCCCCACTCTGCCCCCTTATACCGATCTGAGCCGATTCGAAAACGGGTAGATCCAGCCGGTTAGACACCCATAATCAGACCTCTGTGCGGATATCGAGTATATATATACATATGTGTGAAGCTAGTGTCTCACCCTAGCAAAACAGGGAAAATCCGAGTTCCCATAGCAAATTAGCATTGGGCTAAGTTTTGGTGCATTCTTCTTATTCTCTGCTGACTTCTCTCTATATATTTAGCGTAAGTTAGAAGGTAAAAGATGTATTGTTGACAGAAAGAGAGTACAACTCATAGCTTCTCTGCCTCGTTTTGTCACTTTTTATTTACTTTCTTGCACTCATCACTTTTTCTGCACTTTCTCAGGACCCCCCCAACCCCAAACCCATATTTACTTCATTCACGTGGATCGAAACTAATATTTAAAAAGATAGAAATTAACGATAAACAAATTTTGTAACGAAAAATTTATCGTTAATCTTATTTAACGACGACGTAACAACATATTATTAAAAAATTATATTAGCAATGAGCCATTTATCGCCAGATTGGCAACGGAGTGCATAACTAACTTTACATATATATGAGGGTATAGTGTAAATAATATTTGTATCATTATTACAGTTTAATCACATTATTGTTTTATTTTTCAAGTTTAAAATTGCACCTAAAAGCCATCAAGTCGATTCAAGTGTAACCATTATAATAACCGACGAAGAAGAGAAAAGGGTATCCCAGTGTATAAAGTATCCTGTATTGATTTATGCAGTCCTAAAAGGGTGTGATAAGGTATCTTTAAGATACAAGAATTAGTGATTGATTTTACGGCTCGAATAAAACAAGAGAAATAACCAACACTAATAAGAACAAAAAATCTTGCAGGGAATTGACGATATAAATAATGTTTATTAGGTAATTATAAGTAAATCTCTAGGATAAGTAATTGGTAACTGGATAAGTATGATAATTAATTTATATAACAAAATTAAAGTATGCCGATTGCGTAAAATATATGAACATTGTAGCGCGTATAACTTAAATCCTAATACATAGCAATTGTAGTTATTTTCTTGATCCTAGCTAACAATAAAGGTCGCGGCAGCGGCGAAACTAAGAATTACTCCAAGAGCGTTTAATTTTAAAAAAAGTAAAAACAATTTCAATAAAGGATATACAATATGTGTTATATAACTTTAAAACATAATATTTTACCTATATATATTATAATTTTTTTTTTACGATGACCACCCTTATGATCACGTGGCTTCGCCACTGGGTTGTGGTGGAGTAAGACGGACTTCTCCGTCCTTTATCAGAGATCTTGAATTCGAAACCTGGGTATGAAATCGTCTTTGTTAAGGAGTGTTTTACTGACTTCACGACACGAATCTAAATTTAGTCAGAGATCTCGAATTCAAAGCCTGAGTATGGAATCGTTTGTGTATATGTATAACTTACGATTAAAACTGCGTAAATTTTATATAAATGAATCCACTTGACAATTATTATTTTACGACCAAAATTATATATTTCTAAGATTGAACCCGCTTATGCAAAATTTTGTATCGGAACAACGCATAAAAGCCAAAAAAGAAAGATCCTAGTTGCATGCATGTGGTTTGCCTCTAGAGTTAACGAAGAAGGGATTATCAGAATCTCATTTACATCTTATCAGTCCTCTCATTGTACTTCCATTTTTCCTTCTCTATATAAACACCACCTATCTCTTCATATCTATCAATCTTATCCCATTTCTATCATTTCACTGTCTTCCATTTAGGTCCAAATAACACTATGTATTCTAACTTTCTCCTACTAGTAATTTATCCACCTTGTTTGGAACAAGAAAAGTATTTATGTCTTTTGAAAACTTTCAAGAAAGATGATTCTGCGATAACCAAACGACCATAGTTTTTAACTGGTGCTATCCTTGCTGAGCTTATGTTTTAATTTTCTTTATTGTCTCGTCTTGTGTTTTTTTTTCTTGACCTTGCAAGGCTTTTGAACTGCTTTGTTTGTTTTATTTTCTTTTTTTTGTAATCTTTATGCAGTTCAAATCTCCCACATTTTCTTTCTTTAGCTATTCCTCCTGAGCTTGAACTAAGAAGTCATATGCAACACTTATGATATATGAAGAAGAAAATACAATGAGTTTTAAGTGTTGTGTTATTATTATAGAAGAATGATTATATGAAAGATTGAGCTTGTTCATCTTCTCATCTTGTTACGTTTTTCCTTTTTAGCTAACTTGTGCCTAAGTAATACTACGGTCAAAACTTTCTATAATATAGCGTTATTTGTTCAGATATTCTTTTGCTTTTATAGTAAGAAGTTGTTATAAAGGACAAAAAAACAATTCTAAAAAAACTTAATTTTTATAGTGAATTACTATTATATAGATATGTCAGACTTTACTTGTATCAATAAATTGATCCTATTAATGTACACTAATTTGGAGCTGTTAATTAATATGTTTTGCGTCAAAAAAGTTATGAGTTCAATTAAATCTGTTACTTACACGCTACATACGCCCCTAATTGTGGCCCGACAAACCCGAATGCATTGATACCTGACTAATAAGAATTGGGAGATTGCCTATCTATACTCGTTATAAACTTATTTATCCTTCCTAATTCCTAGAGAGGTTATTACTTAATTACATTAGCATATACAATTTACCATTTATATACAAAATAATGTATTAAATTCCAATCTTACTCATTTTCTCTCCCTCTTCTTGCTTCCCCAAATTCAAATAGGATAGTTATTTGCTGCATCATAAAAGTTTCACCAAACAGCTTCCAGTAAAATTACAACCAAGTAATACCATCAATTGGCATAATTACTTTGCATAATAAAATTAAAATTTAAACCTTATCAAATAATAATGCCCCTAAAGTAAGAAAGCATTTAATACGGTCATGCCTCTTTGTAACAGTATTCTTATATAAAAGTCAAGCTTTTCCGGAACTAATTTTCATGTTATGTTATAATATACATTTTATATAACAATAACTTATTATAAAATTCAAAAATATTCGGAATATACGAAGCTGTTTAAAGAGGTTTGAAAACTGAAAACCTTGAGTACGTTGAGCTAGAAGTCTAATTACTAACAGATACCTAAACTCTTAAACTATTGGTATTAGAAAATTCAGACTGTAGATGACAATTTGTTTGGATTTTGTAAAATTGTTTTTTGTTTGGATTAGATATTGTTGCAATTGAATGGAAATATTCTTTGAAGTTTATATCTCAATTTTAAAAAAATGTGATGAAGATTCTAGATAAAAATAAATTGTATATATTTTGTATGTCGAGTGTAGAAACGGCATACAATAGTTGTATACAAATTGTATACAAATTGTATGTAAATTGTTGTTTTTGAGCGAATTTTGTACAAAAAGAATTGTATTTATGGTACAGCTAAATTGTAGATTTTGATAGAATTTGTATATATTTTGTAAAAAGCTTTAGTTAATTTATGTAAATATGAAACTTAAACAAAATGGGTAAATAAGTTTAAGATCTTGTATATATACAAAAAAAGCCCCATATGAATTTATGTTGCATACGGACATTAAAGGGGAAAACACTCCCTACGTTATTGGAATAATTCTTGTTTTCTTTTTTGCATTTGGTAAGTACTATTACTTACACATTATTATTGTTTTTGATTTCTTATCTGGTATTCGATATTTATATTTTGGCTCGATTAATTTGAATTTCTCCGGGGTCTGACTAATCAAAATTCGTGTCTCATAAGGACAATAACGTGAAAAAATACTCTTTACCCGAATTTTTTCCATTCCAAAAATCTTGAACTTGAGACTTCCATCTTTTATTTTATTATTGTATAAAATAGGACTAAAGCAATAAATATTTTTGATGTACCCTTGCATGAAGCACTACATTAAAGTAAGAGTAGCAATTGAGTAGGCCAGCTTGAAATTTGTGGTCAATAATATAGTGAATAAGAACTTAAACTATAATAAAGTTGAGTCTCGCTTTTAGAATACGCAAATTGGGTATTTGTATCTGTATTCACTTTTTGAATCACGTTTTAACTTATATTAGCTTTGCAAAAATAATTTGCAAGCGTACTCACTTTTTGCGTAACTTCAGGCATACGGGCCTGAAGTAGCAAAGATAATCACGCAAACTTCAGTATTCTAGTAGACGGGCTTGAAGTAACAAATTACTGAACCAAGTGTTGGCTGAAGTTTTTGTTTGTAATTGCTGAACTTAAGCATTCTAATAGCTGAAATTTTGTTCTCTCTTTGCTGAAGTTTTTATTTGTAATTGCTGAACTTAAGCACTTTAGAAGCTGAAATTTTGTTCTCTATTTGTTGAACTTAAGCAAGTTTTAGTTGAAGTTTTGTTCTATATTTGCTGAACTTCAGCATATTTAGCTAAAGTTTTATTATATTTGTGATGAACTTCAAGGCTGAAGTTTGTTTTGTATTTGCTGAACTTCAACATTCTAGAAGCTGAAATTTTTGTTTATATTTATTGAACTTCAGCTCTATGACAAGTTGTCATTAAGATCCAGTTGCTATAACAAAATTATCAGAAAATTTAAAAAGCAAAAATCCTATAAAATAAGACCATTAGGAAAAGTAACATATTCACCTAATGCACAGGGAATCAAGTCATATTTTCATGTTTCACTAGCAATGCGGACAGGTCACAAGGCGCTTGAAGTTGAAAAAATTAAGGTATAAATTAAATAATTTTAAAAATATAAATATAAATTAAATAGAAATAGCCAAATAAAGCGCCCATACAATTTTTACATGTAAAATCAAATGTATTAGAACGACCCAAATGAGTATTCTCACGAATATGCTAATTCAGGTTCCTGATTTGAGGTTTATCTTGGGAGGTATTAGAACGAGCCAGTAATTATGGATATCGAATGGTTAAACAAAAATAAAATAAAAAATTCTAGTATATCTTCAAGAAAAGACACTTGTCCAAAATCCATCATTGTTAATCACAACAAAATTTACAAAACATTAATGGCAGCTGAATGCGCCAAGATAACGCTATGCGCGGGTTTCACGGAGGGTCAAACCACAAACGTCTAATGTATGCAGTCTTACCCTGCATTTTTGCAAAAAGCTGTTTTCACGACTCAAACCCGTGACCTCCTAATCAGTAACTTACAAAACATAATTAACACAAAAAAAAAAAAACTCGAAAAAATCAGAAGAAAATATAAATTGGTCAGAGGGAGAATGGCACATAATGGAGAAATTTTAATAAATACCAGCCCAGGATTCTTTTCCTTTTCACTTATATAACATATATATGTTACTTATTTACAAGCCAAACTTCATATAGATGAGACATTTCAATTACATTTAGTGGATATAGGTATACAAACAAAAGCTCATTTGAAAAAAAAAAGGGAAGAAAAAAAGGGAAAAAAAATAAAAGAAAGAGATAAAAACCTGTAAATTAAGTTTGAAATAAATAGTTTGAATAGGCAGCTTCAGCAGCTGCTTCCAGTTTCTACAGATTGGCTGAAGGAACATAACCATCTTCTAGCTTCAACGTTTGACGTTGATCGCCTAAAGCTGGATCTTGAACATCGAGTCAGATGTTCTCGTTCAGCGGTTATTGGAACTAAAGATGGGTTCATATCCGGGGTTCCCATACAAAGGCCGGGGCTGAATTTCAAGGCTGGAAACTTTTGGCAGCTTAATGAGTGGAAGGAAGAGCCAAGTGGGGAGAATCGGGAGCAGTATAAATCTGGCTTGCAAAATGGCGTTTCCAATGTAGTTGGTTCTTGTCCATCAGCTGTACATGCACAGAACGGCAATGATAGGCTTGTTCTCGCTGCTTCCTTGATGATTGGCGTTGTATCCGCCAGCTTAACAAATGAAATGATCCCATGTCGGCATAAAGGGCAGGGAATCGAGCCCGGAGGACCATGTGCCGCGGTTGAGGTGCTACTCGTGGAACACAGGTACAATGCACAGCGCGTGCAAAACTCATGAAAACAACCTGTAGAGCATAGCAGCATTAGATACTGCAGCAACTAGACTGACATATTGGTTATGACAATGCTAACGACGATCAAATGCTACTTCCTCCGTTTCATTTTATATGTCGGAGTCTGACTCAACGTGGAGTTTAAGAAAGAAAAAAAGTCTTTTGGCACATACCAAATGTAACCTTAGAATTTATGGTCTTAAACATGCCGTTATATTTTTATGACTAGAAGATCATGTTATTAAGTGTAGAATGAAAGACGTACCCTCTGCACCGACTGCACATTTCCTTTCCAGACAAACAACACAAGGATCTAAACAAGTTGATGGCGAATCATTTGTTCTCCATCCACATTCTCTGCAGAAAATAATAGACGAGTGAAGTTATTTTCAGCATTCTTACTAGAAAGGATAAGATGAAATGTGTAATTGTTAATGTCATATATAATTGATGCACGTGCATCAGCGAGTCCGGCCAATCTTGCTAAACCTAACTCACCTAGCAATCTTCACTATACTCATAAGAGGGAGGCATAAGAAAGGTGAAGGAAGAGGACGTGGTTGCCTTTCTGGTCGAGCACTTAAAATTTCCTCGAGCCCATCTCTATGCCATGATCGAGCAACCATCAATGGGGTCCACCTTAAAGCATGTAAAGGAAAATATTCAAGTTAGATGAATTATCTTAGGCAAGAAGCAAGATAGAACTTCTAAAAGAGTTGTCGCAGGAGAATAAGACAATATTTATCTGCCTAGAACCTAAATAAAAAGATCCCCTAAAAAACGCCGGAACTAAAATAAGAGCAATACAACAACAATAACAACAACAACTACTACTACTATGCCTCAGTTTCAAACAAGTTGGAGTCGGCTACATGAATCCTCACTTCACTTAAACCCAAGTCACGTCATTATCATAAAGAATAAAATAAAAGTGAATGACAATAATTAAGCCTTCGAACCAATAGTTGGTATCTCCTGTATCATTCATTTGCTTCTGTTATTGTGTTTGGATCTTTGCTATTTCCAGGTAAACAGAGCTTAGACATCTGAATTGCCAGCACTCGGCACCAAATATAGTCTGATCTCAGTTCACCTTCATTTTATGGGGATTAAACCTACAATGATATACAATGTATTACTTCTACTTATCCTAAAAGGCTAAAACTCTTATGTTTAGAGTGTTTCTCTACAGTTCCAACTTTTGGTTGATTCCCTAATTATTTCCCTAGTTAACACAATATAATCTGCAAATGGTATGTATTACAAATATCATCGAGTATGCTTTAAGTTGGCTCAGCCTTAACAAGGGTGAATGAACACGTACTCATGTCAGATTCTAGGGATAAAATCATGGTTATGTCAACTCTATATCTCATCCCACTATTTTACAATTGTTATTGCTATTTCGTACATATCTTATGGTATTTATATGTTTCGCATGAATTCCTTTCTTCTCAAGTACTCACCAAAAGATTTTCGTGACACTCTCATTGCTCTATATAAGGTTAATTAATGAATATCATGCAAAAATCCTTCAATTTCTCATATATATCAAAAACCAAGGTACTCTTCTTCCTCCACTAATTTGGCATTTCTTCAACTCTTAAGTATGCTTAATGACAAGTCCAATAGTAGCAAGACAGTATTGGAATCGTTAAAGTTGACATAAGATATTTATACAGTATCCTTCAGTTACGGAAGATAAGTAATATATTATCTGTTAGTATGTGGGGAATTATCACAATTACTGCAGTTACATCCACTTTGTACATGAAAAGAATGCAAACTATTCTATTTCGCAAGATCCCCAGCATCACGGCCAACATAATACGCTTGAGAAACATGGACAAACTTAGGCAAAGTACATAAAGGCCCCATTAAAGTTGTCCAAAAAGCGGGTTTGAACACTTAACTAAACGGGTGTTCTTTTACCCCCTATTCTTGTTCGGAGTGAATTAAATGCCACCCTAACACTATAATACCAGTCTCACAATGTGAGGTGCTTTACACACACGCCACATCATTGCCACATCAGCACCACGTAAGTGCCATGTCAGAAATTCTATAAACTTTGATTTTTTTAACCTTTTCGTTTCTTTTTTGTCTATTCACATTTTTTTCGTTACTCTTTATTTAATACACTAATAAATCCCTAATTAATTAATAAATTCCTCTTAATTATATTTTTCCATCGAATTAATAAAAGGTGCTATATTAATTTCTTAATTTTTGGAACAAAGGAAAATTCATTATCATGTTCTTAATATGTTGGGAGTGAAGAGGAGGAGGAGGAAGGGGCGGGGGTTACAAGAAGGAGAAAGTAGTAGGTTAAGAAAATGAGGGGCCCAATCTTATTTTTTATTTTATTTTTATTACATATTATCAGCGGGCCCAACAACAACAACTCAGTATAATCCCACTTAGTGGGGTCTGGAGAGGGTATGTGTACGTAGACCTTACCCCTACCCTGGGTTAGAGAGGCTGTTTCCAAATAGACCCTCGGCATCCTTACTTCCAAGAACTTACCACTTTTTAAAAAAAAAATTACGCGATTTTATTTTATTTTCTTTTTCCTTTTGTATTGGATTGTGTCTCCCTCATGGTAGTTAGTTATGGTAGTTACTGTCTCATATTATTGCATCCTATTTTATTTATGGTTCTTATGTTTAAATAATTATTTACGTTATTTCTGCTGGAGTTACTAATGCTCTTTTGTTTTTGTTTTTGTTTTTGTTGTTCCTTCACTGAGCCGAGGGTCGATTGGAAACAGCCTCTCCGCCCTTTTGGGTAGGGGTAAGGCCCGTCTACATATTACCCTCCCAGACCACAATTTGTGGGACTATATTGGGTAGTTGTTGTTGTTGTTTCTTTTTCCTTTTCTTTCATATCGGCTTTTATGGTGGCATTTAATTCACTCCGAACAAGAATAGGGAGGTAAAAGAACACCTGTTTAGTTTAAGTGTTCAAACCTATTTTTTGGATAAGTTTAATGGGTCTTTATGTATTTTGCCGACAAACTTATGCACTTTCTAACCAAGAGAAGCAACAAATGTGGCTGAAGATTCCATAATGCAGAATAGTCCATTAGAATTAACACGGAGAACAAGTATACACAAGTAAAGAGAGCTTTCTTATAGAAAATTTCAAAGATCTTAAAATCATGTAAAGATATCATACCCATTCACATTTTCTGCGTTGAGACTCGCACCCCTGGCAATTAAAAGCTGAAAGTTGGGATACAAAATGACAAATCACAACTTCAGAACTTCCACCAAGTATACCAGCAAAATGAAAAAGAAAAGCATTAAAAGAGAAACACACCTGACAACACTGAGCATTCCCGCCACATGCAGCATAATGAAGTGGAGTACTTCCCGCACCTGCAAGGTGAAGAATTACCTTCTAGAAAAGAGAAAAAAGAAGAAGATGATATCAACTCTGCTTCTTGATTCATGGCGTGAAGCCTCCTCTAAATTGTAGGCGCAATTGCACTCAAAGTCTAGCTGAGAATATTTCAGTCAACATTCTCAAAGACTACAAACTATACAGAAAACATGTGGCATTGATAAGATAACATCCGACCTAGAACTAAATGATAGCACCTAGTCTGTTTGTGCAATATAGAATTTTTTTACATAGTTTTTTTTTAATAACCGTGGTATCCGGGCCAGCTTCCGTGCACCTCGACTAATTCCACGGATACCTGTTACTTTCTACCAGCAACATATACTAGGCAGTTCTATCCACCAAGACTCGGATACATAGGAAGAGATCATATAGTTTTCTTTTATAATGGTACTGGACGTGATTGTAAAGGAATAGGGTATAGTGTACACAAAACCAGCCAAGAAAACAACAAAACAATAAACCCAGCGTAATCCCACATAATGGGGTTTGGGACGGTAGTGTGTACACAGACCTTACCCCTACCTCGTGGAGATAGAGAGGTTGTTTCCTATAGCCAGTCAAGAAAACAGAAAACTGAAAATCAGTAGAATCTTGTCTAAGTAAATTATCAAAAAGTAGGTAACACGAGTAGAACAAATCCAGAAGAAAACAAAAAAGTATAGAAAGTATAAGTGATTTCAAAACACTTCTACAGGCTACCTGAACCAGGCAGTGCCACAGATAGACATCGGCGAAAAATAGAATACAACTTGACATAGTTCTTGATAGTTGATACAAAACCCCCCAAAAAAATAGAAAAACTGGGTTTAGGTTCCGTTTATCTTGTATCTGCGTCTCTAGTACTTCATTCTGAAAGCTATTAACATATGAATATGATGAGCTAAGGTCTCTCGGTCCCCCCCCCCCCCCCCAGCAAGATACTAGACAGAACTCGGAAAGTTGTCTCACCTATCAAATCAATTGTAGTCCCATCTTCCACTGTAACCTTAGAGACAGAAGCCCCTAAGTCCAAGAGTAACTGCAGACTTTCAACATGGCCGTTCAGTGCTGCCATATGAAGGGCAGTAATCCCACCATCAGCAGGTCTATTGATCACCTCATGCAGTGCGCTGGAGAAAGCAGAACGGACTTCAGGTTAATACGTTTAATAGAAGCAGGAGATGACCAGAAATTAAATGAAAAGTTTAAATAAGGGATATACAAGTCATCAAATTCTTGTATTGAGTCCTCATTTCTCGATCTCTTTCTCATGACATTACAGAAATTAGGGATGCTTGGAATATAATCAGCAAGGAGAAGCCGTATACATCGGGAATGTCCATTCAGAGCAGCTAAATGAAGTGCCGTACCTCCATTGAGATAATCAGCCCTATGAATCTAAAATCCAATACAACGTAAGCTTGTGATGGATCTTGACACACTGCCGCTACTCTAAAAAACTAGTAAAAAGTTGAAATTTCACAAGGAAAGAACGTTCTTAATACTTCAAAACGAATATACCGCAACAAACTGTCATACATTGGCTTTGAAAAGAATGAGACTCTGAACAACTTCCCAGTGACCATACTGACACGCTTGCATCAACGCAGTCTGTTAACCATATGACAAAATACTAGTTTCAATCAACTAACAAGAATTAAGTATAAGATACAAAATAAAAAAGGAAAGCCTTGGCGTAACAGGTAAAGTTGTTGTCATGTGACCGGGAGGTCACGGATTCAAGCCGTGGAAACAATCTCTTGCAGAAATGCAGGGTAAGGTTGCGTACAATAGACCATAGTGGTCCGGTCCTTCCCCATATCCAACACAAAGCAGGACTTAGTGCATCAGGCTGACCTTTTTTTAAGTATAAGATACAAAATAAAGGAGAATAAGATATACCTGCCCCCGGTAGTTTCTGAGATTGATGTCAACTCCAGACTCAAGCAAGAGAGTAACAATCTGATACGACAACGAACAATCAAATGAATGATTTGCAGACAAATTCACTGAGTGTTGACTTAAACTATGTCACCATCAATTCTTAAAAAAACTCAATTTTGAACTTCATATCCTACCTCATGATGCCCTTGGGCGGCAGAGTAATGGAGGGGTGAATTTCGAACACCAAATGTCGAATACCTCACCAAGCGAGGATTATACTCCAGTAAAGCCTTGGCTTCTTGGAGATCACCATCTCTAGCAGCAGAAACTAATCGCTCGCCTGATGCAGAGCATCCGAATGAATTCCCAACAAGGCTCAAAAATCGCATAGTTTTCGGATATCGTTCGGGCATGATGTTAACAGTAGATAAGGACCATCTGTACCTTGTAACTCCAACTAAATCCTAGAACTGGGATTTTGGTGTCTGTATTTACACAATGGTCCTTAAACTATCCGAACCATCATTGTCATAATCATCATATCAAGAAATTCCTTCCTTTCTAACAAACTAATAACAACCTCACAACCAAATTTCCTTACACATAATTTCAGTCTCAATTTGTCTAACCAATCAGAATCTCAATCTTATATTAAAATCCAATCAACCCCTTTTCAACACCTCAAACCAATATGCTTTCTGACTTGATCAATCAACCAATTAAATATACAACTTTTTTTTTCTATATATACAAAATATGATAGGTACAATCTTGATAGTGACCGATTTCTACAATAATAATGATAAAAATCAAGACTTTATCAACTTGAGGTAAAAAAAAAAAGAAATACCTGAGCTGGCAGAAAGCCTGAAACCATAAAAATCAAATCTTTAACCACTTAAACAACAATCAAGTTACTAACTTTTCACCTTTTCTTGATCCAAGATGTCACAAATTCAAGATTCTCAGATGCCCCACGTCACAAATTTGCTGCATAATCTAAGAAACTCCAAAATTTCCAGGAAAATACCAAGATTGAAACTTTTCATCAAGAATGACCACAGATCAGAATAATTTGCAGAAATAACCAAATGGGAATATAAAGAACCTCAAATTCCTTGATGGGGTTCACCAAAAATACAGTCTTTGGCAAATAACAAGATTGAAACTTTTCACCAAGAATGACCACAGATCAAAATAATTTTGCAGAAATAACCAAGTGGGAACATAAAGAACCTCAAATTCCTTGATGGCGTTCACCAAAAATACAATCTTTAGCAAATACCCATGTCCAAATTTTCCCCTGTAGGAACAAAAATGACAAATATCTTCAAAAATGAGACTCTCAATGGAGAATTTAGCAGAAATGACCAAATGGGAAAGTTGAGAGCCTCAAGTTCCCAAATGGGGTTCACGTAAATGACATTATTTTGATGTTTCGCAAATACCAAGAAAAGTCAGAAAGACAGTGATCTACCAAGAATCTCTCTTTTTTTCTTTTTCTTTTTATTTTTTTCTGATAAAAAATAAAGTTTTAACACCCAATGTGCTGAAATGTAGGTAATAATAGTAAGGGGTCGTTTGGTTGGTAAAGGAATAACTACAAAAAAGATAATATTTCCTCCTTTTAATATATGTAAATCCATTTTCTTTTAAATTTGTATAAAAATACATTTTTTTCATATTTAAAAATAATTTATATTTATACAATAATTTATAACCATACAAAATATATGTGTTTCATTTTTTATATAAAATTCAAAAGTCTTTTTTTTCTACTTAAATTATGTGTCCAGTCAAATAGATTCACAAAAATGAAACGGAAAGAGTATATTATTTGATTGACGTTATTAAATAATGTTAAATTAGTTAAAAATTATATAATAGTTTATGCAAGATAAATATGAATAAAAATATATGTATTAGTAATATATTAATTAAATTATTTAAAGATAAAATTATCCTTTTTAGACTAATTAATTTATGAAAAAAAGATTATTCATTATTAATCACTACATAACAATACCTTCATTATTTGTCGTCACATAATAATTTATATGTTACTAATCACCATATATAATTTTTGTATTATTTTTTACATACCTTATTTCTAAACAAAAGGATCCCTTATAAGTATACATTGAATATTTTTTTTAAGAAATATATTTTGAGTAGTAAAAATACGATTAAAAGTGGGGACAAGCAAATATGTGCAAGACCTCAAACTCAAAACCAAAAACACGCCTCCAACAAAGGCGTGTACTTCATCATTGGTTTGTTTGGATAATGGAAGTCAATATTTGGTTATTTTGTCTTTGTTTTTTTGTCAAACAATTATTTATTTATTTATTTATATTTTGATGGAAGAGGCCTAGGAAAGAGACTAATTGGCGAGTGTAAGATACTACACATTTAACCTAAAGTGTATAAGGGCCGTTTGCCGGGCAAACAAATTATTTCGGGATTATATTGATGGAATTATAATACGAAAATTATATACTGACGAGATTAATTAATGAGAGTATATTTTTATTTGTAAACATTAATTTATAGGATTGAAAGTTAAATATATATGGTATAATATAATACATGTATTTGTGTATATTAGATAGTTAAAATAACTTCTTATTTCCAATTTTATTATTGGATTGTTTAAATAACTTTGAGGGAAGAGTCTTGAAGAAAGACATCTTTATAATTATATTATTTTTTTTCGAAATTATTATCTCATCCTCAGTGTGAGATAAAATAATATTGTAATTGTGGTATAAATTAATATTAAAATTTTCAATATCGAATTTAAAGATTCACCAAATATGAGATAAAATAATCTCACATCTCCCGAATTATTATCTCTTATTTCATTAATCAATGACCGTTAAGGTACTATTTTCCATTTCAATTTATATTATGCAGTTTTACTAATCACGAAGTTTAATTTGTGATCTTAAATGTGTTATAACATTGTCATGTCAATATAATCATTAATGATAAATATGAAGTTTAAAGTCAAACGTTTTTAAATATAAAAATATATTACTCCTTCCGTCTCATAATGTGTCGTGGTTAATAAAAATAATTGATTTAAGTTATTTATCATTTTAGAAGTTCAATACAAAATTGATCATAGTCTTTTTTACCCTTAATAATCAGTTGTATTCATATTGAGTAAAAAATATGGATAATTTTATTTATATAGATGACACATAAATTGAGAAAACATTTGTTGAGACTAACACTACTATTGGGCTATTGCACTCAGTCCACAGAAGCAGCCCTTATTACAGCAGTAGCACATTGCAGAAGTAGTCCACCTGTAAATACAGTATTTAATTATTGTACACAATGTATACACACACACGGATATTTTTTCTTTGACATTGTATATAGATACTAAAAAGCAGAACATTCGAGAATATATTGAAAAAACAGAAAGCTCTTCAGCTTCTCTCTCCTCCTCTTCAACCGTTCATCCTCTTCATCTTCTTTCTTCAATCTGAAGCTTTTATGGATGTTAACACGGTATCAGAGCAGATTTTCCCGACTCTCCTCGTCAAGAGCTTTCGTGCGGTGTTACCCTCGTCGAGTTTCATCCGAGTTTTCACTGTCTTTCAGAACCTAGGATTTTCTTAATCGGTTAGTTTTTTCGCTCAATTCATCCATTTTTTGAGCTTGTTCTTTACTCCGTCGACATCATAGGTTGCATGTTCATGGAGTGTTGTTTTTTTTAGATTAGTTAGTTTGTATGTTTTCGGTTTTGGGGGTTCCTTTAAGTTTCAGCATCATTAGTGCTTAAAATGGTTAACATCGGTGATGGTTCTTCTCCTGCTTCTTCTAATTTTGTTCCTGACCCGTCAAGCCCCCTGTTTCTTATGTCGTCCGATGTACCCGGAGTTTCTTTAGTTACCAATCCCTTTTCAGGGACTGGTTTTGGGGGATGGAGGAGAAACATTATCGTTTCTCTCTCCGCTAGGAACAAGTTAGGTTTTTGATGGTCTCTGTCCCTAAGCCTCCTGAAAATTCTCTTCACGCTAGGCAGTGGGATAGGTGCAATAATATGGTCATCTCTTGGCTCACAAATTCCCTTACGCCAGAGATAGCTGAGAGTGTTCAGTATTCTGACACTGCTCAAAGCATTTGGATTCAACTTAATAATAGATATGGGACAGTAAATGGCACAAAAATTTTTGAGATCAAACAAGAATTGGCATCTACTAGTCAAGGGTCTTTAGACATAGCATCCTACTTCAACAAGTTGAAGAAGTTATGGGATGAGTTGAGTTTTATGCGTGCTTCAAGGAGCAGCACATGTACATGTGCTGCCAGACTTGAACTCCGAAATGAGGATGATGAGAACAAATTGCACCAATTTCTCATGGGGCTTAATGACATATATGTTAGTGTCAGAGGCAATATACTCGTGATGTAGCCTCCCCCATCATTGGACAGTGCTTACAACATTCTTCTTCAAGATGAGAGGCAAAGCCAAGTTATATTATCACCATCCTCTTTCCGTAGTAATTCCAGTGCTTTTAGCACTCAGTTTAATAGCAAACCCTTTGGGTCTCCTCCTCCCTCTAAGCATTTCAGTCAGAGAATAAATTTTGATACCAACAAGAACAACTTAGTATGTAGATATTGCAGAAAACCTGGTCATGTGATTGACAAATGCTACAAGCTCCATGGGTTCCCACCAGACTTTAAATTCACAAGAAACAAAAGGACAGCAGCAAATGTAGAGGTGCAAGGGTGTGCCAACTTTGCTGAACCTCAGAATGGGAGTGGCTCAAGTGGTGTTTCTGAGTCAGAACATTTGATACCTGGGCTAACCAAGGATCGGTACTCACAGCTCATGCTGCTACTACAACAGACACAACTCTCAGAGTCTCAACAGCAGTCCAATGTCATGGCATCTGCCAAGTTTGCTGGTAATCTTTCTTCCCCTGGTCGTTTACATAATGTGTCCTATGGAATCTGCATGTTAACTAAAGTTAGTGAATGTATTTGGATTATAGATTCTGGTACCTCTAACCATATGACCTCTAATAAAGAACTTCTGTTTAACATTAAACCTTTGATAACCCCCTACTTGGTTATCCTGCCCAATGGTTATAAAGTCAAAGTTACATGTACTGGATCTATACAATTTCTCTGTTTCACCTTACATCATGTCCTTTATATTCCCAGTTTTCAGTACAACTTTGTTTCTGTGTCCAAACTTGTATGCCAGTTGAACTCTATTGTCCTATTTACTAAAATTTCTTGCTTGATACAGGCCCCTTCTCTGAAGAGGCCACTGAAAATTGGTAAATTAGTAAATTGGATGATGGACTTTACAAGCTTGTACAAGCTTCTTCTTCTACTCCCTCTCAATTTCATGATCCCTGTAATTACCATTCTCCATTAATTGCTGATTCGGTTTCCCCTTCCCATTTGTTTCATTCTGAATTGAATAAATTGGAGATGTTATGGCATAACAGACTAGGACATATCCCATTTGTTAGGATGAAAGATATCTCTCACATACCATGTAAATTTTCACCTAAACAGTCCTTCATTTGCACTATTTGTCCATTGGCTAGGCAATCCAGGTTGCCCTTTCCTGATAGCTCCATTAAAACAACACATGCCTTCCAACTCATACATGTAGACACCTGGGGACCCTATGCCACTCCCTCAAATAATGGCTGTAAATACTTCTTAACTATAGTTGATGATTTCACTAGAGCCACTTGGACTCATTTGATGGGTTCCAAAAGCAATGCTTTTCCTCTTCTTAAGGCTTTCATTGCCATGATCAAGACTCAATTTAATTCTGTTGTACAGACTGTCAGAACTGATAATGCACTTGAACTTGGATCTTGTGCTTCTGGCAGTAATTTCTTTGCTGAGAATGGGATAATTAACCAAACCTCTTGCTCTCACACACCTCAACAGAATGGTGTAGTTGAGAGAAAATAAAGATATCTCCTAGAAACCTCAAGAGCTCTTCTATTTCATTCCCAATTGCCTCTTAAATTCTGGGGTGATTGTCTTCTTATTGCTACTTACCTTATAAACAGATTTCCCTCCAAACTTCTTAACAACAAGTCACCTTTTGAATTGCTCTTTGGCCAACCTCCTTCATATAATCACCTTAAAACTTTTGGCTGTCTTTGTTTTGCTTCAGTTCCTAAATAGAATAGGGATAAATTTCAACCAAAAGCTGATCCTTGTATTTTTCTGGCGTATCCTTTAGGAAAAAAAGGCTACAAACTGTATAATCTCAAAACTAAACTTTGTCTAATTTCCAGAGATGTAAAATTTCATGAAAATGTCTTTCCTTTTGCCTCTTCAGGTACTGCTTCCCCTGCTTCTCTTCCCATTTTTAATCCTTCTGCTTCTTGGCCTGCTATTACTGATACTTCATTACACACCACTCCTAATACTGATACTTCTCCACCTTCTCCCACTACTGACCATTCTCTTACATCTCTTGTTTCTTCTCCTTCACATTCAGAACTTGTGATCCCTGCTTCTAGAAGATCTAGTAGACCTCATGTTCCTCCTGCCCATCTCCAGCAATATATCTGTATCCTTCCTCCCTCCATTTCTGGCACCAGTTCTTCTTCCACTTGCTGTCACAGTTTAGTTCACCATGCAGAGTTCGAGCCCACATCTTATAGCCAGGCTGCTTCTATTCCTGCTTGGCAGAATGCCATGACCAAGGAATTTGAAGCCTTGGCAGCCAATAATACCTGGTCTATAGTTTAACTTCCTCCTGGTAAAAAGCCTATTGGATGCAAGTGGGTTTATAAAGTTAAATATAGGGCTGATGGGTCTGTGGAGAGACATAAAGCCAGGCTGGTTGTCAAGGGAGACACTCAGGTTGAGGGTGTGGATTTTACTGACACTTTTTCACCTGTTGTTAAATTCTCTACTATCAAATCTTTAATTATTGTTGCTGTTAAATAGTCTTGGTCTCTTTTTCAACTTGATGTCAACAATGCCTTTCTCCATGGAGATCTAGATGAAGAAGTATTCATGAAATTGCCTCTTGGTTTGACAGTTTCTTCTGCCTCTTCTTCTTGTTCTTCCTCTCCCTTGGTCTGCTTGCTCCAGAAATCCTTATATGGATTGAAACAGGCTTCTAGACAATGGTATGCCAAACTGTCCCATGCTTTATGTTCTAAAGGATATTCTTCTTCTCTCAATGATTATTCCATTTTTCACAAGAAATCTGGCTCTTCTATTGTTTTACTGGCTGTGTATGTTGATGACATCATACTAACTGGTAATGATCCAGATGAAATTACTGATTTAAAAGTTTTTCTGGATGCTGAATTTAAGATCAAAGACTTGGGAATTCTCCACTATTTCCTTGGTATTGAAGTTAGTTATTGTGCTGATGGCCTTCTCCTTCACCAGAGGAAATTCATTACTGATCCGCTTACCACATATAACTGTGTTGATGTTACCCCTGTAACTTGTCCCCTTGATCTTTCTGTCAAACTTAAACTGGACATGGATGATCCTCTTCCGTCTCCTGAATCCTTTAGAAGCCTAGTAGGGAAACTTAATTTCCTCACCCATGCCAGGCCTGATTTAGCCTTTGCAGTACAGCACCTCAGTCAGTTCCTTCAGAAACCTTCCTCCTCTCACATGCATGCTGCAGTGCATGTTCTTAGGTACCTCAAAGGCACTTCTGATGTTGGGGTTTTCCTTAATAACACCCCTGACTTATCCTTGACAACTTACTGTGACAATGACTGTGCCTCTTGCCCAGACACTAGGAGGTCTGTTACTGGTTTTTGCATATTTTTAGGGGGTTCTTTAATTGGTTGGAAAGCCAAGAAGCAACCTGTGGTGTCCATGTCTTCAGCTGAGGCTGAATACAGAGCAATCAGTAAAGTTGTTGGTGAAATTACTTGGCTCACTCGAGTGTTCTCTGATTTTGGGGTTCCTATCTCCTCTGTTGTACCTATTTTTTGTGATAATCAGGCAGCCATCCACATAGCAAAAAATCATGTTTTTCATGAACGGACTAAACACGTTGAGGTTGATTGCCATTTCATTCGAGCCAAACTTCAGGAGGGACTCATTACTTTACATCATGTTCTGTCTGGTTCTCAGCTTGCTGACATTTTTACTGAGCCACTGACTGGTATTTTGCATCACTCTTTTTTGTCCAAGCTGGGTGTTTATCCACCCTCCAGCTTGAAGGGGGTGTTGAGACTAACACTACTATTGGGCTATTAGACTCGGTCCACAGAAGCAGCCCTTATTACAGCAGTAGCACATTGTAGAAGTAGCCTACCTGTAAATACAGTATTTAATTGTTGTACACAACGTATACATACACGGATATTTTTTTCTTTGACATTGTATATAGATACTAAAAAGCAGAACATTCGAGAATATATTGAAAAAACAGAAAGCTCTTCAGCTTCTCTCTCCTCCTCTTCAACTGTTCATCCTCTTCATCTTCTTTCTTCAATCCGAAGCTTTTATGGTTGTTAACATTTAATAAGAATAAAATAATAGCGTGCACAGGAGAATCACACGACACATATTATAAGATGGGGAGTACTTTTCAACAGATTGATACATGAAAATAATGTGGGTTAACTTGATACAAATGAGTAACAATTTTAGAGTAATTTACTATTGAGCGAGCATTAGTTGGGTTGTTATTCTCTACATAATTTTACTTGTTTTATACTATTTTCTATTTAATTATTCGTTTGGGCGTGAGGATGGCATGAGATAAGGAAATAAATGGGAACTGGCACGTCTTACTTAATCATTTAGTTTATTTCAAGTTTTTAGTTGACTTTCTTTTTTCTTTTTTCTTTTTTCTTTTTTCATTTTTTTTCTTTTGTTCTCTTTCTTTAATTTAACTCGGAATGAGGAGTTTGCATAAATATTTAAGAAAGTAGTAATTATTTGAAGATTAAAATCTTATAATTAAGTGGTAGAAAAAGAGATAATTCTGAAACTTAACTTCTTATTAATTCTTCTTGCCTTCATTTAGTCTAATTTCAATCCTAGTATTTTTTTTTATTTCTCACTCCGTATACGGTATTTACATCGGGACCCGACTAATTCGAATTCGCACTGGAAATTTCCACATTAGAGGGTAAAGCTCGTCCTAACAAAGGAAACTCTATACCCAGGGGCTCGAACTCGAAACCTCTGATTAAGAATAAAGGAGTATTTATCACTCCATCACAGACCTTGTTGGTCAATCCTAGTATTTATACTTTTTGCTTCCGTTAGCATTTACTCTATTTTTGTATTTTGTATTTTGGTTTTGCTCGTTTTGGTGTCCGAAATGGTTCTAGTCACTATAAATGGAACCCAAGGCAGATAGTTCAGTACATAAAATATTATGTGTTCATATAAAGTCCGAGAAGGACTGCATTCCAAACAATATAATGCAGATAACTTATTTTAATATAAGCATTAAGAATTGCTTCTACTGCTTAAACACGTAAAAGCGTTACTCAACTCCTTACTAAGGTTGTGGACTACACATTCTTCGTGTTATTAGGATACATGCTTTGGAACTGATTAATCTAGATAAACGCCGGAAATTTTCATTTTAAAGAGGTAAAGTATTTCCAACCTCTAATTAAGATATTATATGCTATTGCATGTCACAATTCACAAATCTTTTGAAATTGGCAGCAATTATACTTCTTTCCCTACCGGATCAAATAATTGGAGGGACCCAAAAATAATGTCACTAAAAACTTTTATCAACTGAGATTAGCACAACATTAAGAGCCTGTTTGGTGTGATGACCAAAAAATTATCGATTGTTTTCGAAATTAATTCAGTGTTTCGAGGCCTAAAACCTTATTTTTACCTTATCTTGATTTGCATGTGCAGTCCAGACGCATAACCGAAAAGTCAAAATGTCAAAATCTGTGAAAAATAATGAATTTTGACTGTAAAATGAATTAAGTTGATTTCGGTTGATATTTTGGTTAAATGGACCCGAACCCATGATTTGACGGTCCCTGAGGGTCCGTATAAAATTGTGGGACTTGGACGTATGCCCGGAATCGAATTCCAAGTCCCCCAGTCCAAGAAATAAATTTTTTTAAAAAATTATTTTCTGAAATATTTATGAGTTTTTGAAAGTGAAATGTATTTATAGTTTGATGGTATCAGACCCATATTTTGATTCTGGAGCCCGATATAGGTCTTATATATGATTAGAGTTGAACCTGTAAAATTTGGTAAGAAATGGTTTTGAAATAATGTGAATCTGGTTGTATTTGAGAAAATTAGAAAATTTGAAGTTCTTAAGAAATTTCATAATTTTGATGCTAAATTCACAGTTGTTGATGTTATTTTAGTGATTTAAATGCACGAACAAGTCCGTATGATATTTTTTTGGTTGTTATGTATGTTTGGTTCGAAGCTCGAGGGCTTGAGTGAGTTTTGGATAGGCGACGGAGTGGAAATTGGACTTCGGGTTTGCAGATTTTGAACTGGAGTGTTGCAGGCCTATAGTACGAGGACTGAGTTGCAAATGCGAAATAGCGTAGGCCAGCCTTTCTCGAAAATGCGAGTTTTCCATTGCAAATGCGATGTTTCTTTGTTTGGTCAGTCGTCGCAAATGCGACAGGATGTTCGCAAATGCGAAGGTCGCTTTGCAAATGCGATGTTAGCAATGTCTTGGTTCGCAATTGCGAATCCTAGTCGTAATTGCGATACCTGCAACCTGTAAGTTCATAACTTAGACGTATTTTCAATCATTTTTCACATCTTCTCAAAACATAAACTCTCTAGGGTGATTTTTCAAAGGCAACTTCTCTTCATAATTGATTGTAAGTGATTACTAACTAGTTTTCGTTAATCTTTAACATCTTTTCACATGATTTCAACTCAAAATTAATAATTTTCATAGGGAAATTGGGTGTTTCAGGTGGAACCTAAGTTTTACAATTTTGGGGATTTGGACCTCGATTTGAGGTCTCAAAACAAATTATATATTTTCGTTCGTGTGGAAATAAGTAATCTGGTTTTGGTTCGAACCTCGGGGTTTGACTATGTGAGCCCGTTGACGATTTTTAACTTTTTGGGCAAACTTTGAAAAACGTATTTTTGTGCATTAGAATTGATTCATTTAGCAATTATTAATGTGATTAATAGCCCGTTTGGCCAAGCAGCAAAAATCAGCTTATTTTAAGAAGTATTTTTTTTTTCAATAGTGCTTTTCTCAAAAGTACTTTTGGTGAGAAGCAGTTTGTATTTGGCTAATTAGTTTGTAAAGCACTTCTGAGCATCAATTAGTGTTTGGCCAAGCTTTAAAAAACTACTTCTAAGTGTATTTTTCTCAAAAGTGCTTCTAAAAAAAGTGGAGAGAAGCTACTTTTTTCTGCTTCTCCAAAACTGTTTCTGCCTCTCTTCAAAGCACTTTTTTCCCTTACAGAAGCTTGGCCAAACACCTCATTTTTGGCAAAAGTGCTTTTGGTAAAAAAAGTACTTTTTCCCAAAAATAAGCTTGGCCAAACATGATATAAGTAATTCGTGGCTAGATATAAGCGAATTGGTGGTGGAATCAAGAGGTAAAGCGATAATTGAGACTTGACTTGTGTTCGTGGCATCGAGATAAGTGTTTGGTCTAACCTTAGCTTGATGGATTAGGAGTCGTGTCTTATTTGTTACGTGTTAACTGTAGAGTACGATGTATAGACATGGTGACGAGTATTTATACGTCGGTGTCAAGCATGTCCGTGAGTCTTGCATTGTAATTGTTATGACTACTTCATGGTTGTGTTTCATATGATAATTATCATTATTGTTCCCTTGCGGGGATATTATTATCATATTATTGTTCCCTTGCCGGGTTGTTTGTTGTGATATTATTGTTTCTTTTTCGTGATGTTGTTATATTGTTATTGTTCCCTTGCCAAGATTCTTTTATGATTGGTTTTGATAAATGAAATGGGAGCGGGTTGCATGCTTGCAACGGTAATATATAAAATGGGAGCTGATTGCACGCCTACAATGGTAATATATAAATTGGGAGCGGATTGCACGCTTGCAATGGTAACATGTGAAATGGGAGCGAGTTGCACGCCTGTAATGGCAAAATATGACATGGGAGTGGGATGCACGCCTGCAACGGTAATATATAAAAAGGGAGCGGGTTGAACGCTTGCAACGACAATATATGAAAAGGGAGCGGATTGAACGCCTGCAACGATACTATGTGATTCGGGATATGGTTGCACGCCTACAACAATATTACAGGTGTACTTGTTTCTTATTTCCTTATCTTGTGTTGGTATTTGATTATAACATTCCTTACATTTCTCTACTACTATTATGTTGTTACCTACTGCTCCCGGCAACATGTTTCCCCCGTCCAACTTTAGTTGAAATTATCTACTTCTATTTTTGTTGTATATGATTTAACTTTACAAGTTTACTTGGTAGTCTGATCCTAGCCTCGTCATTACTTTGCGGAGGCTAGGCTAGGCATTTACCAGCACATGGGGTCAGTTGTACTGATAATACATTCTATACTATGTGCAGATCCCCGAGCGATAACTTTTGGACTGTAGCTTTAGGTGGCTGCCTTCAGTCCAGTCAGAAATCCCGAGGTAGTCCTGCAGGCGTCTGCATGCCCCGGTGTTCTATTCTATCTTTATATCTTGATTTCATTTACTTCAGAGACAGATTGCATCTTATCTTTCAGACTTTGTTTGTAGTACTCTTAGACCGTTTGTGAAGCTATGACTCTAGTTCTGGGTAATCTTGTTTAAACAGTTGTATTGGATATACTCAGTGTTTTTATTATTTTTCTTCTGCTTGTTATAAATACTGTTGTCTTTAAGTTATTGCACATAATTTGTTAAAGGATTAAAATGGAAAAGAAAGTAAGTTGTCCAAACAATCGACTCGCCTAACTTCCATTAGTAGGCGCCATCACGACTCACGAGGGCGAAATAATTGAGTCGTGACATTTGGACATAAAAATTTTTCCCTTTTTTCCACAAAAATTACACTTTTTTCAAAATTAGCGTTTGTTCATAAAATTTTCAATTTTCACATGAAGATGCATTTTGAAAATTTTCGAAAACTTTAAAAACTCCAGAAAGCTATTTTTTAAAATTTTCACTCAATCCCTTACAAAACTTCAAAAATAACCCAAAATTATATTCATGTCCAAATATTACTCTAAAATTCAAATACCATTTTCACTTGAAAAGAACTTTCACCATGATATTAAATTTTACAATTCCTATGTCCAAACGCCCACTAAGTTTAATTAACCTTTTTCTCATAAAGTTAGTAAAATTGTTTATGATAATTCAATTTCCTAAATAAATGGAATAAATCTTCTTCTTATCTCTCAACACTAACACAAATCTTCTTCTCACTTGAAAATTTTGGTCTTTGCTCATTATTTAATTTGTTATGACGTTATCTATAGTTATTAAATAGTTCATTTGGAAGTAATGACTTAATTTAATTACAAACTTTTGAATAATTGTATGGTATCGTTGCTAATCACGCTTCGCTGACGTTGTTACCTAACAATAGATAATAAGTACAATTGTTTTTTGAAAAGGACACAAAGAAAAAAAAACCTCTAGGGCTCGTTTGGTATGTGGTATAAAAAATAATTAATTTTGGGACTAAACTTAAAAAGGTTTTATTTGATATTTGATTGGTAAAAAGTTACGGCATAATTAATCCTGGAATTAGTTATTCCCAGAGGCGAATCTAGAATTTAAATCTTATGGGTTCAATTCTTATGTTTTTAACATTGAACCAATTATATTTTTAAAGTTATGGGTTCATATCTATTATTTTTGTAATTTTAATAATTTTTACTCCGCGACAAATGTTATGGGGTTAGTTGAACCCTTAATTATTACACACATCTTCCTTTGGTTATCTCGGGATTATAGTATTTTTTAATTCTTATAAAAAGATAAAATAATTAATTTTGAAATGATTAACTCTGAGATAATTAATCGCGAGATAACTTCTTTCCAACCAAACGACACCTTATAATTTCCTTTTATACCGATAATGTATGTCCGAATCAACTTCTGCATCGTCAACTGTTTAATTCTATTTTGATTTATTCGAACCTATGTATTGAATAAAAGTGAAATATTATTATTTTTTGATTGAATAAAAGTGAAATATTATTATTTTTTGATTGAATAAAAGTGAAATATTTATTTAATTACCCATTCATTAAAATACGAAGTATAAAGAAATGATTCGGCTATCAAGCGGATTGAATCATGACTAAGATTCCACTTAGATTGGATATTGAGACCCCAAGAGATTTTTTTGAATATTTATAGAGCTAAATAATGAAATATTTTAGCTTTCTTGAAAGCTACCTAAAACTTTTAATTAAATAAAATAAAATACAGTAATATTAGTGGAGGGGCTCACTAATCTAAAGAATGTTATCATTTTTAATTCGTGCCAAAAAATATATATATTCGGTAGTCAAAAAACTGCATAATTTTTATATATAACATATAAAATATTTATGTATACAAAAAAGTATACTATATATTTTCGATTATTATTTTAAAAGCGAATATTTTTCCTATTCCGCTAGCCCGATTCGTGCATCCAGGTCCGGAGAAACTCGACTTAAATAGTACAACAACAACAACAACCCAGTATAATCCCACTTAGTGGGGTCTAGGGAAGATAGTATGTACGCAGACCTTACCCCTACCCTAGTGTAGAGAGGTTGTTTCCAAATAGACCCCCGGCATCCTTCCCTCCAAGAACTTCCCACCTTATTCTTGGGGAGACTCGAACTCACAACCTCTCGATTGGAAGTGGGAGTTGCTCACAATCAGAGCAACCCCTCTTATCGTTAAATAGTACGTTATTAAAAATATATTTTATTGCTTTATTTTAATATTTTTTAATTAATAAAATGAAAGATGGTAAAATGGAGCTCAGTCAAAAGGAGGGAGGAAAAACTTAAGTGGGCTTAGCCCATATTCGCATCTTGGGCTCACACACCAAAGTACTCACTGTTACAAAGGTTTTTTGGGCCCCCAAAGCTTAGTAGTGGTATTCCAAGATACTGATCCAAAATACTGTTCAGATTTATCGAACGATTAGTTATAAATTTGGCTATTTTTTAAAATCTTTCTAATAATTTTGATACGTGAAATAATTTGTTATGCTAGCCAACCACTACAGTATAATTGAGATTTGTTACACTCAACTAGGCTATTATGTTTTTACAAACATGTCATGAAACCGAAGTACGTTGATAGTACAAATAATGTTTTTTAACGATCTAAATAATTCTGAAAAGCACACGACACTATGAGGAACATACTTGGAAGACATTACATATAACAGCAGAGGCGGACCTAAAAATTAAAAGTAAGGGCGCCACACCGTCGAATAAAAATTTAAACAAATGTTAGAGTAAGAGTAGAACTCAGCGCACTAAAAGTCAAATTGTTCCCCAAATCGACCAGTACAACTACCTAAACTGTGAGCCGTAGAGTGTCCATCAAAATATATACATGTTATTTAATATATATATATATATATATATATATATATATATATATATATATATATATATATATATATATATATATATATATATATATATATATATATATAATATTTGACATCCAATTTCAAAGAAAGACATGCATATGACTTACTATTGCATCAAGGTAACCGTTTTGTGTCGTTAAGTCTATTTTACTCAATTTAATAAAGAAATTGACCTTTTTTTTCTTATTTAAGATCCGAACAATGTGGAAAATCTTTGAATCTCCACGACATGTGCATTGACTTAAAAATTTTCTAGTTTAGCCAAGTTCTAAATATACTTGGAGTAGGATTCAATTTCCACTATTAGAAATTCGGTTAAAATCGACCGCGACTGAACGATCAATTTCGATTGAAAAAAAAGTTGATCGAAAATTTGATTTTAAATATTTTGTTTTCAATCTTTTTCTACGAAACCGACCGAATTCGGTCAGCTTTTTTTTTGCCAAATGCGAAAAATTAATTTTCGTTCGAAAAATTTATTTTTCAAAAACTCGACCAACTTTAATGAGTTTTTATTTAAAATAAATTAAGATTAATATTACAAAAATGATCAAAATCAATCGGTTTATCGGTCGGTCATTTAAGAAAATGACCGATTTCGATTAGTAATTTATTTTTATAATAAAATCGACCAAAATTGGTCAATTATTTTCGCCTAAAAATGCAACTAAAGTGTATAAATAAAATAAAATAAAATCTTGTACTAAAAAGCGCCAATGATCTAGTGGTAGAATAGTATTTTGTCACAGTATAAACCCGATTCGAATTCCAAATGTATTATTATTAATTAGATAAAAAAATCTACCAACTTCGATAAGTTTTTTCTATGTCGCTTGTGAATTCTTTGTCGGTTAGCTCTACTGATAGTACGATTATTGATCGTCATTAATCGATTGATTTTTGTCAATTACCGATCAACATTGCTAGTTGGACAGACAATTTTTGTCATGTTTTTAGTACTGCTTCAATAGAGGGGAAAAACGCTAATTTATTACGTCGTACTTGTATGCGATACTTATATAGATAATACATACTTATATATAAGTTAGGAAAAAATAAGTATAAGTTGATCTGAGCAATATCGTTAGGAAAAAATATATAATGCATATTTATCGTGATTTAGACAAGAGGGGTTGCTCTGATGGTAAGCAACCCTGGTAAGCAATCCCCACTTCCAATCGAGAGGTTGTGAGTTCGAGTCTCCCCAAGAGCAAGGTGGGAAATTCTTGGAGGGAAGGATGCCGAGGGTCTATTTGGAAACAGCCTCCCTATCCTATGGTGGGGTAAGGTCTGCGCACATACTACCCTCCCCAGACCCCACTAAATGAAATTATACTGGGTTATTGTTATTGTTGTTATTATATACTTATCGTGTTTGCCATCCAACAAATCAAAGAGCAGTTGATTTAATGTGGGGACAAATATTATATTGAAGGAGCACATCTGCATGCACATGCACATGGGAACCAAGGAGTGAATTTTGGGTATTTTTCTTAGCTTAGTCACTCCTAATATTAAATAAAGTGAATTTTTTAGATATTTTCAAGAACTTTTGACAATATAAGCACTTGAGACAAAAGGGTTTGTTAAATGGCAGGTGAGATTGGATTAAAATCAGGACAATCTCACTTTAATTTGACTTTTATGTTTAATACAGTGCATTAATTTATGTAATTGGTAGATCATTTACCATTACAATCTCAATCGAATAAGAAAAGTGCGGGAAAAAATGACATTGTATAGTATATATATATATATATATATATATATATATATATATATATATATATATATATATATATATATATATATATATATATATATATATATATATATATATATATATATATATATATATAGTATGTTATGTACAAAAATTATACAGATTTTATATATATATCCGGCTACCGAATATAAATAGTTTTCTAGAACTGGCTAAAAGTGAAAAAAGCACAAAAAAGAATTATAAGATTAAATGGTGAAAATAACACGGGCTAGCCAGTTTTTGGACTGATAATTGAAAAATAGCCAGTGTTTGCAAAATCATGATATATAACCACTATTTTGATGAAATTTCCAGCATAAAATGCTAGATTATGGAGCTTCTTCATATAAACTTCCAGCATATTATATTGGAGTTGTTGCATATAATCTTCCAGTATATTAGTGTTTTTCGAATTTTTAAGATGTTTGTTCATATTGTATCTTCACATGAAAGAGTAACCAAATTTTGATTACTCTTAAAATTATAATTATTTCTCAATTATCGATTGTAAATCTGGCTATTTATGATTTTTAAGTATAAGTTGAACTTTAACTTACACCATATCTTCTCCTTCTAATAATGTTAGCTAGCCCCATATAAACACGTAGTTTTCCAATCCATATAATAATACACGTAGTTTTTTTTGTTTTGAAAATGACTTATGTTGTTAAGATTCAGTGTTTTTCTTTTTCATTAATTAATAGAAAGCTCTTTTAACAACTTATTGAATTCTGAGACTAAGAAGTCTAACCTAAAAGTAAAGAGAAAGAGACAACTAATATACTAAAGACATATTCAGTATCATTAGCTTCATAATCTATAGTTAACAATAGATTAGAAGAAATATTAGTTTGAATTTTGATTCTTGGCTAAATGTTTTAAAATGGAATTACTTTCGTAGTACCCAAAAATATATTTGGAAATATTTTTTATTAGTATTCAAATATCTGCCATCAGCAAATAAAAAAAAAAAAGCACCACGTAATGCTTAGTATTTATGAAAGGGAACAAAATATTACTTTTGTCGTAGTAAGAAAGTAGTCTTTTTCGTATGAGTCAATTTTCAAAATAACTAAATGGTCCTATAAAATAGCCAACTGTCCACAATAATTTATGACAACGGGGAATAAATAAACTCACTTTATACGATTTCACATATGTTGTCGCTAATAGGGAAAGTATTTTGTGATCAGTTTTTATTTTTATTTTTATTTTGGGAACTCGTATTTCAGATATTTGATTAAAATATTTATCCAACCCTTGGTGGTGATAAATAGACTCATTCCATCATGGAAATTGTAAAAGCATAGAATGTCATCACAAGGACCTCTGATTAAACATATTATAATATTCGAGTGATTATAAAACAATTTCATTAATGTAAAAAAGGAAGTTTAAAATTAAATATATTTAATATAAAAATATATTATTCTTTTTAGAACGAACTAAATAAAAAAATAGTGCCACATAAACTGAAACTAAAGAAATAGTAATTTTTCTTCAAAAAAAAAGAGCACTATAGGTACGTGGCATTTGCATCTACAACTGCTTTTTGGGTCACGTTTTAACTTGCGCCCCTTTAGCAAAAAAACATTATAAGCGTACCCACTTTTTCGCATAACTTCAGCACACAGGGGTGAAGTAGCAAATGCAATCACGCAAACCTTCAGCATTCTAGTAGACGGGACTGAAGTAGTAAGTGTGCTGAAATTTTTATTTTGAGCTGAAGTTTATATTATTGTAACTAGCTTTTATTTTGTAACTGACTAACTTCAGCTGAAGTTTTTATTTTTGTAACTGGTGAAGCTGAAGTTTTTATTTTGTAACTGTCGAACTTCAGCTCTAGAACTGAAGTGTTTGTTTGTAACTGGCAAACTTCAACTCTAAAGCTGAAGTTTTTCGTTGTAACTGATGAACTTCGCTAAAGAACTTCAACTGTGTCGAATTATCGAAATGGTAGAATTGTCGGATCCAGAGAAGAAAATTAGTTGTTTGAAAGAGAAAGAAAGGGCAGAACATATGATGGAAGTATTCCTTGGAAACAATTCAGAAAGCATCAGCCTAAGAGCACGTTGTCTTATAAATTAACATAGTCACAAAAGAGGCAAATCCAAATCAATTATTCCAAATCAAAAGAACTTTTAGATACGAATTTATGGGAAAAAGAACACTATTCGTTTGAGAAGAAGGGTAAAATCACTTTTACCATCAAAAGAGAATGAGAATATATGGGGAAAATACGTGGAATCAAAGAAGTAGAGGGAAAGAGAGATTCGTTTCGTGCTAGAAATAGAAATTCGTTTGGAAGAGAAGGTGGGGAGAAAGGCGATTGAAGTTGTTTTAAAATATGTATAAATTAAATATTTTTAAAAAATAGATATAAGTTAAAGGGATTTTTACATATACATCCCATATAGCAAACCTTATAACCACTCATGTTTAAGGTTAGTATTTATTACATTTAAGTATACCGTGTTTCAATTTATGTACCAAATTTTACTTTTAAGACTTAATTATTAATGATTTATTAGGGGCTTGATTTGTGGAACAAAATATTTCTATATCTTCTTTCCCCACTTTTTTCTCTTTCTTCCAACCAATTTTTACTATTTAATTACCCCACATTTATTTTTGTCCACTTTTTTCTCTTGCTTGATTTGTGAAACACGTTTATTCAAGTTTCTTGAACCAGTTCATAGAAAGAAAAATTCTGCTTTTGCTCCTTCTAGTGGACTCACACTTCAATCAACTAAAGACCATAACTCTAGTCAACTTTTGTCATCTCATTTCATCAAGCATGTCCAGTTAAGTACAGTCCCTTGTGCAATTCTTTTTCTTTCTGTGAATGTACCCTTTAGAGTTAATTCAAGAAATCTTAAACCAATCACAGTTTCAGCTGCCTCTACTATTGAAAGCCCAAAGATTTCATTCAGAGGTAAAAGTCCAAAAGATATTAATGTTTTAGTTGTGGGGTCAACTGGTTACATTGGAAAATTTGTGGTTACATTGGAAAATTTGTAGTGACTACAATTACCTACAATTGCATATAACTACACATCTAATATTACATATAGCTACAATTGCACAACTACAAATTGTTGGAAGTCCAATGGTACATGTACTGTTGCAGTACATTTGCGCTGTTATGTTTCGGATTAAACTTCTTGTCTTGAACAATGAAGAATAATGAATTGACGTTGCATAGAAATGCCATTTGTAGTTTTCAGCAACTCATACCATCCAGTAGATACAAAAAAATACGTTATTCAGACATATTTTTCAACTGACTACGATTAACTACAAGTAACTACAATTAACTACAAAGTTCATATAACTATAAAAATTTGACTACATTTTAAAAACGCACTGGAAACACTCATATAACCTTAACTACATTTACCTACATTTGACTACATTTTAAAAACTCACTGGAAACACTTCATATAACCTTAACTACATTTACCTACATTTGACTACATTTTAAAAACTCACTGAAAATACTTCATATAACATTAGCTACATTTACCTACATTTGACTACATTTTAAAAACACACTGGAAACAGTGCATATAACCTTAACTACATTTGACTACATTTTAAAAACACACTGGAAACAGTGCATATAACCTTAACTACATTTGACTACATTTTAAAAGCTTCTTCCTTTATTGGGTTAGTTGAATAGGATTGCCAAATCATAATTTCATAATTTTGTTTACTTTCATCAATATAAAAGAGAGAAAATTTGATATAAAATTTGATGTGATGGTTAGAGTAATTTGATATTATACTATTTTGATGTAAAATTTGGTGCAAGAATGGTGCTAGCCTCGGAAATGACCTTAACAGCCAAAACCCAAAATTTATGGTTACTCAAAACTCACTTTGCCATTGGTGAAATGAGTAGAACGACTTATACAAAAATACCAAAAAATGAAAAAACTAAGAGAAACAATGAGATTTAGAGGGTCTCTCATACTTCAAGATCTACCATATCTGAATCCATTATACAGATGCTTATACACATTATACACTTGATACGCAGTGTATAGTTGATGCATAATTTGTGTGTATTCATTGTACATTGATTATACACTTAATATGCACCAGAAAAAAATAATTGACCCAAAACCTCCACCTATACAAGATACTACTTCAAGCGAAAATTTGCATCCACTGTATCAATCCATAAATGATAAAGCAATTAGGTTTCAGGCTAAGCGAGAGAAGAGAATAAATGGGGGAGAGAAAATCTTAGATTTATGTACCAAATCAAAGATTAATTAGGAACCATAAATACAGGCGTTATTTTAGGCTACAATTTATTTAACATATATTTGAGCCTTAATAAATGGCATTATTTAAGGATGCAACATCAACAAAGATTTCGTTTGGTACATATTTTGTAACAAAAACATGGCATATGAGGGTAATAACCAAACAAGGCACAATAATGGTAATGAGGTTTGCTAATGAGGCGATCACATAGGATATCCTGTGCAATTTACATAATGGGCCGCCTCCACTTGAAAAATAATATAAAATAAACATCAATTTGAAATAAGAAATGAAACCATTTCTTTTCCCTAAATCTAGCCTCATGTACAAGTTGAATTATAATAATAAATTTATATCACTAGTACAAAATCATGAGATGTTTGTATGTCACTACTCTTGAGTTACCTCCCCATTCTCCTGAATCAACCCAAAAACAAAAGAAGAAGGAAGAAAAATTTATAAAGATGAAATAAATAAAAAAGATAAATGAAGAAAATAGAAATGCAATTGAAGTATAGATATGGCATTATCAATCATGCAAGAAATATCAACACTGATGTGGTTCTGAAAGAAAAAACAAAAGAAAATTGCAGAATAAAAATCTAATAGGATGAGCTAATAGTATTTCATATCATAAGAACTAGTATACAACCATTGTTTCATACATATACTCTCATAGCTGGGCTAATCTGTAAAGTAAATAACTAATGGGCCTAAGTAAATATAAGACAAAGACCAAATTGTAACTTCTCAAACTAAGTAACTAACATAATTACTTTTATTCCATACTACTATTAAAGCCTAAGGTACTCCACTCGTCTGTGCAAGCTCTCATTCAGGTCATATCAGTGCTCTTCCCCTCAAAAAATTCCTCAACCTCAAGGAATGAAGATAGGGAATCTGACTTTGATCACATTAGAATCTTTCCAGGTTGCTTGGTCTTCAGGCAGCTGCTCCCATTGAATTAAGAATTGAACCACTACTTTATTCCCTTTTTGTATTATCCTTCTGTCTAACACCTTAGTTGGATAAGGGCAGTAGGAGCTGGACAAATCCAAAATGGGAGGATGATTCACTGTTTCTGGTACTTCTTAGTAGGGCTTGAGGAGTAAAACATGAAATGTTAGGTGTAGGAGTAACTGGGAGGGTAAAGCAAGTTTATACGCCACAGTCCCAACCTTTTCCAAAATCTAATATGGGTCATAGTATTTGGAAGAAAGTTTGGTGTAGTGTCTTATGGATAGAGTTAACTGTCTATAGGGTTGCACATTTAAGTAGACCCAATCTCCTACTTGAAATTTCCTATTTGGCCTGTGCTTGTTGGCATGTTCCAGCATTCTTTGTTGAGGTCTAACCAAATAAAATTTCAGCAGCTGAAACTTCAACTTTCTAGTAACTAAGCTCCTATCCACTTCTTCCATAGTTGGGTCCCCTAACACATAGGGTAGATACAAGGGTGGAGGTTGGCCATATAAAACTTCATGTGGAGGGGTCTAAATGAATATGTGAAAGGTGGTGATGTACCACTATTCATCAAAAGCTAAGTATTATACCCATTCTTTAGGAGAATCAGAGCAATAGCACCTAAGATAGGTCTCTAAACACCTGTTGATAACCTCAGTTTGGCCGTCAGATTGAGAGTGGTAAATAGTTTAGGTGTTCAAGGTAACCCCCTGATGGCAAAGAGCTCTTTCCATAGTTTACTAGTGAACACAGGGTCTCCATCGCTCACAATGTCTGCAGGCATGCTATGCAATTTAAAAATGCACTCCATGAATAAGTGAGCAATAACCAAAGCAGAGTATGAGTAACCCCTTGATGGCAAAGAGCTCTTGCCATAGTTTACTAGTGAACATAGGGTCCCATCACTCACAAGTCTACAGGCATGCCATGCAATTTAAAAAGTATTCCATGAATAAGTGAGCAATATTCAAAGCAGAATATGGATGAGATAAGGGTATGAAATGAGAATACTTAGTAAATAACCTTTGGATTTGGGCAAACCTTCAATGAAGTCCATACTGATGCTGCTCCAAGCCATAGATGGAATTTGAAGTGGTTACAACAACCCATGGTAAGCAGAATGGTCACTCTTACTCTTTTGACAGACATCACACTTCTTAACATACTCCTCAACATCTGATTTCAATCCCTTCCAATAGAAAAGTTAAGCTACTTGTCTATATGTGTGGTCTATACCTGAGTGCCCTCCACCTATAGAGTTATGCCATAAATAAAGGGTTTCCTACCTTAGAGGTCTAATCACTCCCAATCACCAGCTTCCCCTTTCTCCGTAGCTTTTGATTTAATGTAGAAATACTCTTTTACCTTCTCATTTTGAGCCAGCAATTGTTGAATTAAAGGTGCTAGTTCAGGATCAACATTCCAACTATCTCTCAAAGTTGGTAACAAATCAGTTCTCACAGAACACAGGGTCAGGCCTGCTATCTCAATTGCTGGAAGCCTAGACAGAGCAACAACAACCTTATTCTCTTTCCCCTTCTTGTACTGTATCTCGAAATCAAATTGTATCAGTTTAGTAACCCATTTGATTTGGGCTCCAGTGTGCAGTTTTTGATCCAACAAATACTTAAGAGCTTTCTGGTCAGATTTAACCACAAAGTGCTTGCCTATCAAATACTGACCCCACTTAGTGGCAGTCATGACCAAATCTAGTAATTCTTTGTCATACACAGACATAACTTGGTGTTTTGGAGATAGACCATTGCTCAGGTATGAAATGGGTTGCCCTGCTTGCATAATAACATCGTCAATTCCGATGTCACATGCATCTGTTTCTACCACAAACGGTAGGCTGAAATGAGGTAAGTCTAGGACATGTGCAGAAGTAAAAGCACCTTTAAGGTCCTCAAATGATGTAGTTTATGAGCATTCCACTAGAAGTGATCCTTTTTCAGTAAGTTTGTTAATGGTTTGATTATGTGCCCATAACATCTAATAAACCTCCTATAGTAGACTGCTAGTCCAAGGAATCCCCTCAATTGTTTGACAGTAGCAGGTGTTGGCCATTGCTAGACTGCTTGTATCTTCTTAGGATCAGAAGCCACACCCTTAACAGAGATGAAATGGCCCAGATATTTAACACTAGTCACAACAAATTGATACTTAGTTCTTCTAGCATAAAGTTTGTGTTGCATAAGAAGTTTGAAGGTAATTCTCAAGTGCTCAGCATGATCCTCCATGTTCTTGCTGAAGATGATGTCATCAAAAGAATACAAGAATAAACTTTCTGAGATGCTCTTTAAAGACATGATTCATCGGCCCTTGAAAATTAGAAGGAGCATTATTCAACCCAAAGGGCATGACTAAGTACTCATAGTGGCCCGAGTGTGTTCTAAAAGCAGTCTCATGGATGTCCTCAGGTGCCATTTGATTTGATGATAACCTAATCGAAGGTCTATTTTAGAATATACATATGAACCCCCAACTCATCCAATAGCTTTTCAATGATGGGAATGGGGTATTTATCTTTGATAGTGATCTGCTTGAGTGCATTGTAGTCCACACAAAGCCTTCAGTTTCCATATTTCTTTCCTGCTAGGACCACAGGAGAGGCAAATGGGATGCAATTATTTGTATCAACCCTTGGGACTTCGATTCTTGGACCATTTGCTCAATCACATCTTTCTGAACTGGAAAGTACCTGTAAGGTCTTGAATTGATTGGGTCAGTACCATCTTTCAAGGGAATATGATGATTGAAGTATTCTCTGAATGCTGGCAACCCTTTAAGTTCTTGAAAGACTGCCTCATAGTCTTGAAGAACCTGCTGAACTTCGAGGGGCTCTTGACCTAACTGTTTCTCCTCTATCTCTTCAGGAGAAGAAGCTTTGATCATAAAGAGCTGGACATTGTCCCCTGTAGATTTTTGGAGTGATGAGGATTCCACCATTTTTAGCTTAGGTGTAATCCCTTGTAGGGCAAACATTTTTCCTTCGTAGTCAAATTGCATAGTTAATTGTTTGAAATTGAAGGCAATGTCACATAAGGTGCTAAGCCATTGAACCCCCAAAACCATAACACAAGTACCTAGTGGAAGTAACAGGAGATCAGCCCTAAAGATTGTGTTATGCAACATCTATTCTAGCCCTTTACACATCCCAGAGATAGGCACTGAATTTCCATTAACTAGGTTAGCATCCAACACTTTACAAGGATCCACTCTCCACCCTTTCTTGGCTATAATCCACTGTCCATAAAGTTTGTGTCGACTCACTATCAATCAAAATATTGAGAGGTTTCCTGTGAGAGTATCCCATAAGTCTGATGGTTTGATATCCTTGAGTACCATGCAAGACATGGATGGATATTTCACAAGTTTCAGCCATCTCTTCTACCTTAGGTAAGTCCTCCCCTAGTTCTTCTATAAGTTCAATCTCTTCTACTAATTCCAGCATGTACATACGTGCTTTATTCTTGCAAACATGCCCTGGGTGAAACTTTTTGTCACATAAGAAACACAGTCCTTTAACCCTTCTATCACTCAATCCTACCGGTGTTAGTCTTCTCCTTTTAAACATATCAGACTCCACTAGTTGGGTTGGTTTAGGTAGATGGTTAACAGGTGAAGTGGAGGGTCTATTCGACTGCAGAAAGTGGTTTATTCTGGGAGAAACTGTAGAATGGCTTGTTTCATAGCTTTGGACTATTTAAGGAATATAGACTCTTGGAGTCTAGCTAGATGATAAGCTTGAGGCAAGCAATATAGCTTAAAGATTCTCACTGCATCTCCCAATTCAGGCTTGAGCCCTTCCAAAAATATGCTAATTGCATAACTAGGTTCTAAATTGAGCCTAGTCATAGCTCGATCAAAATACTCTTGGAACTCCACCACCCCTATTGTTTGCTCTAATTTGACCAGTTCACTCATAGGGTCATCAAACTCTACACGAAATCTATCTAACAAAGCCCAAATATACTCCTCCCAACTTGGGTATGGCAGTTGCAATTGAGCCCTACCCCTCATGTAAGCTCTATGCCATTGCAATGCTAAGTATTTTATGTGCATGGAGGTCACCCTTACCTTTTCCTGATGAGGGACCTCATTCACTGAAAAATTTCTATATTTGATACCACCAATCCTAGAAGTCTTTCCCCCAGACCTTGGAACTCCAATTATGTGCTGCCTCAGAATAGAGTATGGCTGTTGATTATTCCAGCCGAGGGTGCAATATTCTAGATATAGGGTAAACTGGTGAGGCATATAGGCTGTAGGTAGCTGGATTAGGGGAAATTGGTGCTGGGACATGGGTATATGTACTGGGTTAGTGAAGGAACATGGAATGGAACAGGAAATCTGGCCATTTGCTCCCATTGTTTAGGTAGGGTACTGAAAATTTGGGGCAGAAATTGGCTGGAACTGGAAGGTGGAGTTTGAGGCTGATATGGGGTTTATATGCTGGTCGAAGTGAAGGGTGCAGCTGGGGAAGATGGGTTTAATGGTTGTGTGATGGGTAAATGAAGTGAAACAGGAGTATGTAAGGTTAGAGATGGAGAAATGTGAGTGGAGCTAGGGTTTCGACTATTGGGTAGTTGCAGAGCCATGGGTATACTCCTTCTAGGGTTGGAATTCAATGAAGGGATAGAGATCAGATCATCAATACCTAGAATTCCAAAGCTCTTCTCGATTGGACAAAGCTGAACTTGCTTCTTTTTCTTTGAGCTTGCGAAATGCCTTCTCATTAGCGGATTCCAGTTGATTCTTTCTCAAATTGACATTAGCAACTTCAATGGCCACACGATCTAGTCAATTAAGTGCCTCTTTAATTTTCCTGACTTCTTGTTATCCCACAGAGCGGAAAGTGCTTTGATACCACTGATGTGATTTTGAAAGAAAACACAGAAAAAAATTGCAGAACTGAAATCTAAGTAGATGAGCTAATAGTATTCATATCATAAGAACCTGTATACAACCATTGTTTTGTACACATACTCTCATAGTTGGGCTAATTTGTAAAATAAATAACTAATGGGCCTAAGTGAAATAGAAGACAAGGACCAAACTGTAACATCTCAAACTAAGTAACTAACATAACTATTTTAATTCCATCACTACTCTTAAAGCCTAAGGTGCTCCTCCGTCTGTTCAAGCTCTCATTCAGGTCATATCAGAGGGTTGTGGTAGACCCGATCATAATTTTCTTACCCTTGGCAGGGAAGGTACTTTTCTTTTGGGCCTGTTGTAGATGAGGAGGGATTCGAACCACTGACGCTGCAGGTCGTAATCACGTGATCTAATTCTCTGAGCTACATGCGCCCCTAAGATAAATACTTATTTATCTTTAATCAAAGGTTTCAAGTTTGAGCTCTCAATATGGATTCACCTTCATTTGTAGGTATGTAATCGCCTTCATTACGGAGCATTTTGCCTCCATGGTGGAGCTTTTGTATGTGAATCCAAGACATCAAATGAAAAAAAAAATCAGGGAAGAAATAAACAAAACACATATAATAGAATAGATTTATGGAAAAAAAATTAATTACAGATTTCGGGTTCGAGTCATGAATATTTAAACGACTTTATTAGGGAACGTATAACCTCCCAAAATGAAGCTTTCTAGCAGAAAATGAATTTAAAATATCGAACATCAGACGAAAAATCGAAAAAAAGATCTATGGAAAAATGAGATTCAATAACAAGGTGAGATATATAGGCTAGGTGCATAAATCAGGGATGGAGACTTCTATTCATTTTGAGCATTGTGCCAATGCATGCACTAACATTTTTTTTTGGTCAAAGATACCAATATATTATTACATCATCATTTGCTTCAGCCATTAATTTTGTCAAATAATTGATTATTTAAATATTTTAGAAATTCTTTAGGGTCTAAAGCTAGACGTTGCATGTGGATCTTCAATACAGAAATTGTTTAGAGCTGTTTGGTATAAAAAAAAAAACAAAAAGGAAAGGACAAAAACAAAGTTCAAAATGTTCACGGAAATCCCTCCGTATGTCCTGTTTTAAAAGCTATATACAATTAGGTTATTTTATAAAATGCTATAAATAAATTTTTATGATAGATATTAAGTAATTAGCTAAGTAACTCGATAAAAATGATAACTAACGTGTTGTCACATTTTATATTACATTAATAGTGTAATTTTCTTAACCTGGTAATATTTATAATTTAAATCCTTATAATTGAAATACGAAAGAGTGTATGCTATAAATTTATTTGCACAAAGTATTACTCCAAATTATATTAGTTTACCATGCCTAAATAATTTAATAAGGTGAAAATATTATACATATTAATTAATTATGATTAAGTGAGAGAAGTATATATCTACAAATACATTTATACATATATTTTACCTAGTGTGTAATATTGAGTACGAGTAATTTTTAGAGAAATAGTAGTTATTAGCTAGTTGTAGCTACTATTTACTATATTACTTTCTATAGCTATATTTTCAGGGTTTCTAGAGTGTATTTAATGTATTTAAGCTACTATATTCATAAATACAGTAGCATTTCTAGGAGTGAAACAAGGGACTACAGATAGATAGATTTGTATATTCGACTGTATTCATGACGTGAAACATGTGATTACAGCTAGACAGATTATTGTATTCGAGTGTATTTGACTGTATTTAAGATATGTATTTATGAATGTTTTAAACGGAAAGTGAATCAATTAACATAATAGACTCCTAATATAACTCAACAAAACTATAACACATAAAATTTGTATTTTCAGTTATAAAAAAGATTCTCAACCGAAAAATACCCCCAAAAATATAGCAATCTTCAGAGAAAATATGCTAACTATTTTTTCCAGCCGATAAATACAACAAAAATAGAGCAATTTAAATATATATATATATATATATATATATATATATAAATTATATTAATAAAAAAATATATGAATACATTCATGGAATACAACGAGACAGTGAATACAATGAACAACATTGAATACATCAAAATACATTAATATACAATGAAATATATAAAAATACAGCAAAATACATTGAAATATATTAACAAAAAGTTAAAGTTGCTCACATAATCTCGGAAACTTCCAATTTCTTTCCTAGGCTAGTACGAGAAAAACACCAAGTTCGTGCCAACGCACCAAATCATGTCAAGGATATGACTATAGACATATCCGTATTTATCGCCTATGATTTAATTTCGTTTCACATAACTAAAAAAACTCCACCATTATTGTCAATTCATCTTTTTGGCTAATTGGAAGTTGTGAAAGTAATTACTCTTCAAACCTTGGCATTAGATCGCCGGAAAACTCTAATTTTGAAGCAGAGTTTTCGGCGATGGTGAGGTTGAAGCAGAGTCTTCGTCGGAAAACTCTAATTCTGATGCTTTGCCGGAGAGTTCTGATAGTAAGATGAAGGTGGAGATAAAAAGGAGGGGGGGGGGGGGGGGGGAATAAATATAGGTAGAGGATAGGAGAAATTTGAGATATAGTAGAAGTTTGAGTGGAGAGAGAAAAATAATACAAAGCTTATTTTATGGCTTAAGGGTAGAAGCTGACTATAAATAAATATTTGGCTATAAAATCAAAAGATAGTTATGAAATATAATCTTTTAAAAAAGTATTTATGTAAAATAAATAAGGTATTAACATTTGCTATATAAAAGAAACTAATCCTAATTTTTACCGGTACTTACTATTGAACTTTTTTAGAATCTCTTTATCTTATTAATTCATTTCGATCCATTATTTATCTAATGTAGACCTACATAATGCGCAAATATATTTTTAGAGAGGTTATTGTAAAACTAATTTATAAATTGAAGTAACAATGTTTTAATTGAAACCTTTAAAATATTTTTTATTTCTATTTATTTCCATAGGCAAGCTTGATTGAGTTACTATTAAAGAGGTGAAGGTCCACCAAAAATAAATATCAAAATTGTACCTTGGTAGAAATTAATTAGATTTAAAAGCTAGCTGTAAAGTGTAAACTATAAATTCTGATGGAGCAAACTTGGACCATAGTTAGGGTTCACATGCCACAATTATAGCTAACGATCAACAACAACTTATTTCAAGCTACCCCACTTATTGCAAATGGAGAAAGAAAAAAAGATTTTTTTTGAGGTTGAATTATCCTTTTCACCAATTACCTCAAGTAATTTAAAAAATAATTGTATACAACTTTATTTATATTATCCATTATAAGAGGCTGTAGTAATAAGAATTAGGATAAAAATTTCGTAGTAATAAAGTGTACGTTCCTTCCATTTATGTAGTTATAGCATTACTCTTGTTTAATTTTTATTTCTTGGATTTCTAGAATTATCTGATATTGCTTCTCCTTTGGTAAGTTACTATCTCATTTACTACAATTTTTTTTTCATGACTTTCTACTATTTTTATATTTTTATTTGCGTTCTTGCTATGGTTGTACTTGCCTTAATCGAGGATTTTTTGAAAACAGTCTTCTATATGTGTAAAGTAAGTGTGTGCATACTATTCTCTCTAGACTTTATATGTGAGAATATATTCAGAGGTGTAGTAAGAATTTCAAGCTTATAGGTTCGAGATCCTAATCCTTTTAAGTTATTGGGATTTAAATTTATACTTTGTACATATTTAATAAAAAATTTAAGATGAATATATGATTTGAGCCAAAGTTACTGGGTTCGACCGAAACCATAGCTAATACTGCCTATGAATATACTGGATATGTTATTGTTAATAGAAACTTATACTCCCTCCGGTCCAAAATAAGTGATTATTTGTGTGTTCTATACAGATTAAGAAATTCATCTTTTAGCATTAATTAATAATAAAAATTGACCATATGAATCTTTATTATCTCACATAAACACTCCTAACACATATTCCAACACTATTTACTCTATGGACAATGTCGGAAAAAAATAATTAATCTTAAAATATTAGAAAAATCACTTATTTTAGACCATAAAAGAAAGTTAAAAAATCACTTATTTTGAACCGAAGGAAGTAGAGAGAGATCAAATAATTTTCAACCATAAAAAGGTTACAATCTTTTAACGACAGGAAAAAGGAGAGTGTGTGAAATCAATTGAAAAAGGAGATATATAAAGTTTTTTTTGCATTGCCAAAATAATAAATGCTCATTAATTAACATAATAGCCTTTATATTAGAGTGAAGTTGGTCTAATCTTGGATTAGATGCAACTTTTCGACAAAATTGGGATAATCAAATCCTTGCCGTATACTACGATCGAGGGTTACCAAAATTAAGATTACACAAAAAGCAAGAAAGTTATTTTTACGATTTAATTCTACTCCCCATGCCATTGTCACAAAATAAATTAATCCATTTAAAAAGGTGATTAACAAAAAGTAAATTATCAATCTCTATGTCATTGTGTTTAAAAAGTTTCTATTATCGACTAACTTATCCTGATTTTCTTGCCACCTTCTTTGACTTCAAAATTGGCCACTCTGATGACGGTTTTAATCCTATTAATTAATACTTTTTCTATATATATATATTTTTGGAAATTTTGTGTACTTTTCGTGATTTCATTTCGTGTGACGTAACTTGTTATTTTAATAAAAATAAAGTGAATTTTCTTTTAAATCAATTTTTCTATTATATAAAGAACTTATGAAGCACTTTAGTACTAAAGTATGTAATATGTACTTTCTAAAATTTACAAGATGCTCCCATTTATTTTAGGGATTTTTACCTATACATCACATATAGCAAACCTTATTACCATTATTGTGCCTTGTTTGGTTATTACCCTCATATTCCATGTTTTAGTTACCAATAATGTACCAAGCGAAAATTTGTTGATCTTTCACCCTACAATAACGCCATGTATTAAGGCTCAACAGATTGTTAAATATTTTGTAGCCTAAAATAGCGCTTGTATTTAAGGCTCCCAATTAATCTTTGATTTTGTACCAATTAAATGCTCAATCAAAAACAGTAAAATCTCATATACAACGTGAATCTCTCCTCTTTTCTGTTTTGAATCTCTCCTCTTTTCTGAACCGAAATCAGTCATTCTTCCATTGAAAATTAGGTTTTGTAGTTATTCCATGATAGCCAGGTTCGAAAATCTCATATATTGTAGTTCTTCCGTGATTGCCAGTTTCGATAATATTTCATTTTTCTACATCAAATACTGAAAATCTTCCAGATTTTGTAGTTCTTCCAGATTTCTGTTTCGAAAATCTTTCATTTTTCTACATCAAATATTTGAAAATCAGAATTTACAGCGTGATAGTCAATAAAATTGTAGTTCTTCCAGATTTCAGTTTCGGAAATCACTCATTCTTCTACAATGTCAAAAATTCCGATAATGCTGAAATGTAATGGTTATTGGGATAACTATGGCAGATTCCGAGATTTTGAAGTTGATTCCATTTTGGTTGATGATAATGCAAGCTATGGAATTCTCGAGTCTACAATTGCAGAACAATTATCGATTGATACATCGGATAAAGTTGTAGAAATAAAATACATTGTGAATGATAATTGTCTTCCGTTGCAGATAATTGTCCTCCGTTGTACATCGGATATATTCATATTTGGTGCAGAAAAAAAAAACAGTAGCTGTTGAAGTGTTTCCAGTGTGTTTTTAAAATGTAGTCAAATGTGGGTAAATGTAGTTAATGTTTATATGCAGTGTTTCCAGTGTGTTTTTAAAATGTAGTCAAATATGAGTAAATGTAGTTAACGTTTATATGTAGTGTTTCCAGTGTATTTTTAAAATGTAGTCAAATGTGATAACTTCTTAAAAGGTCGATAACCTCAAATGAAGAATTCAACCTTTGACCGAAAATAGTGAACGTTTTGCCTTTTAAAGTAAAAACGTTTTGCTGTAAAAATCAATTATGTTTTCTCAAAGAAATCCAGAATTAAATTCTTCAAAAATAAATACAACTTCTGCTGAATTTATACTCAAACATTCTAAAATATAAGGAAAAGATAGAACACAAATCAAGCCTCTAATATGAAAAGATTTTGTTCCACAAATCAAGCCTCTAATTAATAGTTGATCCTTAAACCTTAAAGATAAGTTTTGGTACATAAATTGAAAGGTGGTATATAATAAACACTAACCTTAAACATGAGTGGTTATAAGGTTTGCTATATGGGATGTATATGTAAAAATCCCTTTATTTTATGAGATTAATCTCCATGACTAAGGCAGCCCGGTGGACTAAGCTCTTATTAAACGCGATGTTTCAGAAATGATCGAACTATAAGGGTCTATCGTACAAGCCTTATCTTGTAATTTTACAGAAGAATATTTTCACGGCTTGAACCCAAATAGATGGTGCTACTGAAAAAGACATTTTACTTTCTTATCATTTACTTGGAATGGACAATTTAATTGAAAGCAATAAAATTAATAAACTGAATTACATTAATTAGACGTCATAGGTTTGAGCCATAAAATTAGAATTATTTTTAATAAAAAGTACTTTATCCCTCAAGTGAGGCTTTCCAAGCTAAGCGGAATCAATAGATGGTCTCATGGAGCGTAAACTAGGTCCAGTGCCAAAAAAGGGAGAGTCTGATGATGAGTTGAAGCTGCTCTGCTAATGCCCTGGCCAAGAGACGACTTATATCTACATCCATCCTCATAGTAAGAAATAGCCAGTGAAAGCTCTCTTCTAGGCGCTTATTCCCACTCATACTTAACAAATGATTTGTAGATTAGTTAACCTTAAATTGGTCGCTGAGGCCGATTTTAATGTAACTAGGCAAGATCGAAATTCACTATCGCTCACCCCCTTATTACTTAAAGGCCGAAATTACCGAAGCATGTCTTTCATAAAAAGTACTTTAGTCCTCATGTAAGACTTTTCAACCCTAATTTTGATTAATCAGACTCAAAGTGAATACTCAACGTCGGGTGAAAAAAATATACTTAACAATAATTGCACCAATTATAGGTTCATCTTCATTTTTATTAACAAAATCAAAAGAAAAACCATACAAAAATTTGAATACCACTATCACTACTATAAAGATGGAGACACAAAAGTAGAAGATCCGTGTTATATGTAGCTAATTAGTTCCACAGCTTAATGCACTTTAAACGGCACAAAATGTTAAAGAAGAAACTACAAAATCCATGAAAAAGGTGAAAATGAAACATTAGTCTATATTTCTTTTAAATTATTTTTTGAGTTTTTTTTTTTTAATTTTTATTACTTCCAAGACTATTGGGTCCAGTAAAGCCTGCATTGACTACCACTTCTTTCCATTTTTCATCTCAATAAATAAATAAATAAATAAGATTGTTTGACTTTCAGACTTTGTTTTCTTGCTTTTTTTTGTCTTACCTACAAAGTGACTTTCATGGAATCAAATATAGAAGTGGAATAGAAGCTCTGAGCACAGAATGTAAGCAGAAGGGGTAAAAAGTTAGTGAGAAAAAATGGTGAAAAGATTAAAAAAAAAACATAAGAATGGTAAATTATGGTACCCTCCCCTATTGTTTGTCAAAGTTACAGATAGACCCCATTAAATTGTTGATATTAATCTCCAACACTAGTAACTTCAAATTGATGGCGCTATTATTAAGAAAGGTTATTTGACTTCTTAACCTTTACTTGGAATGGACAATTTAATTGAAAGTAAAAGATTAAGGAACTAAAAACATTTCCAATACTGATAGCAGCTCCGCGAAAACAATTATTGCCAATTAACTTTAACCTTTAAAAAAGCAATAGATTTCACGAAATTTTACTAGTTATCTTTTACTTCAAACATGTTATGAAATTTCCTATTTAAGGTGAATGTCTATAATTAGAGAGATTTTAGAGTTCTATTCTTGGTAGCTAAATCATCCCCCTCCCTATAAATAAAGGGGTCTCTACCATTGTAAACCATCCCTAACAATCTCTAAGTATCAATGAGAATACTCCTCTCTCTCTATTCTCTCTATTGCTCTTGTTCTTGTATTATTGTTCTTGTCTTTATATTATTTTATAACACGTTATCAGCACGAGTCTCTAACCAATTGAAATTTTCGATTGTCTTAACTTTTGTTGTGTAGGGTTTTGCTTCAAAGAAAGAATGAAGAAAGAAGGAAAAGAAAAAAAAAAGAAAAAAAAGGGGAGGAACGAAAAAAAACAGAAAACAAAAGAAGGAAAGCAAAAGAGAAAAGAAACAGACACGGAAGAGAGAAAAGGAAGAAAACATTGAAAATATAATTGGTATACCTTAAAGGTAAGTAACTTACTTTTCCCTTTCAAATTCTTGGAATTCTATAATTTGATTTTATATACAAACATAGACAACAAAGTTTGATTATAACTCTAATGGAGTTTGTAAGAAATTGTAACCACATGAAGTGGTAAAATCTCTATGTCCTGCCATGATTAAATTCATGTATGATTGTGGGCAAAGAATTGAAAATCCGTCCCATTGAATTTGCTCCATTCCCTTTAGAGAATGTGGAAGCAGTATGTGATAAGTCAGAAAGAAGACAAAATTATTACCGTAAAGGTATCAATGGATGTGGACGTGGCAATAGACGAAATTATAATCGTCATTATTGTGATAATGAGAATAATAAAGATTCTCAAAATAATCTTTCACTTTATGAAAGTAATATTTGACATGAGATTGTGTAAAGCACATGATTATGATCCATTCCCTGAAGTGAATGTGATAATTGTAATAGAGCCCGTAAGTATGAACACGCTCTTGATGTAAATTTATTTTATGTCTGACATTATGAAAAGAAAGTTCGTTGCCCTTAAAATTTCGGGCAAGAACTATATGACATGGGTGTTGGATGCTGAAATCCACTTAGATGCTATGGGTCATGAAGACGCCATTAAAGACAGAAATAATGCATCCACCCAAAACTATGCTAAGGCCTTGATTTTCTTGCGCCATCACCTTGATGAAGGTTTGAAACTATGCTAAGGCCTTGATTTTCTTGCGCCATCACCTTGATGAAGGTTTGAAAATTGAATATATCACAGTCAAAGATCCACCCATCTTGTGGAATGGCTTAAAGAATAGATATGACAACCTGAAGTTGGTCACTCTGCCACAAGCACGATACGATAAGAATCCAAAAGCAAATAGTTTATAAACTATATATTATCGTTGCGGTGGAAACGAGCACTGTTCAAAGGCTTGCTGTATACCATGACATTTGGTTGACCTTTATCAAGCATCTCGAAAGAGTAAACACCCTGAAACGAATTTTGTCTCTGACGACAACTTTGACATCACCCACTTGGATGTGGCAGACTTCTTTGAGCAACCCGAGGGGAAGATAGACCACCTAATCGGTGATGGATCCGTGATGAAAGAAGATGGAGCTGTTTGATTTTATTTTACTTCTTTGTATTAGTGAATGAATAAACTAATAGCCATTAGTATTAGCTCGTATTAGTTAGTTCATGATATAATGTTAGTATTAGTTCTTTAGAATGTATCAATATGCTCAAATATCAATAATATTTTTACTTTCCAGTAGAGGTAACCGACTAACCTGAAAAACTAGTCGGTTATCTCATATTTCGCATAAAAACTGCAAAACAATCGATTGTCAATGATCAACAATCGATTGTCTTTAAAACAGTGTGATCTGGAATTTTTCAAAAACAGTCAACAATCGATTGTCTATGTTTAACAATCGATTGTCTTTAAAACAGTGTGATCTGGAATTTTTAAAATAACCAACAATCGATTGTCTATGTCTAACAATCGATTGTCTTTATACAGTGAGGTCTGGAATTTTTCAAAAATAACCAACAATCGATTGTCTATGTCTAACAATCGATTGTCTTAAGACAGTGATCTGAAGTTTTTCAAAAATAGCAAATAATCGATTGTGTGTGTTTAACAATCGATTGTCAATGTTCAACAATCGATTGTGTGTGTTTAACAATCGATTGTTTTATGAAAATGCTTAAACTGAAATTTTCAAGCTGCATAGTAATCCATACAATCGACTATCTGATTTAGTTTGTCAACTGACCGCAGCAGATTTTGAAAATATTATTTAAATGTGACACAAACGGATTGAAGTTGTTTATCTCATGTTCGTATATTTTCTTTTATATGTCAAACCATGGGAAGTAAATTGATTGAAGGCTCCGGAAGAGCAACTGTAACTCTGCCCAAAGGCACGACGTTTATCTTAGAGAATGCAATATTCTCCTCCAAGTCTAAGAAGAACTTGTTGAGTTTTAATGATATCAATCGCAATGTTCTCCTCCAAGTCTAAAAGGAACTTGTTGAGTTTTAAAGATATCATTCAAAATGGATATCATATTGAGACAATAGATGAGAATAATCTTGAATTCTTCATGAAAACGAGGCTGCCCATTTCGGTTTGGGTTCACGTCATTTTGCATGCAGCAATACTAGTTCGTCGGCTGCCCACTTTGGTTTGTGGTCACGCCATTTTGCATGCAGCAATACTAGTTCGCCGGCTGCCCACTTCGGTTTGGGAACACGCCATTTTGCATACAGCAATGCTAGTTTGTCCCTGACTGACGAATTGACACAAATATTCCCCGTTGCAATTGGTTTTGGGTCATGGACCCAATATATCCCATTTAAGAATCTTTGGATGCGCAGTATATGTGCCTGTAGCACCGCCATCCCGCACCAAAATGGATCTGCAAAGAAGGTTAGGAATATATGTTGAGGTTGAATCGCCCTCCATTATTCGCTACCTCGAAACATTGACAGGAGATTTGTTCACTGCACGATTTGCAGACTGTCAATTTGATGAGACACTTTTCCCAAAATTAGGGGGAGAAGTTGGTGAAACCAAACGGGAAATTTTGTGGAAAAATGCATCATTATCTCATCTTGATCCACATACCTCTATTTGTGAAAGAGGCACAAAAGATTATCCATTTGCAAAGAATAGCAAATCAAATGCCTGACGCATTTATAGATTTGAAAAGGATAACAAAATCACATATCCCCGAAGTAAATATGACAACATCTGATTCACGAATACATATTCATTATTGGAAGAATATGAACATGAAATTGGTATTAAATATACCACACTCACCCCTAGAAGGAGGTTTGAGATGATACCACACTCACCCCTAGAAGGAGGTTTGAGATGATATATGGCATGAATGATCGTTGGTCACGTACCTATTGTACGCCAAAGTATTTTGGAAATATGACTATTAAAGGACAACGATAATGCAAGAAACATATCTTGCATATAAGTTTGACATGACCATAATGGTATAACTTTCTCTTTAAGAAAGATATTCACCACATGGATGTTGATGAATCTGTGGTAGTACAAAATTAATTGAGAGCTCTAGAAGAGCCAATTATTACTATGTTGGAGAAACACAATTGAGTATTGTGCTGTAGTAAGTCTCAAAGAAACTTATTCAGTTTTCAAAGTACACGCGAAAGCGATTGATTATATTGAGACTATAAATAAAGGAAGGCTTTGATATCTCCTATTACTACAACTTGTAGCGGGGTAATTTGCATATGAAAAGCTACCCGCTTCGTTCTCCAGTCTGTACTACACAAAAGAAAGAATGCCACAATAAAGTGGATATCTATTGGTATAAAAACCCATGTCATAATAAACCTGAAGTTTATTGATAAGTGCACATGTCATGGTGTAAATTTGAAGTTTACCAATATTGATAATTTGTTCAGTTAGCATTCGTATTAGCCATCTCATTTTAAGTATGATGTGCAAATTCACACAGGTGAATATCAAAGAACTAGAAAGTTCTTTACGAATTCTCTTGTATCACTTGTTCTCATTAATGAACTGACCAACTAAAGAGTTCGGGTTGAAGCCCATAAATTCTGGAAATATCAAAGGTGAATATGGGCCCATTCACCTGCCATGTATACCACATATGATGCATCTATGATATGGTTACATGCGCAATTGTTATTAACCCGCAGCCTGGCCGGTGCTTGCGAGGTAAATTGCTCAGTAATCTAACTTCGAGCATAATTTCCAGATTTTCTACTCAAGATAGTTCATCTTGATAAGTTGGTTTATATCAAAGTTGGTTTAGCAAGATAATTATTGAGTGCTTCCACTTAATAGCTAAACTGTTTCTTATGAGAACAAAGTTATATATATCAGTTTGATATACGTTGTATACGAGAGTATATTATATTCTCCCCTCACAAGTGGTTCAGGGTCAGGAACCAAATAATTTCATCTTATTATTAATGTGCCGTGTATATTGACATGATAATGCACAAAGATGATTTCCCAAAGTTGAGGAAACAAGTTAGCTTTTCTAACATGAGGGGGAGACATGATAAACACTTGAGAAAAGGTTACATGGGATGAATTATCATTTGTATATGTATATCCCCGAATATCATGATATAAACCTGAAGTTCATAAAAGGGATAATTCAATTGCAACATATTGCAAAGCATGCTATACGCATTTGCTGACCCAAAGAAAGTGACTATATTCTCACTACAAATGCTCATATTAAGTCCCAGAAGGACAAAGTCTTTGATACGCTTAAAGCGTATAGACAAATACTTGATTCCATGTGAAAGACATGTAGATTTGGACATGTAGTTCAAATACTTGAGAGTATAAAAGTCAAAGGTATGTATAATCAGTTTTCGATATCTTATTTGTCTAGCATGACATGGAAAACTTGATATGCATCTAAAGTCTATTATATGGCTTATATGACTTAACTTGAAAGATTTAAGTTGCTTGAAGCATATGCAATTCTTGGTCCTGAAGTACCAAATCCTTAGTACAATTTGTGTACATATGTATCTTGCTATAACTATAAGCATGATGGCATTAAGAATGCATCTATGGAGATATTGAAGAGTTATTCCACGACATTATATGAAGATGTTCATATCTATCAAGAATGATGATTTCAAGGTGCGGAATATTTATTCAAGTCAATATGGTTGATTTATCAAACGTCTACCAAAGATCGTTTTGAAGATGATGCACAAGATTGGAATACAAATGTTCAAGGATATAAATTGATGTTCTTATTAGGGGGAGTTAATGCGCGTTGCACTCTTTTTCCCTTACAAGGTTTTGTCCCAAATGGGTTTTCCTTGCGAGGTTTTTAACGAGGCAACCAATAGGCGCATATTCAAACATGTGTACTCTTTTTCCTTCTCTTTAATTTTTCCCATTGGGTTTTGGTTTTAAGGTTTTAACGAGACACATTGTTGAATAGACATTCAAGGGGGAGTGTTATGAAATTTCCTATTTAAGGTGAATGTCTATAATTAGAGAGATTTTAGAGTTCTATTCTTGGTAGCTAAATCATCCCCCTCCCTATAAATAAAGGGGTCTTCTACCATTGTAAACCATCCCTAACAATCTCTAAGTATCAATGAGAATACTCTTTTCTCTCTATTCTCTCTATTGCTCTTGTTCTTGTATTATTGTTCTTGTCTTTATATTATTTTATAACAAAACATGTATTTTTCGTATTTTAACGTGTATAATATGACTAAACGACAAGATTAGGAAGATAAATGGAACTACTAAGGCATAATCATAATTAACTTTCATTGCTTTACTATTATCTTGGGGTATTTTTCACTTAAACAATGTTACATCATTCACTATCCCTAGAATAATGATTGTATTTTTTATTAGGAAAACAATAATTAATAGTAAACTAGCGTAGATAAATGGGAGCCTTGGCGTAACTGGTAAAATTGATGTTATATGATCAAGAGGTCATAGGTCGTAGAGTAGAGGAAACAACAAAAGGGTATCCCGGTGCACTAAGCTCCCACTATGCGCGGGATCCGTCGAAGGGTCGGGCCACAAGGGTATGTTGTACGCAGTCTTACCTCGTATTTCTGCAAAAAGCTCTTTCTATAGCTCGAACCAGTGATCTCCTGGTCACATGACAGTAACTTTACCAGTTATGCAACGGCTTCCCTTGTAGAATGAAAACAATCACTTGTAAAATGCATGGTATATAAAGTTATATACAATACATCCTTGTAATTTAATTTTTTCCCATACCTTATGTATAACGAGACCATAGTGCACCCAAATTTTGTTTCGACACTAAAGTAATGTAGCTCCAACAAAACTCACGAAGCTAAGTGGGAAAAGGACCATTTGGATTCACAATGAAAATTCAATTATTTACTGCTAAAAAACACTGTTTTTGTTATGAAATAGAAGATTCTTACACTTCTATTTAAGATGAATGTCTTTAATGTATCTAATTAGAGAGATTTTAGAGTTCTATTAGTGGTAGCTAAATCTTCCTCTCCCCTATAAATAGAGGTGCCCCCTACCATTGTAAATCATCCCTTGAGACCCCTCTCAACTCAATAAGAAGAACTCTCTCTACTCTTCTCTCTATTGCTATTGTTCTTGCTCTATTGTTCTTGTCTTTTGCTTTAGTTTATAATACGTTATCAGCACGAGACTCTACCGTCTCAAGTATCATTCTCGAAAAAAGGAGGAGGCAGAAAGAAACGAAAAGTTGAAAAGAAAAAGGAAAGAAAGAAAGGAAAGAAAGAAAGGAAAGGAAGAAAGGAAGAAAATATTGAAAATATATTTGGTATACCTTAAAGGTAAGTAATTTACTTTTTCTTTTCAAATTCTTGGAATTCTATAAATTTTATATACAAAGTTTGATTATAACTCTAATGGAGTTTGTGAGAAATTATAACCACACGAAGTGGTAAAATCTCTATGTCCTGCCATGATTAAATTCATGTATGATTGTGGACGTGACAAAGAATTCCGTCTAATTGAATTTGCTCCATTCCCTTTAGAGAATGTGGTAGCAGCTTGTGTAAAGCACATGATTTTGATCCATTCCCTGAAGTGAATGTGATAATTGTAATAGAGCCCGTAAGTATGAACACGCTCTTGATGTAATTGTGTCATATGAAAAGAAAGATCGTTGCCCTCGAAATTTCGGGCAAGAACTATGGTGTTGGATGATGAAATCCACTTTGATGCTATGGGTCTCGAAGACGCCATTAAAAACAGTAATAGTGCATCCACCCAAAACTATACTAAGGCCTTGATTCTCTTGCGCCATCACCTTGATGAAGGTTTGAACCTATGCTAAGGCCTTGATTTTCTTGCGCCATTACCTTAAGGAAGGTTTGAAACTGTATGAAGGCCTTGATTTTCTTGCGCCATCACCTTGATGAAAGTTTGAAGATTGAATATCTCAACATCAAGGATTCACCCATCTTGTGGAAAGGCTTAAAGAAGATGACAACCTGAAGTTGGTCACTCTGCCACAAGCACGATACGATAAGAATCCAAAAGCAAATAGTTTATAAACTATATATTATCGTTGCGGTGAAAACGGGCACTGGTCTAAGTCTTGCCGTATACCAAGACACTTGGTTGACCTTTATCAAGCATCTCGAAAGAGAAAAGGCCCTGAAACAAATTTTGTCTATGACGACAATGAGGATATCACCCACCTGGATGTGGCAGACTTCTTTGAGCAACCCGATGGAAAGATAGACCACCTAATCGGTGACGGAACCGTGATGAAAGAAGATGGAGCTGTTTGATTCTACTTGTATTAGTCAATGAATAAATTAATAGTCATTAGCATTAGCTCGTATTAGTTAGTTCATGATGTGATGTTTGTAGTAGTTCATTCGAATGTTTTCAATATGCTCAAATATCAATAAAACCTTTATTTTCCAGTAGAGGTAATCGACTAGCCTGAAAAACTAGTCGGTTATCTCACGTTTTGCATAAAACTGCAAAACAATCGATTGTCAATGATCAACAATCGATTGTCTTTAAAAATAGTGGCCTGAGAATTCTTCAAAGATGATCAACAATCGATTGTCGTCGACTAACAATCGATTATCTTGAAACAGTGAGGTCGGAAATTTTCAAAAATAGCCAACAATCGATTGTCTTTGTCTAACAATCGATTGTCTTGAAACAGTGAGGTCTGGAATTTTTCAAAAATCATCCACAATCGATTGTCTATGTCTAACAATCGATTGTCGTTAGGCAGTGTGATCTGAAGTTTTTCAAAAATAACAAATAATCGATTGTTTGTGTTTAACAATTGATTGTCTATGTTCAAACAATCGATTGTGTGTGTTTAATAATCGATTGTCTTATGAAAAACGCTGAAAATTTTCAAACTGCAAAGGAATTGATTATGGATAACATATCTGATTTTGTTAGCCAACTGTTAGTAGCAGATTTTGAAAATATTATGTGACACAAAAGAATTGAACTTATTTATTCTTATGTTCGTGTATTTCTTTTGTATGTTAAACTATGGGATAGCAAATATGGATATCTCACAAAGCGAACTTGGACCAACGTCCAATTGTAAAAGTATTTGCCTAGTTGATTCATGTACTACACATACAATACTCAAAGAAAAGAAGAGTAATTGTGTAAGGCAAACATTACTACAATCTATGGAAGTAGTAAATTGATTGAAGGCTCCGGAAGAGCAATTGTAACTCTGCCCAAAGGCATGACGTTAATCATAGAGAATGCAATGTTCTCCTCCAAGTCTAAGAAGGACTTGTTGAGTTTTAATGATATCAATCAAAGTGTTCTCCTCCAAGTCTAAAAGGAACTTGTTGAGTTTTAAAGATATCATTCAAAATGGATATCATATTGAGACAATAGATGAGAATAATCTTGAATTCTTCATGAAAACGAGGCTGCCCATTTCGGTTTGGGTTCACGCCATTTTGCATGCAACAATACTAGTTTGTCGGCTGCCCACTTCGGTTTGGGGTCATGCCATTTTGCATGAAGCAATGCTAGTTCGTCGGCTGCCCACTTCGGTTTGGGGTCACGCCATGTTGCATGCAGCAATGCTAGTTCGTCTCTGACTGACGAATTGACACAAATATTCCCCATTGCAATTGGTTTTGGGTCATGAACCCAATATATTCCATTTAAGAAGCTTTGGATGCGCAGTATATGTGCCTGTAGCACCGCCATCCCGCACCAAAATGGGTTTGCAAAGGAGGTTAGGAATATATGTTGAGTTTGACGCGTCCTCCATTATTCGCTACCTCGAAACATTGACAGGAGATTTGTTCACTGCACTATTTGCAGACTGTCAATTTGATGAGACACTTTTCCCAAAATTAGGGGGAGAAGTTGGTGAAACCAAACGGGAAATTTTGTGGAAAAATGTATCATTATCTCATCTTGATCCACATACCTCTATTTGAAAGAAAGAGGTACAAAAGACTATCCATTTGCAAAGAATAGCAAATCAAATGCCTGACGCATTTACGGACTTGAAGAGGATAACGAAATCCCACATTCACGCGGAAAATGTTCCGATCCGTATTGAAGTCCCTATTGGACAAATATCTAGTGTCATATCCAATGAGTCAAATGCACGCCAGAAGCGTGGCAGACCATTAGGTTCCAAAGATCGAAATCCTAGAAAGAGGAAAAAGAACGATCTAAATGACACTATGAAAGAATCACATGAGGACGCTCATGATTTGATTAATTCCGAGATTCACGAAGAATCTATTGAGCCTGAGACTCTTGAAAATACGGAATGCAAGAATGTGAGGATCTCGAACCTCAGTCTGTGGTAGTACAAAATTAATTGAGAGCTCTCGAAGAGCCAATTATTACTATGTTGGAGAAACACAATTTACTATTGTGCTGTAGTAAGTCTCAAAGAAACTTATTCAGTTTCCAAAAGTACACGCGAAGGCGATTGATGATATTGAGACTATAAATAAAGGAAGGCTTTGATTCTCCTATTACTACAACTTGTAGCGGGGTAATTTGTATATGAAAAGCTACCCGCTTTGTTCTCCAGTTTGTACTACACAAACGAAAGAATGCCACAATAAAGTGGATATCTATTGGTATAAAACCCATGTCATAATAAACCCGAAGTTTATTGATAAGTGCACATGTCATGGTGTAAATTTGAAATTTACCAATATTGATAATTTATTCAGTTGACATTCGTGTTAGCCATCTCATTTGAAGTATGATGTGCAAATTCACATAGGTGAATGTCAAAGAACTAGAAGTTCTTGTTCTCAGTAATGAACTGACCAACTAAAGAGTTCGGGTTGAAGCCCCTTGATTCTGGAAATATCAAAGGTGAATATGGGCCCATTCACCTGCCATGTATACCACATATGATGCATCTATGATATGGTTACATGCGCCATTGTTATTAACCCGCAGCCTGGCAGTGCTTGCGAGGTAAATCGCTCAGTAATCTAACTTCGAGCATAGTTTCCAGATTCTCTACTCAAGACAGTTCATCTTGATAAGTTGGTTTATATCAAAGTTGGTTTAGCAAGATAATTATTGAGTGCTTCCACTTAATAGCTAAACTGTTCCTTATGAGAACGAAGTTGTATATATCAGTTTGATATAAGTTGTATACGAGAGTATATTCTCCCCTCACAAGTGGTTCAGGGTCAGGAACCAAATAATTTCATCTTATTATTAAGGTGCTGTGTATATTGACATAATGCACAAAGATGATTTTCCAAAGTTGAGGAAACATGTTAGTTTTACTAACATGAGGGGGAGACATGATAAACATTTGAGAAAGTGTTACATGGGATGAATTTTCATTTGTATATGTATATCCCCGAATATCATGATATGAACCTGTAGTTCATAAAAAGGAAATGCAATTGCAACATATTGCAAAGCATGCTATACGAATTTGCTGACTCAAAGAAAGCAACTAAATGGAAGAGATACAATTCAAGAAGAATTGATTCCATATGAAAGACATGTAGCTTTGAACCTATAGTTCATATGATTGAAAGTATAAAGGCAAAGGTATGTATAGTCAATTTTTCGATATCTTATTTGTTTAGCATGACATGAAACTTTGATATGCAGCTAAAGTTTATTATGTGACTTACATGACTTAACTTGAAAGATTTAAGTTGCTTGAAGCATATACAATCCTTGGTCCTGAAGTACCACATCCTAAGTACAATTTGTGTACATATGTATCTTGCCATAACTATAAGCATGATGGCATTGAGAATGCATCTATGGAGATATTGAAGTGTTATTCCACGACATTATATGAAGATGTTTATATCTATCAAGAATGATGATTTCAAGGTGCGGAATATTTATTCAAGTCAATATGGTTGATTTATTCATCAAGCATCTACCAAAGATCGTTTTGAAGATGATGCACAAGATTGGAATGCAAATGCTCGAGGATATAAATCAATGTACTCATTAGGGGGAGTCAATGCGCGTTGCACTCTTTTTCCCTTACAAGGTTTTGTCCCACTGGGTTTTCCTTGCAAGGTTTTTAACGAGGCAACCAATAGGCGCATATTCAAACATGTGTACTCTTTTTCCTTACTTTAATTTTTCCCATTGGGTTTTGGTTTTAAGGTTTTATGAGGCACATCATTGAATAGACATTCAAGGGGGAGTGTTATGAAATAGAAGATTCTTACACTTCTATTTAAGATGAATGTCTTTAATGTATCTAATTAGAGAGATTTTAGAGTTCTATTAGTGGTAGCTAAATCTTCCTCTCCCCTATAAATAGAGGTGCCCCCTACCATTGTAAATCATCCCTTGAGACCCCTCTCAACTCAATAAGAAGAACTCTCTCTACTCTTCTCTCTATTGCTATTGTTCTTGCTCTATTGTTCTTGTCTTTTGCTTTAGTTTATAACAGTTTTTTCTTTATTTCTTAATGCTAATTAAGAGGCTTAAATGTACATTGGTTTTGCTGCTGTGGTTTTCTCCAAAGTCAACCAAAAGAAGCCTTGCATTTGGTGAAAGGTAATAAAGAAATCACCTGCCCCTAATCTTTAATTTTTTTTAAAACAAAAACTTAAACTTTTTCTCAATTTGATGAATCATGAAAGAGAAATTGCTATCATTTATTTATATCTTACAGATCAAAGCTTCGATCATCAACAATAATGTCTGTGCTGCTCTCTGATCAAAGAATTTAATTGCTTAAATTTTTTTCAAATATTTTATTTTAGTCTCATCTCATTTATACCTCTCAACCAGCCATTCTTCAATTTCCCTTTCAGTAAATTCGACCTTGCAGGTTCCTTTTTCTAGTAAAAAAACCATTAAAAGATCTCTTTTTTAGAGTCTTTATCACAACCCCATTTGCTTATATCTCTTCTCTCATCCAATTCTTTCATATTTTCATCCATTTCATTAAAAACCCTCTGAAAGACTGAACCTTTTTTACACTAGTGTTCATTTCCTATTGTCACAAACCAAAAAGTTTGAATCTTGGTGAGTTTTTCTTATTGTTTTCAAGAAAATATGAATCGGGGTCTTGTTAAAATTCATGAAAAGTAGTGTACTTTCATATTTTCATCTATTTTTTTTGCCGAAAACCTCTCAAAGATTGAAACTTTTGTTCATTTCCTATTGTCACAAACCAAATCTTGGTGAGTGTATCTTATAGTTTTCAAGAAAATATGAAGTGGGGTGTTGTTAAAATTCAAGAAGGTAGTGTTCTTTCACATTTTCAATACTGAAAAACTCTGAAAGATTGAAACTTTTTGAGTCTGTTTCCATTTTCTAGATCATTTTCCTATAGTCACAAGCCAAAAAGTTTGAATCTTGGTGAGTTTATCTTCTAGTTTTCAAGAAAATATGAGTTGGGTTTTTGTTAGAATTCAAGAAAGTAGTGTTCTTTCTCCATCAAATCAGCCACTTTTCCTCCTTCAACCACCACCACCACCACCCTTAACACCATTTTCTACACATGATAATGGTGGTCTTTTCAATTTGAATAACAAAGTAAGTCCAAGTATACTTCTTGTTATCATAATTCTTGCAATTATCTTCTTCATTTCTGGTTTACTTCACTTACTTGTTAGATTTTTATTAAGGCCAACAACTAGAGATCCAGATGACTTAGACAATGTAACAGCACTTCAAGGTCAATTACAACAACTTTTTCATTTACATGATTCTGGTGTTGATCAATCTTTTATTGATACACTACCTGTATTCAATTACAAATCAATTATTGGTGTAAAAGATCCTTTTGATTGTGCTGTTTGTTTATGTGAATTTGAGCCAGAAGATAAGCTTAGATTGCTCCCTAAATGTAGCCATGCTTTTCATATGGAGTGTATTGACACTTGGCTTTTGTCTCATTCAACTTGTCCTCTTTGTAGAGCTAGTTTATTGCCTGATTTCTCTTCATCAAATAACAACCATAGTTGTTCTCCTATTGTCTTTGTTCTTGAATCTGGTAGTGAAAGTTCAAGAGAAAATATTGTTCAAAATAGTCATGAATTTGGATCATTGAGAAGGAATAATTCAATTTCAAGACTAAGTTTAAGTTCCCATTTTGAGGAAATTAATGTCCAAGATGTTGTTGTGGAAAAAACTTGTGATGAAATCAAAGGAAAAGTTGAGGAAGTTGAAAAAGTTGTACAAGTGAAGTTAGGAAAATTCAAGAATGTAGAGCCACAAGAAAGTGAAGAAGGAAGTAGTAATAATATTGATTCAAGAAGATGTTTTTCAATGGGATCATTTGCTTATGTATTAGATGAAACTACAGCTTTACATGTTCCAATTAGAAAATCACCAACAAAAAAGAGTTCAAACAAGAAGCCAAATATGCCACCTTTGACACCAGGTCATAGACAAGCAATGTCTGAATGTGGTTGTGATTCAAGAAGAGAATTCAATGGATTTGAGGGATTCAAATTTGCTGAAAAATCCATGCAAAACAACATTAATGTCAATGAAAACAAGATTCTTGAAAATGGGAGTTGTAAAAGAGAGAGCTTTTCAGTTTCCAAGATTTGGTTAAGGGGAAAAAAGGATGAAAATAATAATTCAAGAAGGGCTTTCTCTTTCCGGTTTCCGGTTAGCCGGAATATTCCAGGCGCGGCGGTTCCAGGTGGTTCCGCCGCGGCCAAGAACGATGGTGGTGGTAGTAGGAGGACTATTTCAGAGATTGATATTGGTACATGGGAAAAAAATGGAGGATGTGATGAAGAAAATCAATGCTACAATAGATTGGAATTTCAACCAAAAACTCCATCTTTTGCAAGGAGAACTCTTCTTTGGCTTATGGGAAAACAAAACAAAGTTGTACACTCTTCTTTCACATCAAATCTTTAGTATTTTTATTTTTTTGAATTTATTTATTTTCAAATTTTGTTTGATAGATGTAGAGGTGAATTACTAGGGAGGAGGAAAAAAAAAACAATTATGAAAAAAAGAAGAGAAGGAAAATATTTAGTAAGTTTGGAATAGTTACTCAACACAACATTTTGCATCTTCTATATCAAATTGCTTATTAGATACTCAATTCTTTTTTGCAATTTTAGCTTAGCATTTTTAGTGTAAATTTGCTAATTATTTTCCTAGTAATTTTACAGCTGTGCTTTGTAGTGTTTGAGTTTCCTTTGTCATATATTTATGAGGCAGTTTTGGTTGTAAGTTATAAAGGCTAGTATTAAAGGTGGTAGAGTGGTTGTTGTGGTCACTTCTGGCATTCAAGAAAGGGAAGTTAAATTAAAATTTGAAATTGTAACCACTTTAATATTGTTGTTTCCGAACTACAAAATTCAGAGATATTCAAAATTCAATTGTTAGCTGAATTTTATTTTAAGAGTACTTCAAGAATTAAGGATATAAATAATAGAGTCATATTGATACCTTATCAAAAAAGAAAAACAATAATAATAGAATCATATTGATTCTATTGCCAATTTATGTATTCTCTTTAGTACACTCATATGTTATTGTTCATACAACAACATACGCAGTATTATCCCACAATGTGTGATCTGGAGAGCAGACCTTACCCTTACCTTGTGAGGATAGATATTTGGTTCAGGAAAATTTAAACACCATATTAATGGAAATATAGACAAGAAGGGACATTACCAAAAAGCCATTTAAAAGCAAAACAAAAATAACAAGATAGTAAGGTGATCAACAACGCAAGGAAACAACGGCTAGTCATAAAAAACTACTACCAATAGAAAGCGAGAATGCATGCCAATACTACTGCTATAAACACTATAGATACCTACTTTACTACCATGATCCTCGACCTCCATACCTTCCTATCAAGGTTTATATCCTCAGCCAGCTGAAGCTGCAGCATGTCTTGCCTAATCACCTCTCTTCAACTCTTCTTTGCCCTACCTTTGCCTCTCCGTAGCCCCTCCAATGTCAACCTCTCACACCTGCTCACCGGGGTGTTTGTGCTCCTTCTTACATAACCAAACCACCTAAGTCGCGCTTCCCGTATCTTGTCATCAATAGTGGCCACACCTACTTTGTTGCGAATAACCTCATTTCCGATCCTATCTAACCTGATGGGCCCACACATCCATTTCAACATCCTCGTCTCTGCTACCTTCATCTTCTGAATATGGGTGATCTTGACTAGCCAAGACTCAGCCCCATACAACATTGTTGGCCTGACTACCACTTTATAGAAATTACCTTTTAGTTTTGGTGGCACTAGAAGCGAGTCTCCATTTCATCTATCCCGCTCCAATACGATGTGTGACATCTTTATTAATTTCCCTACCCCCTGAATAATAGACCCAAGGTACTTAAAACTTCATCTCCTAGGGATGACCTGCGAGCCCAACTTTATCTCCCCTTCTCCTCCTGGAGTCAAGCCACTGAATTTACACTCCAAGTATTCTATCTTGGTCCTACTCAACTTGAAACATTTAGACTCCAAGGTCTGCCTCCATGCCTCTAATTGCGCGTTCATACAGTCTCGCTTCTCGTGTATCAATACACTATCATCTGCTAAACGCATACGTCACGGCACCTCTCTTTGGATATGGCACATTAGTACGTCCATCGCCAAAACAAACAAAAAGAGCTGAGTGCTAACCCCTGATGCAATCCTATTATAACCGAAAAATTCTGAATGTTTCATGTTGCAAAATAGCTTTTCCATTAAAGGTTTATGGAATTAAATAAGATAGTTGAAATGACAATTGTTACTCGAATGTTTATGGATAAGAGGAAACTTACAAAAAGGTGGCTCGGTGTACAAAATATTTTGTATTACGCAGGTTAGAAAATGAGTCGTACGCAAAGGTATATATGTAGACAGTCTATCGTGATATAAGTATTATTGGCTGATTTTACGATTCGAACCCGTAATCTTTAAATCACACAAAGATATAGGAGGAAACTTACAAAATGAAAGTGATTTCCATGTGATGATTATAACTTATAAGTATCTTTGGACCAATATGTTTATAAGATGATGGTCGCAGAAATATAAATATTAAGATGGAGGTGCGATCATATAAAATTAGAAATTATCATATCCAACAAAAGGTACAAATAGCTAATATAGAATATAAATAAATAGGATCGCTTTCAATTGGTTTGAATAAGTGGGAAACCATGAGGATGGAAGGTATTAAAAAAACAATATGTTAGATTTAAATATTAATTTCAAAAATCTTAGTCTTCAATTGGAAAGGAAGAGCTAGATATACTAACAAATTATACGAAGTGTGTATAGAACATGCCCTTTCTTTTATTTTTTTATTTTTTAATTCTGCGTATTATTTCTAATAGATATCAAAATTAGTTACGGTTAACTGTATGAATCTTGTGTAATCATTTTTTTAAGAGTATAGTTGGTGCGACATAGTAGTAATAAAATGAAGGAAAGTAACTTTGTAATATAATTTCTCATAGTTAAATAATTTTTCTATTAATCCAGAATAAATTTAGTAATTTTGTTACACAATTTTTAATAGTGAAATTATTATATAAGCAATCAACTCCAAAATAATAGGACATGATATTCAACTTTGGAATATAGTTTCTTTCTCTTAACTCCCTTAATTTAATTAAATTATCATATAAGTCTTGGAAAGTTAGTCAGTGTGAGTAGTTGCATTGTTGACTTAAAATATCTTTTTTCCAAACGAAACATAAAAAAATTGACTTATGACTATGTTTAGATATGGTTATCAATATTAGTAGGTATAAAAGAGTTTTCAAGGGGACACCTAAACCTTCCATTTGGGAAATTATACCATACCAACTTTGTCCTAATTGCACTAATCACCCATTTTATCACAATTTAAATAAAAGGGGTAAATTTTTCGTTTTCGATATTTTTAGAAACAATTAAAGAATACGTGAAATAATGTATCATGAATCGGAGAAAATACATAAATTCAAAAAATGTGCAAGAAAGAATTTAATTCTTTGCGTATAATATTGTTTCTCCATTCAGTATCCGATATTTGCATTCGGACTTGATTTATTTGAATTATTGTTACGTGGTTTATTAAAGAGAAAAATGCTCCTATTAAGATTTTTTTTTTATTTTGATCGGGGCTCGAACTCAAACTTCTGAGTAAAAATAAATGGATCTTATCCATTCCAGCACAATATAATCCTGAGTGGTCGACATATAGTTTGTTAGTTACTCCTAAAAAACAATAACATCTTACAATCATAAATTAATTACCTAATGTTATAAGAATAAGTTTCAAAATTCAAATAAGTAGAAAATATCCTTTTTATGAAGGAAAGAACAATTAATAAATTTTATCCTTTCTATTCCTTTGCAACTTAAAGCAGTTGGTAAAGCACAGCCTATTGAATTGCATTAAATGAATGTCATATTTTTTCTAGTATAAATACATGTTGCCTGGTGTATCAAGTATTTCACGTTCACGTAAAATTTAGAGATGGATCATATTCTAAAGAAGTGTGATTTTTTATTCATTCAAAGTTCAAAGAAGGGCCGTATCCAAATAAGTGTGGTATAAACAACTTACTTTATAAAAATATTAGTGACTGATTCCAAAACTCGAGCTCATAATTTATATATCATATGAAAATAATTTTATTGTTACTCTATCAATACTTTCGCCAGAACAATAAATGAGAATTAAGAAGAAATAGATAAGAGGGGCTAACAGAAAAAACATTAATGGCTGATGTTATTAATGTCACAGGTACAGTTAAGAGCTGCTGTCTTGGTGTTATGTATCTGACTTTAATATTTTCGACACCTCATTGCATTTGGTCCTACATCATTATAACTTGATCCCTCTATTTTTAGACGATGAATAATATAATTTCCTATTTATTTCTTTTTATCTCTATTTATAATAATAGTATAACTTAATACTCTTGAGGAACCACCAACTGATGCAGTGAAAAAGAATTGGATTCTACCATCATTAACCAAAAATTTCAAGTTCGAATCTCAAAAATACAAAATTTATAGTAGGGAGCATTTTCGCATTTAACAGGCCCTACATAAATTTGGATGATTATTTAAAAAACGAAAAATAGCCAAAACTGTTCTAAGATTATTCGATTTGGTACAAATATTCCCTTCATTCACTTACTGAACCAAAAATACTCCCATCATTATCTTTGTGGGGGCACTTATGCCTTTACGACTAATGGTCAATACCAAATAAAAGAATTACTTAAATTACACGTACTAACTTTTTATTGGTCCAATTTTAAATTATGACCCTAATTAAATAAAAACACCCAAAACCCATTTTATTTACCCAACACAAAAATCCGACTCGTCTTAAAAAATGGTCAAACTCTTGATTCTCAAACAAATTAATTTCTCCATCTTTCTAATTCTACCACCATCATAGCAACCATACTGCCACCACTTTTTTTAGTCTAGGGGCAGTTCTTGTCCTTTTTCATATTTTTATCATCTTTTTTATTTTACATTTTTCATTGAAGCTGTTATTTTTCAAAAACAAGAGACCTTAATTTTCACATTCAAATATCACATATAATGGTAAATCTTTTTTTCTTTCTCATCACATAAGATTGTCAAAGAACCCATTATGAATTCATGAGTTTTAAATTTCGGAATAATCTAGTTTTTTCTTCATAATTTTTATAAATTTTACAAACTCTTAATAAGTTGTTAGATCCAAATAATAATTTGAAACTAAAAGTTGTATGAGAATCATGATTGTGGTGGCACCGTAGTTGTTATGGAGGAAAAAGGGTGGTCACAACTATGGTGATAGTAACAACTATGGTAATAGTAGAGTTAAAAAGATGGAGAAGTTATTTTTGTAACAATCAAGAGTTTGACATTTTTTTAGGTGGGTCGAATTTTAGAATTGGGTAAAAAATGGGTTAAGATTGGGCACTATCTTTTAGTTGTAATTAGTCATCTATAGATATTATTTGCTATATTACGGATTCTTTTTATGTGGTTATAAGATATATTTGATATATTTAAGTTATTGTATTCATGAATACAGTAGCAAAAAATAGGCGTAAATTAGGAAAGTCCAGCTAATCAGTTTTTGTATTCGAGTGTATTCGACTGTATTCACGGTATGAAATAGGGGATTACTGTATTTTTAAAATATAATGTGAATCAATTAACATAATATACTCATATTACAACTCAATAAACTCAATGTTTCAGTTATAAAAAAGATTCTCAGCCGAAAAATACCCAAATATATAACAATATTCAGAAAAATTATAATATAAATCTGAATACATAAATTATATTAATTAAAAAAACTTATGAATGCATTCATGACATATAACGAGATAGTGAATATAATGAAATACATAGAATCTAACGGGATACATTGAATATAGTGAGGAAAAAAAGACGATGAATACAATGAAATATATAGAATACAACGAGATACATTGAATTATAATAAAAAAAAGACAACAAATACAATGAAATACATTAAAATACATTAAAATAGTATCTATAGATGCCTTGAGGTGATCACTATCACAATTTAAACATATAAAGAACACCAAAATAAAATGCTTTATCAAGTTCTTACAGGACAACCAAAAAGAGTTCGTACCGGCCACGCTGAGACGTAAAAGTTTTATCCAAAGTATGACCTATTGCTGGTACAACCGGCCAACAATAATCACTCAACGTACTACTTCGATCCAAAATTCGTAAAGAGCTGAAGAGTTCCAGCGGAAGGAGGAGAAGATATAAAATTGTAATGGGATGAAGGAAGATAATGGGGTGTATCAAAGTAGATAGAGAAAGAAAAAAGTGTAACGGATTAGCGTATTCAATAGCTTATGGCTAGTAGGTAACCAAAATTAATTATTTTGCTATAAACCTTAAAAGGTATCTGTAGAATATAATTTTTTTAAAATGATATTTATTTAAGATAAATAAGGTGTTAACCTTTGCTATAGGATATAAAAATTTCTTTATTTAATTGGGGTCATAAAAAAGTTTCACGTATAGTTTAAATAAACTTTTTTTATTTGACATTGACCGTTAATCGTATGGGCATAAATGAGACAGAAAAATATTTCATATTTTTACTCAATAGATGGACGGGAGTATACTTGTACTAAACCAAATAGTATAAGGATAATTTTGATCATTTTTCGTTAAAAAAAAAACTCTTTAGAGTGGACCCTTTTCTCGTGCACCACTTTATAGGCTCTTATCATAGGCAAATCTGGAAAAAAATGATAAATGATCTTCTTAACTTCAGCAAAATTCTGTATATATAATTGCATAATATAAAAGAACAGTCATATTATCATATATTTGCTTAGAACACAAATAGTCCGATGAAAATACTGGTTGAACAGTTCACTCATATACTCTCACTATTTTCAAATTCTGAGTCCGTGCTTATATCGTTTGTTATCACTACTTTTTAGAGCATTATACACTTCAATTTAACTTTTTGTACTAACATATATATATATATATATATATATATGTATATATAATTTTTTTTCTTTTTTGTTGACTTCCCTAATTCTTTTCGATTTTCTTTAACCAAAAGAATTAGTACAAAGGGACAAAAATACGAGATCTGTTAGGTCAAAGCTAGAGTCACTTGTCGATTAGTTTGTTTTCTAGTATTACCAATAGTTTTTGGAGCTTTTGGTTTACCATTTGTTTGAAGTAATGTAAGTTTGTCCTTTCCATTATCGTACTGAACAAACAGCTAGGTCAAGAAAAGGACACATGCATCATATAAAGGGAATTGAATTTTTAGTATAACAATAGGGAAGCTATATTTTAGTTTTGATTTTTCCTTTATTTATATTAAAAATTTAATTACTATTTATGAAAAAATTTATTCAGAACAAAACAAATGACACTTTCTAAAGTCTAGAATCCCACAAGCACGAAATCCTAATCTTGCATTTGAATTCAACCCCGTTACCTTTTATTTTTGATATTTCTACCTCGTTACTTTTTGTTTTTGACATTTCTATCACCTTCTCACTAACAGAGAATAAAGGGAAGGTTGTTGCACAAAATATTTTGCATTCCCGCCACCAAAAAAGAATCGTATATCTAGAGATGTGACGTAAACAGTCTCTTCATAATACAAATATTAATAACTGTTTCTATGGCTCGACCCGTGACCTATAGATCGCACGAAGATAACTTTATTGATGCTCCATGACTCCCCTTCCTCACTAATAGAATTTGCATGGGACAATTTGGCAATAAATCATTTAGCAAGAGGAAAGAAGATCCTTAGATATATGTAGTGTCTCTTAATTAAAACTTTCCTTCTTTTTTTTCAAAAAAGATACAATCAATTTATTTTCTTAAGGTACTTTCCACATGATTAAACATGCCAAACCTTACCACCATTCTTTTATAAAAAATAAACAGAGAGATTGCAAATTGAAATATTATCAAACACATTCTTGATTTATTTTCTATGAAAAATGTTTCTTTTAAGCTTAAATTTCTTATTGCCTTTCAAGAGAAGAAATGTCTTAAGTCTCACTAGTTACCCTTATTATTCACGGATACTCATTCAACGGCGAATCCATAATTTCGAAGCAGTTAGTTATGAATTGAGAGAATGTCAGAATAAGAACAAAAAAATGTATATCAAACTCTATATATACTTGAAAATTAAAAAAAACTTATCCATATTTATTTAATAAACCAAATACATGTATTATAATACACTATATATCTCAATTTTTAATCCAATGAACTAAGCAAAAGTTTAAAACCAAGTAATCAAGGATTTATTACTTCAGGACTAACTTTGTCCTCAAATCACACTAATGATCACTAATAATAACTGTGTGGGTCCAAATTTGAACAACCACAGCCATTTGACAAAGGCAACGGAAGGCGAGATCTTCATAAGCGGGACACCATACGAGGGACGACGGATAGCGGATAAAGGATAAGTAGTTGTTGCAGTATTGTAAGCCCAATAAGGGGTATTTGGAATATTCGTGAATATTCCCAATGATGTGTTTTCTAGGGTTCAGAAAGGGGTTAACTCCTAAATATATAGTGGAGAAAATACCTAGTAGAGGTATCTTCTTCGAGTTTTTTTGGATCTTTTCAGTTGAAAGCAAACCTTGTAAAATCTCTCCTATATTGAAGACTATCATTGTCATTGTACGATCACTGTCTTTTCATAAGATCAACAAATACTTTCCATGGTGTTCATTACCTAGAGTTTATTATGCTTAGTTGAGTTATCTCTTCATTTTCTTTGATTGATTTATTCAATAAGGTTTTAATATCTTTTGAATCAAAAAATTTAGCATCGTTTGTGGAAACTTTTTTAGCTGAGACTTTAATTTCTAGATCCTTGAAAATAATCACCTCTTCTTGGCCTCGCAAAGATCAACAATGGCAGAAAAAGGGGAATCAAGATTAAAAGCAATAGTAGGCATCACTAGCAACCTCATGGATTCTATCAACAAAGCCGGCCGGGAAGATAATTAAAATACAAGGCTAGGCTCCACATCTGAGGGAGATACCTTACCCTCCTGCACGAAAGCGTGAATGTCTCTCGTGAGAGGGAAACTTCAACATACGCAGCAGAACAAGCTCCACCAGCTGTGAAAAAGCTATTAGAAAAGTGGTTAACAAACACCTTGAGCAGTATACTCGACAAACTTGTTCAAAGGGATATCGGAGGCACAATGCGCGTTGACACCACAATTGTCACCGATGCGTTAGAAATTCCACGTACAGGTAATACTCACACTAACAACGATGCAGGTAATGACACACTTGCAACCATCTTAAAGAAAATGAAAGAAACGGAAAATGAGAACAAAGCGCTCCATGATCAGATGAGGGAGCACCAAGAAAAGATCGATAAAATACCGGGCGCTCCAAAGATGCTACCAAAATGTGATGTCGGCCGATTCATCGAGCAACCCTACAGTGAAGGGGAAGCCCCCCATGCTATTTCAAAAACCTTCAATATGCCAGCATACTTTAAAAATATATGATAGCACCACAGACCCAGAAGATCACATAATCCACTACGTCACGTCAGTAAAAAGCAACAATCGGTCGAAAGAGCAGGTGTCATTAGTGTTGCTGAAAAAGTTTGGTCAAACAATGATAGAGGGAGAACTGATATGGTATTCCTAATTGCCGGCACGGTCGATATCAACGTTCGAAGAAATGACAGATAAATTCGTCGTTACTCACGCGAGAGCGAAAAAGGCAGAGCCTAGGGTAAACGACATCTTCGCCGTTAGGCAAACGATAGGCGAGGATTTACTAGACTGATTCAATATGGTAAGAATGAGCCTACCTAATGTATAGGAGGGGATGGTGGTATCAACCTTCCAAAATGGGTTAAACAGAAACGGGTCGAAAGCAACAAAAAAGCTGCTAAGTAGGCTCATGAAATACCATCCCACTACATGGGAAGAAATCTATAATGCTTATTGTGTCAAAGTAAGGGCAGATGAGGATGACTTAAAATGGTTCTTTAACCAACGGATAACCTCAACACAAACCGAAAAAAGGAGAGACCGCCATAACCACGTTCGAAAGGACCAACTATCTCATTTCAATCGAGAGAGGCATCAGCCCTACGTCCAGACATCCATCCCACCTCCACCACGACATGTAGACGTCACGCTTGACACACCGTGCCACATTGACATGAGAGAGGTATGGCCCCATTACTGTCTAATCATAACTTTTGCATTTCTCCTTCAAAAATAATGTATGCACTAGAAAAACTAGGCATAAAGATTTAGTGGCCCCAAAAGATATAGTCGGATCCAGGCACTGAGAGATCGAACATTCTGTGTAAGCTCCATCATGAAAGGGGACATAAGACAGAAGATTGCATATGCTTGGGACAAGAAGTGGTAAGAATGGTGAACCAAGGACACCGAAAGAACTACTGAGCGATTAAGGACCGGCAAACTTCGCTCGTGGGTGCGATCAAGCCCAAAGACCCCTAAAACCACCTTCACCAGCTCGTGTCATATAAATGATCATTGGCGGTAGTAATGATACGATAATCGACCATGTGAAGTTCACCACTACACACAAACTCAAGTGAACAGTCGCTTACGAAGAGTATGATGGCCTCGAAGATAGTATCATCTTCGATAAGTCAGATACCCACGGTTTGTCTTTCCCTCATTATGATGCTCTAGTTATAACTTTATGTATTGTGGATACTGATGTAAAAAGTATAATGGTGGATGATGGAAGCGGTGCATGTATTATCCATCCACAAGTCCTCGTACAGATGAGACTCAAGCATAAGATAGTACTGTGCTATAAAACACTAACGGGTAATAATAATACAGTTGAACGAACCTCAGAAGAGATAATACTGCTCGTTCTGGCTGGAGGAATCACTCTGGAAATGACTTTTCACGTCATGAACCAGGAAACAACCTACAACACTATCATAGGACGTCCATGGATACACGCCATGCAAGTTTCTACCAAGTGATCAAATTTCCTACTCATGGGGAATATTCAGCATTCGGGGTGAGCAACGTACCGCCCAAGAATGCTACCGCTTTGCCCAAGATCTTATGTACACCCAACAACTAAAGGGAGCGAGTGAGGAAGCATAGCAATCAGCCATATCGGGAACCAAACCCGACATACAAATGGACACCATCAAAGATCCGGATACTGTAGAGGCTTGCAAGGCAACTGTGGAAGACCTCGGGCCCATTCAATTTGACAGTAATGACAGTATGAAGAAAGCTATATTGGGCACAACCTCTCGAAACCAGGTAGGTTCCATGAATTCTTAACTAACAATGCTGCCTTTTGCCTTCTCCCACTCAGATATGCAGGGAATCCCAAGGGTCATCGCCATATATCGGCTGAATGTTGACCCTCTTTACCCATCTGTGTGGCAAATAAGAACAAAGTTCAATGTCACAATCAATGATGCAGTTAGCGAAGAAGTCGATAAGCTGCTCGCTAATGGTTCCATCCGAGAATCAAAGTACTCTGAGTGGCTCGCCAATGTGGTCATGGTAGAAAAAAATTGGAAATGGCGGATGTGTGTTGACTTCACCGACCTAAACAAAGCATGCCCAAAATATTCCTTTCCACTACCACACACTGATCAACTCATCGACGCAATAGTGGGGCACGGACTATTAAGCTTCCTAGACGCCTATTCTAGCAGCAACCACTAATGGCAGAAGAAGATCAAGAAAAGACCGCCTTTATCACCCACTAGGGGACATACTGCTACAAAGTTATGCTGTTCGGACTCAAGAACGCATGGGCAACGTAGCAAAGATTGGTCATCAAAATGTTCAAAGAGCAACTTGGAAAGACTGTGGAGGTATACATCGACGACATGTTAGTGAAGTCAAAAAAGAAGGAGGATCACATTGATCATCTGAAGGAAGCTTTCGAAATATTGAGGCAATATGGGATAAAATTGAATGCCAAAAAATGCACCTATGGCGAACCTCAGGTAAGTTCCTCAATTTTCTAGTATCACAAATGGGTATCAAGGACAATCCAGACCAGATCAAGGCCATCAAAGGAATACTGGAGATGTTGACCAGCGAAAAGCAGGTACAGAAGTTGACAGGATGAATAACTGTCTTATTGAGGTTCATCTCACGGTCGTCAGATAAGTGCCATAAAATTTCCAATGTACTGAGGAAGGATCACGAATTACTGTGGAACTCGGAATACATAAACGCTCTAAAGAAATTAAAAGCATACATATCCTCACCACTACTACTGGTCAAGGTAGATCCAGGCGATTGCCTCCTAGTGTATCTAGCAGTCTCAGAAGTCGCGGTAAGTACAGTTTTGGTCCGTGAAAGCAAAGGTACACTAGTCTGTAATCTATTATGTCAATAAAACCCTAATTGTTGCCGAAACAAGGTACCTCCACCTTGAGAAATTAGCTATGGCATTAGTCGTAGCTTCAAAAAAGCTTAGACCATATTTTCAATGTCACCACATAAAGGTGGTGACAACCTTTCCCCTCAGGGGCATCCTACACAAACCCAAACTGTACGGTAGGTTGGCCAAATGGGCCATAGAATTAAGCTAGAACGATATAATATATCAACTGAACTGCTATAAAGTCGAAAGTGCTCGCCGACTTCGTCGCCGATTTTAGTGCGAAAACATTGCCTGAAGCAGAGTAGGAGGAGCTCTGTGCGTACACACCCTCCGACTTCTGGGTCCTCTATACAAACGGAGCATCTAACGTGTCGGGATCAGGACTCGTCCTTGAAATCCCTACATATGAAGTGATTCGCCAATCTATACGATTCCAAGAAATGACTAACAACGAGGCCGGGTATGAAGCTGTGATTGCAGGATTGAAATTAGTCCAAAATTATGGCGCTCAACGACTTGTCTTACATTGCGACTCCTAACTCGTGGTGAATCAACTCACATGGACTTTCCAAATCAAAGAACTGAGACTACAAAAGTACCAGTCAGAAATTTGCAAGCTACTACCATTATTCGATGAATGCCATCTCGATCGGATACCTAGGGTGTGAACGCCAAAGCTGATGGCCTCGCGAAGTTAGCGTTAGCCACCAGAAATATCAACAAAGAAAACGTGGTCACCCTCCTCCATTCCTCGATAGACCAGGCCGAGGTACATTTTATAAACCTGAATTGGGACTGGGCAATAGTATCATAACATATTTACAGGAAGTAACGTTCCCACAAGATAAGTGATAAGCCAAAAAAGTTCTAAATACAAGCATCCAGGTACAACCTCGTGAAATATGACCTTTACAAAAGGACGTTCAGTGACCTCCTGGCCAAATGCCTCGAACTAAATCAAACGAGGGGGGGTACTAGAAGAAGTACACAAGGGGAACTGTGGTGCTTATACAGGAAACTGTGCCCTCATCAGATGCCTCATCCGTGCGAGATATTACTGGCCTACCATGAAAAAAGAAGCCAAAGACTACGTTAAGAAATCTGAATAATGTCAAAATACACCCCTATGATACACCAAGAAGGAGAACTGCTACACTCGGTCACTTCTCCATGGCCGTTCATAAAGTGGGGGACGAATATCGTCGAACCACTTCTAGCGGGACGAGATAAGGTACGCTCCCTTTTGGTTTATATGACTACTTTTCTAAATGGGTGGAAGCAGGTACATATACGCAAATATGTAAGCAAGAAGTTATTGCATTCATATGGAAAAATATAATATGCCGCTTTGGCATCCCAAAGAAAGCAGTTGCGACAACGCACCCCATTTGATCGGAAAGAAAACAATCGAGTTCTTTGAGAAAAGGCACATCAAGTGAATACTCACTACAATATACCATCCTGTTGCCAACTGTCAAGATGAGTCTTCCAATAAAACGATATTGAATATATTGAAAAAGAAGCTCAAGGATTCCAAAGGGCTATGGCCTGAACTACTGTTAGAAGTATTATGGGCATACCACACCATACCAAAAACTAGCACAAGGGAAATGCCATACTCCTTTGTCTATGGGATTGATGTAGTTATACCCGTCGAAGTCGGAGAATGTAGCTTGAGATACTCCAACAAGACCGGACAAAGTAATGATGAATGTAGATTACAAGATCTAGATGAAGTCGAGGAGCAGGTACATATACGCAAATATGTAAGCAAGAATTTATTGCATTCATATGGAAAAATATAATATGCCGCTTTGGCATCCCAAAGAAAGCAGTTGCGACAACGCACCCCATTTGATCGGAAAGAAAACAATCGAGTTCTTTGAGAAAAGGCACATCAAGTGAATACTCACTACAATATACCATCCTGTTGCCAACTGTCAAGATGAGTCTTCCAATAAAACGATATTGAATATATTGAAAAAGAAGCTCAAGGATTCCAAAGGGCTATGGCCTGAACTACTGTTAGAAGTATTATGGGCATACCACACCATACCAAAAACTAGCACAAGGGAAATGCCATACTCCTTTGTCTATGGGATTGATGTAGTTATACCCGTCGAAGTCGGAGAATGTAGCTTGAGATACTCCAACAAGACCGGACAAAGTAATGATGAATGTAGATTACAAGATCTAGATGAAGTCGAGGAGCAAAAGGACATGGATCATATAAGAATGGTAGCCCAAAAACAACAAGCAGAAGGTACTATAACAAGAAGGCTAAAATACGTCCACTCAAGGTCGGAGATTACTTTATCAAAGCTAAAACACATGCAGCAAAAGACCCTAATGAGGGAAAGCTGGGAACAAATTAGGATGGGCCATACAAAGTCACTGTTTCAACGAACAAAGGAGCATTCCGGTTAAAAACAATGGAAGGAAAACTACTCCAAAACAATTAGAATGTCGCTCATCTCAAATACTTTAACTTCTGAAAAAAGGGGCCCCCTAAATCGTGCTTTTTTTCCCTCATCCGGGTTTTGTCCCAATCGGGTTTTTCGGTGAGGTTTTTAATGAGGTGGCAAGGGAGACGCCTCGAGGTCTGAAGTGTTGTTCATTAGCCCACCCATCTGTATGATCTCCAGGCTGAGTAATGAAGGGACTGGGCAAATATAGCAAAATCTCCATTGTATGTACAAAGTCAACACATATATTCTACGAGAATATAATCAAATCTCCAATGTATGAATGAAACTAGCATCCAATATACTCCAATAGACAGAATAGAGCGCAACCCTTATAAAGGGGTACTACTTCGACACCAGCTCGAAAGTAACATCCCAATGTCTAAGTCCATCGACTAAGATACGTGTTCGACCAATCTCGAACTACGACGGGATACTACTTCAATGCCAACTCGAAAGTAACATCCCAATGGCTAAGGCCATCGACTAAGAAATGTGTTGGACCTCGCTCGAACTATGACTGGATACTACTTCGACGCTGACTTGAAAGTAACATCCCAATCGCTAAGGCCATCGACTAAGAAATATGTTCGACCATGCTCGAACTACGACGGAATACTACATCGATGCCATCTCGAAAGTGACATCCCAATGGCTAAGGCCATTGACTAAGAAATGTGTTCGACCTCGCTCGAACTGCGACAGGATACTACTTTGACACTCACTCGAAAGCAACATCCCAGTGGCTAAGGCCATCGACCAAAAAAAGGAGTCCGACCTCACTCAAAATAAAATTGATTTGACAGTCCGACAAATGCCCAGAATGCCATAAAAATTACAAAGATTACCACTGAATCAAGAAAACAATTTCTTCATTACAACAAGTTGCTACTAGCACCTATCTTTACAATGGGCTCAAAGTCTCCCTTACAGAAATCCTATGACAATAAATACAAACCAAAATAAATTATGCATCATCCACGGTACCATATACATCTTCATACCAAGAGTCGGAAGCAAGACAGTTTGCATCGTCAGAGTTGATGTCATCCCCATCAGGCGAAAGAGCGTTGTACTCGCATGCCTCACGAGAAGCATGAGCTTTGGCACGCACAAATTGAAGCTCGGCTTCGGTCTCCCTCCCTTCAGCACGAAAAGCCTTATAAGCATCGAGCTTGGCCTTGACATGAACCCATAATGCGTATAAATGACAAGGCACAATAGGATTGGCTGAAGAGCGAGACATAGAAGGTTGCAAGTTTCGGCGCACGTCTTCTATCCTTATTGACGCTACCTGCCCAGTCATTGCGGATAACTCTACCTCCAACTCTTTTACATGGCCCTCGATCCCCTTTACCTTAAGCTCAAACGCCTCCTTCTCCTTGGTCCGCTATGACCCGACAAACACAAAAGGTATCTTCCAACACAACCGCTTCAGAAATAACAACCACCAATCTATTAGCGCTCACACTCAACTCGCCCTTATGATCATCGATCTCTGTCGCCTTCATACCCAATTCAGTGGTTAGACTAGCCATCCTTGCTTGCAGGTCGGCATTCTCAACCATCATCCCTCTACTTAATTCGAGCTTATCTTCCTTAGCCTTAAGGTATGTTTCGAGTTCACTATTGCAGCCAACAACCGTCATGAGATCCTCATCTTGCTCTCTCAGCTCTTTGACCTTGCGCGCAAATTTGTCTTCCCTCTTTTTAAGCTCTTCACGGAACAGTTGGTATTTAAGGTTGTGATGGTAGATGTCAGCCATCGCACGATGTTTTGTGTAATATTCTTGATATTTGGAGGACATCTTCCCATAGACGACCACCCTCTTCCTTTCTCGGCGCTTGTGTTCAATCTCCATGATAAGGTTCTGGCACAATAAGAAAAAGTCAAAACAAATATACAGGCCAAAAATAATAACGCGAAGGAAGAGAAAGATATCTACCCATAAGGCTATGCCGACGACATTCTGAGACAACTCCGTATTGTTTATCGCTCTAAGAGCCCGGCTCTTGGGGGAAACACGTAAAGGGGATAAAACAGATGCCACCTGATCACAGTTCGACAATATGTTTTAGTCCCTAGGGACAACTATATGCTGATCAGAGCCCTCCATCTTGACCTCCACATGAGTATGGCGCTCTAATAATTCACGAACATCCGTCGGGTCGACATCCGAACTCAAGCCATCACCTTCGACATGTAGGCCTCCTCCGACGTTAGAATATGTGCCACCCTCGGTGGAACATACGGAACCACCTCCTAGGTATACCCCTCCCATTTGAGGGGACATACTCGCCGCAATAGCATCAGCCATAAATGAGGGCACAGGTGCCGTTCGCGAAGCACCCATCTTGCTTCTACCATCGTCCACGGCCACCTCTTTCCAAAGCTCCACTCTCCTTCTTTTCCTTAGTAATGACTCATCCCCATTAGAGAATTCGTCTGCGGGGTGATAGATCGGTACGGAAGAGGTCTCTTCCCTCACGACCATATCGCGAGAAGGATCTACCATCTGTATCGGTTGAGCCCGACACTCCCGGACAGACTCACTTAGTGTAAGCTACATCCATGTAACAGCAACAACCTGTTGAAATATAGGGACTGGGGCCCTATGCCTAGAAGCTTCCTGACCTGTTATCGAAAAAAGTTATACCAATAAGCAACGACATACAATCAGTGAGTGATATAAGGGAGAATACTTACCAGACGAGACTCTCAACCCCAAATGTTTTACGAAAGCAGGCCAGTCTCGAGTCTCCACTACATGGGGGAGCATACGGGCTACCCAATCCCTTTATACCTGCAAGAGGGCGAGGTGGGCATCCGACAGATGCAAAGTAGAGGTAAACAAACACTAAGGTAAATGAAGAAGAAACAATAAAATAATAACTGGTGACACTCACATTTCTCATTCCACCGCTTCGAGAACCTAGCGGGGTCGGACACGATGTAGGCAGTTCTGATGAAGAAGTACTTGTGCCAAAACTTACGACTAGACGGGTCATCGATCCTAACTACCAGCCCTTTTGTCCTACGGTGCCTTAAATGTACCATGGTACCCTTGTGGACACCAGGTGAAAACAAGTGCAAAAGGTGGTGAACAATAACCTCACACCCAGCCAACTCCACGTATTTTGTCAATAACAGGAGTATTTTAAGTGTATATAGAGAAAGTTGAGCAGGGAAGATCTAGTAGAATCAATAGAATTCCTCCACTAACAGAAGAAGGGGGAAGGAATAACCGATCATAAAATGGTACTCGTAAAAGGCAGAGTACCCAGGCCTATGAGCTTCTACAAAATCCCTTCCTGTTGGAACAATATCAATATGGGCGGGGATGTTATACTTTTCACGGAGAGCATCGATATGAACTTACTCCATTTCGGAGACACATGGATATGAGTAGGAGGATGAGCTTTGAGAAAATTACTTTGAGACATGGGTTTCTCGGCAGCAACTCCTCAACAGTAAGAAAGCTATCCCCTTCCTCCTATATCATTCCCTCATCGCCAAAAGAGGGCGGCACGGATATCGGTGTGGCCTCAGAAATCCCTTGTCGAGACTGATGTGATATATGCATCTCCTCATCAATAATATGGTAAAGTAACATAGAGGGCTAAGAAAGAAAACGGGTAGAAGAAGAAGAAGCAAAGAAAACGTTAAACACGGGAGAGGTATGAAAAGAAGTGGAATAGATGAAATAGCCAAGAATTTTTGAAAACACAAACCCTACCATATTTATAGGATTAGGTGGAACTAGAATTGAAGTGAAAGATTGTAGATAGCACCGAAATCGAGGTAAAAATTGCAGGGTGGCATCGAAACCAAAACGATAAGCCGTCAGTCCCTGCCTCGAAAATACATATAATGATGACGCATATGTAGATGTCGTCATTTGCTGATAAGACACACCACCTAGAGTGTTGTTAAGAACGTTATCCCCACACTGTTGGCCAAGTCATAACACTCCGTGAAACCAAATTTCTCCACGAAGGATGGACAGTGTCCACTTATCGAGGACGTACCAAATTGCGGCCTTGACAAGCGAACGGACAAACTGTATGGGTCCAAATTTGGACGACCACAACCATTTGTGATTTGACAAAGGCAATGGAAGATGAGATCTTCATAGGCGGGATGCCCTACGAGGGATGGCGAATAGCAGACAGAGGAAAAATAGTTGTTGCAGTATTGTAGGCCCAATAAGGGTATTTGGAATATTGTCACGAATATTTCCTATAGTGTGTTTTCTAGAGTTTAGAAAGGGGTTAACCCTTATATATAGTGGAGAAAATACCTAGTAAAGGGATCTTCATCGATTTTTTGGACCTTTTTAGTTGAAAGCAAAACTTGTAAAATCTCCCCTATATTGAAGACCGTCATTCTCGTTGTACGATCACCATTTTTTTTATAAGATCAACAAATACTTTCCATCGTGTTCATTACTTGTGTCTTCTGTTCTAGACTTTATTATGCTTAGCTGAGATTTACTCCTTCATTTTTTTTGATTGATTTGTTCAATAAGATTCTCATATATAACAATTATCAGCTCGCCTTGATTATAGGTTGTTAATACTTAGGGACGGGAGTCCTAACTTGAAGCATTCGTATAGAGAAGGTAATAAAGCAGCGGATGATCTAACCAAACATGAAAATGACTTGCAAGTTTTGGAGAGCTTAGTGATGTATGACTTGACTTAATCTTTGTAATCTCTTGTTATGAAATTGATTGTCTAGGTATATGTATCCTAGAAGAATTAAACTATATACTAATAGTTTCTAGTGATTTTTTATTCATAAAAATATCGTTTCTACCCAAAAAAACGAGAGGATAATGCAGAGCTTATGAATTGAAAAAATAAAAAATAAAACAAAAGGAGAGGTAGATTTTAATAGAGAATATTTTCCAATGTAACTGATCATGATGTAACTCTATCGTCGATTTACCACCTTTACAAGTTACTACAATAATGTCAAATTCATAGCAAAACAATGGACATTAATATTTATTTTGAATTGTAATATCTATGCTATTACAACTATTTCTTTGGAAATTATTATTTGGAGATAGAAATTATTATTTCTGTTTTACTAGATCAAATTGTACTATTTGAACAATTGGAAATTCTCATCAACAGTAAAATACATATTAAGCCAACAAAACATTATAAAAGAAATTAAGCTTTGAACTATATGTAACCCAATGCATCTATCTATTAAGGTACAAAGCTTTTACTAAATATGGCTTTGGGCTATCTTTTACCTTATTATCTTTGTTGTACTACCGGTTTTATTTGTTGAGCCAGTCTCCTCATTATCTTCTTGTTGTTAATGCTTTTTATTGTTGCTTTTCCATTATTGTATGCATTATTGTATTTTTTTAATAATATTGTGATTATGCTTTTACTGAGCCGGGGGTCTTTCGGATATAACCTCCTACACAAGATAGGAGTAACGGTCTGCATATATATTATCCTTCCCCAAACCTTACTTATGGGGATCATACTGGATTTGTTGTTGTTGATGTTGATGTTGGTAAAGAAGAACATATAATTGATGAAATAATTCCAGGAATTGAAAATAAGCATAGATCCAAAGATTGTCACCATAAGTCAATTAATACAAGATAATAGGACATCATCATTATATGCTTTGGGTGACTACATATATAAAAATTTACACCCAAGTAGAAATTCTTAGATTCTACCTTGTGACAAAGTTCTTAAACCTATCTAAGGTGACACTTGAAATTCAAGGAAGTCCAATGCTCTAGCAAGTTTTAGGAACAAGAAGCAAGAGTAAATAGCCAAAAGCCCAATTCCAAAGAATTTATCAAGCCTCATATCCCTTTTGGGCAAGATTACTAAGGCCCAAAGTAAGCCCAATAGCAAAAACCCAATAGTTTCATAAATAGTTGAATCACTTGGAATAATATAACTTGAAGGAAACGATTTCCATGTTGTAATTATTAGTGATAGGCCCAAGCCCACTAAGGTATTGAAAATTGGCCCAGCATAGCATCCACATAAAGCAACTTGGGCTCCACTAGGCCCATTAGATTTAGCCAATGTTACATTAGCGACCAAATCTCCCAATGAATTACCCCAAGCAAGAATTGTTAGGCCCAAAATTGATGGGCTTATACCAAAGATTAGGCCCATTGAAACCAACAAAGAAATTAGCTCTTCAGCCAAGATATATGTCCAAGTAATGCTCATTAGAAAACCAAGTCCAAGCCACAAAAAGTTGAAATTTTTTGGAGGGTGAAGCCCATCACTAGTGAAAAACACAAGAAGCCCACAACCAATTCCAAGAAGTCCACCAATTCCATAGGCCCAAATACCTGATTTAGGCCCAAAAAAATCCCAAATCAAAACCAATAACAAAGGAGCTAAAGTGATTGACACAATTCCAAATAACTTGGACCATTTCTCCTCTGAAACATTTGGAATTGTCAACTTTCTTGGCAAGTCAAGTGGCATTTCAAGAACATACCCAACTTTTCTCAATACACAAAACTTTTTCCTTTGTTTTTCACTTTGAATCTCACTCTTCTTCATCAACAAAGGTACCCTTAATTCACATGATAATTCTTGATGTTTTTTCATGTCACAAATTATTGGTAAAACTGACGAATCATCGATTAGGATTTCTGCAGAATCCAAGCACTTCACTTCTCGGACATAAATTTCGGAGATAAAAGTGTAGCAAACATAGACAAGATATAGAAGAAAGAATGCCAATGCACCCCACAAGTGAATCTTGCCAAGGAAAATAATCACAAGAAGGCAAAGAACACAAAGAATCAAGAAACCAACATTTCCAATAAAACTTGACTTCTTGATTTTCCTACCATATTGACTTATTGAAATGCTTGTAATTCCAGCCACTACACTTGATACAAAGAAAGCTCCACCAATTATACTATTAAGTCCAATATCATTTGTACCATCATTCATAAAAGAAACAATACTTGAAAATAAATCAGGTGCACCATTTCCAAGTGAAAGCAAAGTAACTCCAGCTATTGTAGGGGAAAGTTTCAAACTTTTTGATAATCCCTCAAGTGAAGAACAAAAATAATTACTAGCTGTATCACCTAATAAATAGAAAAGAAGCATAAGCCAAAGAGCTAGTAACAAATAACCAAGAATTGGGATAAAAGTGCAATAAAAAAGTTGGAGATAAAATATATAACCATTAGGTTTACACCCTTCATGTGATTTAATATAAGTGCATTTTTCTTCTCTACTAATGAACTTTTCAATACCTTTACAACCAATATCTTTTTCTTGCAAGAAATAGCCATTTTTGTTTGGTTTTTTGAAGGTGGAACTCAAAGAAAAGTTGGAATTTGAAGAGTAGAGGTATTGGAATGTAAGGCAAGAAATAATAAGAAGGAAGCTAATATTGAAGAATAAAGTTAGGAACTTAGTTCTATACTTAGAGAGAGATTGAAAACTGGCCATTTTTTCGTAAGAATTAAAGCTGTGGAATTTGGAGTATGAAAACAGTTGGCTTTGTACAATATGGACTTTTTGTAACTAGGATTGGTGGGGACAGATACAAAGATTCCTTGTATTGCTGATGTTCAAAGAAAATCTCCTAGGAAAATGAGAACAGGCTGTTAAAAAACCAAAAACAAAAACAAAAAATTCCAAAATTACAAAGAGGACACGTGCAGAAGGCAAATTCAACTTGTTTGCTTATCAAATATGCGAAGAGATTATCTTCCAAATGGCAGGCGGAGTGAAAGGTTATGTTGCTCGAACTCTTTAAAAATGTTATTATTACTATTATGTGTGTGTTAGAATCTTTAAATATTATAGCTTTTAAGAGGGGATTGAATATAGAGTATTGTTTTGAAGAATTCGTGAACATGTAAAAGGTCTATTTTTGACTCATTTTTTTAGTTTTCGGTATTTGTATTGTAATACAATTATATTTGAATTCGCGTCATGTAAGACCCCATTCGGGGAGGGGGAGAGGAGAGAAGCGCGCCCTACTAAGGATTTTTTCATACTCAGAACTCGAACCTAAGACATCTGATTAAGGAAAGAATAGTCTCATCCACTGCATCACATCCTTTGATGATAGGTTTATTTTTAACTTACTAAACCGACTAGGGTTTGTATCCTAAAAATGTGCAAGAGATAAGGCTGAGAGAAAAGTCTGTTTTTTTAAAGGGTAGCTCGACGTACAAAGCATCTCGCATTCATGAAAAGTTTAAAAAAGAACCACACCTTTAGGGGTAATGATGTAGATAATCAACCCTAATGCAGCTATTATTACTTGTTTTCACGGTTTGATTCTTTGGCATATAGATCAGACGAAGACAACTTTATCGTTGCTTTAAATTTCCATCCCTCTGTTTTTTTCTTCTTTTTGTCAAATCTTTACTAAATCGGTTAAACTGGATTTGCGTCGAGCAAATTTGTTAACAGCATTAAATTGCTTTTACAAAGACCTTATTTATTCTCAAATTCCAATTTTAGGGTTTTCGTTAAACTTAAGAATAAAGGAATTTCAACCATTTTTTTTTAAATCGTTGGTGATGAATTGAAAAATTCAATTTAATAATTGAAAAGACAAGAATAATTTGTATGATATCAACTTAACTATAGACAAAAAGAGCAACACGAAAATCCTCTAGAAGTTACAATTGTAGGAGAATCCGAGTGCACATGTGGTTAGCCATTACAATCCTTTTATCTCCTCGATGATCTCATCGAATCAAAATAAATATTATTAAAAGAAAACATTAAAGTATATATGCAATATTTTATAGAAGTGGTATTGACTCATTATTATAATTTCTTTTAATTACATTAGGGAGGGAAAATATGACAGAAATACAGTATTTGAAATTGAGTTACTAATTCTTTTTCTCTTTTTTTTTCAAAGAAAAATTCAAAAATATGCTTATCTATAAAATTTTGTAAGTTTTTGGCAACTTTTTGAAAACGAGCACAAAATTTCATGTGAAATGCACGTTCAAATATAATTTCAAATACTATTAACTTAACTCCAAATATAATTTTTTTCCAAATAATTTTTATGTCCAAACGCCTAATTTATATTTCCAGGACTATTGACATATTGTGAATACACATATTATTTTTGAACAAAAAAATTACTATTTGCGTCTATTTATTTTGCAGAATATTATCGAATGACACAATGGGGATCTTATCGAACCAATAATTTACTACTATATGACACATGGATGGGATATGCATATTACCCTTTTTCAAATTCAAGAAATATTCTTTTTTTTTTTTTTTTGGCACCGTTTTGTTTCCATATACATTAGACTCTATCTTTAAGAGCCTAGGAAAGTGAGATTAGTGAAACAAAAATAACAATTCAATAAAATTTTATAATTAAAGTGTAGGAGAGAATAGTAAAATTATTTTTGATAGATACTCGGTTCATGAAGATAAAACGAACAATAACTCAATAACAACAATCAGGGACGGAGCTACAATATTAGTTGCGGGTTCGGTCAAATCGAATAATTTTTATTCAAACTATATATTTGTATTAAAAAATCTAATAAATATACACAAATTATTAATTTAGAACTCTATAATTTAAAAATATTATAATCCGAAGCCTATAAGATTCAATTCTTAGTTCTGTTTTTTATAATAAAAAATTAAAAAAATAATACCAGCAACATAAAAATCAAAAAATAGATGAAAAGTAATAGTATACATGCAAGTAAAATACAAAACAAAATGCTGAGATTTAGGTAAAGGAATGGAACAATGGCTGCTGGTATTATCAACTAAAACAAATTTTTCATAATTAGAAAGAAGGATACGTGCTGCTTATCTTCCAAATGGCTGACGTTTTTTTTTCTTTTGGAAGGGGGTTGGGTGGGTGGATGGATGGGTGGGTTGGGGCTAGGGGAGGGGAGCGAGAAATAAAAACTTCTTTATAACAATATCAATCATCCTTATGTAATAGTCATTTATTATTAAAACCAAGTTTTTCCGAGAATTATTTTTTTTATATTAGTATTAGTATGTTATAATATGTGGTGTTCTATTTATATTTTTTTCCCTAAATATTTCATCATGTGTCAGATATTCATTTAAAGATGATTCTGTTACTAAGATTCGAACATAAAACTTTTGGTTAAGAATAAAAAAGTATTTATCATTTCACTATAATCAAACTTGTCATCATACTTATAGTTCTTCATCATACTTATAGTTCGTCTTAATTACTGAATTTGTAGTTAAATAACTATATATTTTAATGAATTTTGTAATACCAATATAAGATTTAAACAATAATTATTTGTTCGAACTTATATAGAATATTCTAACTTCGCCCTTAAAAACACTGTCATAATCTTATACGCCAGACCTACAAGTTGGGAAGCTCAAACTTCCGTCTTAAATGGCTTTTTCCAAGTTGTAGATAATAAGAACAAGAACCATCACTATATGGCTTTGGCCAGGATGAAACTTTCCCTGTTGAGCCCTAGAAGATAGGAACCAAACAAAATAAAAGACAGATAATTAATGTTTTATTATTCTTTTCCTTTGGTTCTATCTCTCTCGCTTGCAGAGACAGATTTAGCGCTTTGATATCGGATTCATCCGAATTTTTAATCATCGGGATCGTGCTAGACAAGCTAATATTATAAAATATTTTATTTTTTTCTTTACCTTTTAATAATTTAAATTTAACAAAAGTAAATCAGCAGAAATAAAAACAAAAGAATGCAGTTTAAAAGATTATCTTTCTGATAATGACGAAAACTGAAATAAAATTCACCCAGAACTAGTATCATAATTCATGAACAATCTACAAATACTACAAATAATGGTATGAACGAAAAGTTTACATTTTTCATGAAAGTAGATAAAACAGAAATTAAATAGCATAGAAGGGGACGACTGAGCATGCGAATGCCTGCAGGACTACCTTCGGTATTCGGAATGCAGCAACATCAACCAACCTATTGATCAGCCACTAACTTCGAAATCTACACTAGAAGTGCAGAGGGTAGTATCTGTACAACTGATCCAATGTACTGGTAAGTGCGGAACCTAACCTCGATGAGGTAGTGACGAGACTACTGCGGGCATTACAATATATTCAACATGCAACTATTTATACTAAATAGAAAGAAAATACAGAACGAAATATAACTGAAACTTGCATCAAATAAATACGGAACCTAGTTGATCTACTAGTATTCAACTATAACCAATCCTTAAGGGTGTTTCAACATCACAATAAAGAACTTTACCAGAAAGCAATGTTAAAAACAATAACCGATGCGGCGTGCTTCCCGATCCCACCATATAAATAATAACAGTATCAATATTCACCCTTATTACTCCTTGTTGCAGCGTGCAACCCGATCCCACCAGTCCACCCTTATTACTTCTCAACACATATCACCCTTATTCCTCTTGTTACGGCGCACAACCCGATCCCACATGTCCACCTTTATCATTCCTTATTGCTGCGTGCAATCCAATCCCACCAGACAATCACATTTACCCTTATTCCTCCTGTTGCAACGTGCAACTCAATATATAAATTAGCACCAATCACAAAAATAAAGACAAGTATTTCACAAGTTAATTCAAATCTCCACAACACCTATACCTCAATCCACACAATGGAATATCACTACGATTATGAAACTTCACCAGTGTAAACTACTCAGTGAGACCAACCAAGGGGTGCCAAAAAGACACTAATAAACCAATATAAGCCAACAAGGTAATAAAATGAGACAGCCTGACCTCCACTTCTAGCGGCTTGGCCTCCACCTCTAACAGTCTGACCTCCACCTCTAGCGAGCTGACCCCTACCTCTGGCTCTTTGACCCGTACCTATAGCTGGCTCGGGAAGTGGAGCATGAATTATGGCACGAGAACTCTACTGTTGCGACTGAACACCCACTAATCTCGGACAAGCCCTCCGGATATGCCCATATTCACCACACTTAGAACATCCATCTGAATACTGCAACCGAGGAATTTGAGTCTGACCCTAACAGGTCGGCGGACCACGATAATAACTTTGAAGAGGAGGTTCTCTGATAGGAGCTGGCGGTGTGCTATAAGCTGTCTTCCCTAAAGGAGGTACATAAGGACCATGACCCTCTGAAACTTCATGGGATGTTTGAAGTGCTCAATGAAACGACCCGGGATGATGGCCACTACTAAAAGAAATCCCTGCCTCCAGACGAGGCACCACAGAACCTACCAGGTATCCCAAATACCTCAAATCAAGGTTAGATCAAATACTTACCTCATGCCAACGGTTATTTCAAAGCTCAATCACCACTTTACCTATTGATTTCACCACCAATTCACTCGTATCTAGTCATAATCAACTTAATAACATCTATAAATGCTTAATAACTCAATTCTAATGCATAATTATAGGTTTCCTAACATTTCCCTAAAAAGTCAAAATCCCGACCTCGGACCTGCTTGGTCTAAACTTGATATTCGGACCAAAACTAGAGTACTCATTCACCCCGAGCCTGGATATACAATTAGTTTTGGAATCCGACCTCAAATTGAGGTCTAAATCTCCAATTTATAGGAATTCCAAACCCTACCTGAACCTTCAATTTTTACCATAGAAATCTTAAATATTTGGTTAGAAATTCATGAAATGTGACGAAAAAGTGAAAGGAAGTGGATTAGGATCACTTATCAAAGGTTTGGGGAAGATTTGATATTGGGAGAATCGCATCTAGGGTTTTAGGATTTGGGAAATGTGAAAAATGGGTGAAAATCCAAGTTTCATTTTGAATAGTTGTAGATATCCAATCGCGACCACAGCTTCCCAATTGCGAAGCTCGCAAATGCGAGACCGGCATTGCAAATGCGAACCTGCTGTATGCCTGCTACTGTCGTAATTGAGAACCTTTGGTCACAATTGCGAAGGTTACCCCTCCCTGATAACTTCGCAAATGCAAAGATTTGTTCGTAAATGAGAACTATGCTGGCCTATGGATTCTTCATAATTGTGATAAAATCCTCACAATTGCCAAGCCTATGAAGCTCGCAAATTTGAAGCCTGATCTCGTAATTGTGAGATCAGAGGCCCGCAATAAATACGAGATCAACAGTGGAGTTTTCTAAGTCCAAGCTTACTTCGTGGCCTATTCAAAGCACACCCGAGCTCTCGGTGCTCTAAACTAAACATGCACACAAGTCTTAAAATATCATATAAACTTGCTCGCGAGGTCAAATCACCAAAGTAACATCTAGAACTATGGATTTAACACCAAAACTCATAAAATTTTCAAGATAGTTCATAATTTCTAACTTTTCAACCAAAGGTCTGAATTATGTCAAATTACCTCGGGTTTTCACCAAAATCCACAAATAATGTCTAAAAATCATACCAGACTTATACCGAACTCCCGAACTAAAATATACGCCCGATACCAACAAGATCAAATCTTATTAATTTTCCAAAAATTATTATATTTCAGTTAAATAATTTTCTTCAAAAATTTATTTCTCGGGCTAAGGACCTCGAAATTCAATTCAGGGCATACACCCAAGTCCCATATTTTTTAGGGATCCTCCAAGACCGTCAGAATACGAGTACGGGTCTGTTTACCCAAAATATTGACCGACGTCAACTAAAATTGTCTTTTTCAGCCAAAATCCATTATTTCTCAAAGTTTTCATACAAAAGCTTTCTGGTATCGCGTTCGGATTGCACAAAAATTGAGGAGAGATGAAAGGAGGTTTTTCAAGACCTCAGAATACGAAATCGGATTCTAAAACAAAAGATGACCTTTTGGGTCATCACATTTAAACTCAATATTATATTATAGATGCAGAGTATAATTCATAAATAAAAAATGTGCTATATTTACGGCATATAACGGCGTAAATTATAGTGATCCTGTTAATATGAAAAAATATGCTAGACGCGCTCAATTGAGCTTATCACCAATAGGATTAGGGGTACTTCGAACAAGAAATATACCAAAAAGTTAGTGCTGGACTAGCAGAAAATCAATGTTTATCAGAAGCTTGGTCTAAAATTCTTGAAAAATTAATTTTTTATGATTACATCGGCAATAATCCGGCAAAAGACTATTCAGAGCGGGCTCAAGGGATAACGGGGACGGAATAAATGTTGGATGGTTTGGATACTCTATCTTTAGTTTATAATTTTAAAAATATAATGAATTAATATTAAAATCCTAAATATTTACCCCATGTCGTTTCGAGTTTAAGCTTGCGCACCACAAGGTATAGATCCTTAACTTTGATATAAACCACACAAAAGGGAATAAACACACATATTTCTACTTAATTACATTAATTTTCTATAAATCTAGTAAAAACGCAATATTGTATATATAGATAGATAAACTAAAGTTTCTCTTTTAGGCAAGTCAAAAAGCATACAACTCTTCATGTTAGCTTGATAAGATGATTTGAAAAATATATTATTAATAATTTGCTATAGTGATAAATGCACTAACATTATAAAAATTCTTTACAATATCAATATAGATAATTAACTTTAAGCTCGTTTTCAAAAGTCCTCCAGATCCAATCTTTTTACATTCAATAAAGTTTTGAGTTTTATATAACCATGTAGGTATTCAAATAATTATTCAATGTTCTCAACTAATCAAGGTTTAATATCCTTTTGTTAATAATTTTATTAATATAATCCATTCAATTAAAGGGATTATTTTGCAATTTTTCTTGGAAACTTGTAGTTTAACCATTTGGTCAAGTATTAGCTGCGGGGTAGACAAAAAAAAGGGTTAAATTTCTATCCCCCCCCCCCCCCCCCCACCAACTTCTTGTCTATCTTCTGATCGGATTGCCTGGATTTTTTCAAACCCTATGCATTCAGGCTCATCTCTCCCTTCATATCGCAGTCCTCTTAGGTGTAGGGTTTTCTTGCTCGCTCGTACTCCTCCGTTAGCATTGGTTTATTTTCGGTATGGCTATTGAGGATTTGATTCAATTAAGCGGATGAAGATTTAAAAGAAAAACCTCTTATCCACAGTCAAGACATCCATCCAATACAGAAAGAGCGTCATACAATATAAGAAGTTTTACATTCCTATTCCATATAGTAAACTATATTATCCTCCATGCTTAACTTTTAATATAATTACCTTTTATATATCTAATTACTATTTATGTACATTTTAGGGGTTTCAATGGTATTAATTGGTTTCCTAGTTTAACTCTACCGTATATTCCCACTTTCTCCAAGTTTCTCTCTCCAAATCGCACCCCCTCACCCACATATCAAATCACACCCCACGATTTCCTCTCCAATCACCCACTATTTTCTCTTCTAAAACCGACGAAAATCTGTAACCCCTCCACCATTAACAATCATTAAAAAGTTTTGAATTCGAATTTAGGTTTTCAAAAGATATTATTTGTTTGGATTGGATGTTGTTGCAACGATTTGAGAATTCTCTCTACGTCTCTCTCCATCTCTCAATTAAATTTTAGTAATATGAAGCAAAGGAAAAGATAGCAACAATTCCACCATTGACAGCCATAAAAAAGTTTTGACGTTTTGAATTCGAATTTGGATTTTCAAAAATCATTATTTGTTTGGATTGGGTATTGCTGCAAATAATTGAGAATATGATTTTGGAGTTATATCTTAATTTTGAAGGGTTTTGGTGACGGTTAGACTTGATTTTGGCTGAATTCAGATTGAAACTCGAAGAAGAAGAAGAAGAAGAAGAAGAAGAAGAAGAAGAAGAAGACATGATACATTATATTGTAGAAATTATATTAAATTTATAGAAAAATAATATTCTGTTATTTATTTATTTATTTATTTTTCTTTTATTCATTTAATTATTGTATGAGAATTGAATAACATTATATAATATTTAAATTGTATGATATTATAGTTATATATAACTGAGTAGAAATAATTTACGAAAATTATAGATAAATTTTAGATAAGTTGTATAGTATATAATTAGTTGTATGAGATTTGTTTTTACTATGTATAAATCAGATACGCAATATACAAAAGACATCTTATATAAAATTTGTATTTTAAGTTGTATGTTATTGTAGTTATATTTAATTGGTTAGAAATAATGTGTGAATGTTGTAGATAAATTGTATAGAATATAATTAGTAGTATGAAATTTATTTTTATTATGTATAAATTAGATAAAAAATATACAAAAGACATATTGTATAAAATTTATATAAAAATTGTATTTAAGTGGTATTATAGTGTAGTTGTATATAACTGAGTTAAAATAATGTATATAAATTGTAGATAAATATTATTATATACAATTAGTTGTATGCAATTTATATTTAGTAAGTATAATCAGATATAAAATATACAAAAGACATATTGTATAAACATTATATTTAAGTTGTATTTAACTGGGTAGAAATAATGTATGAAATTATAGATAAATTGAATAATATATAATTAGGTTTATTAAATTTATTTTTACTATGTATAAATCAAATATAAAATATACAAAAGCTATATTGTATGAAAATTGTATTTAGATGTATGGTGTAAAATGAAGCATATGTATTTTGTATGGCTATAAGTCATTGCATAAAGGTGAATTGTCATTCTCTTTGACATGAGCTAAAACAAAAATAGATTCGCATAAATTAAAATGGGGAGCAGAAGATTGAGTCTTGCAACTGTATTTAGCGCAAGGGCAATAACAATTCAAGTTGAAGTTCCAGATTAGGCGCAATTGAATTCGAATTTTCAACTCAAAGTATATACATTAGTTGAGATACGAGGGATTAGAAGGAAAATGGTGTAACGAAATCCTCGATTGAAGGTACTAAAAACAGATTAAGAGTCTTTTATGGTGGAATGTTTATATTTTGTAAATAAAATTTGTGTAGATAGAATAAATTTACTAAACATATATATTTAGGATAATATAATTTACTATATGACGTAAAAATATAAAAATCTATATAAAATAACTCTATCCTTTGAAAACCACCTATTCCTTTTCTTCCATTTCCAACCTGCTGATATTTCTATGGATAGGGCAATCTAATTTATCCACATGGGTGGTTTCAATAATTTCACCATTCTTTAAGAGGTTTGTGTACTCAAATAAACTTCAAGGGTAAAAGATCACAGTGTCACATTTGCTTATAATTTTCCGTGCGATAATGAAAGACTACATCCTTACAAAAATAATAATGCATATAACTCCAAAACTTTTAAGATTATGCATGAAACTGAAACTGAACTTTCATTATTAAAAAACAAAATTATTAGTTGTAAGAGTTGAGCAAAAGTGGGGTTACCACCGCTATAGGTTATGATAGAACTGTAAGTAATCCTCCTCCTTAATTAGAGGGCTCGAATTTGAATTCGAATACGGAATTCAGATGCGAACCTATATATAATATTGAGAAATCACCGAATCCCGTAAATTTTGCAAGAAAAAAAGTAGGGAATCAGAGTGGATAAGGAAGAATATACTATCTATCAATATCATAACAAGAAGCATGTCCGAAAAGATTTGCATGTGTGATAAAGAAAGGCCAACCACACAACTCTTTGGAAATTTGAGGTTTAGTTTCAATTATTTATACTCTAAGTTCATATGACAATTCATTGATTATTCACTCACCCAAACACGTTCTAATAGAATATAAATTAATACTCAGCTTTGTCCCAGTTATATGATGGATGAGTTTGATTGAATATGAAGTTTAATTAAAATTAAAAAGTATAGTCACTGATAAAAAAATAGGACTTAGCCATTAAAAAATTCTGCAGCTAAGCAGAAAAATCTGTTACTAATCCTATTTACAAAAGGATTAACAATAAACTATTAAGAAATACTATGTTAGCTACGAGTGATTTAAACAAGTTATCGATAGCTAATTCAATATTCTTTTTTGGAAGTGGGTGTTAAACATATCATAATCTTTAATCTTCATGCCATTAAACATAAAACAAAAAATGAAAGTTAAAGAATTCTTAAATGCAGAATGATATTATTCTTCGAACAATAGATTAAAACGGAAAGATAACTAATATAAAATGGATCTGAGGGAGTAATACATTATTAACATAAGAAAATAAAGTCTAATACGGAATGACTCATAATTAGGATATCCCTATCAAATTAAATGACAGATGCTAAGAATAAGTATCGATTTTCTTTTGTCACCTAATTTGATTTTTTCAACTTTTGCCTTTTTCGAGCCAACTAATATTTTCAATTATTGTTTGATTTTCCGATCATGCCAAGTCAGATTAATGTTGACAGTTAAATAATGTGGAAGCATATATTTACAACTTCATATATATATATATATATATATATATATATATATATATATATATATATATATATCTATGTATGTATATATGTATCGTGTGTTATATCTGCCGATTTTCTTTTTGTGTGTGTAGACAGTTAATTTAGTTTTTCTAAATTAATGAGAGAATTCTCTCCACTTTTATAATATTTAAGATATTTTGTACTCTTGATTTATTTCTCAAGTTTGAGTTTTTTAAGAAATTTGAGATTTATCATTTCTTACAGAAATTTATTATTGTTTTCGTTTTATTTTATGTGACAATATTTGAAGAATATTAATTGGCTTTTATAATATATCACTAATGACTAGGGAAAATATTATAATAGTAGTTATAAAAAAACATATATTATATCAAAATTGAAGTGTGAAATCCATCTACACAAATAAAAGCATTCAATTAAGAATTATCTCATATCTTTACTTTAAATTTATGACCTCTCGTTTTGTTAAGAGGCAGAAGAAGAGTTTTTCTCATTTATTTTTTTAAGATTAAGACGTCTGAATATGACTACACATTTGAATATATTAAAATCAGAATACTAAAAATTAAGATTGTTTAATTTTTAACATTTAAATACATAAAATTTATTTTTATTTGAGAAATAATAAACATAAAATTTAAATGAAATACTAACTAATCTAACAGTCTATTAATAAAATATATTTTTTTTAAATATGATAATTGTTGGTTGTGATGGCTAACGGGGTGAATGCCGACTAGAGGCAGTGGTTGGTAGTAGTTTTGGTTGATGATGGTGGTTCATGTTAGGATTATGATTCCTACTAAAGACAACAACCTTCATTTGAATAATCGGATTTACAACTACATGAGCGGAAGCTAACCTGAATCCATATGTGGAAAAGTTGAGCCTTCTTCTTGATGATTGTCCTTGAGCTTTTGAACCTCTTGATTATTTCTTCAAGAATGACTTGTGGTTTGTATGTTACCACAAGAATGAATCCTCAACAATAACAATATATGAAAGGTTTACAAAATAGTATTATGACAATGATCAAGGTTTTGGCTTATGGTTTTCCACTCTATTTGCAAGACAATGGACAAATGGTTCTTACTTCAATGGGTAGAGAAAGAACTTGTCTTGTTAAAGAATGGGAACCATAACCCCACTTTATAACTCTCGGAGTTACATAACCCAAGAGACAAGAGTTACAAGACAAAAGTTATGTCTTGAGTTATGTCTTGCAAGAGTTACAAACCCAAGAGTCACAAGCATTCATGTAACCATAGTTACATATGTAACCTTAGTTAGCCCATCATAAACTAAGGTTACACTTTTGGGTATCTACACATTAGTCCTACACTTTAGTATGACAATACATTGGCCCCCTTAACATAATGTCCATAAGACCACATAATTAGGCCAAACCTTAAGATAGCACATAACATATAATTATTCATGTATTGTTCATATGTGTATAGATATAAGTCCATATATCTAGATATAAATCCATATATCTTACAATCTCCCACTTGGACGAGATATACAAACATATGTACAATCCTTGATATTATAAGTTACAAACCTTAGTTGCGCAAAATTGCTATCACAATAAAATTGTCATGAACAATCCGGTCCATCAATCATACCAACATAGGACCTAAGGGCTCGCCGTTACTCATTCGTAACTAGAACCAATCATAGATCACGTATATCAATATAACCAACGACATGGATCAAGTGTGGGTATGTAGCATGGAAATAACATAAAGTGTGGTCAATAGTATGTCTATTTACCAACTGGTTCACTTAATTGAGATCAAACAGAAACTGTAAGAGTACAATAAACTTTAAAACTGAATATCTGCAGATATAACTGAATTACTGAATTTCTGAATATAATGAACAATTACAAAAATGTGCAATACAAAACTCCCACTAAAATACATAATCCTTATCTGATTTGACACCCATACAAGCAACATGCTCATGAAAAACTTTTGGTGTCAATCCCTTAGTTAGCGGATCCGCAAGCATGGAGTTTGTACTTATGTACTTAATGCACAATTGTCCATTTTGTACTCTTTCTTTAACAACCCGAAATTTGACGTCCTTATGTTTTGCTTTCATCAAACTACTGTTGTTATTAACATATGCAACCATGGTTACATATGTTATTAGCATAAATGGCAAAATTGGAGTCCGTATACCTGATGATCTCAAACTGGTCCGAACTCCGATATGTAAGCATGTAATACTTTGTTCTATGTATGTTCCTCATGACCCTTTTGGCTGCCTACCAATGGTCCATACCCGGATTGCTTAGATATCTGCCTAACATCCCAACGATGTATACTATATCAGGTCGTGTACATACCTGAGCATACATCAGACTACCTACCGCCGAAGCATGAGGCGTCTTCTACATTTCCAAAAATTTCATAATTATTATTTGGGCACCCTTTGAGACAAAACTTGTCTCCCTTAGTAACAGGGGTGTTGCCTGGTTTACAATCCTGCATGCCAAATCTTTTCAGAACCTTATCGATATAGCCCTTTTGTGACAGACCGAGAACACCTTTGGAGCGATCTCTTAGAATCTGAATTCCTAATACAAAAGAAGCTTCACCAAGATCTTTCATTTCAAATTTCTTTGAAAAAAAAAAATTTCTTAGTTTCAAGTAATAATGCTATATCGTTACAGGCAAGCAGTATGTCATCGACATATAAAACCAGAAAAATATACTTACTCCCACTGAACTTATGGTATATACAGTCATCAGCAATATTCGGTTCAAAACCAAAAGATGTAATGACTGCATGAAACTTATAATACCATTGACGAGAAGCTTGCTTGAGCCCATATATGGATTTCTTTAATTTGCAAACCTTCTTCTCTGATTCATCCGAAACAAAGTTTTCAGGTTGCACCATATAAATTGTTTCCTCAATGTCACCATTGAGAAAATCAGTCTTAACATCCATTTGATGAAGCTCAAGATCAAAATGTGCTACTAATGCCATTATAATCCTGAAAGAGTCTTTCGATGAAACTGGAGAGAAAGTCTCTTTATAATCAATGCCTTCTTTCTGAGTGTAGCCTTTTGCGACAAGACGAGCTTTGTACTTAATAACATTGCCCCCTGAATCCCTTTTGGTTTTAAAAATCCATTTACAACCAATAGGTTTCGTACCTTCGGGCAACGTAACAAGCTCCCAAACGTCATTATCGCTCATAGACTTCATCTCATCATTCATGGCAACAATCCACTTTTGAGAGTTAGAACACTTAATGACTTGACGGAAGTTGATTGGATCATCTTCCTCAAGTCCAATATCACTTTCTTGTTCTTGGAGATATACATAATAATCATTCGAAATTGCATTTCTCCTCTCTCTAGTAGATCTCCTTAATGGCATTTCAGTTTCTTGAGGTTGTTGAGTTTGATTTACATTAGTTATATCAGGTTCCTGATGAGGGAGATTTTCGAGATTGTCTTGAACCGGAGTTGTATGATCCGAGTCAGTAAGACCAAGATCAACAATTTGAGGTAAAGACACATGTTCTTCCTCAAAGACAAAATCTTTAACAACTTTATCTCCCCACCCCCCAAACTCAATATCCTCAAAGAACCTAGCATTTCCCGTTTCAAAAATAGTTCGTGATGTGGGATCATAAAACTTAAAACCCCTGGATTTTTCAGAATATCCAACAAAATAGCTACTAACTGTCTTAGCGTCCAGTTTCTTTTCAGTTGGCCTATAAGGCCTTGCCTCAGCTGGACAACCCCAAATGTGAAAATGCCAAATACTGGGTTTATGCCCAGTCCAAAGTTCATATGGGGTTTTTATTGTAGCTGCAGTTGGAACTCTATTAAGAATATAAGTTACGGTTTTTAATATGGATTGGGACTTTTCATGAATAAGATATAGGTACCCATAACGAGAGTAATCGTCTATGAATGTGATAAAGTATTGTTGACCATTCCGACAAGGAGTAGGAAATGGCCCACAAATATCCGTATGTATCAATTCTAAGACGTCCGAAGCCCTCTTAGCACCTAATCTAGTTCTTGTTTGTTTGTTTTCCCTTGATACACTCAATACAAAATTTCCGAATTTGAGGAATCAAGAGAATTAAGAATTCCTTCTGACACGAGTTTCTGAATTCTTTGAATGGATATATGACCCAAACGTTTATGCCAGAGTGAAATAGAATTCTCATTAGTTAACTTTTGGTACCATTAAACTTGTATGCAAAGTTTCTTTATTTGAAGTTATTGTATCAACCAAATATAAGCTATCAAATGTTGATAAAACACCAGTACCAATAAGATTTGAATTCCGAAAGAGACTAACTTTATTGTCCCCAAATGTACATTTATAACCGGATATGTACAATTGGGGAACTGAAATTAAATTCCATCTAAAAGACGGTACAACAAAAGTCTCATTCAAATCTAAATGAAAACCGGTCTTAAACAACAGCCTAAATTTGCCAATAGCTTCAACTGGCACCTTCTTGCCGTTACCCTCATAGATGTATCTTTCACCATCTTTTGGTTTTCGTCAGTTCAGGCAACCCTGCATAGATATACTTATGTGAGTAGCATAACTTACCCACCAATTATCCTTAGGTACCGAAATTATATTAACTTCAGAACAAACAAGAGACAGAAATGTACCTTTTTTCGCACGCCAGGCATGGTACTTGGTACAATCTCTCTTTACATGATCAGTCCCATTACAAAGAAAGCAACCTAATTCAGTAATTTCAACCTTAGGTTCCTTATGTTGCTTAATCTTGGGCTTTACAACCGCAACTTCCTTATTTTTCCTCTTCTTAGAATCCCTTAAAGAGGATGCCTTAGAAGAAGATGCCAAGTGAGCACTTTCTGCCTTATCTTGCTTCAGCCTTTCCTCTTCTTGCACACAGTGTGAAATGAGCTCATTTAGAGTCCATTTCTCCTTCAGGCAGTTATAACTGACCTTAAACTGATTAAAGTGTGCCGGAAGAGATATCAAAACAAAGTACACAAGCAGTTCCTCAGGTAATACTAGCTTGAGTAACTTAAGTTTCGAAACAAGATGAGACATTTCCAAAATGTACTCCCTAATGTTTTCCTTGCCCTTATACCTCATAGAAACAAGTTTACTCAATAGTGCACTTGTTTCCGCCTTTTCGTTTTGAATAAAACGCTGTTCGAGGTTTTCAAGGAAAACTTTGGCATTAGGTTCATCATTCATAGTGCCCCTGAATGATTCTGGAATTGCACGCTTCATGATCATTAGACTCAAGCGATTCGAGCGTTCCCACTTCTCCATCGCTCTCTTTTCATTAGGAGAGGATGTATCCTCAAGAGGAGTAGGTTGCTCGGTCCGAAGGGCTAAGTCAAGATCCATGCAACCGAGAACGATCATTACATTCTCTTTCCATTCCTTAAAGTTAGTGCCGTTAAGCACAGAGATGCTATTGATATTGGCAGAGATCGTAGAAGCAGAAGAGTTTACTGAAAATAGAACAAAAGGATTACTAAATACATGCTTACATAAACTTGAACTTTAACTTTATAGATTCAAAATTAGGCAATTCCCATTACAAGATACCTAGCACAACATTGCTTTTAGTCTTTGGACAGAAAAACAACTTGCAAGTGGTACTCTTGGTGTAGTGATCAAACATAGACAATAAACTCCTGTCAAACATTAAACCTTCCTTTGGGCCGATTTAACATTCACATGGAAAACCAAATAATCGTCTCATATTTACCACCACAAGAATGTTCGAATTCCTGCCAAATAACACCTTCCTTTGGGCCGATGTTAAACGCATGGAAGACTAACATCCACAGTCATCTCATATTTTAAAATTATCAATCTACACAATAGAGGTTACTTTGGCAACTTAATGCTTCAATTGAAAAACTAAAATATATGATGCTATAAATTTTAGTTCCTTAAGCCATTTTATGAATCTCAACTTAATGTGTTACAAGATTAGATGTGTAACACTTGAATATTAATTGTTGATTGCTTGATAGGACAATTCTAGATATATAAGAATTGATGGACTATTAAACAATTAACATTCACTGAAACTTAAGAGAGTTGAAACATTTTTCTTAAACATTACTGGACCAGACAATCGATTGTCAAAACAGACAATCGATTGTCTGACATTTTCTGAATTTTTTAAGTCACTGGAAGTCACGAGGAAAAATTTTTCTAAGTCATTTGGGCCAGACAATCGATTGTCAAAACAGACAATCGATTGTTTGACGTTTTCTGAAAAAAATGTCTTTAGACCAGACAATCGATTGTCAAACCAGACAATCGATTGTTTGGTTTTTTCTGAAACTTTTAAGTCTCTGTAATTGACAAGGAAAAATTTTTCTAAGTGTGGATCATCCAACAATCGATTGTCAGGCTAGACAATCGATTGTTTGAATTTTTTCTGGAAAAATTTTTTCAGTCTGGAAACGTTTCAACTCACAAAAGTTAACTGCCAGAATTTTAAACGATTCAGACAATCGATTGTCTAGCCTGACAATCGATTGTCTGACTAGTTGTGACAAAAAAAAAAATTTCTGAATAACACATGATTTTCAACATGGATCTTAAAAATAATAAACATGTTGTCAACCTACTAAAATCATGCTGAATCAATGATATAATAAACAAATACATCATCTTCATAACAATCATAAGATCATGCTATTTCATGGTAGAATTTCTTGAACAAAGTTCTAAGTAAACTTAAACATGATTTCTTAAATAACATAAACCTTATGATCATCCAAATTATCCAAAATGAAGGGCGGCTCTGATACCAATTGTTAGGATTATGATTCCTACTAAAGACAACAACCTTCATTTGAATAATCGGATTTACAACTACATGAGCGGAAGCTAACCTGAATCCATATGTGGAAAAGTTGAGCCTTCTTCTTGATGATTGTCCTTGAGCTTTTGAACCTCTTGATTATTTCTTCAAGAATGACTTGTGGTTTGTATGTTACCACAAGAATGAATCCTCAACAATAACAATATATGAAAGGTTTACAAAATAGTATTATGACAATGATCAAGGTTTTGGCTTATGGTTTTCCACTCTATTTGCAAGACAATGGACAAATGGTTCTTACTTCAATGGGTAGAGAAAGAACTTGTCTTGTTAAAGAATGGGAACCATAACCCCACTTTATAACTCTCGGAGTTACATAACCCAAGAGACAAGAGTTACAAGACAAAAGTTATGTCTTGAGTTATGTCTTGCAAGAGTTACAAACCCAAGAGTCACAAGCATTCATGTAACCATAGTTACATATGTAACCTTAGTTAGCCCATCATAAACTAAGGTTACACTTTTGGGTATCTACACATTAGTCCTACACTTTAGTATGACAATACATTGGCCCCCTTAACATAATGTCCATAAGACCACATAATTAGGCCAAACCTTAAGATAGCACATAACATATAATTATTCATGTATTGTTCATATGTGTATAGATATAAGTCCATATATCTAGATATAAATCCATATATCTTACAGTTCATGCTAGTAGTTAGTAGTGATTGGTAGTGATGGCGATTATGATTGAGGATGGTGATGGTGAATGGTGATAGTTAATCATGGTGGATGGTGGTTTATGATTGAGAAAAGTGGTGGTAGGTTATAATGATGGACGACACCGGTTGTGGTTGTTAATGGTGATGAAGTGGTTGGTTGTGGTAGTTGAGGTGGGTAAGTATTGACTGTGGGTGAGAATGATAATGGTCGGAGTGATAGAAATGGTGGATGGTGATGGTCGATAATGGTGGCGACTATGATTGAGGATGATGATGGTGGTGATGGTTGACTATGGTGGTGGTGGTGGTACCGGCATAGTGGTAGTTGATAATGGTAGGCTGTGTCGGCAGTTAATAATGAATATGTGATAGTATCTTAATGAAATTAAGTCTCTGTTATAGATCGTAATCATACAGATCTATTCAGACCCTTTAAATGGCTGTGAAGTAAAAAACAAACACATTTGATGATTAAGATCTGAATAATTAAGATTTAGACTCTAAACACAAACGTACGTAATATGTAAGATCTGAATAATTAAGATTCAGATCTCTATTAAGTACAAACAAATGAGGTACTCTCGCATAACGTTTGCATATATTGTTTACGCGAAAAATAAGGAAAATAATACCAAAAATGAACCAATAATACAGAATTTTATAAGGTGATTAAATTCACTTATTCCACCAACCAAACGGGCATTAAACTTATTCCATCTTTATGTAAAGAGTGTTAAAAATCGGAGATTAAAAATTAAGTACTTTCTTCATCTTAAAACAATGGCACTACGTAAATAAAGATTGAATACATTTTAAATTTAGAATTAATTTAACTTAAACTTTCCATATTATTCTTAGTGAAAAGTTTCTATAAGTATAGAAATGTATAATATGTTTAAGACGACAAATTCTAAAAATGTTATAATTATATAATTGCTAAGACATATTTAAAATAACACTTTTAAAAGTATTTTATTATTTATATTTTGTATTCAATTAAATTATATCACGAAGAAATATTATTCAATTGTCTCTGTTCAATGTCACACGCTGTTTAGGTGTCAATTTTTGTTCTACACGGCTGATTTTAACCAAACAATATAAGCCGTCGTAGCAAAATTGATGCTTTACCAAACATGTGTAAAAAATGATGGAAGTTGATATTACAACATTGGGTCCCATCATAAAAGGATGTAATATAGCAGATGAGACTATTTTTTATTAGAGTTCTCGAGTTCGAGCTTTAGGTATGAATTTTTTTTTATATGGGTGCTTACTATTGAATGAGATCCTATGCAATGCAAATTCGAACATAGTCGGGTTTCAAAACGGATATTAAATACTGAATAGAAAATAAAATACAAAACTTTAGGTCCCAATATTACAAAAAGTCTTGATAGGTCATATCATTTTTTTAGTGATAAGAAAAAATAAGTAAAATATTTCAAGACGTGTTTAGGGTAAAGATATCATTTCAAGAAAGGTTTTTGATTCGACTTATGGATTGACAATATAGAAATAGGGTAAGGTAGTTTTGGTTTCGTGAGAAGAGATTTAACTTATTGGGATGATTGATTGTGAGGTATGAGAGATTTTTGAGTTTGAGTTTTGAAAATGATGTCGTCTTTGGCGGGAATTATTTTTTTAATTTTTAACGTGAATCTGAATTAATCGTATCCCAAAACAGATATATGATATAAGATGAGAAATAAATCAAAAATTTATTTCTTTAACATCATGAAAGGGTGTGCGGATACGTTTCACCGATGATCATTTAAGTTAAGCCTTGTAACACTATAGTTAATTTTTTGAACATAAAAACCATCTTTCTTAAGCCTAATTAACCGAAATATAGAAGTGGCCAAAGACATCATTTTTGGTGGGAAAAATGATGTCCCTATCTTAATTTGCTTAATAGAAAAATTCATTTAATCAACTCATTTTAATTAACATCCATATTTTGTTCTTCTCTTAGTGAAACGACAACAGGTATATCCTGTCTAGATAAAAAAGGAGTCGTGAATTAACAGTTAATCTATCTTAATTATAACAAAGTCTCGCGCGTAATTAAATTTGCTAAAATGTCCATTTAGAGATGCGTTAAGTTCAAATATAAATGTTAATTAAAATGGATTGATTAAATGATTTACTTTGTCAAGCAAATTAAGATAAGCACGTCATTTTTCTGGCCAAAAGAGTATAAAACCAAGTTTGTCTTTTCAGTTTTCACTGTGAGAAGAAGAAAACACCAAAGGGAGGGTTTTTTTTTTTTTTTTAAAGATTTAACCCGAATAGTTATCCAACTTCTTAAAAGTAAAAACAACCGATGAAGGTATAATATATACATAATTTATGTACTATATGTATAAATTATATATAAATAATATGTGTATATATATGACTAGAAAGAGCAAAACAATAAATTTGTTCGGCTATTTGTGTAAGGTTCCTTTTTTCTTCTTTCGAAAACATGGATAAAATGGACAAGTGAAGCATAAAAATTGCACGGGGTGCCCTATTTGTCGCCCCCATTTAACATATATCCATTTTTTAAAATTTTTTTTTAACTTGTATCCACTTTTTAAATAACTTCAGCCCCCCCCCCCCCCTTTTTTTTCTTCTTCTCTTCTTTTTCTTCTTCTTCTTCTTCTTCTTCTTCTTCTTCTTCTTCTTTCTTCTACTGCTGTTAGTAAACTTCAGTTCATGAGATGATTGCCATTAATATGTTTAGCACATTATTTAAAAATAAATTATAAATAATTACGTAAGTTAGTAGACAATAATTTATGAATATTTTCACATATGTAAGTTAGTAGACAATGAAATTCTGCTCTTTTCACGTTTATCGTTTTCAAAATTTATGGTTTAGATACCGTTGGCAATTAGATTGTTTATCTAGTATGTTAGAAAGCTTTTTAAAAAACTTTAGCTTATATAGTGCTGAGGTTTTTACAAATGAACTAAATATCTTCAGCTCTAGACAGTTACAAAACAAAAACTTCACCTCTACACACTTACAGATAAAAACTTTAGCTGTAGAGCTGAAGTTCGCCAGTTGCAAAACACAAACGTTAGATCTAGAGCTGAAGTTCTCCAGTTACAAAAATAAAAACTTCAGCAATTACAAACAATAATTTCAGCAAACAGAGAACAAAACTTGAGCTACTATGCTTAAGTTCGGCAATTACAATTAAAAACTTCAGCACACTTGCTACTTCATGCCCGTCTACTAGAATGCTGAAGTTTTGCAGGATTTCCGTTGCTACTTCAACCCCGTATGCTGAAGTTATGCGAAAAAGTTGCAATTTTTTTAAAGGGGGACAAGTTAAAACGTGACATAAAAATGCATCGAGTGAAGCCGTTTTATTGGGCAAAATGAATGGGCTGAATTTTGCCTCGAAGCCCAACCCAATACTCATATTTATATGGGAAACTTATACAAATATCCCAAAGAAATCTTAACTTACCAACCTCTAGCCATTAGTCATAAACTTACCAAAAATAGCCAACAAAAATTGAAATACCAAATAATAGGATTTTTTCTATCAAAGAATCACATGCAAAAATCACCTTTCATATTTTAAGCGTGATTAACAACATTAGATATAAGATGGAAAAGAAATTTCATGGACAGGGTAGCAAATAAGGTGATGAAATATATAAATCTATACAATATTCCAAAAATCTAAACAAAAAATAAAATTTTTCAATGAGTATAGTTGAAATTCATTGAAAATATATAGATAAGTCAATATACAAAACTCGAGGAAGATTGGAAGTAATTTGGACTGGTTTTGTATAAAAGTTCGTAATTAAATCAAGTCCAAAAAAGTCATATGTATCAAACATGTATCACGCATGAATCTCACACACATGTATTTATGGATATACATGAGATACACAATTGATACAAATATAATACATGTGATACACAAATGATACACACTGTGATACACATATCAATTTTTTTTTTCATGTTCATCTTTTACTTCGAATTTTCAATTCACACCACCTCAATACTTCACCAAATCATCCCAAAATTGAGATTCAAGCTCCTTAAGTTGTGTCCAATCTATTCTAATAACACCACTCAAAACTGTGAATACCTAATTTTTGCATACTTTTAATACTAGTATTTGGATGATTTTTAGTTATTTGTGCATTTCATATTGCATTTCCTTTATTTAAAATACCAAAAAATATTTTTACCTTTTGTTTGTATATTTTACTTTGCATCTTTAAATTATATATTCCAAAAATTTTTTTTCTTGCTACTTATATATTATCTTGAGGACTAAATAAGATAATTAGGGGGTAAGGGATTGGGCTAGTATATTTCAATTGAATTGAGCGGAAATTGACCCAAAAATCAGAAGCCTAAATAGCCCATACCCGGTCCACAAGGGGCTTGCCAGGGGAGGGTTGAAACGACGTGTTTTGTATCAAAACTATGTTGTTTCATTTAGTAATCTAAAGACTTGATCTCATCCATCAATAATCCTTGATCCGACGGCCTTGATTTGATATCCCATATCAAATAAAGTACCTAAAAAAAATCAGACTTTTGCCATTCTCCTAGCCCTAATCATCCTTATCTCACCTCTTACCTCTCTCTAACCTCTCTCAAGAGCCTCCTCCTCCTTCACTGCCACCACCGTGCGCCGCCGCCGGTGGTGCTCCAAACACCCCCAACTTACACCATTCCCTTTATCTCACTACCCTATCTCCGAATCTAAGACCCATATCCTCCAAATCTCCACAAAACTCCATACATTTAGATAAATCCAAAAAAACCCTAGCTTTTCCATTTTCATAATTGATGAGGTTCCACACCCCATTTTCACATAAGACTTCTATATACGTGTATGTCCTTCTTGGTTCTATCTCTTTGTGTTGGTTTCAAGTCCAAACTCCGACCACTATTTTCCGGCAAACTCGTTGGTGACCACCTGTCCGCGAAGGGTCTGTTTTATGCCATTTTTTCGACTCAGACGATCCTTTCTTTCTAGCACGACGCTAAAATCCAATGGGTCCAGCGTGTGCTAAAAAGAAACGTTCATTTCTAGGTCGAGCAGCCACCATTCGTCGCCCTCGGCATCCGTCTCGTTACTCGATTTGGCATTGAATCCCTCTGTATGGTAAAATACCAATTTCTTTTCCCTATTTTTATCCTTTCTGATTTTCTGCTCTTGTTTTAGTATTAGTTCTAAGGTTTAATTTCCATTAATATTCTGTTATTTATGTGCAATGAGTATAATTATATTGCATTTTGACTTTATAAATGTGAATTTCAATTCTTCGACCTAGCCGGTCGAGTAGTTCGTTATTGCCTGTTAGTTTTGATTTTTTTTGTTCATCGACCTAGCCGGTCAAACCCTTTTTTTTTCTGTTCATTAGTTCTGTTTTTTATTCCTCGACCTAGTCAGTCACTATTTTGCATAGAGTTATTAAGCCTGAATTTTCAGTTTTAGACCTAGTCAGTCGAATAGCTAAGTCTTTATGTTAATTTCATGAAAAAATCAAAAGATTAGTTCAATTGTTTGTATAGTTAGTCGTATATTTATTTGTTATTAATCTTGATAGTTTAACGATATTCGCTTAATTTCTGTTTCAAGCAATAGTTTGTGAAATTTAGTTGTTATTCCATGTTAGTTTGTACAAATCGAATTCATTCTAATCTAGTTTGTCTGAATACTATGTTCAATTGCATTTTGAGTCTTGTTTCTACTTTGCTAGTTCATATTTGGTTTCAGTGTATAAGATAAATTTCAGTCATGAGTAGATAAAAACCGAACACTTGAGTTTAAAGTACGTGTTTGTTGGGTATTTTACTGTTTAAACATGCTGGAAATGCAACTGCTCTATTTTGTGTCAGAATTTGGTGAAAAATGCACTGTTTTGGCACCAAAAGTTAGTACTTTTGGACAACTTTTTGGTGAACCAAAATCTGTCCAAAATGACTTGTTTACCTACTTAAAGAGGTCATTCTTTCATACCAGGGGACATCCCCGACATCCCAGGATACATAGCTTCTGAAAAATCTTTTACACTCAAGAATACACAAAACTCGGGAGCAAAATTAATAGCTGAATGTCTAATAGTAAGCTGAAACTTGAGAGTTCTGGAGTGAGTTTTCTGAGAGAAAATAACACTTTAAAAAACAAAAGTCCATACAGCTAGTTTATAGTTCTTCTTTCACTAAAGATGCTGAGTTTTACGGTTTGTTCTTGGTTGTTTTGGGTTCAATTTATTGCTGTTTTTTCTACTATTTCTACTGTCACTGCTGCTGCATTTTTGCTACTGCTGTATTTCTGCTCTTCAGGTAACCTGAGAAGCTTATCTTCTGATACTAGCCACTCGTGTTGTATTTGTCCTTTTTAATTTAAGGCCAAATAGTCTCAGTTGTAGAAGTAATATCTTCTCCTTTCATTAGTAAAGTTCAATTAAAAGGCAGGATATATTGTTATATTAGTGTAATAAAATGGGCATGGCTCAAATATAACTCTTCATGACTATCAAATAATGCATGTTTTGTTGTTCCTTTAGTTGTGAAAGATGAGTATGGATGAAAATGTTCTCCTGTTTAATTATACAATTTATTTTAGAACTCTTTTTTATATAATTATCTCACTGGGATTTTGCGTATAGATTTAAAGTTAATAGGTGTTGGAGTAATATAAAAAATGTATTTTTATTTGTTTGTTAAAGATTCGATTTCATGCATATGTCAATTTTATTGATTAAGATGATAGATTCCTTTAATGATGGATGATGACAAGCATTTTGGGCTGGGATTAGAATTTTAAAAGTATAAGAAAAGCCAGTTGAGATAACTAAGGCAGAAAAGAGACTTTGCAATATTGAAAAAAGTGATCTTTCAAGAGAACTCATGTTGGGCTTTTAGTAATTTGTACGTATGGTGCTCTATTTTTTTTGAAAATAAATAAACAAATTAAAATAATTTAACCTATTATCAAAGAGGGATGACTCGTTCTTTTCAAATACTTGTAAACAAATTGGTGCATATTTTTTATAATAGTTTGGATGAATAAGCTGAAATACTTTTTCTTTTGCAATTAATTAAGTACCAACCATTTAAATGCTAGGCAATTAGTAGGTGCGCTTTAACTTCAAGGACTCGCTTGTGTAGCATGATGTTTAACATTTAATAAGTCAATTCATCAATTTCTCATATTCAATAGTTCATAAATATTTTGTCATAATTGCGGATTCGCTTGCGTAGTGTGGTAGTGACATTTAATAAATTTTCAAAAAAGGGAAGTTATTTTTTCCTCAGAGCACAATTATAGTAATTTTTCAAAAGTAAATATCGTGCTAATAATAGGTTGTCATAAATGCGGATTCGCTCGTGTAGCGCTGCTATGATTAAATAATAAGTTTCGTAGATCATGCATTCGCCTGCGTAGTGTGGTCATGAATCTTATTATTCAAAAATGTTATTTAGTTTTTTTAATAATCAAGAGAGAAAAGCAGATAGGTAAAACATGAAAATTATATAAATTACAATTTTTGCCAAATTAACTTAAACCAAATTTTAAGTCAATAAAGCGACTATGCTAGAACCACGGGACTTGGGGAATGCCTTGTACCTTCTCTCTAGACGACATAATTTCTTACTCGAACTTTTTTTTCGCATATCGATAAAAATAGAGTCAACTTTTCTTTGACTAGAGATTTAAATAAAAGGTGACTTGGAACACCGAAAACCAATTCCAAGTGGCGACTCTGAATAATAAAATAGTTCCTATTTCAAAATTGTCAGTTTATTTGGAAAAACTCTTTAACCCACAAATCCATAATACACAGATATATTCTTTTGCGGGGGTGGGAAAAAGGGGTGTGACAAAAACAAAGCAAAAATTTGGTATGTTTTTGCTACAAATAACCAATTGGCTAAATTTAGTAATATTTTATCAATTGGCCATTTTTGTAATAAGCTACTTATAAATGGACATAGCTGATAATTTTTCAAAAATATCAAAAGTTTGCATTGGCAAGCTAAACTTCAGGAAAAAATGTTTGATGTTTGTCCTTGACGAGTCAAACTTCAAGCATAAATATTTTCTTTTTCGTGATTTTTAGTGCGGGCAATGCACGGTTAGCCACTATTAACATATGTATTTACTTTTAAGCCACTGTTTAAAATATTTTTAGTTTTTAGCCATTGCTTGAATAAACTTAACTGCCCAGACGAAAATACCCTTCTGTTCATGTCCTTAACTTTTGAACTTAACTTCACGACTACACTTCCTTAACGTTTCAGGACTACACGTGCTTAACTTTTGAACCTCGAACTCTATGTTCAGGACTTTAGGACTACATGTCCTTAACGTTTGAACTTAACTTCAGAACTACATGTCCTTAACTTTTGAACTTGTAGCTTAGTTCAGGACCAAATGTCCTTAACTTTTGAACTTCGAACTCAAATTTCAGGACCAAGTGCCCTTAACTTTTGTACTTGTAAGTCGAAGTTCAGGAACAAGTGTCCTTTTTTGAACTTGTAACTCAAAGTTAAGGACCTATTGTACTTAACTTTTGATCTTGTAATTGTAAGTTAAGGATTGTGTCCTTAACTTTTGTACTTGTTAGTCTAAGTTCATGATAAAGTGTCCTTAACTTTTGAACTTATAAGTCTAATTTCTCGACCTATTGTCCTTAACTTTTTAACTTGGAACTCAAACTTGAGGACCAAGTGTCCTTAACTTTTAAACTTGTAAGTCTAAGTTAAGGACATATTGTCTTTAACTTTTGAACTTGTAACTGTAAGTTAAGGACTGTCTGTCCTTAACTTTTGAACTTGTAAGTCTAAGTTACGGATATATTTTCCTTAACTTTTACACATATAAAGTTAAGGACTGCAAGTCCTTGTGCATGTACTTAACTTTTGAACTTGTAACTGTAAGTTAAGAACTGTCTTTCCTTAACTTTCGAACTTGTAACTCTAAGTTCAAAACTTCAGAACTACATGTCTTTAACTTTTAAATTTATCTGTAAAATTTTCATGTTCAAGATTTTTGATATGAATTAAAGTTTATGCCTACACATGGTATCAAAAGCCTTGATTGTTTGAACCATTAATTTTTGTTTACTCGTATAGTATGAATGAAATCATCGTGGCTTTGATTGGAAAAGATTCTCTTCATCAAATCTGCAAGAAACATTAATATTCATGTTTTCGCTTTTCTCCAAATTTAGAGTTTTTGTCTGTGTCATATTATTTATATTAGTTGATGTTGTTGATGATATAACGAAAGAATAGCATCTACTAAACAATTAAAATAATGATTTTAAAGCTTATTTCTCCCAAATTGTTTTGACATAATGGGGACGCTTCAGGTTGCTTCAATTACAACGTAAGTATGTAATACGTTTTGGGAAAGAAAAGTAATGGAAGAAAAAGTAAAAATATCTTTTAGTACTAATTTTAAGAAAATAGTAAATATTTTTGGTCAATATTAAAATTACTAAATAAAAAATAAATACCTCTTAAACAGTGATTACCCACGCCATTTCGACATTTTTAGTTGAGTATGTCTAAATTTGGTCGAAGTAACTAAACTATGCAAATTACACTTTGACTATGACTTAAATGGCGACCCCAAATTCGATTATATGTGCACTGCCCCTGCTTTTAGTAGCCTTTATTGAAAACTAATATCACTTTTAATATTTAGTAATAATTTACTTTTAATATTTCACACAATATGTTTAAGTTTACCAGATTCAAAGCTTATTTTAATATATTATACACATATTTAGTTTAAGAACGAAAGATCCAAATACTCTCATTTATTTTTTTAAATTTCAAGTACATTCCAATTAAGACGCGTAAAATGGAAGAAATGACTAAAACTTTCAACAAAAGACAAAAAACAAAAAGGAAAAAAAAAAGTTATATAGTACTAGTCTGTGTGACATATGTCAGGTGGTACAGGTAAAGTTTAAAATTTATCACCATTGTACTATAGTAGGTGTGACATATATGGCAGGTCGTACATGCATTTTTTTCACACTTTAACTTTAAAAAAGGTGTGCATTTGCAAACTATTAATAGCTGTACACAATACAAATTATGTATTCAAGTATTATCGGCACATGATTATACTAGAATGCATCAAATAAAGTTGTGTGTTGTGATTATTAAAATATATTGTACAGTCCTATAGTTGGTAGGAAAGACATCTTCATGGAAGGTGACATGACGTGAGATGAAGATTTTAGACGTTGAGGGATCAAAGCATAGACATGCGCTTTGAGTAGTAGAGTAGCCGAAGAGGACACAGGCACGAGATCTGGGTTCCATTTTGTGTGAGGTGTAGGGCCGAAGCCAAGGGAAACATTGACAGCCGAAGACACGTAGTCTGGCAAGATTGGGGCGCTTATGGAAGAGAGACTCAAAGGAGGAGAGCATCGAGAGATTTGTCTTGGGAAGACGATTAATGAGATAGACTGCAGTAGCAAAGGCATAAGGCCCGTAAATGAGAGGTATAGAGGCACGATGAAGGAGAGTGAGGCCAGTATCGACAATATGACGGCGACGCCGTTCAGCATAGCCATTGTGTTGGGGTGTATGAGGAGGTGAAGTGAGATGTGAGATGCCATTGGAGGCAAGAAAAGAGCGTAAAGCGAGGAATTCACCCCCATTGTCAGTGTACAGAGTAATGATTTTAGCAGAGAAATATTTTTCTACAAGGGATTTAAAAATGGGGAAGGTTTGTAAGACATCAGATTTACGACGTAAAGGAAAAAACCAAACATACTTAGAAAAGTGATCAACAAAGATGACATAATATTTAAATCCTTCATTAGAAATAATTGGAGAGGTCCAGACATCGGAGAAAATAAGCTCCAACTGAGCAGTAGAAGATAAACTGGACTCGGAAAAAGGTAACTTATGACACTTATGAAGCTGGCAAGAGACACAAGCAAGATCAGACACATTACTGGACGCTATACTGCTAGAAGACACTAAATGACGCAGGATTTTAGTTGACGGGTGACCAAACCGAGAATGCCACAAAGACGCAGAGAGCTTTTGTGCGTGAGGGCGGACGAGGGACTGGAAGCCGCCGGCTAGTAGTAGGTGTTGCCCCTAAGTGGGCCGCGAACGAGTGTTGCCCACGTGCGACGATCCTTCACCTGAAAATCAGTATCAGAAAGAACAACGTTAACATTATTGTGACGACATAATTGGGCAATAGAGATCAAATTTTTACGCATATGTGGAACACAGAGAGCCCCAGGTAATAAAAGAGGGGAATAACTGTTAAGTTGTCCAGTATGTGTAATTGTCAAACCTTCACCGTTACGAATAACCACATTGTCGAAACCAGTGTAAGGACTGTGAAGAGACATGTTGGCAAGATCAGAGGTTATGTGATGAGAGGCACCAGAGTCCAGGATCCAATCGGATGTAGAGGGAATCGTCGGAGAATGATGGGTTGTGTGAGCAGCCGGATAAGGCGGCGAAGCATAAGCTGGCCGCGGCAGTGGTCCACCGTAAGGGGGATGATTGGCACCGGAGATGGGATAGGACGGACAGCGGCGCGTGGAGTGGCCAAATTCACTGCAGAGCTGGCACTTCCCATTGTACCCGCAAGATTGGCCATTGCTGGAGTAACCATCGCGACTGGAGGCTGAATCGCGGCTGCTACGGCCGCGCCCGCGGCTACCGAAGCGGTTACGGCTGGATTGCTGTCGGGCGACGAAGGCAGCCGATGGAGCCAAATAAGATGCGGTGGAGGAGGCCGGCGCACGAGCAGTAATCTGAGCCTCCATGCTTAACAACTTGCCATGTAATTCAACAAAAGAGATTGGAGACTTGCGGGCTTGGATGGCATGAGAGAGTTCCATATACGGGGCATCAAGACCATTGAGAACCTTAATGACAAGATCCTCAGAATCAACAGTACCACCCAGGAGAGATAATTTATCCACAATAACGCGAATACCGTGCATAAAATAAGTAATAGATTTGGAACTTTTTACCGGATTATGGAGCTGCTGTTTGAGAGCCATGATACGACCACGAGAAGCAGTGTCGTATGTGCGGGCGAGGATGTCCCAGGCCTCTTTAGAGGTTACCGCAGCGGCAATGAACGAGATGATCGTCGGTGTGATCGACGAGATGATGGCACTAAGAATAAGATCGTCCTGGCGAACCCAGTAAGGATATGCTGGATTGGGGGAAGTTACCTCCTTGTCGATGATAGTGGCTGTTGGGCACGGCTTCGAGCCGTCCAAGAAGCCGAAGAGGTCGTAACCCGTAAGAAGGGTTCGGAATTGAAATTTCCACGCCAGGTAATTAGTGGAATCCAATTTGAGTGGGATCTGAGCCGATGCATTGATGGCAATCGGCTGGAGAAGATCGTTTGAAGTCGTTACGGCCATGAGGCGTGATGCAATAGAGAGGAGGTGCTGAACGACGTCGAGACAAAAATCAATATCATAATGAATAAGCTTCACAAGTTTCTTGATTCAAATTTCTGGTGACCAACAGCAATATAATATAATTGCTATGTAACGTTTGACTAACCAACAATAGACGTTCCGTTTCTGAAGAAAAGATTGGCATGAATTTCCTGGCTGGACCATGCTTTGATCAAAGTGAAGGAAAGACTTCCTTTTTTGTTTGTATTTTACGATGCTATATTCATTTTGTTCTTGACATTGGCTGCTGACGATTTCTAAGTAAGTTGTTGTTGTTAGTTGGCTGTCTTAAACTCATAACAATCCTTTAGTAGAAATTGCATTATTGCTGTTGTCTGGACGTATTCTAAAAATCAAGAAAGCTTGTGGGTTTAGTGCAAGTTTGGGTAATTTGAAAATTTTGGTATATTGTATTTCTAGTCAGGCGGTTGGTGTAAGGTTTTACTTAGAAAAGAGGAAGAGCGGCCGAGAAGGCCAGCAGCGGCGGCGACGGACTGCCGATTAGTGCAGCGGTGACAGCAGCGCGAGTAGGAAATAATTAGGGTTTCTTTGGCGATAAGCCACTGGCGTATGATACCATGTAGAGAGTTTTGGGAGAAGTTATTTTCTCGTATTGCTTACAAAGGTATATATAGAGTACAGAGAGAAACCAAATCCTACCAACTATAGGACTGTACAATAATAAAGGAAATCAAATCCTACCAACTATAGGACTGTACAATATATTCTAATAGTGATCACTCGATATGTCATTTTGAGTTCTGGCCTTTATTTTCGTATTCCTAGACCTAGATTAGTTCCATTCAGTATTTCTCGATTTGCGGCCACAGTTCGTTTCTTTTCTGGAATGATTTTATGTGAAAAATTGAAGAAAACATGAATTTTAGCTTTAAAAATGATTTGAGTTGACTACGGCCAATATTTTATGTATGATTTGAATCAAAATTTTGACGATCCCAGTCCGTATTGTGATAGACTTGAGCGTATCCCCGAACTTTAATTCGTAAGTCGCTAACTTGATTTGACGTGATTTGTTGAGAACTAGTAATTTGAAGGTTTAAAGATTTTTGAGGTTTGGCGGTAGATTGACTTTATGGCTACCGAGTTTGGATTTTGGTGCCGGAACTTGGCATACATTCATTTTACTATTTAAAACTTGTTTGCAAAATTTGGTGCAAAAACGAAGTTGATTTGGTAGGATTCGAACGCTCGGTTGTGAATTTGAAAGTTCTTGAGTTTCTTTGGAAATCTCATGCATTTTGATGCCCGATTCATAGATATATGTATTATTTTGGTGTTTTGATCGTGAGAGTAAGTTTCGAATAGGCTACAGACCATTTGAACTTAGAAAGAAATGCTGATTTTGGCTGTTGTTGATATATGGTGTCAAATGCTTCGCGATCGTGAATGTTAAGACCCAAAGGGTCATCACCTGTTTTAAATGAATTATGTGCTTCTAAGGCCTTAGAAACCTCATTTAGATTCACTTCGATTTGCGTGCACAGTACGGACGAGTAGCCGAAAAGCTTAAATGTAAAATTATGTGAAAAAATCTAAATTTTGATGTTAAAATGAATAAATTTGACTTTGGTCAATATTTTGGATAAACGGACCCGGACCCCTGATTTGACGATCCCGGAGGGTCCGTATGAAAATATGGAATTATGGCGTATACCCGAAATCGAATTCCGAGGTCCCGAGCCTGAGAAATAAATTTTTAAAAGAAATTGGATTTCTTAAATTGTTAAGGAAAATTGAAATGATATTTGATTAGAACATGTTGGTATCGGGCCAATATTTTAGTTCTGGCACCGGATACATGTCTTATATGTGCTTTAAGTCATTTCTGTGAAATTTGGTTAAAAACGGACGTCGTTTGACGTGATTCGGACCTAAATTGGAAAATTTGAGGTTTTATGAAGTTTGAAAGAATTTTTGGATTTTGAGGTTTAATTCGATGTTTATGATGTTGTTTTGGCGATTTGATCGCACGAATAAGTTCGTAGGATGTTTTGAGATTGTATATATATTTTGTTTGGAGCCCCGACGGCTCAGGTAAATTTTGGATAGGCCACGGGATGTATTTTTGAACTTGAAAGTTTGCTGGTATAAATGAAATGCGAAGCCCGGCTTGCAAATGCGAAGGTTTACTTGCAAATGCGAGATAACTAGGCTTGAACCACCACCGCAAATGCGATAATATACTTTGCAAATGCGAAGGTACCCATGATGGCCAGGGATCACAAATGTGACCAAATGGTTCGCAAATGCAAAACTGGGACTGCCACAAATGCGACATTTTTGGTCGCAAATGAGAAACTGGGACTGTCGCAAATGCGACATTTTTGGTCGCAAATACGAAGTCCCTCATTTTTTTAATGTTCGCAAACGCGAACTTCACTTTGCAATTCCCATATCTGAGGGTCGGGGTTCGCAACTCCCATATCAGAGACCTGCAATTTTCTATTCTTAGTCGATTTTTAAGTCATTTGCACACTATTTTCAAAATACAGCTCCTATCGGCGATTTTCCAAGAACAAATCTTCTTCCAAATCATATTAAAGCTAGTTTTACTCATTTCTTTCAATCATTTACATCTTTTAACATGATTTCAACGTAAAATCAAAGATTTTCATGGGGAAATTGGAGGTTTTGGGGAGGAATTAGGTTTTTCAAAAATTGGGGATTTGGACCTTAATTTGAGGTTCGATTTCAAAGCAAATTATATATTTGGGTTTGTGGGGGAATGGGTAATCAGGTTTTTGTTTGAACCTCGGGTTTTGACCACGTGGGCCTGGGGGATACTTTTGACTTTTTGGGTAAAACTTTGGAAAACGCATTTTCATGCATTGGGATTGATTCATTTAGTGATTATTAATATAATTAAGTAATTTGTGATTATATACGAGCAAATTGGAGGTGGAATCACGGGGTAAAGCTATAATTGAGGTTTGAGTTGTATTCAAGGCATTGAGGTAAGTGTTTGGTCTAAACCTAGCTTGAGGGACTAGGAGTTGAGTCTTATTTGCTAATTGCTTCTTGTTGAGTACGATGTATTGGAATGGTGGTGAGTATCTATACGTTGGTGTCTAGCATGACTGTGGGTCGTTAAATTGTGAATATCTTGATTTCATTATGTTTCTCTTGCCTTGGTGTTGATTCCTATTTGTTGAGAAAAATTTGTGAAAGAAAATTGTGACCTATGAACATCGGGGAGCATTGGCTCAAGTTATGTTACAATTATGATCATATATGAAATGGTTGAACCCTTTTGGAGCATTGGCTCGAGTGGTAAAGTGAGATATGAAATAAAAGTGAAAGGAAGAGAAAGAGTATTTATGTTGTTCCCTTGCCGGGACATTATTGCTTATTGATTATTTTCCCTTACCGGGACGTTAAGATTGTTGATGTGTACCCTTGCCGGGATTTAATTATTTTAATTGTGTTCCCTTGATGGTATTTCTATTATTATCTTGCTTATTCCCTTGCCCCTTGTTTGTGATTGTTGTTTGGGTCAGGAAGAGTGTGAAAGCATGAAGGGTGATGCCGTGCACTTATTGATTTATGATTCTTTATTGATGTCTAGTTATGCTTCTTTCTTTGTTCTTTGATGATTTTTATTCGGAGTTGTTTTCTTCCCCACATCATGCTCCACCCTTCATATTGACTGGTTAATTTCTGTATCTCGATTCCGCTGTATATGTATATACATAACTGCACATGTTAGGTGGTAGTCTAGTCTAGCCTCGTCACAACTTCGCTGGGGTTAGGCTAGACACTTACCAGCACATGAGGTCGGTTGTGCTGATGCTATACTCTGTGCTCTTTTGCACAAATCCAAGTGTCAGAGCAGCTTACGGTGCGCAACAGTAGTCAGTGAGCCGACCTTCAGTCCACGAGACTCCGACGTAGCCTTGCTGGTGTTCGCAGGCCCAGAGTCTTTTTTTAGTTTTCATGTTTTGTTGACATTTGTTTTCGAGACAGACTATGTCCTTTATTTCAAATTGTTATTTCTAGTAAATCTTAGACAGTCCATGTATTGTTGGGGCACCAGGTGCTGGGTAGAGACTTGATTGGTTTTCTAGATGATGTTTCTATATTTAGTTCAGTTAGACCGCGAACACGACGGTAAGCTGTAAACCTTCGTGAAGGCAAAGATGTGCTCGCGTCAGGTCCTTCCCGAACACGAAGAAGACTTGATGCCAGTGATTAAAACAATTCAAAATCGGGATTCATCCCATTTCTCACCATTTTCAAGTTTAGATTTGGCCTAGAGGCGATTTTGAAGAGGGTTTTCACCTCAACTTCATAGGTTTATAGTTTTTAACTTGTTTCCTTACATTTACATAAACATCCATTAATCTTTAACCTTTAACCTATGCTTTTTCATGGTAGAAATTAGATATTTAGGTGGAAATTGGGCATTTTGAGAAATTGAGATTTATACCTCAAATTGAGATCGGATTTCGAGACTTATCACATAACCGAGCTCGAGGGTAAATGGATAATTGAGTTTTAGTCCGAATCTTGAGTTGTGACCAAGCGGGTCCGGGCTTGACTTTTGTTGGCTTTTTCAAAATCATTAAAAACTGAATCTTTTCACTCATGGGTAGTTTCTAAAGCTTATTTTGAATTATTTGAACTATATTTGATGAGATTTGATTGGTTTGGAGGCTTATTCTAGATGAAAAGCCGTGGTTGAGCATTGATTTGGTTAACGAAATGAGGTAAGTGTCGTTGTTATCCTTGACTTGAGGGATTAAGACTTATTGGTCTATTTGCTACATGTTTTATATGTGGGGATAATGTATATGTGGGGTGACAAGTATCTATATGTTGTCTTTGGGTTAAAGCATGCGGGTGGAAATTATTTTTTTTGTATTATATTTTTTTGACAGTTATGTTATCCATGCTTAGGTTAGATTATTACTTATTTTAATTATTTATTTCGTATTTATTTTTTATTTAAAGATTTTGAATATTTTGGAAGTTGAAGTTTGATATCATGGCACCATATTTGAAATGAAATTGTTCCCACCTTGTTTTTATTATTCGAATTTATATTATTGCTTCGTGAGAAAGAGAAAAAAAGCATGAAGGATGTTGTCATATCTTATTTGCATTCATTATCATATATTGAGAGATTTGAGAGCAAAAGCACGAAGGTGATGCTGCGCCAGTGAGTGAAAGCATGAAGGGGGATATCGTGGCATTATATTCATAATATTACATGGTGAGGATGCGAGAAAAAATACGAAGGGTGATGTCCTACCGTTTTCACATTACTATTTTATTTGATCTTTGATTTTGGTGATTTACTTGATTATGTTGTTGCTTAATTCGGAAGATGTTATTTCGTGATTTTATACTTGTCGTTTTTGCTATATTTTCCACTTTCGCATGTCCCTCCCAGTTAATATTCTATCATTCTTCTTGTTATTTTTCTGTATTATATATAGTTGTACAAGATTTTTACGTAGGTATCTTCTCATAGCTTCTCACCACCTAGTCGACGCTCAACGTTTTCGGTGTATATTGGGCCAGTTATACTCTTATTACACTTCTGCACTTCTTGTGCAGATACGAGTATCAATCCCAGTGGTTCTTAGAGGTGCGTCAGCTCAGATCACTTTCATACTGAGACTTGAGGTAGATATGCTAGCGTTCACAGATCTTTAAGTCCCCTTCAATTTCCTACTTTTACTATTTATCTCTTTCAAACTGTTGTATTTATTTCATACTATGTTTCTAAATTTCTAGTTCCTCGTGCACTCATAATTCCGAATTTCTAGGAGTAGTTCATATCATATACTCCCTCCGGTTCACAATAAATGACCAATTTGGTTTGGGCACGCCCATTTGAAAATACTAAATTCTAGACGAAAATAGTTAGTGTGAATAAACTACCCTTCATTAAATGTTGCACAATAGTTATTGTAGTACTTACTTCTCTTCTCAAATGTGAGGAATAAATGACTTTTTAGGGATACATACATAAGGATAATTTTGAAAAAATGAATTGAACTTTTTCTTAATTATATAAATGGACACTTATTTTGGACTAAAATAAAAAAGTAAATTGGCCACTTATTGTTGATCAAAGGGAGTAGTTCGATTTGGAATTTATTTATCGTTGAATATCATTATTTTATTTTTAACTGTTAAAATTAGTTAATTACTTATTTCATGCTGGCTTTCCTAGCAAGTGAATGTTAGACACCATCACGACCCCAAGTTTGGGATTCTGGATCGTGACATCTGTTAGGACCATTTGGATATTAAGCTTCATTTTTCCACAGGAGTAGTTATGCTATAAGGATTTCATTAAGATGATTCAAAATATAAATAAATAAATAAGAAAAAAAACTTATCATATACTATATACGTACAAAATTATTTTAACTATATATAGCATAATTTTGGAAGGGAAGCCTTAGTGATACGACCCCTGTTCGCTCTCCGTGAACTATCGTGACGGCACCTAGTCTCTACGACTAAGTACATTTAACAAATGCGGAAAAAGAAATAATTTGCGGAAAGAAAATAATATAAAACCGAAATGAAAAAATGAAATAGTGTTTAAGATGCCGCCTAGCACATAACAGTACACAATCTCAACCTAAAACTCCCAAAATTTGAAACCCCATGAATCACAAGCTAAGAGATACATAAGAAGCTCTAACTCCAGAAATGTCTAACAAAAGGGAAGTACTAAAGGGATATACTATTAAAGAAAGATAGAAAGGGACTCCTCGGTCAACGGACGGGGAAGATATACCTCGAAATTTCTACAGAAGCGCCTCGCCTCAAGGATGATAAGACTGAGTGAAAGAACCTGGCTCTGCACATGAAAAACATGCGCAGAAAGGACATGAGTACACCATAACGGTACTCATTAAGTCCCAAGCCTAACCTCAGTCGGGTAGTTACGAGGAAGGTTAGGGCTCTACTAAGGTTAAATAAATTACAAAATATAACAGTGTACCCCCAGAAAGTATAATTAGTGTAACAGTAAAAAATAACCAAGAATAGAAAGAACAAGGACAACTAGTACAGAGGAAAAATAATCACTGAAGGAACACATCTCAACACAGAGATAACAACCGGGGATCTACCATGATACCGTCCTATAGCCTCCAAATGTAAATGTCCAGCAATCCGGGGATCTACCAGGATATAGTCCTGTAGCCCCCAATGTAAATGGCCACTGGATCTCCCGGTGTCGTCCCGTAGTCTAACTCATAGTGCGTATGGATCTGCTGAAATCCCGTTCCATAGTCCCCAAATATAAATTCCCAAGATTCTACTAGGTGTAGTCCCGTAGTTCTATATAACTATGCATATGGATCTACCGGAATCCCATATCCGTAGTCCTAAATAAACAGGCAAGAGGGATCTACAAGAATCCCACATCCGTAGACCCAAATATAAATACACAGCAACAACATGGAAATATATTCAACAAATGCCAGTTTCATATTTAGGCAAACAGTTAATTCTAGTCTAGTATGGTGTATAGAATTCAGGTAAAAACAGTTTGTGCAAGTAAAGCAATTAAATCACTTAGACATACTTAATGAAAATCGTATTTTCAACAATTAGCACAAGTACACACTCGTCACCTCATATACAAGGCATTTCAATTAATAATAATACCAAATCCTAAGGGGGAGGTCCCCCTCACAAGGTTAGGCAAGACACATACATTGAACCGACTCAATAATAACCCCGAGACCACGTTCTTGCCACGAGTACTCGACTCCAAATGACCCAAATCTATTCAATTCAATTACATAATGTAAATAACACTTCAAGTAACTGATTCTACAAATAAATTCTAAGCTAATACGCGAAATTAGGTAAAATGACCAAAACTCCCTCGGTTCCACATCTCATAATAAGTTCAAATTTACATTTTCATTATCCTCAATCTCTCACAAGTCTATACATAAAAAGAACACTGAAATCGGAGTTAAATTGACCTCTCAAATACCTATTTTAAGGTCTTTCAATATCAATCCCTAATTACCCATTTCCCCAAATTTTTCACCACTAATTAGGCCTTTAGTTACATATAAATGAGTTATGAAGTTGAAAATGTTACTTCCAAGTGATTCTCCTTTGGTTTCCTGAATCACCCTCAAAACCTTCAATCACATTCAAAAATGGTGGGAAAATGAAGAAGGGTCGCGGATGGCTATTTAAAAACTACCCAGGTCTTCCTTTTTCGCGAATGCAGAAGGCCCCTCACGTTTGCGATGCACAATTTCACTTAGGCCTAGATTTATTTATCGCGAACATGATGCCCGGGATGCAAACGCGATTCAAAACGTCCTCCTTCTACGGGAACGCGGGAAAGCCATCACGAACGTGTAGGTATTGAACTCCCAGCTTCGCGAACGCTGGAGACACTTTGCGAATGCGAAGCAAAAATTCCTCACCATTCCCAGCTCCTCTTTGTGAATGCGATACCCCACTCGGGAACGCGAAGAAGAAAACCAGAACAGACTCCTACATCATTTTCTGCAATTTTCTAAGTTCCAAAAATGACCCGTTGAGCACCTGAAAGATACTTGAGCCCCCCAGGACCTCAAGCAAACCTACCAACATATCCCATAACATCATTCAAACTTGTCCCAATCTTCAGAACGCTCAAAACAACATCATAACACCAATTTAGCATCAGATTCAAGCCTAAGAACTTCAAAAACTCTCAAAATTTGCTTTCGATCAAAAAGTCTATCAAGCCTCGTCCGAATGACCTAATATTTTGCACACACGTCACATTCAACACTACAGAGCTACTCCAACTTTCGAAATTCTATTCCGACCCTCAGATTAAAATCTCACTAATAAATAGAAATTTCAAAAATTTGACTTTCGACATTTCAAGCTTAATTAGCTATGCGCCTCCAAAACGCAATCCGAACACGTCCTTAAGCCCAAAATTACCCAACTGATCTAAAGGAACCATAGGAATTCCATTCTAAAACCGTCTTCATAGTGTTCCGACTACAATTTACCAAAACTTAAGCTCTCATTTAGGGACTATGTGTCCTAAAACCCTTAGAAACGCAAGATCGAACATCCCGACATTTCAAAATAGTTGAAATAAACATGGGGAAAGTAGTTTATACGGGATCAGGGTGTTAATTCTTAAACCGACTAGCCGGATCATTATATCCTCCCACACATTAACATTCATTCATCCTCCAACGAGCATAGAGACATACCTGAAGTAGTTAAAAGATGAGGGTAATGGCTGTGCATATCCGGCTCGATCTCTTAGGTCGCTTCCTCGACCGGCTAACCCTGCCACTGAACCTTCACTGATGCAGTATTCTTTGACCTCAGCTTTCTAACCCGCTTGTACAATATTGACATTGGCTCTTCAACATAAAATAGATCCTTCTCTAATTGGATCGAACTGAAATCCAACACATGCGACGGATCACCGTGATACCTCTGGATCATCGAAACATGAAATACCAGATAAACACCTACCAAGATGGGAGGTATGCCAAGCTCATAAGTAATCTCCCCAACACGCCTAAATATCTCAAAAGGGCCTATAAAACTCGGACTCAACTTTCCCTTCTTCCCAAATCTCATGACGCCCTTCATAGGTGAAACCTGAAGCAGGACCCGCTCTCCAACCATATAGGAAACACCAAGAACCTTCCGATCCGTGTAACTCTTCTTTATGGACTGGGCTGTGCGGGAGTCTACATTGAATCATCTTAACCTTCTCCAAAGCATCCTGAACCAAGTCTATGCCCAATAATCTAGCCTCACCCAGATGAAACAACCCAACCGCGGATCACACTTCTTACTATATAAAGCCTCATATGCTCCATCTGAATGTGGGACTGATAGATGTTATTGTAAGCAAACTCCGCCAGTGGCAGGAACCGATACCCAGACCCTCCAAACTTAATCACACACGCTCGGAGCATATCCTCAAAAATTTGAATAGTACGCTCGGACTGTCCGTCCGCCTAAGGGTGAAAGGCTATACTCAATTCCACCCGAGTAACCAACTCATGCTGAACGGCCCTCCAAAATCGTGTTGTGAACTGAGTGCCTTTGTCTGAAATGATGAAAACTGGAATACCATGCAGACGAACAATCTCCCGAATATAAATCTCTACCAACCGGTCCGAAGAATAAGTAGTCTACACAGGAATAAATTGCGTGGACTTGGTCAGCCGATCCACAATCATCCATATAGCATAGAACTTTCTTAAAGTACGTGGGAGCCCAACTACAAGTCCATGGTGATCCGTTCCCACTTCCACTCTAGAATCTCTATCTGCTGATGCAATCCACCCAGTCTCTGGTTTTCATACTTCACCTGCTAACAGTTGAAGCACCGAGCTACAAACCCAACTATATCCTTCTCTATCCTCATCCATTAATAGTGTTATCTCAAATTCTGATACATCTTCGCAGCACCTGGATGGATGGAATACCGCGAACTATGGGCCTCCTCAAGAATCAACTCTCGAAGCCCATCAACATTGGATACACAAATCCGCCTGCATCCTCAATACCCCATCATTACCGATAGTCACCTCTCTAGCATCCCCATGTTGAACCTTGTGCTTGAGGACAAACAAATGTAGGTCATCATGCTGACGCTTCTTAACACGATCAAATAAGGAAGACTGAGAAACCACGCAAGCTAAAAATCGACTAGGCTCCAAAAGATCCAATATTATAAACTGGTTGGTTAAGGCCTGAACGTCCATCACCATAGGACTCTCCGATGATTGTAAATAAGCCAAACTCTCCAAACTCTCTGCCCCACGACTCAAAGTCCACATTGTCCTTGCCCGGGTGATACAAAATAATGATATCATAGTCCTTCAGTAACTCTCCTCAGGTGCAAATTTAGATCCTTTTGCTTGAACTAGTGCTGCAAGCTCCGATAATCAGTATAAATCTCTCAAGGCACACCGTAAAATTAATGATGCTAGATCTTCAAGGCGTGAACAATGCTGGCTAACTCTAGATCATGGATAGGGTGATTCTTCTCATGTAATTTCAACTGCCTGGACACATAGGAATCACCCTACCGCCCTGCATCAACACCGCTCCAAGGCCGATCCTCATAGCATCACAATAGATAATATAAGACCTCTAACCTATTAGTAATATCAAAACTGGGGCGGTAGTCAAAGTTGTCTTGAGCTTCTGAAAGCTCGCCTCACATTCTTTCATCCACTGGAACGGAGCACCCTTCTGGGTAGCGTGGTCATAGGTGCTGCAATAGATGAAAAACCCTCAACAAATCAACGATACTAGCCCGCCAAGCCAAGGAAATTGCAGATCTCTGTAGGTGAGGATGGTTCGGGCCAGCTCTTCATTGCCTCTACTTTTTTCGAATCCACCTGAATATCCTCACTCGATACCACGTGGCCTGAGAATGCCACGAAATTCAACCAAAACTCACATTTTGAGAACTTTGCATATAACCTCTTATCCTTCAGAGTCTGGAGCACTATCCTTAGGTGATGCTAATGATCTTCCTGACTCTGGTAATATACCAGAATATCATCAATAAAGACAATGGCGAACGAGTCAATATATGGATGGAACACACTGTTGATACACTCAAATTACACTTTAATCAATAATGTATGGCGGTCAGTGTCAAATATAATAATCCAACAAGGCGGGGTCGAATCCCACGGGGAATAGGTGTGTAAAGGTTACTCGAATAGTGTGTTGCTAGATTAAAGTTGTGATTCTATCCAGTTAATGGTTACAAGAGTATGAATTGACTTTTGTTTGAAGTAATAACTAATGTAAATAATTTAATTAAAGAAACCAAGGTTGTGTCCCCTTTAACAAACTGTAATGCTATCAGTGTTAATAAGGTATATTTCTAACGAAGGTCTTTTTGATATGCAAATAATTTCTAAATGACTACCAAATATTTTCAATAGTTGGGTAGTATTTCCTCTTTATGATTTTTTAAATATAAAAGAGTTTCAATTAAGAACAATCAATATATGCCAAATAAAACCCACTCATTCCTAAGCGATTCTTTTTAACAAGGTTTAAAGCCTTGAGTCTTTGATATTTACTTCTACCAAATTCTAACCCACTTTCCTAAGAAAAGTAAGAATTTAATGGTACTTATTAATGTTTGCAACCACCAACAATAAATGAAGAATGAAAAGTAAATAAATATCAATAAACCATTATATATATATATATATATATATATATATATATATATATATATATATATATATATATATATATATATATATATATATATATATATATATATATATATATATATATATATATATTCAATGTTAAATACTCATTAGCATAACACCCATTTAGGGTCCACAGCCTTAGTATTTAAAATTAACTACACATGCTAAAATACAAAAGGAATAGAGTATTTAATTCCATAAAGCTTACAAAGTGAAAGATTCTTGACCCAAAAGCTTCCAAAAGAGAGGAGTATTAATGCCTTGTATTGTAGCTTCAAAGTCAGACCAGCTGCGCCCACAAAATCACAATAAATCTATTTCTAGAGGGCCAAAATTTAGGACAGAAAACAGAAACAATGCCCTTTCAGGTCAAATATATGACCGCAATTCTACCGCATAATATATATGTTGTCCGCATTCTTGTCAAGCCCATCGCACTTCAGAATCCTAGTTTCCAGGCCTCCACCGCATTCATGGTTTGCGATCCGCATTGTGGGAATGCAACCACATTTTGCATCATATTTGCTTCATTTAGAAGCCTTCTTGTTAGTTTGCGGTCCATTATACGGCTCACAACCACGTTATGCTATTGCAGACTGGACTGCATTTTTGACGTTGAATTTTTCCCAAATGACTATTTTGATTGCGATCTCAGTGTGACATCTGTAGCTTGCATATGGGTTTTGTGATAGCATATCCACACTTGTGATGCCCTTTTGATATTTTCTTGTCTTTTTGTGGCTTTTTGGACTCCTTTCATGCTCGTAGGTCTTTAAGCCTTACATGCTGCAAAAACACTAAAATAACATAAGTACACAAGGAAATTGCATTTATAACAAGCTAAAATCTAAGCAATTAGTATTAAATGTGCCGAAATTCTCCGGCACATCAAAACCCCCATTTTAAACTCTTGCTTGTCCTCAAGCAACTAAGCCAACACTATCCTATTCTAGACTCCATCTACAAGACATGAAACAGTAGTGACCACAGATGGTGTTTTTTGTTAGTAATTCAAGCATGCATCTTCGAGTGTTTTACCCTTCCTAAACCATCAATATACAAGGAAAACTAATAAACTTGTGAACTTTGAGCCTCAGACAATGTGACAAAATGCTATCTCAGCTGAGTGCACTTGCATTTAACTAAAAAACGCAACTTTGTTCAACCTCATATTTCATATGCCCTCACTAGAAAGAAAGTCCCAAAATCATAATATATTTACAATGACAACAAAAAGGGGCGAGTTCAGAATACACTCACTCCCAGAAAGAGTTTCAAGTGTTACAACATACCGTACTATAGGCTTGCCCTTATTTTAATTCATCGCTTTATTTTGAGAACACTCGGTTAGAGATCCCATAAGGACTATTTAAGCTTGTAATGCAGGTTTAGGGAAGGGTTGGATAAACGTTACGGTACAAGTGACTATACCCTCTTTGAAAACTAATCGCATTTTTCTTTCTTGTGCTATTTGCTTCTTTTTAAACCACAAAGCCTTCATTCGTATCAACTTTTCCACCATTTAGTTACCTCAAGTACCTCTTTTATTCTCTTCAAGGCTCCTTGGGTATAAACACTTACAACTCTTATACTCTTTTTTTATATATACTTCTCTTAAAGCTTGAGTATTTTCATATATTGAGATACACTTTTCTACGCTCATTGCACCACCTTGCCAATTTCTAGCTTAACACACACCCCCAACTTAGGCTTTTATCCTCATTCTCGATGCTCAAGGATGGATGGTCTCAAAAGAAGGAATTATTTTACAAAAAGGGAAACGTTTGTAATGAGGTAACCAAAGAAAATGTTAAAAGCTCAAAAGGGATAACTAGTGATACTAACTGTCCAATGGGTGGCTTGAAAGGCTATTTGGTTTTCCAAAAATCACAAAGATGGCCTAAGGTCATTTCTTCAACCAAATGTAATTATTAAAAGCATTAAAAAATTGACTAGGCAAGTCCTAGCTGGTAGAAGTGAACACAATAATTATTTAGACAAAGAACTCACACACATGGCACACGAACTGTTTTGCTTACATAGTTTGAAGCCCTCGAGTCAACACTTGGCAACTCAAAGCTTTCATCATATATACATGTATAACTCTTAGTAGACATAGAGTCACAAAGCAAGCCTCAATTTCACACAGTTGATATCTTTATATATATATATATATATATATATATATATATATATATATATATGGAAGGGTATATGCTATATACAGATACACATGCTTGCAACTTAACAAGTATACCAAACTAGTTAATGTGCTTCATTATGCTATCCTGGTTCTACTATTACAGCCTTGGAAAAGAACCCGATGAAGAAAAACCAAGGGGAATTCATTGCAAATTACTAAAGATAGACAACTAGTGACTTGTTTTTATTGTTGTTGTTTTTTATATATACACAATGATAACATAACTAATGTGCGGAAATAACAAAACACTAATATATACAGTCACAAGATACACATGGGTACATAAGTCGGTTTGTAGAACAAGAGCATCAATATGTACAACAGTTGCCAATGTCATTCAAGTCTAATATTCACAACCAAAAGTATATACTGTGAGCACGTGATTTTTGCCTCACTCGAAATATTCCTATAAAATTCATTAAATTAGGATTTTCCTTTCATTATTTGAATTTTTAGGAATTAATCGTGTGATTTTGTGTTTATTTGCATTTTTCTTTTACTATTTGAATTTTTAGGAATTAATTGTGTGATTTTGTATTTATTTACATTTTTCTTCTATTATTTGAATTTTTGGGAGTTAATTGTATAATTTTGTGTTTGTTTGCATGTTGTGCATTTTAATTAAATATAATTTATAAAAATACAAAAATGGCGTGTTTGCATTTAGGACTTAAATTTTATATTTTTTTGGGATTATTAGTTAATTAATATTGAAAATAAGAAAAATAACAAAAATTTGGTTATTCTTACAGTTGTTTAATTTTCTTTTGAATTTTAGAATTTAGATTATTTTAAGAGGTTATATAGTCTATTGCGTAGAAGTTAAATATACTTTAGTTATTTTTATTTTTATTTAAATTCTGAAAATATAATAAATAAATAAAAAGAGAGAATAAAACTTAGGTCTTTCATAAGACCATGATATGTGCCTCTTCCAATGCTGAAGCTTAGCCCAAAACCATCCGACCCACCTAATGTTACCTAACCCAACATCCCCTGCCCGGCCCAAAACACTAGATCCCAAAATAACACCGTTTTGCGCCAAAGAAATCTGAGCCATTGATCAATATTGATCGGACAGTCGAGATGCGGGTGTGTCACACTATACAACTGTCATATAACACCCCCCTTTCTAGAAAACTTGGTACCCTGTCCGAACCTAAACCTAAAATTCCCCGGTGTAACACCACTGTAGCACCAGCATATCACCACCTCCCTCCGCCGTCCGCCGCCGGCTGGAAATCATTGCCGGTGGCGGCGTAGCTTAGATGAACCCTAAAATAACACCACATCGTCTCCTCACCCTCCCCTTTCCAAACCCACACCTGGTTACCCTCGAATAACTCCCCATCTCGTCGAATATTCATTTGAAACTCGACAGTCCCGCCATCTACGACGGAGACCGGCCGCAAAACACCCCAGGCCATACACCCTAGATTCCTCACCCTACCCTCATCACAGATCTGAAACAGTCATCTCCTGAATTTTACCCCATATGTTCGAATATTGATTCGAACAGTCCGGCCAAAACCTAATCATCTCCAAAATTCGTCAAACCAACACTGTACGCTCTCTTCACACCCCTCAACACAAATCCATGCCTCATGGCCCTAGAATCACCCTCGTCCGGTTCAAATGTTAAATCAAAATTAGCGGGAACCTGTTTAGTGCTGCATGTGGTCTTTGAATCCATAACCTTAAGCTAAGTTATCCAACTTCGTTTAATTTTAGTAGAGTGTCTTTGAAGAGGTCCTTTTCTGTTTGTTTAATACATTCTTAGTATTCATGCTCTCCTCTCGTTATTTTTTGTTTAGGTTTAATACATGGTTCATTCGATATGCTTATAGTATAGTGAGCATAGTTGTTCCTTTGTTATCCTCGTGAGTGCCTTTATGTTGGGTCCATTATTCAATTTTGGATAACCTTTATTGGGGGGGGGGGGGTTCTGTTTATGAAAAATCAATTAGTGTTGGTTCTTTAATTCTGATTTCTTATCTTGGGATCTTCTGGGTAAATGCATACACTTACTAATATATTCTTCTCTTGAATACCCTTTATTTTGGTTCAATTTTGGCTAACCTTGTTTATTTGAATCTGTTTATGAAAAGTTGGTTATGTGTTTGTTCTTTGACTCCGAGTTTTTATCTTTGGATATTTTGATAAATATATACGCTCATTGGTTGGTTTCCTCTCCTGAATGACTTTTATTTGGGTTCATTATTTCCATCAGTGGGTGCCTGAGTTAGTTTGAATCTTTTACTGAAAGGCAACCCATGTTTTTGCCTTAATTTTGTTGATTTGGTCAATTCGATCATGTTTTGATTTTTCTAATTTTCTTTGATTAGATAGTGGTGCTGCATAATGGTAGTTGATTTGGACTTTGGTCTATTAATTCAAACACTTAGGATAATTTGGGTCCTGTGATTCAGATTTTAGGGCAGTTGATTGTAATTAAGTTAAATAGGGTAATGTTGGGCTAGGTTTAATAATTATAGGAACAATACAAGGGTAATTTAGGTAGTTTAACAAGGAATCTTTGGCAGTTAAGTTAAGAAAGTTCTGGAATAGGGAATAATTCCAATTCAGATTTCTATTTTGTGATAACTTGGGTAGCAGGCTAGGAAATGAGGGACTAAAGTAGTAAATAAAATAGGGACTAAAAAGAAACTAAAAATCTGAAGGTAGCCCCATATTGAGGATATATATACCAGCACTCAAAAAGAAAAAAAGGGTGGAAAAAACATATAGATGAGGAGAGATAGAAAAAAGGGAGCAGAAAAATCAGGGGGATGCTAGTTCAAACAATTCTCAGAGCTTAGACTTCATAAATTTGATCTAGAATTAATTCTGATTCCTAATTCTTACCATGGACTAAAGGTTTAATTGTTGGGTTGTTGTTTGGCCAAGGTTCGAGTTTGTTTGGTTATTTAAAATCGCTATTGGTTGTGTGACTTGCATTTCATGGGCTTTGAAAGTGTTGAGTTTATTGTTCCATTGATTTGGGGGTCTATTCACTGATTTTCTCGTTAACTCTGGGGATTATTTGCCACTGTTGGTTTCTTCTTCATTACAGGTACACTTCTTAAGCCTGACCATGTGAAAACCAATTTGAGGAGAGAAATGAAGCTGGCTGCACCAATTGTTTTCCATATTTGTTATTTCAATTTCAAGTAGCTGTCAATTTATTTAAATATTCATTGTAACTAATTATGGGACCGTCCTGTACTTTAAACAATTGTTTTATTTTGATCTCATGAGTAAATATACTAATAGTCGCATGATTCCCTTTAGCATTAAAGTAGTCAGTAGTGTAAGAATTTAAAGTTTAAATGTACTATTAACCTTAGTATGATGACTAACTTGTGTTAGTTGATGTGATTGTATAATGGTAGACGAACATTGCTAATAGGACTATTTGGGACTATTCCTCAGAATCATTATTCATATAAAATTATTGATCAAATACGAACCTGAAAGTTTGTTTTAATTTTACCATTACTTTGCATTATTCTTCACTCACGCTTGTGATATAAAATCTGGACATATGAAAGTTATTTTTGTATTTATTTGACTAGCTTGGGCTCGATAGGTAACAATATCAAGCTCAATATCGACCCATCCATACCTTTTTCTCCAGGTATCTCAATTATGGACTCACATTGAGGCCCAAATACAATAACCCTTGTTGGCAAACTTCAGCTGAAAGCATGGCTAAGTAAATATGGAGTTTTCGAAATAGATAGTACTTTGGAACAAAGGGAATTGGATCCTGTTAAAATGCAAACTCAAATTTAAAAGTTCGGGATCCAACATTGGTAAGCCAAGTCTTTTAGAGGCTCATTTTGTAGAAAAAATAATAATAGTTTGCTTAGGATTGGCTTTTTAAAATTAAAAAACAAGGTGTGCCATGCCAAATGAAACTCATAAATTGCGTGGCTCTCGTGAAATGCATTTACTAAAATACTTAGCGATTCGGGACACGCCGTTTAGAAAATTTCATGGATTTCCCGCAAAGATAATAACACATTAGTCGTGTTTAGGCGCGTCTTTATTAATTTTATCTTCTTAAGTATGTGTGCACATTTATATGACCCAAATCCAAATCGCAATGAAGTTGGAATGTGTTAAGACCACGGGTGCATTTATGTGTTGTGGTCCAAAACACGTTTTAACGACGTTGTAATTCTCTTCAAAATAATAATAATAAAAGTGGTTAAAAGATTTAAAATGCACATCAGTTTATAATTGTATAAAATTAGATAATTTAAGACAAATGTAACAGTTGAGGGCCCGTGCTAGAACCACGGAACTCGGAAATGCCTAACACATTCTCCCGTGTTAACAGAATTCTTTACTCGGATTTCTGATTCACGGACTGTTAAACAGAGTCATTTTTTCCTCGATTCGAGATTCTAAACAGTGACTTGGGACACCATAAATCTCCCAAGTGGCGACTCAGAAACTCTTTTAAATAATTGAATCCCGTTTTGATAGTCCTTTAATTGGAAAAACTCCCTTATCTACGCCCTTCGCTAGGTTGTAGTAGCCAGAAGAAGGTGTGACAGCTCTAGCGACTCTTCTGGGGATCGAACCTTGAATCTCTAGTTCATGGTTCAAGAATTTGAGCTTTAAAATAATTGTTGTATCTTGCCTTATTATCTGATTTTATTGCATAATTGTACCTAATATGTGAAAATTTGTTTTATCGCTTTGATATTATTTGAACTGTACATATAAACTGTTACGAAACCCTTCTCTTCTTATCTTTGGGGATGTACTCGCTGGTCGAGACTACCTATTCTGTTAGTGTCATACCTTGAAATAAGAAAGAGGCTCGGACAAGTTACTAAGCTGGATGATCTTGCGGGTCCCCGGTACGTAGCCCCCTCCTCGACTCGAGTTGTCCGCTCTGGTACACAGTCTAAAACAAATACCCAGGTGCTGAACTTAGTATTACAAAACCTCATGCCGGATCCCTAGTAGGAACGTTTTTTTGCATCACGTGCATTTGACTTAGGGGACTCAACACAGGGGTTGGGTCCCTCTAGGACAGGTAACCTGAAATGAAAAGACCATCCTAATGCATACTACGTGCTACTAGTGCATTTATTTGCTTTGAATTTTCATGTTGACCGGGTTGTGAATAAGAAGAGAAAATTGAGAAAACAGCGGTATTAGGGTTGAATGAGAATAACCATTTGTTTGGCAAAACCAATAGCACCGAAATGTTGCCGGATTTTGAAAAAAAAGGAACAAAAAAGGTCGGAAAAGGAAAAAAAAAAGAAACACAACAAAGAAAGAAAAGGGGATTTTTACAAAAAATTTCAGTTTTGACAAATTGTTTGCCCGAACTACGCCGGTTTGATTCTCGTAAGGTGCGAGATACGTAGGCAACCCCATCGGGTCCAACCTTTCTTTTGCAAAAATAGCCGAAACAAAGAAAAACAAATGTCAAAATTTTATTTGTTTCCCTAAATAAATCGTGTACGCCGTTGTTGTCACGAATAGCCAAATGTTCCCGGAAGGGACGCCTGAAGGCTGATTTTGCACAAATGGCCATCTTTGGGTCTTTATGGTATTTTTGGTCGGCTAGCCGGCACAGCCTTAATAACTTCCTCCGGAGGTGCTGAATGGCCGTATTCTCAAAGATGAGCCTTTGGTTTTAGAAATAAATTTCATAAAAAGAAAAGGGCCAATTTTCTGATTTTTGAAGTCAAACAGGAATAAAGTCATAAGTTGCTAATTCGCCTTAATAAATGTGCAGGATGTGCACAATCCAAAACAAACTTTTTTCATTCGTAAGTAGAATCCCATTGGAGTTGCGAATATGGTGGAATGATCTAGGCATAGAAGGGCAAGGTGAGGTGAGGAAATATTTGGGGGCCCTTCCGGGCTTATTGGAGATTATACCCCGAGGAGATATCATAAGAGCATTGGTCGCATGCTGGGACCCGGCGCACAATGTGTTCACTTCGCACATTTTGAACTAACCCCAACTTTGGAAGAGATAGCTGGGTACATCGGAGATGCTGAGATTCTTTTGAGACACAAGTATTTGGTTTCTCCAAGAGTTGTAGCGGTGCACAATTTCTTAAATACCCTGAAAATAAGCAGAGTGGTACATGATTCGAACTTTGCGGTGGGATTTTGCACCTTTTCATTGCTATGCACTAGATATGGTCACATAGGGGGGTTCAACACTCCAGAAAACAAAATCTGCAGCAAAGGAAATCGTGCCAAATAGGAAGAACACAGACGCTTTGCTTTTATGGTGGCTTTTCTAGGGCTTCTGGTGTTTTGAAGAAATGATGGGAACATTGACATAAAAATAGCAGGGGTTGTTAGCACTATACACACCCAAGCCAAGTTCATAATCGCACCTATGATAGTAGCCGTGATCTTTAGTGCTCTCAAAGCTTGCAGATTCGGGACAGACTTCGTCGAGGGGTGCAATCTGTTATTGTAAATGTGGATAATCGAACACTTGTCTCATCGTACCCAGTTCATGAGCTATGGGTCAGCGGAGAAAACCTGCATAAAAGAGTTTTACACAAGAACTAAAGTGCTCAGTTTGCCCGAAGGTGTAGCGAAATGGATATCCTACTTTCAGTCCCTCACTGCCAGTCAAATAGAATGGCCGCTGGGTTGGTTGTCTGTGGACGAGACCATATACATGCCGGCAACCGAGCCTCACTTCCTTCTGATTGGCCTTAAGAGAATCCATCCTTATGTCTCGCATCAGGTCTTGGGACAACTCGGAAGATTCCAGATTGTGCTAAAAGACGAAGATCTTAGTATCCGGGTAGTCGAGATTGGACGTGATGGTCAATTCCCCGAAGCAACGGTCCGTAAGATTTGGAATGAATGCCAATACCTAACAGTAAACACTTGCATACAGGATCAGTATAGAGGTGAAGTGTCACCAGGATACCTTGCTTGGTACATGAGAGAAATTGAGTTTGAGAGACCAGCCAAAAGGGCCTATCTCAAGGAATTCATCGAAGCATCGCAAGAGCAGTGTGACTGGACGGCTAAAGAACAAGAATACCGAGCTACAATAAGCAAGCTGGAGAAGCAGGTCATGGATTTGCAATTCGAGAAAGATTTTTAAGCCACCACAGACGAGGGCGAGAAAAAGAAACTGGTCAAGGAAAACGAGGTCCTTCGGGCCCAGATTCAGAAAATGAAAGTATTAATGGAAAACCCCGTCAAGTGCGCCAGGGATACAAAGCTTATAGATGGTTTGAGGCAGAAGGTGGGTGACTACAGTTTTGACATAAACAAAGCATAAAAGAAACTAGTCAAGGCTCGAAAACAATTGGCTGAAAATGTGGCAAAGCGAGCACGTCTGGTTAGACAACTAAAAGAAGCGTTCGATGGTGTCGTGGCAGGGTTAAAGAAAAGGGCAGTCATCGCAGAAAACAAAACGCTCACACAAGAAAAAGAGTTCAATATTGAAAGGGAACATTGTTACACAACATTGGCACAATTAGAATTGGATGTACAACAGCTTCAGAAGCAGAACTAAATAGTCGATTAAATTTTGGAAGCTAGAACTGAGTAGATTGGGCGGTTATTGCAAGAGAAAGGTGTCATACGAGAGAGAATCAAAGGGACTGCTCATTATATCACAATGAAATGTAACAGTTGTGAGGATATTCCTAGATCTATATTCTTTACCACTGCGATGTTTTTTGTTCGCCGCGTAATGGAAGATCTTCACCACCTTCAAGGGGATTTAGCTAGTCGACCCAAGACAAGGCTGAATGATTCCTTGCGCGTCCCAGGAGCATTTGAAGAACTAATGTATTCATGATTTCTTGAGATTATATTTTTTCTTATAGTCTGTCAGTTTGTCTTGGAGTCTGTATTTTCTTTTGAGCAAAGTTAGCTGTTCTTCGAGTCTGTAGTTCGTCTTTCATAAGAGTTTGTTAGTTTCTTGTTTAAATTTGTCAGTTTTTGGAGTCATTGTAAATAAAGTTTATTTTTATGAAAATGAAATACTTCAAATTTTTATGCTTCACTTTTATTGGCAAAAACTACGCTCGGTCTGATTCATGCGGGGTCATGATACGCCTGTAATCTACATAGGATTCAACCATAATCAAACAAGGAAAAGGGAATGAGAAAATAAATGCAAATGCAATAGGAGAGGGGACAGAATAAAGTCAACAAAAGGGAGGGGGGCTTTGCAAACAAACAAAATAAAAGCCGGGATGACGCAAGCAACCAATGCATGTAGTGACAAACTGTTATTTAGGTGCATTCACACCCAATATGTGGCCGCTATCGTGTCAAAACCTAATCATTTACGAATTTTTGGTGTTTTGTCATTCTACGCTAGACAGGTGGTTAGTACGTGCGGAATTCTGGCAACCCATTCCTACAACACACAGTCTAAGAGCAAGAAAGTCATGTCTAATTGGGAAGCCAGTGTTAGCATTATTGACCCCTCGAAAGAAGTAAAGGAATTGGACGTTAATGTCATGAAGGAGGAAATGTAAAAGCAAAGCACCAAATGGTTGAGATATACCAGGCATGGGCAAGAGGACAACCACCCCGACCTATCCTGCTAATCCAACCTTCATCCTGCCACTGGCCCAAGCACCTGACCAGTCCACCACTGATCCACCCTCAAGTTTTCTTATCTATTCACAATATCAGGGTACGACCTCTCAACCACCATGGACTCCATTACCCAAAGTCGCTCCTCACCCTCCTCCGCCAATTGCACCTATCTATGTAGCACCTCCACCTCATGCACTCTATAGGTCGTCAAATTAACCCTTGCTTCAAGCTTATGACCCCCAATACTGTCCACCAGAGTGTGCTTACAAGACCCATGAGCCTCACTCCTATGCTTCTCGTCTCGACATCCCAGCGGGAGTTGAAAAACCAAGAATTAATCCTGAGCAAGAAGAGATGCTTAGAAAGGTCAGAAGTCTAGAATAATAATTCAGGGACATGCGGGGATTAGGTGGCAAGGTGAGTGTGGCGTTCAAGGACCTTTTTTTATTTCCAGAAGTGCAGTTGCCTCCAGGTTTCAAGATGCCTAAATTTGACTTATATGATGGACACGATGATCCCGTCGCGCATCTAAGGGGGGTTTTGCAGCAAAATGAGAGGTGCAGGGGGAAAAGATGAATTGCTAATGGCATACTTTAGACAGAGTTTAAGTGGGTCGGCACTGGAGTGCTACACTCGGCAGGATCACAAACGGTGGTATACTTGGCATGACCTGGCACTAACGTTTGCTTTCATTTTTCAATATAGTCTCGAGATTGTCCCGGATTGCCTATCTCTAACAAAAATGGATAAGAAACACAACGAGAGCTTCAGGGAATATGGTTTCAAGTGGAGGGAACAAGCAGCTAGAGTTGATCCTCCCATGATGGAGAGTGAGATCGTTGATTGTTTTGTACACGCTTTGGAACCTACCTATTTTGGACATTTGATGTCAGCAGTGAGTAAGTCTTTCAACGAAGTAGTCAAGATGGGAAGTATGGTCGAGGAAGGCCTCAAATCCAATAAAATCATGAGCTACTCTGCAATTAAGGCAACCACTCAGGCCATCCAGGGCAGAGCTGGGGGAGTATTCGGATAGAAGAAGAAGGTGGAAGTAACGACAGTGGAGTAGGGAGGCCTCGGGCTCCATCTCATTACGGCCAACGTTGTCCTCACCACCAATCATACCCACACCCTCCATACAATTCACTGCAACATTACTATCACCATTAGAACCTCGTTTGTCAGCCCATCACGCAAAAACATATACCCAACATCCCGCTCACGCACAATGGCATGCGCCATCCCCTCAAAATACCTACCCAACTCCACAAAATCATTACCCACCTCCAAGAGCCTACAAAAAAGCCCCGAAACCCGCCTTCTGAGCCAATCCAATCCTGAGAAATGAAAGGGTGCAGAAGAAGAAGACTTTCCCTCCGCTGGGATAATCCTACACTAGTTTATTCCACAGGTTGCGACAATTGGATATGTTGAGATCAATCGAAGCAAAATTTCCAAATCCTCCCTCGAAGAATCTACATTATTCTGTTAATTGTGATACTGTTCCGGTGCACTAGGGCATGATACAAAAAAGTGTTGGTATTTAAAAAATGCTATCCAGGAACTTATTGACTCCTACCGGATTAAGATGCAGATTCCAGAGGTACCCAATATTAACCAAAACCTGCTGACGGCCCATCAGGAGACCAACATGATTGAGATCGTGGAAAATATGGAGAATCCAAAAGGCCCTTACAGATAGTAATGATGATCAAGTCCAGTGAAGTTTAGCCAACTAAGAATGCAAGAAGTGAGAAGTTATTGATCAAGGCAAAAGGAAGAAGCAACAAGTCTGTCATAGTTCAAGGGGGCCCATCATGAACAGTTGCGCCAAAGCAGGAACATTCAAAAGTAACAGTACACGGGGCAACTAGAGAACCTGTCGTGGTTGTGGAAGGTGTTTCCATAGATCCCGTCATTGTTAAACCACTAATACAGCCACCAATCATCAATAACAAAGCCGTTCCTTGGAGATATAAGCAATAAATAGTGATGTATAAAGAAAAAGAACTTAGGGAAGAAGTATGTGAGTCCCGGGGTTTAGCTCGATCGGGGAGGTACTTCGCCCTTGAAGAATTAAGGAAAGGTAGAATCTCTAAAGATAACCTAGAATTAGTGAAGAAAGCTGTGTCTAAAGAAAAGGCAGAGGAATTCTTGAAGAAAATGAAAATGCAGGTTTACTCCATCATACAGCAGTTGAGGAAGACACCAGCTCAGATCTCCTTATTATCCTTGCTAATCCATTCAGATGAACACCGCCGGGCGCTGATGAAGATTTTTCATGAATCCCACGTCCCTGACAAGATAACAGTGAATCATTTGGAAAATATTGCAAACAAGATATTCGAGGTAAACTGGGTCACCTTCTCTGACGATGAATTGCCCATGGAGGGCAACGAGCATAACCGGGCTCTTTATCTGACTATGAAATGTGAAGATGCTGTGGTCACCTGAGTTCTTGTCAACAATGAGTCCAGTGCAAATATTGTCCAATCTCCACATTGACCAAGCTGAAGGTGGAGAATAAAAGGGTCCACAAGAACAATATTTGTGTTCGGGGTTTCGACGGTGGAGGCAAAGACTCGGATGTGACAATAGGGCCCATTAAGTTCACCATGGAGTTTCAAGTGTTGGACGTTGTGGTGGTCTCTTATAACCTGTTATTGGGTAGGCCCCAGATTCACGCACCCAAAGCAGTGCCATCTACACTGCATCAGATGGTCAAATTTGAATGGGACATGCAAGAGATTGTGGTGCACAGTGAAGACAATCAGTGCGTTTCAGGTGAAGGTATCGTACCTTTTACTTAATCTAAAGACAGCAAATGGCCATAGGTCTACCAGGTATTTTATACGGTGTTCGCTAAGAAAATCCTTGAAGGTTAGGTGGTCATGACACCATAGATAGCAACCGCGTCAGTCATGGTTGCTTCAGAAATGTTAAAAAATGGTTTCATGCCCGGCAATGAGTTGGGTGCTTCTCTACAAGGAATCGTGCAACCAGCGTCCCTCCCCAAAAATCTGGACACTTTTGGCCTAGGGTTCAAGCCTACAGCTGCAAACATAAGGCGAGCCAGGAAGATAAGGCAGAGGGCTTGGGGTCTCCCAAAGCCCATCCTAAGGCTGTCCAAATCGTTCATCAAGACCAGTACTAGCAATAGCTCTGTACGAAGGATTTTTGGCCCGCTGATTGACGCAGACATGGATCTTGATAAGGGGTTAGAAATGCTGTTCAATGAGGCGAATATGGTCGAGGCAGGGAAGGATCGAGCAGGGCAGATTTGCAGTTTGTGGGAGCATGCCCGAAAGTCAACAACTGCGAAGCCACTCCTCTACCCAATCAGAGGGAGTCGTGGTAGTCGACTTTGATTTTCCTTTCAGCCTAGTTTGGATTAGCTTTAAAGTTGTTAATTCAGTTGTTATTTCCATCCGTTTTGGTGTGTAAACTCTGTTATCTTTGATTCTAATGAAATGCAATTTCCCTTTCAGCAGTGCTGATAGTTTCCATTTCTCTTTACTTCTCTTTATTTTCTATTTTGTACAGTAATTTTTATGCTGGTTCTAGTGATCTGACATGCATAAGAAGTCCTCGGCCCAGTCATCAAAACCAGTCTAGTTCGAAAATAATAATCAGGAATTAGAACATGATGATGAACCAGAATACGACAAGGAAGGGGCATATGATGAGATTAGTAAAGAGTTGAGCCAATTTGAAGAGAAACCCAAACTAAACCTGAACGATACAGAGGGACTCAATTTAGGAACTCGGATAATGTTAGAGAAACAAAAATAAGTGTCCATCTAGAGCCAAAACTTAGCAAAGAAATAATTGAAGTACTGTTTTAATACAAAGATGTCTTTGCATGGTCCTATGGTGACATGACCGGATTGAGCACTGACTTGGTGGTTCACAAGTTGCCCACTGACACTGCCTGCCCTCCTGTCAATCAAAAGTTGAGAAAGTTTAAAACTGATGAGAGCATGAAAATTAAAGAGGAAGTGACCAAGCAGTTTGAGCCAAAAGGCATCCGAGTCACACGATATCCCACCTGGTTAACTAATGTTGTGCCCGTACCAAAGAAGGAGAACTTCCCTTTGCCGAACATTCACATACTGATTGACAATTGCACGAAGCATGAGATCTGGTCGTTCGTGGATTGTTACGCAGGCTACCACCAGACCTTAATAGATGAAGAAGATGCAGAGAAAACATCATTCATCACGCCGTGGGAGACATATTGTTATAGAGTCATGCCTTTTGGTTTGAAAAATGCCGGGGCGATATACATGAGGGCCATGACAACCATTTTTCATGATATGATACATAACGAAATTGAGGTCTATATGGATGATGTGATAGTAAAGACTAGAAAGCAATCCAATCATGTCAAAGACATGAGTAAATTCTTTCAAAGGCTCCGCAGGTATGACCTCAAACTCAACCCAGGAAAATGTGCATTTTGGGTCCCTTCAGGGAAGTTGCTAGGGTTCATAGTCAGGCGTCGAGGCATCGAACTAGATCCATAAAAGATCAAAGCTATACAGGATTTACCACCAGCGAGGAATAAAATAGAAGTGATGAGTCTATTGGGAAGATTGAATTACATCATTCGATTCATTACTTAGCTCATAACCATTTGCGAGCCCATTTGTATGATATTGAAAAAGGATGCTGCGGTGAAATGGACAGGAGAGTGCCAGGAAGCTTTTGACAAGATAAAGGAGTAGTTGTCGAACCCACCAGTATTGGTCCTGCTAGAACCAGGAAGGCCTTTGATCTTATATTTGACACTCTTGGACAACTCATTTGAGTGCATGTGGGATTAGCACGATGTCACCAAGAGAAAAGAGCAGGCCATACTACCTCAACAAGAAATTTATGGTCTACGAGGCTAAGTATACTCATCTTGAAAGGAAGTGCTGTGCCTTGACATGGATAGCCCAGAAGTTAAAGCATTACCTGTCATCATACACCACTTATCTCATCTCATGTCTGGACCCATTGAAGTATATTTTCCAGAAGCCCATGCCCACAGGAAGGCTCGTGAAATGGCAAATCTTGCTCACGGAGTTTGACATTATCTACGTGATTAGGAATACGATGAAAGCACAAGCATTGGCAGATCATTTAGCTGAGAATCCGATAGATGAAGAATATGAGCCCTTGAACACATACTTCCCGAACGAGGAAGTGATGCATGTTGATGAAGTGGAACGGGATGAGAGATCGGGATGGAAATTTTTCTTCGATGGGGATGCCAACATGAAAGGCGTTGGGATAAGGGCAATGTTCATATCTGAAGGGCATCATTACCCAGTCACAGCTCAACTCCGCTTCTATTACACCAACAACATGGCAGAATATGAGGCATGCATTTTGGGTTTGCGATTAGCCGCAGACATGGGTGTCCAGGAAGTCTTGGTCTTGGGGAACTCGGATTTTCTGGTACACTAGATTCAAGGGGAGTGGGAAATAAGGGACTTAAAGCTCACACCATACCGCCAATGCTTGCATGATCTCTGTCAACGATTCCGGTCAATAGAGTTCAGGCACATCCCTAGAATTCACAATGAAGTTGCTGATGCCTTAGCTACTCTGGCATCAATGTTACATCGCTCGAACAAAACTTATGTTGACCCGATACATTTCCGGGTCCATGATCAAGATGCTTATTGCAACATGGTGGAAGAAGAACTTGACGGTGAGCCTTGGTTCCATGATATCTAGGAATATATCAAGAGAGGTGTGTACCCGGTACGAGCCACAAGTGACAAGAAGAGAACAATCTGTCATTTGTCAAATGGGTTTTTCTTTAGTGGAGGAATATTATACAAAATAACACTAGATCTTGGTTTGCTAAGATGCGTAGATGCTGGCAGACGACATCCGTCATGAATGAGGTTCATGCTGGTGTCTGCCGGCCACACATGAGTGGATATATTTGGTTAAAGAAGATTCTCCGGGTAGGATATTATTGGCTCACCATGGAACGAGATTGCATCAGCTCCGTACGCAAATGCCATCAATGTCAGTTGCATGGAGATTTGATTCACTCCCCACTGTACGAATTGCATATGATGTCTGCACCATGGCCTTTCGTTGCTTGGGGCATGGACGTCATCGAGCCCATCGAGCCAGCAGCTTCTAACAGACACAGATTTATCCTGGTTGCTATTGACTATTTACTAAATGGGTTGAAGCCAAAACCTTCAAGGCAGTGACCAAGAAGGCCATGGTCGATTTTGTGCATGCAAATATCATTTGTCGATTTCGAATCTCCAGGACTCTCATCACTGACAATGGGGCAAATCTCAACAGTTATTTAATGAGAGAAGTGTGTTAGCAGTTCAAGATCACACATAAAAATTCTACCCCGTACCGCCAAGGCAAGCTGAGGGGTTGAGGCGGCCAATGGTGGAAGGGCCCAGGCAGTGGCATGAGAACCTACCTTTTGCATTGTTATGCTATCGCACTATATTCCACACTTCAGTATGGGAAACTCCATGCTTGTTGGTATATGGCACAGAGGCGGTAATCCCAGCTGAAATTGAAATCCCCTCTCTTCGAATCGTGGACGAAGTAGGAATCGACGATGAAGAATGGGTTAAAACGCGTTTGGAGCAATTGAGTTTGATTGACCAGAAAATATTGGTGACAGTATGTCACGGCTAGTTGTATCAATAAAGGATGGCCAGGGCATATAATAAGAAAGTGCATCCAAGAAAGTTTGAAGTAGGTCAATTGGTATTGAAGCGCATCCACCCTCACCAGGCCGAGGCAAAGGGCAAGTTTGCTCCGAGATGGAAATGACTATTTGTCGTATCAAGAGTGTTGTCTAATGGAGCATTATATTTGACAGATGTGGAAGGGAAATGTGTGAAAATGGCTATCAATTTGGATGTTGTCAAAAGATATTACGTATGATTTTCTTTTAGATCATTATCTATACTTGCCATTTTTATAGATTGGAATGATGAAGGCATTTTATCCGGTTATCTAAACACTTTACCCTTTGTTAACCCCTTTGAGCTCCATTATTTTATTCTCATACCCCCTCTTTCGGAATCCATAACGAGAGTCATACACGCAATTATAAAAGCGACAGACATACAATAAAGGAAAAAAACAAGTAAAGCAAAACAAAAAGAAAAAATAAGAGAGATGAGAAAAAAAGAAAAAAAATAAGATAAAGAAAAGGAATAAAAGAAGAAGAAAAGAAGAAGGAAAGCAAAACAAATAAAAGAAAAACAGAACAAAAAAAAAGAGAAGAAAAACAACAACAAAAACAAGGAATCAGAAGGAACTACATTTGACCTAATTCCTTTTAAGGATACGTAGGCAGCCTCATAACTTGGTCATATTCAAATAAAATATGAGAGCCCCAAGCAAGAAATAGGGTTAGAAATTGCGTTGGTTTGGCTTCCGAAAGTTGTAAATTTTGAACTCGTACGAGAAATTTTTGAGCCTTTCACACCCTTTCTTTCTAACTTTATCCAAAAGCCTACATTATAGTCCAAAGAAAGATCTTCTGATCAATCTGTAAGGAATGTCGAGGAAAGCAAGGAGAAATGGACCAAAACTCAAGGCGGCACTCTAGTTCCTGTAGAAAATAATAAAATGAGAGAGTCTTATTGGTGAAAACCCTCACGGGAACCCTAAGGCGATGAGAGTTGAGAGAAATAAAAATGAGAGAGCCTCATTGGTGAAAACCCTCACAGGCACTGTGAGGCGAAGGTAAAGCAAGAAACAACACTCATAAAGGGGCTATTGGTGGAAATCCAATCAAGAACACTGCACAGCAAGCATAGCTAGGGTTTGGTTGAAGGAATTGGGTTAGAAATGATGACAACAACAAAAGCGTGGCAACAGAAGGTCGGTCATTGGGACAGACTGGGTCGACTAGGCCGAAGTGCATGTCATGATCATGAAAAATTAGCTGCTCTTCCTTAAATAAGTTTTCTTTCTCTTCCTTTCAACAGTCAGTGAATCTGGAATTATTTACCCTTTATACCGTTATCATTGCATTTCCTTTTTCTTTCGAGTCTCTAAAGTCTTTTGTTTAAGAAAACAAGAGGAATTTCAAAGCCTATTATTAGCTCCCAAAGGGACAAAGCGCATGTCACCCAAAAGCGTAACAAAGATAACGAAGTTTGAAACAGTAAGGGGAAAGATTCACAAGAGCTTCAATTGATGGAAGAGACAAGAGTCGGCAAAGTGAAGGAGTACCACACAGAGATGGGCATGTAAAGTAAAACCACAAAGGTTTTGGGGTCTGCCGAGCATAACACACAGACCAGGTAATCTCGGAAGGGATGCAAGGTTAGCACAACACAAAAATGGGAAATGTTACAAGGGTTGACCAAGCATAATACATGAGTCATCGGGGAAAGACATAAAAATTCCAGCAAAGGATCAAGAGTGCAACACAAGTTGGGGAGCGAAGTAAAGGCACAAAGATCAAGAGCCAGTCAAGAATCATAAATAGACCGGGTGATCTCAGGGAAGGGTGCAAGGATTTTAGCGAAGGCTCAGAAATGTAACACAAAGATGCGGAACAAAATAAAGCCACAAGGGTTAGAGGGTCAGCGAAGCATTATACATTGACTTGGTCATCTCGGGAAAGGTGCAAGAATTATGGCAAAGGGGCCAGGGATATAACATAGTAATGGGTGAACAATTTAAAGCCACAAAGGTTCGGGGTTCAGCCAACTGACTCTGGGGAGGCCTCTTCTAACGAGATGCCGCAAAGCTAACCATCACTTTTCAATCTGATTAGTTTTCTGTGATTGACACAAGGGCAGAAAATTTCTAGAAGAGCCAAAGGGAGGCCTTCCGCAGGGGAAAGTAGGCACATAGTAGGTATGGTCAAGACCTCTGGGCCCACCTGAAAATGGGGCTTAGTTCAAACTTTAATGAGGCACATGCCGTCATAAGTATCCCCCCAGCGAAGAGCATAAGAGGAAACTTTAACTAGCAAACCCCAATAGGAATAATCGAGGGTTAAAAGAGGCACGAAAGTTGAGATGGAACGCATTTTAAAACTTAAATAGGCAAAGGTAACATGGGCAAGCACCAACACCTTCACCACAAAGAGTCGCAGAAACCCTCCTGAACAATTATCTCTAGCGGAAACAACTAGAAGTTAGAGTTGGCATTTAAGCAGGAACCCTTAGGACCCTCCTGGAAAATGGGACGCATTTAAAGGTTAGAGGTAATCATGGATATTAAAGGGCATCAAATGACTTGCATGTTGAAGTAGGATTCAGTTAAGAGTTGTCAGGACCCTCCTGAAAAATGGGACTTAGCTTAGGACACAAGCAGTCGGGTGGAATGGTCAAACCCAAATACTTCCCTAATAAGAGTCATCAGGATCCGCCTGCATAGTGAGATTTAATCGTAGGAGTTGTCAGGACCCCGTGGATAATGGAACGTAGCTCTAAATACTAACCCCCAGCAGACATATGTTGTCATCAAATTAAGAGTTGTCAGGACCCGCCTAGATAATGGGAAGTAGTTTTAATCATAGATTTGATGATATTTGGTAAGGGGATTTGATCAACACTCACAAATCTGCCCAGCACATAACTGGGGCAGAAAGAATTTCTTGTGTTTTTTTTGTTCTGTTGTGATCAGGTACACAAGCAGCAGTCTCAGAGAATATTTTCAAGTTTCAAGTTCGGTAATCAGGCACCCACCTGTCAGAACAAGGGAATATTTTCAAGTTTCAAGTTTGGTAATCAGGCACCCATCTGTCAAAAAAAGGGAATATTTTCAAGTTTCAAGTTTGGTAATCAGGCGCCCACATGTCAGAACAATGGAATATTTTCAAGTTTCCAGTTTGGTAATTAGGCGCCCACCTGTCAGAACAAGGCAATATTTTCAAGATTCAAGTTTGGTAATCAGGCGCTCACATGTCAGAACAAGGGAATATTTTCGAGTTTCAAGTTTGTTAATCAGGCGCCCAACTGTCAGAACAAGGGAATATTTTCACGTTTGGTAATCAGGCGCCCACACAAGGGAATATTTTCACGTTTGGTAATCAGGCGCCCACCTGTCAGAACAAGGGAATATGTTCAAGTTTCAAGTTTGGTAATCAGGCGCCCACCTGTCAGAACAAGGGAATATGTTAAAGTTTCAAGTTTGGTAATCAGGCGCCCACCTGTCAGAACAAGGGAATATTTTCAAGTTTCAGGTTTGGTAATCAGGCGCCCAGCTGTCAGAACAAGGGAATATTTTCAAGTTTGGTAATCAGGCGCCCATCTGTCAGAACAAGGGAATATGTTCAAGTTTCAAGTTTTGTAATCAGGCGCCCACCTGTCAGAACAAGGGAATATGTTCAAGTTTCAAGTTTGGTAATAAGCTGCCCACCTGTCAGAACAAGGGAATATTTTCAAGTTTCAGGTTTAGTAATCAGGCGCCTACCTGTCAGAACAAGGGAATATTTTCAAGTTTCAAGTTTGGTAATCAGGCGCCCACCTGTCAGAAAAAAAAAATATTTTCAAGTTTCAAGTTTGGTAATCAGGCGCCCACCTGTTAGAACAAGGGAATATTTTCAAGTTTCAAGTTCGGTAATCAGGTGCCCACCTGTCAGAACAAGGTAATATTTTTCAAGATGCAAGTTTTGGCAACCAGGCGCCCACCTGCAGAACAAGGGATATATTTTTCAAGATTCAAGTTTTGGTAATCATACTCCCACCTGTAGAACAAGAAAATGTTTTTCAAGGGAATACATGTCAAGTCCAACAATTCGGCAACAAACATAGAAGAATATATTCAAGAAGTTAACAAGGCGACAATGAGTTTACAGGAAGAAATGCCAACCAACAAGGCAACAAGGAGTTCACATGAAGAAATACAAGGAAACAAAGCAACAATGATCAAGAGCAAGATTGAAGACATAGATAGGTTCTTTTGTAATCCGTAGTTCATAGCTTAGTCTAGCTTCTTTATTTTTCAGAAGGTGTAATAAGGAGGTCAGCAAGCAGTAGCAGCAACATCAACAGTGAAATCGCAGCTCCTGGTAGTCCCAGCTACCAAGCACTCAAGAACTACATTGACCTGATTCCTTTATAGCCAAGGATATGTAGGGAACCTTTGAAGCATGGTTCGGTCATGCAGGTTTCAAAATGCTTCATAGGAATGCAAAACAGGCAAAAATCCCACAGTTGCCCATTTATCTTTGCCCGGAAACCCTCCATGTCTCCGAGCAAAGAGGGGCAGCTGTGAGCACGTGATTTTTGCCTCGCTCGAAATGTTCCTATAAAAGTCATTAAATTAGGATTTTCCTTGAATTAATCCTGTGATTTTGTGATTATTTGCATTTTTATTTTATTATTTGAATATTTAGGAATTAGTCTTGTGATTTGTGTTTATTTGCATTTTTCTTCTATTATTCGAATTTTTGGAATTTAATTGCTTAATTTTGTGTTTATTTGCATGACGTGCATTTTAATTAAATATAATTCATAAAAATACAAAATGGTGTGTTTGCATTTAGGACTTAAATTTTACATTTTTTGGGATTATTAGTTAATTAATATTGAAAATAAGAAAAATAACAAAAAATTGGTTATTCTTACATTTGTTTAATTTTCTTTTGAATTTTAGAAATTAGGTTATTTTAAGAGGTTATTTAGTCTATTTTGTAGAAGTTAAATATACTTTGGTTATTTTTATTTTTATTAAAAATGTGAAAATAAAAAAAATAAAAAAAGAGAGAATAGAACTTGGGTCTTTCATACGACCATGATATGGGCCTCTTCCATGCTGAAGCGTAGCCCAAAACCACTTGTCCCACCAAATGTGACCCAACCAAACGTCCCCTTCCCGGTCAAAAACACTAGATCCCAAATGACACCGTTTTACGCCAAAGAAATCTGAGCCATTGATCAATATTGATCGGACGGTCGAGATGTGGAGGGTGTCACACTATATAACTGTCATATAACACCCCCCCTGGGCTAGAAAACTTGGTACCATGTCCGAACCTAACCCTAATATTCCCCGGTGTAACACCACTGTAGCACCACCATATCACCACCTCCCTCCGCCGTCCACCGCCGGCTGAAAATCGTTACCGGTGGCGGCGTAGCTCCGATGAACCCCAGAATAACACCACATCATGTCCTCACCCTCCCCTATCAAACCCCATCATTGGTAACCTCGAACAACTCCCCATCTCGTCGAATATCCATTTGAAACTCGATAGTATCGCCATCCACGACGACGACCGGCCACCAAACACCCTGGGCCTTACACCCTAGATTCCTATCCCTACCCTTATTACATATCTGAAACAGTCATCTATCGAATCATACCACATCTGTTCGAATATTTATTCGAATAGCCCGGCCAAAACCTAATCATCTCTAAAATTCCGTCAAACCAACACTGTACACTCTCTTCACACCCCTCAATCCAAATCCATGCCTCAAGGCCCTCGAATCACCCTCGTCCGATTCAAATGTTAAATCAAAATCATCTGGAACCTATTTAGTGCTGCATGTGGTCTTTGAAGCCATAACCTTAATCTATGTTATCCAACTTTGTTTAAGTTTAGTAGAGTGTCTTTGTAGAGGTCCTTTTCTATTTGTTTAATACATTCTTAGTCTTCATGCTCTCCTCTCGTTATTTTCTTGTTTAGGTTTAATACATGGTTCATTCGATATGCTTATAGTATAGTGAGCATAGTTGTTGCTTTGTTCTCGTCCTGAGTGCCTTTATATTGGGTCCATTATTCAATTTTGGCTAACCTTATTAGTTGGGGGGGGGGGTCTATTTATGAAAAATCAATTAGTGATGGTTCTTTAATTCTGATTTCTTATCTTTGGATCTTTTGGGTAAATGCATACGTTTACTAATATGTTCTTCTCTTGAATACCCTTTATTTTGGGTTAATTTTGGCTAACCTTGTTGATTTGAATCTATTTATGAAAAGTTGGTTAAGTGTTTGTTCTTTGACTCCGAGTTCATATCTTTGGATCTTTTGATAAATATATACGCTCATTGGTTGGTTTCCTCTCCTGAATGACTTTTATTTAGGTTCATTATTTTCATCAGTGGGCGACTGAGTTAATTTGAATCTTTTACTGAAAGGCAACCTATGTTATGCCTTAATTTTTTTGATTTGGTCAATTCGATCATGTTCTGATTTTTGTAATTGTCTTTGGTTAGATATTGGTGTTGCATAATGGTAATTGATTTTGACTTTGGTCAATTAATTCAAACACTTAGGATAATTTGGGTCAGATTTTAGGACAGTTGATTGTAGTTAAGTTAACTAGGGTAAAGTTGGGCTACGGTTAATAATTATTGGAATAATACAAGGGCAATTTAGGTAGTGTAACAAGGAATCTTTGGCAGTTAAGTTAAGAAAGTTCTGGAATAGGGAATAATTGCAATTTAGATTTCTATTTTGTGATAACTTGGGTAGCAAGCTAGGAAATGAGGGACTAAAGTAGTAAATAAAATAGGGACTAAAAAGAAACTAAAAATCTGAAAGTAGCCCTATGTTGATGATATATATACTAGCACTCAAAAAGAAAAGGGGGGCGGGGGGAATATAGCTGAGGAGAGATAGAAAAAAGGGAGCAGAAAAATTAGGGGGATGCTAGTTCAAATGATTCTCAAAGCTTACACTTCACAAATTTGATCCATAATTAATTCTGAATCCTAATTCTTATCATGGACTAATGGTTTAATTATTGGGTTGTTGTTTGGCTGAGGTTCGAGTTAGTTTGGCTATTTAAAATTGGTATTGGTTGTGTGACTTGCATTTCCTGGGCTTTGAAAGTGATGAATTTACTGTTCCATTGGGGGTCTATTCACTGATTTTCTCGTTAACTCTAGGGCTTATTTTCCACTGCTGTTGTTATTTTGCTCTGTGACTGCTTGCTCATAGGTTTCTTCTTTATTCCAGGTACACTTCTTAAGCCCCGCCATGTAAACACCAATTTGAGGAGAAAAATGAAGCTGGCTGCACCAATTGTTTTCCATATTTGTTATTTCAATTTCGAGTAGCTTTCAATTTGTTTAAATATTCTTTGTAACTAATTCTGAGATTGTTCTGGATTGTCAAAAAATTGTTTTATTTTCGATCTCATGAGTAAATATACTGATAGTAGCATATAGTAGCATTATTCCCTTTAGCATTAAAATAGTCAGTAATGTAATGAATTTAAAGTTCAAATGTATTATTAACCTTGGTATGGTGACTAGATTGTGTTAGTTGATGTGATTGTATCATGGTAGACGAACGTTGCTAATAGGACTATTCGGGACTATTCATGTGAATCATTATTCATGTACAATTGTTGATCAAATACGAACATGAAAGTTGGTATTAATTTTACCATTACTTTGCATTATTCTTTACTCACGCGTGTGATATAAAATCTGGACATATGAAAGTTATTTGTGTATTTAGTGGACTTGCTTGGGCTCGATAGGTAAAAATATCAGGCTCAATTTCGACCCATACATACCTTGTTCTCCACGTATCTCAATTCTGGACTCACATTGAGGCCCAAATGCAATAACACTTGCTGGCCAGCTTCACTGAAAGCATGGCTAAGTGAATGTGGAGTTTTCAAATTAGATAGTACATTGGAACAAAGGGAATTGGATCCTGTTTAAATGCGGACTCAAATTCGAAAGTCCGGGCTCCAACATCGATTAGCCAAGGCTTTTAGAGGCGTGTTTTCTAGAAAATAATAATAGTTTTCTTAAGATTTGCTTTTTCAAATAAAAAAAAGAGGTGCGCCACGCCAAATGAAACCATAAACTGCGTGACCCTCGTGAAATGCTTATATTAAAATACATAGAGATTTGGGATACACCGTTTAGAGAATTTCACGGCTTTCCCGCAAAGATAATAATACGTTAGTCACTTTTAGGCGTGTCTTTAATAATCTTATCTTCTTAAGTACGGGTGCGCATTTATGTGACCAAATCCAAATCTCAACGAAGTTGGAATGTGTCAAGACCACGGGTGCATTTATGTGACGTGGTTCGAAACATGTTTTAATGATGTTGCAATTCTCTTTAAAATAATGATAATAAAAGTGGTTAAAAGAATTAAAACGCACATAAGTTCATAATTGTATAAAATCAGATAATTTAAGCCAAATTTAACAGTTGAGCGACCGTGCTAGAACCACGGAACTCGGGAATGCCTAACACCTTCTCCCGAGTTAACAAAATTCCTTACCTGGATTTCTGGTTCGCGGACTGTTAAGCAGAGTCATTATTTCCTCGATTCGAGATTCTAAACAGTGACTTGGGACACCATAAATTTCCAAAGTGGCGACTCTGAAACTTTTTTAAATAATTGAATGTCGTTATTGTCCTTTTATTGGAAAAACTCCCCTATCTACGCCGTTCACCGGGTTGTAGTAACCAAAAAGAGGTGTGACATATACAAGGTTACCATCCACCCCCAACTAAAAACATGTATTTTCCCCAATGTACAAGAATATAGAGTAGAGCTTAAGGGGCTTCCTGAGGCGCACTAAGTGCTATTGGAGTCAGCACCCGGCAGAGTGATGGTGCGGTCACCCTATGATGTTGAAGCTATGGCTTATGGGATCTTGGCCTGAGGAGTGACCTCCTCTGATGGGGAGGGATCTCTAGCTAGTCCAATACTGGAGCTGGGGCCTGTATGCTGCTATCCTCGCTCGCTGATGGCTGAGTTGCCGATGGATCTGCAAGGGCGGCCAAATCTTCTAACGAATGTTCTATCGCCATATATAGCTCTGCTTGCTCATCTTCTTCATCAATAGTAGCAGCCATCTACTTTCCCTTCTCCTGAGGGCCATCATCTTTCGAGGACCATGAACTCTCCTCATCCTCGCCCTCATCTTCCTCATCACCCTCGGACTCAGCAAAGCATTTAGAAACCTCCTCATCAGGAATATCAATACGTACAGAAGGATTTGGAGGCTGAGAGGCCCCGGCAGTTTGAGGGGCAATATCAGTCATCTGCATGAAGAAGTCAAGGCCTAAATCTAGTACTGCTGTGTCTGCTCCCTGCTCACTTTCTTTGGGCAAGAGGGATGATATATCAAACTCCACATTCTGCATCTTGTGGAGCTCGGTTTTCATAGTGGAAACCTTCCCCCTAAGCCTAAGCAAATTGGTAACATCACCTCGTTCAATTTTCTCAACCCTCAACTCAAGCTATTGCAGGCAATCCCCAAACATTGTTTGCTGTTGTTGGAGGGCTGTCACTGAGGATTGTATAGGGGTAAAGGCTTGTTTTATGAGGTTGGGAAAGGTCTTCAAAAGCTGATCTACCTTGGCAATGGTGTGCTAAGAAATGAGACCAAGCCTTGAGACGGCTGACACTTAGCAGAAGGCGGAGTAATGGTGGACTGAGAAGCATGCTTTGACGTGGAAGCAGATGCAATGGGAATCTGAGGAGTCACATGAGTCTGGGGGTCGAAAGGATCTACACTAGTTGAAGCATGAGTCTGAACCTATGGTGGGGCAACAACATCACTAATCCGCGTGATATCAATGTCCCTTGTCTCCTTCCCGATCTAGTCAGTGTGTGGCATGATAGGGACCTTCACAATTTTACATAGGCTATGATCAGACAAGGAAATGGAAGCAAAGTGGCATGCTACATTGCCTGGATCCTTATCTCTTGGAATATGAGAGCTCCCATATCAATCTTGATGCTTGCCGTGGTATGCAACGAGAAGAGATTTCTCAATGCCTATATGAGTTTCATTCCGGAACGGTATCAATCGATAGGTGACAAAGCTGAGCCAAAATCGACCCTCTCGTGTGAGATCCTCCTTGTATATTTTATGCACAGGGTTGATCCAAGTAGAGGTCCTTGGTTATATCACCAAATAAATGTAACCATGTTCATACTCCCTATTTGCCCATTTGGCAGCATATTCAGCGGCGCCGATCTCCAGCCAGGGAAATACAACTCATTAATAGTCTCACTACTGTAAAACACACTCTTCCCCTGAACAAGCACAATGTCAATAAAGATCTTGTTGCATTTGTGGTATGCAGTCTGGGAGGCCCCACATGATTCATAGAATTCCCGAACAAGGGTCTTATTATACTCCGCAGGTGACTCAGTGAAACACTCATATTTTCTTGCTTTTATGTTCTCCAAGATGTGGCGATACTGTTCTTGTAGCCCCTTCAAGCTCAATTGTTTCTCGGCTAGGATTTTTCATTTGGTGATCCCTTCTCTATACAATGTCCTGGAACCCTCAAACCGAAATCGGAGTTGGAAATTATCTCCTTGCTTCCTTCTTGCCTCAGTTTGTGAGTCAACTGAGGGCAAGAGCTCCTCCTTATCAGACTGGGATGGAGGTTGAACATTAGGGTCCGTTCTGGATCATTTTCCTTGTGATGCTTGACGACTGGAGGATGCCCTTTTCAATTCAGAAGATGCAAGTTTCTTGGGAGCCATATCTGTATGAAAGTGAAATATGAGTGACATTGTAAACAATAATGAAAATAAAATAGAAAAATCAAAGAAAAAATGGAAAATGCAACAGGTTTTGTGCTCCCATAACCACAATGAGAACCACAAACTTGTCGCAGATTGAAGGTGTACTACTTGTTCTTAGTCAGTGATAGGCTATGCGATCGCATAACCACTATGCAGACAGCATAGCCATCGCAGACTTGAGTTTTTCACAAAACCAAATAACAAAGTGCGATCGCAGATCCCATTGCAAAGGGAGAAATGTGACCGCAAAATTCCGCATAAGTCATGCTGGCAAACTGGGTACACTGTGTCATTATGCGGTGAGTCTGCGGTCTACATATCAATTATGCGATCGCAAACTCACCATATTTTATCATCTTCCTCAACCAACTTAAGGTTAGTTATACGGCAGAAATGCGGACCGCATTTTGATTCTGCGAACCGCAAATGTCATTATCCCCAATGGTTGAACTAGCCCTCAGTAATGGTAGACCAAATTTTCATTATCCAGCATCCCCAAAACACACTAGTAAACTACGAGCAGACTATAACAAGGTCTCTAATTATAAACCATGAAAGAAAATCACAGAAGAAAAGGAAATAAGAGGCAACATACAACTATACAACCCAAAGAATGAAATAATGGAATTTGGAATAAGGAAAACATACCAGTGACGATGGTTACAAGCACACTTGGAGTATTAAATCATGCACTAGTCGATATTTCCTTCTGCATTCGTTTTTTCTTTGTTTTTCGTTTTTCTCTGTTTTTTCCGTTTTGTTTCTGGCAAAAAAATATTTTGTTTTGTTTTGAATATGTGAGAATGGAGAGGATGCGATGCATACAAGACGACTGTGTGGTGGGTAGGTTACCACATAACACACTATGTGACCACATAAGTATTATGCGATAGATTCAAGTGAACTGCTGAAGGGCCTAAAACGCGGTGCACTATGCGATCACATAGTGAAATGTGGTTCGCAAAATGCACCAACTCGTCGCATTTTTACCACCAAATTTAGACACATACACTATGTTGGTTTGCGAGCAAAATGCGGTACGCATAGTGAAAATGTGACCGCATATGTGTAGAAAACTACACAATGTGATTTTTATTCCCCCCTTCATGCAATCTTACCTTGTGTCATGATCTTTTGAATTCCCTGCACTCTAACACATACATTAAATTGCTTAACTAAATCTATCTAAGGAAAAATTTAAAACTCAAAGGCCAAGAAGGGTGTTACCACACATGAGTTGCCTCCCATGAAGCGCTTGATTTAACGTCGTGGCACGACAAAGTTGTCATTATTTTTAAGTCATGTTACCATACATGGGTTGCCTGCCATGAAGCGCTTGATTTAATATCGTAGCTCGACGAAGTTGGTGTTACTTTTCACTCATTTGTCAGGCATGGACCATTTTGAAGAGCCAACTGTTCCACTAAATGTTTTTCTCCATCTGTGGCCAAGTAGTGCTTGATTCGCTCGCCATTTACTTTGCATATTCGAAGCCCATTTTCTGATGCTAGTTCCATAGCTCCAAAAGGAGAGACATTTACCACTTTGAATGGATCGGACCATTTTAGTTTGAGCTTTCCGGGAAACAATTTGATCCTTGAGTTAAAGAGAAAAACCAAGTCACCCGACTTGAACTCCCTTTTCAAGATCTTTTTTTCATAGACGAACTTCATCCATTCTTTATACATAGTTGCACTCTCATATGCATGGAAATGGAATACCTCCATTTCATTGAGTTGTGTTAACCTCAAATTCGTAGCTTCAGCCAAGTCCAAGTTCAACCTCTTCAAAGCCCACATGGCCTTGTGCTCCAGTTCCACGGGTAGATGACAAGATTTGCCAAAGACTAATCGATAAGGATAATTACTAGTAGGATTCTTATACACCATGTGGTACACCCACAAATGCATCATCTATCTCCTTGACCAATCGGTCCTATTTGCATTGATAGTCTTTGCTAGAATGCTCTTCATCTCCCAGTTGGACACCTCAGCTTGACCACTAGATTGGAGATGATAAGGTCTGGCCACCTTGTGCTTGAGACAATACTTCTCTAGCGGCCTCGTGAAAGTCTTGTTACAGAAATGAGACCCACCATCACTAAGAATGGCCCTAGGAGTGCCAAACCGAGTGAATATGTTTTTCTTCAAGAATGCGGTCACGCTTCTTGCCTCGTTGTTAGGAAATGAAATTGCTTCAACCCATTTCGACACATAGTCCACATCTACCAAGATATATTTCAGCCCACAAGACCTCACAAAGGGACCCATAAAATCAATTCCCCACACGTCGAAGATTTCTATCTCCATCACAAAGTGCATTGGAATTTCATGCCTTTTAGAGATTGATCCTTGTCTTTGACATTGGTCACAAGACTTGACCATTTGATTGGCGTCATGATAGATTGATAGACAATAATTACCACATTCAAGCACCTTAGCGGCCGTTCGAGTTCCTCTATGATGACCCCCAACCGATGAGTTATGCTATGCCTTTAGAATTAGCATAATCTCTTTTTCTGGAATGCACCGTCTGATAATATTGTTAGCACAAACACGAAACAAGAATGGTTCCTCCCAATATTATTGGTGACAGTCTGTCAAGAACTTCTTCTTTTGATATGACTCTAATCGTCCAGAATAAGGTCACTAACCAAATAGTTAGCAATATCGGCATACGAATGAGCAAAAGTGTTAGATAGTGCTAATATATGTTCATCCTGGAATGCATCGTTGATTTCAAGATCTCCCTTTGGTCTCTCTTCCGCTTCAAGCCTTGACAGATGATCCACCACTTGATTTTGAGTTCCCTTGAGATCCTTGACTTCATAGTCAAGTTCTTGTAACAACAAGACCCACCGAAAAAACCGAGGCTTTGCATCCTTGTTTTCCATGAGATAGCGAAGAGCGCTATGATCTGTGTACACTATCACATTGGATCCCAACCAATAAGCCCGGAACTTCTCCAAGGCATAGACAATGGAAATAAGTTCTTGCTCAGTTACCGTGTAATTCATGTGCGCCCCATTGAGTGTCTTGCTTGCATAATAGACTGCGTGGAGAACCTTGTTGTGAGGTTGGCCAAGCATTGGTCAAATAGCTACACCATTGGTGTCACACATGAGCTTGAAAAGAAGAGACCAATCGGGTGTGACAATAATAGGTGTCGTGGTGAGCCTTTGCTTCAATTCCTCAAACGTTTTAAGGCATTTCTCATCAAACACGAATTTGGTGTCTTTCTCAAGGAGTTTGCATATAGGATTAGCAATTTTAGAAAAATCTTTGATGAAGCTCCTATAGAACTCGGCATGCCCCAAGAAACGTTGAACACCTTTAACGGAAGTAGGTGGAGGAAGATTATAAATAATCTCGATCTTTTCCCCGTCAACTTCCATCCATGTTTGGACATTTTATGCCCCAACACAATGCCTTCATCCACCATGAATTGACATGTCTCCCAATTGAGCACAAGGTTGGTCTCTTCACATATCTTAAGCACTTGTCTAAGATTGTTAAGAAAATGCTCAAAAGAATCACCTACCACCGAGAAGTCGTCCATGAAGACTTCTAGAAAATCCTTCACCATGTCGGAAAAAATAGACATCATGCATCTTTGAAAAGTAGTTGGACAACCCAAATGGCCTTCGGCTAATGGAAAACTTTCCATACGAGCAAGTGAATGTCCTTTTCTCTTGATCCTCCAAGGCTATGTTAATTTGGTTGTAGCCGAAATATCCATCAAGGAAGCAATAGAACAACCTTCCCGCTAGGTGAGCAAGCATTTTATCAATAAAAGGCATATGGAAATGGTATTTGCATGTGGCACTGTTGAGCTTCCGATAATCCATACACACCCTTCAACCGGTCACCGTCCTCATTAGGATGAGCTTATTTTTCTCATTTTCAATGACGGTCATGCTTCTTTTTTCGGCACACATTGCACCAGGCTCACCCGAGAACTATCATCAATAGGGTAGACTACCCCAGCATCCAACCATTTGATGATTTCTTCCTTGACCACCTCCTGGATTGACGAGTTCAACCGTCATTGATGTTCCACACTTGGTTTTGTTTCACTCTCCAAATTGATTTTATGCTCGAAAATTCCCACAGGAATCCCGTGGATGTCCATGATTGTCCATCCAATGGCTTGCCTATGCTCCTTCAAGACTTCCAACTAATTATCATTAAAGTATCATTTGAGCCAAGAAATTTAGACCTCAAGTGTGGTGGAAGTGGTTTGAGCTCTAGTTGCGGAGGTTCAATAATAAAAGGCTTTGCGGGTGGAGTGGATCTATTCTCTACGTCAAGAGAGAGCTTTGCCGGAGAATAAGTGTAGGACCCAAGCCCCTCTAATGAATTTACCGAGTCCACGTACCCCTTCATATCTTCACCATCAAAGTTCACCAAAATAGCTGCCAATGCCTCACTGAAGAATTGTTATTCCATTTTCATTTCAATCGCATCCTCTACTTCATCAACAACATCAATCACCGAGATGCTTTCATACTCATGGGGTAGTTTCATTCCCTTTCTTGCTTGGAATGTAACCTCTTCATCAATCACACGAAATTTGATCTCATTCCATTTAGTGCTCTTTCGATGGCAAGGAATGGTCTCCCTAAGATGATATGGATCTCTTTGTCAACCAACACAATCAAGGATTACGAAGTCGGGGGGGGGGGGGGGTTAATGAAATTTTCCCACCTTCACAAGTACATCATCAACAATTCCCACCGGTAATTTGTTGGAACGATCGGCCATTTGTAGTCTCATACTTGTGGGTCTTGGCATACCCAATCCTGCTTTCTTGTAAATGGCAAGAGGCATCAAATTAATGCTAGCTACACTATCTCAAAAGGCTCTTGCAAAATCATGTGCCCCAATAGCACAAGGAATAGTGAAAGCTCCCAGGTCTTCTTTTTTTTGAACGGTGGATGTTGCAATGATAGAGCTCGCCTGGTGAGTCATATTCACCACTTCATTTTTGGTGGTTTCCTTCTTGGTGATCAAATCTTTCAAATAGTTAGTAAAACCCGGCATCTCTTGAAATGCTTTCACAAATGGAATATTCATCGATAATTGCTTGAGAATACCGTAGAACATTTTGAGTTTTCTATCATCAACCTTCCTAGAGAGTCTTTGATGGAATGGATGAGGAGTTCTAGGAATAGGTGGAAGAGTTTTTGGTGTCTCTTTTACCTTTTCCCTTACCTCTTCCCCGTACTTGTTTTTCATTAGCACATCTTCTGGAATCTTCTCAACTTTGAAAACACTTGGCTCTTCAACGTCAACTCCTTTCTCGAACTCTTCTACCTCAACCACTTGTTCACCCTTTCCTTGCAGTACCTTCCTACCCCGATTACTAATTCCCATGACATGAGAAGTTGGACCACTCCCACTACCCTTTGGGTTCGCAATTGTGTCACTAGGAAATGTTCCCTTTTGCTTTGGATGTTGTTCCCTAGAGAGGTCTCTCATTTGCATCTCCAATTTTTGAATGGAAGTGGTATGAGATCCAACATGCTCGGTCATGTTCCTCATAGAAGTGTCATATTTTTCTTGATTTTGCAATACCCATCCAAGCATACTTTCGAACTTAGACTCACATAAAGAACCTTGATTTGAATATTGACCCTTTGGGGGAACATAAGGGTTTGAACTCCAGTTTGAGAAGATGCTATTATTGTTCTAATTTCCTTGGTTTGAGCCACCTTGATCATTTCGCTATTATTGGTTACCTTGATCTTGTGGGTTTGGCCTCCACTGATTTGTTGTCCTTGACCTTGGTATTTTTGCCTTTGATATCCTCCTTGAGAGTTGTTGACATAATTTTCTTCCTCAAAACCCTCATTCGATATGGGTTGCACATCCTAAACCGCATTTACGTTCTTCATTTGGATTTCGGTGAACATCTTTGTCAATACATTGACATTTGTAGCAAGCCCTGCAATCAGTTGATCTCTCTCTTGATTTTCCTTGATCATATTGCTCAAGGAAAGAAAAGCATATGTAATTCCACCTGTGGTGTCCTCAGAATGCCATGCTGATTATGCTTTGCCATTTTGTCAAGTATTTGTGTCACCCTTGCGAATGATTTATCCATGAAAGATCCGTCAGCTGCATTCTCGACAATAGATTGGCTGATAGGATCCAAGCCCATGTAGAATTTTTCCAACAAGATAGAGTCCGAAAAACTATGGTTGGGAGAACTAACCAAATATAATTTGAAACGATCCCATGCCTCATGTAGATGTTCTCCCAGTACTTGCTTGAAAAAGAAGATTTTATCCCGGTGCTTAGACTTCTTACTTTGCGGGAACCATTTAGATAAGAATGCTCGGACAAGTTCGGGCCAAGAATGAATGAAGTTTGGTGGCAGATTTTGAAGCCATTTCTTTGAGTCCCCAGCTAGAGAGTACTTGAAGAATCTCAACCTTAGGGCATCATCAGAGACATTATTCTTCTTGTGCATTGCACACACACCCAAGAAGTTTCTAAGATGTTGTGTCGGATCATCATAAGTGGAATTCCTGAAAAATCCCTGCGCCTTGAGCATAAGGACTAAACCTTGTTCCACCTTGAAAGTTTCAGCGCCAACAACCGGAGGTACAATAGCATTTGTATTCTCAATGTACTCCTAGATTTCCGCAAAAGGATTTTCTTCCATTTCTTCCTCTAAGTCTTCACCATATTCAGACATATTTTCCTATCAATACCAAGAAAAAACAAGCAAAGTGTGATGGAATAGAATTAGACGTAAAGTAAATCACACACTAATTATTAATTTCAAAATCATATTCCCCGGCAACGGCGCCAAAATTTGATATGCTCAAATTACACTTTAATAAATAGTGTAAAGCGGTCGGTGTCAAATATAATAATCCAACACGGTTGGGGTCGAATCCCACAGGGAATAGATGTGAAAAGGTTACTCGAATAGTGTGTTGATCAACTAAAGTCGTGATTCTATCTAGTTAACAGTACAAGAGTATGAATTGAGTTTGGTTTGAAGAAATAACTAATTGTAATGTTGAGAATGTAAATAATTTAATTAAAGAAACCAAGGTTGTGTCCCCTTTAATGAAGTGTAATGCTATCAGTGTTAATATGATATATTTCTAATGGAATATGCTTTTGATATGCAAATGATGTCAAAATGACTACCTAATATTTTCTAATAGTTGGGTAGTACTTCCTCTTTATGATTTTTTTCAAATATAAAAGAGTTGCAATTAAGAACAATTAATATATGCCAAATAAAACCCACTCATTCCTACGCGATTCCTTTAAAAAAGGTTTAAAGCCTTAAGTCTTTGATATTTACTTCTACTAAATTCTAGCCCACTTTCCCAAGAAAAGTAAGAATTTAATGGTACTTATTAATGTTTGCAACCACCAACAATAAATGAAGAATGAAAAGTAAATAATATCAATCAACCATTATATATATATATATATATATATATATTCAATGTTAAACACCCATTAGCATAACACCCATTTAGAGTCCACAATCTTAGTATTTAAAATTAGCTACACATGTTAAAATACAAAAGAAAGAGAGTATTTAATCCCACAAAGCTTACAAAGTAAAAGATTCTTGACACAAAAGCTTCCAAAGAGAGGACTACAAATGCCTTGAATTGTAGCTTCAAAGTCAGACCAGCTGCGCTCACAATAAATCTATTTATAGAGGGCCAAATTTGGGACAGAAAATAGACAAAAATGCCCTTTCAGGTCAAATTGCGACCGCATTTCTATCGCATACCAGACATGCGGTCCACATTCTCGTCAAGCCCATCGCACTTGAGAACCCTAGTTTTCAGTCCTCTACCGCATTCACGGTTGTGGTCTGCATTGTAGGAATGTGACCGCATTTGTTTCCTTCAGCAGCCTTCGTGTTTAGTTTGTGGTCCATTATGCGGCTCGCAAACACGTTATGCAATCGCCGACTGGACCGCATTTTTGACGTTGAACTTTGCCCAAAAGAATGTTTTGGTTTGTGATCTCAGTGTGGCATCTGCGGCTCGCATATGGGTTTTGTGATAGCATATCCACACTTGCGATGCCTTTTTTCTCTTTTCTTGTCTTGTTGTCGCTTTTTGGACTCCTTTTCACGCTCTTAGGTCTTTTAGCCTTATATGGTGCAAAAAATACTAAAATAACATAAGTACACAAGGAAATTGCATTTAAAACAAGCTAATGTCTACACAATTAGTATCAAATGTGGTGAAATTCTCCGACACATCAACTATGCATCAAATGCATAAGGTTGTTGGGGTATTGGTCAGCCCAAATGATATAACAAGGAACTTGTAATGACCATACCGAGTCCTGAAACTAGTATTCGAGATATATGGCTCCTAAATCTTCGACTGATGGCAACCTAAGCGCAAATCAATCTTAGAAAAAACCCGTGCGTCCTAAAGTTGGTCAAACATATCACAAATGCGAGGCAAAGGATAACGGTTCTTCAATGTAACTTGTTCAACTGGTGATAATCAATGCACATACGCATAGAACTGTCCTTCTTCTTCACGAAAAGATAGGATCACCCCAAGGTGATACACTGGGCCTAATAAAACCCTTATCAAGCAATTCCTGTAACTAATCCTTCAATTCCTTCAACTCAGGAGGAGCCATACGATACAGAGGAATAGAAATGTACTGAGTGCCCGACAATGGATTAAGGCCAAAATCGATATCTCTACCGGGCTGCATGCCTGAAAGACCAGTTGGAAACACATCGGGAAAATCCCGTACTACTAGGACTGAATCAACTAAATGGGTATCAATACTGACATCTCTCTAATAAGCTAGATACATATCACACCCTTCTCAACCATTCATTGAGCCTTAAGGAAAGAAATAACTATACTGGGACTGTGATCTAATGCACCCGTACACTCAACATGCGGTATTCCTGGCATAGCCGGCGTCACGGTTATGGCGTGACAATCAAAAATAGTATTATGGGGCGACAACCAGTCCATACCCTAGATAATATCAAAATATACCATGATGAGAAAAAATAAATATGCTCTGGTATTAAAACCACTAAGAGCAACCAAACAGGATCGATAAACGCAATGCACAACAAGCGAATCTACCAAAGGAGGAGAAACATAAACATGGGAACTTAAAGAATCCCGAAGTTCTTCCAATTGCGGAGCAAAATACGAAGACACATAAGAATAAGTGGATCCTGGATCGAATAGAACCGATGCATCTCTATGACAAACCAATATAATACCTGTGATGACAAAATCAGAGGCAATAGCCTCGGTGCAGGCAGGAAGGGCATAGTATGTGGGGTAGCAACTAAAGCTATAACCATATCCTGAGAACTCTGCGGGGCACGCTGTGGCTGAAAAGTCTATGGAGGTGCACGCCTCCAAGTCTAGGGACATACCTCACCACATGGTGTATGTCACCATACAAAAAGAAACCTCGCGGCTAATGTAGCAGTGGAAACGATGTGGTATGGGCACTTCAAGGCTCCTAAAGCCCTAAAACACTAAGTGAATTATGAGACACAAACTAAGCTGGCTGACCCACAAAACCTCTACCATGCCGTACGTTTCCCCCAAAATACGAACCATTGGATCTCTCCAATCTACGAGGTCTCCTCACTTCAATGTACTCCCTCTCCTGACCTCGTTTGTTCTCTACCCGACAAGAGGTCCTCACCACTCGTTGAACTGGGACTACAGGCCGTGTCGTTATGACATCTGACTCAACTAATGAGAACTCACTTCTCTTGAGTGGGGGCAGCGGGAGTATGGGTCCCTTCCCCAATCTGTGAAGTCGTTGGTACAACCTGAATCAACTCTGCCTCAATTAATGTACCAAACATGCTAAGGAACAACTCTAATGTCTCCTGAAGTACTGGAGTACTAGTAGCAGTAGGCATATCAAGTGCCTGGACTCTGGCTGGAGCTGTTAGTGGCCCCTCTATGGAAAATCACGTGGGTGCTCTGGCTACACCACGGGCGCCTCCCTTGCCTCTAACGGTTGTAGTAGGGGGCGTGGGTGCCTGATCATCTCGGGTAGCACGTGTCCTCACCATCTGTGAGAGAATTGAAGACAGATGTTTAGGATTATGATGTTAAAATCTCGCACGATAGGAAAATCAAATGAAGTGGAATTTTTCTAACGATTATAAAACCTCTCGTAGATAAGTACAAACCTCTCCATACCGATCCGCGAGACTCTAATAAACAGGCTTATGATTCATGAGTACTATGAACATAGAGCTCTAATAGCAACTTGTCACGACCCCGATTTGCCCTCCTTGAACTATCGTGACAGCACCTAGTCTCTACGACTAGGTAAGCCTAACAATTGCGAAAAGAAAAACATTTTGCGGAAAGAAAATAATATAAAACCGAAATGACAAAATGAGATAGTGTTTAAGATGTTGCCTGGCCCATAATAGTACAAAATCTCAACCTAACACTTCCAAAATATAGAACCCCATGAATCACAAGCTAAGAGATACATAAAAAGCTCTAACCCTAGAAATGTCAAACAAAAGGGAAGTATCGAAGAGTTATACTATTATAGAAAGATAGAAAGGGACTCCTTTCTACGAACGTAGAAGATATACGTCGAGGTCTCTACAAAAGCGCCTCACTTCAAGGATGATAAGACTAAGTGAAAGTACCTGGCTCTACACATCAAAAACAGGTGCAGAAATGACATGAGTACACCACAACAGTATTCAGTAGGTGCCAAGCCTAACCTCAGCTGGTAGTTACGAAGAAGGTCAGGGCCTTATTGAGGTTAAATAAAATACAAAATATAATAGTGCAACGCCAAATAATATAATTAAGTGCAACAATAAAAAATAACCAAGAATAGAAAGAACAACGACAACTAGTACAAAGGCAAAATAATCACTAAAGGAACACAACTCAACACAGAGATTGCAATCGGGGATCTACAATGAGACAATCCTGTAGCACCTAAATATAAATGTCCAGCAATCCAGGGATCTACCAGGATACCGTCTTGTAGCATCCAATGTAAATGTCTAGTGGATCTCCCAGGTGTTGTCTCGTAGTCCAACTCATATTGTGTCGGGGATCTACTAGAATCCCGTTTGGTAGTCCCCGAATGTAAATACCCAGTACTGTGGAAATCTACGGGATGCAGTCCCGTAGTTCCATACAACTGTGCAAGGGGATCTAACGAAATTCCACATCTGTAGTCCCAAATAAACAGGTAAGTGGATCTACTGGAATCTCACATCCGTAGTCCCAAATGTGAATATAAAGTAGCAACATGGAAATATATTCAGCACATGTCAGTTTCCTATTAAGGCAAATAGGTAATTCAAGTCTAGCATGCTGCACAGAATTTAGGTAAAAACATTTTAAGCAAGTAAAGTAATTAAATCACTTAGATATGCTTTCCTCAGCTAAAAACATGCTTAAGGTGAAATTAATATAAACAGTAAAGGAAACATACTAGTAAATAATAAAAATCAAAATTATAAAAATTAGCACAAGTACGCACTCGTCACCTCACGTACAAGAAATTTTAATTAACAGTAATACCAAATCCTAAGTGGGAGGTCCCCAATAAAAGGTTAGGCAAGCCGCTTACCTCGAACCGGCTCAATAATCAACCTGAAACCACGTTCTTGCCACGAGTAATCGACTCCAAATTGTCCATATCTATTAACTCAATTGCATAATGTAAATAACACTTCAAGTAACTGGTTCTACAAATAAATTCTAAGCTAATACGTGAAATTAGATAAAATAACTAAAGTGTCCTCAGACCCACATCTCAAAATCGAGTGAAATTTATATTTCATAATCCTCATACTCGCACGTGTCTATTCATAACAAGAACACAGAAATCGAAGTTCAAATTGACCCCTTAAATACCAATTTTAAGGTCTCTTAATCTCAAGCCCTAATTACCCATTTTTTTCTAAACTTTTCATCACTAATTAGGCCTTTAATCACATATAAATGATTTGTCAAGTTAAAATATTACTTCCAAGTGATTCCCCTGTGGTTTCCTCAATAATCAACCTCAAAAGCTTCAATCTCGTTCAAAAATGGTGAGAAAATAAAAAAGGGTCGCGGATGGCTATTTAAAAACTACCAAGGTCTTCCTTCTTTGCGAATGCGGAAGGCCCCTCAGGTTTGCGAAGGACAATTTTACTTGGGCCCAAATTTCTCTATTGCGAACGCGATGTCTAGGACGCGATTGCAATTCAAAATTTCCTCCTCCTACGCGAACGTGGGAAAGCCATCACGAACGAGTAGGTATAGAACTCCCAGCTTCGCGACACGGGAAATACTTCGCGAATGCGAAGCACAAATTCCTCACCAGCCCCAGCTCCTCTTCGCAAGCACGAGACCCCACTTGCGAACGCGAAGCAGGAAACTAGAACTGGTTGCTGCAGCATTTTCTGTAATTTTCTAAGTTCCAAAAATGACATGTTAAGCATCGAAAACACACCCGAGATCCTCGAGACCTCAACCAAACCTACCATCATATCCCATAATATCATTCAAACTTCTCCCAATCTTCGAAATGCTCAAAACAATATCAAAACACCAATTTAGCATCGGATTAAAGCCTAAGAACTTCAAAAACTCTCAAAATTTTCTTTCGATAAAAACGTTTATCAAACCTTGTATGAATAACATGAAACTTTGCACATACGCTATATTCAACACTATGGAGAGACTCCAACTTCTGAAATATCATTCCGACCCTCGGATTAAAATCTCACCATTGAACCGGAAACTTAAAAAATTGGACTTTCCGCATTTTAAGCCTAAATTAGCTACGGGCCTCCAAACCACAATCCGAATACGTCCCTATGCCCGAAATCATCCAACAGAACCATCAAAGTTCTATTCCGAGGTAGTCTTCATACTTTTCCGACTACACTCAAATTTACCAACACCTAATCTATTTATAATATATGTTTAAGAACCTTGAATATATTCCTGTTTTTTTTTATGGTTTATTTCAATTCTATCTTTTCTTTTGTTCTAACATTGGTAAGTACTTGTGAATGATTGTAGATGTGCAAGCTAAAGATTGCAAAAGAGAAAGCAATACATTTCCTGGAATATGCATTACTAAACCACCATGCAGAAAAGCTTGTATCAGTGAGAAATTTACTGATGGTCATTGTAGCAAAATCCTCAGAAGGTGTCTATGCACTAAGCCATGTGTGTTTGATGAGAAGATGATCAAAACAGGAGCTGAAACTTTAGCTGAGGAAGCAAAAACTTTGGCTGCAGCTTTGCTTGAAGAAGAGATAATGGATAACTAATTAGAGATTAGAATAAATTAAGGATGGAGAGTCACACATAATAAAGTTTCTACCTTTCTTAAAAGTGTAGCTAATGTTGTGTTTTAATTGGCTTTTAGTAGCCTTTTATTACACTTTAAATAAGTGTGGCACTTCAACCCTTTGTGCAAATGACCTTCTATGGTTTTTGTTTATATTGTCCATTTTGCTAACTTTCACTTCTGTTATTTTCTCCTTGACACGTCAAAATGAGTAAAGTCAATAAACGAGTAGATTGGCCGATTCTGGACGAGTATAAATGAGCGGGTCATACTTGGGCCGACCCAAAACATAAGCTGTTATGGTGCCCAATATAGCCTTTAGGCAAGCCAACACTTAATTATTCATTATACTATTTTTAAAATTATGAATCTTATTTAAATAGAGAGTTCAATGCATTAAAATAAATTGTAGTTATGTACAATTTAATTAAAAGTAACAAGTAAAAGTTTATCAATATAAAGCAATTAATAACAATTATAGAATATCCCCTAATTCTGATGTCACAATTGTGTGAGTATCTATTAGAAGATACAATAATAATATAATATCAGTCTGGAATACAAGTTAGATAGAAAAATGTAGATAATTCTCATCAAAACTTTGTATGTTGCAGATTGTAACATGGGATGCAGTTCACCATATAGTCCCTGCACTAGCCGTGTCTTTGCGCCCAAATGATCACCAGAAATATATACATGCACAATAAGTGCAGAAGTGCAACATAAATACGTATGTTAATGCGTACCCTGTAAATATACAGCCTACCCCGGAGAAGAAGTAACGCGGGGTCAATATCGACACTTACTAGTGGTCCAATAAATGAAGTACGGTAAAAAGTAAACAAGTAGGAGGCATGATAAATGAATAGTGTATGCAAATACAGGTACGTGGTACGATCCTTCTCTAAACATTGAACATTAGCTCTCAATTATCGAATATCGCCTCAATCGGAGTATATATATAAAATGGTCCTCAACAGATAGGTCGTCACAACTCAAATCAGGAAAACTCACGGAGACACTAGCTTCTTATCTAATATTATGCACGATTCTGCCGAGCTGAATGATTCAATCTTATATTAGTATTTCATGAAGTTGCCGAGGCGAATGACTTGGTCCCAAATGACAGCACCTAGTCTCTTTGACTAGGTAATCCTAACAATTACAAAAAAAGGAATATATTGCGGAAAGAAAACAATATAAAATCGAAATGACAGAATGAGATAGTGTTTAAGATGTTGCCAGGCCCATAATAGTACAAAATCTCAACCTAACACTTCCAAAATACGGAACCCCGTGAATCACAAGCTAAGAGATACATAAAAACCTCTAACGCCAGAAATGTCTAACAAAAGGGAAGTATTGAAGGGCTATACTATTACAGAAAGATAGAAAGGGACTCCTCTCTATGAACGCAGAAGATATACCTCGAAGTCTCTTCAAAAGAGCCTCACTTCAAGGACGATATGACTGAGTGAAAGTACTTGGCTATGCACATGAAAATCATGTGCAGAAATGACATGAGTACACCACAAGGGTACTCAGTAAGTGCCAAGCCAAACCTCAGCTGGTAGTTACGAGGAAGGTCAGGGCCTTATTGAGGTTAAATAAAATACAAAATATAATAGAGTAGCGCCAGATAATATAATTAAGTGCAACAGTAAAAAATAACCTAGAATAAAAAGAACATCAACAACTAGTACAGAGGCAAAATAATCATTAAAGGAACACTACTCAACACAGAGATAGCAATCGGGGATCTACCATGAGACCATCCTATAGCACCCAAATATAAATGACCAGCAATCCAAGGATCTACCAGGATACCGTCTTGTAGCCTCTGATGTAAATGTCCAGTGGATCTCCCAGGTTTCGTCTCGTAGTCCAACTCATATTGCGTCGGAGATCTACTAGAATCCTATTTGGTAGTCCCCAAATGTAAATACCCAGTACTGGGGAAATCTACGGGGTGCAGTCCTATAGTTCCATATATACATGCACAATAAGTGCGGGATCGTTATCGGCACTTACTAATGGTCTAATAAATCAAGTACAGTAAAAAGTAAACAAGTAGGAGGCATGATAAATGAACAGCGTAAGCAAATATAGGTACGTGGTACGATCCTTCTCTAAATAGTGAACACTAGCTCTCAATTATCGAATATCGCCTCAATCAGAGTATATATATATATATATATATATATATATATATATATATATATATATAACATTGTCCTCAACAGATAGGTCGTCACAACTCAAATCAGGAAAACTCACGGAGACACTAGCTTCTTATCAAATATTATGCACGATTCTGCCGAGGTGAATGAACCGATCTTATATGAGTATTTCATAAAGTTCTCGAGGCGAATGACTTGGTCCCATATGAGTGTTTTATAGTAATAACAAGGAAAACAAACCGATCTCATAAGAATATGATACTGTCGAGGCGAATGGACTGATCCCATAAGAGTGTGTTACAATATCCTGCCGAGAGGAATAATTCGACCCCATAAGAGTGTGGTGCATAATTCTGTCGATGAGAACGACTTGATCCTATTAGAATAAGAAGCTTTAACGGGTTTTTGACCCCACTCATAAATATATATATGTGAGTTATGAAATTTAAAGAAGCTTTTCGATGAAAGCACACAAATTAGAGATAAATTCGTAAGGGAATCATAATTATTCCGTGGCTAATGAAGTAGCTCATCAAATTCCTTATCATAGCGATTCCATTACTCTATGAAAGCCTACTGTCAAGTCGTAATGTGAAATAAACTAAGTAGTCAAGAATAACTCAACTAATACAAATAAAATCTGAAGCGAGTCCTAGTCTGCCCAGACATAATAAGGAATTCTAGCATGCCCACAGATAGTCATCACCTTATACGTGCGCAACTCCCACAACATGTAGCATATAATAAGAATAACTCCTACATGGTAATTCTCCTCTCACAAGGTTAGACATGAGACTTACCTCACTCTAAAATTTCAAACTAGCTCCAACGGCTCTCTAACTTCTCCACTCAAAGACAAACAATCTTGAATTAGAAACAACATGCAAATCAATCAAAATATACTCCAACGCTTACAATTTAACAGTTTATAATAATTCTCAACTTCGTTCAAAAAGTCAAAAAAGTCAAATCTCGGTCCCATGTGTCTAGATTACGAAAACTTTCAAAGATTAAAATAACTAATAATACCACGAACTCATATATATAATTTATTCCTAATTTCATGTCCAATTTCGTGGTTAAAATCTAAAAATACTATTTCTAGGTTTTATTAAAAAAATTCCATAATTTCAATAAAATTGCCATGTTAAAATTCATATATAACCCATGTATTAAACTCAAAACAAGCATGAATAACTTAATTTATAATATGTGGCAAAAACGATCTTCAAGAATCACCCCAAATCGCCCCATACGAGCTTCAAGAACTTAATAGTAATGAAGTGAGCCAAAAATTCCGAAATTAGATGTTTAATACACCTGTCAGACCTCCTTCTTCATATTCGCCGTCATTATCCATTCGGTCACGATTAACAAAAGTTATAACATCGTTTTCCTTCATCGCGATGACGGCCAAAACCTCGCATTCGCGATGTACAAATTTGTTTCTTCTTCACAGACACTCTTCAGTATAATAGGCATACCTTTTTGTACAAAATTTCAAATGACAAACAGTTTAATTTTCTGAAAAATAGATTCAAAGATCTACAACTTCCATTTTTGAATTATCCTGAAATTTCTTATAGATTGCAAGATATATGCTCCCGAAGTCAGATTACTAACAATAGAAAATCCTTTCTACTCCATCGCGAATTTCCTTCTGCAATCGCGATTCACAAGGACCGGAACAACACTTTGCTCTTCGCGATCGCAAAATAGGATGTACCAGATCTAAAAAAATAGTAGCTCAAACATGGCGAAATAACTTGTTCGACGTGTCAAATTACACCAAAAAAAACTTCAAACTACAAATCGACAATCAAAACACCTATTTCGACTTTCAAACTTCGCCAAACTCGTCCGAATTACACTTAAATATTCTCGAATGATGCCAATATATTATTTTTAAAATATCTTAGCAAAGTTATTTATGGATTAATGTGAACTAAAAATCAACTTAACCTTATTAAAAATGCACCTTCTTCCGAGAAAAGCCTATCAACGGACAGTATCGATCTATACCAAAGTTTCCGATGTAATGCGACACAATATATTGAAAATAGAAAATTATTTTCTTTTCTTTATAAAAATATCTGGCAGGAGAGTCCAGAGTACCGGCATGAAGATAGTGTTCTATGAAGAAGGAAGAAGCAAAAACAAAAAAATATTGTTAGAGATGAAAAAAAAAATAATTAAAGCCCCGTTTCTCCCTAACTTCTTTTTTTCTTTTCAAAATTATTTTTCAAATATAGCTTTGTCTATCAAATTTTGTAAATTTTTTTGGAAATGAGGTAAAAATTTTCAGAAAAACTTTTCTCTCCACTCACAAAATTTTCTATATAATTACAATTGTTATGTCCAAACGCCTACTAAGACACTTTCAAAGAAAAAAAAGAAAAAAGAAAATTATGTTATGAAATAATATAAAAGACAAGAACAATATAGAGAGAATAGGGAGAGAGAGGAGTATTCTTATTGATACTTGGGGTGTTTTACAATGGGGTAAGACCCCTCTATTTATAGGAAGATAAATGACTTAGCTTCAAACTAAAACTCTTAGACATTCACTCTAAATAGAGTTCTATTTATAACACTCCCCCTTGAATGTCTATTCAACAATGTGCCTCGTTAAAACCTTAAAACCAAAACCCAATGGGAAAAATTAAAGAGAAGGAAAAAGAGTACACATGTTTGAATATGCGCCTATTGGTTGCCTCGTTAAAAACCTCGCAAGGAAAACCCAGTTGGGACAAAACCTTATAAGGGAAAAAGAGTGCAACGCGCATTAACTCCCCTTGATAAGAACATCAATTTATATCCTTGAGCATTTGCATTCCAATCTTGTGCACCATCTTCAAAACAATCTTTGGTAGATGTTTGATAAATAAATCAACCATATTGACTTGAATAAATATTCCGCACCTTGAAATCATCATTCTTGATAGATATGAACATCTTCATATAATGTCGTGGAATAACTCTTCAATATCTCCATAGATGTGTTCTCAATGCCATCATGCTTTGACTTTATACTTTCAGGTATTTGAACTATATGTCCAAATCTACATGTCTTTCATATGGAATCAAGTATTTGTCTATACGTTTTAAGCGTATCAAAGACTTTGTCCTTCTGGGACTTAATATGAGCATTTGTAGTGAGAATATAGTTACATTCTTTGGGTCAGCAAATGCGTATAGTATGCTTTGCAATATGTTGCAATTGAATTATCCATTTTATGAACTTCAGGTTCATATCATGATATTCGGGGATTTACATATACAAATGATAATTCATCCCATGTAACCTTTTCTCAAGTGTTTATCATGTCTCCCCCTCATGTTAGTAAAGCTAACTTGTTTCCTCAACTTTGGGAAATCTTCTTTGTGTATTATTATGTCAATATACATAGCACATTAATAATAAGATGAAATTATTTGGTTCCTGACCCTGAACCACTTGTGAGGGGAGAATATACTCTCGTATACAACGCATATCAAACTGATATATATAACTTTGTTCTCATAAGGAACAGTTTAGCTATTAAGTGGAAGCACTCAATAATTATCTTGCTAAACCAACTTTGATATAAACCAACTTATCACGATGAACTATCTTGAGTAGAGAATCTGGAAATTATGCTCGAAGTTAGATTACTGAGCAATTTACCTCGCAAGCACCGGCCAGGCTGCGGGTTAATAACAATTGCGCATGTAACCATTTCATAGATGCATCATCTGTGGTATACATGGCAGGTGAATGGGCCCATATTCACCTTTGATATTTCCAGAGTTTATGGGCTTCCATCCGAACTCTTTAGTTGGTCAGTTCATTAATGAGAACAAGTGATACAAAAGAATTCGTAAAGAACTTTCTAGTTCTTTAATATTCACCTATGTGAATTTTCACATCATACTTAAAATGAGATGGCTAACACGAATGCCAACTGAATAAATTATCAATATTGGTAAACTTCAAATTTACACCATGACATGTGCACTTATCAATAAACTTCAGGTTTATTATGACATGGGTTTTTATACCAATAGATATCCACTTTATCGTGGCATTCTTTCGTTTGTGTAGTACAAACTGGAGAACAAAGCGGGTAGCTTTTCATATACAAATTACCCCGCTATAAGTTGTAGTAATAGGAGATATCAAATCCTTCCTTTATTTATAGTCTCAATATAATCAATCGCTTTCGCGTGTACTTTGGAAACTGAATAAGTTTCTTTGAGACTTACTACAGCACAATACTCAATTGTGTTTCTCCAACATAGTAATAATTGGCTCTTCTAGAGCTCTCAATTAATTTTGTACTACCACAGATTCATCAACATCCATGTGGTGAATATCTTTCTTAAAGAGAAAGTTATACCATTATGGTCATGTCAAACTTATACGCAAGATATGTTTCTTACATTATCATTGTCCTTTAATAGTCATATTTCCAAAATACTTTGGCGTACAATAGGTACGTGACCAACGATCATTCATGCCATATATATAGCCAACAGGCTTGACACCATTAGGTGTTTCAACTATAGGGCCAAAAACTTCACGTTTTGCCAGCGAATTCAATTCTGATTGAATTGCTTCTTGCCACTTTGGCCAATCATGTCTTTTTCGACATTCTTCAACAGATTGAGGTTCGAGATCCTCACATTCTTGCATAATGCTAGATGCGACATTATAAGCAATGACATTATCCACCACTATATCCACTCGATTAATATTTGCCTCAATATCAGTTGGATTTATGGATAGTTCCATATTTTCCAGAGTCTCGGGCTCAATGGATTCTTCATGAATCTCAGAATTTGTTAAATCATGAATTTCCTCATGAGATTCTTTTGTAGTGTCATTTTTATCATTTGATTTCCTCTTTCTAGGATTTCAATCTTTAGAACCTAATGGCCTGCCACGCTTCAGGCGTGCATTCGACTCATTGGTTATGACACTAGATGATTGTCCAATAGGGACATCAATACGGATTGGAACATTTTCCGCGGGGATGTGGGATTTCGTTATCCTCTTCAAGTCCGTAAATGCGTCAGGCATTTGATTTGCTATTCTTTGCAAATGGATAATCTTTTGTACCTCTCTTTCACAAATAGAGGTATGTGGATCAAGATGAGATAATGATGCATTTTTCCACAAAATTTCCCGTTTGGTTTCACCAACTTCTCCCCCTAATTTTGGGAAGTGTCTCATCAAATCGACAGTCTGCAAAACGTGCAGTAAACAAATCTCCTGTCAATGTTTCGAGGTAGCGAATAATGGAGGGCGATTCAAACCCAACATATATTCCTAACCTTCTTTGCGGACCCATTTTGGTGCGGGATGGCGGTGCTATAGGCACATATACTGCGCATCCAAAGATTCTTAAATGGGATATATTGGGTTCATGACCCAAAACCAATTGCAACGGGGAATATTTGTGTCAATTCGTCAGTCAGAGACGAACTAGCATTGTTGTATGCAAAATGGCGTGACCCCAAACCGAAGTGGGCAGCCGACGAACTAGCATTGCTGCATGCAAAATGGCGTGACCCCAAACCGAAGTGGGCAGCCTCGTTTTCATGAGTAAATGAGGTATTCAAGATTATACTCATGTATTGTCTCAATCTGATATCCATTTTAAATGATATCTTTAAAACTCAACAAGTTCCTTTAAGACTTGGAGGAGAACATTTTGATTGATATCATTAAAACTCAACAAGTTCTTCTTAGACTTGGAGGAGAATATTGCATTCTCTAAGATAAACGTCGTGCCTTTGGGCAGAGTTACAGTTGCTCTTCCGGAGCCTTCAATCAATTTACTTCCCATGGTTTGGCATACAAAAGAAAATATACGAACATGAGAATAAACAACTTTTTGTTTCACATTTAAACAATATTTTCAAAATCTGCTGAGGTCAGTTGACTAACTAAAACAGATAATCGATTATATGTTTTCCATAATCGATTACTATGCAGTTTGAAAATTTCAGTTTAAGCATTTTCTTAAAACAATCGATTGTTAAACACACACAATCGATTGTTGAACATTGACAATCGATTGTTAAACACACACAATTGATTGTTGAACATTGACAATCGATTGTTAAACACACAGAATCGATTATTTGCTATTTTGAAAAATTTCAGATCACACTGTCTTAAGACAATCGATTGTTAAATATAGACAATCGATTGTTGACTATTTTGAAAAATTCCAGAGCACACTGTCTTAAGACAATCGATTGTTAAATATAGACAATCGATTGTTGGCTATTTTGAAAAATTCCAGAGCACACTGTCTTAAGACAATCGATTGTTGGCTATTTTGAAAAAATTCTAGAGCACACTGTCTTAAGACAATCGATTGTTAAATATAGACAATCGATTGTTGGCTATTTTGAAAAATTCCAGATCACACTGTTTTAAGACAATCGATTGTTGGCTATTTTGAAAAATTCCAGATCACACTGTTTTAAGACAATCGATTGTTAAACATAGACAATCGATTGTTGACTATTTTTGAAAAATTCCAGATTACACTGTCTAACGACAATCGATTGTTAGACATAGACAATCGATTGTGGATGATTTTTAAAAAATTCCAGATTACACTGTCTAACGACAATCGATTGTTAGACATAGACAATTGATTGTGGATGATTTTTGAAAAATTCCAGATTACACTGTCTAATGACAATCGATTGTTATACATAGACAATCGATTGTGGATGATTTTTGAAAAATTCCAGATTACACTGTCTAACGACAATCGATTGTTAGACATAGACAATCGATTGTCGATCAATTATTTTTCAGCTTTAATGCGAAAATATTAGATAATCGACTAGTTTTTCAGGCTAGTCGATTACCCCTACTGGAAAATAAAAATATTATTGATATTTGAGCATATTGAAGACATTCTAAAGAACTACTGCTAACATTGCATCATGAAGTAACTAATACGAGCTAATACTAATGACTATTAGTTTATTCACTAACTAATACAAATAAGTAAAACAAAATCAAATAACTCCATCTTCTTTCATCACGGACCCATCACCGATTAGGTGGTCTAGTTTCCCCTCGGGTTGCTCAAAGAAGTCTGCCACATCCAGGTGGGTGATGTCCAAGTTGTCGTCATAGACAAAATTTGTTTCAGGGCCTTTACTCTTTCGAGATGCTTGATAAAGGTCAACCAAGTGTCTTGGTATACGGCAAGTCTGTGACCAGTGCCCTTTCCCACCGCAACGATAACATATAGTTTCTGAACCATTTGCCTTAGGATCTTCATGATCCCGTTTCTGCTTTCGGCGGTTATCTCTCCTTGGGGGTTGACGGACTTCATTGGAATTTCTTCCTTGTCTACGTCCCTGGCTATGACCCCGTTTACGACCATGACCATGGCCCTTTTCATGTTTGGCATAATAAGAGTGCACCTTATCTGCTTCAGGCAGTGGTGTAGACCCAGTGGGTCGATTTTCGTGATTTCTCATGAGCAGGTCATTATTTCGCTCAGCCACTAGTAGAAGAGAAATCAGTTCAGAGTACTTTGTAAAGCCTTTCTCTCTGTACTGTTGTTGCAGTACCATATTGAAGGCATGAAACGTTGTAAACGTTTTCTCAAGCATATCATAATCGGAGATTTTATCTCCGCATAGCTTCAATTTAGAAGTAATTCTGAACATTGCAGAATTATATTCAGAAACAGACTTAAAGTTCTGGAGCCTCAGATGAGCCCAATCATATCGTGCTTGTGGCAGAGTGACCAACTTCAGGTTGTCATATCTCTCCTTTAAGCCGTTCCACAAGATGAGTGGATCCTTGACGGTGAGATATTCAATCTTCAAACCTTCATCAAGATGATGGCGCAAGAAAATCAAGGCATTCGCACAGTCTTGGGTGGATGCTTTTTCTCTATCTTTAATGGTGTCTCCGAGACCCATAGCATCTAAGTGGATTTCAGCATCCAACACCCATGTCATATAGTTCTTGCCCGAAATTTCAAGGGCAACGAACTTTCTTTTCGTAATGTCAGACATAATCGAAAATTAAATTAGGAAGAGGGAAATACCTTAGATTTTTCGAGAATGGTTCTTGAGACGGTAGAGTCTCGTGCTGATAACGTGTTATGAAATAATATAAAAGACAAGAACAATATAGAGAGAATAGGGAGAGAGAAGAGTATTCTTATTGATACTTGGGGTGTTTTACAATGGGGTAAGACCCCTCTATTTATAGGAAGATAAATGACTTAGCTTCAAACTAAAACTCTTAGACATTCACTCTAAATAGAGTTCTATTTATAACAAATTAAAAGATATATAGTACTACTCGATTGTTATGACATACGTCAAGTCGTAATTGTAAAGTTACTCCAAAATTTATCACCATAGTACTATAGTAGGTGTGACATTTGTTTGGTCCTACATGTAATGTTTTTTTCCACTTAATTTTCTTAAAACGTTTAAAACGTGTGTATTGGCAAATTATTAATTCCTGTACGTAGTACAAACTACTTATGAACATTCATGAAAAAAGTAGAGCTGATATTAAACTTTTTTTTTTCACGAGAGTAGGTACGACGTAATAATTTTTACTATGGAAATTTAAAATATAAAAAAATAAACAAATAAAAATTATTATCCACCATATTATGAAAAAGTATTTTAACAATATACAACATATAAATTTTTGAAGGGGAGCCTTGGAATAGCAATAAAGTTATCTCCATGTAACTTATACATTAAAGATTTGAACAGTGAAAACAATCACTAAAAATGTGATTTTTTCTCGAACTCTATATAAGTATAGAATATTTTATATACTAAATTATCTTTATATAATATAATTTTTTGATGAATAAAGTTTATCCATACGCCCTTATCCCTCCTAATTCCGCCCATGCACGAGAGCAATGGAGCGACTTGATATTAAATTGAATTCCCTCATAAATATAAACTAAAATTAAGATTAAATTTGCAAAAATAGAATATAAATCCCTAGTTCACTTAGTTTACGTTAGTTTATTCATTTGTTCTGACCATAACCCAATAACGATTTTTCCAAACTCTCTATGTCTCTGACTTCAAGAAATTCATTAAATACATAAATATTTAGGACAGACATAATTTGTTATTAGCGGATTCAATTAAACCCATAACTCTTAAAGTAAAGTAAAAATTCTTTAAAATTATAATGAATTTAATGCTAAAACCACGTTCAATATTCAACCTGAAACAACATTCTTGCCACGAATAATCGACTCCAAATGGCCCATATCTATTAACTCAATTGCATAATGTAAATAACACTTCAAGTAACTGATTCTACAAATAAATTCTAAGCTTATACGCGAAATCAGATGAAATAACTAAAGTGTCCTCGGGCCCACGTCTCAAAATTGAGTGAAATTTATATTTCCATAATCCTCATACTCGCACGAGTCTATACATAACAAGAACACTGAAATCGAAGTTCAATTGACCCCTTAAATACCCATTTTAAGGTCTCTTAATCTCAAGCCCTAATTACCCATTTTTTCCAAAATTTTCACCACTAATTAGGCCTTTAATCACATATAAATAATTTGTGAAGTTAAAATATTACTTCCAAGTGATTCCCTTGTGGTTTCCTTAATTATCAATCTCAAAAGCTTCAATCTCGTTCAAAAATGGTGAGAAAATGAAAAGGGGTCGCGGATGGCTATTTAAAAATTACCAAGGTCTTCCTTCTTCGCGAATGCGGAAGGCCCCTGAGGTTTGCGAAGCACAATTTTACTTGGGCCCAAATTTCACTATTGCGAACGCGATGTCTAGGACGCGATTGCAATTCAAAATTTCATCCTCCTACGCGAAAGCGGGAAAGCCATCACGAACGCGTAGGTATAGACCTCCCAGCTTCGCGAACGCGGGAGACACTTCGCGAATGCGAAGCACAGATTCCTCACCAGCCCCAGCTCCTCTTCGCAAACACAAGACCCCACTTGCAAACGCGAAGCAGGAAACTAGAACTGGTTGCTGCAGCATTTTCTGTAATTTTCTAAGTTCCAAAAATGACATGTTGAGCATCCAAAACACACCCGAGATCCTCGGGACCTCAACCAAACCTACCATCATATCCGATAATATCATTCAAACTTCTCCCAATCTTCGAAATGCTCAAAACAATATCAAAACACCAATTTAGCATCGGATTAAAGCCTAAGAACTTCAAAAACTCTCAATATTTTCTTTCGATTAAAACATTTATCAAACCTTGTCTGAATGACCTGAAATTTTGCACATACGTTACATTCAACACTATGGAGAGAGTCCAACTTCTGAAATTTCATTCCGATCCTCGGATCAAAATCTCACTATCGAACCGGAAACTTAAAAAATTAGACTTTCCGCATTTCAAGCCTAATTAGCTACGGGCCTCCAAACCACAATCCGAACACGTCCCTAAGCTCGAAATCATCAAATGAAACCATCGAAGTTCTATTTTCAGGCCGTCTTCATACATTTCCGACTACAGTCAAATTTACCAACACATAATCTCTCATTTAGGGATTAAGTGTTGCACAACTCTTCGAAACTTAAGACTAACATCCCGGAAATTCAAAATAGCAGAAATAACACGGAAAAAGCAGTTAATAGAGGATCGGAGAATTAATTCTTATAACGACCGGCCGGGCCATTACACTTTGAGTAACAATAAAATGGTCTCCGTGTGACCTATAGGTCACGAGATTGAGCCGTGGAACTAGCCACTAATGCTAGCATTAGGGAGACCGTCTTCGTCATATTCTTAGGGGTGAGGCTCTTTCTCAAGCCCTTAATGAATGCGAGATGCTTTATTCACCGAGCTATACTTCTATAATATAATTTTATGACGAATGATATTTATCCATACTCCCTTACACTCCTAACACCGCCCATGCATGAGACCAATGGAGCGACTTGATATTAACTTGAATTACCTTATAAAAGTAACAAGACAAACATGAAATTCGAAGCCTCGATTTTGTAAAGCTACACCAAATAATTTGTACCATATGACTCTTTCAGCTTAGGACACCAAACAATCTATTTCAGGTTTGAGTTAAATCGAAGGGCAACGATCTATTTCAGGTTTGACTATTTACCCTTTTGAATATGGGTAAAGTCTGCATACGCACTACCTTCCCTAGATTCCACAAGTAAAATTTTATCATATTATTATTATTATTGTTGTCGTTGTTTTTTAACTATACACGGGCCCAATCAACAGTAGTTGAGGTCCTAATATGGACATTGGTTAAAGACCAAAAGAAAAAGAAAAAGAAAGATGTATCTCCAAACTCCAAATTACCAACAATTCCCGTGCAATAATTATTTCCTTTTATTTATTTACTTTTTGCTTCAAAAATTATCTACTCTTACTTCAGCGCCTATAAATACCTCTATTGAGTTAGTATTCATTCACACCTCTGAATTGCAATTTTTCTTATTATTAAAATTCCTATCCTTTCTTACTCATTCAAAGTAACTATGGCTCGCTCCTTGTGCTTCATGGCATTTGCTATCTTGGCAATGATGCTCTTTGTTGCCTATGGTTTGTCTCCATTTATTCCTCTAAAACCCCATAAAAATAATAAAATATAATTCTATTTCTTGCTATCCAGTCACTTAATTACCCAAGTCTACTTTTAAGAAAATAAATATAAAAGCTATGACTGGTTTAGTTATCAAGTGTGGTTATCATTTTGATGTATTTGTTGTTAAAATGACGAATTAATCTATAGTATAGGTAACTTTGAAAAATCCTGAAAAAATTGTGTTCGCATTAGTTCTTCCAAAATAGTGTACAGGGGCAGTATATTTTTTAGGGTATGATGTCGATCTATATTACATCCCTTGGGATGCGGCCCGATTTTCAGGACCCTTTATGCACTATGTTGCCCTTATATATATACACACATGTATGTATATATGTATGAATGTTTAAGAACCTTGAATATATTCCTGTTTTTTTTATGGTTTATTTCAATTCTATCTTTTCTTTTGTTCTAACATTGGTAAGTACTTGTAAATGATTGTAGATGTGGAAGCTAAAAATTGCAAAAGAGAAAGCAATACATTCCCTGGAATATGCCTTACCAAACCACCATGCAGAAAAGCTTGTATCAGTGAGAAATTTACTGATGGTCATTGTAGCAAAATCCTCAGAAGGTGTCTATGCACTAAGCCATGTGTGTTTGATGAGAAGATGATCAAAACAGGAGCTGAAACTTTAGCTGAGGAAGCAAAAACTTTGGCTGCAGCTTTGCTTGAAGAAGAGATAATGGATAACTAATTAGAGATTAGAATAAATTAAGGATGGAGAGTCACACATAATAAAGTTTCTACCTTTCTTAAAAGTGTAGCTAATGTTGTGTTTTAATTGGCTTTTAGTAGCCTTTTATTACACTTTAAATAAGTGTGGCACTTCAACCCTTTGTGCAATCTTGCACTGTACTTTTAATGAATTTGTCCATTTTGCTAACTTTCACTTCTGTTAGTTTCTCCTTTATAATATTTTACATAAGGGTGTTGAATTGGTGGATTGGGCTAGTTTTTGACACGTCAAAATAAGTAAAGTCAATAAATGAGCAGATTGGCCGATTCTGGACGAGTATAAATGAGCGGGTCATACTTGGGCCGAGATGGTTGGCTCAAGATGGGGTAAAATTCAGGTCATTGTCCAACCCGTCCAACCCTTACAAACTTTGATTATTTATAAAAATATTTATTATCAAATAAGAGTTTTTCTTTTATTATGGTCATATATGTCACGACCCAAAATCATAAGCTGTGATGGTGCCCAATATAGCCGTTAGGCAAGCCAAGCCTTAATTATTCATTATACTATTTTTAAAATTACGAATCTTATTTAAATAGAGAGTTCAATTTATTAAAATAAATAGTAGTTACGTACAATTTAATTAATAGTAACAAGTAAAAGTGTATAAATATAAAACAATTCATAACAATTATAGAATATCCCCAAAATCTGATGTCACAGTTGTGTGAGTATCTACTAGAAGGTACAATAATACTATAATATTAGTCTGGAATGCATGTTAGATAGAAAAATGTAGATAATTGTGATCGAAACATTGTATGTTGGAGATTGTAACATGGTATGCAGTTCACCATAAAGTCCCTGCAATAGCCGTGCCTTTGCGCTCAAAAGATCACCAGAAATATATACATGCACAATAAGTGCAGAAGTGCAACATAAATACGTAAGTTAATGCGTACCCAGTAAATATACAGCCTACCCTCGGAGAAGTAGTAATGCGGGATCGATATCGGCACTTACTAGTGGTCCAATAAATCAAGTACAATAAAAAGTAAACAAGTAGGAGGCATGATAAATGAACAGTGTGAGCAAATATAGGTACGTGGTATGATCCTTCTCTAAACAGTGAACACTAGCTCTCAATTATCAAATATCGCCTCAATCGGAGTATATATATAAAATGGTCCTCAACAGATAGGTCGTCACAACTCAAACAATGAAAACTCACGGAGACACTAGCTTCTTATCAAATATTATGCATGATTCTGGCGAGGTGAATGACCCGATCTTATATGAGTATTTTATGAAGTTGTCGAGGCGAATGACTTGGTTCCATATGAGTGTTTTATAGTAATAACGAGAAGAACAACCTGATCTCATAAGAATATGATACTGTCGAGGCGAATGGACTGATCCCACAAGAGTGTGTTACAATATCCTGCCGAGAGGAATGATTTGATCCCATAAGAGTGTGGTACATAATTCTGCCGAGGAGAACGACTTGATCCTATTAGAATAAGAAGCTTTAACGGGTTTTTGACCCCAATCATAAATATATATGTGAGTTATGAAATTTAAAGAAGCTATTCGATGAAAGCACACAAATTGAGAGAAATTCGTAAGGGAAGCATAATTATTCCGTGGCCAATGAAGTAGCTCGTCAAATTCCTTACAATAGCAATTCGATTACTCTACGCAAGCCTACTCTCAAGTCGTAATGTGAAATCAAGTAACTAAGCAGGCAAGAATAACTCAACTAACACAAATAAAATATTGCGCGAATCCTAGTCTGCCCATACATAATAAGGAATTCTAGCATGCCCACAGATAGTCATCACCTTATACATGCGCAACTTCCACAACATGTAGCATATAATAAGAATAACACCTACATAGTAATTCTCCTCTCACAAGGTTAGACATGAGACTTACCTCACTCTGAAATATCATAACTAGCTCCAATGCCTCTCTAACTTCTCGACTCAAAGAGAAACAATCTGGAATTACTCAAACAACATGCAAATCAATCAAAATATACTCCAACGCTTACAATTTAACAGTTTATAATAATTCTCAACTCCGTTCGAAAAGTCAAAAAAGTCAAATCTCAGTCCCATGTGTCTAGATTACGAAAATTTTAAAAGATAAAAATTAGTAATAATACCGCGAACTCATCTATATAATTTATTCTTAATTCCATGTCCAATTTCGTAGTCAAAATCTAAAAATACTATTTCTAGGTTTTCTTAAAAAAATTCCATAATTTTTAAAAAATTTCCATGTTAAAATTCATATATAACCCATGTATTTAACTCAAAACAAGCAGGAATTACTTATTTTATAATATGTCGCAAAAACGATCTTCAAGAATTACCCCAATTCGCCCCACATGAGCTTCAAGAACTTAAAAGTGATGAAATGAGCCAAAAATTCCGAAATTAGATATTTAATACACCTGTCAGACCTCCTTCTTCATGATCGCCGTCATTATCCATGCGGTCGCGATTAAAAAAAGTTACAACATCGTTTTCCTTCATCGCGATGACGGCCAAAACCTCGCGGTCGCGATGTACAAATTTGTTTCCTCTTCACAAAGACTCTTCAGTATTATAGGCATACCTTTTTGTACAAAATTTCAAATGACAAACGCTTTAATTTTCTGAAAATAAGATTCAAAGATCTACAACTTTCATTTTTGAATCATCCTGAAATTTCTTAGAGATTGCAAGATATATGCTCCCGAAAATAGATTACTGACAATATAAAATCATTCTATGACATCACGAATTTCCTTCTGCAATCGCGATTCAAAGGACCAGAACAACACTTTGCTCTTCGCGATCACAAAAAAGAATGTACCAGATCTATAAAAATAGTAGCTCAAACATGGCGAAATAACTTGTTCAAGGCCTCAAATTACACCAAAACTTCAAACTACAAATCGACAATTAAAACACCTATTTCGACTTTCAAACTTGGCCAAATAGCCAGAATTACACTTAAACATTCTCGAATGATGCTAAAAACTTATTTTAATAATATCTTAGCAAAGTTAATTATGGATTAATGTGAGCTAAAGATCAACCTAACCTTATTAAAAATGCACATTCTTCTGAGAAAAGCCTATCAACGGACAGTATCAATCTATACCAAAGTTTTCGATGTAATGCGACACAATATATTAACAACAACAACAACAACAACCCAGTATAGTCCCACAAGGTGGGGTCTGGGGAGGGTAATATGTAGACGAGCCTTACCCCTACCCGAAAGGGCAGAGAGGCTGTTTCCAATCGACCCTCGGCTTAGTGAAGGAAATGAAAAACAAAAACAAAAACAAAAGAGCATTATTAACTCTAGTAGAAATAGCATAAATAATTATTTAAACATATAAACCATAAATAAAATAGCATGCAATAATATCATACAGTAACTACCATGAATAACTATCCTAAGTGAGACACACTCCAAGACACAAATCATCTATGGATAGCCCTGCCAAGCCTCACCCAACCCCGGGTGAGGAGTATAAAAAACTTTAGGATCCGCTATCCTACAACCCTGATACTAGACCTCCAGACTTTATAAAAATATCTGGAAGGAGAGTCCAGAGTACCGGCATGAAGATAGTGTTCTATGAAGAAGGAAGAAGCAAAAACAAAAATATATTGTTAGAGATGAAAAAAAAATAATTAAAGCCCCGTTTCTCCCTAACTTCTTTTTTTATTTTCAAAATTATTTTTCAAAATAGCTTTGTCAATTAAATTTTGTAACATGTTTGAAGTTTTTTGAAAATGAGTTAAAAATTTTCAGAAAAACTTTCTCTCCACTCACAAAATTGCAATATTTTGTCAAGTGAAATATATATTCAATATAATTTCAAGTTTCAATTGCTATTTTTTCCACTTAATCCAAATATTACTTTTTTTTCTTTTAAAATTACAATTGTTATGTCCAAACGCCTACTAAGACACTTAAAATGAAAGAGTAAAACTTTCATCCAAAGAAAAAAAAGAAAAAGAAAATTAAAAGTTATATAGTACAACTCGATTGTTGTGACATACGTCAAGTCGTAATTGTAAAGTTACTCCATAATTTATCACCATAGTAGGTGTGATATATGTTTGGTCCTACATGTAGTGTTTTTTTTCCACTTAATTTTATAAAAACGTATAAAACGTGTGTATTGGCAAATTATTAATTCCAGTATAAAAACGTGCACAAACTAGTTATTAAAAAGTAGAGCTGATATGAAACTTTTTTTTTTTACGAGAGTAGGTACGACGCAATTATTTTTTATATGGAACTTTAAAATATAAAAAAATAACCAAATAAAAGTTATTATCTACTATATTGTGAAAAAGTATTTTAACAATATACAACATATAAACTAAAGAATAAGTTGTACTTAAATTTGCAGAAAATAGAATACAAATCACTAGTTCACTTGTTTATGTTAGTTTATTCATTTGAGCCAAAAATTCCGAAATTAAAAGTGATGAAATGAGCCAAAGTTCCGAAATTAGATACTTAATACACCTGTGAGACCTCCTTCTTCATGATCGCCGTCATTATCCATGCGGTCGCGATTAACAAAAGTTACAACATCGTTTTCCTTCATCGCGATGACGGCCAAAACCTCGCGGTCGCGATGTACGAATTTGTTTCCTCTTCATAGAGACTCTTCAGTATTATAGGCATACCTTTTTGTACAAAATTTCAAATGACAAACGATTTAATTTTCTGAAAATAAGATTCAAAGATCTACAACTTTCATTTTTGAATCATCTTAAAATTTCTTATAAATTGCAAGATATATGCTCCCGAAGTTAGATTACTGACAATATAAAATCATTCTATGCCATCACGAATTTCCTTCTGCAATCGCGATTCACAAGGACCAGAACAACACTTTGCTCTTCAAGATCACTAAAAAGAATGTACCATATCTAAAAAAATAGTAGCTCAAACATGGCGAAATAACTTGTTCAAGGCCTCAAATTACACCAAAACTTCAAACTACAAATCGACAATCAAAACACCTATTTCGACTTTCAAACTTGGCCAAACTCGTCCGAATTACACTTAAACATTCTCGAATGATGCTAAAAACTTATTTTAATAATATCTTAGCAAAGTTACTTATGGATTAATGTGAGCTAAAAATCAACCTAACCTTATTAAAAATGCACATTCTTCCGAGAAAAGCCTATCAACGGACAGTATCGATCTATACCAAAGTTTTCGATGTAATGCGACACAATATATTAACAACAACAACAACAACAACCCAGTATAGTCCCACAAAGTGGGGTCTGGGGAGGGTAATATGTAGATGAGCCTTACCCCTACCCGAAAGGGTAGAGAGGCTGTTTCCAATCGACCCTCGGCTTAGTGAAGGAAATGAAAAAAAAACAAAAACAAATGAGCATTATTAACTCCAGTAGAAATAGCGTAAATAATTATTTAAATATAAGAACCATAAATAAAATAGCATGCAATAATATCATACAGTAACTTCCATAAATAACTATTCTAAGGGAGACACACTCCAAGACACAAATCATCTATGGATAGCCCTGCCAAGCCTCACCCAACCCCGGGTGAGAAGTACAAAAAACTCTAGGATCCGCTATCCTACAACCCTGATACTAAACCTCCAGACTTTATAAAAATATCTGGAAGGAGAGTCTAGAGTACCGGCATGAAGATAGTGTTCTATGAAGAAGGAAGAAGCAAAAACAAAACAATATTGTTAGAGATGAAAAAAAATAATTAAAGCCCCGTTTCTCCCTAACTTCTTTTTTTGTTTTCAAAATTATTTTTCAAAATAGCTTTATCAATAAAATTTTGTAAATGTTTGAAGTTTTTTGAAAATGAGTTAAAAAATTTCAGAAAAACTTTTCTCTCCACTCACAAAACTGCAACATTTTGTCAAGTGAAATATATATTCAATATAATTTCAAGTTTCAATTGCTATTTTTTCCACTTAATCCAAATATTACTTTTTTTTCTTTTAAAATTACTATTGTTATGTCCAAACGCCTACTAAGACACTTAAAATGAAAGAGTAAAACTTTCATCCAAAGAAAAAAAAGAAAAAAGAAAATTAAAAGTTATATAATACTACTCGATTGTTGTGACATACGTCAAGTCGTAATTGTAAAGTTACTCCATAATTTATCACCATAGTACTATAGTAGGTGTGACATTTGTTTGGTCCTGCATGTAATGTTGTTTTCCACTTAATTTTATAAGAACGTATAAAACGTGTGTATTGGCAAATTATTAATTCCAGTATATGAACATTCATGAAAAAAGTAGAGCTGATATTAAATATTTTTTACGAGAGTAGGTACGACACAATAATTTTTAATATGGAAATTTAAAATATAAAAAACTAACCAAATAAAAATTATTATCTACTATATTATGAAAAAGCATTTTAACGATATACAACATATAAATTTTGGAAGAAGAGACTTGAAATAACAATAAAGTTATCTCCATATAACTTATACATTACAGATTTGAGTAGTGAAAATAGTCACAAAACTGCAACATTTTGTCAAGTGAAATATATATTCAATATAATTTCAAGTTTCAATTGCTATTTTTTCCACTTAATCCAAATATTACTTTTTTTTCTTTTAAAATTACAATTGTTATGTCAAACGCCTACTAAGACACTTAGAATGAAAGAGTAAATCTTTCATCCAAAGAAAAAAAAGAAAAAAGAAAATTAAAAGTTATATAGTACTACTCGATTGTTGTGACATACTCGATTGGTCCTACATGTAATGTTTTTTTCCACTTAATTTTATAAAAACGTATAAAACGTGTGTATTGGCAAATTATTAATTCCAGTATATGAACATTCATGAAAAAAGTAGAGCTGATATTAAACTGTTTTTTTTACCAGAGTAGGTACGACGCAATAATTTTTTATATGGAAATTTAAAATATAAAAAATAACCAAATTAAAATTATTATCTAAAATATTTTAACAATATACAACATATAAACTAAAGATTAACTTTTTGATAATATATAAGTTGTGCTTAAATTTGCAGAAAATAGAATACAAATCACTAGTTCACTTAGTTTATGTTAGTTTATTCATTTGAACTGGACTAACTTCATCTAGTTTATTCATTTGTTCTGACCATAACCCAATAACGATTTTTCCAAACTCTCTATGTCTATGACTTCAAGAAATTCATTAAATACATAAATATTCAGGGCAGGCCTAATTTGTTATTAGCGGATTCATTTGAACCCATAACTCTCAAAGTAAAGTAAAAATTCATTAAAATTATAATCAAAGTAGATAAGAACCTATACATCGAAAAATATAATAAATTTAATGCTAAAATTCTTATAAGATGAATACATAAAATTTAAAACCTTATTTAACCATTGTATACATTAATTTAGAACCCAACAACTTAATAACTAAAATTCGGAAGTCTTACATTGTGAAAATTAGTTGACAACTCATATATATGAAGTAATGTACTGTACTTCAAACTGCAGCATGTGATTCTGCACTTGGTTCTTCTTTCACCTGTCGCGGGAATAACTGTAAACTTTGAACGCCACCATTTTTTTCTGTTATGTTCTGGTAATACATCAAATTTTGTAATATTCTATATTTTTTTTAAATAAGAGTGTATTGGTAATAATATAATAATAATAAATTATAAGTAAATAAATAAAAAAAGAAGAAAAATTTAGGCAAGAAGGGCCGAAGCTCATCTGCCAACAAAAACAAAAGGGCAAAAAGTGGCTGCCCAATTCAAAGAAGCAAAAGCTTATGCAGAATGAAAAAAAAAAAAGAAAAAAGTTGAGAAAGAAATAAGGAAAAGAGAAAAGAAGGAGAAAGAAGGAGAAAGAAGGAGCCATAGCTATAAGTGTTGAGAAATCTTAAGTACTAATTATCTTTTATGAGTATTTCTTGAACTTTTTCTTCTCGTAGATTTGAATTTTGATTTTCTTGATTAGAAGATTCTACAAAGTAATAGAAACTACACTAGTTCGTTCACACAATTGAGAATTTTCTTCCTAAATAATCAATAAAACTTTATGAAATTTGGAGTAATTAATTATATGAATTGGTTGGAGTTGATAAATTAGTAATTACTCATATGAGGGTAAATATAAATCCAAAAATTAAGATTCAAATATGAACCCCGATGATTGGGTATTCTTAAATAACTATGAATTACCCTAAATAAGGAAATTAACATGAGATCGATATTATGTAATTATAGATTGATTGGAGGAAACTGTACGAGTAACTTGAGGTGAAGCAGTTGGTGTTTAGGCACATGTACTGTGAGTAGTAATCTTACCGCAATTTGTGTTTTCATAACGTGCATGATTTACGATTTTTAATATGAATATGTTACCCATTATTTTGTGTTGCGTGTGGGACAAGTCTTTTACTTGATATGATACCGAAATAGTTATTTGAGATGAATACCATGATTTTAAATATTTTCGTTATCAGTAGATCTGTTTTACCATTACTTGAATTTACCGTTATCAAAAAGAAATTATATGATTTGATAAGAACCGAAATACCTATATTGTTTTAAAATATTTTCACGAGTATATACGGATTACAGAGACAAGTATAAATGGGAGTAGACATTGAAGGATCCCGTAGCTAACGACGGGTTTGTTAGACCTGGTGAACCTTGTAATTACCGATTACCGTAATAGCCCTCGCTAGTGGGAAGGTAGAACTAGCATACTGTTACTGATTTCCCTTGAGTAGGGACTACCGTTATATTTGACTTCTTGCGAAGAAGTCCACAGTTATACCGATTACATGATCCGTATTAAAACCTCCCAAAATGTTAATACTGATATCATACAGTGGTTACCGATCTTATTACTGAATTTTTAATTATATTTTACTACAAGAAAAGCGTGATGAGATTCAAAATTATTTATTATTTCTCAAAGGGTGTTTTTATATTATTTTTTCTTTGAGATACTAGCATGTTTCTGACTTGTCCCTAAATAAAAACGGTTGTGGATAAGTGTTATTACTCAGTGAGCTAGCGACTCATTCCTCGCTATTTTTTTCAGAGACAACAGTTGACACAGGTGAGCATTTCGTTAATTAGAGCACACATGCTAAAAGTTCTTGGTGAGCCTCGCACTTGTTCGCGTGTGAAGAGATTTTTATCAATTGTTATGGTCTTTCTTTGAATTCTTAGAGTCGCTCCATAGTTATTCTTTTAGCGTCGTGAGTATTATTTTGCTATTAGTCTTATGTTGAGTATGGTTTTGTAGTATTAAAGTTGGAGATAATTAGTATTTTTAGTTGCTAGTGGGTTGATTAGTAATGGTGGAGACTTCTGTTTTGTTAAAATTGATAAGTTGTCCATTGTTTGATATAATAGTAGGATGTTTGGTTGCTGATTGAGAGAGAGACATTTTTGGGATAGTCCAGAAACAGAGAAAACTCTGTCTGATTTTCTATAAAATTACCGATGAAGCATACTTGAGAGCACTTGCTCCTAAGCGCCAGTCACAATCCTAAATTTTGGTCGTGACAAAGTTGGTATCAGAGCTTAGGCTTTAACTAATGAGACATGAAGCAATGTTAAGTAGAGTCTTGTTCATGGGTATGTAGTCGTGCATACTTATGATCTTGAGGCTACTGAACATCTAGGAATGTTTTCCCTTCTTTCATTCTTTGACCGTGCCTTGAGATAACTTGAGATTGACTTTGAAATATTTCTTTCGCATATGGCTAGGACACGAACACCCTCATCCGCTGGACGTGGTACTACCTGGGGTGGAGGTCAAGTTGGGGTTCATCAAACTAGGAGACAGACTGCTCCTCCACCTCAAGTTGGGAACATGGGTTAAACCTAAGCTGTTATGCCAGATCAAGTGCAAGAGCAGGGAGTTCAGAATGCTCCACCACCAGTGCCAACTGTTGTACCTACTGTTGTCTTACCTGCAAATGCAGTGGCAAGGTTATTGAATGTGTTAGAGGCATTGGTGCCTACTCAGGGAGGAAGTTCAACTCCTCATACTACTTTACAGACACAAGTACCTACACAGACTCAGCCTTTCGGGAATAAGGAAGTATCCCTACACGAGTTCCTGAAATAGAAATCACCAAAATTCATAGGTTCTAATAATTCAGCAGATCCTCAATGTTTCTTGGATGAGAAACTTAAGGCATTACGTGCTCTTGGGTGTTCTGGTGAGAGAGCCGTGGAGCTCTCAGCATAAAAACTAGAGGATATGGCCGACACATGGTATGAAACTGTATTGTTAGGAAAGTCGGCAGGAGCACCACCATTGACATGAGACGAGTTCATTAAGTTGTTCAAGAATCATTTTCTTCCAGACTGTCTGATGCAACAACATGCTTAGGGCATTGAGAGATTGGTTCTGACTCTAGATATGGATGTGTCAACATATAATACTAAGTTTGGTTAGTTGACTATATATATATTCCTCACTTAGTGCCTACGGAAGAAGATCGAATTCAGAGGTTTGTTGATGGATTGGTTGGTCGTCTATACACTGCAGTAGCTCCACAGATGAAGACTTTATCCTACTCTAATGTAGTCGACCTTGCTTGAAAGATTGAAAACAAAGGGCGTGAAGAGCGTGCAACTAGTGACTCACGTAAGAAGGTCAAGATAAGAGGAAACCAGGGATTACAACAACAACGACAACAGGATTCTCAGACAGGGACACACATGTCTTCACAGTCCTTATACAGACCACCTTACAGACAGGGTAATAAGGGACCATCAACATGTTACCCCTCCCATATTTGACTGTTTATTAATGTTCTTCTTTTCCGCTGTATATAGTGTAATTGCACAGGTTTTTTGGTAGTCTAGTCCTAGCCTCGCCACTACTTCGCTAAGGTTAGGCTGAACTTACCGGCACATGCAGTCTGTTGTGTTGATACTATACTCTGCACTATGTGCAGATCATGGAGCAATTTTTGAACTATAGATTGGGTGGCTGACTTCAGTCCATGGAGATCCAAGGTAGACCTGTAGGCGCCCGCAGGCCCTGCCGTCTCCTATTATCCGTTTTATCCCTTTTTCATGTCCTTAAATTCCGAAATAGCATATTTTTTATTTCAGACATTGTATGTGGTAAATCTTAGATCGTCTGTGGTACTGTGACACCAGTTCCTAGAGGTTGATGTTCAAACTTTGTACAAGATGTATATTAAGATATTTTATTACTTTTCTTCAACTTACTTTAAATTTTTGTTGTTTATATGCTATCACATTAAATATTTTAAAAGTAATATTAGGGTAAAAAAGGTATTTGTTCCATAATTTGCTTGCCTAGATCACATTAGTAGGTGCCATCACGATTCCTAAGAGTAGAAAATCCAGATCATGATAAGTTGGTATCAGGGCTCTAGGTTCTGGCCCCGGCAGTTCTGGTAAACCGGCTTATGATTCATGACTCCTATGAACCTAGAGCTCTGATACCAACTTGTCACGACCCCGATTTGCCCTAACATGAACTATCGTGGCAGCACCTAGTCTCTACGACTATGTAAGCCTAACAATTGCGAAAAAGAAACATTTTGTGGAAAGAAAATAATATAAAACCAAAATGACAAAATGAGATAGTGTTTAAGATGTTGCCTGACACATAACAGTACAAAATCTCAACCTAACACTCCCAAAATACGGAACCCCATGAATCACAAGCTAAGAGATACATAAAAAGCTTTAACCCTAGAAATGTCTAACAAAAGGGAAGTATTGAAGGGCTATACTATTACAGAAAGATAGAAAGAGACTCCTCTCTACGAACAAAGAAGATATACCTCGAAGTCTCTACAAAAGCGCCTAACTTCAAGGATGATAAGACTGAGTGAAAGTACCTGGCTATGCACATGAAAAACATGTGCAGAAATGACCTGAGTACACCACAACGGTACTCAGTAAGTGCCAAGCCTAACCTCAGCTGGTAGTTAGGAGGAAGGTCAGGGCCTTATTGAGGTTAAATAAAATACAAAATGGAATAGTGCAGCGCCATACAGTATAATTAAGTGCAACAGTAAAAATAAACCTAGAATAGAAAGAACAACGACAACTAGTACAGAGGCAAAATAATCACTAAAGGAACACAACTCAACACAGAGATAGCAATTGGGGATCTACCATGAGACCATCCTGTAGCACCCAAATAAAATGTCCAGCAATCAAGGGATATACCAGGATACCGTCTTGTAGCCTCCAATGTAAATGTTCAGTGGATCTCCCAGGTGTCGTCTCGAAGTCCAACTCATATTGCGTCGGGGACCTACTAGAATCCCGTTTGGTAGTCCCCAAATGTAAATACCTAGTACTGGAGAAACATACGGGGTGCAGTCCCGTAGTTCCATATAACTGTGCAAGGGGATCTACCGAACTCCCATATCCGTAGTCCCAAATAAACAGGCAAGTGGATCTATCGGAATCTCACATCCGTAGTCCCAAATGTGAATATAAAGTAGCAACATGGAAATATATTCAGCAAATGTTAGTTTCCTATTAAGGCAAATAGGTAATTCAAGTCTAACATGCTGCACAGAATTCAGGTAAAAGCAGTTTAAGCAAGTATAGTAATTAAATCACTTTGATATGCTTTCCTAAGCTAACAACAGACTTAAGGTGCAACTAATATAAACATGAGAGGAAACATACTAGTAATTAACAAAAATCAATTTTTTAACAATTAGCACAAGTACGCACTCGTCACCTCACTTGCAAGGAATTTTAATTAATAATAATACCAAATCCAAAGTGGGAGGTCCCCAATAAAAGGTTAGACAATCCACTTACCTCGAACCGGTTCAATAATCAACCGGAAAGCACGTTCTTGCCACGAGTAATCGCTCCAAATGGCCGAGATCTATTCAACTCAATTGCGTAATGTAAATAACACTTCAAGTAACTGATTCTACAAATAAATTCTAAGATAATACGCGAAATTAGATAAAATAACCAATGTTCCCTCGGGCCCACGTCTCAAAATTGAGTGAAATTTATATTTTCATAATCCTCATACTCGCACGAGTCTATACATAACAAGAACACCGAAACTGAAGTTCAATTGACCCCTTAAATACCCATTTTAAGGTCTCTTAATCTCAAGCCCTAAATACCCATTTTTTCAAAGCTTTTCACCAGTAATGAGGCCTTTAATCACATATAAATGATTTGTGAAGTTAAAATATTATTTCCAAGCGATTCCCATGTGGTTTCCTCAATAATCAACCTCAAAAGCTTCAATCTCGTTCAAAAATGGTGAGAAAATGAAAAGGCTCGCGGATGGCTATTTAAAAACTACTCAGGTCTTCCTTCTTCGCGAATACGGAAGGCCCCTCTCGTTTGCGAAGAACAATTTCATTTGGGCCCAAATTTCTCTATTGCGATCGCGGTGTCTGGGACACGAACGCGATTCAAAATTTTCTCGTCCTACGCGAATGCGCGAACGCGGGAAATCCATCACGAACGCGTAGGTATAGAAGTCCCAGCTTTGCGATCGCGGGAGACACTTCGCGAATGCGAAGCACAAATTCCTCACCAGCCCGAGCTTCTCTTCGCGAACTCGAGACCCCACTTGAGAACGTGAAGCAGGAAACTAGAACTGGCTGCTGCAGCATTTTCTGTAATTTTCTAAGTTCCAAAAAATGACCTGTTGAGCATCAGAAACACACACAAGATCCTCGGGACCTCAACCAAACCTACCATCATATCCCATAATATCATTCAAACTTCTCCCAATCTTCGAAACGCTCAAAACAACATCAAAACACCAATTTAGCATCGGATTAAAACCTAAGAACTTCAAAAACTCTCAAAAATTGCTTTCGAGAAAAAAGTTTATCAAACCTCATCCGAATGACCTGAAACTTTGCATATACGTTACATTCAACACAATGGAGCGACTCTAACTTCTGAAAATTCCGACCCTCGGATCAAAATCTCACTATCGAACCGGAAACTTCAAAAATTTGACTTTCTGCATTTCAAGCCTAAATTAGCTACGAGCCCCAAAACCACAATCCGAACACGCCCTTAAGCCCTAAATCACCCAACGGAACCATCAAAATTCTATTCCGAGGCCGTCTTTATACTTTTCCGACTACAGTCAAATTTACCAGCACCTAAGCTCTCATTTAGGGACTAAGTGTTGCAAAACTCTCCGAAACTTAAGACCGAACATTCCGGCAATTCAAAATAGCAGAAATAAAAACGGAAAAAGCAGTTAATAGAAGATCCGAGCATTAATTCTTAAAACGACCGGCCGGACCATTACACTTAGAGTAACAATAAAATGGTCTCCCTGTGATCTACAGATTTGAGAATCAATTCTATCATCTAGATTCTATAGGTCAAGCAAATTTTTGAAAAACTTCGGAAGAATTTTTAAATGTTACCTATCCAGCTAACCCTCTTCTTGTGTCGTTGTGTGCCTAAAACAACATTTATCATTAGCATAAGTTCTATTTTTGCTAAAACGTTGGGATATTTTTAAACCATCACGAATTGTAGTGCAGTTAATATCATTCCTTCACCTTTAAACAGAAATCTCGATTTAAAGTCATGAGCATATTATTATAAGGTGTACTTTTAACTATACACATGTATTAGAGTTCTAGGTTAGAAGGTAGTTGATTCTTACCTTAATTCGTATTTAGTGAGACTAAGCTGGCAGGATTCTAAGACAGATAGTGGCAAAGTTACGCTTTTCAATTCATGACCTATTTACTAGCTATCATTTTTGCTTTACTTTGCATCTTTCTTCTAGATTTCATGTTGTTCCTATTTTTCCTATGCTTTCTATGATGATACTAATATTGTCTCGTTTTGTCTCTTTTGTTTTCTTGAGCCAGGGTCTTCTGAAAACAGACTATCTACCCTTCGTAATAAGGGTAAAGTCTGCATAAGCTCTACCTTCTCCAGATCCCACAAGTAAAATTTTACCAAATTATTATTATTGTTGTCGTTATTTTTTAACTGTACACGGGCCCAATCAACAGTAGTTGAGGTCCTAATATGGACATTGGTTAAAGACCAAAAGAAAAAAAAGAAGATGTATCTCCAAACTTCAAATTACCAACAATTCCCGTGCAATAATTATTTCCTTTTACTTATTTACTTTTTGCTTCAAAAATTATCTACTCTTACTTCAGCGCCTATAAATACCTCTATTGAGTTACTATTCAATCACACCTCTGAATTGCAATCTTTCTTATTATTAAAATTCCTATCCTTTTTTACTCATTCAAAGTAACTATGGCTCGCTCCTTGTGCTTCATGGCAATTGCTATCTTGGCAATGATGCTCTTTGTATATACCCAGTACTGGAAAAATCTACGGGGTGCAGTCCCGTAGTTCCATATAACTGTGCAAGGGGATCTACCGAAATCCGACATCCATAGTCCCAAATAAACAGGCAAGTGAATCTACTGGAATCTCACATCTGTAGTCCCAAATGTGAATATAAAGTAGAAACATGGAAATATATTCAGCAAATGTCAGTTTCCTATTAAGGCAAATAGGTAATTCAAGTCTGGCATGCTGCACAGAATTCAGGTAAAAACAGTTTAAGCAAGTAAATCACTTAGATATGATTTCCTAAGCTAACAACAAGTTTAAGGTGCAATTAATATAAACAGGAAAGGAAACATACTAGTAATTAACAAAAATCAAAATTTTAACAATTAGCACATGTACGCACTCGTCACCTTACTTACAAGGAATCTTAATTAACAATAATACCAAATCCTATGTGGGAGGTCCCCAATAAAAAGTTAGGCAAACTACTTACCTCGAACCGGCTCAATAATCAACCTGAAAGTACGTTCTTGCCACGAGTAATCGACTCCAAACGGCCCAGATCTATTCAACTCAATTGCATAATGTAATAAAACTTCAAGTAACTGATTCTACTAATAAATTCTAAGTTAATACACGAAATTAGATAAAATAAGCAAAGTGCCCTCGGACCCACTTCTAAAAATCGAGTGAAATTTATATTTTCATAATCCTCATACTCGTACGAGTCTATACATACCAAGAACTCTGAAATTGAAGTTCAATTGACCCCTTAAATACCCTTTTTAAGGTCTCTTAATCTTAAGCCCTAAGTACAATTTTTTTCCAAACTTTTCACCACTAATGAGGCCTTTAATCACATATAAATTATTTGTGAAGTTAAAATATTATTTCCAAGTGATTCCCCTGTGATTTCTTCAATAATCAACATCAAAAGCTTTAATCTCGTTCAAAAATGGTGAGAAAATGAAAAAGGGTCGCGGATGGCTATTTAAAAACTACCCGGGTCTTCCTTCTTCGCGAATGCGGAAGGCCCCTCGTGTTTGCAAAGCACAATTTCACTTGGGCCCAAATTTCTCTATTGCGAACGAGATGTCTGGGACACGAACGCGATTCAAAATTTCCTCCTCCTACACGAACGCGAGAAAGCCATCACGAACGCGTAGGTATAGAACTCCCAGCTTCGCGAACGCGGGAAACACTTCACAAATGTGAAGCACAAATTCTTCACCAGCCCCAGCTCCTCTTCGCGAAAACGAGACCCTACTTGCGAACGCGAAGCAGGAAACTAGAACTGGCTGCTGCAACATTTTCTGTAATTTTCTAAGTTCTAAAAAATAACCTGTTGAGCATCCAAAGCACACCCGAGATCCTCGGAACCTCAACCAAACTTACCATCATATCCCATAATATCATTCAAACTTCTCCCAATCTTCGAAATGCTCAAAACAACATCAAAACACCAATTTAGCATCGGATTAAAGCCTAAGAACTTCAAAAACTCTCAAAATTTGCTTTCGACAAAAAAGGTTTATCAAACCTCGTCAGAATGACCTGAAATTTTGCACATACGTTACACTCAACACTATGGAGCGACTCCAACTTCTGAAATTTTATTCCGACCCTCGGATCAAAATCTCACTATCGAACCGGAAACTTCAAAAATTCGACTTTCCGCATTTCAAGCCTAAATTAGCTACGGGCCTCCAAACCACAAACCTAACACGTCTCTAAGCCCGAAATCATCCAACGCAACCATCGAAATTCTATTCCGAGGCCGTCTTCATACTTTTCCGACTACAGTCAAATTTACCAACACCTAAGCTCTCATTTAGGGACTAAGTGTTGCAAAGCTCTCTGAAACTTAAGACCGAACATCCCTACAATCCAAAATAGCATAAATAAATACGGAAAAAGCAGTTAATAGAGGATTAGAGCATTAATTCTTTAAACGACCGGCCGGACCATTACACTTAGAGTAACAATAAAATGGTCTCCGTGTGACCTATAGCTCACGGGATTGAGTCGTGGCATTAGGGAGACCGTCTACGTCATATTCTTGGGGGTGCGGCTCTTTCCCGAGCCCTCAATGAATGCGAGATGCTTTATTCACCGAGCTATACTTCTATAATATAATTTTATGACGAATGAAATTTATCCATACTCCCTTACACTCCTAACACCGCCCATGCATGAGACCAATGGGGCGACTTGATATTAACTTGAATTACCTTATAAAGTAACAAGACAAACATGAAATTTGAAGCCTCGATTTTATCAAGGTACACCAAATAATTTGTACCATATGACTCTTTGAGCTTAGGACACCAAACAATCTATAGGTCAAGTAAATTTTTGAAAAACTTCGGAAGAATTTTCAAGTGTTAACTATCCAGCTAACCCTCTTCTTGTGTCGTTGTGTGCCTAAAACAACATTTATCATTAGCATAAGTTCTATTTTTGCTACAACGTTGGGATACTTTTAAACCATCACGAATTGTAGTGCAATTAATATCATTCCTACACCTTTAAAAAGAAATCTCGATTTCAAGTCATGAGCATATTATTATAAGGTGTACTTTTAACTATACATATGTATTTGAGTTCTAGGTTAGAAGGTAGTTGATTCTTGCCTTAATTCGTATTTTTGTGAGACTAGGCTGGCAGGGTTCTAAGACAGATAGTGGCAAAGTTAACGTTGTGTCTTACTATTACGCTTTTCAATTCATGACCTATTTACTAGCTATCAATTATGCTTTACTTTGCAGCTTTCTTCTAGATTTCATGTTGTTCCTATTTTTCCTATGATTTCTATGATGATACTAATATTGTCTCCTTTTGTCTCTTTTGTTTTTTTGAGCCAGGGTCTTCTAAAAACGGACTATCTACCCTTCGGAATATGGATAAAGTCTGCATATGCATTACCTTCCATAGATCCCACAAGTAAAATTTTACCATATTATTATTATTGTTGTCATTATTTTTTAACTATACACGGGCCCAATCAACAGTAGTTGAGGTCCTAATATGGACATTGGTTAAAAGACCAAAAGCAAAAAAAGAAGAAGATGTATCTCCAAACTTCAAATTTATATTTTCATAATCCTCATACTCGCACGAGTCTATACGTAACAAGAACACTGAAATTGAAGTTCAATTGACCCCTTAAATACCCATTTTAAGGTCTCTTAATCTCAAGCCCTAATTACCCATTTTTTCCAAACTTTTCACCACTAATGAGGCCTTTAATCACATATAAATTATTTGTGAAGTTAAAATATTATTTACAAGTTATTGCCCTGTGGTTTCCTCAATAATCAACCTCAAATGCTTCAATCTCGTTCAAAAATGGTGAGAAAATGAAAAAGGGTCGCGGATGGCTATTTAAAAACTACCCTGGTCTTCCTTCTTCGCGAATGCGAAGGCCCATCGTGTTTGCGAAGCACAATTTCACTTGGGCCCAAATTTCTCTATTGCGAACGCGATGTATGAGACACGAACGCGATTCAAAATTTCTTCCTCCTATGCGAACGCGGGAAATCACGAACGCGTAGGTATAGAACTTCCAGCTTCGCGAACGCGGGAGACACTTCGCGAATACGAAGCACAAATTCCTCACCAGCCCCAGCTCCTCTTCGCGAACACGAGACCCCACTTGTGAACGTGAAGCGGGAAACTAGAACTGGCTGCTACAACATTTTCTGTAATTTTCTAAGTTCTAAAAAATGACCTATTGAGCATCCGAAACATACCTGAGATCCTCGGGACCTCAACCAAACCTACCATCATATCCCATAATATCATTCAAACTTCTCTCAATCTTCGAAATGCTCAAAAGAACATCAAAACACCAATTTAGCATCGGATTAAAGCATAAGGAGACCGTCTTCGTCATATTCTTAGGGGTGAGGCTCTTTCTCAAGCCCTTAATGAATGCGAGATGCTTTATTCACCGAGCTATACTTCTATAATATAATTTTATGACGAATGAAATTTATCCATACTCCCTTACACTCCTAACACCGCCCATGCATGAGACCAATGGGGCGACTTGATATTAACTTGAATTACCTTATAAAAGTAACAAGACAAACATGAAATTCGAAGCCTCGATTTTGTAAAGGTACACCAAATAATTTGTACCATATGACTATTTGAGCTTAGGACACCAAACAATCTATTTCAGGTTTGAGTTAAATCGAAGGGCAACGATCTATTTCAGGTTTCACTATTTACCCTTTGGAATATGGGTAAAGTCTGCATACGCACTAACTTCCCTAGATTCCACAAGTAAAATTTTATCATATTATTATTATTATTGTTGTCGTTGGTTTTTTAACCATACACGGGCCCAGTCAACAGTAGTTGAGGTCCTAATATGGACATTGGTTAAAGACCAAAAGAAAAAGAAAAAGAAAGATGTATCTCCAAACTCCAAATTACCAACAATTCCCGTGCAATAATTATTTCCTTTTATTTATTTACTTTTTGCTTCAAAAATTATCTACTCTTACTTCAGCTCCTATAAATACCTCTATTGAGTTAGTATTCATTCACACCTCTGAATTGCAATTTTTCTTATTATTAAAATTCCTATCCTTTCTTACTCATTCAAAGTAACTATGGCTCGCTCCTTGTGCTTCATGGCATTTGCTATCTTGGCAATGATGCTCTTTGTTGCCTATGGTTTGTCTCCATTTATTCCTCTAAAACCCCAGAAAAATAATAAAATATAATTTATAATATATGTTTAAGAACCTTGAATATATTCCTGTTTTTTTTATGGTTTATTTCAATTCTATCTTTTCTTTTGTTCTAACATTGGTAAGTACTTGTGAATGATTGTAGATGTGCAAGCTAAAGATTGCAAAAGAGAAAGCAATACATTCCCTGGAATATGCCTTACCAAACCACCATGCAGAAAAGCTTGTATCAGTGAGAAATTTACTGATGGTCATTGTAGCAAAATCCTCAGAAGGTGTCTATGCACTAAGCCATGTGTGTTTGATGAGAAGATGATCAAAACAGGAGCTGAAACTTTAGCTGAGGAAGCAAAAACTTTGGCTGCAGCTTTGCTTGAAGAAGAGATAATGGATAACTAATTAGAGATTAGAATAAATTAAGGATGGAGAGTCACACATAATAAAGTTTCTACCTTTCTTAAAAGTGTAGCTAATGTTGTGTTTTAATTGGCTTTTAGTAGCCTTTTATTACACTTTAAATAAGTGTGGCTCTTCAACCCTTTGTGCAATCTTGCACTAAGTTTATTCGTCTACTTTTAATGAAAATGACCTTCTATGGTTTTTGTTTATATTGTCCATTTTGCTAACTTTCACTTCTGTTAGTTTCTCCTTTATAATCTTTTATATAAGTGTGTTGAATTGGTGGATTGGGCTAGTTTTTGACACGTCAAAATAAGTAAAGTCAATAAATGAGCAGATTGGCCGATTCTGGACGAGTATAAATGAGCGGGTCATACTTGGGCCGAGATGGTTGGCTCAAGATGGAGTAAAATTCAGGTCATTGTCCAACCCATCCAACCCTTACAAACTTTGATTATTTATAAAAATATTTATTATCAAATAAGAGTTTTTTTCTTTTGTTATGGTGATATATGTCACGACCCAAAATCATAAGCTGTGATGGTGACCAATATAGCCGTTAGGCAAGCCAACACTTAATTATTAATTATACTATTTTTAAAATTATGAATCTTATTTAAATAGAGAGTTCAATGCATTAAAATAAATTGTAGTTACGTACAATTTAATTAAAAGTAACAAGTAAAAGTGTATCAATATAAAACAATTCATAACAATTCTAGAATATCCCCAAAATGTGATGTCACAATTGTGTGAGTATCTACTAGAAGGTACAATAATAATATAATATTAGTCTGGAATACAAGTTAGATAGAAAAATGTAGATAATTCTTATCGAAACTTTGTATGTTGCAGATTGTAACATGGTATGCAGTTCACCATAAAGTCCCAGCAATAGCCGTGCCTTTGCGCCCAAAAGATAACAAGAAATATATACATGCACAATAAGTGCAGAAGTGCAACATAAATACGTAAGTTAATGCGTACCCAGTAAATATACATTCTACCCCCGGAGAAGTAGTAACGCGGGATCAATATTGGTACTTACTAGTGGCCCAATAAATCATGTACGCTAAAAAGTAACAAGTAGGAGGCATGATAAATGAACAGTGTAAGCAAATATAGGTACGTGGTACGATCCTTCTCTAAACAGTGAACACTAGCTCTCAATTATCGAATTGAGTTCACTAAGTTGTTCAAGAATCATTTTCTTCCGGACAGTTTGATGCAATGCTAGGGACTTTGAGAGATTGATTCAGACTCACGATGTGGATGTGTCAACATATAACACTAAGTTTGTTAAGCTGGCTATATATGCTCCCTACTTAGTGCCTACCGAAGAAGCTCGAATTTAGAGGTTTGTTGATGGATTGGTTGGTCGTCTATACATTGCAATAGCTCCACAGATGAAGACTTTATCCTACTCTGATGTAGTCGACCTTGCTACAAAGATTGAAAACAAGGGGCGTGAAGAGCGTGCAACTAGTGACTTACGTAAGAAGGCCAAGACAGGAGAGGCTTTCAATGGCGGTTTTAGCGAAAATAGAAGAGCAGGAAACCAGGGACAACAACAACAACGACAACAGGGTTCTCAGACAGGGACACACATGTCTTCACAGTCCTTATACATAGCACCTTACAGACATGGTAATAAGGGACCATCAACATGTTACCCCTCCCATATTTGACTGTTTATTAATGTTCTTCTTTTTCGCTGTACATAGTGTAATTGCACAGGTTGTTTCGTAGTCTAGTCCTAGCCTCGTCACTACTTAGCTAAGGTTAGGCTAGGAACTTACCAGCACATGGGGTCATTTGTGTTGATACTACACTCTACACAGTGTGGAGATCATGGAGAAATTTTTGGACTATAGATTAGGTGGCTGCATTCAGTCCATGGAGATCCAAGGTAGACCTGTAGGCATCCGCAGGCCCTGCCGCCTCCTATTATCCGTTTTATCCCTGTTTCATGTCCTTAAATTCCGAAATAGCGTATTTTTTATTTCAGACTGTGTATGTAGTAAATCTTAGATCGCCTGTGGTACTGTGACACCAATTCCTAGAGGTTGATGTTCAAATTTTGTACTAGATGTATATTAAGATATTTTATTGCTTTTCTTCAACTTACTTTAAATTTCCATTGTTTATATGCTATCACTTTAAATATTATAAAAGTAATATAGTGGTAAAAAAAAAGGTATTTGTTCGATAATTTGCTTGCGTAGATCATATTAGTAGGTGCCATCACAACTCCTAAGGGTAGGAAATCCAGATCATGATAAGTTGGTATGAGAGCTCTAGGTTCTGGCCCCGGCTGTTCTGGTAAACCGGCTTATGATTCATGACTCTTATGAACCTAGAGCTCTGATACCAACTTGTCACGACCCCGATTTGCCCTCCGTGAACTATCGTGACAGCACCTAGTCTCTTCGACTAGGTATGCCTAACAATTGCGAAAAAAGAAGCATTTTGCGAAAAGAAAATAATATAAAACCGAAATGACAAAATGAGATAGTGTCTAAGATGTTGCCTGGAACATAGCAATATAAAATATCAACCTAACACTCCCAAAATACGGAACCTTGTGAATCACAAGCTAAGAAATATATAAAAAGATCTAACCACAGAAATGTCTAACAAAAGGGAAGTATTGAAGGGCTATACTATTACAGAAAGATAGAAAGGGGCTCCTCTCTCCGAACGCATAAGATATACCTCGAAGTCTCTACAAAAGCGCCTCACTTCAAGGATGATAAGATTGAGTGAAAGTACCTGACCATGCACATGAAAAACATGTGCAGAAATGACATGAGTACTCCACAATGGTACTCAGTAAGTGTCAAGCCTAACCTCAGCTGGTAGTTACGAGGAAGGTCAAGGCCTTATTGAGGTTAAATAAAATAAAAAATATAATAGTGCAGCGCCAGATAGTATAATTAAGTTCAACAGTAAAAAATAACCTAGAATAGAAAGAACAGCGACAACTTGTACAGAGGAAAAATAATCACTAAAGGAACACAACTCAACATAGAGATAGTAATCGAGGATCTACCATGGGACCATCCTGTTGCACCCAAATATAAATTTCCAACAATCCAGGGATCTACCAGGATACCGTCTTGTAGCCTCCAATGTAAATGTCCAGTGGATCTCCCAAGTGTCGTCTCGTAGTCCAACTCATATTGCGTCGGGAATCGACTAGAATCTCGTTTGGTAGTCCCCAAAAGTAAATACCCAGTGATGGGGAAATCTAGGGGGTGCAGTCCCGTAGTTCTATTTAACTGTGTAAGGGGATCTACCGAAATCCCACATCCGTAGTCCCAAGTAAACAGGCAAGTGGATCTCCCGAAATCTCACATCCGTAGTCCCAAATGTGAATATAAATAGCAACATAGAAATATATTCAGCAAATGTTAGTTTCCTATTAAGGCAAATAGGTAATTCAAGTCTAGCATGCTGCACAAAATTTAGGTAAAAACAGCTTAAGCAAGTAAAGTAATTAAATCACTTAGATATGCTTTCCTAAGCTAACAACAGGCTTAAGGTGCAATTAATATAAACAGGAAAGGAAACATACTAGTAATTAATAAAAATCAAAATTTTAACAATTAGCATAAGTACGCACTCGTCACCTCACGTACAAAGAATTTTAATTAACAATAATACCAAATCCTAAGTGGGAGGTCCCCAATAAAAGGTTAGGCAGGCCACTTACCTCAAACCAGCTCAATAATCAACCTGGAACCACGTTCTTGCCACGAGTAATCGACTCCAAAGGGCCCAGATCTATTCAACTCAATTGCATAATTTAAATAACACTTCAAGTAACTGATTCTACAAATAAATTCTAAGCTAATACGCAAAATTAGATAAAATAATCAAAGTACCCTCGGGCCCACGTCTCAAAATCGAGTGAAATTTATATTTTCATAATCCTCATACTTGCACGAGTCTATACATAACAAGAACACTAAAACCGAAGTTCAATTGACCCCTTAAATGCACATTTTAAGGTCTCTTAATCGCAAGCCCTAATTACCCATTTTTTTCCAAAATTTTTACCACTAATTAGGCCTTTAATCACATATAAATGATTTCTGAAGTTAAAATATTACTTCCAAGTGATTCCCCTGTGGTTTCCTCAATAATCAACCTCAAAAGCTTCAATCTCGTTCAAAAATGGTGAGAAAATGAAAAGGGTCGCGGATGACTATTTAAAAACTACTCAGGTCTTTCTTTTTCGTGAATGCAGAAGGCCCCTCTCGTTTGCAAAGCAATATTTCATTTGGGCCCAAATTTCTCTATTGCGAACGCGATGTCAGGGATGCGAACGCGATTCAAAATTTCCTCCTCGTACGCGAACGCGGGAAAGCCATCACGAACGCGTAGGTATAGAAGTCCCAGCTTCACGAACGCGGGAGACACTTCGCAAATGCGAAGAACAAATTCATCACCAGCCCCAGCTCCTCTTCGCGAACACGAGACTGCACTTGCGAACGCGAAGGAGGAAACTAAAACTGGCTGCTGCAGCAACTTCTGTAATTTTCTAAGTTCCAAAAAATGACCCGTTGAGAACCCGAAACACACCTGAAATCCTCGGGTCCTAAACCAAAACTACCATCATATCCCATAATATCATTCAAACATCTTCGAAATGCTCAAAACAACATCAAAACACCAATTTAGCATCCGATTAAAGCCTAAGAACTTCAAAAACTCTCAAAAATTTCTTTCGATAAAAACGTTTATCAAACCTTGTCTGAATGACCTGAAATTTTGCACATATGTTACATTCAACACTATGGAGCGACTCCAAATTCTGAAATTTCATCCCGACCCTCGGATCAAAATCTCACTATCGAACCGGAAACTTCAAAAATTCGACTTTCCGCATTTCAAGCCTAAATTAGCCACGAGCCTCAAAACCACAATCCGAACACGCCCCTAAGCCCGAAATCACCCAACGGAACCATCGAAATTCTATTCCGAGGCCGTCTTCATACTTTTCCGACTACAGTCAAATTTACCAACACCTAAGCTCTCATTTAGGGACTAAGTGTTGCAAAACTCTCCGAAACTTAAGACCGAACATCCCGACAATTCAAAATAGCAAAAATAAACACGAAAAAAGCAGTTAATAGAGGATCGAAGCATTAATTCTTAAAACGACCGGCCGAATCAATACACTTAGAGTAACAATAAAAATGGTCTTCATGTGACCTATATATTTGAGAACCAATTCTATCGTCTAGATTCTATAGGTCAAGCAAATTGTTGAAAAACTTCGGAAGAATTTATAAGTGTTACCTACCCAGCTAACCCTCTTCTTGTGTCGTAGTGTGCCTAAAACAACATTTATCATTAGCATAAGTTCTATTTTTGCTAAAACGTTGGGATATTTTTAAACCATCACGAATTGTAGTGCAATTAATGTCATTCCTTACACCTTTAAACAAAAATCTCGATTTCAAGTCATGAGCATATTATTATAAGGTGTACTTTTAACTATGCACATGTATTAGAGTATTAGGTTAGAAGGTAGTTGATTCTTACCTTAATTCGTATTTTTGTGAGACTAGGCTGGCAGGGTTCTAAGATAGATAGTGGCAAAGTTACGCTTTTTCAATTCATGACCTATTTACTAGCTATCATTTTTGCTTTACTTTGCATCTTTTTTCTAGATTTCATATTGTTCTTATTTTTCCTATGATTTCTGTGATGATACTAATATTGTCTCATTTTATTTCTTTTGTTTTCTTGAGCCAGGGTCTTCTGAAAACAGACTATCTACCCTTCGGAATATGGGTAAAATATGCATATGCGCTACCTTCCCTAGATCACACAAGTAAAATTTTACCATATTGTTATTATTGTTGTCGTTGTTTTTTAACAATACACGGGCCCAATCATCAGTAGTTGAGTTCCTAATATGGACATTGATCTAGTAAATATTTTGATGTATTTGTTGTCAAAATGACGAATTAATCTATAGTATACGTCTGATAGCTTTGAAAATTCCTCAAAAAAATGTGTTCGCATTAGTTCTTCCAGAATAGTATATAGGGGCAGTATATTTTTTAGGGTATGATGTTGATCTATATTACATCCCTTGAGATGCGGCCCGATTTTCTGGACCCTTTATGCACTATGTTGCCCATATATATGCACACACGTATGTATATATTATGTATGTATGTTTAAGAACCTTGAATATATTCCTGTTTTTTTATGGTTTGTTTCAATTCTATCTTTTCTTTTGTTCTAACATTGGTACGTACTTGTGAATGATTGTAGATGTGCAAGCTAAAGATTGCAAAAGAGAAATAAGAGTTTTATTCTTTGTTATGGTCATATATTATCAAATAAGAGTTTTTTTCTTTTGTTATGGTCATATATGTCACGACCCAAAATCATAAGCTGTGATGGTGCCCAATATAGCCGTTAGGCAAGCCTACACTTAATTATTCATTATACTATTTTTAAAATTATGAATCTTATTTAAATAGAGAGTTCAATGCATTAAAATAAATTGTAGTTACGTACAATTTAATTAAAAGTAACAAGTAAAAGTGTATCAATATAAACAATTCATAACAATTATAGAATATCCCCAAAATCAAATGTCACAATTGTGTGAGTATCTACTAGAAGGTACAATAATAATATAATATTAGTCTGGAATACAAGTTAGATAGAAAAATATAGATAATTCTGATCGAAACGTTGTATGTTGGAGATTGTAACATGGTATGCAGTTCACCATAAAGTCCATGCAATAGCCGTGCTTTTGCGCCCAAAAGATCACCAGAAATATATACATGCACAATAAGTGCAGAAGTGCAATATAAATACGTAAGTTAATGCGTACCCAGTAAATATACATTCTACCCCCGGAGAAGTAGTAACGCGGGATCAATATTGGTACTTACTAGTGGCCCAATAAATCATGTACGCTAAAAAGTAACAAGTAGGAGGCATGATAAATGAACAGTGTAAGCAAATATAGGTACGTGGTACGATCCTTCTCTAAACAGTGAACACTAGCTCTCAATTATCGAATATCGCCTCAATCGGAGTATACATATAAAATGATCCTCAACAGATAGGTCGTCACAACTCAAATAGTAAAAACTCACAGAGACACTAGCTTCTTATCAAATATTATGCATGATTCTAGCGAGGTGAATGACCCGATCTTATATGAGTATTTCATGAAGCTGCCGATGCGAATGACTTGGTCCCATATGAGTGTTTTATTGTAATAACGAGGAGAAAAATCCGATCTCATAAGAATATGATACTGTCGAGGCGAATGGACTGATCCCACAAGAGTGTGTTACAATATCCTGTCAAGAGGAATGATTCGATCCCATAAGAGTGTGGTACATAATTCTGCCGAGGAGAACGACTTGATCGTATAAGAATAAGAAGCTTTAACGGGTTTTTGACCCCATTCATAAGTATATATGCGACTTATGAAATTTAAAGAAGCTTTTTGATGAAAGCACACAAATTGAGAGAAATTCGTAAAGGAAGCATAATTATTCCGTGGCTAATGAAGTAGCTCGTCAAATTCCTTACAATAGTGATTCCATTACTCTAGGCAAGCCTACTCTCAAATCGTAATGTGAAATCAAGTAACTAAGCAGGAAAGAATATCTCAACTAATACAAATAAAATATGGCGTGAATCCTAGTCTGCCTAGACATAATAAGGAATTCTAGCCTGCCCACAGATAGTCATCACCTTATACGTGCGCAACTCCCACAACATGTAGCATATAATTAGACATGAGACTTACATCACTCTTAAATTTCATAACTAGCTCTAATGCCTCTCCAACTTCTCGACTTAAAGACAAACAATCTGGAATTAGTCAAACAACATGCAAATCAATCAAAATATACTCCAATGCTTACAATTTAATAGTTTATACTAATTCTCAACTCCGTTCGAAAAGTCAAAAAAGTCAAATCTCGGTCCCATGTGTCTAGATTAGGAAAATTTTCAAAGATAAAAATCACTAATAATACCACGAACTCATATATATAATTTATTCCTAATTCCATGTCCAATTTCATGTCAAAATCTAAAAATATTATTTCTAGGTTTTCTTCAAAAAATTTCATAATTTCTATAAAATTTCCATGTTAAAATTCATATATAACCCATGTATTTAACTCAAAACAAGCAGGAATAACTTATTTTATAATATGTGGCAAAAATGATATTCAAGAATCACCCCAAATCGCCCCACATGAGCTTCAAGAACATAAAAGTGATGAAATGAGCAAAAAATTCCGAAATTAGATGTTTAATACACCTTTCAGACCTCCTTCTTCATGATCGCCGTCATTATCCATGCAGTCGCGGTTAACAAAAGTTACAACATCGTTTTCCTTCATCGCGATGACGGCCAAAACCTCGTGGTCGCGATGCACAAATTTATTTCCTCTTCACAGAGACTCTTCAGTATAATAGGCATACCTTTTCGTACAAAATTTCAAATGACAAACGATTTAATTTTCTGAAAATTAGATTCAAAGATCTACAACTTTTACTTTTGAATCATCGTGAAATTTCTAATAGATTGCAAGATATATGCTCCCGAAGTCAGATTACTGACAATATAAAATCCTTCTACGCCATCACGAATTTCCTTCTGCAATCCCGATTCACAAGGACCGGAACAACACTTTGGTCTTCGCGATCGCAAAAAAGAATGTACCAGATATAAAAAAAATAGTAGCTCAAACATGGCTAAATAACTTGTTCAAGGCCTCAAATTACACCAAAAAACTTCAAACTACAAATCGACAATCAAAACACCTATTTCGACTTTCAAACTTCGCCAAACTCGTCCGAATTACACTTAAACATTCTCGAATGATGCCAAAAACTTTTTTTAAAATAGAAAATTATATTCTTTTCTTTATAAAAATTAAAGCCACGTTTCTCCCTAACTTCTTTTTTTCTTTTCAAAATTATTTTTCAAAAATAGCTTTGTCAATAAAAAATTGTAAATTTTTGAAGTCAATATAATTTCAAGTTTCAATTGCTATTTTTTCCACTTAATCCAAATATTATTTTTTTTCTTTTAAAATTACAATTGTTATGTCAAACGCCTACTAAGACACTTAGAATGAAAGAGTAAATCTTTCATCCAAAGAAAAAAAAGAAAAAAGAAAATTAAAAGTTATATAGTACTACTCGATTGTTGTGACATACTCGATTGGTCCTACATGTAATGTTTTTTTCCACTTAATTTTATAAAAACGTATAAAACGTGTGTAATGGCAAATTATTAATTCCAGTATATGAACATTCATGAAAAAAGTAGAGCTGATATTAAACTTTTTTTTTACCAGAGTAGGTACGACGCAATAATTTTTATATGGAAATTTAAAATATAAAAAAATAACCAAATAAAAATTATTATTTACTATTATGAAAAAGTATATTAACGATATATAACATATAAATTTTGGAATGAGAGCCTTGAAATAACAATAAAAATGTGATGTTTTTCTCCATATAACTTAGACTTTACAAATTTGAACAGTAATAATAGTCATTAAAAATGTGATTTTTTTCTCCGACTCTATTTAAGTGTAGAATATATGCAGAAAATAGAATACAAATCACTAGTTATTCATTTGAACTGGCCTAACTTCATCTAGTTTATTCATTTGTTCTGACCATAACCCAATAACGATTTTTCCAAACTTTCTATGTCTATGACTTCAAAAAATTCATTAAATACATAAATATTTATGCAGACGTAATTTGTTATTAGCGGATTCAATTGAATCCATAACTCTCAAAGTAAAGTAAATATCCTTTAAAATTATAATCAAAGTAGATAAGAACTTATACATCGAAAAATATAATAAATTTAATGCTAAAACTCATAAAACACGAATACATAAAATTTAAATCCTTGATTAACCTTTATATACATTAATTTATAACCCAATAACTTAAAATAATTAAAATTCGGAAGTCTTACATTGTGAAAATGAGTTGACAACTCATATATATGAAGTAAAGTACTGTACTTCAAACTGCAGTGTGTGATTCCGCACTTGGTTCTTCTTTCACCTGTCGCGGGAGCAACGGTAAACTTTGAACGCCACCATTTTTTATCTGTAATGTTCTGTTAAAACATCAAATTTTGTAATATTCTATATTTTTTTTTAAATAAGAGTGTATTGGTAATAATAATAATAATAAATTATAAGAAAATAAATAAAAAAAGAAGAAAAATTTAGGCAAAAAGGCCGAAGCCCATTTGCCAACAAAAACAAAAGGGCAAAAAGTGGCTGCCCAATTCAAAAAAAAAAAAAAAGTAGGAGCCATAGCTATAAGTGTTGAGAAATCTTAAGCACTAATTATCTTTTATGGATATTTCTTGAACTTTTTCTTCTCATAGAACTAGTGATAAGATTCTACAAAGTAATAGAAATTACATTAGTTCATTCACACAATTGAGAATTTTCTTCCTAAAGAATCAATAGAACTTTATGAAATTTGGAGTAATTAACTATATGAATTGGTTGGAGTTGATAAATTAGTAATTACTCATATGAGGGTAAATATAAATACAAAACTTAAGATTCAAATATGAACCCCGATGATTGGGTATTCTTATACAACAATGAATTATCCTAAATAAGGAAATTAACATGAGATCGATATTATGTAATTATAGATTGATTGGAGGAAATTGTACGAGTTACTTGAGGTGAAGTAGTTGGTGTTTCGGCATATGTACTGTGAGTAGTAATCTTACCGCAATTTGTTTTTTCATAACTTGCATGATTTACACATGATTTTTAATATGAATATGTTACCGATTATTTTGAGTTGCATGTGGGACAAGTCTTTTACCTGATATGATAACGAAATAGTTATTTGAGATGAATACCATGATTTTAAATATTTTCGTTATCACTAGATCTATTTTACCGTTACTTGAATTTACCGTTATCAAAAAGAAATTATATGATTTGATAAGAACCGAAATACCCTATATTGTTTTAAAATATTTTCACGAGTATATACGGATTACAGATACAAGTATAAATGGGAGTATACATTGAAGTATCTCGTAGCTAACTGCAGGTTTGTTAGACCTGGTGCACCTTGTAATTACCGATTACCGTAATAGTCCTCGCTAGTGGGAAGGTAAAATTAGCATACTGTTACTGATTTGCCTCGAGTAGGGACTACTGTTATATTTACTTCTTGCGAAGAAGTCCACAGTAAGACGGATTACGTGATCCGTAATAAAACCTCCCAAAATGTGAATACTGATATTATACAGTGGTTACCGAGCTTATTACTGAATTTTTAATTATATTTTACTACAAGAAAAGCGTGATGAGATTTAAAATTATTTATTATTTCTGAAAGGGTGTTTTTATATTATTTTTTCTTTGAGATACTAGCACGTTTCTTACTTGTCCCCAAATTAAAACGGTTGTGGATAAGTGTTATTACTTACTGAGCTAGCGACTAATTCCCCGCTATTTTTTTCCAGAGACAGCAGTTGACACAGGTGAGCATTTCGTTAATTAGAGCACACAGGCTAAAAATTCTTGGTGAGCCTCGAACTTGTTCGCGTGGGAAGAGATTTTTATCAATTGTTATGGTCTTTCTTTGAATTCTCAGAGTCGCTCCATAGCCATTATTTTAATGTCATGAGTATTATTTTGCTATTTGTCTTATGTTGAGTATCGTTCTGTAGTATTAAAGTTGGAGATAATTAGTATTTCTAGTTGCTAGTGGGTTGATTAGTAATGGTGGAGACTTATGTTTTGTTAAAATTGATAAGTTGTCCATTGTTTGTTACAATAGTAGGATGTTTGGTTGCTGATTGAGACAGAAACATTTTTGGGATAGTCCAAAAACTGGGAAAACTCTGTCTGATTTTCTATAAAATTACCGATGAGGGTTACTTGAGAGCACTTGCTCCTTAGCGCCGGTCACAATCCTAACTTTTGGTCGTGACAAAGTTGGTATCAGAGCTTAGGCATTAAGTCATGAGACATGGAGCAATGTTAAGTAGAGTCTTGTTCATGGGTATGTAGGCGCCCATACTTATGATCTTGAGGCTACTGAACATCTAGTAATGTTTTCCCTTCTTTCATTCTTTGATCGTGCATTGAGATAACTTGAGATTGACTTTGAAATATTTCTTTCGCGGATGGCTAGGACACGAACACCCTCATCCGCTGGACGTGGTACTACCTGGGGTGGAGGTCAAGTTGGGGTTCATCAAAATTGGAGATAGACTGCTCCTCAACCTTAAGTTGGGAACATAGGTTAAACCTAAGATGTTATGCCAGATCAAGTGCAAGAGCAGGGAGTTCAGAATGCTCCACCACCAGTGCCAACAGTTGTACCTACTGTTGCCTTACCTGCAAATGCAGTGGCAAGGTTATTGAATGTATTAGAGGCACTGGTGCCTACTCATGGAGGAAGTTCAACTCCTCAGGCTACTTTACAGACACAAGCACCTACACAGACTCAGCCTTTCGGGAATAAGGAAATATCCCTACACGAGTTCCTGAAATAGAAACCACCAAAATTCATAGGTTCCAATAATTCAGCAGATCCTCAAAGTTTCTTGGATGAGAAACTTAAGGCATTACGTGCTCTAGGGTGTTCTGGTGAGAGAGCCGTGGAGCTCGAAATATACAAACTAGAGGATATGGCCAACACATGGTATGAAACTGTATTGTTAGGAAGGTCATTAACATTGGACGATTTCACTAAGTTGTTCTAGAATCATTTTCTTCAAGACAGTCTGATGCAACAACATGCTAGGGACTTTGAGAGATTGGTTCATACTCCACATATGGATATGTCAACATATAACATTAAGTTTGGTAAGCTGACTATATATGTTCCTCACTTAGTGCCTACCGAAGAAGCTTGAATTCAGAGGTTTGTTGATGGATTGGTTGGTCGTCTATACACTGCAGTAGCTCCACAGATGAAGACTTTATCCTACTCTAATGTAGTCGACCTTGCTAGAAAGATTGAAAACAAGGGGCGTGAAGAGCGTGCAACTAGTGACTTATGTAAGAAGGTCAAGACAGGAGGGGATTTCAATGGTAGTTTTAGCAAAAATAGAAGAGCAGGAAACCTGGGAAAACAACAACGACGACAACAGGGTTCTCAGACAGGGACAATAATGTCTTCACAGTCCTTATACAGACCACCTTATAGACAAGGTAATAAGGGACCATCAGCATGTTACGTCTCCCATATTTGACTGTTTATTAATGTTCTTCTTTTCCGCTGTATATAGTGTAATTGGACAGGTGGTTTGGTAGTCTAGTCCTAGCCTAATCACTACTTCGCAAAGGTTAGGCTAGGAACTTACCAGCACATGGGGTCAGTTGTGTTGATACTACACTATGCACTATGTGCAAATCATGGAGCAATTTTTCGACTATCGATTGGGTGGCTGCCTTCAGTCCATGGAGATCCAAGGTAGATCTGCAGGCGTCCGCAGGCCCTGCCATCTCATATTATCCGTTTTATCCCTGTTTCATGTCCTTAAATTCCGAAATAATGTATTTTTCTTTTAGTTTTTTGTATGTAGTAAATCTTACATCGTCTGTGGTACTGTGACACCAGTTCCTAAAGATTGATGTTCAAACTTTGTACAAGATGTATATTAAGATATTTTATTGCTTTTCTTCAACTTACTTTACATTTTCGTTGTTTATATGCTATCGCTTTAAATATTTTTAAAGTAATATAAGGGTAAAAAAGGTATTTGTTCCATAATTTGCTTGCCTAGTCACATTAGTAGGTGCCATCACGACTCCTAAGGGTAGGAAATCCAGATCATGATAAGTTAGTATCAGAGCTCTAGGTTCTGGCCCCGGCAGTTCTGGTAAACTAGCTTATGATTCATGACTCCTATGAACCTAGAGCTCTGATACCAACTTGTCACGACCCCGATTTGACCTCCGTGAACTAACGTGACAGCACCTAGTCTTTACGACTAGGTAAGCCTAACAATTGCGAAAAAAGAAATATTTTGCGGAAAGAAAATAATATAAAACCGAAATGACAAAATGAGATAGTGTTTAAGATGTTGCCTGGAACATAACAGTATAAAATCTCAACCTAACACTCCCAAAATACGGAACCCCATGAATCACAAACTAAGAAATACATAAAAATCTCTAACCCCAGAAATGTCTAACAAAAGGGAATATTGAAGGCTATACTATTACAGAAAGATAGAAAGGGACTCCTCTCTACGAACGCAGAAGATATACCTCGAAGTCTCTACAAAAGCGCCTCACTTCAAGGATGATAAGACTGAGCGAAAGTACCTGGCTCTGCACATGAAAAACATGTGCAGAAATGACATGAGTACACCACAACGGTACTCAGTAAGTGCCAAGCCTAACCTCAGCTGGTAGTTATGAGGAAGGTCAGGGCCTTATTGAGGTTAAATAAAATACAAAATATAATAATGCAGCGCCAAACAGTATAAGTAAGTGCAACAGTAAAAAATAACCTAGAATAGAAAGACAACGACATCTAGTACAGAGGCAAAATAATCACTAAAGGAACACAACTCAACACAGAGATAGCAATCGGGGATCTACCATGAGACCATCCTATAGCATCTAAATATAAATGTCCAGCAATCGAAGGATCTACCAGGATACCGTCTTGTAGCCTCCAATGTAAATGTCCAGTGGATCTCCCAGGTATCGTCTCGTAGTCCAACTCATATTGCGTCGGGGATCTACTAGAATCCCGTTTGGTTGTCCCCAAATGTAAATACCCATTACTGGAGAATCTACGGGGTTGCAGTCCCGTAGTTCCATATAACTGTGCAAGGGGATCTACCGAAATCCCACATCCATAGTCCCAAATAAACAGGCAAGTGGAACTACTGGAATCTCACATCTGTAGTCCCAAATGTGACTATAAAGTAGAAACTGTAGAAACATGGAAATATATTCAGGAAATGTCAGTTTCCTATTAAGGCAAATAGGTAATTCAAGTCTAGCATGCTGCACAGAATTCAGGTAAAGACAGTTTAAGCAAGTAAATCCCAAATGTGACTATAAATCACTTAAAAGTAATATAAGGGTAAAAAGGTATTTGTTCCATAATTTTCTTGCCTAGATCACATTAGTAGGTGTCATCACGACTCCTAAGGGTAGAAAATCCAGATCATGATAAGTTGGTATCAGAGCTCTGGGTTCTGGCCCCGACGGTTCTGGTTGGCCCAGCTCAGGTTCCAAAGGGGTATATTGCTACCCCAACACTCCAGGATACTCTGGTCCGTGTAGTAGGCCTTATGGAGAATGTCACTCAGGAAAGTTTGCTCCTTGTAGCACCAGCCGTCTCTTAGTATGGAGGAGGAGCCCAGACTCCTACCACTTACACTCTAGAGCAAGTAGCTCCCTAGTTTCAGGCTACAGCAGTTCAGCGAGTTGGAACAGTCAAGATCAGACCGGTGAGGGAGTAGCTATGTCTGCCGATACTTTCAGCGGTGCATCTTCGAAGGATCCCCAGGATTATCTAGACAGCTGTCATGAGGTTCTCAGGAACATGGGGATAGTTGAGAAAAATAGGGTCGATTTTTCTACTTTTTTCTTGCCTGGATCACCCAAGACTTGGTGGAGGGATTATTGTTTGGCTAGACCAGCCGGATCGCCATGTTTGAATTGGGAGCAATTTACTCGACTTTTTCTAGAGAAGTTTCTCCCCATCACTTATAGAGAGCCATATTAGAGGCAGTTTGAGCGTCTCCTGCAAGGTTTTATGACTGTTACCTAGTATGAAACCAAATTCATCGACTTGGCTCGTCAAGCTCTTTCCATACTTCGCATCGAGAGAGAGAGAGGGAGAGAGAGAGAGAGAGAGAGAGAGAGAGAGAGAGAGAGTGAGGGTGAAGAGCTTCAATGATGGACTTATCAGCCTATTCGTCTTTAGATGGCTAGGGAGACAGGAAGTGAGATTTCCTTCCAGGAGGCGACTAATGTTGCCAGGAGAGTGGAGATGGTTCTGTCGCAAGGAGGTGGTCAGGGTCCTGACAAGAGGCCTCGTCATTCAAGCCTATTCAATGGTACCTCGTCTGGAGGCAGGGATTTGTATGGTAGAGGCCATCCTCCTAAGCCTTTTAGTCAGCAATTCAGGTTTCTCACGGTGCCTCAGGTGGTCGTGGTCCTTAGATATAGTATTCTGGTCAGTAGTCCAATAGTGCACCACCAGCTCATATTAGTGCACAGTCGCTCCAGAGCTTTCAGGGTGGTCATTCATGTTGTCAGGGTCAGCAGTCTCAGTAGCCTAGGGCTTGTTACACTTATGGTGATATGGGTCACATTTCTAGGTTTTGCTCTCGAGCACCAAGCAACTCTCAACATCAGGATTCCCATGCCATAGTTCAGGCACCGGGTGTTGCACATCCCGCTCAGCCAGCTAGAGGTGGGGGAGTCGTACTAGAGGTAGAGGTTGAGGTATTAGAGGTGGAGCTCAGGCCGTTAGAGGTGGAGGCCAGCCAGCACTAGGTCAAACAAGAGATGTAGTTCAAGGTGGTAGGGCCCAGCCTCGGTGCTATGCTGTTCTAGCGAGGCTCAAGGTTGAGGCTTATGATGTAGTTATTACAAGTATGATTCCAATTTATAGTAGAGATGCTTCAGTGTTATTTGATTCACGGTCTACATACTCCTATGTGTCATCTTATTTTGCATTGTATCTAGTCATGCCTAGTTATTCTTTGGGTTCTCCTTTTTATGTGTTGTGATGACCTGGCCGGTCGTCTTAAGAATTAATGCCCCAATCCCCTATTAACTGCTTTCTCCAAGTTTATTTTTTCTTATTTGATTTGACAGGACATTTGGTTTTGAGTTTCATGAAGTTTTTGGGACACCTAGTCCCTAATTAAGAGCTTAAGTGTTGGAAAGTTATCCCTAGTCGGACCATTATGAAGACGGCCTCGGAATGGAAATCTGATAGTTTCGCTAGCTTCTTAGGTGATTTCGGGCTTGGGAGCGTATTCGGTAGTTTGAATTTATGCTTGAAAGGCCGAAGTTTGAATTTTTGAAGTATCCGGTTGATAAGTGAGATTTTGATCCAAGGGTCAGAATAGAATTCTGAAAGTTGCGTAGCTCCGTTATGACATTTGGGATGTGTGTGGAAAATTTCAGGTCATTCGGACGTGGTTTGCTTAGGTTTTTGATCGAAAGTGTGTTTTGAGAGAATTTAAAGTTCTTAGGCTTGAATCATAGATTAATTTGTGTTTTTGACGTTGTTTTAGGTGTGTTTAAATATGGGAACAAGTTTGGATGAGGTTTTCGGATGTGTTGGTACTTTTAGTTGAGGTCCCGGGGGCGTAGGGGTGATTTCGGATGGCTAGCGGGAAGTTTTGAGAATTAAGAGTTGCTGAAAATCCTTCAGCAGTTGTAGGTCCAATTCCTTCTTAGCATTTGCAATGTTCCTCTCGCGTTCGCGTAGTTCTAACCTATTTCTTATGCGCGTTTGCTTCCTCTTCCACGCATTCGGTACAGTAATTCTGGAGGAGGACTAGTTTCCTCATTGCGTTCGCGTTTTTAGTTTCCGTACATATCCCTAGTATCATATTAAACAAGAACAGCGAGAGGGGATTTTACGCCTTTTCACAAAAAGTTACATTCAATTTTCCGTCCTCTCCTCCGTTTCTTTTCCTTCATACATGTCTTTTGTGTAAAAATGGCAGCCCACTACACTAAGTTCTAGTTATGTGCGGGGTTTGGAGAAGGACTGGACAATAAAAATTTATTGTATGAAGCCTTATATAACTTGTATTTTTCAAGAGGCTATTTTCACAAATCAAAAACCCGTGACCAAATCAAAAACTGATAAACCATTGAATCAAACACCAAACCATTGAATAACTCTTCAAATTAGTACTATAGTCGCAAACAGAAAAGAAGAAGTCATACTTGTGTAGTAGTAAATTTGGGTACAATTTTAGATTGTAGGACTTTGAAATTTATTTTCCTCAATCACATGCATCTAAGTCGAAAGACAAAGTATTTTCTGAAGTATCAAAAGTCAATCCTATACCCTGGAGTTGATTACTTCCTAATACTGTGCGGGATCTATTCCATCCCATAAAAGCCAGACAATAGAGTCCGTGATAGTGCAGAAGAACTCGTTCTTTGGCTAATAACAACATGTTATTTGGGTTTACCCCACCAAAGTACAACTTCACAACAGGAAAGTCAAGATCACGACCATTGGGATCCTCTCTATAGCAAGTGTCCAAAGATGCGAATGGACTTTTAGCCAATGGAATATCTCGTACTTCAGCTCTAAATATGTAACGAAACATAATATAAAAATCTTTAGGAAAGCGAGTGATACTTGTTCCTGTATCAACAAGAACTCCACCGATCATGCCTCTTTTGAAATACCACCATGATGGACTAACCGGAACTACCTTATTATTAATAAAAACTTTATAAAGGTTGACATAATAAAATAAAGGGTATTTGTAATTTGGTAATAATTTTGCTGATGTTGCTCTTGGAAATGGGGTTGTAAGGAAGCTAAGTGTAGATTGCTTTCCTGAAAAAAATCTTGGCAGACACATGGACATTAAATCCGCCCCAAATTGTGTTGGTAAAGAAAATCCTGCGCCACTGAGTATTCTACGCCCAAGGCCAATAATTCCAGAATATTCACCACTAAAACTTCTTCTACCTGTTTGATCTGTGCCGCATCCAAATGTAACCCTAACTTGTCTCTGATCTAAAATAAAAGTAATCACGTCATCTGCCATATAACCTTTTGATCTTTCTCCGCTAGTAAATTTCATATCATAGAGACACTGATGAGTGTAAGTTGTACATTTATAAGCTGGGTCCATACCATCTAAACATTTTTCACCATGTAGAATGCAATTTACCTTTTGAAATACTTTCGAATTTGTGGGAATATATAAAGGATTAGTTTGTTTATAACACTTATTTGCCGCACATGGTCCACATTGCCACCAAACCAAATCACTCCCTGTATCTATTAGCAAGAAATTTTTGACTTCTTCAGTACCAAGTAAAAATGATGCAACATACTCACCATTCACGGAGTATGTACTTGTTGTTTTTGGAATCTTTACACGACCGATCTTGCTCTCCATTACATCGTTTTGCCTTGAGAGAGTTTCATTTGCGCCAATTTGCTTGTCATTTGAAGGAACCATCCCTTCTTTAGCGTCATCATCATAAAAAATTGATGCCAAATAACTTGCTCTAGCATGACATCTAGCAAGCCTACTTTCAAGTAACGAGTCGTAGTCTTTGAACTTTGATTTTTCAAATACATCGCGATTATAAATAGTAAAAGTATAGGACGGCATTGGAGGATCATGAAGCATAGACGGATCAAGAGACATAAATCTTTCTTTAGCTTGCTTAATATAAGTGGAATTAAGGGACGAGAAAGATGTTTCAATGCTCGAAATTGAGAACAAAATTGAGAAAATAATTGATACCAAAAGGTGAATATGGACTAGGTTTTCCATTTGTATCATTTATGTAGAAATGTATTTTTCTAATTGCTTGATTTCTTTTGCTATATAAAGATGGTTTAGTTTTGTTGTAAGCTGTAACCTATATAATTTTATGCCAAATTGGAAAACAATTACCAAAGTTAATTATAGAGATCTGATTCTCTTTGAGAAGCCATGATGTGAACAACTAGGAAATAAATAGTTCCTCAATAAAGACATTGTACAAGTTCTTTTCCATTTTCATTTCCGATCTTTATTAAGAGATCAAATAAAATAAATTATTTGTTATGAAGGAATTCCATTCCTAAACAGAGCGTCAACTTGGGATCTGTATCATTTAGGAACATTGTTAATTTAAGACAAAATAACAAAATAATACACTCCATAAGTTAGACAAGAGGGGTTGCTCTGATGGTAAGCAACCCCCACTTCCAACCGAGAGGTTGTGAGTTCGAGTCTCCCCAAGAGCAAGGTGGAAAGTTCTGGAGGGAAGGATGCCGGGGGTCTATTTGGAAACAGCCTCTCTACCCAAGGGCAGGGGTAAGGTCTGCGTACATACTACCCTCCCCAGACCCCACTAAGTGATATTATACTGGGTTGTTGTTGTTGCGGTTAATACACTCCATAAGTTGACCTTGCACTATTTTAGTTCAATTACAAGTTTGCAAATGTATAGCCAAATATTAATAAGATTTATTTTTCATTCCCTCTAATTATAACAACATCATTAATTCCTACGTACCCTTATTGTAGCTCTCTCCTTATTTTTCACCAATAAATATTTAATTTAATTAATGAAAAAGAATCATATGTAAACAAAACTGAAAAGAAAAATTAGTTCCCACTCGGTCAATACTCATTTGTGCCTTCTTCCATAACCAATACTTCGTTGTTTTTTTTTAAAAAAAATTGTATATCTTCAGGTTAATACATACCTATCACAGCTGCAAAATGCAAAAACAAATGCGAGAATCTAAAATTTCATCTCTTTTAATGCCAATCTTTTTAAATTTTGAGTATAATTTAGTGAGAGATTTGGAGGGGGTATTGTTTGAACTTAATAGAAATAGTCTAAGTAGGTTGCACACAAAATTTGAAGTTATTTGCCGGAGATTTGGACTAGTTTTATACAAGAATTGCAAGTATAAATCGTACAAAATTTCGTCACAGATGCTTATACACTTTTATACAATGTTATACACTTTATACAAAGAGGTATAATATGTATATATTTGTATAAAAGTGTATAAAAATGTATAATCACAGAGTAAAAATATTCTCGATACACTATGTATATAGGTGTATAATAATAATAATAATAATAATAATAATAATAATAATAATAATAATAATAATAATAATAATAATAATAATAATAATAATAATAAGAAAAAGAAGAAGAAGAAGAAGCAGTGAGAAATTCACCAAACACCTGTAAATAATATATCAAACTTTGATATAATAGTGTATAAGTTGTATTTATACACTAGTATATACTATTCATACAATATTATATATTATTATACAAATAAATCCTATCAATGGTCCCCCACTGTGTGTGTTTCGTAATCAGCAGGTAGAAACCTTTCAGCACCTGTTCTTTGAATGCTGCATTACTAATAGTTTATGGTCTAGAATTTGCTGTTGGCTGGCAGTCCGAGACATATCCTTGATTGGGACAGTGAGCTGGAATGGATATGCAGTAAAGCTCGAAGTCGTGCATGGAGGAATGCTATTATTGTTGCTGCCTTTGTGCATGTTACTGCCTTAATATGGAAGGCGAGAAACACCAGTCATTTTCAGAATTTGGCCTACGATGAAGATAGAATTACCAGAGAGATTGCATTACTTCTTCACATTCGTGAAAGACATAGTAGAAGCTGGAAGATCGGACTACGACAACTTAACTGTTTTCCTTAAATGGTTTCCTTAGCTACTTCCTGTAAATAGATTAGTAGCTGGTTGTCCAACCAGTTACTATGAGGAACAGTTGTACATCATTTGCTATATATGAATTTAAGGCTTTAACTAAAAATAAAAAAAATCCTATCAATGGAGCTTCACGTGTTATTTTTCTTCCTTGGGCATCCTCTGAAATTTAACTCAAATATAGCCTAAAGCTACTCCAAATCACTTGAAATTTAAGTTTTGAACTCATCTTGATGATTCCAATCAATTGAGACAACACTCATTCGAAACAACTAACAAATCGGAAAACTCAATTTTTGAAGTTTAACTCAAATATAACCTTAATCTACTCCAAATCACTTGAAATTTAAGTTAGGCAATCATCTTGATGATTCCAATCAATTGAGAGAATACTCATGCCAAACAATTAACAAATCGAAAAACCCAATTTCAGAAATCGAATCTTCGAACTACTTGTAATGGTGACTTTTATTTTTTAGATCCTTAGTTAACCATTGAAATCCAGCAAAGAATTGAAGGAGAATAACAGTAGAAGAGAAATTTCTTAGTGCAAATGCTGACATGGGAAGGAGAAGAAGAACGAAGAATAAAGGGAATGAAGAAAAAAAAGGGAACTAAGAAATAAGAGGTGGACTAACTGGTAAAAATTAATTTTCAGATTATGTACAACATGGGCTATACTAAGTAAGGGCTTCAAACATGGGTCATTTTCTGATGGGTTGTTGGACCAAGTGACAAGGGATGTAATTCTCCCTTAATTTAACTCTTCCCGGTTGTCGATGTCGTGCAATAATTCCATATCTTTTAACATTATTCACCTTACATGTTTGTTGTTTGGATATTAATTTGTGGGACAATTGAGGTTAATTGAGTTTATTTTACGTGTAGGAATACTTGAATATAAAGTGGAGAAAAGTTTACGAACTGGTACCTCGAAGCTACAAAATAGACAATAAAAGAAGACATTGCAAGGCTATGTAAAGTCACAGCCTTAGACGTTGCAAGGCCTTGAAAAATCACAGCATGCAAGACTTTGTCCAGGGCATCAACATTGTGTCCTCTAGCTCTTTGTAGTGTATGTTGGCGCCTTGCAATTAGTTTGGTGTCTCTGATGATGCCCCGCGCCGACAACGTATATCCGAGCTATTCTTATTTTTTTCATTAATTTTGGATTTGTAGACTTTATCCCTACCTTGTAAATATCTCATGAACTTAGTTTTTAGAGTGAGGGACAATATTGGAGAGGCAAAAGGCAATAGAACGCGCTGGAGCGTGGAACACAAGAGTTTTTGTCATGACCCAAAAATCACTAAGGGTCGTGATCCAGATACACTGTCAAGCAAGCCAACACCAAGAAGTTAATTAAATTTTAATTTTCGCATTTGTTGAAATTATTTTCTTTATACATTAAACAATAAATAATGAAATTCTCATAAATCATTATGAAGTCTTTAACAAACTTAATATTGAATAATCCCAAAATCATCCCAGAACCCGGTGTCACAAGTGCATGAACTATCTCTAGAAAATAATATAATACAATAGCTGTCCAGAATACAAATTAGACAATAAGTAAATACAGTAATCTGAAAGAGACTCGGCTAGCTGCGAGTCTACACGAGAAGTGAAGCTCACCTAACTCTCTGTATCAACCATGCCGCTACGCCCACTAGGCCATTAGAGATACATGTGCCTGTGCAACAAAAATACATAACAAGTGTATCATGAGTACTAAAACGACGTGTACTTAGTAAATATCACATCTAATCTCGATAAAGTAGAGATGAGAAGTTGACTTTGACACTTCCTAGGAGTCCAATATTAATAATACCAATAATATAGAAAATTGGAGATTTTCATAAAAGTAATCTTAAACTCAATAAAATGAGGCAAATAACCAATTCTATAGTTTGAAAATTTTCACGATTTATACAATCTCAGGCCAGGGAGAACAAATATCAACATGTATGAATCAACAGGCAAGCAATACAAGCATGCGTAAATCATGCCGAGGTCGTACGGCCAGATCCAACAATGTTTAAATTATACACTGCCAGAGGGCCGAATGTCGCGACCCATAGATACATCTATTACCCTGCTCACGAATCATATATGCGACACGATCAAATACAAATAAACACAATAAACAGTCAATCAAGAATTCATCAGGGGCAATTATTCAAGGAAAAGTAATTTCTCTTTTAAAAATCAAGAATCGGTGTCCAGTCTTTTAGAAATTCATTTTACACGTGCGATATGTTTCAAAATTTTGAAATTGGCAACAAGATTTCAAATATTGCAAGTAAAACATGCTTTTGGGTCCTAGACTACCCGGACATAAGCATAACAGTATCTACGAACGAACTCTTGTCACCTGGTACGTACGTAGCCCCCACAAATAGAAGCACAAACCCAATTAATCAACATATGGGAAAAATTCCCTCTTACAAGGTTATAAAGGAGACTCACTTTGCTCTGAAGTCCAATAAACAGCTTTTGAGCCCCTTCTGACGACTCAAAATGATGCCCAAACGCTCCAAAAGTAGCCAAATATCACGCAAACCAATGACAATTCACCCTAAAACTCATAAAAATTAAATTTATATAAAATCCCAAATCCGCTCGAAAGGTTAACAAAATTGCATTTTGGCCCACGTGCCCATATTCTGAAATTTTTCATAGATAAAGTTTTCCCATAATCTCACGAACTCAAATACATAATTTACTCTTGATTTCATGTCCAAAATCATGGTCAAAATGCGAAAACACCAGTTCTCTAGGTTTCCCATCAACCCCAAGTTTCTACCAGTTTTCATGCAAAAATCTATACAAAAATTAATGTATTTAACTCAAAACTAACATAACCCACTTACCTCATGCTTGGTGGTGAAAATGGCACTCCCAAGTTTCTCCAAATCGGCTCTCATGGAGGAAAAATGGTTGAAATGAGCCAAAGCCTCACTTTTAAAAGAACACGCTAGCCAGCCTGCTTCTCGCACCTACGATACACCTGCCACTTATGCGGCTCCGTACCAATGGGGATTTCTGTCGTAGGTACGGTCTCAGCTAACTCACCCACGACCGCTTCTGCATTCTCGCTTCTATGGAAGTTGCGTCGCACCTATGCCCCCAGCCAAGCCCATCCATTTCAGCTTCTACAACACCAAGTCCACTTCTGTCGCTCCGAACCTACTGCCAAACCTCGCTGGTGCGGTTACACCAGATACCAACTTCTTCAATTCTTCTTCAAATTCCAAATTTGATCTGTTAACCCTTCAAAATTCACCCGAGGCCTCCGGGACCCCAACCAATCATACCAACCAGTCCCAAAACATAATGCAGACCCAGTCAAGGCCTCAAATCACCTCAAACAACATCGTAATCATGAATCACACACCAAGTCGAGCTTAATGGACTTTAGAATTTCAAACTTGTACTTTTGATGTCTAAACCTATCAAATCACGTCTGATTGACATCAAATTTTGCACACAAGTCATATTTTACATTAGAGACCTACTCCAACTTCTGAAGTCGGAATCCGACCTCCATATTTAAATGTCCACTCCTGGTCAAACTTCTTAAAACATTCTATAACGACCCGATCGGTCATTTTACGCTTTTGTACTTTAATTGCCAGTTCTCGAGTATGACTTACCCCGTGTGATGTATTATGATTTATTTAATTTATCGGCTTTGGTTATTAGGATGAGCAGAATGAATTTGCAAGAATATTTCTCAATTTGAAGCTTAAAAAAGTGAAACGTTTGACCAAGTATTGACTTGTTAGCATATGATCTCGGATTTGAATTTTTATGATTTGGTTAGCTCCTTTAGATAATTTGAGACTTAGGAGTGTGATCAGAATGTGTTTTGAAGGTCCGGAGTAGATTTAGGCTTGAATTGGCAAAATTAGAATTTTCGCATTTTTCGATTAATAGGTGAGATTTTGATATCAGGATCGGAATGTAATTTCGAAAATTTGAGTAGGTACGCTATGTCCTTTTTGACGTTTGTGCAAAATTTCTAGTCACTTGGACGAGGTTTGATACACATTTTGATCGAATTTTGAATTCGGAAGTTTTAGAAATTCTTAGGCTTGAATCTGTGGTGATTCAATGTTTTGATGATGTTTTTGAGCGTTTCGAAGACTGGAACAAGTGTGAATGATGTTTTAGGAATTTTTGGCATGTTTCGTTGAGGTCTTGGGGGCCTCATGTGAGTTTCGAGGTGGTTCCGGAACATTTCTAAGCTACTTTTAGCTGCTGGTTTTTTACTACAACAGTGTTATAATTGATCATGGGGAATTGGACGTGATCGCGATGAGTAAAATGTAAAAAAAATTCAGTGCTTCACGATCGCGGATGAACCTTCGCGATCTCATAGAGTAAATATTCTGCTCCATTGATCCAACTTTTGAAGCTTATAACAATATATTAGGAATTTGGAGATGATCGATAAATAAAAGTTGTAGTCCTTTGTGTCCAGTTTTCAAAAATATAAATTAATTAAAATTTTAAGTTGTGTACAAAACGTTATGGAGGTTACACTATAGGCTTTCCGGGAAGGGATTAAAAAACTCTAATGCACAGGGCTGACTTTGGAAGCTTATATCTCACAATATATAAAGATTCAGGAAATGAACAACATACGAAATTATAGCCCTTGGTGTCTAGTTTTCAGAATATCAAACCATTTTTCATTTGGAGTTGTGTGCAAAACCTATGACCATTACACTGGAGGCCATCTGAAAAAGCAAGGAACTTATTCTTCGCAATCGCGAAGCATTTTCCGCGATCACGAAAGGCAAATATTGGGCTGAGAAACGGTGTGCTTCGCGATCGCAAAGCATTTTCCACGGTCGTATAGAGTATATACCTGTGCAGAATGCTTTAAAGACCTATTCCACGAATTTGAAACCTTTTTACACCATTTTTGAACGGGAAAATAGCTTGGAGGCAATTTTGAAGATAGGCAATTATTGTTCTTCATTGAAGTAAGGATTTTGGACCATAAAACTTGATTATTTGTGATTAAGGAATGAAAATATTAGTGTTTAATTTCATAAAAATCAGTAGAAAATGGTGGTGTTAGGGCTTCAGATTATGAGACCTTCTAGGGATGATTTGAGGGGTCAAACGAACTCCAATTTTTGTGTCCTTTATGTGTATAGACTCGTGAGATGATAAAGAACATTTTGGTATAAAGTTTGTCTAGTTCCAGGATGCTGGCCCCGGGGTCGGGTTTTGACAAATTTCTGAGTTGGTGCTTAAAATTGATATTTTTCAATTGGAATTCATTCATTTAGCATAATTTAATGATAAAAATCTGAAATTGGTAGATTTGGAGAACTTGGAAGTTGTTTCGAAGGGAAAGGCATTGCAAGCTAGATTTCGAGCCGGATTGAAGTGAGTAATGATTTTAAATGTTGCCTGAGGGAATAAAACCCCGGAATCTCATAGAGTAAGGCTATGTTGAGGTGACTTACACCCTAGATGACGAGCGTGGGGTAGAGCACCATTGGGGATTGTGACTTAGTCCATCCAAATGACTATTTTACCGTGTATTTGACCATTGGTTATTTAATATTATTATATTTTGGGCTATAGGTTATATGTGGGCTTCGTGTCAACCGTTTGAACACTTAGGGGATTGTTAATGATATTTTTCTCACGATTTGATTTCATACTTGTGCTCAGTCATGCGCTATTTTCACTGTTTTCAAAACTCAGCTACTTTAATGTGTTTTAAACAAACTAAATAATATTTAAAGGTATTTTAGGCTGAGCTTCAGGTTTTACTGATGCCCGAGGGGCTTATGAGATTCTGACTGAGTAAGATCCAGGGTTTGTATTGTGAGGATACGTTTGAGTTGGGCTGCACGCTGTAGCAGTGATACATTGAATATGATAATGAGGCTGAGGGCCTGAGATTGTACGCCATGAGGTGTATTAATATTGATATGAGGTCGAGAACCTGTTTATGATACCACGAGATGGATTGTTTATGCGCTTGGGCCGTAAGGGGACTTTCCCAGAGTCTGTACACCCCCAGCAAGCGCGGGTACCATTGTGATTTGAGATATGGCCTGAGGGGCTGGTATTGTTCTATGACATTGCCCGAGGGGCTGATTCTGTTGTTATTGTGCCTGAGGGGCAGTTATTATGTGTTTACTTATTAGTTGTTTTCCAGTATATCGTTTAGCTGTTTAAGAGAGGTTTGTGAGATTTCACTGCTTAATTATAATTACTGATTTGTTATGCTTTAGGTGGCTTCATATTACTTCGTATTTTTTTTTTACTCACTAAGTTGGAAGTACTCACTTTACTTCCTGCACCTTGTGTGCAGATTCAGGTATTTCTGAACTTTGTAGCGGGTATTGGTTGCTCAGAGGTAGACACATCGGAGTTTATGCAAGGTAGTTGCTCAATATTTGCAGCACTGCTTTTCTCCCTCTCAATTTCATTAGACTGTATCTAGTACATTTTACATATTTGTTGTATTCGGACCGTATTAGATATTCATGACTAGCGATACCCTGATGTCGGGATGTCTTGGGTTTGTTTTCGTAAATTATATTGTTAACTTCTTATTTTTGAGATGTTATCATGTTTACGACTTAATACTTATTATGTTACTACTTAAGATTGGAATAGGAGTGTGTCGGCTGGCCTTGTCTTCCGAGAGGCTCCATCGTGACCGGGTCGCGGTTTAGGGTTGTGACAAGTTTGTATCAGAGCCTAGGTTATATAGGTTTCACAGGTCATGAGTAGGTTTAGTAGCGTCTCGCGGATCAGAACAGAGATGTCTGTATTTATCCTCAATATGCTGCAGAACCTTTTGGAAGAACTTCACATTCTTGAATTCTTATCGTGCGTCCTTGATTCAACTTGAGAAGTAACTCTTGAAATTCCTTCCATGCGTTTGCATGCGCCCATGAACGCTCAGTATAAGATGTGCAATGATGGCTTTGATTCCCTGATCGAGGGGCGAGATGTGATCTATATGTGTTGATGTTGTGCTAGTCTAGAAAGAGTTGAGGCTGGATTGTTACTTATAGCTTGAGCCCTGAGCGGTTTATTGCGTGCACACGTGTTTCTAGATTAATATTTGTTGTTGTGCCCCTATTAAGGGAAGTAATGACTGGATAGTTACGTGATAAGTATGTTATGATTGGGAGATGTATTTGTATGATTTGGAAGTGATGAGAAGGATCTGCTGGAGAATAGAAGAACTATTAGGTTCTTGATTTCCATCTTGATTTGAGGATAGCTCAGAGTTATGGGTGGTATGTGAAGCATCTTTTCATGTTCCCTAGTTGGGAGTGAAGAAAATTTCATGCTGCGTCTGAGTTCAAACTCAGGAAGTTTAAGTTGCTGCGTAATATTTGTGACTGTGGAAGGTATACGAAAATGTTAGTTTGAGGCGAAGAATGTGGGTTATCTCCTGCAGGTTGTTCTGAAGTTTGTGTAACCCCTTATATCATTTATGGGAATATCTTTGTTACCAGGGAAACATATGTTTTACAATGTGAATTTAGGTTTCTCAAGAGAGTAGGCTTGACTACTACGAGAGTGAATAGGAGATTTGCAGAAGATATGAAGTACCAGATGGTCTGTGTTCCACGAGCTTATAAAGGATTGAGTTAATCTCACTATGGTATTATGGCACCAAAAAAGTATATACGTTATAAGTTATTGTGTGTGTTTTAATCTATGGCTTCGAGCCACGTGGGGGAGTTTGCTATTGATTATCTGATTGTATAGTTATGTGCTATGTTGGTTCTAGTTTGAGGCATACTAGTGAATCGGTTATGGTTTGCGAAGATTGTGCCAAAGGATGGCTCGAGTAAAGGAAACTTTTCGACTAAGGTAAGGTTATATCATGCTTCATAGGTGTTTGAGAATCACGGAATATCTTGAGCTGTTATTAGTAATTAATTCTCAGTACATAGAAAAAAAGTGGCTTGGTTGCATCAAGGGAAGGTTATATGTTGCAGTGTCAGAAGTGCTAACGAGGCACGGATTTTTCGTGTCATTTTATCAGGCTAATTGAAGCTTGAGTAGAGTGGATGACTCTATAGAATGGTTCTGATGCGTTCAAAGTTTTTTTTTCATGTAATAATAGGAGATTTTTAGGTGTATAAGTTTTCTAAAAACTAAGGTTTGCATTGGAGGGTGTAAAGACTTGTGTCATTTCTACATCGTTATAGGATTATATATATCAATATTAGGAAGGTAACAGTTCCAAATTAGAAAGAATTCTCTTCAAGGTAGGTATTCTGAATATGGTGCATTTGGAAACATTTAAGAGAGTACTCAGCGGGTTTTGAGCCTTAGACGGTGTGGTTTTATGCTTGGGTCTCGTGTGGTGACCTTAGGTTAAGGAATGGTGGTGTTATAGAAAGAATAAGTATCAAGTTGAACATAAATCAGGAAGAACTCGGATAAATGGGATAGCTTGGTAATAGGCCGAATCAGTATGATAAAGGTATGATTAGTTCCTTGGATGCTTATGAAATAATGACTTTCTGCAGGTGTTCTGCGGTAATGCTCTTGGGTATAGTGGCTTGCGTAGTTTGGTTGAGTTAGAAGGATTCAATCCTGACAGTTTAGTGTTGTGCAAATAGAACTCAGGGAGTTCTTAATTGTTTCTACCACGATTAGACCTGTGTATTTTCTACTAGTGTGAGAAGTATGGGATGTGCAGTGATTTCCTTCTATATGGGATCGCTAGAACGTTCTTGGTTAGTTGAGTACGTAGTTTCTGGTGGCTCGAAAGGGAGATAAAGTTATGTAATCCTAGGATGGTATGGTATATATAGTATGTTGTGAAGGATGGAGATTTGCATGTGTAAGGTTAGTGTTCAGTTCTGAAAGGAATGTTATAAAAATTCGTAGGCAGCATAGGCAATTTCGGATGATTGAAGAAATGGTATTATTAATTTGTGTGACTTGATGATGGTTTATGTTTCAGGAAAAGGCAATGTAGTTAAGTTGATGATACTTCAGTAGTATTGTGACACTTTCTTACAAGATTGACTGCAGATATTTGAATTTTCTTGGCGCCACAAAAGATTTTTAGGGTATCTATCGTGGAATGATTAGATATTGGAGGTGTGGTATTTATTCGGACGGAGGAAATTGAGATCAGGCATGGCGATTTGTGTGCTATGTGAAGTTAGAGAATGGGAGTTCTCATATTCAGGCCATGTTGTGGTTGTGGGTCATGCGTATCAGCACTGTTCAGTGAATATCGGGGTATGGAGACCCGAATGGATTTTTTACTACTTGGTATGTCAAATTTTGATGTGATATTGGGTGAAGATTGGTTGTCTCTGTGTTGTGTTATTCTTGACTATTATGCTACTTCGGAGATGTTGGCTATGCCGGGAATGCCACGGATCGAGTGGCGAGGTTCGACAGATTATGTTCTTGGTAAAGTGGTTTCATATTTCGAAGACCTTGTGAAGGATTGGGAAAGGATTGTCTACCTTATTTGTTCTCTCGTGATGGATATCAGTGTAGAGGCTCCTTATATTAATTCAGTTCCGATGGCGAGGGACTTTTCGGATACGTTGCTTGTGGTTGGGCATGTCACCAGGCAAATTTGTTGATTTCAATATTGATTTGATGCCAGGAACCGTATCATATGGCATTGACAGAGTTAAAAGAGTTGAAGGAGCATCTTTAGGCACTCTTGATAAGTGGTCCATTGGCAGGCTAATGTGGATGTGTGTTCTAACTTGAGTTGGCTTGGTTCGCTCTGCATTATAGTGTTGAGGGATGTTTTAATTTGATTTTTATTGAACTTATTAGTAATCTAGGGAGATCCATGAGCTACCTTTCTGTAGTGCGAGGTGTTATGATTTGTTGATTAGAGACACATATGATGTTGTTATATTAAGGTTTCATAGTGGAAGTTGAGGGGGAAAAGTGGCGCATCAGTTATGTCCTTTCGGGTTTGTAAGGTGTATGTTATTTGCTTCGCCTGGGTATGATGATTTTCTTTTATTCTAGACATCAATTTCACATGGTTGTCAATTTAGAGAAGAGTGACTTAAGGTGTTCCATAGGGACCAGTGTTTGGATAGCATTGCAGCGAAGTTATGTGGAGGTATGACCTTGCGGGTTAGATTCATGTGTCCTATTTCTGTGATGTGAGACAGGCTCTCAGCCTTATGTTGTGGTGGTCCTGGTGAGCCTGCGGTACAACTCTTTCATTTTAGTCATTTTCATGATTTGAGTACGGTCAGATTGTTGCTTATTGGTGCGCATATTGTGCAAGTTGAGGCCTTAGTCTGTACTGAAGTGTCATGTAACCTGAGTAGTTGTGTTAGATTATATGAGATAGTTTAGATCTTTAATGAATACAAACGGATTCGGTTTTATCATGTCGGGAGGATAAATATTGAGGTTCTGCTCAGAAATTTGCTATGGTCCTTGCAAAGGGAGAAGTGAACTCATGAATAGTTGATCTGAGAAATGGTTATGGTTTATTGTGTGTTTCATTTATCATTAGCAGTATATGAAAATGTTGGAATGAGACTTTAGTTGACAAGAGGTTTTCTATCAGTATGCGGTTGTTATGTGCAGCTGCTGTGATTAGATGTTATCGCTGTGAGTGTTTTAGTTATGTGGTATGTCATTTGACGTATGATTACAAGTATGGGTGATTACAGCTTGTTCGGGCTTATTTTGAATATAGATGTGAGATTATGAACTTGTGAATGATTTTGGGAGTGGAGATGCGGTTCTAAGGTTTATGGGCTAGATTGGATTGCGAAAATTCAACTACATTATGTTATCGGACCTATATGAGATGTAGGATCACCCTCGGGTATGTACACGGTAAGGTTACACAGCGATTTGATGGTTTTCAAAACAACTCTAGGCACATTCGAGGACGAACGTATGTTTAAGTGGGGGAGGATATAACGACCCGACCAATCGTTTTGACCTTTTGCACTTTGCTCGCCAGATCTCGGGCATGACTTGCCCCGAGTGATGTATTATGACTTATTTAAATTGTCAATTTTGGTTTTCAGGATGAGCGAAATAAATTTGGAAGAACAGTTCTAAGTTTGAATCATAAAAATTAAAAAAGTTTGACAAAGTTTTGACTTCTTAGCATATTATCTCGGATTGGAATTTTTATAAAATGGTTAGCCCCGTTAGGTGATTTGGAACTTAGGAGCGTGATCGGAATGTATTTTGGAGGTCCCGAATAGATTTAGGCTTGAGTTGGCGAAATTGAAATTTGGCATTTTCCGGTTGATTGGTGAGATTTTGATATAGGGGTCGAAATGGAATTCGAAAATATGATTAGGTCCGTTGTGTCATTTGTTAGGTGTTTGCAAAAGTTTAGGTCATTCGGACGAGGTTTGATAGACATTTTTGATCGAATTCGAAATTTGGAAGTTTTGGAAATTCATACGTTTGAATCTGAGGGTGATTCGATGTTTTGATGTTGTTTTGAGGAGTCCGAAGGATGGAACAAGTTTGAATGATGCTTTAGGATTAGTTGGCATGTTTGGTTGAGGTCCCGGGGGCCTTGGGTGAGTTTTGGGGTGGTTCTAGACAATTTCTAAGCTATTTTTAGCTTCTGGTTTTTGGCTATAGCAGTGTTCTATGCGATCGCGGGGAATTGGACGCGATCGCGCTAAGTAAAATATGTAAAAATGTCAGTGTTCGCGATCGCGGATGAACCTTCATGATCGCATAAATTTAATATTCTGCTTCACTGATTCAAATTTGGAAGCTTATATCTCATAATACATAAAGAATTTGGAGATGATCGAAAATTAAAAGTTTTAGCACTTTGTGTCTAGTTTTTAGAAATGTAAATTAATTAGAATTTAAGTTGTGTACAAAAAGTTATAGTGGTTACACTATAGGCTATCTGGGAAGGGTTTAAAAAACACTATGCACAGGGCTAACTTTAGAAGCTTATATCTCGCAATATATAAAAAATCCGGAAATGAGCAACATATATAATTATGGCCCTTGGTGTTTAGTTTTCAGAACATCAAACCATTTGTCATTTTGAGTTGTGTGAAAAATGTTATGACCATTCTATTAGAGGCTGTCCGGAAGAGCTGGGAACTTATTCTTCGCGATCGCGAAGCATTATCCGTGATCATGAAAGGCATATTTTGGGCTGAAAAAAGGTGTGCTTCGCAATCGCAAGCATTTTTCATGATTGCGAAGAGTATATACCTGGGCAGAAAATTTTAAAGACCTGCTCCGCGACTTTGAAACCTTTTTACACCTTTTTTGAATGGGAAAAGTGCTTGGAGGCGATTTTGAATAGAGGAAATTATTGTTCCTCGTTAAGGTAAGGATTTTGGACCCTAAAACTTGATTATTTGCATTTACGAACGAAACTAGTGTTTAATTCATGAAAATCAGCAGAAAAGGGTAGAGTTGGGGCTTGAGATAATGAGACTTTCTAGGGATAATTTGAGGGGTCAAACGAACTCCGATTTTCGAGTTCTTCATATGTACGGACTCGGATGATAAAGAAAATTTTGGTATAAAATGTCCAGTTCCAGAATGCAGGCCCGGGGGTCGGGTTTTGGCTGAGTTCGGGTTTTGTGATAAAAATAAATATTTTTCAATTGGAATTCATTTGATTAGCAAAATTTAATGTTAAAAATCTGAACTTGGTAGCTTTGGAGCACTCAGAAGTTGTTTCGAAGAGCAAAGGAATTACAAGCTAGATTTTGGGTCGGATTGAGATGAGTAATAATTTTAAATATCGTCCTGAGGGTATAAAACCCCGAAACTTCACAACGTACTGCTATATTAAGGTGACTTGCGCGCTAGATGACGAGCATGGGGTAGCGCACTTTTGGGGATTGTGGCTTAGTCCACCCCAGATGACTATTTTACTGTGTATTTGATCGTTATTTGTTTAATTTTATCATGCCACCTGTTTGAACCCTTAGGGGATTGTTAATTATTGTCCTTACTGTTTGATTTCATACTTGTGCTCAGTCATGACCTATTTTCACTATTTTCAAAACTTAGATATGTTAATCTGTTTTAAACACATAAATAATATTTTAAAAGTATTTTGAGTTGAGCTTCATGTTTTACTAATGCTCGGGGGGCTTATCAGATTCTGACTGAGTAAGGCCGAGGGCCTGTGTTGTGAGGATACATTTGGGTCAAGCTGCATGTCGCAACAGTGATACATTGATTATGATAATGAGGCTGAGGGCCTGAGATTATATGACACGAGGTGGCTTGATATTGATATGAGGTCGAGCGACTTTTTATGATGCCACGAGATGGCTCGATTATGTGTTTGGGACGTAAGGGGCCCCTCCCGGAGTCTATGCACCTACAGTGAGTACCGGTACCATTGTAACTTGAGATACAGTCTGAGGGGATGGTATTGTTCTATGACATTACCCGGTAGCGGGTATTGGTTGCTCAGAGGCAGAGTCATCAGAGTATAGCAAGGAAGCTGCCTGATGTTCACAGCATTGCAATTCTCCCTCTCTATTCATTAGATTGAATGTAATACATTTTAGTCTCTTGTTGTATTGGGACCGTAGTAGATGCATATGAGTAGTGACACTCTGATGTCGGGCTGTATTGGGTTTGTTTTCTGCAAATTATATTCTTAACTACTTATTTTAGTGATTTTATCATGTTTACAACTTAATACTTATTATGTTACTACATAAGATTGGAATGCGAGTGTGTCGGCTAACCTTGTCTTCACGAGAGGCGCCATCACGATCGGGTTCGGGTTTAGGGTCGTGACACCTTCAAATTTCTATCTTTACCCAAATGACTCCAAAATTATCCAGGGACCTCTAAATTCACTTTCGATCGCGCTCCCAACACCAGAATCACCATACGGAGCTGTTCCCAGACTTGAAATCCCAAACGGGCATCGGTAACACTGAGATACACTTCAACCCAAACTTATGGAATTCTTCCAAAAATGCTAACTTTCACAATACGTGTCAAAGTGTTCTCGGGTCCTCTAAAATCTGATCTGAACATACGCCCAAGTCTGACATCTTCATACGAACCTACTGGAACATTTGAATCCTGATTCCGAGGTTGTTTACTCAAAAATCCAATCTTAGTCTATTCTTTCTATTTAAAATATTTCGAAATGAGAATTCACTTTCCAAATCAACTCTGAACTTCCTGTAATTCAATTCCGACCATTCGTATAAGTCATAATGCTTGAAGTGAATCTTCTCATGGCCTCAAACTGCCGAACGACGTACTAGAGCTCAAAACGATTGGTCGGATCGTTACTTTCTCTCCTACTTAAACATACTTTCGTCCTTGAACGTGCTGAGAACTGTAGTGAAGTTGTCCAAAATCACTATTTAATACCTAGTGCAACTACCCGTGCTACCACAACTCCGTCGAGCACATTAGCTTGATCAAATATGAAGATAACCTCTGTTATTTAGGCAAATGAGCCTTAGAGCATAGTTTCAACATTCGAAATTCTCTTCCAGACATTCTTCCAATATATGAACACTGTATCAATCATTACACGAGGTACAATAACATAACTGCGTACCTTTGCTCAATTCTCACCTTGCGCCACAGCATTCACAGAACCACAATAATATTCTCTGATCATAATATCCAAAATTCCATGAATCTGATACTCCCGATGCATCTAATGACCTATATACCTCTTATCCCGACCTTTGCATGCTCGCCACGAGGGAAAAGATGTGTAGAATTCCATAACCAACTGCCGAGTCAACAAATCCTTGAGTTTATACTCTTGACAAGAACCATTATCTCACTCTCAATAGATAATGATCTTTTCTCTTTAATATACTTCATATAACCCGATTGCACTGATCCTAGATTGAATAATCTCGTCTAACCAGTACGAGCTGCTCAGGTAAAACTCAATGCAGACATGACCAAAAGTCTCATATGATGCCACAATGTGCTAATAAGCTACAAACTCGAATGTGATACATAAGGAAAACGAACTCTAGAAGGGATTACTCAACTCACGCTGCTAATATGGACTTTCCTCATAAAATGGAAAACAAAACACATGAAAATTAGAATACACAAAACTATACTCAACATCATACTGTTGCATCGTGCAACCCCATCGAAATAACATGTCCGTGGCAGCGTGCCTCCTGTTCCACACATAAAATTCACATAAAGAGATACACACCGAGCTAAATTCCCTATTATTTACAAAATGTCAAATATTGGTCACAAGTACAATAAGTCCACAATACCATCCCTAGGGAAACAGATAGCAACATAAGCTACAAAACTCAAGCACAACTGAGGTACGATATATAACCTGAGTCATAGGAGGCATCCTCCTCACATAACAATATCAATGCCTCAACATAAGAAATTTATGAAACCGATTCACCAAATAGTACTACATTAAATAGCTGGCGATGAAATAATATCCCATGTTCGAATACTCCTCCATAAATAGTACTATGCTCAAACAAACATATTCGGCCTGATATAAATCCTATATTCATATTTGAGTCCACCCACATACCTCAAGCCAATTATGATCATCCGCACTAGCTAATAACCTTCATTATCCATAATAACCTCATTTTTCTCATAACACAAGAACAACTATCATAATCGGAGAAACCTCCCCACCGAGTGCCCTCCAGGCATAAATTCTCAAATTAATGATATTACCAAAATCTTTATAGTTGGTTTAAATTTTTAATCAATCAAATGAATGCATATAACAATTATACAATATTCCTGTGAGATACGCTTCCATGATCCCATGCATCAGGTAATAAGTCTGCACTTCCATACCACCGACCACACTAATGTTGTAAAGAAAATCAAGAATCCATATCCAGGATGCAAAGCCTCCTACGCACAAACTGATCTTTGAGCTCATCTGAGCTCGTGAAATTCTAATCCCTTTCCAGCTCATCCGAGCTCGTGACATTCTTGTCAACGTCGAACCACAACACTGATCCTTACTTCCAAATTTCATACCGCTCACTGCACCTAACATGCTAATATGTGATAGTGACATAATTTTATCATAACTCCTGAATCACTAATAAGGTAAACACTTCATCATACCAAAATTTTTTAGTTAACTCATTTTGAGAAAACCATAGCAATGCACGAGTAAATCTTCATAACCATGGAACATGCAAATCCTCAAGTAGTAGTTTAAACCACCATAACCCTTCCGGGTTCCGGCCACACATAACAACTCAATCCAAACTCATCCTGAGTGGCCTTGTATCATGAGACCATGCTATCTCAAATTCCACCAACCATCTCATACTCTCCTTGTGCGCATGTTCGCCTCCTCAACTGATATGCCTATTCATATAATTCCTCTATGAATCCAAAGTGCTTTTCTCTTATTCCTCAATATGATACACTACAAGCCGAGAATATAATAGAATGCTCCAAGCTCGTTATCATAATCTGCTACAAAAGCTCGATACTCAACCATACTATGGACTTGAAACCCTTAGGCACCACACCTTAACCTTTGAACCCACTAGAACCATTATTGAGATTCACCCACTCTGACTTGGTCCCGAATATAATTAACTGTAAGACTCCACTAGCACATGACCACCATCTCAAAGAAGCACTCGGTTGAATCACCTTCCTTGAAACACACGCCTACGCGAAACATAATTTCCGAGTCTTCCCAAAGCCTGAACATGAATCGATGATGCCAATTATAAAACACATTCTTCAATTCCTTTACTCAAATTAACATTGATGTTCTCTCTCCTTAGTCGCAGTAACCCATCAATATGCCGATAACTAGAAATCTCAAAAATAGACGACTATGGAATCCGACCTTAGGCGGTAGGACTCTCCCACTTAGCTTGAAGCCATTATTACTCAACTCCGGAACCTATCAAGATTCTTTATCTCTCATTGACATAACCTTGCGCAATCCACCGCCAAATTCCTTAAAATCCTTCCGTTAGCATTTTATTAACACTCTGAATCTCTAGCAACATTCACATATTCTACTTCTTACTGGATAGCCGTTAGGATCCTTCATAGAAGCTTCACCAACCACATGATCGTTGACCTTCTCATAGGAGATAAACCGCCTGAGCCCGTGCTCATCCACCGGCTGCACAAGTCCCTTCACTCCTCGTGGACATCAACTAAATGTGCAACAATGTCTTTCAATTCAATGTTATGTTGTATCCTACTTCAAATCAAGCAGCTCCTTTCCATCACATCAAATCTCCCTCCATTATGCTAGCCAATATTTCAAATTAATCTCATAGACCTAGTCACTTTCCACCATGAATCCCAAATCACTCTAAACTTTTCTCAAGGAGTGTCGTCATCCTACTATGAAACCTGCATGTTACTCTGCCCTAAAGGAGGATTGAATAAAACCATAACACCATGAAACTTAACATATTCAATAAGGACAATGTCACCACCGCACATATGAAAATTCCACCACGCTCGAAAATACAAAGTTTTGTTACTCCCTCAAATCAAACTTGAACATTCATAGCCTGATTTCCTCTCCTCTGCAAAAAATAAAATTCTGGATCTCTGAATCTTGCATTAAGTAAACATCCTTCCAAGTCATTCACTACTTCAACGCATAGACAAGCATCCTACCATTACACCAGTATTGTGCGATAGCAATGCACGAATTGTCATAATAGTTAATGTTAAATCTCAAAACCTCAGGTAATACTGATACTGAGCAGAAATGATAGAACGACTTTCCACAAGACAACCACAGTAGCCCAATCAAATACGTAGGGAGGAACATCTCGCACCATATCTATAGTACCGTTACAATTTCTCAACTCTCGATCGATATATCAAGTGTTTCATGTCTCATGAGATTGAGTAGGAAACAACAAAGGCATAAGCCTCAAAGGAATCAAATTGCACGATGAGGAATCAAGAAGGGAAGTGATCATAACAGCCTTGTAGCCTCTCGAAGATAATTACAAACGTCTCTGTACCGATCTGCAAGACTCTACTAGACTTGCTCATGACTCGTGAGTACATAAGTGAACCTAGTGCTCTGCTACCATATTGCCACGACCCAAAATCCACAAAGATTCGCGATGGCGCCGGACATATTGTTAGGCAAGCCAACACCAAGAAGTTAATTAAATTCAAATTTTAGTATTTGTAGAAATTATTTTCTTTATACATTAAACAATAAATTAAAAAATTCACATAAATAACCATGAAGTCTTTAACAAAATACTGAATAATCCAAAAATCATCCAAAAACTAGGTGTTACAAGTGCATGAGCTATCTATAGGAAATAATATAATACAACAACCATTAGTACGAAAACAACGTGTTCTCAGTAAATATCCCGTCTAATCTCGAAGAAGTAGAGATGAGAGGTTAAATTTGAAACTTACTAGGAGTCCAGTATTAATAATACCAATAATATAGAAAATCGACGATTTTCATAAAAATGATTTAAAACTTAATAGCATGAGGCAAGTAACCAATTCTTTCATTTATAGGAAATTTTCCAATTCATTTTTATCATTTGTACATTTATCTCAGGCCAGGGAGAACAAATATCAACATCTATGAATCTCAAGGCAAGAAATACAAGTATGTACAAATAATGCCAAGGTCGTACGACCTAATCCAATAATATTTAAATTGTGCACTACTAGAGGGTTGAATGACATGAACCATAGATGCATCTATTACCCCGCTCATGAATCATACATGCGACGCAGTCAAATATAAATAAATAAAATAAACAGTCGATCAAGAATTCTTCAGGGGGCAATTATTCAAGGAAAAGCAAATTCTCTTTTAAAAATCAAGAATCAATGTCCACCTTTTTAGAAATTCATTTTACACGTGCTATATGTTTTAAGCATTTAAGATTGACAACAAGATTTCAAATATTGCAAGTAAATCATGCTTTGGGTCCTAGACTACCCGGAGCTAAGCATATATTTGCTATGTACGGACTTTCATCATCTCGTACGTACATAACCCACACAAATAAAAGAACAAATCCAATTAATTAACATATAGGGACAATTCCCTCTTACAAGGTTAGAAACGAGATCCACCTCGCTCTGAAGTCCAATAACTAGCTTCCAAGCCCATTCTGACAGCTTAAATTGATTCCCCAATGCTCCAAAACTTGCAAAATAATGGGAAACCCAATGAAAATTCACCCTAATACTCATAAAAATTCAATTTATATAAAATCCCAACTCCGCTCAAGAGGTTGACAACATCACCCTCCAGCCCACATGCCTAGATTCCGAATGTTTTTGATGATAAAGTTTACCAATAACCTCGCAAACGCAAATATGTAATTTACTCTTCATTGCATGTCCAAAATCATGATCAAAATCTGAAAATACCAATTCTTTAGGTTTTCCCCTCAACCCCAAGTGTCTACCAATTTTCTTGCTAAAATCTATACAAAAATCAATGTATCAAAACTAACATAACCCACTTACCTCATGCTTAGTGGTGAAAATGGCACTCCCAAGTTTCTCCAAATCGGCTCCCATGGAGGAATAATGGTGAAAATGAGCTAAACCCTCACTTTCAATAGAACACACTACCCAGCCCGCTTCACGCACCTGCGCTCCACCTACCTCTTCTACGGCTCCGCACCTACGGGAATTTCCATCGCAGGTGCGTTCTCTGCTAACCCACCAATGATCGCTTATGCAGAAGCTACGTCGCACCTGCGTCTCCAACCAAGCCTAACCATTTCCGTTTCTACCACACCAAGGTCGCTTCTGCGGCTCCGCATCTTCGGCCAAACCTCGCAAGTGTGGTTACACCAGATACCAGCTGCTTTAATTATTCTTCAAATTCCAAATTTGATCTGTTAACCCTCTGGATTCCACCCGAGGCCTCCCAGAACCCAACCAGTCAAAAAAACATAATGCAAACTTGCTCAAGGCCTCAAATCACCTCAAAAACATCGAAATCACGAATCACACACCAAGTCGAGCTTAATGAACTTTAGAATTTCAAACTTCTACTTTCGATGTCTAAACCTATCAAATCACATTCGATTGACCTCAAAATTGTGCTCATAAGTCATCTTTGACATTATAGACCTACTCCAACTTTCGGAATCGGAATTGGAATCCAACCCTAATATCTAAATGTCCTCCAGTCAAACTTCTCAAAAACTTGAAATTTCTATCTTTAGCCAAATGACTCTAAAATTACCCAAGGATGTCTGAATTCACTTCTTATTGTGCTCTCAGTATCAAAATCACCATATCAAACTATCTCCAGACTCAGAATCCCAAATAAATAGTTATCGAGTTGCACTTCAAACCAAACTTATGAAATTCTTCCAAAATACTAACTTCCACAATAGGTGCCGAAACATTCTAGGGTCTTCTTAAACCCGATCCGGACATACATTAAAGTCCAACGTCATCATATGAATCTGCTAGAACCCTCTAATTCTAATTCTGAGGTCGTTTACTTAAAAATACAATCTTAGTCAGTTCTTTCAACTTAAAGCTCCCAAAATGAGAACTTACTTTCCAACTGAATTCCGAACTTCCTAGAGCTAGATTCTGACCATGCATACAAGTCATAATACTTGATTGAAGCTGCCCATAGTCTCAAACGACTGAAGGGTATGCTAGAGATCAAAATATCATGTTGGGTCTTTACAGTTTTCTCTCCATGTTTCTTTAATAGTTTAATGATTTTAATATGCCTATGATTACTTATATTATGAGTAGCTAAACTCTCTAATTTAGGATTTGATTAATCCTTCTGGGGTGAATTCTTATTCCGTTTTAATAAAAAATTTCCTTTGAGTATCATTGCCTATTCAACTACGTATTTATTGTTGTTGATTGAATGACCTCAACTAACTGAAAAACATGAAGATTAATGTCGTGCCATATTATTGGGAGTAAAAGCACGAAGGGTGTTGCTGTGCCATATCATTAGAAAGTAAAAGCACGAAGGGTGATCTCGTGCCATTTCATTTGCATTGTTATGTTTGTATGCTATGGTGAATTCATGGCACTAAGGGTGTTTCTGTGCATCTGAGGACGAGGGACATGCATTTTGATGTGATAATTGTTTCTTGTGTATATGGTTGTTCCCTTAATTTGAAATGTTATTGTTGTATTTACATATTTGGTGTGGCCTGTTATTTTCCTGTACTTGACTTTATCTCATTTGTTATCGCGCTGTCCATGTCCTTTAATTTCCTAACTTGAAATTTCTATGTCTATTTCTACTTTTATAATTATGCTCATGTTGTATCTATTCTGTTGCACCTTAGTATAAGCCTTCCACCATACTAGTCATTCATGCCTTTACTTGTTAACTTGTAAAGAACATGTGTTGTCTTATTAATTGTTATATTTGTACTTAGGCTTCCAATATGCTAGTCAATTAAAGTTGATATTTCCTATTTTCCAATTATTGTTGTTACTCACGTGCTTTTCGCTTAGTCCATTACTATGATCCACATGTGTTTCCTTGTCTACTATTGTTACGGGCGTATTTCCTACTTAGTAATTCCTATTATTGTGTTCCTGTGATATAGTTGGTACTTTTATACAATTACTTAAAAATGATGAGTTGAACGCACGAAGGGTATAACCGTGCTAATTGAACAATTTTACAATTTTATTTGTATATGGTGAGAATGAGATAAAAGCACGAAGGGCGTTACTGAACTATGTGATTTGATATTTTGACATTTTAGACATATATCTCATACCAGGGGTGCTCGTAGATATTCTGCTGTAGTTCGTTATAATATTCATTGTCTTACTCGTCGGGTTGTATTTGATAATTTTATTCGTTATACTGAACTTCTTTACTGTTAATCTAATGTACAGGTTATTTAAATAAGCATCTTTTAAGCTAAAATCCTTGTCACTACTTCGACAAGGTTAGACAAAATACTTATCAGTACATGAGTTTGGATGTACTGATATTGCACTAGACAAACACTCTGTTTTTTCTCTTTTCGGATGATAAATGTTTCTCAGAACATGGAATATGAATCAAACTCATGTTTGAATTAAAATTGAGATACTGATGCAAGTTCTTCCCTTCTGAATCAGATAGATTCATATCTGAAAGAGGTTGATAATAAGTTCTTTCAGATAGATTTTCTTTCCTCTATCTACGTCATACTTGGGATTCACTGATAGCCAATTCCAAGTAGATCCTCCCTCCCCCTCGCTCCGCTTAGTTTCGCTCATTTACTCTTTCTTTCTGCCTGCAAAAAAGTTATGAGATTGGTTTTGTGTGCATTGGGGGGGGGTGAAAAAACCCTTTGCTTTAGGCCCAAATTTTTTAGGTCCAACATTATTAAGAAAAAATTTACTCTCATTGTCAGCTGACCTAACATTCTAACAAAATTGGGCCTATAGTTTCCCGTCTTACTCGGTATGATGGAGTTTCTATAATGTTGAAAAATTATTTTTACCGATTAGGCACATCACTGTCCCCACTCTCTTTTTTATGTAGATGAATATTTCTCATTGCCAAATCAGTTTTCTCTTTCAAATGGTCTCTCCACCCCTCTTTCTATTTCATTTTCAATTTGCTCTCTCTCTCTCCCTCTCTCTCTCTCTCTCTCGCAAAATAGTCGGGTTCTTCTTTAGATTTCCTTGCTCCATTCATCTGTATCTTCCTCTTCCACAAAGTAATACTGTTAAACAATTCACACCGGGTCTATCTTTTGTAGTCTTTTTCTTTTGGTTTCAGTGCTTACCGAAGTCAATTCCGACTACACATTAGAGGATTCTTTTATTCCCGTTCGAAGAAAAAGAAAATATTGAGTGGTTATTTCTTTTAATTCTTGTCTCTTATTCTAAGTTATGAAATATCTGTTTTTTGGGTAATTTTTCCTCCTCCTCCTCCTCCTACTCCTCCTCCTCCTCTTTCTTCTTCTTCTTCTTCTTCTCCTCACTTCTAATGACTTCCGAAGGGAGGAGGAATGATGTATATGTTATATATAACTATATATACTTTGTATAATCATGTATAACCATGTATATTTGTGTGTATTCTCATAGTTATACAGAATTATACATGATTATATACAAGTATATAAGATTGTACATAATTATACAACATAGATAATTGTAAAAAAAAATTGCCTTTAAATAGTGTGTATTATTATATATTTGTGTATAATTAACATGTGACTATGTATAACAATGTATATGTCATGACCCTAAATATCGATCGTGATGGGGCCTATGACATTACTAGGAAGGCCGACCAATTAACTAACCACAATCCATTTTACTTTAACATTAAGCCAATTTCTAACGCAAGTTTTAAATACTCAATTCATTATAAGCGTTAAAATGGCAGAAATATCCGAAAGTTAAACATAACCGTAACTACATAGCTCCAAATATCTAGTTTCACGAGCCTAGAGCCTCTAATCCAAGTCTGAAAAATCCACTACATAAATAATCTGGGAAACGTGCAAGAAGATAATAAGATAGAGGGGAGAAATCAGGGTTGTGGATGCCATGCATCTACCTCGAAATCCTCGGCAAATGTTGAACAACTGAAAAGCTCTCACTCGGCCGCTCGGGCACATGGATCTACACACAAGGTGCATGAAGTAATGTAAGTAAGCCAACTCAGTAAGTAACTAAAGTAAATGAGGATTGAGAGCAGCGAAAAGCAGTGTGAAAACATACAACTTTAGGACTAGTTCTGTCATAAAAATCCTCATTTCCAATTTAAAACATTGAAATCAGTTACTTAGCAATATATCTTACAAAGACTTATTTAAAAGAAGAGTGAAACAATAGAAACATAATAGGGCCCCTCGGGCAGCCTCTCAGTCACTCATGACTCAACTCTCATCACTCAATACTCACACTCAGCACTCCGCCCATATATATCTCATAATAATAGAAATTATAGTAATCGATGCGGCATGCAGCCCGATCCAATATATATATATATATATATATATATATATATATATATATATATATATATATATATATATATATATATATATATATATTATTAGGTTCTCAACCTCTCTCAGCCTTTAACCTCACAGCCTCTCGTGCACATTAATGGAAATTAGGAACTCAGCCCGAACAATACTCACTATTAGGAGTAGAGTAATAAACCAGTATAAAACATTTAAGCAGATAAAATAAGACTAAGGGTTTGCTTCTAGCAAGTAAATTGAGGAAAAATAGACAAAATGCCCCTAAGGGTTGCTACAGGTCGGCACAAGGCCCAAACATGGCGCATAGCCCATAATACAATATAATATCCAAAATAAGGAATAATATAATATTTCCGAACTAAATACGCGGCTCAATGGTCTCTATGGGACGGATCAAGTAACAATCCCTAACGGTGCACGCTCGTCACCTAGCATGTGTGCCACAACATTTATCTGAACAAGTCGAATACCGGGATTGTATACCCTCAGTTCCAGATTTACAACGGTTACTTATCTCAAACCGGTAAAATACTACTCTGTGATGCTCGACCCCGAATAATGCCGTTATGAAATTATAACAGAATGTGCAAGATTCATGCCACGTCCCCAAGATCATAATCCAAATCCCGAAATATAACTGTACAATTCCGTACTAGGCGGTTAGACAGCTATACCAATGATATTCCTTATTGTAAATAACAATGTACCTTATTCAGAGTTTCCCTATTATATGAAGGGCACCACAATCATTTGTAAAAACTCTAATCATTAGCAAATGATATACTATCTTACTTTTTTGGCTCATTGCTCATTGGACTTGTTTTTGCTCTCCGCTATTCTTACTTTATTGTTCTTGGTCCATCTTGAGATCACTGAGCTCGAGGTCAACTGCTTAAGTAACAGTGGTTTGATTCATGAATTTCTTTTGTCTATACTCTATATATTAATTAGTATTGAATTGAATCACATATCTTTAAAATCGCAAATCAAATTTAATTGTTACTCGTATTTTCGAGGTAAACATAGTTTAAAAAGAAAAGAGTCACTATCTAATATATATTACATTTAATATTCTTTTGCCTCCATTAATATAACTGTTGAATCTGTAATATGTACTTTCAAAGATATAATTCATTTCGCTGAGGATTAAAGCAAAAACAATCATCCGTTTTAAACCATCTCAAGAAAAGTATTATATCAAGACACATTAATATTGTTATTTCAAAGTTTCATTTTGTTTCAGCATAAAATTGCATAATATTTTGGTATTCAACGATTTTTCAAGTATAATTAGATGCTAAGCGCAAGTGATTTACCATGTCAGCCCTTCGAGTCCGGTTTGTTCCTAACCGGTGAATACCCAATTTTTCCAATTCGGCGCTTCGATGTACGAAGCCATAAAAGTTATATGCAACGGCTCCAATTCGCAGTTTGGCTTCCCTTTCACAGCAATAAAACAAGTCCTATTGTTGTCTTCTGGAAATAACCTCTCTATCTTCTTAAGGTACACACTATCTTCCCTAAACCCCAGACCCCACCCCACACTTGTGAGATTCCACTGAATTTTTTGTTGTCGTGGTCGTCTACTACCTATTATACTACTTGATATAGTTCTCTAAGATTATAATAAGAAACCTACTTATCTTCACACACCAAAAGAGACTTCAAACTAAACCAACACAGCAGCAAATTGTTCAAAAAACAACTTCTTCCTCTTATTTTTAAAAAGATAAAGTTTATCAACATATAGACACTTGCCATTATCTTTTTGTCCTAAAAAATTTAGTTCGATAAGGATAAGCCTTTAAGCTGTCCCCTCAACCACCAAACAATCCCCACTGCTTCCTGTTTGCAGTCTCAAATGCTGTGTGTAACATGAAATGAAACTGAAATGTGAAGACTATGATGATCTTTTCCAATAACGGCAATTTTCGAGTCAACAACAACAACCCAGTATAATCTCACTTAGTGGGTCTGGGAAGGGTAGTGTGGTCGCAAACCTTACCCCTACCCATAGGCAGAGGCTGTTTCCAAATATACCCCCGACATCCTTCCCTCCAAGAACTTCCCACCTTGCTCTTGGGGAAACTCGAACTCACAACTGTTAGAATTATGATTCCGACTAAAACACAATAGCCTTCATATCGAATAATTTGGAATAACAACATGAACGGAAGCGTACCTGAATCCATATGTGGAAATCCTTAAGCCTCCTTTTGATGATTGTTTGAAAGCTCCTTGATCCTTTCTTCAAGATTGTCTTGAAGTATTGCTTACACAAGAATATGTCACAACAACCAAAATTGGAGTATAGTTTTCCACAAAGATATGCAAGACAAGAAGCAATGGCTCTCTTGATTCAAGGGGAAGAAGAAGAGAATGTCTTGCTATAATGTGGAAACCATAACCCCCCACTTATAACAAATGAGTTATGAAACTCAAGAGTCATAAGCATGTAACCATAGTTACATATATGTAACATTAGTTAGCCCATCATTAACTAAGGTTACCCTTTTGGGTATCTACACATTAGTCCTACACTTTATATGACAATACATTGGCCCCCTTAACATAATGTCCATAAGACCACAAAATTAGGCCAAACCAAAAGATAGCACATAACATATAATTTATCCATATATTGTTCATATGTATGTAGATATAAGTCCATATATCTTACAATCTCCCACTTGGACGAGATATTCATACATATGTACAAACTTTAGCATTATATGTTACATTATGACCTTATGAGCTCAAAATTGCTATCACAATAAAATTGTCATGAACAATCCGGTCCATCAATCATACCAACATAGGAACTAAGAGCTCTTAGTTACTCTTGCGTAACTAGAACCAACATAGATCACATATATCAATATAACCAACGACATGGATCAAGTGTAGGTGTGTAGCATGGAAATAACATAAAGTGTGGTCAATAGAATGTCTATTTCCAACTGGTTCTCTTTATTGAGATCAATCATAAACGGTAAGAGTACAAAAACTTTAAAACTGAATATCTGCGCAGATATAACTGAATTACTGAATGTAATGGACAATACATAATTATATAATACAAACTCCCACTAAAATACATAATCCTTAACTGATTTGACACCCATACAAGCACTATGCTCAAGAAATACTTTTGGTGTCAATCCCTTAGTGAGCGGATCCGCAAGCATGGAGTTTGTACTGATGTGCTCAATGCACAACTGTCCATTCTGCACTCTTTCTTTAACAACCCGAAATGTGACGTCCATATGTTTTGCTTTCGTCAAACTACTGTTGTTATTAGCATAAAGGACTGCCGATCTGTTGTCGCATAATAGCCTAATTGGCTTTTTAATGCTATCAACAATCCGCAGTCCACCAACAAAATTCCGCAGCCATAATGCCTCATTGGATGCTTCATAACATGCCATGAATTCCGCTTCCATGGTGGAAGTGGCCGTAAGAGTTTGCTTGATGCTTCTCCAAGAGATAGCACCGCCAGCAAGCATGTAAATATAGCCTGAAGTAGACTTCAAACTATCCTGACATCCAGCAAAATCGGAATCGGTATACCCAATGATCTCAAGCTGGTCCGATCTCCGATATGTAAGCATGTAATCCTTTGTTCTCTGTAAGTACCTCATGACCCTTTTGGCTGCCTTCCAATGGTCCATTCCCGGATTGCTTAGATATCTGCCTAACATCCCAACAATGCATGCTATATCAGGTCGTGTACATACCTGAATATACATCAGACTACCTACAGCCGAAGCATAAGGCGTCTTCTGCATTTCCGAAACTTCATAATTATTATTTGGGCACTGTTTGAGACTAAACTTGTCTCCCTTAGCAACAGGGGTGTTACCTGGTTTACAATCCTGCATGCCAAATCTTTTCAGAACCTTATCGATATAGCCCTTTTGTGATAGACCGAGAACACATTTTGAGCGATCTCGATATATCTGAATTCCTAATACAAAAGAAGCTTCACCAAGATCTTTCATTTCAAATTTCTTTGAAAGAAATTTCTTAGTTCCATGCAATAATGCTATATCATTACAGGCAAGCAGTATGTCATCGACATATAAAACCAGAAAAATATACTTACTCCCACTGAACTTATGGTATATACAGTCATCAGCAACATTCGGTTCAAAACCAAAAGATGTAATGACTCGCATGAAACTTATAATACCATTGACGGGAAGCCTGCTAGAGCCCATAGATGGATTTCTTTAATTTGCAAACCCTTTTCTCTGATTCATCCGAAACAAAGTTTTCAGGTTGCGCCATATAAATTGTTTCCTCAATGTCACCATTGAGAAACGATGTCTTAACATCCATCTGATGAAGCTCAAGATCAAAATGTGCTACTAGTGCCATTATAGTCCTGAAAGAGTCTTTCGATGAAACTGGAGAGAAAGTCTCTTTATAATCAATGCCTTCCTTTTGAGTGTAGCCTTTTGCGACAAGACGAGCTTTATACTTAATAACATTACCCCCTGAATCCCTTTTGGTTTTAAAAATCCATTTACAACCAATAGGTTTAATACCTTCGGGCAATGTAACAAGCTCCCAAACGTCATTATCGCTCATAGACTTCATCTCATCATTCATGGCATCAATCCACTTTTGAGAGTTAGAACCCTTAATGACTTGACGGAAGTTGATTGGATCATCTTCCTCAAGTCCAATATCACTTTCTTGTTCTTGGAGAAATACAACATAATCATCCGGAATTGCATTTCTCATCTCTCTAGTGGATCTCCTTAATGGCACTTCAGTTTCTTGAGGTTGTTGAGTTTGATTTTCATAGTAATAACAGGGTATTGATGGGGAGATTTTCGAGATTGTCTTGAACTGGAGTTGTGTGATCCATGTCAGGAATGAGAACACCCTGACCAAGATCAACAACTTGAGGGAAAGACACATGTTCTTCCTCAAAGACAAAATCTCTAACAACTTTATCTCCCCACCCCCCAAACTCAATATCCTCAAAAAACCTAGCATTACCCGTCTCAAAAATAGTTCTAGAAGTGAGATCATAAAACTTAAAACCCCTGGACCTTTCAGAGTATCCAACAAAATAGCTACTAACCGTCTTAGCATCCAGTTTCCTTTCATTCAGCCTATTAGGCCTTGCCTCAGCTGGACAACCCCAAATGTGTAAATGCCTAATACTGGGTTTATGCCCAGTTCAAAGTTCATATGGGGTTTTGATTGTAGCTTTAGTTGGAACTCTATTAAGAATATAAGCTGCGGTTTTAATGATTCACCCCAGAGTGAATATGGCAAAGTAGTACGACAAATCATACTTCTTACCATATCCTTAAGTGTCCGATTTCGTCTCTCAGCTACACCATTCATCGTAGGACTGCCTGGCATAGTATACTGAGGGACGATCCCACACTCATCTAGGAATTTAGCAAATGGCCCTGGACCTTGTTCACCTGAACCATCATATCTGCCATAGTATTCACCACCACGGTCAGATCTAACGGATTTAATCCTTTTGCTTAGTTGATTTTCAACTTCAGCCTTATATGATTTGAACACGTCTATGGATTGGGACTTTTCATGAATAAGATATAGATACCCATAACGAGAGTAATCGTCTATGAATGTGATAAAGTATTGTTGACCATTCCTACAAGGAGTAGGAAATGGCCCACAAATATCCGTATGTATCAATTCTAAGACGTCCGAAGCTCTCTTAGCACCTAATCTCGTCTTGTTTGTTTGTTTACCCTTGATACACTCAACACAAATATCCGAATTTGAGGAATCAAGAGAATCCAGAATTCCATCTGACATGAGTTTCTGAATTCTTTGAATGGATATGTGACCCAAACGTTTATGCCAGAGTGATATAGAATTCTCATTAGTTAATTTTCTTTTGGTACCACTTAAACTTTTATGCAAGGTTTCATTATGTGAGGTTATTGTGTCAACCAAATATAGGCTATCAAATGTTGATAAAAGACCAGTACCGATAAGATTTGAATTCTGAAAGAGACTAACTTTATTGTCACCAAAAGAACATGAATAACCGGATATGTCCAATTTGGGAACAGAAATTAAATTCCGTCTAAAAGACGGTACAACAAAAGTCTCATCCAAATCTAAATAAAAACCGGTCTTAAACAACAGCCTAAACTTTCCAATAGCCTCAACTGGCACCTTCTTGCCATCACCCACATAGATGTATCTTTCACCATCATTTGGTTTTCGGCAGTTCAGGCAACCCTGCATAGATATACTTATGTGAGTAGTAGCAGCAGAATCTACCCACCAAGTATCCTTAGGTACCGAAATTAAATTAACTTCAGAACAAACAAGAGAAAGAAATGTACCTTTTTTCGCACGCCAAGCGTGGTACTTGGCACAGTCTTTCTTCACATGATTAGTCCCCTTACAGAAAAAGCAACCTAATTCAGTAATTTCAACCTTAGGTTCCTCATGTTGCTTATTCTTGGGCCTTGCAACCGCAACTTCCTTACCTTTCCTCTTCTTCATATCCTTAGAAGAGGATGCCAAATGAGCACTTTCAGTCTTATCTTGCTTTATCCTTTCCTCCTCTTGCACACAATGTGAAATGAGCTCGTTAGAGTCCATTTCTCCTTCAGGCAGTTGTAACTGACCTTAAACTGATTAAAGTGTGCAGGAAGAGATATCAAAACTAAGTACACAAGCAGTTCCTCAGGTAATACTAGCTTGAGTGACTTAAGTTTCGAAGCAAGATGAGACATTTCCAAAATGTACTCCCTAATGTTTCCCTTGCCCTTATACCTCATGGAAACAAGTTTACTCAATAGTGTACTTGTTTCCGCCTTTTCGTTTTGTTCAAAACGCTTTTCAAGGTTTTCAAGGAAAACTTTGGCATTAGCTTCATCATTCATAGTGCCCCTGAATGATTCTGGAATTGCACGTTTCATGATCATTAGACTCGTGCGATTCGAGCGTTCCCACTTCTCCATCTCCCTCCTTTCATCAGGAGAGGATGTATCCTCAAGAGAAGCAGGTTGCTCATTCCGAAGTGCAAGGTCAAGATCCAGCAACCGAGAACGATCATAATGTTCTCTTTCCATTCCTTAAAGTTTGTGCCGTTAAGCACAGGGATGCTGTTTATATTAGCAGATATCGAAGCAGCTGAAGAATTCACTGAAATAGAACAAAGGATTACTTAATACATGCTTACAATAACTTGAACTTTAACTTTAGTTTTCAGATTCAAAATAGGCAAATCCCATTACAAGATACCTAGCACAACATTGATTTTAGTCTTTGGACAGAAAATCAACTTGTAAGTGGTACTCTTGGTGTAGTGATCAAATATTGACAATAAACTCCTTTCAAATATGAAGCCTTCCTTTGGGCCGACTTAATATTCACATGGAAAACCAAATAATTGTCACATATTTATCACCACAAGCATGTTCGAATTCCTGCCAAATAACAACCTTTCTTTGGGCCGGTGTTAAACGCATGAAAGACTAACATCCACAGTCATCTTATATTTCAAGATCAATCAATCTACACAATAGAGGTTACTTTGGCAACATAATGCTTCAATTGACTAATTTAAAATATTAGATGCTAAAAACTTTAGTTCCTTAAGCCATATTATGAACCTTAACTGAAAAATTACATGTTTTGACATGTAACATCTGAATATTAATTGTTTAGACTTAATTGGACAATTCCAAAATTTGAAGTATGATGGACTAAAACAATTAATATTAAAAACTGAATATTAATGTATAAAACATTAATAATTAAAAAAAAACTAAATATTAATTGACATATTATAAATATTCAATTAAAATCTGAAACTTAAAAGACTTAAAACGCTTCATTAATTATGAAAAACGTTTCTTACATTATGTCCTCATTAAACAGCCAAAACAAAACCTTTTCAGCACTTAATTGCCTGATAATCGATTATCAGGTCCTTAATAATCGATTATCAGGACTTGTTGGTCCAGGATAATCGATTATCTGTAAGAGATAATCGATTATTCTGGCTTACTGTAATTTCCAAAATTTTGCTGAAAAATCAGATAATCGATTATTCAAAATGAATAATCGATTATTCCACTGTTCTGTCTCAAAAAATTTTCATGAGCAAAATTGAACAATCGATTATTGCAGTGTAATAATCGATTATTGGCTGCTTCTGTTTTGCAAAATTTTGAAGAACAATTCAAGATAATCGATTATCCTAAGGCAGTAATTGATTATTTTGGTATTCTGTCCAACGACTTAAAAAAGTTTTCAACAAGAAATTAAAACAAGAAATCATGTTGATCTTTAACCAAAATTTTGTAAATTTTAATGTTTCAATCCAAGTAGTGATAACAAGATCTTGAAACACCAAAACACATCAACAACACAACATTCATGAAATCATGCTATATCATGTTACTAGAATTTCATAATCAAAATTCTAACTTAACTTGAACATGAACTTTATATAACATGAATTTTATGAACTTCCAAATTATCCAAATATGAAGGAGGCTCTGATACCAATTGCTAGAATAATGATTCCGACTAAAACACAATAGCCTTCATATCGAATAATTTGGAATAACAACATGAACGGAAGCGTACCTGAATCCATATGTGGAAATCCTTAAGCCTCCTTTTGATGATTGTTTGAAAGCTCCTTGATCCTTTCTTCAAGATTGTCTTGAAGTATTGCTTACACAAGAATATGTCACAACAACCAAAATTGGAGTATAGTTTTCCACAAAGATATGCAAGACAAGAAGCAATGGCTCTCTTGATTCAATGGGAAGAAGAAGAGAATGTCTTGCTATAATGTGGAAACCATAACCCCCCACTTATAACAAATGAGTTATGAAACTCAAGAGTCATAAGCATGTAATCATAGTTACATATATGTAACCTTAGTTAGCCCATCATTAACTAAGGTTACCCTTTTGGGTATCTACACATTAGTCCTACACTTTATATGACAATACATTGGCCCCCTTAACATAATGTCCATAAGACCACAAAATTAGGCCAAACCAAAAGATAGCACATAACATATAATTTATCCATATATTGTTCATGTGTATGTAGATATAAGTCCATATATCTTACAACAACCTCTCGGTTGGAAGTGGGGGTTGCTTACCATCAGAGCAACCCCTCTTGTCTAACGGTAATTTTCGAGTCAACTTGTGCTATTTAACCTCCTCGCGAGCTAATTCTATGCAAATAAGAACTCCTATCAGATTCACTGATATTGCCCCGTGAAGATGTTAAGACTTCAACAGAACAACGCTATAAGCCTATTGGGTTTTAAGCGCAACCAAAGTGCGGCCTTCGGTTAAAAAAATGCACAATGAGGGGAAAATTAAAAATATATGTGATTCAAAGAAAAATGAAACGAATCAATTCATGATATTTTCCACGATAAATAATACACTTATTTGACGGTTATACTTGTTGTTTAATATTGATCAATTCAAGATAGAACTGATGAGCAATGATGCACACACCTTAATGCTGTGCCTACACCATAGCTTAAGCGAGGCGAAGCACCTTCTCTGAGCTTTTCTGAGCGTCAGCCCCTAACTGCGTCTTCGATGAGCTTCCGACAACACTGAACAGAGATTGGTTGCATGTAGAAAATGAACTAACAAAATGATATCCAAGTTCATTCACAACAGGTGATCGAAGAGATTGAAATGTTAAACGGCCATTATCCACTACACATTAAGAGATCTAATCTTTGATTTAGAGACTAGGGATCAAAAGTATACACAATGAAGGGAAAGAGTGACAACCCATCCTTATATGATTACACATCAAAATCATTCAACAGAACCTAATTACAAAGGCAAAATTTATATACATATGATCATCTCCAAATCAATAATTTGGGAAGAAACTACACTACAAGAACATTAACGAAACTACAGTTTATTTCTGTCGTGGAATGAAATTCACATCAGAAGCCATATATTTAATCCTTCACCAGTTCAGTTAGCAACTTTTCAGAGAAAAAGCCTCTATGCAATTCCACTCCACCGTTCTCTTCGGTCTATGTTTCCTGTTTTCTGATTTCTGGCATCAGTTCCTAGAGTAAGATCAGAAGTTGGTTTTAATCATCTTAACATTCTAATATTTTAGGACTTCTCAAACTTTGGTATAAAAAGGGCATCCCGGCGTATTAAGCTCCCGTTATGCGTGGGGCCTCGACGAAAGGCCGAACCACAAGAGTCTATTGTACGCAGCCTTATTCTGCATTTCTGAAAAATGTTGTTTCCACGGCTTGAACCTATGACCTCCTGGTAGTAACTTTACCCGTTACGCCAACGCTCTCTTTCTCAAACTTTAGTATAACAGAACAAAATACAAGCATTTGCATAGAGAAAGCTTGTTTAAAAAAACCTTAGGATGTACTACTTCTTTGTGGAGACTCCAAAATGCTACCAAACACGTATAAGATCCTCAAATAATACTTCCGGAGGATCAGAAACATACTTGGTAAACTTTTCGGAAAGTCAGAGCAACATAGCTTCTCACGTGAAGCATTATCAATTTGCAAGAAAAGCACTACCATCATCAATGAAGCATTATCAACTATGAAACTAGTGCAATCCAATGATTTTAAAACCGAAAAGCACAAAATTCAACAAGGTTCGTGAAGCGAAAAGCGAAAAGCGAAAAGTGAAGCATACAACTTGGTGATACTACAAAAATATCGGATGTATATCGATTTAGTACTACTATAATGATCAACTTCAAATTACAATGACTACTTTTAGTATCCACTAAACAATAATTCCAAAATTAATCCAACTCCTCAAAGTTAAGAGCCAAAGAACCAACTATTTTTAGTTGAGATCACGTTGCGCCCCATTGTTTTGAAACGCACACTTCCTGAAGCGCACAACTTCAACAATGAAACAATGATCCCTCCTTCATATTAGTTCATGACTTTAAAGTGATGAAGCAATGTCTTTTAATAACGAGTGAAGCATATGCCTTCCTTCACTCGTGAAGCAATGATCCCTCGCTTTTGCATCGGTTGATCACATAAAGCGATAAATCAATGTCTTTTAATAACATCGGTGCAATAACATGGTACTTAAGCCTTTATTCAGATTAAACAACATCGAATTGAACAAATTCCAACAATTTTAATAAGTCCTTAGCTGCTATCATTTAGTCAATAATAACATTCCTAATCAACTACTCCCTCCATCCCAATTTAGGTGACGGTATTTGACTGCACACGAAATTTAAGAACAACAAGAAAGGCGATCCATATAAGCTACAGATATCTGTGTGGCGGTAAATCATCACATTAAGAGTAAAAAACAGGCATTCTTAATTTAAATAGTTACTAAATATAGAAAGATGTCATTTTTTTTGGTACGAACCCAAAAGAAAATTGGAACGAGGGGGTGAATGACACTCTACGCAAAATAACATTGAAGATGGATACAAAACCATGCATTACAATGCTCAACATATGTACAAGAACAGAGCATTAAAAAAACGGATTTTAAAAAGATTATTTTTTTCAAAAGACTTACAATCCAAAATGCAGAAATTCAGCAAAAAAGCAGCTACCCAGCTGAAACACCAACAGCCCACCAAGTCTTCCAATCTTCATCACTAATAACAGAACCCGAATTATCCGAATCGACCCGAACCCGACTCCGACAAATGGGGCAATTAAGAACCCTAGTGAGCCAAGAATCCACACATTTCACATGAAACAAGTGACCACAACCGGGCAAATTCCTACACATTTCTCCTTCCTTAAATCCCTCCAAACAAATAGCACAATCCTTAACAGTTTGCTGGGAGCCACAGTAATTAACACAAGGCAGATCATACGAGGTTGTAGTTGTTGTTGCTGAGGTTGTCGGGGTTCTCCGGTGGTAGCGACGGCGTTGCCGACGGTGGAAGGCGGTCAAAGTGATTAAAAAGTGGACGAGAACAAGGGCGGCGAAACCTAAGAAAAGGAGAAAAACAAGGAAAAGGGAGAGAACTAAAGCCATAATTACACATTTTATGAAAAGGGAAATTATTTTTTTCGGTTTTGTGTTTGGATTTGGAGTTTCTTGATTTTGACTATGAATTGGCATGGAATTTAATTTCAAGATTTAGAGATTTGGGAGTTTTGAGGATTTGTTTGTGTTTTGAATAGAAGGAAGAAACAGAGTTCAATCTGATCTATGAGTTTATCGGTTTGTTATAGGGAAGAAGGGTTGGGAGGAGATGCTCTGGAATGATACCACTAAAATTGGCACATAGTTTAATTCTATTAGGAAAAGGATATTTGATAGGGAAAAATAAAAATATTTGGTTGAGTAAAAAGTATTTATTAATTAATTTCCTAATTTTATCATAATTATTTTATTCTTAATGTTTTTCAAACTTATTTTTGAAACTACTAAAATATTGTGTTTTCTTGAGCCGTTTATCACAAACAACCTTTTTACCCGTACAAAATTGAAATAATATTTGCATAAACACTATTTTCCATAAGTCTTACTTTGTGAAAATATACTCAGTATGTTATTGTTATATTTTTCTAAAGCATTTTTTAATCGGGGTTTAATCAAAAATAATTTCTTCATCCACAAAGATAAAATAAGGTATGCGCATATTCTATCCTCTCCAGACCCTAATTGGTGAATTATATGGAATATCATATTATTCTAAATATATTTATTGAAGAAGATAATAATATTACTTTTTAATACTAATTTAGAGCCCGGTTGTACATAAGAAATTTTCTTTTATTCGAAAAAATTTCATTTTTCTTTAAAATAAGTATTTGGCCATAAAATTTATAATTTTCATTTGAAGATGAATTTTAAAATTTTTTGAAATTTAAAAAACTTTGAAAAGTTATTTTTTAAAATTTTCACTCATATCACTCATAAATTTTCAAAAACAACCCAAAATTATATTTATATTCAAATACAACTCTAATTTCAAATACTATTTTTACTTTTAAAAAATTCATTTTTTAAAAAAAATTTCAAATCTTATGTCCAGACGCCCACTTAGTGGTCGTCAATCCTAAAATATTAAATATAAGATAATTTTAAATTTCTTATTTTATTTTTTAATGAGATAAATAGTTTATAGGCACATAGATATCTTTTTTTAAATTCAAGCAACAAGTTTTAGTTTTTTCTTTTTCATATTTCATGTCTTGCCGAATAATGACGTATGAAAAGGGACGAAGAGAGTAGCAAAATATATTCAGGTTTGATGGAATTTTTGGTATCAATAATACTCAATTAAAATATTATATGACGTTAATTGATAAATAATTGAAAAGAAATTTCCCTTCTAATAAAATTAGGGAAAATACCTTTATATCAAACCAAATTTTATTCCGAGAATACTAATAGAAATTTGTCCATACTTAGAAGAAAAATTGACATAGGGTGACAACACATAGTAGAAATGGGCAAAATTTTAGCCTTAGATTAAGTTTGACCAAAAAAAAACCCAAAAAAATTGGTATTTTATAGCCATATCCCATAAAAAACGATTTTGTAACCTCTCAAATACCAACATAAGGGGAATATTATGAAGATTTTGTAACTATATTTCTCGTCTTCCTTTCTTTCTCTCTATGTCTATTTTTCCATCTCTAACCTCTAAAAATTATCTCACTCTCTTTTAATATACGTTGTTATAAATAGAGAGATTTTACACTTCTATTTAAGGTGAATGTCTTTAATTAGAGAGATTCTAGAGTCCTATTATTGGTAGCTAAATCATCCCACTCCCTATAAATAAAGGGGTCTTCTACCATTGTAATACATCCCTAACAATCTCTAAGTATCAATAAGAATACTTCTCTCTCTCTATTCTCTCTATTGCTCTTATTCTTGTATTATTGTTCTTGTTCTTATATTATTTCATAACACGTTATCAGCACGAGACTACCGTCTCAAGAACCATTCTCGAAAAATCTAAGGTATTTCTCTCTTCCTAATTTAATTTTCGATTATGTCTGACATTACGAAAAGAAAGTTCGTTGCCCTTGAAATTTCGGGCAAGAACTATATGACATGGGTGTTGGATGCTGAAATCCACTTAGATGCTATGGGTCTCGGAGACACCATAAAGATAGAGAAAAAGCATACACCCAAGACTGTGCGAAGGCCTTGATTTTCTTGCGCCATCACCTTGATGAAGGTTTGAAGATTGAATATCTCACCGTCAAGGATTCACTCATCTTGTGGAACGGCTTAAAGGAGAGATATGACTACCTGAAGTTGGTCACTCTGCCACAAGCACGATATGATTGGGCTCATCTAAGGCTCCAGGACTTTAAGTCCGTTTCTGAATATAATTCTGCAATGTTCAGAATTACTTCTAAACTGAAGCTATGCGGAGATAAAATCTCCGATTATGATATGCTTGAGAAAACGTTTACAACGTTTCATGCCTCCAATATGGTACTGCAACAACAGTACAGAGAGAAAGGCATTACAAAGTACTCTGAACTGATTTCTCTTCTACTAGTGGCTGAGCGAAATAATGACCTGCTCATGAGAAATCACGAAAATCGACCCACTGGGTCTACACCACTGCCTGAAGCAGATAAGGTGCACTCTCATTATGCCAAACATGAAAAGGGCCATGGTCATGGTCGTAAACGGGGTCATAGCCAGGGACGTAGACAAGGAAGAAATTCCAATGAAGTCCGTCAACCCCCAAGGAGAGATAACCGCCGAAAGCAGAAACGGGATCATGAAGATCCTAAGGCAAATGGTTCAGAAACTATATGTTATCGTTGCGGTGGGAAAGGGCACTGGTCAAAGACTTGCCGTATACCAAGACACTTGGTTGACCTTTATCAAGCATCTCGAAAGAGTAAAGGCCCTGAAACAAATTTTGTCTATGACGACAACTTGGACATCACCCACCTGGATGTGGCAGACTTCTTTGAGCAACCCGAGGGGAAAATAGACCACCTAATCGGTGATGGGTCCGTGATGAAAGAAGATGGAGTTATTTGATTTTGTTCTACTTATTTGTATTAGTTAGTGAATAAACTAATAGTCATTAGTATTAGCTCGTATTAGTTAGTTCATGATGCAATGTTAGCAGTAGTTCTTTAGAATGTCTTCAATATGCTCAAATATCAATAATATTTTTATTTTCCAGTAGGGGTAATCGACTAACCTGAAAAACTAGTCGATTATCTAATATTTTCGCATTAAAGCTGAAAAACAATTGATCGACAATCGATTGCCTATGTCTAACAATCGATTGTCGTTAGACAGTGTAATTTGGAATTTTTCAAAAATCAGCAGCAATCGATTGTCTATGTCTAACAATCGATTGTCGTTAGACAGTGTAATCTGGAATTTTTCAAAAATCATCCACAATCGATTGTCTATGTCTAACATAATCGATTGTCGTTAGACAGTGTAATCTGGAATTTTTCAAAAATCATCCACAATCGATTGTCTATGTCTAACAATCGATTGTCGTTAGACAGTATAATCTAGAATTTTTCAAAAATCATCCACAATCGATTGTCTATGTCTAACAATCGATTGTCGTTAGACAGTGTGATCCGGAATTTTTCAAAATTAATCAACAATCGATTGTCAATGTTAAACAATCGATTGTGTGTGAAAAATGCTTAAACTGAAAATTTTCAAGCTGCATAGTAATCGATTATGGATAACATATCTGATTTTGTTAGTCAACTGTTAGCAGCAGATTTTGAAAATATTATGTGACACAAACGAATTGAACTTGTTTATTCTTATGTTCGTGTATTTCTTTTGTATGTCAAACTATGGGATAGCAAATATGGATATCTCACAAAGCGAACTTGGATCAACGTCCAACTGTAAAAGTATTTGCCTAGTTGATTCATGTACTACACATACAATACTCAAAGAAAAGAAATATTTCTCTCAACTAAATATGTGTAAGGCAAACGTTACTACAATCTCTGGAAGTAGTAAATTGATTGAAGGCTCCAAAAAAGAGCAATTGTAACTCTGCCCAAAGGCACGACTTTAATCATAGAGAATGCAATGTTCTCCTCCAAGTCTAAAAGAAACTTGTTGAGTTTTAAAGATGTACGCCGGAATGGCTATCATATTGAGACAATGGATGAAGATAATCTTGAATATCTCGTCATCACAAAGAATGTCTCCGGCCAAAAGAGGGTTATTGAGAAATTCCCGTCTTTATCTTGTGGCCTGTATTGGACAAGAATTAGTGCAATTGAGGCACATTCAACAGTAAACCAAAGGGTTACTGATTCCAATACCTTTGTACTTTGGCATGATCGATTGGGACACCCAGGATCGGTCATGATGAGACGGATTATAGAAAGCTCATATGGGCATCCGTTAAAGAATTTCAAAATTCTTTCGAATAATGAATATCCTTGCACTTCGTGTTATCAAGGCAAGTTGATTATCAGGCCATCACCAACAAAGGTTGGGACTGAGTCACCCATGTTTCTGGAACGTATACAAGGGGACATTTGTGGACCTATTCACCCACCTAGTGGGTCGTTTAGGTATTTCATGGTCTTGATAGACGCATCCTATAGATGGTCTCATGTGTGCCTGTTGTCATCACGCAACCTTGCGTTTGCGAAATTAATGGCACAAATAATTCGACTACGAGCACAATTTCCAGATAATCCAATCAAGTCCATTAGACTGGATAATGCTGTTGAGTTTACATCCCAAGCATTTAATGATTATTGCTTATCAATCGGGATAAAAGTTGAACATTCTGTAGCTCATGTTCACACTCAAAACGGTCTTGCAGAATCGTTAATTAAACGCCTGCAGTTGATTGCAAGGCCATTACTTATGAGAACGAGGCTGCCCACTTCGGTATGGGGTCACGCCATCTTACATGCAGCAATGCTAATTCGTCTCAGACCGACGAATTACCACAAGTATTCCCCGTTGCAATTGGTTTTGGGTCATGAACCCACTATATCCCATTTAAGAATTTTTGGATGCGCAGTATATGTGCCTATAGCACCGCCATCCCGCACCAAAATGGGTCCGCAAAGAAGGTTAGGAATATATGTTGGGTTTGAATCGCCCTCCATCATTCGCTACCTCGAAACATTGACAGGCGACGTGTTTACTGCACGATTTGCAGACTGTCGATTCGATGAGACACTTTTCCCAAAATTAGGGGGAGAAGTTGGTGAAACCAAACGGGAAATTTTGTGGAAAAATGCATCATTATCTCATCTTGATCCACATACCTCTATTTGTGAAAGAGAGGTACAAAAGATTATCCATTTGCAAAGAATAGCAAATCAAATGCCTGACGCATTTACGGACTTGAAGAGGATAACGAAATCCCACTTTCCCGCGGAAAATGTTCCAATCCGTATTGATGTCCCTGTTGGACAATCATCCAGTGTCATAACCAATGAGTCGAATGCACGCCTGAAGCATGGCAGACCATTAGGTTCCAAAGATCGAAATCCTAGAAAGAGGAAAAAGAATGATCAAAATGACACCACGAAAGAATCTCATGAGGAAATTCATGATTTAACAAATTCTGAGATTCATGAATAATCCATTGAGCCCGAGACTCTGGAAAATACGGAACTATCCCTAAATCCAATTAATATTGAGGCAAATATTAAACGAGTGGATATTGTGGTGGATAATGCCTTTGCTTATAATGTCGCATCTAGCATTATGCAAGAATGTGAGGATCTCGAACCTCAATCTGTTGAAGAATGTCGAAAATGACAGGATTGGCCAAAGTGGCAAGAAGCAATTCAATCAGAATTGAATTCGCTGGCAAAACGTGAAGTTTTTGGCCCTATAGTTGAAACACCTAATGGTTTTAAGCCCGTCGACTATAAATGGGTCTTTGTACGCAAAAGAAATGAGAAAAACGAGGTACAAAGATATAAGGCACGCCTTGTTGCACAAGGTTTTTCTCAAAGGCCTGGTGTCGATTATGAAGAGACATATTCGCCTGTAATGGATGCGATAACCTTTCGTTATCTCATAAGTTTTGCTGTCCATGAAAAGCTTGACATGCACTTAATGGATGTGGTTACTGCCTATCTTTATGGCTCACTTGATAATGAGATATACATGAAAATTCCCAATGGACTCAAGATGCCAAACGCGCATAATTCAAAATCTCGGGAAATGTTCTCAATTAAATTGCAAAGATCCTTGTATGGTCTAAAGCAATCTGGACGAATGTGGTATAATCGTCTTAGTGAGTACTTGTTAAAAGAAGGCTATATAAATGACGCCATTTGCCCGTGTGTTTTTATAAAGAAAACAACATCGGAATTTGTTGTACTTGCCGTATATGTCGATGACATAAACCTTATTGGAACCCCTATAGAACTCCAAAAGGCAATTGATTATCTAAAGGATGAATTCGAGATGAAAGATCTCGGAAAGACTAAACTATGTCTTGGTTTGCAAATTGAATATTTGGCAAACGGAATTTTTGTTCATCAATCTACCTGTACAGAAAAGGTACTGAAACGATTTTACATGGATGAAGCACATCCTTTAAGTACACCGATGGTTGTTCGATCACTTGATGTGAACAAAGATCCATTCCGACCACAAGAAAGGAATGAAGAGCTACTTGGTCCTGAAGTACCATATCTTAGCGCAATTGGCGCACTAATGTATCTTGCAAATAATACAAGGCCTGACATATCATTTTCAGTTAATGTCTTAGCAAGATTTAGCTCGGCTCCTACGAGGAGACATTGGAATGGGATCAAACACATATTGCGGTACCTAAAGGGAACTACCGATATGGGCTTATTTTATGGCAAGAATTGCAGCCCGGATCTTGTTGGTTATGCTGATGCTGGATATTTGTCCGACCTACACAAGGCTCGATCTCAAACGGGTTATGTGTTTACCTGTGGAGAAACCGCCATATCTTGGCGATCGACTAAGCAATCAATTGTGGCTACTTCATCTAATCATGCCGAGATAATTGCTATTCATGAAGCAAGTCGGGAGTGTGTGTGGTTGAGGTCTGTAATACATCATATCCACGACAAATGTGGTTTGAAGTGTGATAAACTACCTACAACTTTGTATGAAGACAATGCAGCATGTATAGCTCAATTGAAGGGAGGATTCATAAAAGGAGATAGAACGAAGCATATTTTACCAAAGTTATTCTTCACACATGATCTTCAAAAGAATGGTGATATCAATGTTCAACAGATTCGTTCAAGCGACAATATGGCTGATTTGTTCACAAAATCTCTACCAAAGTCAACCTTCAAGAAGCTAGTTCACAAGATCGGGATGCGAAGACTTAAGGACATAAATTGATGTTCTTATCAGGGGGAGTTAATGCGCGTTGCACTCTTTTTCCCTTACAAGGTTTTGTCCCACCGGGTTTTCCTCGCGAGGTTTCTAACGAGGCAACCAATAGGCGCATATTCAAACATGTGTACTCTTTTTCCTTACTTTAATTTTTCCCATTGGGTTTTGTTTTAAGGGTTTAACGAGGCACATCATTGAATAGACATTCAAGGGGGAGTGTTATAAATAGAGAGATTTTACACTTCTATTTAAGGTGAATGTCTTTAATTAGAGAGATTCTAGAGTCCTATTATTGGTAGCTAAATCATCCCACTCCCTATAAATAAAGGGGTCTTCTACCATTGTAATACATCCCTAACAATCTCTAAGTATCAATAAGAATACTTCTCTCTCTCTATTCTCTCTATTGCTCTTATTCTTGTATTATTGTTCTTGTTCTTATATTATTTCATAACATACGTAATTTTTTTTATATTGTCAACTAAAACAACAATAGAAAATCACGTAAATAATTTGTAATGAATATAGTATTTCGTGAAATAGAGTGTCATCATCGACCTGAATAGTTCAACGTATAAAGATTTAAGAATATTTTTTTGTGTTATAACCATGCTTACAATAATTAAGAAACTCTTGAATGAAAAAAAAAACTATCGAAATATAATAATATGCAATCGATACATCCTCTTTTTCCCCCTAACATTGGCATTAGCCACAACTTCATTTTTTCTTTCCTCTTTTTCTTCTTTTCTTTTTTATCAAAACAATTATTCTAATTCTCATCTTGTAATATTAATGCATTTTTAGCTTTTATATATATCTATATATATATTCACAAGAAGTTATATATTATACTCCAAGATACATAAAAAGAAAAATAAATTTTTGATATACATCTTAATATATAGTACAAAGTAGGAAATTGAGATATACATTTTGATATAAGTATTATTTGATGTGTTATACATTGTGATATACAGATAATGCAATTATTTTTGTGTTATACACATACAAAGAAGGAAAATAAATTTTTGATATACAAGAAGGAAATTAAGTTAAGATATACATTTTGATATATATATATATATATATATATATATATATATATATATATATATATATATATATATATATATATATATATATATATATATATATATATATATATATATTATTTTAGTGATATGTTTATTTTATTGACTACTTGAGATGTGTAATCACCCAAATTCAATACTTGGAATTAGTGTATTCACCCAAATTCATTCCTCCTTCGATTCAAACAGAATATTTTCTTTTCTGGACAGATTTTGTGTGAATAATTGGAGAAAGCTTTGCTTGGTTCCGTCTATTATGTAGGAGTGAAAAATTCCAACTTCAAAAGTAGGCCATGGGAATCCTGCTTCATACATTATATACTATTATATACAAATTGTGTAATTAATTTTATTTTATACACTTGTATGTAAAGAATAATAAATTTTAGACAACTACCGAAAGGAAAAAAAAATTAATATACATTTTGATATACATAAAAAAGAAAAAATAGAAGTTGCGATATATATGTTGGCATACACGTTATTTAACATGTTATACAATATGATATAGAAAAAATATAATTATTTTTGTATTATTCACTTAGATATACATTAAGATATACAAACTATATTTATAATGTTTAATATTTTTAATGCTTGTGAGAAATAATTTAAAAACCCAGAAAAGAGATTGTACAAATTTGGGTGAAAATCTTATAAGATTTTCGAATTCTAACAAAAAGAAAATGAAATCCTATTTTTAAGGTGATGGTTGGACCATTAGAAGAGAAAGAAGATTATTAAATATTAAATTTAGACTACGTATACCAAATACTAAAGGATAGACCATTTTTTGCCAATTATTAAACTAAGTTGATATGCAATGCCAAAATCCCTACTTGAAATATCATATTTTGTTTACATTTCAATACTAATAGTGAAAATATATCAAACTTTCCACTTTGTCATATTTTTGCAAGAGCAGATATGAGATGATTTGTTAATAAGAATAGTATAAATTAACCCAAAATATAACGTATATTTTGTACGGATTTCACTTTCCTTGCGCCCGGCAGAAATTTACAGTGTATAACGTATAATGATCACTAGAAATTATTTGCACTAATACAAAATATTTGGAATTACGCATGCAGTTAACTTTGGATTTAGGGTTGGGGGAATAAGGACAGCTTAGTTTTTACCTTTTCTTTTAACTATTCGATATTATAATTGAATTTAGCTATAATTTAGCTCACGGGTCGGCCCATGCCGAGCCATAGTCTAGCCTGAAGGACTAGCTGTGAAAGTAGCACATGATTGCCAGTTTTCGGATCGATAATAAAAAAAATAGCTATTATTTTGCTGTAATACGGAAAGTTCCAACATAATATACTGGATATTGATGCGCCTATGTATGAACTTCCAGCATATTATGCTAGAACTCCAGCACACAGAAAGTTCTAGCATAATATACCGGAGATTGGAACACATGTGTATGAACTTCTAATATATTATGCTGGACTATAATATTATGCTGGAACTCCAATATATTATGATGTAAGTTCACATGTATAAAAAAATTCGTACTCCAATATATTATGCTGGAATATTTTTCAGATTTTGAATAATGTTTTCGTTCAGATTTATCTTTACATGAAAAGTTGCTAATTTTTTAATACTTTTAAAGTGACGTCTATTTTCTAGTTATCACTTATAAATCTTGCTATTTTGGAATTCCGGCTGATTTGAATCAGACTAATAAGGTAAAAATAGTATTGTCTAGCTAGATTCCGGACTGGTCATTTAAAAATAGCAAGCATTTTTCAAGTCAATAAAAAACAACCATTATTTTACTGCAAAAGAGACACGTCCAACATAATATAGTGAAGTTCTGTGCGCATGTGTATGAACTTCCAACATATTATGATGGATCGGTATACTTTGCTAGCTCCAGTATAATATACTGGAGACTGGAGCACTGGTGCTCCAAACTCCAGTATACTATGCTTGACCGGTATATTATACTGGAACTCCAGTATATTAAACTGGAGTTTCAGTATAATATACTAGAACTCCAATATATTATGCTAGAGTATTTTTCCGAATTTTGAACAGTGTTTTCGTTCAAATTTATCTTTACATAAAAAGTGGCTAAATTTCAATTACTTTTAAAACTGAACTATTTTTGAACAACCACTTGTAAATCTGGCTATATTCTAACTCAATCCTACCTATGTAGCAGGCTGGATTGAATTGGCCCTACAGCCTAAACCCATTTTAACAACTATAATATAGTATATACTAGTAAAAATTGCACGGGGCGTCCTATTTGGCCGCCTTCATTTAACCTATATATATTTTTTAAAAAAATTTAACTTGTACCCACTTGTTAAACAATTTCAGCCCCCTTTCTCCTTCTTCTTCATCATCATCATCATCATCATCATCATCATCATCTTCTTCTTCTTCTTCTTCTTCTTCTTCTTCTTCTTCTTCTTCTTCTTCTTCTTCTTCTTCTTCTTCTTCTTCTTCTTCTTCTTCTTCTTCTTCTGTTGTTATTGGTAAACTTCAGTTTATGGGATGATTGCTATTAATATGTTTATCAGATTATTTAAAAATAAATAATAAATAACTACGTAATTAGTAGATAATAATATGTGAATATTTCCACGTACGTAAGTTAGTAGATAATGATAATTGTAATGACCCGACCAGTTGTTGCTTTTTTATTTCGCTCGCCAGTTCTCTGGCATGACTTGTCCCGTGTGCTGTATTATGACTTATGTAAATCATTGGTTTTGATTTTCAGGGTAATCAGAATGAATTTCGAAGAACGGTTCTTAGATTGAAGCTTGAAATTTAAAAGGTTTGACCAAGATTTGACTTGTTGGCATATGATCTCGGATCAAAATTTTTATTATTTGGTTAGCTCCCTTAGGTGATTTGAGACTTAGGAGCGTGATCAGAATGCATTTTGGAAGATCATGAAAGGCTTAGGCTTGAATTGGCGAAATTGAGATTTTAGCATTTTCTGGTTGTTAGATGAGATTTTGATATAAGGGGTCAGAATAGAATTACGAGAGTTGCAGTAGTCCTGTTGCATCATTTGGGATGTGTGTGCAAAATTTCGGGTCATTCGGATGTGGTTTGGTACACTTTTTGATCAAAAGCGAAATTCAAAAAATTTTAAAACCTTAGGCTTGAATTCAATGTGTTTTGGTGGTTTTGATGTTATTTGAGGTGTTTTGAATATTGGTACAAGATTGAATAAGGTTATGAGATATGTTTGTACTTTTGGTTGAGGTCTTGGAGGCCTCTGGATGATTCCGTATGGTTGACAAAAAGTTGGGAAATTTGAGAAGCTCCAGATTTTTGCCGCTTCTGGTATTTCTGCACATGCGTATTGAGGACCATATGTGCGATGCCGCAGATACGAGGAGGGAGGTCACATATGTGATAAATGCCCAGGTAAGATAGAAACCGCAGATGCGGTTGTGGGACCGCACCTGCGAAGGCGTATGTGCAGAATTTTTATTGCAGATGCGATTTTGGTTGAGTTAAGTGAAAGCTGCAGAAGCGGCTCATTGACCAAAAAATGGTATCGCAAATATGGTGGAATGACCACAGATGCGGAAATTCCTGGGTCACAATATTATATTTTCTCCTTCGCAATTTATAGAGGGTTTCACTCTTTTTGAACACAAATTTTGGAGCTTTGGGCGATTTTGAAGAGAGAAATCAAAGAGACATCATTGAGGTAAGGTTTTGGATTATGAAAACTCGTTTTTATGGTGTTAATCCACGTATTAGAGCTTTAATTAAGTGTAAAATTAGATAAACTAGGGCTTAGAAACCTAGGCCTTTGATTGAGGATTTGAAAGATCGTTTGTGGTCGGATTTTGGAGCTTTTGATATATATGAACTCATGGGGAGATAAGGAATCTAAAAATGTAAAATTTATCAAATTTCGAGGTGTGGGCCTGGGGGTCGGGTTTTGTTAACTTCGAGACGCACATTATTTTTTGATTATTTTTGAGTGGGTTTGGCCCCTTTAGCATATTTTGATGATTACATTCTAATTTTGGTAGATTCAGAGCATCCGTAAGCCAATTCAAGGGGGAAAGGCATTGTGAGTTAGAGTTTGGACTGGATTGAGGTGAGTAATAATTTTAAATGCTATCCTGCGGGTATCAAACTCCGGATTACACAATGTTCGACTATGTTAAGGTGACACACACACACTAGATGACGAGTATGGGGTCGTGCACCGCAAAGGGATTGTGACTGAGTCCATTCTGAGTGACTGTTTTATTGTGTACTTAATAGCAAATTGTTTGAGATTGTTATGTTTTGGGCTAAAAGCTATATTTGGGCTTCGTGCCAACTGTTTGGACCCTTCGGGGAATTTACTAATATTTTTCTCACTGTTTGATTTCATACTTGTGCTCAGTCATGCCATATTTTACTGTTTTCAAAACTCAACTATGTTATTCTTTTTGAACACCGTAGAGGATATTTGTAAAGATATTTTGAGCTGAGCTTCATATTTTACTGATGCCCCAAGAGGCTTATGAGATTCTTTAAGTAAGGCCGAACGATTGAGATTGCACGCCATACAGTGGCTTATGATTGATATGGGGTTGAGAGCCTGTTTATGATGCCACGAGATGGCTTGATATTGTGCTTGGGCCGAAAGAGGCCCATCCCAGAGTCTGTACATCCCCAGTAAGCCCAGGTACCCATTGTGAAATGAGATATAGCTCGAGGGGCTAGTATTATTCTATGATATTGCCCAAGGGGCTGATTCTGTTGTTCTTACTGAGCTCGAGGGGCAATTCTTGTGCGTTTACCTTTCTAGCTGCTTTTTTTAATTGTTTAACTACTTAAAAGGTGTTTTATGAGATTTCACTATTTAATTGTGTTTACTGATTTTGTTTTGTCTCTTATAGCTTATTGTTGTGTTTAACGTGATTTTATATCGCTCATTTTTCATTTATTGTTATTGCTCACTGATTTGGAGTACTCACTTTACTCCCTACACCCTTGTGTGCAGATTCAGGCACTACAGGTCCTGCTACTAAGGGTTGACAGTTCCAGCAGATCTTAGAAGATTTACTAGGTAGCTGCTTGGCGATTTGCAACCCAGTGCATTCTCCCTTTGTTTTATTTCCTTTTTGATTAAGTTATGTAGTAGTGGAGTAGACTCTCAAAGTTGTATTATTATTCTAGATGCTCATGACTTGTGACACCCTGATATTGGAATGTGTTAGTTCTTAATTTCGTAACGTATAATGTTATATTGGGATTTTATTTCTGTTAAAGACTTGGTATTTTTTATTCTAACTACTTAAAGTGAATTAGAAGTGTGTCGGATGGCCTTGTCTTCATGAGAGGTGCCATTAAGAGCATTTTTGGGTTTAGGGCCGTGACAAGTTGGTATCAAAGCCTAGGTTACATAGGTCTCACAAGTCATGAGCAGGTTTAGTAGAGTTTCGCGGACCAGTACGGAGACGTTTGTATTTATCCTCGGGAGGCTGCAGAACCTATAGGAAAACTTCACATTCTTGAATTCTTATCGTGCGTCCTTGATTTAGCATGAAAAGTAACTTCTTAAATTCCTTCCACACATTCGTATGCGCATTTGAGCGTTTAGTATAAGATGTGTATCGATGACTTGTGACTCCGTGTGTTTATGTTGGGCCAGTTTGGAAGACTTGAGGCTGGATTTTGGCTACAACTTGAGCCCTGAGCTACTGATTAGGTGAGTGCATGTTTCTGGATCTATATGTTCTATTGTCTCCCTATTAAATTAAGTAATGACTGGATAGCTATGTGATGAGGGTGATATGACTGCGAGATGTATCCATATGAACTGAATGAGGCGAGAAGGGTCTGCTTCGGAGAACCAAAAACTATTTGGCATTTGATTTCCATCGTGATTGGATGTATAGCCTCGAGTTATGGGTGTGTGAAGAATATTTTCATATTCCTAGTTGGGTTTAATGTAAATTTCATGTTGCGGTATGAGTTCAGACTCAGAAAGATTAAGGGATTGCGTATGGTTTATGACGGTGAAAGGCATACAAAAATACTAGCTTGAGGAGAATCAGGTGGGTTATCTCCTGCGGAGTGTTCTAAAGTTATGTGATCCTTATGTTGTCTGTTAGAATGTCTCATTTGCAAGTGAAATATACGTGTTGAAATTTAAATTAAGGTCGCTTAAGAGAGTTTGTTTAACTTTTACGAGCGTGAATGCGAGATTTGCAGAAGATTTAAAGTACCAGATGGTTTGTGTTTCACGAGCTTATACAGGATTGAGTATAATCTCACTATGGTATTATGGCAGCAATGGAGTATATGCATTATGAGTTATTGTATGTGTTATGGTCTATGTCTTCGAGCTAAGTAGGGGAGTCTGCTATTGATTAGGTTATTGCATGATTAGGTGCTATGTTAGTTCCAGTTTGAGGTGTGCTAGTGAGTCAGTTATAGATTATGGAGACTGAGACCGAGGTGACTCGAGTAAAGGAAAATTTTGACAAAGGCTATATTATGCTTCATATGTGTATGAGAATCATGGAATGTCTTGAGTGGTTATTGGTAAGGGTAAGCAGTGCATAGAATAGGAAGTTGCTTGGTTGCATTAAAATGAGGTTACATTATGCGGTGTCAGAGTGCTAATGAGGCACATGTCGCTCGGTTCATTTGATCAGTATAATTGAGGTTCGAGTTGAGTGGATGACTCTAGAGAATGGTTCTAATTTGTTCAAAATTTTTCATGTAATAATTGGAGATTTTCAAGTTGTACTTTTGGCTAGAAACCAAGGTTTTGCATTTGGAAGGTGTCAAGATTTGTGGCATTTTGATATCAATTAGGGAACTCTATGTACATCAACATTAGGAAGGTGAAGGTGATGGAATTTAGATTCGCAGAAAGTCTCTTTAGAGTAAAGTATTTTGAATGTGGTGCTTTTAGGGATACTTAAGGGATTATTCATCATGTTAGGAGCCTTAGATGGTGTGGTTTTATGCTTGGGCCCCGTGTGGTGAGTCTGGGTTGAGAAAGTGTGGTGTTATTGCAAAAAAGAGTATCAAGTTGAAGGTTAATTAGAAGGAAACTCGGATAGAGGGGATATCTTGGTAGTAGTAAGAATCGGTATGGTAAGGATCTGATTAGTTCTATGGGTACTTACAAGGTAATGAGTTTCTACAAGTGTTTTACGGCAATGATCTTGGGTGATACTGGACTGCGTAGTTTGGTTGAGTTAGAAGGATTCAGACCTGACGGTTTAGTTTTGTGCAAAATGAATCCGGAGAGTTCTTGATGGTTTCTACCATGGTTAGAGAGGTATATTTTCTGTTGGTGTGAGGATCATGGGATGTATAGTAGTTTTCTTCTAGATAGGATCGGTGGAAAGTTCTTGGCTAGTTGAGTGTATAGTTGCTTATGGCTCGTAGGGGGATACGAAGTTCTCATGGTTATCCTAGGACGGTATGGTTTATGCGGTATGTGGTGTACGCTTGAGATTTGTATGTGTAAATTCTTGGTTCAGTTTTGAAAGGAAGATAATAAAATCCTCAAGTAGCGGGAAACTTCAGATAATTAGGGAAATGAACTTCAGACAATGAAGGAAATGGTATTGCTAATTGGTGTGACTTGACGAGGGTATATGTTTCAGAGAAGCAATGTGATTAAGTTGATGGTACTAGTATTGCGGCACTCTCTTGTTGGATCGACAAGTTAATATTCGTGTTTTCTTGGTGGCACAGAAGAATTATAAGAGTACTCTCGTGGGATGATTTGGTATTAGAGGTGTGTTATGTATTTGAACGGTGGAATTGTGAACTGATATGGTGATTCACATGCGATACGGATTTGGAGACTGGAGTTCTCATAAATAGGTTTGGCCGTGGTTGTGAATCGCGTATATCGGTCTTTTGTGGTATCTATTGGAGGTTTGGAGGCCTAAGTGGATCCTGGTTACTTAGTATGCTAGATTTTGGTATGAAATATGGGTATAGACTGGTTGTCTTCATGTCTTGTTCTTTTGGACTATTGCGCTAAGGCGGCGATGTTTGCTATGTGGGTAATTCCACGGATTGAGTGGTGAGCTTCGGTGGATTTTGTTCTTAGTAGGGTAGTTTTATATTTTGAAGACCCAGCGGATAGCCGAGAAGGATTGTCTTTCTTATTTGGGCCTTTGTGATGGATGTCAATGCAGAGACTCCTAACATTGATTTAGTTCTAGCGGTGAGGGACTGTTCAAATGTGTTTTTTGTGGCTGGGCATGTCGCCAGATGGGGTTGTTGATTTTGTATTAATTTGGTGCTGGACACCATAGTGCATGGAACCGACGGGGTTACAGAAGTTGAAGAATAAGCTTTAGGAACTCCTTGATAAGGGTCCATTGGTAGACCTATATGAATTTATGTTCTGCATCGAGATGGCTTTGTTAACTTCGAGTTACAATTGGTGATGGATGTGTTGATTCAATTGTTATTCAGCTATTAGTGTTCTGAGGTGATCTATAAGTTACATTTACGTTTTGCGAGGCATTGGAATTTTTTGGTTATACCACATGTGGTGCGGTTCTATTAGGGTCTCGTAGTGGAATTCGAGCGAGATGAACATTGGGTATTACTCGGCGGATGGAGTATCGGTTATGTACTTTCGGGTTGTGTAATGTTATGTCAAATGCTTCGTGGTGGTTATGATAATTGCATTAGATTTAGACATCATACTGCGCATGGTTGTCAATTCTAGTCATTGTCAATACTAATAAGCTTGCAGTACAACTGTTTCATTTGAGTCGTTTTCATAATTTGTGTATGTTCGGATTGTTTCTTATTGGTGCGCGGACTGCACAAGTTGCAGCTTTAGCCTATACTGGTGTGTGATATCACCAGAGTAATTGTGTTGGATTAGATGAGATCATTTGGGTCTTTTACAAATGCAAACAGATTCGATTTTAGCATGTTGGAAGGAAAATATCGAGGTTCGGCTCAAAAGTTTTCTATGGTCCTCCCAAAGGAGAAATGGCTTCATCAATGGTTGATCTGTGAAATGGATATGGCTTACTGCATGTTTCGTTTATCATTGGCAGTATATGAAAGTTTTGGAATGAGACTTTAGTTGATAAGAGGTTTTCTACGGTGTTACGATTGTTGTCTGCAGCTACTGTGATTAGAAGTTATCGCTACAAGTTTTTGAGTTATGTGGTATATTATGTAATTACATCTCAGGTTGCAGGTATGGGTTATTACAGCTTGTTCGGGCTTATTGAGTATAGATGTGAGATTCTGATCTGGTGGATGATTTTGGAAGTGGAAATGTTTATGGGCTAAGTTGGATTGTGAAAATTTAATTACATTGTGTTATCGGAACTATATGAGATAGGGTGACGTAGGATCAACCCCAATATATGCATGGTAAGGTTACACCGCGATTTGATGGTTTTCAGAAAAACTCTAGTCACGTTCGAGGACGAACGTATGTTTAAGTATGGTAGGATGTAACGACCCAATCGGTCGTTTTGAGCTTTTGCACTTCGCTCGCCAGTTCTCAGGCACACTTGCCACATGTGATGTATTATAACTTATGTAGATTGTTGGTTTTGGTTTTCAGGGTAATCGAAAAATTTGGAAGAACGGTTCTCAGTTTGAAGCGTGAAATTTGAAAGGTTTGACCAAGATTGGACTTGTTGGTATATGATCTCGGATCAAAATTTTTATGATTTGGTTATCTCCATTAGGTTATTTGGGACTTAGGAGCATGATCGTAATGTATTTTGAAAGACCGTGGAAGACTTAGGCTTGCATTGGCGAAATTGAGATTTTGGCATTTTTCGGTTGTTAGATGATATTTTCATATAGGGATTGGAATAGAATTATGAGAGTTTTACTAGTTCTGTTGTGTCATTTGGGATATGTGTGCAAAATTTCAGGTCTTTCAGATGTGATTTGGTACAATTTTTCATCAAAAGCGGAATGTAGGAGATTTTAGAATCTTAGGCTTGAATTCGATGTGTTTTGGAGGTTTTGATGTTGTTTGAGGTGTTTTGAAGATTGGTACATGTTTTAATAAGGTTATGTAAGCCGGCATAAATTCTGAGCCGTTGGATGATGAAAATCCAAAGGCTGTAATGAATGGAGGCTAAACGATGTTGTTTTTGGGGTGAACCGGGTTGGCCTGGTGGGTTTGGGCTGGGTATTCGTGGATATGAATGGGTATTTGAGGGTTTGGTTGGGTTTAAAAATTGGGCTTGCTAAGGGTATACGAATAAATGGCCCAATTTCCAAATTAAAACCTTTTCTTTCTTTTATATCATTTTCGTTTCTTATCAAAATTAAAACAAACTAAAACTAAACCTTAAAATTAAATTAATTCAACTAAATAACCCTCAAGGTATTTACAAAAATGAGTTAGATCCTAAATTAAAAGTAAAAATATAATGAATTTGCAAATTAGAAGGTAAAATGCAAAAAGAGTTATATTTGTTATTTCCTTTCATTTTTTTCAATACTAAATGACTAATTATTCGAAAAAGTAGAAAATTAGGTCCTAATGTAAATGCATTATTTTTGTATTTTTTATGAATTATATAAATTAAATATGCACATAGAAATGTAAACGACCACAAAATTCATGTAATTAGTTCCTAAAAACAAAATAATTAAAAGAAAATCCTAAATTTAAGAATGTTGTAGGAGTAAATCATGCGATCCAAAAATTTAATGCTTACAGCTGCCCCTCTTGGCACTCCATGAGAAGCATTTGAAAAATGTTTAACCGAACCTTGCTTCAGAGGTTGCCTACACATCCTTGGTTGTAAAGGAATCGGATTAGTGCAGTTCTGGAAGTTTTGGTAGCTGGGACTACCGAGAACTATAATTTCACTGCTGGTGCTGGTGCTTCTGCTTGCTGACCTCCTTATTACACCGAAAAGGAAAATCAAGGCTAAGCTATCTATGCCTATCAACTATGAGTTACATTATTCCTATATACAAATCTATTGAAGCTTGATCTTGAGTCGTACCTGATTTTGCTGTGGGCCCTTATGTGAATTTTGATGCTCGTCAACTACATGTGCTGGGTCTTTTTTTCAGCTTTGGATCAAGGTGGAACATATGAAGCTTGTGACTTCGATCAGATTTTGAACAGTCCGCATCCTTCTCCACTTCAGCATTTTGAGTTTGCCTCTTTTGTTCTTTCCTTCTTTTCTTTAATCTTGATTGGCGGTCACCCTTCTGGTCATCTCAAATCCCGTGCCTTGAGGTAAAACCTGCTCAGACACCAAAAGGAATAAACGAACGAAATTTTCTACCCAGTTTTCAATAGGAAATTTTCGTGAGTTATTTGTAACTAAGATATAATATTTTATTTGAAAGCGATAAAATAAGGATTGTGTGTCCTTGGGAATAGGGCGTAAAGACCTAAATTGAGAGGATTGCCAGTTTATGCTGGAAAGCTGACCGGGTTATGCCAGATTAGAAAAAGGGTCATCGGGTTATGCCGAAAGAAAAGAAAAAAGGTCCCTGGGTTATGCTAGGAGAAAAGGAAAAAAGTCCTGGGGTTATGCCGGGGAGAAAAGGAAAAGGTCCCCGGGTTATGCTGGAAAAAAAAGGAAAAAGGTTATCGAGTTATGCCAGGGAAGTCCACTGGTTATGCCGGGAGAAAAGAAAAAAAGAGCCTTGGGTTATGCTTGGGAGGTCCACGGTTTATGCCAGGATAAAAGAAAAAGGGTCCGTGGGTTATGCCAGGAAGGTCCACGGGTTATGCCGGGATGAAAGAAGAAGGTCCTTGGGTTATGCCAGGGATGTTCACGGGTTATGTCGGGATAAAAGAAAAAGTTCCTTGGGTTATGCCAGGGATGTTCACTAGTTATGCTGGGATAAAAGAAAAAGGTCCTTGGGTTATGGCAGGGATGTCCAAGGTTAAGCCGGGATAAAAGAAAAAAGTTCCTTGCGTTATGCCAGGGATGTCCACTGGTTATGTCAGGATAAAAGAAAAAAGGTCCTTAGGTTATACCAGGGGTGTCCACGGGTTATGCCGGGATAAACGCAAAAGGTACTTGGGTTATGCCAGATATCTCCACGGGTTATGCCGAGATAAAACTAGGGAATGGAACCCTATAATGGAAACGACTTCCAGGTTTTGCTAGTTGTGGCTAGGGGATGTGACCCTACATTGCTATGATTTTTAATTTTCTTCTTCCTGTTTTAGTTTCAGAAAAGGAGTAAAAATGCAGAATTTGAAGGAGACTTCCCTTTGGATTGATTATTGCTGCAAAGCTCTTTCTAGCCCTTGTGCAATTTCTTCTGGTTTCTCCTGCTTTTTGGTATAGCTGCTTGGATTGCACCTGTTTCAAAGTTCAAACAAAGAAGAATTGTTAGTTTGAAATGGTGGTTGATTTTGTGGCCTCGATTGTCTCAATTGCTTGATCTCGGCCCAGCTTCTGTTGAGAGCCTTTGTTGCTTGATGGCTTTGAAGATTAATCTCTCTCTCAAACCGAAGGGTTCAACTTTTAAGTTTTTCATGACGACTCGCTTGCGTAGGTCTTCTACCCTTTTAATTTATTCTGTCTTTAGGACCTTGTCCTTGACTTTCTTTCCTTTTTGACAACTTTGCTTTCAGAGCATTAACCATCATGGCCAGTCAGGATCGGCTTGATGTACCTGCTGAGGGTGGTATCTTTCTTTAGCTTTTGTTAGGTAGAGCCCTGTAAAGCAAGACTTGTCACCTTTTCATTGTATTAGTTTCGGGAACAGAATTAGACCAAAAGGGATTCAAGAAAAAAGTAAGCAAAAGGCGGAAAATGAAATTGAAGAGAAGTGTCCCTTTCGGGAAGAAGGGAAGTACTTATCTGGGGTACATGCATGCTTCAAATAAACATGACATGCTTCTTGGATTGGGTGCCTGATCCGCACAAACTTCTCCAACTTGTCACAAACTCATTGACCCGTGTTTCAATCCAAGGGATTTTTCTAGGGCTCTTTTAGTGGTGGGAAATGCTTTCTTTTCGACCAACGACTCCCTTTGTGGGTTTTCGCTAATCAATCTCTCTCATTTCTATTCTCACCATCGCCGATAGTGCTTTTTACGAGTTTTCACTATACAGACTCTCTCATTTTCAATTACTCTGCTCACCGTCGCCTTATGGTTCTCGTAGGTTTTCACCGATAAGACTCTCTCATTTTATTTATCTCAGTTTGACTCTATCAAATTCCGAGGATGCTGTTTCTCCGATCCCGATGCCTTTTCCAATTGATCAGAAGGACCTGGACATGGCTTGGGTAAAACGAATCTGGATGGAATTACAACTTTGGAACCGTTCTGATGGGCTTATTGCCGAGCCATTATATCAATTGCCCCAGTTTCACTTTTGGGGGAATTAGGATTTTTGTTTTGGTGTGAATGAACCCCAGAGAGAGGCTACCTACGTATCCTTTCAGAATCAAGTCAGACGTAGTTCAAGAAACTTTTTGTTTTTGTTGTTTTTGTTGCTTTTTGTTTGTTAATAATACTTTCGGGTTCCAAAGAGGATAATCAAGGAAGAGTAACCGGCTCAAATGGGGCTAGCAAAAGAACTGGAGTATTTGGGGTAGCATGAATGAAGGCCTTCGTCATCCTTATCGGAAAATATCATTGCTGCAACAAGCCTAAACATAGTACCTTTTTACTGCGTTCGCATTCACAACTACTTCGGGGTCATTTCCTTCGACGTCTCCCAAGTATAATGCTCCCCTTGGCAATGTCTTCCGGATGATATACATGCCTTTCTAATTTATAGTGAACTTTCCTTTCACTTCCTAATGATGGGGAAGTATGCGCCTCAGAACGAGTTGCCCCACTTCAGCACATGCTATTCTTTGTTGGTACAACTGCCCGTGGCAGACTACGACCATTCATTTTTTGTCAATCAAAGTCAACTACTCTAGACGGGTATTGACCCACTCGCTATCCTCAATTTCATCTTCGACAATGATCCGGAGTGAGGCGATTTCAACCTCTGCAGGTATCATGGACTCAGTTCCATAGACCAAAAGATATGGGGTCGCTCCTACCGACGTGCGCACCGTGGCGCAATATCCCAGTAATGCAAAAGGTAACTTTTCGTGCCACTGCCTGGAGCTCTGAATCATCTTTCTTAAAATCTTCTTGATGTTCTTGTTTGCTACTTCGACGTCCCCATTAGCTTCGGGCCGTTAGGAGTAGAGTTTCTATGCATTATTTTATATTGTTCACATATCTCCTCGATCACAAAACTATTCAGGTTTGCAGCAAAATGTTTGATGTTGCAGGAATACAAAATCGATAGATAAGATTTGAGTGCATGAAATCTACCACAGCTTTCTTGGTGACCGATATGAGAGTGATGGTTTCAACCCATTTTGTAAAGTAGTCAATGGCAACCAGTATGAAGCTGTGCCCATTTGAGGCTTTTGGCTCGATTGGCCCAATGACTTCCATGTCCCAGTCGGGGAATGGCCAAGGTGCTGACATGGGATGCAATTCCGAAGGCGGTTCATGAAACAAATCACCATGCACCTGTCACTGATAGTTCTTTCGAACAATGCTGAAAAATTCCCTTTCCATGGTTATCCAGTAATAGCCGGCTCGAAGGATTTTCTTTGCCAAAACATACCCGTTCATGTGCGGTCTACACACTCCCCCATGTACTTCATGCATGATCTTTCCGGCTTCTTCGGTATCAACACATCTTAACAAATTGAGATCCGGAGTCCTCTTGTACAAGACATCACCACTTAGGAAGAAATCACTTGTGTGCCGTCTAATAGTTCTCTTTTGATCTCCACTGGTTTGCTAGGGGTATTCTTGTGTTTTTAAAAATCTATTGATGTCATTGTACCATGACTGAATACTTGGTTCTGCCTCAACTGTATTACAGTAACTGTGTCACTTCTTGATTTGGATTTCCATGGGATCAATGTGGGCATTTCCTTGGTACGACAACATTGAGGCTAATGTAGCAAATGCGTCGGCCAGTTCATTGTGGCAATGAGGGATGTACCTGAACTCTATGAATCACTTGCTCAGGTCTTCCACATGCTGTCTGTAAGGGATGAGTTTGACATCTCAGGCTCCCATTCTCCCTGAGCTTCCCGGATAATCAAATCTGAGTCTCCCATGATCAACAACTCTTCAACGTCCTGGTCGATTGCCATGTTCATACCTATGATGCAGGCTTCATACTCGGCTGTGTTGTTTGTGCAGAAAAACTGAAGTCGGGCAGTGGCTGGTAATGCTGACCTGTAGGTGAGATTAGGACTGCCCCAATTCCCACACCCCTTACGTTTACTGCTCCATCAAGGAACATTTTCCAAGCAGTCGTATCCTCAAATATTGCCTCAACCAAATTTATCTCTTCGTCCGGGAAGTAAGTGTTCAAAGGTTGGTATCCATCATCAACTGGGATTTCAGCCAAATAATCCGCCAATGCCTGGGCCATAATTGCTGTGTGAGTGACATAGACTATGTCAAATTCAGTGAGAAAGATCTGCTATTTTGCTATTCTTCCCGGGGGCATTGGTTTCTGGAATAGGTATTTCACGTATCTAACCTGGTTATAAGGTAAGTGGTGTAGGCCTGGAGATAATGTCTCAACTTCTGCGCGACCCACGTTAAAGCGTAGCAGGTTCTTTCCAGCAAAGTATACTCGGCTTCATAGCTGGTAAATTTCTTACTTAAGTAGTATATTGCCTGCTCTTTCTTTCCGGTAATATCGTGTTGCACGAGGACACAACCAAAAGAGTTTTCCAAAACTATCAGGTACAAGAACAGAGGCCTCCCTGGTTCGGGTGGGACCATGACCGGTGGGTTGGATCATACTCTTTGATCTTATCGAAAGGTTCCTGACATTCATCTGTCCAGTTGATTGCTGCATCTTTTTTCAGTAATTTGAATATGGGTTCACACGTTGAGGTCAGTTGAGCAATGAACCGGCTGATATAGTTCAATCTTCCTAACAAGCTTATCACGTGTTTCTTCTTTTTTGGAGGAGGTAATTCCTGAATAGATTTTATCTTTGTCGGATCTAACTCGATACCTCTCTAGCTGACTACGAATCCCAAAAGTTTGCCCGACGAGACCCCAAATGCACATTTGGCTGGGTTCAGCTTCAAATCATATCTGGGCAACCGTTCGAAGAACTTCTTCAGATCTCGCACATGGTCATCCTGAGTTTTAGACTTGATGATCACGTCATCCATATACATCTCTATTTCTTGATGCATCATATCATGGTAAATGGTGTTCATGGCTCTTATGTAGGTTGCCTTGGCAATCTTCAGACCAAAAGGCATGACCCTGTAGCAATAGGTTCCCTAAGGTTAGTGAAAGGTGTATTTTTTGTGTTTTCATCATCCATCAACACCTAGTAATAGCATGCGTAATAGTCCACGAAGGATTGTATCTCGTGTTTGGCGCAGTTGTCAACAAGGATGTGAATGTTTGGCAAGGGGAATTTTTCTTTGGGACTGGCCCTGTTTAGATCTCTGTAGTCTACACACACTTGGGTTTTCCCACCTTTCTTTGGCACTGGAACTACATTGGCCAGCCATGTGGTGTGCCGGGCCACTCGGATGACTGCTGCTTCTAACTATTTCATGATCTCTTCTTTGATTTTATCACTAACATCCGTTTTAAATTTTCTCTGCTTTTGCTGGATCGGGGAGAAATCGAGATAAGTTGGAAACTAATGAACCAAAGAATCAATACTTAGTCTCGGGATGTCATCATATGACCAAGCAAACATGTCTTTGAACTCAAACAGGAGGTGGGTTAATACGTCCCGAGTTTTCTCATCTACGTGAATGCTTACTTTGCTTTCCCTGATTTGTTCAGTACTACCCAAGTTAACCGGCTCAGTATCATTTAGATTCGGCTTAGGTTTATTCTCGAGAATGGAAATTATTTTGTGGAGGACGGGGGTTGTAGTGGTTCTAGTGAGGAGGCTGGTTTCTAGGAAATGGAGCTTTGTTCCAGTTAATTTGTTCCTGTGGCCGGACATAAGGTTGAGCCTTCATGACCGCATATGGGGAGGAGCATAAGCCATGTCTGGGTGGGGGTAATAGTGCTACGAGATTTAATATGAGAAGAGGGTTCTGGGAGCACGGTGTTTTTTCTTGCACCCGACACTGCCATGAACGTTTCTTCTTTTTATTTGGCCTTTGCTACTCCTCCAGCCTTTCCCTTGCCTCATATGTTATTCTTTATTTTCCTTTTCTTCTTTTTGTTTTTCTTTAGTCACTTTAAAGAGTGTGACTGGATCCAATGATGATTGACTACATATCATGACGCCACGTGAATCGGATCATACCGTAAAAGTAAAAGAGCCATTTTTTCTTTTTTATTAAAATTCCATTAATACTGAATTACAAAGACTCGAGAAATACTTCTTCTAAGACTCTAAGTCTTAGGTCAGGCCTTTTCTGGGAATCGAAAACAGATTCGAAATGTGAAAATATAGACTCGAAAAGGAAGACAATACAAATCAAGAAAACATCAATGCCTCTAATCCTTCCTTAGGGACGTCGGCTGGTCTTGCAGCGGGCCTACTTGCCAGGTCATCTTGGAGCCAATAGAGTTCTTCCATTATTTGACGTACGAAGATCATCACAGTGGCAAAAAACATGGATCTCGTTGTCTCTTTGCTTGTACTGCACTTCATGGTAATATAGTCAGAAATTCGAACTCTTTCTGTTACGATGCCTTTTTCCTGCGACAGACGACCAATCTGACGGGATCTTGCTTCAAAGACATAGGCGGCAGTGTGATTTAGCTCTTGCAAATGCTGTAAGTCCTCTTCCAACGTGCCATTAAGGCGTAACAATGTTCTCTCTATGCTTTAAAATTTTTGGCTTGTTTAGCCATTTCTCCTTCGAGGTTGCCAATTGGATTTTCGCAACCTGTAACCCCTCTTTCGTATGTTTCTTTTATTTGTTGAACGAAAGCTGCATGACCTTCGACACTTTTAGCCAACCTTGTTTGTGCTTTTGCTTGTTTAGACTCAACATTCTGTAGGTCATCTTCATAGTCATGCACCTTTTGAGTAAGGTTATAAATGAGCCTTTCATCTTTCTAGCTTCGGCCTGGGTTCTCGGCTGCAGTTTTCAATTGTCGAATTTGGGCTTTGAGAACTTCATTTTCTCGAACCAATCTTCTCCTTTCACCTTCGGCCTCTTATGCCTGTAAGTCATTGTTGATGGTGACATTTCTCAACTCTTCTCGTAGATCACAGACAATGGCCTGATATTCCTTTTCCTTTTCTCCCATGCTAACCTCTCCTGAATTTTGTCATCATAGGCTTGAACATGGGGCCTTTTGCCGGGCCTGAAAGGTTCGGGCTCAAGCTCCGGCTCATTGTACATATGAAAACTCCTTCCATACCAAGTAGCATAATTAGGATCAATTTCTCCCTTAGCTGGGTCCGGTACCTTGGTGTTACTTTTTAGATACCAACAACTAATCCAGTATCTTTGGACTAAAGCATCGGGTATCGTCGCTTCTGGGTGTAGCTCAATGACTTGAGTGCTTAGGTCTGCCTCTTCAAGTATCGCCTGATATCTTCCCAATTTCCTCAAAACCCTTTGGGGGTGCATATATTTGTATACTTCTTGATCCAATCATCATCAAATAGCCTTTTGAAGTGGTCATGTAAATGATTTCTGTTATTGGGAGACACCATATGGTCCATTTAATTTGATCTGCTCTCAACTCTCTAAAATAGGAAACCCATGCTTCAAACCCCTCTTCCGGTTTGTAATCCTCCACCCTTCCTCATACTTTTTAATGAAGTTTTTCCCGTCTGAAAAATATCTCATGAACTTAGGATGACGGTGAAAGTGTTTGATCATCTACATCTCAAGAATGATGTTGCAGCCTTCAAAAAATTGACCCCAGATTTTCACAATGCTCGGTAAATGTCTTCTAGCACCAATGGCACAAGTGTGATATTTTTCGTCGACGAGGACTTGTGCGATTCTGGCCATGTAAAGATCTATTGTACCTTCAGAATTCGGAAATACCATGATTCCTAGAAATGTCAGGATGAAAGCAAACCATCGATGAACTTGCCATATGCTCTTGTCCTGTTTGTTGTTCAAACCCTTCTCATGTGTTTCAAACCCAGCTGAGTGTCCAAACCTAAAATACAAGAAGTAAAGCGCACAACTCCCTTTGCTTACGCGTTCCTTGCTTATATGTTTGCTAATTTTCAAGAGATCGAAGAACGTGTGCATTGAGGGAGCCCTGGGGAATATAAGTTGTTGCTTCCTTAACTCTTGGCCACAATCAATATACCCTACTACTTCTTCCAACGTAGGTCTGAGATCGAAATCCAAGAAACATAACACATTGTGAACGGAATCCTAGAAGGTTACCAGAAACTTAATCAAATCATCACGTGGCTTGATGTGCATGATATCTACCAAGGGACCTAATTGCTCTTTTACCCAAACTTGGCCATTTTTATCTAAATTACCCCACCACCTCAATAGTTGCATCCAAGCCCTTTCTATGATAGTTTGCAAGGATTCATAGACGGTATTCATTTGTACCTGCAGGGGTGTAAGGTTAGGGTTGACTCTTGTGGACTCTCTTTACAAAACCAGTTACGAACAAGGACCCCTTTTTATTTCTATGTTAGCAAAATGGTTGTTTTCACAAACGTGGCCCCTTCACAATTCCAAATAAATTTTGAGGTTGGGGGTAAGTTTTTTTTAAAAAGTACATCTCTTTTTTAAACAGACTTTCCGGTTTCTCCCAAAAATGGCCTTTTGACAATTGGTGTAATCTAAGGCTGTTTCAGTATGAAATAACTTAAAAACAATCCGAAGCTGGGCCGACTTGATTGTTTTGACCAAAAGCCCTAAAATACCTTTTATTTTACTATTTGTGAAAAAATGAGGCTGAACCTTATGTCGGTTGCCTACGTATCCTACACCCGCTGAGAATCAGACATGCGTAGTTCGGACAACTTTATCGTAAAAATAGGATATTTGAATCATTTTTCTAGAAATACACTTTTTTTTTCAAAAATTTGGCAGAGTTTTGGGATATTCAAATATTGGGTTTTAGAAACTGAGTAAATTGTCAAATATTAGGATGTAGGCCGAAACAGATACGTATTCACATAGCAGGTTGGATGCATCAGGTTGGTCTTTATTTTTGGTACACCTATCCTAGACGGACCCAACCTCTGTGTTGAGTCCCCAAGGTCAAATGCATGTGATGCAAATAATCGTTCCTACTATGGATCCAGTATGAAGTTGTGTTATTCTAAGATTAAAACCTGGGGCTTCTGGACTAGACTTGGGTTACCCGAACGGATAACTGGGGTCGAGGAGGGAGCAACGTACCGGGAGCTTAAAAGTCTACTTGGCCTTGTTGCTTGCCCAGCCCCGTCTTATTTGGTATACTTTCTACAGAAAAAGCGGGCCACGCAAACGTGGGCACCATTTTTCAGAAGACTCAGATGGGTGACGTAAGAAGATATTTAAACATAGTTCAAGTAATATCAAAGCGACAAAAGACAATGAGCATATTAAGTCCACTAAATACAGTACTATTGACAATAAAGCCAAATAAAAATCGCATTAACAAGCTCGAATTCTTGAACCCTAAACCGGAAGTTCTGGGTTCTGATCCCCATCAGAGTCGCCAAAGCTGTCACACCTCTTTTTTTACTACACCACGTGAAAGGCGTAATAAGGGAGTTTTTCCAATTTAAGTGACATTATTCAAAATAGGATTATTCATTTTTTATTCAGAGTCGCTACTTGGGATAGTTTACTGGTGTCCCAAGTCACCGGTTTATTTTAAATCCCAAATTGAGGAAAATTCGACTTCCCTTTTGAAGTCTGCGAACCAGAAATTCTGAATAAGGAATTCTGTTAACCCGAGGGAAGATGTTAGGAATCCCTAAATTTTCGTGGTTCTACCACAGTCACTTAGCAATTTATACTTGGCTTAAATTGTCTAATTACTTATTCTAAAAACCTATGTGCATTTATTTTTTACCGCTTTCAAATCACTTGAATTATTCATAATTAAAGAATTGAGTTACGCATACATATACTCTTTTATTTTGGCACGTCAATATCATATCACGCGAACGTGTCCACGATTAATTACCTCTGTTGATTTGTTAAGAAAGTTTGGTAGAAGTTGTGGGAACGTATCCCTCGAGTAAAAATTAATTTTAAAATTATATTACGCGGACGTATACATAATCACAATATTAGCCTAAATCGAGCCTAAAGCAAATGATGAGTATCTAGGATTATTCTAATACTAGGTCAATATTTAGACGAGGGACATAGGTTGTTTAATGGCAAAAGGCACACCTCACACTATCTTTCTAGATAGACTTGTAGTTAAAACTAAGGATATTAATTGGAATCCAAACTAAGGAAACCTTATCTAAAAAAAATAAAGTTTGGGATTAGAATTAATTCTCTTGAGTGGATTAGGCCAAGGATGGCCCATCGGTCATCTAGTTAAGGGATATCGACAGTTTTAAACTGATTTGTAGAGGCAGGGGAACACAAAATGGCCAAGAAATCAGAAATCCTGAGACTCAATGTAGGCGCTGATGGCAAAACAGCTCACGTTAGGCTTGGATTTTAAACAAGCCTAGTTGTGCATTGACATAGGCTGGCCTGTATACTTCGTTGCATTTTTTATACCTTGGCATACGTGAATCAAGAACTTCAATGAGCTTATTTTCCCAAATTAAGAGAGTCAAATTTATAACCATACAATTAAGACTAATAATATTATTGTTTGCAATCATAAGCTATTCATGGCTAGACTCAAATGTATAACTACTTATTCATGAGAACATACAATAAGAAATTAAAAGATACGACTTACTAAAACCAAATCCGGCCCAACCCTAAACAAAGAAACATTCACTAAGCTTGAGAAAATAAGACTTAAGCTCACAAAACCATTTGGGCCTGAAATTAGGCCCTAAAGGCAAAGAGTGAACTTCAGACAAAGGGCAGCCCCAAATGTGACTTTCAACAGGCTACTTCAGCTTGAACTTATCCAAGCCTAAACCAAACATTTGAATCCCAAATTACAACAGGAAACCAATTAATTTTGAGAAACAACTATTTTCAGAACAATACCTTAAACTTACCAAAAACACACACTTAGGCGCATTAATTGCAGCCCAGCCTGTGAAACATAAGTTCAGATTCAAATATTTCTACAGTCCTGTTATTACACAATTCTTAATATTTAGGTAACAAACTTTACATCAGTAACGAGCACTGTTTGGATATTAGAACTCATGCCATTGTTTTCGTGAAACAAGTATGATAAACTAATCTAACACTAAACATTAACAGATTTGTATACAAACAGAAGACCATTGCTCCTTTTTGAACATGACTTGTCCATAGCAGCCTCATCTTTTTTCCTTAACATGTAAATCCTTCCTTACATCTTTCAAATCCCATTGATCCAACCAACAGGTGGCTGAAGAAATGGACTACAACTTAGGACCAAACAACCAAAGGAAAAGAAAAAAAGAAAAAAGAAAATAGTAGGTTGAGTAGAGGAAATCAGATGAAAAGGAGAAGAAAAGCATTATAAACGGACCAACTAAATTTTGTTATAAGGCAGAGCCTGTGTATGCCGTCTAAATATTTTCCTACATACTGAAATGCATAGAAAAACACATGAAAGGCTGATGAAGAACAATTAACAACATATTAGTTTCGATTATTGAAACATACAACCATACGCACATAGTCATGGACAACTTCAGATTGCATAAACAAGTTCATTCTCATAGCTAGAGTGTAGTTACATACCTACAGATGATTCAAGAAAGACCAAGTAAAGGTCACTAGAACAATTGAGCTTTCCAAAAACTAATGGGCAGCAACAAGCAACAAAATGAAAACCAAATCACCACCAGTTTTAGCTTCAAGAACCCATAGATTTCGGCCAAGGAAAACCAGGAAAAGAACCTTCTAACGAAATCATCTTTTCAGCTTTTAAGAAAACTGAGGAAAGTTTTTTTTTTCTAAAGTTGAAATCCTAGTCTTCTTAAGAGAGGACAAAATGATTTTGTGCAGTAAATTAATGCTGGGATACCTCCATCTATGAGTGAGCGCTTTCTTTTTATGGAGTGTATTAGGAATGACATCAAAATGAAATATCCTACCCTAAAATTCTGAATTTCCCTAATAGTATAGTCCTTTGTTACAGTTGGTTGTCCTATTTCCTTACTAATATTGGCTAAAGATAAGGACAACTGTGCTGTATTCCAGAACATTCTGATTTTAGCCTAGGTGAAAGTCAAATTTTACCTCTTAGGTAATCAATTATTTTAGTTTTACCTTGATTCTTTTAATTCAAAACAAGTCCCTAAAGATAAGGACAATTGTGCTGTATTCCAGAACCTTCTAATTTTAGCCTAGGTGAAAGTCAAATTTTACATCTTAGGTTATCAATTATTTTAATTTTACCTTGGTTCTTTTAATGCAAAACAAGTCCCTAAAGTTTCTGTTGGTCTCCAAATCAAGCCAAACAACTTGAAATGAAGCAAAGATGCATCAAATGTCAATGAAATAGTAAAAATCATAAAGAACTGATGTACCTTTAGAATTGAGTCAGCTTAATCTTTGCTAAAGCTATTTTTTTCCTAATTAATTAGGAAAAATAGAACCTAGAATTTTAAACTAATCAAGTATAATGATCATTAGGTTAACCAATCAAAACACAAAAATCATTGAAAGGAATCAGAACCAAGGTGAATAGCTTATTGAAATCCTATTTAAACTTAAAGCATAGAAGCTTAACTGATCACTAATTAACAACTAATCACGACTAAACAGTAGAAAAACAATACAAAGCAAACGAAACCCGAAGTGAGCCTGGACTTAAATGAATATTTGTAGCGAAAGTGGTGATAGTCAAATAAGCAAATAGGATCCAGCCATGGAAGCTAACAATTAAACCTAGTTACACCTGAACGTATGCCATGCTTCGAACAACAGATGGATTAAACAGGAGAAATATCTGAAACTAAAAGAGAACCTAAATAAAGGCTGTCATGACAAAAATACACATTCATGCAGAGAGGAAACAAATAAATTAAAATAATAAAAAGAAAGGAAGAAAGGATTTACAACGTTTTAAATTAAGACTACTGGATCAAAACCAAACTTGTCCGAATTCCACTATGGATTTTGACCAACATTAATCGACTATTCTTAACAAGAATAGTCGATTATTGAAGGTTTCAAGTTCTTTGACCAACCACAACCTCCAAAAGACGAAGCATGGAATTAGGGTTTTCTGAGGTTCTGAGATTTGAAATTCGAGCAGGTTGGGGTTGATTTGAGGGGATCTAAAGGTGGTTTAGCGTTCAGACGGGGGCAAGGATAATAGGATGTAAATTTGGAGTGATTTGGGTGAATTAGGTTTTGGCCGGCCTTCTTTGATCTAAAATTTTAGAGGCTCCGTGGGGATTCGAGAGAAGGCGTTTGGAGATTAGTAATGAGGAGATGAAAGGGAATTTGGGGTGTAAATATGGGGTCGATTGGAGCAATGCTGATAGTGGAGATGATTTCTGGCCGGCGGCTCACAGCGAGATGGTGAGGGGATATAAGTTGGCTAGGGTTTGGGCGTGGAGAGGGATGGAGATGAAGTGAATGGGTGTGTAGGGGCGTTTGGATAGTTAAATGGTGAGCAGGCATCAGTTATGAGCCATTGGATGATGAAAATCCAACGTTTGTGATGAGTGGAGGCCAAACGACGTCGTTGTGGGATGAACCGGGTTGGCCAGGTAGGTTTGGACCGGATATTCGTGGATATAGACGAGTATTTGAGGGTTGGTTGGGTTTAATAATTGGGCTAGCTAAGGGTATACGAAAAAAATGGCATAATTTCCAAACTAAAACCTTTTCTTTCTTTTATCATCCTTTTCTTTTCTTTCAAAATTAAAACAACTAAAACGAAACCTTAAAATTGAGTTAATTCAACTAAATAACCCTCATGGTATTTACAAAAATGAGTTAGGTCCCATTTTAAAAGTACAAATGTAAGTAATTTGCAAATTAAATGTAAAAATGCAAAAAAGAGCTATTTTTGTTATTTCCTTTCATTTTTGCAATATTAAATGACTAATTATCTAAAAAAGTAGAAAATTAGTTCCTAAATGCAAATGTATTATTTTTGTATTTTTTTATGAATTATATAAATTAAATATGCGCACAGAAATGCAAATGAACACAAAATCATACAATTAATTCCTAAAAATAAAATAATTAAAAGAATCCTAAATTTAAGAATTCCGTAGGAGTAAGTCATGCGAGGCAAAAATCGCATGCTCACACCTGTATTGTGAGGATACTTTTGGGTTGGGCTGCATTCCGCAGCGGTGATATACTGATTATGATAATGACGTCGATGACCTAAGATTGTATGCCACATGGTGGGTTGTGATTGCTATGATGCCAAGATCCTATTTATGATGCCACAATATGGCTTGATATTACATTTGGGACATAAGGGGCCCCTTTTAGAGTCTGTACACCCCTAGTGAGCGCGAGCACCCATAGTGAAATGAGATATAGCCCGAGGGACTGCTATTGTTCTGTGATATTACCTGAGGGGCTAATTCTGTTATTGTTATTGAGCCCGAGTGGTAGTTCTCGTGTGTTTACCTTTCTAGCTTCTTTTCCTTAAATTGTTTAACTGCTTAAAAGGTGTTTTATAAGATTTCACTATTTAATTGTGTTAATTGATTTTGTTCTGCCTTTTTATAGCTTATTGTTGTGTTTAACGTGATTTTATATCTCTCTGTCTTCATTTATTGTAATTACTCACTGAGTTGGAGTACTCATTTAATTCCCTACATCCCTGTTTGCATACTCGAGTGCTAATGATCCTGCTACTGAGGGTTGACAGTTCCAACAGATCTTCGGAGATCTACTGGGGAACTGCTTGGCGATTCGCAGCCCAGTGCATTCTCCCTTTGTTTTATTTCCTTTTTTACTCAGTTATGTAGTAGTGGAGTAGACTCTCAAATTTGTAATATTGTTCTAGATGCTCATGACGGGTGACACCTCGATGTCGGGCTGTGTTGGTTTTTAATTTCGCAACGTATACTGTTATTTTGGGATTTTATTTCTGTTAAAGACTTGGTATTGATTATTCTAACTGCTTAAAGTGAATTGGAAGTGGTCGGCTGGCGCTGTCTTCACGAGAGGCGCTATCACGACCGAGTTTGGGTTTAGGGTCGTGACAATAATTCTGTTCTTTTCACTTTTATTGTTAAGGCAAAATAAATAGTTTACTAATCGACCGTATACCCAAATCCCTGTTACACACCTCTCTACCACATGCATTTTTTACATATCTAACCTTTGTGGAGTGTGCCTAAGACACACCCTTTTTTCTTACCAAGATTTTCAAAGCATGTGTATGATCACACGCCAATAAGGCCGTGACACGTGTCACCGACTAATAATAAAAAAGATAGCACACAAAACTACAATTATATCCCCTATCTTCTTCATCTTTTCCACTATTACTGCCATCATCAAATATTCATTTTCTTTTGGTGCTCTTTCGATTCCCTTAATTGAAGCAAACGAGGTAGTAACAAAGATTATTTTTAAACTTACCCATTAACAAAATTAAAAAACGTGGTTATCTGGAAAAGCCTGAGCTAAGCTTTAGGGAAAATTTTAAAATTTTCAATCTTTCAGAAATTTAACTTAGCCACCGCAAAGCTCAAGTCTAGAGGAAAGAAGAATCTTCTGTATACAAGTTTAAGCTTAGTTTTAATGGTTGGTGGAGCTACAAATTTTTGAATTCTAATTACAATTTCTCAACAAAAAAAATTCGACAAAGCTAAGGACTAATCATAAGAGAGATATGAGAAATTTTGGTGGACCTACTTGAGAAGAAGTAGATCGAATGGAGAGAAGTGGGTCTATGCATGAAGGAGTAGCCATGGCAGGTTTAGTGATGTTTTTAAACAAGTAAGAAGATGACCTTAATTTAAATTTTTCAAAAATTAAAAAATTGGCATCTGATATAAAAATTCTCATGCTCACGCACTTTATTTGTCGGTAAAATACGCATAGACCATGTGGTAAAAGTGGTATGTCTTAGACACACTATACAAAGGTTGAGTCTGTAAAAGGCTGTCCGTGGTGAAAAGGTGTTAAATGGAGATTTGGTGTAAGGTTAATGGGTAAACTATGTATTTTATCTTTCCAAAATTTATGATTTAGATACTCTTGGCGATCTAGCTATCTATCTAGTATGTTAGAAACCTTTTCAAAAACTTTAGCTTATGTAACGCTGAAGTTTTTACAAATAGATTAAATAACTTCAGCATCTTCTGCTAATGTTTTTGAAAAAGCTTTATGACAAAACTAATGAATCCAGAACAAAAAAATGTCAGCTTTTAGTGCTTAAGTTTTTATAAATAAACTAAATAACTGCTGAAATTTTTGAAAAGCTTATCCAGGACAAAAAAACTTCAGCTTATTTAGTGCTGAAGATTTTATAAATGAACTAAATAACTTCAACATCTTCTGCTGATTATTTTGAAAAAGCTTAATGACAAAACTAATTAATCCAGAACAAAAAACACTTTAGCTTATTTAGTGCAATTACAAACAAAAACTTCAATAAATAGAGAACTAAACTTCAGCTCTATGCTTAAATTCAACAATTACAAACAAAAACATAAGCAAATAGAGAACAAAACTTTAGCTTAAGTTTTTTTTACTCTGAAAGATAAGTTATATTATATAAGCATTAATTAGATGTAACACACATATTTAGTAAATGCATTAGAGGCATCCTTTGTACAAAGGTACTATAATTAGTAGTAGAACTAGGATTAAAACTAGGCAACATAGTAGTAGTAGTAGATGGCACACCCCTAAATAAACTATTAATTTTACACAAAACATGTGAGGCAAAATGTGATTGTGCTGAAGCACTAGTGCTTATCCTGATTAGTCTTCTTTGTAACGAGCCATGTTGCTCTTGTTTATAAGAGGGCATAGAAAAAACTGGTGGTCTCCCAAAAAATAAGCAGTTCTCCTTTGTATGCGTTGCTCCATATGTAGCTAAGCTGTCGGCAACACCCTTTTGCTCTCTATAGATATGATGTAGAGATAGACTATCCAGCTGTCGAAGTAACGACCTGCAGTCATTGATCATGTTAGTATATTGGATTGTAGGTGATTTAAATATACCTATAAGTGCTTGCGCATCTGTTTCAAGATGAGTGGCTTTATCCTCATTTGTGCCGCAATTTTGAGTCCCATGAGAAGCACGAGAAGTTCTGTTTGTTCAGTTGTACCTTCTGGTGCTCGTCCTGTGAAGCCTATAATCTAGTGTCCTTGTTCATTCCTAAATACACCACCAATGCATATTTGTCCTTACTCAAGGAACATGATCCATCAATATTCAATTTATAAGTGTCTCGCTTTGGTGGATGCCATTTTATATAAATAGGTGTTAGGGGGTGTGGTTTTTTTGGAGGATTTACGAGAAAATAATATTCAGCAGTTGTTTAAGAATAAATGAAATAGTAAGAGTACATTTTTTATTTTCTAGTAAGCGTTTATTTCTGACTGTCCAAAGATGCCACAAGGCAAATGGAATTAGTGTTGTATATGTAATATTGTTAGGAGTTGAAGATGACACTGTGTAAACAAGTTGGTGCAACCAGTTAAGAATGATATATTGTGTCATAGAAGTATTGATGGTGTTAACTGAAATTCCTAGAGTTGTCCAGAGCAGTTTAGCCTATGGACATTCCCACAAAATATGGAGAATTATTTCTGGGCATGTGTTACATTTTTGGTATGTGTCTGAATGAAGAATACCTAGCAGTGCAAGATAAGCAGCCGTTGGAAGTCTGTCATGAGACATTAACCATAAGAAGAAATTTATTTTTGGTGGAATATGAAGTTTCCAAATCCACCTGTAGGACTGAGATGTATCTATGGTAGTTGAATTAGTTGTCTTTATTAAAGTATTGTAGATAGATTTAGCTGAAAAAATATCATTAGCAATTACAAACAAAAACTTTAGCAAATAGAGAACAAAACTTCAGCTACTATGCTTAAGTTCAGCAATTACAAACAAAAATTTCAGGGCCGTCTACTACTGAAGTTTTACGTGATTGCTTTTGCTACTTTAGCTCGTATGCTGAAGTTATGCGAAAAAGCGGATACACTTGTAATTTTTTTGCGAAGAAAACATAAATTAAAACGTGATCCGAAAACGGGTATAGATGCATATGCCCGTGTATACTACCATAGCTTTGTCAACTTAATATGAAAGAATAAAAAAATTCATTATTAACATACCATATATCAAGTGATATCTAACATGAAAAAATTACAATGCATATTAATATAGTAAGACAGGAAATCATAATAAATGATATTCCTAACCCCCTAACACAAGGTGGATCTTTTGACTAATAAAATGATAGCCTTAATTCTTTTAGCTAGTTACCATTTTTACCCAATGGTCACATGGAAAAGGCTATAAAATGGTGGTGATTACTGATTAGGTAGATATATCAGTTAAATTAAAAACTTTTATAAAAGCAATGGCAATTTCTAAAAGTACTCTTTTTGTTATTGCTGTTGTGACAACTTTGTTCTCCATAGTTTCGGCTATACCAGGGACTGCATCATTTTACTACAATTTACCATATGTTTGTAAGTTTCTGCTTTTCCTCTCAATTTATTTCTCTCTAAATTCTATTAGACCCAAAAGAAAAGAAAAATTATACAAATGACCTAGCATTTTGTTCAAGGGAGCAACAATTCTGATAACAACATGACAGGAGATTCTAGAATTACTCAAGAAAAATATGAAAATTAAAAAATATGCAGAAGTTAAAAGAAAATTAAAGAAATGAAAACGATGAAAATTAAAAATAGATTGAATTCACTTGTTGAAGTTGAATCATAATAATACCAATTAGCTAACAAAGAACTAATCGCCTTAGATAGACAATTACAACTAAGAAATAAATTGTAAAATCCGACCGCTTTAAAATAACAGATGCTACCAAATTCAAATTATCTCATTCATTTATTTGCTTAATATTAATACAAAATATACTATTTTATATAATTGATCCGAATTTATTTAATACTGAGAAGTAATTATTACTGTTATTATAGCTTCGGTATGCTTCGGAAACACATCCCAAGGCACCCTCGTAGCATCGAGTGATCTACTCGGGGTGGAATTTCAGTGTGGAACATTATTAAAGGTTACATGCACTGGTCCAGTGCCAAAGCCTTGCACTGGCAAGAGTGTTGTGGTAAAAATAGTTAGTACTTGCCCTGGATGTGGTGTTACCATGGATCTCTCTAAAGAAGCATTTGCAATCATTGCTACTCCTGTCACGGTCGATAACATTATTAAGATCGACTACGTCAAGTAAGTAAATATATATATATATATATATATATATATATATATAACAACAACAACCCAGTATGATCCCACTTAGTGGGGTCTAGGGAGGGTAGTATGTACACAGACCTTACCTCTATCATTGGGTAGAGAGGCTGTTTCCAAATAGACCCCCGGCATCCTTCTTTTCATGTCCCACCTTGCTCTTGGGGAGATTCGAACTCACAACCTCTCGGTTGGAAGTGAAGGTTGCTTACTATCAGAGCAACTCTTTGTTATATGTATTATGCTTCCAGGAAATATTCAAATGGCTGTGAAATTATTCGCCTCCATAAAACTTTGCCGGCAGTCATCACGAGTCAATGGAAGCGCACATGAATAATTATATAGCCAAGGCTATAGAAGCAATAATATTTTAGCTTCCCCCACCCCTACCCCCTACTTGTACTGTCACTTTGTGGTCTTTTTCTAATTATTATTAATAAAATAGCTAGTAGTACTATACTTTGCTAAAAAAAAATTATTTAGTTATATGTCATATTTGCCACTGATATTGTTCTATGATTGTCAGAGTGTCATGAGAGGCCATCAGAGATGGCGCATGGAATTTCAACTTATACTGCTAGCATGTCGAAGTATATTCCATAGTGAAATTGATTTACATTAATAACCCACAAATTGATGTATGTACTTGATCACTTGGAATAAAAGTTCATCGTTTCCTTTTTTCTTTGTAGTATGATGGAAACTAATTTGAGTAAGTTTTGTCAAGCGCAAACCAATTTACCGTATAATCATATCATAGGATCTTGATAATCATATATAACAGGTAATCCAAAAGTTCATATTAGAATTTTTTGGTAACTAAAAAATTTATTTACTAGTTGAACTTTAAAGAAAGAAATAAAAACACAAATGAGTACTGAGCACTACTAACTCAGAAATCCTATGTATAGTTATACTACTAGCCTCTTTGCTACACCAGCTCTACTATTACATATGTTAGGATCAAAATAATCAGGTGTCATGCGGAAGTTAGTAAAGCAAATCTTGAACGACTATAAATTCAACAACAAAAGAAAAATATACCAAAAGAGACTCAAATATTTAACGTGGTTCGACCAATTGACCTACATCTACAGCGGAGATGAGCAATCCACTATATAAAAGGAGAGTATAAAATATCGAGAGAACAACCTCACGAAGAGGCAAACACAAGTGACACACTAATACTTGTCCCTTAAAGTTCTCCCCTTAAACATGAGCCTCAAACCCCATATGGCTACATTGTGGATGCTACTGAATGAGAAGGACGGATCTTCAATTTATAGAACTCCAAACCTTTTCCTACAAGAAAAGGGACTAGCTAAATGTGGAAGAGTTATATTTTTCTTCTAGGAAAAGAAAAATCCAATTATAGTAAATATCTTGTCCTTTCCTTCATGAGATATGAAAACTAATTATGATAAGAAAATCTGGACAAATACCTAACAATTCTCCCTCTTGGCCTGAATTTTCTGACAAAATAAACTTGATCCACCTTTTTCACATAAACCTTCAACAGGTCGCATCTTCAAATCCCACCAAAAAGTTTGTCTCAATGTGCATAGCACTCCGGTCAAATTTCTCAGATAAAAATAGTGATTATCGTCAAATAGGTTGCAGATTGAAGTAAACCCGCCAAGATGAACCTATCTTGAGCCTTGCTGTAATACGACTTGTTAGGATCGAAATAGTTAGGTTTTATGCGGGAGTTAGTAAAGCGAATCTTGAACAATGATAAATCCAACAACAAAGGAGAAATATGCAAAAAGAGACACAAACATTTAACATGGTTCTTGGTTGATAGGTGAGATTTTGATAATGGAATTCCGAAAGTGGCAGTAGGTTCGTTATGTCATATGTGATGTGTGCGCAAAATTTCAGATTTTTCGGACGAGGTTTGATAGACTTTTTGATCAAAAGCAAAATTCAGAAGTTTTTAGAATATTAGGCTGCATCGGATGTTATTTGGTTGATTCGATGTTGTTTTGGGTATTTCGAAGATTGATATTAGTTTGGGTGGTAGAATGTGACTTGTTTATACTTTTGGTTGAGGTCCCAGGGGCCTTGGGGTGATTTCAGATGGTTGACAGGAAGTTGGAGTTGGAAAGTTGCAGCTGAAGCTGTTGAAGTCTGTCATAACTGCACATGCGGCTTAGGTACCGCAGGTAAGGGACCGCAGAAGAGGAAGGATAGCTTCAGATACGGAAGTTGGTGTGACAGAATGAGTGCATGTGCGGATGATTTGGTCCCCCCTGCAAGACCGCAAGTACGGAAGGTGAGGCGCAGGTCCGGACTTCTAGTTTTAAGTGAAAACCGCAGGTACGGTGCTTTGGTTGCAGATACGGTACGGCATGTGCGGTATAGGGACTGCAGGTGCATAAAGCCTAGGTCAGAAAGTATATATTTGGTCCTTCATAATTTTTAGTCTTTCTTCACCATTTTATGTCGGCTTGGAGCTTTTTGGAAGATTTTGAAGAGGGAATTCATGGGAGCTTTGTTGAGGTAAGATTGTTGAAGCTAAAACTCATTTCTATGGTGTTATTTCACGGATTAGGCTTGTAATTTATGGAAAATTAGTGGTTGATATTGAAGAAACTAGGGCTTGTAGTTGGAGATCTAAAATTAGGGATTTGAGGGGTCATTTGTAGTTGAATTTTTTAAAATTTGGTATGTATGGACTCGTTAAAAGATAAGAAGTTTATTAATGTAATTTTTATGGAATTTTGAGACGTGGGACCGAGGGTCAGGTTTGGTCTATTTCAGGATATGTGTTGTAATTTGATAATTTTCGCATGGGCTTCATTCCCTTAGCATATTTTGATGTCATGATTTTGATTTTGGATAGATTCGACGCTAGTTGAGGACGAGACGAGAGACAAAGGCATCCATGCTAGAGTTTGGACCGCATAGAGGTAAGTAATGATTGTAAGTCATGTCCTGAGGGTATGAAACCACGGGTTTTACATCGTTGTGCTACTTCGAGATGACTCACACGCTAGATGACGAGCGTGAGGTCATGCACTATTGGTTATTGAGACTTAGACTGTCCCATATAACTGTTAAACTGCGTATTTGATTGAAAACTATTTGTTATCATTATGTTTGGACTGAATACCATATTTGGCCTCATGCCAACAGTTTTGTACCTTTAGGCGATTTTTACTACTGTTCCTTACTGTTTTGATTTCATATTTATACTTAGTCATGCTGTATCCTAATGTGTTCATAACTCAGCTATATTTTCTCCATCATATTTTACTATTGCGCGGGTGGCTTGAGAGATTTTTGATTGAGTGAAGCTGAGTGCCAGTGTTGTGAGAATATTATAGGATCGGGCTGCGCACTGCAATAATGTTGAAGTGATTCATGATTATGAGGCCGAGGGCCTTATTTGTCATGCCATAATGTGGCTTGTTATGAGGCCGAGTACCTATTGATTATGCCACAGAGATTAAATTAATTTAAGCTTGATCCGTTAATCTAAATCATTCTAAAATCTATGAGATCTAAACCTTATTTCAAACCTTAGGCCTGATGAGAGACCTACAAGGCTGCAACGTTGTTAGCTTCACAATAAACTCTGCTCAGGCCCAAGAGAGGGGCCCAAACCTTGATGAAATGCTCACAAGCTGGAGGCCAAAGGTTTGCCTATCGAACTCATGCAAAAACAGGAATGGTATTTGGATTTTAGAAAACATTACACTAACTTAACTGCCAATTCATACAGACAGAGTTTTATGCAAGGTAGATCTTCATTTAAAAGAAACAACTACAATTAGAGCTCCAAATGTCAAAGATTAACAATGCAGAATGTATTAGGTTATTAAACCTCTACCAATCTTGACACATATTACTAATCATGCTGATTTTCAACAAGACAAACCTTTGCGTTTGTTTAGTTTAAAATCAGAATAGTAAAGTAGGCATGGTTACTGTTATTCATCTAACGCCAACCAACAAATCAAATTGTCCTATTGGCCATTGCCAAATACAGACCAAGGCATCTCTTCCAACTAATGACCAATTTCGTACAAAGCTGATATCAAACTATCAAAGAAATTTGGTTCTAACCTATGATATCTTATTCATGAATCGCATACTTAATCACCACCATTTTAAAGCTAAATATTACAACTAAAAAAAGAAAGAGAAATGACATTCCATAACTGATAAAATTACTTTCATTATATTTCCAAACTCAAACTTTAAGTTACACTTAAGTGACATCCATGATGTTTAAAAATACCTGGAAATTTGAAAAGAAAAGAAGTAAGGAAACAACAAAGATCAGCAATAGGGAGTTCAAATATAAAGAAGCAACAACAGAGTCAGCTAAAGCCAGATTCAACAATTAAGCAGTGAAACTAGCTCCAAAAGGCTCAATGGAACAGTTAACAAACAACAGAACTTGAACCAACACTTTCTAAACCCCAAATTCAATCCATTTCAACCCCAGAAAAAGAAGCAGTGATTTTTCAGAAGTTTTTAAGGAATTTAACTACTGAAAGGATAAAAAAATTTCAATTTTTCAAATTTTTGAACCACTCTTTAGTCATTTTCAAACTTCAGATTTATCTCCCATATTTTCTCTGACTTGAAAGCCAAGTTATCATACCTTTATAGACAATGCTCTAGAGCAGCCTTAAGAAAATTAGGTTTGCACTTTACCTTCTGAAAATTTAATTTTAGCCTAAGTGCCCTTAGTCAATTTTTGCTTTGGCTCAAATACCCTTAGTTTAATTATCAAATTTTTAAACAACTGTTTGGGTCATCACTTATTATGACAACCCGACCCGTCGTACGTGATTTACCGCTTCGTTTTCCCCGTTTCCAGATTCTATATGCTTCATTATCCGTATCTTATGTGGTCGAGTTGGTTCGGAGAGGTTTTGGTATGAAATGAGATACTTAGTCTCTTTAAGAAATATTTAGTTTGGAAAAGTCAACCGGATGTGGACTTATGAGTTAGACGGTTCAAACCGCAATTTCCGGTAATTCGGTTAGCTTCGGGGGATGATTTGTGACTTAGGAGCGCGACCGGAATTTATTTTAAGGTCCGGAGTAGAATTAGGCTTGAATTAGCGAAGTTAATATTTTGGCGAATTCCAGTTTATAGTTGAGATTTTGATTCAATGATTAGAATGAAATTCCGAGAGTTGCTTTAGCATCGTTAGATGATTTGGGATGTGCGTGCAAAATTTTAGATTTTTCGGACGTCATTTGGTTAGATTTTTGATCGAAAGCATAATTTAAGAGTTTTTGGAGTCCTTAGGCTTGAATCGTATGTTAAATTGGTGAATTGATGTTGTTTTGAGCATTCCGAAGTTTTGACTTAGTTTGAATGATGTCATGGGATGTGTTGGTATAATTAGTTTGAAGTTCCGGGAGTTCCAGGTGGGTTTTAGGATGTTTTAGTGCGAAAATCATAGTTGTAGCAAGTCTAGATGGATTGTAGGCCTCGAAACTCACCCACGCGGTCCGAACAAAAAGAAGTGCACCCACGGTGAGTGCTGCGCGGACCGAACCAAAGTCTGTGTGGCCACAGTGGGTGTCGTGCGGACCGCAAAAAAGTGTGTGCGGCCGCAGTGAAGAATCTTCCCACTGATCCGACTTCAGAAGCTGATATATTTTGATAAATGAGGGATGCTGAGATGATTCAAAAATGAACTTGTAGCTCTTTGAATCTAGCTTTCAAAAATATATTATAATAGGTATTTGCACATCCGTATGAAAAGTTATGGCCAAAATACCAAAGCCTGTAATTTTGGAGAACTATGTGCGACCGCGGTCATTTTTGCGCGGACCGCGCTGGTTTTGCGCGACCGCGGTCGATTTTGTGAGTCTGCAGAGATGGAAATCTGAGGGGTTACTATATAAATACGAGACTTTGGGTTTTATTTGATATTTTAACCTAGAGAGCTCGGATTTCGGCGATTTTTCGAAGGTTTTTCAAGGAATTCATCGAGGTAAGTGATTCTAACTTAGATTTGGCTAGAGTACATGAATCTATCATTGAATTTATCATTAAATTCGTGATTTGGGAAGAAATTCATTGAATCTTTTAAAAATGTAAAAGGATGATTTGATGGACCAAATGGTGTCGGAATTGGATAATTTTCGCATGTTTAGACTCATGGCAAGATAAGGAATCCATTGATGTAAAATTTTCTTCAATTTGAGAAGTGAGCACGGGGCTCAGGTTTTGCTAATTTCAAGATTTCTGCTTTTTTCGATTGTTTTCGATTAGGTATTATTACATTAGCATATTGTGATGTATTCATTGTGGTTTCGATCAGTTTCGACATGCGAGGAGGTTGATTCCAGAGGCAAGGGCATAGCGAACTAGGATTTTGACCGGCTGGAGGTGAGTAATGCTTGTAAATTATATCACGAGGGTTTGAAACCCCAGATTTGCATATCGTAGTGCTATATTGAGGTGAGACACGCGCTCAATGGCAGGCGAGGGGTCATTTACTTTGGGGATTGTGACTTGATCCGTCCCGTTTGATGTTTTACTGTGTATTTGACTGAGCTCTTTTGTTTACCATTATAATTTGAGGCTTATTGCCATGTTTTGGGATTAATGCCGATTATTTGAATCCTTTGGGGATTGTTATCACTGTTACCTCACTATTTTGATACGTTATTTGAACTCAATCCTAATAATTATACTGCTTTTCAAACTCAAGTATTTTAATTAAATTTTATATTTAAGTAATATTTTTTACTGTTGTTTAGGCTGAGCGCTATTAGTTTATTGATGCTCCAGGGGCTAATGGTGTTTCTGGACTGAGTGAGGTTGAGGGCTTGAGATACATTTATATGCCACGAGGTGGCTTGAGTGATGTAAGGAGGCTTTCAGGCCTCAAGTGTTATGTGAGGAGTATTTTAGGCCTCGAGTGTGATGTGAGAAAGCATTCAGGCCTTATGTTGATATAGTACTTGGGCCGTAAGGGGCCCCTCCGGAGTTTGCACACCCACAGTGAGCGCGAGTACCCATGATATTTGAGACCGTTGTAACAAAGACACTGTATGATGCAATTTGGTCAGGTAACAATGACTGATCCGGATTAACACCATGCGCTCATGTAATAATGGCTGACCAGGAACTAATTTGTGCCCGAGGGGCTGGTACTATACTATGTGATTGATCGAGGGGCGAGGTTTATATGTTCATTTTGCATACTTACTTGTTTAACTATGGTATTGTGCCCGAGGGGCGGATTTCTATGCATAGCGGAACTAATTGTTTTGAAATTATGTCGCAACTATTGAAAAGATCATTTTCAAAAGAGGTTTAAAACTGAGCGAAGATATTCACGAAAGATTTCACAAATTTCACTATTTTTCTCAGAAAATTATACCTGGCTTCTATAGAACATGTTGTTTACATTACGTGATTTCTTCCTGCTAGGTTATTATTTACTTTTATTACTCTTTGAGTTGGAGAACTCACTTTACTCCCTGCACCTCGTGTGCAGATGCAGGTATCTATTCACCGGTAGCGGGTTTGGGCTGATCACAGGCAGATTCATATGAGTTAAGGAGGTGATTGTCAGCGTTCACAGTACCATGCTTCCCTATTGTTCATTATTCCTGTTTTGTATACATATTTAGACCTTGTATTGGATTTACATTCTGATAGATGCTCGTGACTTGTGACACCCCAATTAGGGTTGTGTTGGGTTATTACTGCTAATTAATATTTTTCCGTCATATATGAGCTGCTTATTCATGTTTAATCTATTTTGCAAAGATGAGTTGGGTTAGTTGGCTGGCCTCACCTTTACGAGAAGTATCATCACGACCGGCCCGGTTTGGGATCGTGACAAGATGGTATCATAGCCTAGGTTACTAGGTCTCACGAGTCATGAGCAGGTTTAGTAGATCTCGTGGATCGGTACAGAGACGTTTGTATTTATCCTTGAGATGTGAGTGAAGTGAACTTCATGTTGCGATATGAGTATAGACTCAGGAAGACTAAGTAACTGTGTAATGTGTATGACGGTTGAAGGTAAATGAAAATGTTGTATAGAGGCGAAGTAGGTGAGTTATTTCCTGCGAAGCATTCTGGAGTGGTGTGATCTGTATATGTATGTTAGAAGATCTCATGTGTAATTGAAGGGTATGTGTTGCAATTTGAATTTTCGAAGTTTCTTAAGAGAGCCCACTCTCTTAAGAAGGCAAGATTTGTAGAAGATTAACAGGACTAGATGATCTGTGTTTTCACAACGGCTAAATAATTTGAGTTTTATCTCAGCATGGTATTGTGGCATTATTAGAGTAAAAGTGTTTTGAGTTAGTGAGCGTATCTTGATCTATGGCTTCGAGCCATGTGGGGGTAGTCGGCTATGGGAAGTTGATTACATGGTTGGGTGTTATGTTAGTTCAAGTTTGGGGGCATGCGAGTGAAATAGCTATGGCTAGAGTAAAGGAAAGTTTGACAAGGTTTTATTATGCTTCATAGAGTATGAGAATCACAGAATGTCAAGAGTGTTATGGCTAAAGGATGCTCAGCATAGATAGCAGGAAGTTTCTTGGTTATATTGGGATAAGGATATCATTTTGCGATATCAGAGTGCTAATGAGGCACGAGTGGTTTGTCCATCAGGTTAGGTGATTTGTAGTTTGAATAAGAGTGAATGACTTTCGAGAATGGTTCTAATGTGTCTTAGATTCTACAGGATGTTAGAATATACGCTTAACGCTGGGGGGGGGGGTGAATAGCGTTATAATAAAAAACAGCGTAAACTTGCGGAATTTAAAAATTGCAGGAATGAAATAAGTGCAATAAGTAAATAATAAGGAACGAACGCACCGATGTTATCCTGGTTCACCACAACCCGTGGCTAGTCCAGTCCCTGAGAGACTCTCTCGAGATATCCACTAACTTCGTTAAGCTTACGGGTGCTTAACAAACCGTTACAAACTGAGAACTTGAGTCACACAAGCCTCAACAACCTTTGCTCGAAGATACCACACTTCAAGACTTCAACCAAAGGAATCACAACGTTCCTTGTTACAATACAAGGGATTAACACTTCCGTTCAAGTGTATAAAAACACTTTGCACTCAAAACAAGACTCTCCTCAAGAGTAGATATGAGTAAAATAAATACGCTCAAGAACGCAACAACTTTCGTCAAGAATTTGGCTCTCAAAAACTTATGTAATGAATAGAAAATGATGAATAAGAGAGTATGCAAGCTTTAGCAATAATATGATCAGTTGTTGTACTTAAAAGACTGATTTTAAGATGTATTTATAGTGTTGAAAACATGCACAACCGTTGCCTAATTGCCAATTAAGAATTGCTGATTTTGTGCTAAAACAATCGATTGTCTAAGTTGCATAATCGATTGTTTTCCAATCGTCCAAAAATCATTCCCAGATTTTACTCATAATAATCGATTATCTGGCAACGTTCAAAAAATCCTTTTCAGATTTTACTTAAAACAATCAATTATCAAAATCATATAATCGATTACTTGGCAACGTTCAAAAATTCATATTCAGATTTTACTTAGGATAATCGATTATCAGAATCATTCAATCGATTACCAGTTAGAGTTTGAAAATATTTTGGCAACAGTAATTTACATAATCGATTCTGCTATATGTATAATCGATTATATTACAGTCTTGAAAAATCGAATAGACACTGCCTCAACACAATCGATTGTCATAAGGTGCACAATCGATTATTTTGTAGCTTTGAAAAATCTGATGGACACTGCCTCAACACAATCGATTATCATAAGGTACACAATCGATTGTCTTGCAGCTTTGAAAAATCTGATGGACACTGCCTCAACACAATCGATTATCATAAGGTACACAATCGATTGTCTTGCAACTGCCTTAACATAATCGATTATCATAAGTACATAATCGATTATCTTTGTCCAGATTTTAGAGGCATGTTTAAAAATCATTTTGGTTAAAATAAATATGCATGATTTAAAATCTTTTTGCTTTAAATTAAATATGCATGATTTGATAAAAATGATTTTACGAGAGAAGCCAAGTCTTGAGTCAATTGTCGGATCAAGATCACAACTAAAGAAAGACTCGTGTATAACTTTATTTCTTTGCTTAATCTTGATCTTTGTTTGTCTTGTGCTTGAATCTCATTATGTATCAATTGCGCGCTTGTGCTTGGACCTCGTCATATGTCAATTGCGCATCGTTTGTCATTTATCAAAACCTACAAATATGAACACACGTTTAGTTTAGTGCCTTGTGAGAACGTGTTTCAAAAATTTTCCCCTTTTTGATAATGGCAAACATTAATCGGGATATGCATATTAGATAATTCATAATGACAATCCAAGACAAGTAAATAGATATGCAATAAGACAAGTAAATAGATATGCAATTTATTCCCCCTCAATATATGAATTCCCCCTCAATTTATGCCAATAAATATTAAGTGCATAGCCCTTATTCTTCCCCCTTTTGACATTTGCAAAAAAGAATAAGCAAATAACTTGTTTATTGATTAACTAGAATTGCAATTTCATAAAAGGAATAATAAAACAAATAATGTCAACATAATCAATTAGTGATACTTGATAATCGATTATATATTAAAGAGAAATCGATTATTCTGAGAGACTTTTTGAAGCTTAGATTGATTGTGAAGTGAGGAAGATGATCCTATTTATAGAGTGGAAAATAAGAGAGCATTTACTGGGAAAAGCTGCAATTTTAGAGATTTCAAAGAGTCAGAAACGGAAAAAAAAGAAAATTTGCACTGACCGTTACACAATCGATTATGGAATCGAAATAATCGATTATTATGGAGTTTTTGACTTGCACTCGGAAATGACAAAAAAAAATCGATTGCAGGAGCCAAACGGTAACAAAGATTTGAATTTACTGACAGAGGATAATCGATTGTTGAATTATGGTAATCGATTATTCTGACACAGTGTGCATAGTGATTTTCTGACTTGGGAAATAATCGATTATACCTTTGAGATAATCGATTATATTAGGAAGGGCAGTAATGAATAGCCGAGACGGTAATCGGTTATATAGTTAAAAAATTGATTATTGTCACAATTAACATCAAAAACCTGCAAAGCAAAAATGGTTAAACAATATCTTGTTTTTCCGGCATAATAAACATAAAAACGTAAATAATCGATTAGTGATACTTGCTAATCGATTTTCCGGCACAGTAACCATGATAATCGATTGTTGACTAAAAAATCGATTATTCTACACCATTGCCTTATAATTCCCCCTGCCTTTGGGGCGATACCTGCAAAAGAGAATTAGACGTCTCCAACGCTCAAGTTAGTAATTGTGGAAAAAGGTGCAATACATGACTTAGATCAATTTTGAGTCAAGCATTCCGAGTTCACTACGAATTCGGAAAAGGACTCTTTCTCTAACGGCCTTGTGAGGATGTCGGCCAATTGAGAACGTGATCTCTTAAGAAGTGTGTCCTAAGGTGTTCTTAAGAGTGTTTCGTGTACTTACCTGTTGTTCAATGTCGCCAATTACCTGGTCGAGAGGATGGTCTTTGATTGTCCTCCACGCGTTAGGCAGTTTCGTTTCTTTCTCCAGTTGGGGCGCTGCTTCCGATAATTGTTCCAAGGTTTCATTTTGAATTTCCTTTGGATTTTCCTCTTGTACTTTGTCTTGAGGACTTATTGAGTTTAAAATACCTGCAAGATCAAAACCAGAATCCTTTCTCGCCAAGCGAGCATTATTTTCGGAAAACACAATATGAGGGGATTCCTCCACAGTTTCGGTTCTATTGTTGAATACTCTATATGCTTTGCTACGTGAAAAGTAACCAATAAAAATTCCTTCATCGGATTTTGCATCAAATTTTCCCAAATTATCTTTTCCATTATTATGAATAAAACATTTACAACCGAATACTCTAAGATGGGAGATATTTGGTTTCCTTCCCTTGTAGAGTTCATAGGGAGTTTTCATGAGTATTGGCCTTATGACTACTCTGTTTAAAACGTAGCATGCGGTACTCACGGCATCCGCCCAAAAATGTTTGGGAATAGCCTCATCGAGCATGGTTCTAGCCATCTCTTCGAGACACCTATTTTTCCTTTCCACCACTCCATTTTGTTGTGGTGTACGTGGAGCAAAGAAGGTGTACTCGATACCGAGTTCGTCACAAAATTCCGCGAAGAGATTGTGATCGAACTCTTCCCCATGATCACTTCTTATTGAAGTGACGGTTGTGTCCTTTTCATTTTGAACACGTTTAAGAAAGCATTTAAAATTATGAAAAGCCTCACTTTTGTGAGCAAGAAATAGTGTCCATGTAAATCTAGAATAATCATCAACAATACCAAAAGCATAACGATTTCTACCAAGAATTTCAATGCGAGATGGTCCAAAGAGATCCATGTGGAGAAGTTGCAAAGGTCTAGTAGTTGAAACAATATTTTTCGATTTAAAAGATGCTTTTGTTTGCTTCCCTTTTTGACAAGAATCACAGATAGAGTCTTTTTCAAATTTCAAATTTGGAAGACCAGTAACTGAATTTTGTGAAACTAATTTGTTTAAAAGATGCATGTTGATGTGAGCTACTCTACGATACCATAACCACATATCATCTTCTTTGCTCATAAGACAATTCACATATTCAGATGAAGAATTTTCGAGATCAACCATATAGATGTTATCCATTCTAAAACCACGAAGAATAATTTTAAAATCGCTACGGAGAAAAACTAAGCATTCATCCGAATCAAATAAAACAAGATTTCCCTTGTCACATAATTGACTTATGCTCAAGAGATTATGTTTTAGACCTTTAACTAGCAAAATATGCTTAATGGAAGAAGGTTCATCCTTACCGACCGATCCAATGCCGATAATTTTTCCCTTGTTGTTATCTCCAAAAATAACGCTTCCTCCTTCCTTGTGTTCTAGTTGAAGGAACTTGGATTCGTCTCCGGTCATGTGTTTGGAGCATCCACTATCAAGGTACCAAAGTACACTTGATCCCTTCAAACATACCTACAAGACAAATTAATGAGTCTTTGGTACCCAAGCTGTTTTGGGTCCTTGAGAGTTAGGTGTAACATGCTGTTGTGCTTGACATGCAGTTAAGTGTCTATTCTAGTGAAACAAGCAGGAGCAATATGTCCAATTCGATTGCAATAATGGCAAATGACATTAGGATTATGCATTCGTCTAGGTTGATAGTAGTTGGACGGACGAAATTTGTTTACTCTATTTTCGACAATATGACTATTGCGCATTTCATGAAAATCATTTCTCCTACTATTTGTTCTAGGATATGCAGCATTTCTAGAATAGTTATTTCTAGGTTGAAAGCCATTTCTAGGTGTCCTGAAAAGTTCAAAGTTTCTTCTAGTGTTTGGTCTAGGATATGCATCATTTCTAGAATAGTTATTTCTAGGTTGAAGGCCATTTCTAGGTGTCCTAAAATGTTCAAAGTTTCTTCTAGTGTTTTGTCTAGCATGCATGTTGATTCTAGGATTGTTATCTCTAGGATGAACATTTGTTTTATTTATCCTAGGTTGAGCCTTAGGTGGTTGGGGTTTGGCTTCAACTTTTTCTTTAGGCTCGTTTTTAAAACCTATCCCATGTTTGGTCGATTTCAAATTAACAAGAACTTCATTCAAATTTTTATGAGAAGAATTGAACTTATCTAGGGTGCCCTTAAGTCTTTCTACCTCAATTTTTTAGATGCATGCAAGAAATACAATTTTTACTAGAGCTCTCGGGTTTGTCGGCGCTTCTCTTGCCGAAAAAATTGTTTTCTTCTTTCAACTTCTCATTTTCCAAAATCAATTTTTCCAAATCTTTTTCTTTCAAAGAGAGTTGTCTTTCAAAATCTTTTTCTTTCAAAGAAGCATTTTCCTTAGTGTTTTTAACAGTTTTGGAAGCTTTAATGAATTCACTATAAAACTCATCAAAGGCATTTTGCATTTCCTCAAGAGAATAGAAGTTTTTGGAAGAAATTTGACATACCTCTTCTTGATTGTCTTCGTGATGCCATAAGACAAAGATTTGCGGTTTCGTCTTCTTCTTCCTCACTTGACTCGTCTCCGGAGTCGCCTCCCCAAGATATGTATGCTCATTGTTTCTTGAAGGGTTTCTTCTCCTTTTTGACATTTGGGCAATTCGATTTAATGTGCCCGATTTCTCCGCATCCATTGCACTTTACTTGATCTCTTTGTTGTTTGCCTTTTCGTTCATACTCTTTTCGCATGAACTTTTGAAATCTCTTAATAATGAGTCCGAACTCGTTATCTCCGTCCTCATCATTTTGAGGTTGACTTGTGCTTGCCTTGAGGGCGATTCTTTGTTTCCTTTGATCATTAACAAGAGGGTTAAGTATAGTAGATTCATAAGTTTTAAGATTACCTCTTAATCCGTCGATGGTGACATTTGAAATGCCAATAGACTCTTGAATCGCGTCGGCCTTGGAGCGCCATTCCGGAGTGAGACTTCGGAGAATTTTTCGGACAAGTTCCTTATCCGTGAAGGTCTTCTTAAGAGCATGTAAGTCATTAACGATTTTTGATAATCGTTCGAACATGTCATCTACCCTTTCACCTTCCTTCATGTGAAACAGTTCATATGCATGGGTTAGAAAATCAACTTTAGCCTCTCTTACCTGGTCCGTACCTTCGTACGTGATTTTCAGCTTATCCCACATTTGCTTCGCCGTTGTGCAACATGATATTTTTCTGTAATCATCAGCATTTATAGCACAATACAATAAGTTGATGGCATTAGCGTTGTTCTGCACTTTTCGGATATCATCCGCATCGTATTCATCTTCGGATTTTGGAACCCATTCATTTTCAACCTTTTTGGTTGGAATTTGTTCTCCCTTCATTATAACCTTCCACAGATGAAAATTATTCGATTGAATGAATATTCTCATCCTCTCCTTCCAGTAAGTATAGTTTGTGCCATCGAATAGTGGTGGTCGGGTGGAGCATTGTCCTTCACCTATTCCTGCAAAAGAATCACGAGTAGAAGCCATGGATTGTTTCTCTCAAACGGTTAAGTTTTTCAGAGAGTTGGGCTCTGATTCCAATTGTTAGACTATACGCTTAACGCTAGAGGGGGGGTGAATAGCGTTATAATAAAAAACAACGTAAACTTGCGGAATTTAAAAATTGCAGGAATGAAATAAGTGCGATAAGTAAATAATAAGGAACGAACGCACCGATGTTATCCTGGTTCACCACAACCCGTGGCTAGTCCAATCCCCGAGAGACTCTCTCGAGATTTCCACTAACTTCGTTAAGCTTACAGGTGCTTAACAAACCGTTACAAACTGAGAACTTGAGTCACACAAGCCTCAACAACCTTTGCTCGAAGATACCACACTTCAAGACTTCAACCAAAGGAATCACAACGTTCCTTCTTACAATACAAGGGATTAACACTTCCCTTCAAGTGTATAAAAACACTTTGCACTCAAAACAAGACTCTCCTCAAGAATAGATATGAGTAAAATAAATACGTTCAAGAACGCAACAACTTTCGTCAAGAATTTGGCTCTCAAAAACTTATGTAATGAATAGAAAATGATGAATAAGAGAGTATGCAAGATTTAGCAATAATATGATCAGTTGTTGTACTTAAAAGACTGATTTTAAGATGTATTTATAGTGTTGAAAACGTGCACAACCGTTGCCTAATTGCCAATTAAGAATTGCTGATTTTGTGCTAAAACAATCGATTGTCTAAGTTGCATAATCGGTTTTTTTTCCAATCATCCAAAAATCATTCCCAGATTTTACGCATAATAATCGATTATCTAAATCGTATAATCGATTATCAGAATCATACAATCGATTACCAGACAGAGTTTGAAAATATTTTGGCAACGGTCATTTACATAATCGATTATGCTATATGTATAATCGATTATATTACAGTCTTGAAAAATCGAATAGACACTGCCTCAACACAATCGATTGTCATAAGGTGCACAATCGATTATTTTGTAGCTTTGAAAATCTGATGGACACTGGCTCAACACAATCGATTATCATAAGGTACACAATCGATTGTCTTGCAGCTTTGAAAAATCTGATGGACACTGCCTCAACACAATCGATTATCATAAGGTACACAATCGATTGTCTTGCAGCTGCCTTAACATAATCGATTATCATAAGTACATAATCGATTATCTTTGTCCAGATTTTAGAGGCATGTTTAAAAATCATTTTAGTTAAAATAAATATGCATGATTTAAAATCATTTTGCTTTAAATTAAATATGCATGATTTGATAAAAATGACTTTACGAGAGAAGCAAAGTCTTGAGTCAATTGTCGGATCAAGATCACAATTAAAGAACGACTCATGTATAACTTTGTTTCTTTGCTTAATCTTGATCTTTGTTTGTCTTGTGCTTGAATCTCGTTATGTATCAATTGCGCGCTTGTGCTTGGACCTCGTCATATGTCAATTGCGCATCGTTTGTCATTTATCAAAACCTACAAATATGAACACACGTCTAGTTTAGTGCCTTGTGAGAACGTGTTTCAACACAGGAAACAATCGGGCATCTTAAGGTTGTGTATGTGGTTGGAGACTGTGTTTTCATTGGAAAAGGTGGAGACTTGTGGCATTTTATGATTTATTTATGGGCATCTATGTATCGGTATCTTGAAATTAAAGGTAATGGATTCAGAAGTCACATGAAGATCTTCAGAATAAAGTATCCTTGAATATGGTGTTTCTGGGGATGTTGAGAGAGTATTTAGCGGCTTATGGGTTTTAGATAGTGTGGTCTTGTGCTTGGGTCTCGGGTAGTGAGCCTGGGTTGAGAGATTGTGGTATGAAACAAGAGGGGATATCAAGTTGAAAAGGAATTAGAAGGAGATCTAGAAAGATGAAATATCTTGATGGTAGACCGAATAGGTATGGGAAGGATATTATTTTCTTCTAGTTGGGATCAATAGAAGTTCTTGACTAGTTGAGTGAATTAGTGTTCGTGGTTCGAAAGAGAGATGCAGTTCTCATGTTATCCTAGGATGGCGTGGTATATGCGATATGTTGTGGAGGATTGGGATTTACATGTGTAAGGTTTCGGTTCGATTTCGAATGGAAAGTCATGAAATTCGTAGGCAGCAGAGGCAGTTGTACATGATTAGAGAAACGAACTTAAGGTGATTAGAGTGAATGATCTTCAGAGGATTAAGAAAATGGTATTGCTAATCCTAGTGATTTTATGAGGGTATATTTTTCAGACAAAGAGCAATGTGATTAAGTTGATAGGACTTTGGTAGTACTGCGGGCTTTCTTGTTAGATCGACGTGGGATTTGAGATCAAGTATGGTGATTTATGTGCTACATGGAGATGGAGACCGGAAGTTCTCATTTTTGGTATATGTTGTGGTGGTAGATCATGTGCATTGGCACTGTTTGGCGACTATTGAGATTTGAAGACCCGAGTGGATCTTCTATTGCTTGGTATGTTGGAGATTGGATAAGATATTGGGGTTAGACTAGTTGTCTCCGTGTTAGATTATTCTGGACTATTACGCCTATGTTATGCCGGAAATGCCACTGGTTGAGTGGCGAGGTGCGTAGGAGTATGTCCTGGTAAAGTGGTTTTATATTTCGAAGACCCAGTGGATGACTAGGAAGGAATATCTCTCTTACTTAGGCCCTTGTGATGAGTGTTAGCGCTGAGGCCTTGGTGTTGATTCAGTTCAGGCATATCGGTTATGTCCTATCGAGTTACGTGGTGTATGTATTTATTTCACCGTGGGTGTAATGATTTGCTTTGGTTCCAGATATCAAATTGTGCGTGGCTGTCAATTTTTAACATAGTGACTTGAGGTACTTCATGTGTACTAGTGTTTGGATAGGATTGAGCATTGTAGCGAGGCTACGCGGAGCTATGACCTTTCGAGGTAGATTCATTATTTTATTCCTATGATGTGAGACGGTGTCTCAGTTTGGTGTGGTGATGGTACTGATGAGCTTGAGGTACGACTCTTTCGTTCGGAACATTTCATGATTTAAGTAGGTCCATACCGTTTCTTATTAGTGCACGAATCACGCAAGTCCTGGCTTAGGACTATATTGATGTGTTATGTCACCAGAGTGGTGCGTTGGATTCGAAGTGATTGTTGGGGCCATTAATGAATGCGAACAGATTTGATTTCAGCTGGTTGGAGGGATAATATTGAGGTTCGACTCGGAAATCTGCTGTGGTATTAGCCAAGAAGGGAAGTGACTTCATGAATGGTATGTTTTATTTATCGTTGGCAGCATATGAAAGTGTTGGAATAAGACCTTAGTTGATAGGAGGTTTTCTACCAGTGTTCAGGTGTTGTGTCCAGCTGCTGTGAGTAGAAGTTATCGTTTCGAGTGTTTGAGTTATGTAGTATATCATATGATTGCACCTGAGGTTGCAGGTATGGGTTATTATAGCTGGTTCGGGCTTATTCTGAGTATAGATGTGAGGTTCTGATCTTGTGTATGATTTCGGAAAGTGCAATGTGGTTCTATGGTTTATAGACTAGATGGGTTGTGAAATTTCAGCTATGTTGTGTTATCGGACCTATGCGAGATAGGGTGATCTGGGATCACCCCGGGTATATGCATGGTAAAGCTATTCAGCTATTGGTTGGCTTCTAGAACAACTCTGGGTACGCTCGAGGATGAGTGTTTGTTTAAGTTGGGGAAGATGTGACGACCGGACCCATTGTCACGTGTTTTACCGCTTTGTTTTCACTATTTCCAGATTCTTTGTGCTTCATTATCCGTATCTTCTGTGCTCGAGTTGGTCCGGAGAGGTTTTGGTAGGAAATGAGACACTTAGTCTCTTTAAGAAAGGTTTAGTTTGGAAAAGTCAATCGGATGTGGACATATGAGCTAGTGGGTTCGGATGTGATTTCCGGTAATTTGATTAGCTTCGGGGGATGATTTGTGAATTAGGAGCGCGATCGAAATTTATTTTGGAGGTCGGAGTAGAATTAGGCTTGAATTGGCGAAGTTAGTATTTTGGCAAATTCCGGTTGATAGGTGAGATTTTGATCCGAGGATCGGAATGGAATTCCAAGAGTTGTTGTAGCTTAGTTAGGTGATTTGGGATATGCGTCCAAAAGTTTAGATTTTTCGGATGTCATTTGGTTGGACTTTTGATCGAAAGCGCAATTTAAGAGTTTTTGGAGTTCGTAGGCTTGAATCCTATGTTAAATTGGTGAATTGATGTTGTTGTGAGCATTCCGAAGTTTTGAACAGGTTTGAACGATGTCATGGGATGTGTTGGTATAATTAGTTTGAAGTTCCGGGAGTTCCAGGTAGGTTCCAGGCTGTTTTAGTGCGAAAATCATAGCTGTAGCAGGTCTACACGGGTTGCAGGCGTCGGAACTCACCCACGCGGTCCGCACAAATATAAGTGCGTCCGCGGTGAGTGTGCTGTACGGACCGCACAAAAGCGTGTGCGGGTTCGGTAGGTGTTGTGCGGACCGTACAAAAGTGTGCGGCTACGGTGAAAAATCTTCTCATTGATCCGACTTCAGAAGCTCATATCTTTTGATAGATAAGGAAAGTTGAGATGATTAAAAAATAACGTTGTAGCTCTTTGAATATACTTTTTAAAAAATATATAATAATAGGTATTTGGACATCAATAGAAAAAGTGATGGCCAAAATACTAGAGCCTGTAATTTTGGAGAACTCTATGCGGTCGCGGTCATTTTTGCGCGGACCGCGCTAGTTTTTGCGTGGTCGCGGTCGATTTTGTGTGGCCGCGGAGATGGAAATCGGAGGGGAAACTATATAAATACGAGGTTTTGGGTTTTATTTGATATTTTGACCTAGAGAGCTCGGATTTTTGCAATTTTTCGAAGGTTTTTCAAGGAATTCATCGGGGTAAGTGATTCTAACTTAGATTTGGCTAGAGTACATGAATCTATCATTGAATTAATCATTTAATTCGTGATTTGAGATGAAATTTGGGAAGAAATTTGTGGAATCTTTCAAAAATATAAAATGATAATTTGACGGACCAAATGGTGTCGGAATTGGATAATTTTCTCATGGTTAGACTCGTGGCAACATAAGGAATCCATTGATGTAACTTTCTGGAATTTGAGAAGTGGGCTCGGGGCTCGGGTTTTGCTAATTTCGAGATTTTTGCTATTTTTTGATTGTTTTCGATTGGGTATTATTTCATTAGCATATTGTGATGTTTTCGTTGTGGTTTCGATTAGATTCGACGTGCGAGGAGGTCGATTTGAGAGGCCAGGGCGTAGCGAGCTAGGAATTTGGTCGGCTTGAGGTGAGTAATGCTTGTAAACGATATCCTGAGGGTTTGAAACCCTAGATTTGCACATTGTAGTGCTATAGTCAGGTGAAGCACACGCTCAATGGCGGGCGCGGGGTCATTTACTATTGGGATTGTTACTTGGTTCGTCTCGTTTGATATTTTACTGCGTATTTGACTGAGTTGTTTTGTTTATCATTATGATTTGGGGCTTATTGCCATGTTTTGGGCTTAATGCCAATTATTTGAATCCTTCGTGGATTTTTATCGCTGTTGCCTCTCAATTTTGATACGTTATTTGAACTCAATCTTGAAAAATATACTATTTTGCAAACTCAACCGTGTTAATTAAATTTTGAGATTTAAATGATACTTTTCACTGTTGTTTTGGCTGAGCACTATTATTTTATTGATGCCCCAAGGGCTTATGGTATTTCTGGACTGAGTGAGGCCGAGGGCCTGAAATACATTTATATGCCACGAGGTGGCTTTTAGGCCTTGAGTGTTTTGTAAGGAGGCTTTCAAGCCTCAAGTGTGTTGTGAGAAGGCTTTCAAGCCTTATGTTTATATAGCGCTTGGGCCGTAAGGGGCCCCTCCGGAGTCTGCACACCCACAGTGAGCGGAGGTCCCCATGAGATTTAAGACAGTGGTAACAATGACACTGTATGATGCAATTTGGTTAGGTAACAATGACTGACCAGGATTAACACCATGCGGTCAGGTAACAATGGGTGACCAGGAACTAATTTGTGCCCGAAGGGCTGGTACTATTCTATGTGATTGCCCGATGTGCGAGGTTTATGTGTTCATTTTACATACTTACTTGTTTAACTGTGGTATTGTGCCCGAGGGGAAGATTTCTGTGCATAGCGGCACTAATTATTTTGAAATTATTCACAACTATGGAAAAGATCATTTCCAAAAGAGGTTTAAAACTAAGCCAAGATATTCTCGAAAGATTTCACAGATTTTTCTATTTTTCTCAAAACATTGTACCCGACTTCTATACAACATGTTGGTTGCCTTACATGATTTCTTACTGCTCAGTTATTATTTACTTTTATTACTCACTTAGTTGGAGTATTCACTTTTTTCCCTGCACCTCGTGTGAAGATGCAGGTATTTATTCACCCGGCAGCGGCAAAGGCCGATCACAGGCAGATTCATATGAGTTAATGAGGTGACTTTCAGCGTTTACATCACCATGTTTCCCTCTTGTTCATTATTCATGTTTTGTATACATATTTAGACCTTTTAGTGGATTTACATTCTAATAGATGCTCGTAACTTGTGACACTCCGATTAGGGCTGTGTTGGGTTGTATTACTGCTAATTAATATTTTTTAGTCATATCTGAGCTGTTTATTCATGTTTAATCTATTTTGCAAAGACGAGTTGGGGCTATTTGGCTAGCCTCGTCTTCACAAGAGGCGCCATCACGACCAGGACGGCTTGGGGTCGTGACACTTATTTTCTTATTCATTCTGTGCTTTCGAGATCTTGAAAAACTCCTTTATATTCGCCTCGATTTGTTTGGACGGTCCGGGCACGTAGCCGGAAAGCTTAAATGTGAAATTTTGTAAAAAATACTAAATTTTTGATATTAGAAAAAATAAATTAAACTTCGGCCAGCATTTTGGGCAAACGAACCCGAACCCGTGATTGGACGGTAGCAAAGGGTCCGTAGGAAAATATGAGACTTGGACGTATGATCGGAATTGACTTCTGAGGTCCTAAGCCCGAGAAAAACTTTTTTGAGTAAAATTATTTTTCTGGAATTATTATGGAAAATTGAAACAAAAATTTATTAGAAGGTGTTGTTATCGAGCCCGTATTTTTGTTCCGGTGTCCGGTATAGGTCTCATATATTATTTAAGATGTTTCTTAAATTTTTGGTTGAAATTGGACGTCATTTTATGTGTTTCTAACTTAAAACTCTAAATTTGAAAGTTTATGGAGTTTGAAGATAAACTAGTGATTTTGAGGTTTGATTCGTTATTTTTGATGTTATTTTGGCAACTTGATCACACGATTAAGTACGTAGGATGTCGTTGAGTTAGTTCATGTGTTTGGTTAGGAGCCCCGAGGGCTCGGGAGTGTTTCAGAGGTGTTTCGGGGTGGTTTCAAACTTAGGAAAAATGGATTTTGGCTCCAGCAGTTGCTGGTCCATTTGTTCTTCGCGTTCGCGACGCCTCTTCCACATTTGCGAAGCTCTATGTTTTTCCTTCATCGCATTCGTACCCCTGCCCTCGCATTTGCATAGAGTTATATGACCCCGGGAACTTAGCCCTCTTTTCTTCTTCGCGTTCACATACATCCTTTCACGATCGTGTAGCTTTGCATCTCCTTTCATCGCGTTCTCGTGAAGTATCACGCGTTCACATTGAGCAACTTCTAAACCCCCGTCTTTTTATTCTATGCATTCGCAATACCCTTTCCATGATCGCGATGGCCTGTAAGTTCTACCATCCGTGAACACGACCTTCGTGTTACGAATGTGAAGGGCAATTTTGCCAAGTTATAATTTTTAATTCCAGAACAATAGTTAGGGGATTTTTCACAAGTTTTCACAATCTCTTTGATCTCCAAGGCCCTTAGGCTTCCATTGGAGCTTCCTTTCACCAAAACTTCGTGGGTTAGTAATCTTTAACTCGTTTCCTTTATTTTTCATCATTATCTAATAAATTCCTAAGCCTAAACCGTGTAATTAAGGGTAGAAATTGGGGCATTTGGGCAGAATTAAGGCGTTTTGAATTTTCTTTATTTAGACCTAGTTTTGGGGTTGAATTTGAAAAAGAAATTATATATTCAGGCTCGTCGGTGAATGAGGGATTTGATTTTTGTCCGAACCTCCGGTTTTGACCAAGCGGGCCTTGGGTCGATTTTTGGGATTTTGGGAAGAATGATCGGGAAGTTGTAATTGAACATAGAAATTGGTTTGTTTAGCTCTTATTGATGTTATGAAGTCATTTATGTATATATTTGATTGATTGGAGCCGAATTCGAGAGGAAAGGTAGTTATTGAGGATTGAATTGGCCGTGGAAGTTTGAGGTAAGTGTTTGGTCTAACCCTATCTTGAGGGACTAGGAGTTGAGTCTTACTTGCTAAATTGATGGTTTAGCAAGTAAATGACACATCATATGTTTTAAATTGATGGTTCTTGACATTGAGTAGAGATTTAGTCTACACTATGGACCTTATTTATGCTTGAGTACTGGTATCTAATTGAGCCGATTAAGAGTTGAGCTAGGTTTTGGTTATAGCTATTTCTCCCTTGGGGGGATGGTTATTTTGACATTGTTGTTCCCTTGCCAGGAAGTTATTATTATATTGCTTTGTTTCTCTTGCTAGGAAGTTATTATTATATTGCTTTGTTTTCCTTGTCGAAATTTTATTTGTCTTGAGATATTTATTGAAATGGGAACAGGTGGTATGCCTACCGCGAGATATTGATTGGAATAGAAGCGGGTGGTACACTCACCACGAGATATTGATTGAAATTGGAGCAGGTGGTACGCCTACCATGAGATATTGATTGAAATGGGAGCGGTAGGCATGCCTACCACGAGATATTGATTGAAATAGGAGCGGGTGGTATGCCTACCACGAGATATAATTGAAATTGGAGCGAGTGGTACGCCTACCACGGAAACATTGAGAAATAGGATCGGGTTGCAAGCCTGCAACGAGATGTGTACTGATAGTGAATTCTGCTTTTATTTCCCTTATTCGTGTTATATTTAATTTATTGATGTTACTTATTGTTCTTCTAAATTTCTGTACTATCTTTAATTCCTGAAGCATGTTCCCCTTCAATCTAAAAGGTTATTCTTGTTATTTTCCACTATAGAAATATATATAACTACACAGGTTTATGTGGTAGTCACGTCTAGCTTCGTCACTACTTCGCCGGGCTAGGCTAGGCACTTACCAACACATGAGGTTGGTTGTGCCGATACTACTCTATGTGCTTTTCTTGCGCATATCCAGGTGTCAGAGCAGCTTATGGTGCACAACACTAGTCAGGGAGCCGACCTTCAGTCCACTAGATTCCGAGGTAGCCTTGCTGGCGTCCGCATGCCCGTCGTCTCTTCTATCTTTTATTTTAGTCTGTTATCTCATGTATTTCGTGACAAACATTTATATTTTCTTTCAAATGGTTGTATTTAGCACCCTTAGTAGTTCGTGAGTACGTGACACCAGTTCTTGGGTAGAGGTTTGCGTTGGTTTTCCGCATTGTTGTTCAGATTCCTTAATTGAAGACTTCTGCTTATTTACTTTATTCCGTTGATTTCATGATATTAGTGATAGTGGTTAAAAGAAGTAAATTGATTAATGCTCAAGGTATTAAAGGTTTGGCTTTCCTAGCTCTCATCACTACACGCCATCATGACTCCCGCGGTTGGGAAATCTGGGTCGTGACAAGTTGGTATTAGAAGTCTAGGTTAAATAGGTCTCACGACTCACATACAAGCTTGGTAGAGTCTGAGGGATTGGTACAGAGACGCCTGTATTTATCCCCAGAGGCTACAGAGTTAGGAAACTTTCAAATCTATTCTTTCTTGTCATGCATTCGTTTCTAAATGCTAATTGGATTTCTACTCTGTTCTTTCACAAATAGCGAGAACATGTGCTTTCTCATCATCTGATCAGCAGTCCGAGCTCTAGGTAGCTCCTTCTATGGGCAGAGGGTGAGTCCGAGGCCGTGCTAGAGGCCGAGGTAGGGGCGGAGATCATCCTTGAGCAGCAACACCAGTGGCAGAGCCTCAGGTTGACTTCAACGAGGAGGTTCCGGTGCCAGCCCTAGCAGTTCTGGTGGGCCCAACTCAAGTCCTAGAGGGGTTTATTGCTACCCCGGTTCTTTAAGACGCTCTGGTTTGATTGGTGGGTCTCATTGAGTGTGTTATCCAAGCAGGTTCGCTTCCAGTAGCACCCGCCATCTCTTAGGCTGGAGGAGGGGCCCAGACTCCTACTACTCGTACTCTGGAGCAGGTAGATCCCCAGTTTCAAACTCTAGTAGTTCAGCTAGTTGGAGTAGCTTAGTCGGGTGTGGTTGCCTAGGCCGGTGATGGAGTAGTTATGTCTGCCGATGCTTTATGGAGATTGGATAGGTTCACTAAGCGTTTCACTACTACCTTCAGCGGTCCATCTACCGAGGATCCTCAAAAGTATTTGGACAGCTCCCACGAGGTTCTTTAGAACATGGGTATTGTTGAGACCAATAGGGTTGATTTTGCTAAATTCCGGTTGTATGGATCCGCCAAGACTTGGTGGAGGGATTATTTTATAGATAGACCAGCAGGATCTACATCCTTGATCTGCGAGTAGTTCACACATATATTTCTATAGAAGTTTATCCCTATCACACAATGATAGGCCTATCGGCGACAGTTCGAGCGTCTCTATTAGGGATCCAAGACGGTCACCCAGTACAAGACAGGGTTTATTGAGTTGTCACGCCATGCTATTGTTATACTCCCCACTGAGAGGGAGAGAGTGAGATAGTTTATTGATGGAATCATTTAGCCTATTCATCTCCTGATGGCTAGAGAGGCTGGGAGTGAGATATCCTTTAGGAGGCGGCCAATGTGGCCTGGAGGATCGAGATGGTATTGTCACAGGGGGTGGACATAGGGTAGACAAGAGACCCTGTAAGTCAGGCCGATTTTGTGGTGCCTCGTTTGGAGGCAGAGATTCGTATGATAGGGGCCAGCCTTCTAGGCCTTTCCAGTCAGCCCTCCGGGTTTCTTACGGTGCTTCCGGTAGCTGTGATCCTCAAACACAGTATCCCGATCAACAGTCCTTCAGTGCACCACCAATACATATTAGTGCACCACCGTTTTAGAGTTTCCAGGGTCGTCAGCCACAGCAGCCGAGGGCATGTTTTACTTGTGGCGACATGAGGCACATTGCTAGCTATTGCCTTTATCTGCCAGGTGGCTCTCAGCATCAAAGTTCTCGTGCCATGGTTCAGGCACCAGGTATTCCACAGCTCGTCCACCCAGCTAGAGGTAGGGGTAGAGGGGCTAGAGGTGGAGGTAGAGGTCATAGAGGTGGAGCTCAGACCGCCAGAGGTGGAGGCCAACAGGCAGCAGGCTGACCAAGAGAGGTAGACCAAAGTGGTAGGGCCCAGCCCCAATGTTATGCTCTTCAGACCAAGCCCGAGGCAGAGGCTTTAGAAGTGGTTATTACAGGTACGGTTCTGGTTTGTGATAGAGATGCTTCAGTGTTGTTTGATCCAGGGTCCACGTATTCGTATGTGTCATCCTATTTTTCCCCGTATTTGGTCATGACTAGTGATGCATTTGGTATTCCTATCTAAGTGTCTACGCCATTGGGTGATTCTTATCGTGGTTAATTGAGTCCATCATTCGTGTGTTGTGGTGATTAGGGGGTCTTGAGACTCGTGTAGATTTGTTGCTTTTAGACATGGTGGATTTTGATATTATATTGGGAATAGACTGGTTATCACCTTGTAACGCTATCTTGGACTGGCATGCCAAGACTGTGACCTTATCTTTACTAGGCGTGCCTTGTTTAGAGTAGAGAGGTACTCCTAGTCATTCTACCTGTCGTGTTATCTCGTATGTGAAGGCTCGCCGTATGGTCGAGAATGGGTGTTTGGACTATTTAGCCTATGTTCGTGACTCCAGTGCTGAGGTTCCCTCTATTGATTTTGTGCCTTTTGTTTGCAAGTTCCCTGATGTCTTTCCAGCAGACTTGCCGGGTATGCCGCCCGACAGGGATATTAACTTTTGCATTGATGTTGCTCTAGGCACTCAGCCCATTTCTATCCTGCCATATCGTATGGCCCTGCTAAAGTTGAAAGAGTTAGAGGATCAATTGTAGGACTTGATGGAGAAGGGTTTCATTAGAACCGGTGTATCACCTTGGGGTGCGCCAGTGTTGTTCGTTAAGAAGAAGGATGGTTTGATGAGAATGTGCATTGATTACCGGTAGTTGAACAAGGTAACAATCAAGAATAAATATCTGCTACTTAGGATTGATGATTTGTTCGATCAACTTCAAGGTGCCAAGGTATTTTCCAAGATTGACTTGAGATTTGGATACCATCAGTTGAAGATTAGGGATTCCGATGTCCCTAAGATAGCTTTCCGCACTCGATACGGGCATTATGAGTTCTTGGTTATATCATTCGGGCTGACAAATGCCCCAACAACTTTTATGGACTTGATGAACTGAGTGTTAGGCCATATTTAGATTCATTTGTGATAGTATTCATTGATGATATGTTGATATATTCCTGGCCAGGAGGAGCACGAACAACACCTTAGAGTGGTTCATTAGACTCTGAGGGACAGTCAGTTACATGTTATGTTCTCGAAGTGTTAATTCAGGTTGAGTTTAGTTGTATTTCTAGGTCATGTTGTATCACTAGAGGAGAATCTTAGCAGCTCGGCTTGATGGATGCATGAACTTTACCTTATTGGTAAGGGTTCGATTCCATATCTTGTTATCCCCTCATCTATTCTTCTTTCCCAGACCCCACTTTGTGGGACTATACTGGGTAGTAGTAGTTGTTGTTGTTGTTATTGTTGTTATTGTATCACCAGAGGGTATTCAAGAGGACCAAAAGAAGATTGAGGCTGTCAAGAACTGGCCTAGACCAACATCAGCTACAGAGATTCGGAGTTTCTTGGGGTTGGAATGCTACTATCGACAGCTCGTGGAGAGGTTTTCATCTATTACAGCCCCGATGACCAGATTGACCTAGAAGGGTGCCCAACTAAGATGGACGGATGAGTCTGAGGCGAACTTTCAGAAGATTGAGATAGCTATGACTACAGTACTAGTGTTGGTTTTGCCCACGAGTTTAGGGCCTTATACAATTTATTGTGATACATCCCGTATTGGGCTTGGTGCAGTGTTGATGCAGGATGGCAAGTTCATTGTCTATGTTTCGAGGCAATTGAAAATTCATGAGAAGAACTATCTAATGCATGATTTGGAGCTGGAAGCCTTTGTTCACACTTTGAAGATTTGGAGGCACTATTTGTATGGTGTGGCATGTGAGGTGTTCACCGACCACAAGAGTCTTCAGTACTTGATTAAGCAAAAGAAGTTGAATTTGAGGAGGACAAGGTGGTTGGAGTTGCTGAAAGATTATGATATCACTATCTTATATCACCTGGGGAAGTCCAATGTGGTGGCCGATGCTTTGTGCAGGAAGTCAGCAAGTATGGGCAGTCTTGCTAATATTCCAGTCAGTGAGAGGGTTCTTGCTTTGGATGTTCAGGATTTGGCCAATCGATTTCTAAGGTTGGATATTTTTGAGCCTAGTCGAGTATTAGCTTGCACGGTCGCTTGTTCTTCATTATTGGAGTGTATCCATGATCAATAGTTTGATGATCCCCATTTGTGTGTACTTAGAGACACGGTGCATCGAGGATGTGCCAAGCATATTACATTAGATGCTGATAGAGTCTTGAGATCGCATGGGCGAGTTTGTGTTCCCAATGTGGATGGGCTTCGAGAGTTGTTTTTAGAGGAGGCCTTTAGTTCCCAGTACTTTATTCATACAGGCGCCGCGAAGATGTATCAGGATTTACAGTAGCATTATTGATGGCGTAGAATGAAGAAGTATATCATAGCATATGTGGCTCGTTGTTTGAATTGTCAGCAGTTTAAGTACGACAATTATAGTCATGGTGGTTTGTTTCAGACGATCGAGCTTCCCGGGTAAAAGTGGGAGCGGATCACTATGGATTATGTTACTGGACTTCCGCTGACTCGGAAAAAGTTCAATGCGATACGGGTTATTGTTGATAGGCTGACCAAGTTAACGCATCTCATTCATGTGGCAGTCTCCTGTTCTTCTGAGTGGTTGGCATAGATCTATATTCGAGAGATTGTTCGCCTCCATGGTGCAAAACATATCTATCATTTTGGACCGGGGTACGCAATTTACCCCGTGCTTCTGGAGGGAAGTTCAGCGAGAGTTAGGCATATGGGTCGAGTTGAGCACATCATTTCATCTCCAGATGGACGGTCAATCCGAGCGCACTATTCAGATTTTAGAAGATATGCTCCAAGGTTGTGTTATTGACTTTGGAGGTCTGTGGGATCAGTTTTTGCCCTTTGCGGAGTTTTCCTACAACAACAACTACTAGTCGAGCATCCAGATGGCTCCTTATGAAGCCTTATATGTTAAGCGGTGTCGGTCTTCGGTTTGATGGTTTGAGCTGGGAGAGGCTCGGTTGTTGGGTACGGATTTGGTTCAGGAGGCCTTGGAAAAGGTTAGGATCATTCAGGATAGGCTTCGTTCAGCTCAGTCGAGGCAGAAAAGCTATGCAGATTGCAAGGTTAGGGATGTTGTTTTCATGGTTGGTGAGCGGGTATTGCTCCGAGTGTCTCCTATGAAGGGCAATATGAGATTTTGAAAGAAGGTCAAGCTTAGTCCTAGGCTCAATGCTCCGTTTGATATTCTTTACTAAGTGGGAGAGGTGGCTTATAGACTTGCATTGCCGCCTAGCTTATTAGTCGTACATCCAGTTTTTCATGTGTCCATGCTCTAGAGGTGTCACGGCGATCCAGCCCACGTGCTAGATTTCAACATTGTTTGGTTTGACAAGGAATTGTCTTATGAAGAGAAGCCAGTCGCTATTCTAGACCAGAAGGTTTGTCAGTTGAGATCCAAGAGTTTCCCTTCTATTCGTGTTCAGTGGAGAGGTTAGCTTCCCGAGGCATCGACCTGGGAGTCCAAGCCCAATATACGAAGCCATTATCCTCATCTATTCCCCGACTTAGGTACTTCCTTCTTTTGTCCATTCGAGGACGAACACTTGTTTTAGAGGTGGAGAATGTGAAGACCCAAAGGGTCATCACCTATTTTCATATTCATTTTGTGCTTCCGAGGCTTTGAAAAACTCATTTATAGTCGCTTCAATTTGCGTGCACAGTCCAGACGCGTAGCCGAAAAGCTTAAATGTGAAATATTTTGAAAAATGGTAAATTTTGATATTAAAATGAATAAATTTGACTTCAGTCAGCATTTTGGGAAAACGGACGTGGGCCCGTGATTGGACGGCCCCGAAGGGTTTGTAGGAAAATATGGAACTCGGGCGCATGCATGGAATTGAATTTCGAGGACCCAAGCCCGAGAAATGACAATTTGAGTAAAATTATTTTTCTTGAATTATTATGGAAAATTGAAATGAAAATTTATTATAACGTGTTGGTATCGGGCCCATATTTTGGTTTCGGCACCCGGTACAGGTCTCATATGTGATTTATGATATTTCTGCAAAGTTTTGGTGAAATTGGACGTCATTTGACGTGTTTCGGACTTAAAACTCTAAATTTCAATGTTTATGAAGTTTGAAGTAAAACTAGTGATTTTGAGGTTTGATTTGTTGTTTTTGATGTTATTTTGGTGACTTGATCGCACGATTAAGTTTGTAGGATGTCGTTGAGTTAGTTCATGTGTTTAGTTAGGAGCCCGGAGGTCTCGGGAGTGTTTCAGAGGTGTTTCAGGGTGATTTTAAACTTAGAAGAATTTGCAGATTTTGGCTTCAGCAAGTGCAGGTCCATTTGTTCTTCTCGTTCGCGACACCTCTTCCGCGTTTGCAAAGATCTAAGCTTTTCCTTCATCACGTTCGCACCCTTGCCATCACGTTCGCATCGATTTATATGGACTTGGGGGACTTAGCCCTTGTTTCCTCTTCGCGTTCGCATACATCCTTTCACGATCGCGTAGCTTTGCAACTCCTTTCATCGCATTTGTGTGAACTCTCACGCATTCGCATAGAGCAACTTTTGAACCCCCATTTTTTTATTCAAAGCGTTCGCGATACCCGTTCCATGATCGCGATGGCCTGTAAGTTCTACCCTCCGCGAACGCGACCTGCCTGTCGCGAACGTGAAGGGCAATTTTGCCAAGTTATAATTTTTAATTCCAGAACAGTAGCTACGGGACTTTTCACAAGTTTTCACAAGCTCTTTGTTCTCCAAGGTCTTAAGGCGTCCATTGAAGATTGCTTTCACCAAAACTTCATGGGTTAGTAATCCTTAAATCGTTTCCTTCATTTTTCATCATTATCTAATGAATTCCTTAGCCTAAAACATGTAACTAAGGGTAAAACTGGGGCATTTGGGTAGAATTAGGGTTTTTTGAACTTTTTTCTTTATTTAGACCTAGTTTGGGGTCAAATTTGAAAAATAAATTATATATTCGGGCTTGCGGGTGAATGAGGGATTTGATTTTAGTCTGAACCTCGGGTTTTGACCAAGCGGGCCCAAGGTCGATTTTTGGGATTTTGGGAAGAATGATTGAGAAGTTGTAATTAAACATAGGAATTGGTTTGTTTAGCTCTTATTGATGTTATGAAGTCGTTTATGATAGATTTGATTGATTTGGAGCCGAATTCGAGAGGAAACGCAGTTATTGAGGATTGAATTGGCCGTGGAAGTTTGAGGTAAGTGTTTGGTCTAACTCTAGCTTGAGGGACTATGAGTTGAGTCTTAGTTGATAATTGCTCTTTGTTAAGTACGACGTATAGGCATGGTGACGAGTATCTATATGTTGATGTCAAGCATGACCTTGAGTCGTAAATTGATAGTTGTTGTGTTATTAAATGACACATCTGATGTTTTTAATTGATGATTCTTGATATTGAGTAGAGATTTAGTCTATACTCGTGGACCTTATTTATGCTTGAGTACTGGTGTCTAATCGAGCTGAGTAGGAGTTGAGCTAGGTTTTGGTTATAGCTAATTCTCCCTTGCCGGGATGGTTATTTTGACATTGTTGTTCCCTTTCGGGAAGTTATATTATTTTGTTTCCTTGCGGGGAAGTTATTATTATATTTCTTTGTTTTCCTAGCCGGAATCTTATTGTGAATTGAGATATTGATTGTAATGGCAGCGGGTGGTACACCTACCATGAGATATTGATTTAAATTGGAGTGGGTGGTACGCCTACCGCGAGATATTGATTGAAATAGGAGCGGGTGGTATGACTACCATGAGATATAGATTGAGGTGGGAGCAGGTGGTACGCTTACCACACGATATTGATTGAAATGGCAGCGGGAGGTATGCCTACAATGAGATATTGATTGAAATGGGAACGACTGGTACATCTACTTTGAGATATAATTGAAATAGGAGTGGGTGGTACGCCTACCACGAAAATATTGAGATATGGGATCGGATTTCATGCCTGCAACGAGATGTGTACTGACAGTGAAATGTGCTTTTATTTCCGTTATTAGTGTTAGATTTAATTTATTGATGTTCCTTCTTGTTCTTCTAAATTTTTCAACTATCTGTTATCCCCAAGCACGTTCTCCTTCAATTTAAAAGGTTATTCTTTTTATTTTCTGCTATATATATATATATATATATATATATATATATATATATATATATATATATATATATATATATATATATATATAACTGCACAGGTTTATGTTGTAGTCCTCTCTAGCCTCATCTCTACTTCGCCGAGGTTAGGCTAGGCACTTACCAGCACACGGGGTCCGTTGTGCTGATACTACACTATATGTTCTTCTTGCACAAATCCAGGTGTTGGAGCAGCTTACGGTGCTCACCAGTAGTCAGGGAGTCGACCTTCAGTCCACGAGACTACCAGGTAGCCTTGCTGGTGTCCACATGCTCGACGTCTCTTCTATCTTTTATTTTAGTCTGTTATCTCATGTATTTCGAGACAAACAGTTATGTTTATTTTCAAACGGTTGTATTTAGCACTCTTAGTAGTTCGTGAGTACGTGACACTAGTTCTTGGGTGGAGGTTTGCGTTGATTTTCCGCATTGTTGTTCATATTCGTTAATTCAAGACTTTCACTTATTTACTTTATTCCGATGTTTTCATGATATTACTGATATTTGTTAAATGAAGTAATTTGGTTAATGCTAAAGGTAGTTAAGGGTTGGCTTGTCTAGCTCTCATCAGTAGGCGCCATCATGATTCTCAAGGGTGGAAAATCCGGATCGTGACAACAGATTCTCTACCCAGCTTCCTAGAAGCTTTCTGTTCTGTTAGATACAGATTCTCTTATCTAAATTTTCAAAATTACCCCCACAAACCCATGAAAGTACCCAGAGAAACCAAACGGGTATGGGTTAAGTTGACCTAGTGTTTCAATTCGAAATTTGGTCTAGTCCCTTTCCCTTTTGACCGAAGTGCATTTCTATAATTCAAACAGAATGCTCTAGAGAGTAGACAAGCGGACTGCCAGTGAGAACAGATACACTTTTCGACTAAATGCTCTTAATATGGCCCCAAACTTAAAAAAGGAAATTTTGAAAAGCTAAACTAACGAATCTAAATGAATTAAAGGGAAAACAATAATTAACTCTTAAACTGAACTAAGAAGAACACATGTAAAGATGATTTTGAGAAAACGGAAGGAAAGAAGAAAAATAGAAGAAGAACACAAGCAATGGAAAAGAAAAAGCGGGGAATACCTACCAAAATTGAACGGACAACCGTCTTGAACCAATCTTAAGGATTCTTCAACTTTTTAGCCGAAATAGACCTTAATCGAATGTTCTTGACTGAAAACATGCGATTAGAGTCCAATTCAACCTTAAATTCTCAATCGCCTTGCCGATTTAATTTTTTGGATTTACGGTTAGTACTTTGATATAAAATTCGATAAACTCTAGCAAGATTCGAGGGAAAAGAGTCGTGAATTTGGAAAGAGGTGAGTGATGGGGTCTAGGGGTGTTACTTTGGTGGTGTTTGGAGCTGACACTACCATCGAAGGAGGGGAATTTTAGGGCGGCACTAGCATTTGGGGTTTGAATCTCTAAGAGAGAGGGTGAGAGAGACGCTGAAGGAGTGGGTGGGCTTGTTAGGACACTCTTATATTGAACCATGCTCACTTTCGGACCGTTCGATCAAAGAAGATCAACGGTCTGGATCTCCTATTATTGAAATGGGGTTGTTTGGCTCACTTGTGTTATGAATCAAAATAGCCGTGATTCCACATTTGGGCTTTTGGAAAATTACATATGGAACCCTGGCTGAAATAGAGCATGTGACATGTGCGTGACAGAGACAAAGGAAATCAGGAGATAAATTGTATGTTCGCTGCATTCTAGAGTTAGGTTGAATTATATAGAAATTTCCCCTCTCTGGTCTCTATCTCCCTCAAATATTTCTCTCTGTGGCTCTGTCTACTCATCCCCTTTCTTTCTGTTATTATCCTTAGTCATTGTTACTTTATAGTATAATTCCTTTGTTATCAGTATCAATATATCAATCTGTTATTTCTGTATTTAAGTGTGGATATTGGATTCCTAACACCATGAATGTATTTATATGTCTTTTTTAATTAATATAATTTATGTATTCAGATGTATTATATATTTTCTATGAAGATTGTATGTTTTTGAGTAATTTTCGGTTGAGAATCTCCTTTTATAACTGAAAATACAAAATTTGTGTGTTATAATTAAGTTTGTTGAGTTATATTAAAAGTCTATTATGTTAATCGATTCACTTTCCATTTAAAAACAGTGCAGCCCCTTATTTCACGCCGTGAATACAGTCGAATACAATAATTATCCAGCTGTAATCACATGTTTCACGCCATGAATACAGTCGAATATACTCGAATATAACAAATGATTAGTTGGACTTCCCTGAGTCACGCCTACTTTTGCTACTGTATTCATGAATACATTAGCTTAAATACATCTAATACATACATCTTATAACAACTGAAAACGTATCTACAAAATCCGTAATATAGCAAATAGTATCTATAGATAACTAATTACTACTAAAAGATAGTGCTTTATGAAAATTTCTCTATTTTGTTTTAGCAAGTATATTTAGATTATAAATAATTATATACGATTAGACAAGTACTATCAAGCCTAATGTTGCGTCTAGTATTTCAGATGGTTAAAAAAGGGGATGTTTGGGGAGCTCACAAGGAAAAGGAGCCTATCCGTAATAACTATGATCTTAAGGAACCTATTTGTAAGAAATATGATCTTTAGGAGCCAATTTTAATAAGTATGATCTTTAGGGAGCTCAAGTGAAATTATCCATCAAATTTGTAGAAGATGATGCTACTCAAATGCTGACGAAATACCAACAAGGAAAAAAGAGAAAAATATATTATACTATTGTTGGCAAAGAACTCGCCACATAGAACTACTTTCTGCTATTTCATCCATTAAAACGAGAGAGAGAGAGAGAGAGAGAGAGAGAGAGAGAGAGAGAGAGAAATAGAGAGAGAGATGATGCTTCAAGCAAAGATACCCATTATCAATGGAGGGCTCAAGTTTAAGGAAAAGACTTTAACTTTTTCTGAATTTCATAATTCAGCTGTCAAAAAGTAAGTTTTTCTTTAAAGCTATTATTCAAGATCAATCTTTTTATTTTTATTTTTATGTTTGACAAGTAATATTGGTTTTAATTTTTGTGGGTGGTTTCCAATTTTGCTTATTATTTACCTAACTACCTGTTTTCAGTGTTATATCTTTTGTCTATTAGAGCAATTTCAGTTTTTAAATTGTTCATAAAAAGTATTTATTTGCTTAATTATTCAATTTTACAGATTGTCTTTATATGTAAAACTCTAATAAGGTTTAGTCTTGATTGAAAATTTGTGATGACGTGGCCCTTAATCATTCATTTTAAATTGTATGTATATGTAAATATTTGAATTTGAGATGTTCTGATGTGGTAAGCTTGCTGAAACTTCAGTGTGTGAGGGTTTCATTATTAGAATAATTAATAATGAGAAATTTAAAAATTTGCAGAATTTAAGTTCTGAAAATTATATAAAGGTAAAACATGGATTCTGTATTTTGAGTAAGTAGTATTGTGTTATGATGTTACTGCAATTAATTTAATGCATTATCGCTGATGTTTCATTTTCTTTTTGGCAAACTGTGTAGTATTTTGTTATGAAAAACAGGCATAACTCTTTCCGCGGTAGTGTCGCCTTTCTGTTATTCAGCATTCCACTCAATATTCTACTGATAGAACGGTGAACGTTAAAATCACATGACTATTCGGTTTTTCTCCCTTTAAACAATATTGCCAAAGGCTCATTTAAGACACACTTAAGCCCTGAAAATCAGAAAAGCTCAGGGAGAGCACTTCGCGTCGCTTATGCTGCGATTCAGTGTAGGCAAGCACACGCTTAGCTTCAGTTTAGGCAAGGCACTAAAGGGTGCGCTTCATTTCCCAGGAGTTCTATCACATGACTATTCTGTTTTTCTCCTTTTAAAGAAGCGTTTTTTGTCAGGTTTGAATATGGGGGTATGCACAACACTGGCTTGGCTTCATCAAGAACCAGGAGTCCAGCAATTCGCGTCCTGGCAAATCCTAATGTATGCATTATGAAGGCTCTTCCACGTATGTAATACTAGTACTAGTATAATAGGTTTGAATTGCTCGAATATTTTTAACTAATGAAAAAAAATAATGTTTTTATGTCTGTGAAATGTGGTTAAGTTATGTGAATGACAATTTAGTAAGACTTGCTTCTACTTTCTTGTTATATGAGCTATTATATCTTCGTCTTCGAAAGGTTAGCCATTAATCATGCTTTATCAGTCCAATTCCGAATTAGGAGAAATTTTTGGATGAGCTAATTGAGGTTTCTATTGGAATGATAATAGAGTGAAATAGATAGAGGATTCGATAGCTAACTATAAACAACATCTTATCAGAGAAGAGGGGAGAGGGGTTCGACGTTTGACGTTTCAACAGTTTCATTGACCGTTATCTTCGGTAGTTGGTTAACATGCCTAGTTGGTGTACAATTTCAAGTCTACTTAATCAAACCTAGTACTACTCTTATGATGTTTATCCAAATTTCCTTGAAGTTCTCAATCTCATGCTTTATTATATGTAACATGGAAATATCTTCATAGTGATTCCAAGTCGTTATTTATAAAGAGCTTCGAAATGATAACTTCTTTGTCTGCAGGTATCTCCGGGAAAAGAGAGAGTAAAGAAGGAAGTGATAATGGTGGATCCTTCAGAAGCCAAGCGATTAGCTGCAAAGCAAATGGATGAAATTAAAGCTAAAGAGAGATTTCAAGTGAGTGAACCTCTAATTTCATGCCACATGTGATTGCTATTTTATTAGCTAAGTCTTACTGGCGTTAAATGTGTAAAGATTAGAAATGTACTGAATCTCTTTCACTGCACTAATCATCTCCTAGCCGCCTTTGAGCAGATTTGAGTATAATCTGTTGAATTTATATTATCAGCTAAAGGTAATTCGCGTACCTGTTCTCTGTTGAATTTGTTTTTCCTTTCCCTCACTGAGCCGAGGGTCGATTGGAAGCAGCCTCTCTACCCTTTCGGGTAGGGGTGAGGCCCGTCTACATATTACCCTCCCCAGACCCCACTTTGTGGGACTATACTGGGTAGTTGTTGTTGTTGTTGTTGTTGTTCTCATATCTGAAATTTAGTAAAATCAACATTAATTGTGATGTTTGCCTCTAAGCAAATTGAGTATAGGCTGTTGAATTAATGTTCCTGCTCGCATCTCTGTAATGTTAGTAAAATCGGGCATTGAGTGTGATGTTACTAGTTTAATTCAACTTCCATCCGAGATAAAGCAACAGCAACAACAACTTAGTGGGATCATACAAGTGGGGTCTGGGGAGGAGGGTAGTGTGTACGCAGACCTTACTCCTACTCTGGAGAAGTAGAGAGGTTGTTTTCGATTGACTCTCAGCTCCATCTAAGATAAAGCTTCCAATGAAATCAACATTTAAGTCGGTCACACCCTACATTGACTACTTCTACCAAGTTAAAATTTGGAGGGTCTGACCTAGTGCTTTATCCATGTTATAGTTGATCTAACGGACCTTTTGTTTTATGCATGTTGTAGTTGCTCTAAAGGACCTATTGTTTTATGCATGTTATAGTTGATGAAGGAGCGTTAGAGAAGTTTCTATCATAATATATGCCATACCTCAATCCCAAGCAAGTTGGTATAGGCGATATGACTCTTCACTTTCCCTGTCGCTCCATTAAGCTCATCTCTGAAATTTTAGTAAACTCAACTTATAAAATTAAAGGTAAAGGTGTTAGAAGTTCTTTATATTTTCTACAGTCATATCTCTGACAAGACTAAAAGACTCCTAGAGAACATCGAATGAAGTTTCTACCATAATCTGTTTAGGGAGAGAAGGGGGTCGGGGTAAGGGGGAGAGGGGAATGACGCTTCCTACCTCGGATAAATGTTTGAGATCTTCATTTCTAAGACAAAGGAATTGTTCAATTTACTTGCTATTGCATATTGCAATTTCATATCTTATAAAAATCTTATACCAATTTCATTTCATTTCTTATGTAACTTCGGCAACTTAAGTTTGAGGAGCCGGACTATGATGTCCTTTCCACCTTGAAGATTCTATTGATACCATTGTTTTTAAAACCTATTACTGTTACATCAGTTCTAGATTCTCAGCACTGAATTATTTTACAGAGACGGCGGCAAATAGAAGCAATTAATGGTGCATGGGCTATGATTGGTCTTACGGCAGGATTAGTCATTGAAGGACACACCGGACTCAGCATTCCGTCTCAGGTAAGAATACTAAAGCGCATCCAAGCTCAATGGCAGTTACATATGATTGAAACTTTAACTTACAACCCACCCACCCACCTCCGAATTATTTTCTTTTAACAGTTGGCGAGCTACTTAGCTGCAGTCGTGGGGATATTTACAAGATAGATAACAAGCCGAGATGAGGAAGCAAAAAAACTATGAGCAAATCATTCTTTAACTCAAGAAATGTGAGATTGTGGGAACTGCTAATTCTAGTGCTGTATTTTGGTTTTCAATTCTCTGCATTCTTGATTTGTTGTGGCTACAATTTTCTTTATCTTTCCTTTCTTGGGAAATGTCAATAAAATGCATAAATCATTACTGTTGTCGATTATATTTGGAATTCAGTTCATTTAGTAAGATGAAGGGGAGCGTCGGCGCAAGTGGTAAAGCTGCTGCCATGTGACTAGGAGGTTACGTATTCGAGCCCTGAAAACAACCTCTTGCAGAAATGCAAGGAAAGTTGCTGTTATGTGACAAGGAGGTCACCGGTTCGAGTCATGGAAACAACCTCCTATAGAAATGCAGGGTAAGGCTGCGTACAATAGACCCTTGTGGTCCGACCCTTCCTCAGATCTCGTACATAATAGGAGTTTAGTGCAACGGGCTGCCCTTCTTTTCTTAAAGTTCATTTAGTAAGATGCACGCCTGTCACCATTATCAGAAGTTAATTTATAATGCTTTGATGTGTTGACAAAGTTGTTTCCATTCTCTCATCTTGATTGAAGAAGTGAGTCTCTGCCACTCCTTTTAAGTTGTGGTTATATTTTAAATACATTGTAAATGTTGGTTATGTCTTAAATAGCATACCTCAAAGTGACTACTGGTGCACTTAGCAAGCTAAAAATAGCACGGTATATTCATTTTTCGGACTGGTCATTTAAAATAGCTAGCGTTAGCTTCTATTTTGCTGTAATAGAGACTGATACAGCATAATATACTGAAGTTCGGTGCACCTGCGTATGAACTCAAACATATTATGCTGGACCTGTATACTTTGCTGGCTCCAGTATAATATACTAGAGCACCAGTGCTCCAAACTTTAGTATATTATACTGGACGAGTATACTTGTTAGAACTCCAGTATATAATGATGGAATTCTAGTGTAGTTATGTTGGAACTCCATCATATTATGCTGGACTTTCAGCATACTTATCCTGGAACTCCAGTATAATATGCTGGAGTTCAAAAGTATACTTATGCTGGAACTCCAACATAGTATATTGAAGTATTTTTCGGGTTTTGATCAGTGTTTTCGCTAAGATTTATTTTTACATAAATAATGACTAAATTTCTATTATTTTTAAAATTAGGCTATTTTTAAACGACCAGTTATAAATCTGGTTATTTTTAAATTTCTCCCCTTAGCAAAAGCAATCTCTCTCATTATGGGCTTACATCAAACTGTAAGGCCCAATAATTTTTTTTTATTAATGTACTCTCTTTTATAGACTAGTGTTTTCTTCAAATATAAGAAGTAAAACTATCATATATACCGTCAGACTTTTATAACATCATTCCTATATGAGAATCACTTACAATAAAAGTCAAGTATTATTTTAGAATCGATTTTTATATTATGTTATATAATATGTCCTCCATAATAGTATTTCACTATAACAGTCAAAAAATATTGAAATAAATAATAATGATATAGAGAGGTTTGACCGTATAACTTTGTCCATATCGAGCTACCACCAAAGAGTATAATGGGATGAATGAGATATTTTCACATTAACTAAAGGTCTCGGATTTGAATCTTGAAATGGAGAAACCTTTGCCTCCCTAGTTGAAGTGTTTCTCCCTCAATCAGCCATGCATCGCCCAACTCAATTGGTTGTGTCCGTGACTTCCTGATACCGAAAAGTTAAACAACAAATAAAGTATTTATTTCGAGTTTAATTTCTTATGTTTATCCTAATTTTTTTGCGGAAAAGCCCATTGGGATTAATCCTTGAAGCCACTAATATATTAACAAATATTATATATTTTCACTTTCTTTATATCTTGTCAAATTCTGTGTGTTTTATTCAATACAAAAGACGAAGAAAAAGTCAGAAATGAAATTTAGGCAGAGGCATAAAGGTATAAGCAAAGAGGAGATGCCTCAATGTTTGAATTACTCGCAATATTATTAGTGAATAATGATATGATTAAAAATAATATTATGGAAGAACGTAAGCGCGTGTCCACGCGCGCTCACACACACACACAACAACAACAACAACAACAACTACCCAGTATACTCCCACCAGGTGGGGTCTGGGGAGGGTAATATGTAGACGAGCCTTACCCCTGCCCGAAAGGGCAGAGAGGCTGCTTCCAATCGACCCTCGGCGAGTAGAGTAAAAATGGGAAAGCTGCATTAAGAAACAGAGATAAAATTAGAAACACAAGCAAGACAAAACCTAATAATAAAGCATAGGTACTCCCACAAAAGTAACGTAAATAGTTATGAAAACATAAGCAACATAAATACAGTCGCATGCAGTAATATCAAGCAGGAACTACCATACTAAAACACTAATCACCTATGAGCCCCTAACCTACAATCTTGATTCTAGACCTCCAGACTCCCCTATCAAGAGTCATGTCCTCGGTAACCTGCATTCTGGCCATGTCCTGCCTAATCACCTCTCCCCAATGCTTCTTAGGCCTCCCTCTCCCTCGCCGACCACCAACAATCTCCAACCGCTCGCAGCTCCTCACCGGGGCATCGGGGCCCCTCCTCCGAACATGCCCGAACCACCTCAGCCTCGCTTCCCGCATCTTTTCGTCCACCGGGGCCACCCCTACCTTCTGTCGAATAACTTCATTCTTGATCTTATCCAGCCTAGTGTGCCCACACATCCACCTAAGCATCCTCATCTACGCAACCTTCATTCTCTGAACATGCGAGTTCTTCACGGGCCAGCACTCCGCCCCATACAACATTGCAGGTCTAACCACGGCTCTGTAGAATTTCCCCTTTAGTTTGTGCGGGATTTTCTTGTCACACAGGACCCCTGAAGCAAGCCTCCACTTTGACCACCCCGCTCCTATCCGATGGGTGACGTCCCCGTCAATCTCTCCGTCCCCCTGGATCACAGACCCAAGATATCTCACACACACACACACACACATATATATATATATATATATATATATATATATATATATATATTATTTTGAAAACGAATATACAATATATTTTTTAAAATTTTAATTAAAAACACATGATGGAAGTTAAAAGACTTCGTAAAGTTTGGAAAACAAATAAATAAATGTTCTTATTGAATAGGATGTTAGTAGTCCAATGTTGACAAAAGAGACAATATCAAGAAATAAATATTTTTTCCTAAGACCTCTAAGTCAATGTATGTTATGTGATCTAATAATATAAAAAAATTCTTTTACACTGTGGGCCAAACTTCACAAAAAGTAATTTAATTTCTTAGAGAGAAACTAACCAATGAATAATTTCATTCAACCAATATAATTTTGAAACAATTTCATAAATTTGGGTTTATAGTTATTGCCATCTTTTGCTCTTTGGGATTTTTACTCAATACCAAATTAATATCAAATCAAACCTAATCAAATTTTTTAGTCGATTTAATTTTATTTTTCGATTTGTTGTGATTTTCCGGTTAAGTTTGTACACCATACTAACAAGGTTTTTACTTGTCAATTCAAGGTTTTTCTTCTTCTTTTTACTTTTTTTGTCTTCTTTTATGCGCTTTTTGGTTTTGATGTTAGGTTGCATTTTATCTTTTTCCAATAGTGAGGCAAAATGATATAAAATTATGGTAATATTGAATCGAATCAGTAATTAACGACAGGATAATGAGACGATGACATAATTGCTAACATCGTAATCAGATTGGGTTTGAAATACGAAAAAGTGAGTGAAAACTATAATATAAAAAATTATCCGTTATACAGTTCAAATAATTATATTGATATTTTATGAAGTAGATAGATATGGATAGACATTGATGACAAATATCCATTTTATTATTCATAAATGGGAAACAAGCTTCCTAGGAGAGAGCAAGGATAATTGCACGCACGATAATATATATTATTTTAATTAATTATTGATGTAATTGAGAAAAATCAACTAAAGTTAGTACACGGAATTGAGAAAAAATCTATCAACTCCTCCTTTTATTTGTCAAACAATTCCTTTCCCTTAAGACTCTTTACTCAAACGTGGCAGAGATAATGTCTGTTTTCCAAATATTATGTGAGGACTCCTACAGGTATTATTTGGAGGTAAAATTAGGATTTAAATTTGATAAATTTGACTTTCAATATTTTTAATATTAAATTCATTATATTTTAAAAATTATAAATTCAAATTTAATATTTGTTAAAATTCTAATACAGCAAAATTTTCTCATGTATATATATACATATATATATAAATGTTTTGTGTTGAAATATTAGAGTACTCCGACGAACTTATTACCTAAGAGTGTCACTGGTAGGGTGGTACCACCTAGACCGTAAGGGGTCGTGTGGATGGAAAATAAGTTATCTCAGAATTAATTATTTCGGAATCATTATTCCACCCTTCCATAAAGATAAAAATAATACCACAATTCCGAGATAAGTAACATTAATATTAGTTATATCATGATTTTATCTCATTCAAATTTAAAATAAATTTATTTTAAATTGACTTCTGTAATAAATATTTCTTATCCCTCGTACCAAACCAACCAAATCTTTTATAGTATCATGTATGTTTATATTTGTTGTTAGGCATTTTCTTTTTGTTTTTTTCTTCTCTTTTCTTTTGTTCTTTTAGCAACTTGGGCGTGTGATTTGGATGGGTATAATATGAGGTCGTTTCGAAGCTTGTGATATAAACAACTCATTCAAGTCAAAGTCTCTTTCATTAGAAATTGGGAGTGTAAAAAGATTAATAAAAGTGAATTTTATTAAAAATATTGAGAAATTCAAGATTTAATATATACGTATAAAAAGTTAAATATTTAATTTTGTATAAATTTATATGCTCTCTCCGTTTTATATTGTTTGAGCTAGTTTGATTCGACACGAATTTTAAGAAAAAAGAAGACTTTTGAAACTTGTAATCTTAAAAGATTAAAGGGTAAAAGGTTTGTGGGGTCATGCCATTTATGTGGCTATAAAAGATTCTCATTAAGGCAACAAGGGTAAAATAAAGAGTTTAAAGTTGAATTATTTCTAAATTTAGAAATGTGTCATTTATTTTGGAACAGACTAAAAGGGAAATTGGCTCATTTAATATGAAACGGAGAGAATAATATTTTTACGAAGATGTTCAACTAACCATCATTCACCGACCACAGCTTCATCCTTGTATGTAGGGGTGTATAAAAGAAACAGACAAACCGCACCAAAACCGATAATCTTAGTTAAATTGAGGAAAAAAATCTGACTATGATTTGGCTTGATTTGGTTTGGTAATAGAAAAAAAATTCGACCATAATTAGTTTGGTTTGGTTTTGACTAAAAAAAGTCAAACCAAAACTAAACCAACCCGACATTACATGTATATAAGTTTTAAAAATATTTTATACATAAAAATAATTATTGTAATATAATTTATAAATATAATTCAATCTTTTTAATAGTTCTCTCTTATAAAATTTTATTACTAAAAATGTGCATATTTTTCATTATTACCTGTCATGTTTATATTTTTGCTACAAAATTTATACCATTCAGTAAATACCCAATATTAAGAATTGATTCCTTCCAAATTAGGCGCCTACAAATCTGGAATAAATATTTGAATAGCTTATTCCTTCCAAATTAGGCGCCTAAAAATTTGGGACTAAATATATTTTTATATTCACATCAGATTTGTTTCCTTCTTTTTCTGCAGGCTTCTCTTTCCTCATTTTCACGTATTTCTGTTTTTCTAACAAGGCTCTATTTTCGTCAACTATTCGAAAGGAGGAGCTCTTGTTCTTGACGGGAGTGAGCTGATGCGCAGCTGCTTGGGTCAACAAATTTTGGACAAAAAATCTAGAAATAAACAACAAATTAGTTTAAGTATGTATAAAATAATATTTTTTTAATGGTATCTATAAATTACTACATTTATACTACAGTTAAACTGCAATCTACATTGAAAAAAATGTTGACTACAAAATTTTTCTCCTAATCTACAAATTTTCTACAAAATATCTACAAATGAACTACAAATGAGTTTACATATGTATACAGCAGGATTATTTTGAAGAGTATCTACAAAATTACTACATTTATACTATAATTACACTACAATCTATGTTGAAACAAAATGTTGACCTCAAAATTTTCTCTTCATCTACAAAATTTCTACAAGAAAAAAAATTACAAATAAACTGCAAATCCGTTTAAGTATTGTATAAAGTTGTATTGTTTTAAGGGTATTTACAAAATTACTACATTTAAACTACAATTAAACTACAATCTTATGTGAAAAAAAAAAGTTGACAATAAAATTTGCTCTTCATCTATAAAATTTTTACAAAAAACTACAAATAAACTACAATTGCACCCACACTGTCACACTTACAGAAGATTCATATATCTACTCTCGATATCATATATCTACTCTCGATCTCGTAGTTTTTAAAATTCATAACAATATCTCACAATTACCAGAAATTACAATAATCGAAACAATGGGTTTCATATTGGATCTCCTTGGCTAAAAATCTGATTATACCTAATGGGTCTCATCTTTGTATTTTTTGAGAAGAGGAAGGAATGGAGAAGAGAAAAAAATGTGAGGGAGAAAATGACGCTGTGATTAGGAGAAAGAAATGTAGGAATTAAGGGGAGAGAGAAACATGGGATATATGGATACCTTTAATTAAGGAGTAAAATATGCTCATTAATTAGACCCTTAATTAAGTACGGTATAGCATTGTTGATTTGGTATACAGGTTTGTAATTAAATCAAACCTTAAACATGGAAAAAAGGTTTTCTATGTGGTATCGGAATATAAAAATCCCTATATTATTTCAAGTTTGGACTTATAATTTTTGAATGGTCAAATAATATATTTTATAGTCCATAAAAATTAGTAACTCAGATAAAGCCGAAAGCAAAATTAAATCCATGCGATAACAAACATATTAATTCAATACTAGAAATGACAATAGTATTCGATATTTTTTTTAGTTTTGCAACGAATTAGATAGTGAAAATGCATATCTCACTTTTCATATTATTTAGTCATGTAATTAATATTTAGTACTTGTTAGTCGTACTTATTTTAACATGATTTAGTATTTTTAGATTATGTTTATTTTTATTATGGCTTATTAATTAGCAATATTTATCTTATGCCATTTGTTGAGTATTTTAGTATAATTATGACTCATCTCAAATTATTTTATATTATTTTTTTGGTAATATCTTACATAGTTTTTCCTACTAGGACCTAAGGAGTATTAGAGCAAAAATTATAAATTTATGCTATGAAGATTTTGTCAGAAAAAAAAGAGCCAAAAACTCAAAAAAATTCGTGATTAAAAAACTCGACTTTTGTTAGTTTAGTTTGATTTAATTTATAAACTTAAAAACTCAAGATAATTAATTTAATTTGATAATTAAAAAATTTGAACTAACTCGACTTATGCATAACCTTACTTGTACGTGAGTTCTGTATGTCTTCCCCCTAAATCAGTGAGACCATTTAGTCTAAGATATGAAATGACATTTAGATAAGGAAAGAATAACCATATGTGATTCATATATGGAAGCAAGCTTCCTAGGAAAGAGTATTCCTCAACCACAACCAACAAGAAAAGAATATCATTAATTAATTTTAATGTTTAAATCTTTTAGTGTAATTAACAGTATTGATTTGACTTCGAAACTATCCAAAGAGCCCAGCCTTATTAGAGTAGATAGCGGGACGGGGTGAACGGTCTATCTGTCCTTACGTGATATTATTAGTCATTGTAAAACGGGAAAAATTAAATATTAACTAGAATTATAAATTAGTCATTTAAATTTAGCCCAATTTTAGTAATTAAAATTTAGCTATTTTTCATGTAAAAATAAATTTGAACGAAAATACTATTTAAAATCTAGAAAAATATTCCAGCATAATATACTGGAGTTCAAGCATAATATATCGGTCCAGATTAATATACTGGAGTTTGAGCACCAGCGCTCCAGTCTCTAGAGTATTATACTGGAGCCAGCAAAGTATATTAGTGCAGCATAATATGCCAGAGTTCATATACAGACGCACCGAACTCCAATATATTATGTTGAACCGGTCTCTGTTGTAGAAAAATAATATCTATTTTTTATTGAATTTCGTAAACGCTGGCTATTATTGAACGATCAGTCTGAAAACTGGCTAGACCGTGCTATTTTTACTTCTAAAAGGTGCAAATAGAATGGGTTAGCCAGTCATTTGACTGATCATTCAAAAATAGCCAATATTTTGCAAATTGTTGAAAAATAGTCACTATTTTGCTGCAACGAGGAAAATTCCAGCATAATATACTGGATCGGTGCACTGTGTATGAACTTCCATCATATTATGCTAGAACTCCAACACGCAGAAAGTTCCAGTATAGTGTATTGGAGATTGGAGCATCGGTGCTCCAATCTCCAGTATATTTTCCAATCTCCAGTATATTATGTTGGACCGGTAGATTATACTGGAACCTCAATACTGGAGTATCAGTATACTTATGTTGAAAATTCAGTATATTATATTAGAACTCCAGTATAAATATACTGGAGTATTTTTTCGAATTTTGAACAATATTTTCGTTCGGATTTATCTTTACCTGAAAAGTTGCTAAAACTTGGTTACTTTTGAAATTGTGGCTGTTTTGGAATGACCATTTGTAAATCTGACTATTTTAAATTTCTCCCTTAGAGTAGTTGACAAAAGTACCATCGAACTTCTCTATAACAGGATTCCTATACGGTCAAATCTGTGTATAACAATATCCATATATAATAACCATTTAATATAAAAGTTAATTTTCTCGAAACAAATTTGTATATTATGTTATAATATATGTTCTGTATAACAACATTTCACTATAGCAACTAAAAATATTGAAACAAACGAGGTTGTTATAAAGAGATTTGACTGTATAACAACCATTCACTATAAAAATAAAAAAATTTTAGAATGAATTTGTATACTATATTATAATATATTTCTTCTATAACTTTATTTCACTGTAGCAACCAAAAGAATATTAAAGCAAGCAAGATCATTATAAAAATATTTGATTCTAAAGAAGTTATATTTTATATTTATTATAATTTTAATGAGTTTAGATACATAAATTATGCTTTGCGTGAAAAGTATTAAATTAGATGAATTTAATACCATAAGATTAAATATGCCCCTAACAGTTGATTTAGCATTTCGTAGTCTTCATCCATACGATGTTTCGTCCATTTTAGGTTCTATTCTTCTACCTGTTCTTCATTTGTCAAACAAACATTATTCCGCCAAGATACTTCACTTGAACGTGGCAAATTAATATACACATAGATATATCCTATTTTTATTATTATAAATATATTTTTTCTTCTTCTCTATATATCTTAATTTTTGGAAGATAATAGAGGTGCCCAACTGCTCATATGTCACAATTGCAAAGATTTACGATATCCTAAACCATGATTGAGGGACCAATATGGCAAGCCAATTTTGGCTTCTCAAGTCACCAAATTACATGACAAAAATGTCACCATCAATGTAAAGTAGCTTTGATGGGACATTTTTATAGAAAATTGGCAAACTATAAAGATATTGTATTTATTTTCCCCCTTCGATAAATATTACCTTGTAGAAGATTATTTATATTGTCACGAACCAAAGGGTCATCATCTGTTTTCTTATTCACTCTATACTTTTGAGGCTTTAAAAATCTTATTTATAGTCGCCTCGATTTGCATGTACAGTCCGGGCGCGTAGCTGGAAAGCTTAAATGTGAAATTCTGTCAAAAATGCTAATTTTTTATATTAAAATGAATAAATTAGACTTCGGTTAGCATTTTGGGCAAACGGACCCGGACCCATGATTGGACGGCCCCGAAGCATCCGCATGAAAATATGGGATCCGGACGTATGCCCGGAATTGAATTCCGAGGTCCCAAGCCCGAGTAATGAATTTTGAGTAAATTTATTTTTCTGGAATTATTATGGAAAATTGAAATGAAAATTTATTTGAACGTATTGGTATCGGGTCCGTATTTTGGTTCCGGCACCCGGTACAGGTTTCATATGTGATTTAAGATACTTCTATAAAGTTTGGTCTCCCGGCTTAAAGTTCCAAAATTGAAAGTTTATGAAGTTTGAAGAAAATCATGGATTTGAGGCTTAATTTGATGTATATGATGTTAATTTGGCAATTTGATCGCACGGTTAAGTTCATAGGATGTTGTTAAGTTAGTGTATGTATTTGATTAGGAGCTCTGAGGGCTCGAGAGCGTTTCGAAGGTGTCTCGGGATGGTTTCAAACTTAGGAAAGTAATAGGTTTTGGCTTCAGCTGTTGCAGACAATTTCTTCTTCGCGTTCGCGACGCCTCTCCCGCGTTCGCGAAGCTTTAGACTTCTCCTTCATCGCGTTCACATCCACTCTCTCGCGATCGCGTAAGGTTATTGGACCCTGAGGGTTTATCCCTCTTTTCTTCTGCTTGCCAGACTTCCTTTATCGCGATCGTGTGGTATCCCACGCGTTCGCATAGAGAAACTTCCGGACCCGAGCCTTTTACTCTACACATTCTCATTCGTATGCTCGTGAATGCGATGGTCAGTCAAGCCTACCCACGCGACCCACTTGTCGCGAACGCGAAGGGAAATTTTGCCCAGTTATATTTTTAATTCCAAAACAGAACAGTGACATGATTTTCATAAGTTTTTCACGAGCTATTTCTTCTCCAAGGTCCTTAGGCGTCCATTGAAGCATTTCTTCACCACAACTTCCTGGGTTAGTAAATTTTGACCCCTTTTCTTCATTTTCCATCAATATCTATTGAATTCCTAAGTCTAAAACATGTAATTTAGGGTAGAAATTGGGGGAAATGGGTAGAGTTAGAGCTTTTACTTTTTCTTGATTTAGACCTCATTTTTGGGTCGAATTAGAAAATAAATTATATATTCAGGCTCGTGGGGGGAATGGGTGATATGAATTTTGTCTGAATCTCGTGTTTCGACCAAGCGAGCCCGAGGTCAATTTTTGGGATTTTAGGAAGAATGATGGAAAATATATAACTAGGCATTGTGTCTGATTTGTTTAGCCTATATTGATGTTATGAAATCATTATTGTATAGATTTGATTTATTTGGTGCCAAATTCGAGAGGGAAAGCAGTTGTTGTGGATTGACTCCATGGAAGTTTGAGGTAAGTGTTCGGTCTAACCTTAGCTTGAGGGATTAGGAGTTGAGTTATATTTGCTATTGGTTTTGTGTGTCGAGTATGACGTATATGTATGCTGACGAGTATCTATACGTTGGTGTCTAGCATGACCGTGAGTCCTAAATTGCTGGTTGTTGTATTTTCACATGCTACTATGATATCCTTGATTATTGATTCCCGATATTGAGAAAGGATTTAGTTTATTTCCGTGGACTTTATGTTGTGACTGAGTGTTAATATGAATTGTGATAAGTAGAGGTTGAATAGGATTGCTTATAGTTGAATCTCCCTTGTCGAGACATTTGATTTGATATTCTTGTTCCCTTGCCGGGAGATCATTTTACTGTCTTATTCCCTTACCAGAAAATTTATTATATTCACTTGTTCCCTTGTCGGGAATATCTTTGTGAAATTGTGTTGGATTGAAATGGGAGCGGGTGGTACGCCTACGATAAGTTATTGAGGAAATGAGAGCTGGTGGTACGCCTACTACAAGTTATTGAGGAAATGAGAGCGGGTGGTATGCCTACCACAAGATTGATAAAATGGGAGCGGGTAGTACGCCTACCACAAGAGTTGATGAAATGGGAGCGGGTAGTACGCCTACCACATGATATTATGAAATGGGAGCGGGTGGTACGCCTACCACAAGATATGAGAAATGGGATCGGGCTGCACACCTGCAACTAGATGAGATGAGTATGTAAGATATCCTATTTCGTTATTCAGTGTTAGAAGCATAACTGTAAATATTCATCTTGTTATCTCTGATATTTTGTTTTTATCTGTTTCCCCTAAAACATGTTCCCTTCAATTTTAGTTGTTTATTTCTGTTGTTTCTCCGTATATTTGTATATGTATATCTGCACAGGTTTATCTGGAGTCTGGTCCTAGCCTCATCACTACCTCACCGGGGTTAGGCTAGACACTTACCAGCAAATGAGGTCGGTTGTGCTGATGCTACACGCTATGCACTTTTGTACAGATCCAAGTATCGGAGCAGCTTATAGTGCACAACAGTAGCCGGGGAGCAGTCCTTCAGTCCACGAGATTTTCGAGGTAGTACTGCAGGCGTTTGTAGGCCCGACATCTTTTCTTTTTTCTACCACGTTTCCCTTGTACTAAGATAGAGTTTATTTATGTTCATTCAGACCTTTGTATTTAGTATTCATAGATGATCCATGAAATGTTGTGACACCAGGTGCTGGGTAGAGATTGTATTGATGTTTTAGACGTTGTTTTCATGATTAATTCAGACTTCCGCTAAAATTCTATTTTCACTTCCTTTTATTTTCTGACGCATCTATAAGCTAATTGTTTAATGATGTTTAAAGACAAAATGAATTGATAATTGCAAGGATGTTGGCTTGCCTAGCTTCCACGAGTAGGCGCCATCATGATTCCCGAGGGTGGGAATTCCGGGTCGTGACAAGTTGGTATCAGAGCTCTAGGTTGCATAGGGCTCACAACTCATAGACAAGCTTAGTAGAGTCTGAGAGATCGGTACGGAGACGTCTGTATGTATCCTCTAGAGGCTACAAAGTTAGGAAAAGTTTCACATTTGTTCTTTCTTGTCGTGCGGTTTGGTTTCTCAATGCTAATTACATTTCTACTCTATTCTTTCACAGAAGGCGATAAAACACGCTTCCTCATCTTCTGATCATCAGTCCAAGCCCCAGACAGCTCCCATTAGGGGTAGAAGGCGAGGCCGAGGCCGAGGATGGGGCAGAGCTCATCCCCGAGTAGCAGCACCAGTGCGGAGCCTCAGGTTGACTTTGACGAGGAGGTTCCAGCCCCAGCTCCAGCAGTTCTGGTGGGCCCAGCTCAGGTCACAAAGGGGTTCATTGCCACCAACGTTCTTCAGGACGCTCTAGTCCGATTAGTGGGTCTTATGGAGAGTGTCACCCGAGCAGGTTTGCTTCTTGTAGCACCAACCATCTCTCAGGCTAGAGAAGGGGCCCAGACTCCTGCCACTCGTACTCCGGAGCAGGTAGTTCCCCAGATTCAAACTCCTGCCACTCAGCCAGTTAGAGTAGCTCAGCCGAGTGTGGTAGCCCAGGCCAGTGATAGAGCAGCTTTGTCTGCCGACACTTTGTGGAGATTGAATAGGTTTACCAAGACTTTCACTACTACCTTCAACGGTGCATCTAACGAGGATCCTCAGGATTATTTGGACAGCTGCTACGAGGTTCTTCGAAACATGGGTATTGTGGAGACCAATGGGGTTGATTTCGCTACATTCTAGTTGTCTGGATCTGCCAAGACTTGGTGGAAGAATTATTGTTTAGCTAGGCCAGCAGGATCTCCAGCCTTGATATGGGAGTAATTCACACATGTATTTCTGGAGAAGTTTCTCCCTATTACTAAGCGGGAGGCCTATCGGAGGTAGTTCGAGCGTCTCTATTAGGGATCTATGATAGTCAGCCAGTACAAGACTAGGTTTATTGAACTGGAACGCCATGCCATTGTTATACTCCCCACTGATAGGGAGAGTGAGGTGGTTTATTGATGGGCTTATTCAGCCTATTCGTCTTCAGATGGCTATAGAGGCTGGGAGCGAGATATTCTTTCAGGAGGCGGCCAATGTGGCCCGAATAATTGAGATGGTATTGTCATTGGTGGGGGGGGGGGGTCACAGTGCAGATAAGAGACCTTATCAATCAGGCCGCTTCAGTGGTTCTTCATCTGGAGGCAGATATTCGCATGATAGGGGTCATCTTCCTAGGCCCTTCCAGTCAGTGCTCCAGGTTTCCCATGGTACTTTAGGTGGTCGTGGTTCTCAGCCGCATTATTCCGATCAGTAGCCTTACAGTGCACCATTAGCACCTATCAGTGCACCCCCACTTCAGAGCTTCCAGAGCCATCTACCGAGAGCTTGTTTTACTTGTGGCAACACGAGGCACATTGCTAGGTATTGTCCTCGAGCTTCGAGCAGTTCTTCACAATAGGATTCTCGTGCTATGGTACAGGCACCATATGTTCCACAGCCTGCCTAGGCGGATATAGGTGGGGGTAGAGGTGCTAGAGATGGAGGCAAAGGTCATAGAGGTGGAGCTCAGACTGCCAGGGGTGGAGGCCAGCCAACATCAGGCCTTCCCAGGGAGGTAGATCAGAGTGGTGGGGCCCAAATATGATGTTATGCTCTTCAGGCTAGGCCTGAGGTAGAGGCTTTAGATGCGGTTATTACAGGTATGGTTCTGGTTTGTGATCGGGGTGCTTCCGTGTTGTTTTATACGGGGTCTACATATCCGTATATGTCTTTTTATTTTGCCCCGTACTTGATCATGCCTAGTGATGCATTGGGTTTTCATGTTTATGTGTCTACACCAGTGGGTGACTTTATTATAGTCGATCGAGTCCATCGTTCTTGCGTGGTGGTGAATAGGGGTCTTGAGACTCGTGTAGACTTTTTGCTTTTAAATATTGTCGACTTTGATATTATATTGGTGATGGGCTGGTTATCACCTTATCACGCTATCTTGGACTGCCATGCCAAGACTATGATCTTAGCTTTACCGAGTATGCCTCGTTTACAGTGGAGAGGGACTCCAGGTCATTCTAACCGCAGTGTTATATCGTATGTGAAGGCTTGAGGTATGGTCAAGAAGGGGTGTTTGGCCTATTTAGCCTATGTTTAGGATTCTAGTGCTGAGGTTCCCTCTATTGATTCTGTGCCCGTTATTCGCGAGTTCCCTGATGTCTTTCCTTCAGACATGTCGGGTATGCCGCCCGACAGGGACATTGACTTTTGCATTGATGTGCCTCCGGGAACTCAGCCCATTTATATCCGGTCATATAGCCCGGCTGAGTTGAAAAAGTTAAAGGATCAGTTGCAGGACTTGTTAGAGAAGGGTTTCATTAGACCCAGTGTATCGCCTTGGGATGCACCGGTGTTGTTCATCAAGAAGAAGGATGGGTCAATGAGAATGTGTATTGATTACAGGAAATTAAACAAGGTAACTATCAAGAATAAGTATCCACTACCCAGGATTGACGATTTGTTCGATCAACTTCTGGGTACCAGGGTATTTTCCAAGATTGGCTTGCGATCTGGCAACCATCAGTTGAGGATTAGGGCATCCGATGCCCATAAGAAAGCTTTCCGCACTCGGTACGGGCATTATGAGTTCTTGGTTATGTTATTCAGTTGATAAATGCCCCATCAGCTTTCATGGTCTTGATGAATCGAGTTTTCGGCCCTTATTTGGACTCATTCGTTATAGTGTTCATTGATGATATATTGATATATTCCCGCAGCCAGGAGGAGCACCAGCAACACCTTAGAGTTGTTCTTCATACTCTGAGGGATAGTTAGTTGTATGCTAAGTTCTCGAAGTGTGAATTCTAGTTGAGCTTAGTTGCATTTCTGGGTCATATTGTATCAGTAAAGGGTATTCAGGTGGATCCAAAGAAGATTGAGGCAGTCAAGAACTGGCCTAGACCAGCATCAACTACAGAGATTCAGAGTTTCTTGGGGTTAGCAGGCTACAATCGAAGGTTCGTGGAGGGGTTTTCATCTATTGCAGCCCCGATGACCAGATTGACCCAGAAGGGTGCCCAGTTCAGATGGTCAGATGAGTGTAAGGCAAGCTTTTAGAAGCTTAATACAACTCTAACTACGGCACCAATGTTGGTTTTGCCCACAGGTTCAGGACCCTACACAGTCTATTGTGATGCTTCCCTTGTTGGGCTTGGTGCAATGTTGATGCAGGATGGCAAGGTCATTGCCTATGCTTCGAAGCAGTTGAAGATTCATGCGAAGAACTATCCAGTGCATGATTTGGAGTTGGCAGCTATTGTTCACGCCTTGAAGATTTAGAGGAACTATTTGTATGGCGTGGCATGTGAGGTGTTCACTGACCAAAATAGTCTTCAGTACTTGTTCAAGCAAAATGAGTTGAATTTGAGGTAGAGGAAGTGGTTGGAATTGTTGAAGGATTATGATATCACCATTCTATATCACCCGTGGAATGCCAATGTGGTGGCTGATGCTTTTAATAGAAAGTCAGCCAGTATGGGCAGTCTTGCTTATATTCCGGTTGGTGAGAGGCCGCTTGCTTCGGGTGTTCAGGCTTTAGTCAATCAGTTCATGAGGCTGGATATTTCTGAGCCTAGTCGCGTGTTAGCTTGCACGGTTGCGTGTTATTCATTATTGGAGCGTATCCGTGACCGGTAGTATGATGATCCCCATTTGTGTGTCCATAGAGACACGGTGCAGCTCGGAGGTGCCAGGCATGTTACATTAGATATTGATGAAATCTTGAGATTTCGAGGGCAAGTTTGTGTGCCCAATATGGATGGACTTTGAGAGTTGATCCTAGAGGAAGCCCATAGTTCCCAGTACCTATTCATCTGGGCATTGCAAAGATGTATCAGAATTTGCGGCAGAATTATTGGTGGTATAGAATGAAGAAGGATATTGTGACATATGCAGCGGGGTGTTTGAATTGTCAGCAGGTTAAGTATGAACATCAAAGGCCTAGTGGTTTATTTCAGAGGATTGAGATTCCCGAGTGGAAGTGGGAGAGGATCACTATGGACTTTGTTACTGGACTTCCGTTGACCCGGAAGAAGTTCGATGCATTTTAGGTCATTGTTGATAGGCTGACCAAGTCAGCGCATTTCATTCCTGTGGTAGTCTCCTATTCATCCGATAGGTTAGTTGAGATCTATATCCGGGAGATTGTTCGCCTTCATGATGTGCCGATATATATCATTTCCGATCGAGGCACGCAGTTAACCTCACATTTTTGGAGAGCAGTTCAGCGAGAGTTAGGCATCCAGGTTGATTTGAGTACAACATTTCATCCTCAGACGGACGGACAGTCCGAGCAGACTATTCAAATATTGGAGAATATGCTCCGAGCTTGTGTTATTTACTTTGGAGGTTCATGGGATCTGTTCTTTCCTTTAGCAGAGTTTGCCTACAACAACAGCTACCAGTCGAGTAACTAGATGGCTCCTTATCAGGTTTTATATGGTAGGCGGTGTCGATCTTTGGTTGGATGGCTTGAGCCGGGAGAGGCTCGGTTGTTGGGTCCATACTTGGTTTAGGAGCCTTGGAAAAGGTCAGGATCATTCAGGATAGGCTTCGTACAGCCCAGTCTAGGCAAAAGAGCTATGCAGATCGTAAGATTCGAGATGTAGCTTTCATGGTTGGTGAGAGGGTTTTGCTCCGAGTGTCGCCTATGAAGGGCGTGATGAGATTTGGGAAGAAGACAAAGCTTAGCCCTAGGTTTGTTTTTCCGTTTAAGGTTCTTGATCGAGTGGGCGAGGTGGCTTATAGACTTGCATTTCCACCTTGATTATCAGCCGTGCATCCAGATTTCTATGTGTCCATGCTTTGGAGGTATCACGACGATCTATCCCAAGTGTTAGATTTCAGCACTGTCTAGTTGGACAAGGACTTATCTTACCAGGATGAGCCGATAAGTATTTTGGACCAGCAGGTTCGTCAGTTGAGATACAAGAGTTTCCTTTCTGTTCGCGTTCAGTGGAGAAGTCAGCCTCTTGAGGCATTGACTTGGGAGTCCGAGTCCGATACGCGGAGCTGTTACCCTCATCTATTCCCCGACTCAAGCACTTCCTTCTTCTGTCTGTTCGAGGATGAACGGGTTTTTAGAGGGGGAGAATGTGACAACCCAAAGGATCATCACCTGTTTTCTTATTCACTCCGTGCTTCCGAGGCCTCGAAAACCTCATTTATAGTCACCTCTGTGTGCACTACGGGCGCGTAGCTGGAAAGCTTAAATGTGGAATTCTGTGAAAAATATTAAATTTTTTATATTAAAATGAATAAATTGAACTTTGGTCAGCATTTTGGGCACCTGTGATTGGGTGGTCCTGGAGGGTCCCTAGGAAAATATGGAACCTGGGCGTATGCCTCGAATTGAATTCCGAGGTCCCAAGCCCGAGTAATGAATTTTTGAGTAAAATTATTTTCAGGAATTATTTTGGAAAATTGAAATGAAAATTTATTTGAGGTAGGTATTGGGCTCGTATTTTGATTCTGGCACCCGGTATAGTTTTCGTATGTGATTTAAGATATTTCTGTAAAGTTTGGTTGAAATAGGACGTCATTTGACGTGTTCCCGGCATAAAGTTCCAAAATTTAAAGTTTATGAGGTTTGAAGAAATTCATGGATTTTAAGGCTTAATTTGATGTATATGATGTTAATTTGGCGATTTGATCGCACGATTAAGTTCGTAGAATGTTTTTGAGTTAGTGTATGTGTTCGGTTAGGAGCCCTGAGGGCTCGGGAGTGCTTTGGAGGTGTCTCGGGATGGTTTCAAACTTAGGAAAGTAGCAGATTTTTGGCCTTAACTGTGGCAGACAATTCTTCTTAGCGTTTGCGATGCCTCTTTCGCATTCGCGAAGCTTTAGACTTCTCCTTCATCGCGTTCGCATCCACTCTCTCGTGATCGCATAAGGTTAATTGACCATGAGGCTTACCATCTTTTCTTCTTTGCGTTCACATACCCTGGACCGCGTTCGCGTAGCTTGCCAAACTTCCTTCATTGCGATTGCGCCCCAGCCTTTTACTCTACGTGTTCGCATTCCTATGCTCGCAAAATCGATGGTCAGTCAAGCCTACCCTTCACGAACGTGAAAGGATATTTCTCCCAGTTATATTTTAAATTCCAAAATTGTATAGTGACGGGATTTTCATATGATTTTCACGAGCTCTTTCTTCTCCAAGGTCCTTAGGTGTCCATTGATGCATTTCTTCACCACAACTTCTTGGGTTAGTAAATTTTGACTCGTTTCTTCATTTTCCATCAATATATACTGTATTCCTAAGCCTTAAAACATGTAATTTTAGGGTAGAAATTGGGGAAATGAGTAGAGTTAGAGCTTTTTACTTTTTCTTGATTTAGACCTCGTTTTGGGGTCGAATTTGAAAATAAATTATATATTCGGGCTCGTGGGGGGAGGGGGGGAGGGATGGGTTATATGATTTTTTTCGAACCTTGTGTTTCGACCAAGCGGGCCTGGGGTCGATTTTGGGATTTTGGGAAGAATGATGGAAAATCTATAACTAAGCATTGGGTCTGATTTGTTTAGCCTATATTGGTGTTATGAAGTCAGTATTGTATAGATTTGATTGATTTGGAGCCGAATTCGAGAGGGAAAGCGGTTATTGTGGATTGACTTGGCCGTGGAAGTTTGAGGTAAGTGTTCTGTCTAACCTTAGCTTGAGCGATTAGGAGTTGAGTCATATTTGCTATTCGTTTTTTGTGTCGAGTATGACATATATGCATGGTGAAGAGTATCTATTCGTTGGTGTCTAGCTTGATCGTAAGTCCTAAATTGCTAGTTGTTGTATTCTCATATGCTACTATTATAGCCTTGATTATTGATTCCCGATATTGAGCAAGGATTTAATTTATTTCTGAGGACTTTATGTTATGACTGAGTTTAGTATGAATTGTAATAAGTAGAAGTTGAATATGATTGGTTATAGCTAAATGTCCCTTGTCGGGACATTTGATTTGATATTCTTGTTCCCTTGTAGGGAGATCATTTTATTGTCTTATTCCCTTGCCTGGAAATTCATTATATTGACTTGTTTCTTTGTCGTGAATATCTTTTTGAAATTGTATTGGATTGAAATGGGATTGGGTGGTACGCCTACCACAAGATTGATAAAATGGGAGCGGGTGGTACGCCTACCACAAGAGTTGATGAAATGGGAGCGGGTGGTAAGCCTACTACATAATATTATGAAATAGGATCGGGTGGTATGTCTACCACGAGATATGAGAAATGAGATCGGGTTGCACGCTTGCAACAAGATGAGCTGAGTATGAAAGATATCTTGTTTCCTTATTTAGTGTTAGAAGCTTAACTGTAGATATTCATCTTGTTATATTTGATATTTTGTTTCTATCTGTTGCCCATAAAACATGTTCCTTTCCCCAGTTTTAGTTGTTTATTTCTGTTGTTTCTCCGTATATTTGTATATGTATATCTGCACAGGTTTATCTGGAGTGTGGTCCTAACCTCGTCACTACCTTATCGGAGTTAGGCCGTACACTTTCCAGCACATGAGGTCGGTTGTGCTGATGCTACACTCTGTACTCTTTTGCACAGATCCAGGTGTCGGAGCAGCGTACAGTGCGTAGTAGTAGCCGGGGAGCAGTCCTTCAGTCCACGAGATTTCCGAGGTAGTCCTGCAGGCGTCCGCAGGCCTGATACCTCTTCTCTTTTCTGCCTTATTTCCCTTGTACCGAGAGAGAGTTTATTTATATTTATTTAGACCTTTATATTTAGTATACATAGATGGTCCGTGAAGTGTTGTGACATCGGGTGCCGGGTAGAGATTGTATTTACGTTTTAGACGCTGTTTTCATGATTAATTCAAACTTTCGCTAAAATTCTATTTTTCACTGCCTTTTATTTTCATACTCATCTATAAGTTAATTGTTTAATTATGTTTAAAGACGAAATATGTTGATAATTGCAAGGATTTTGGCTGGCCTAACTTCCACGAGTAGGCTTCATCTCGACTCCCGAGGGTGGGGATTCCGGCTTGTGACATATATATAGTTGGTAGCAATTTATATAATAGCTTGCAATATCAGCTTACAAATAACTTACACAGTAGTTTTTTATAAATAGAACATATTTCAGTTCATTATGTATATCAGTTTGAAGTTGAATAATACATCAATCATTCTCTATATTTAGAGCATGTTTCAATGGGCGTGTTTTAAGTGACTTTTAAACCAAAAGTCATAAGTTAGTAATTTCGGCTTTTGGCTGTTGGCTTATTTTTGTCATTTTAGCTTAAAACAAGTGTTTAAAGGTACTTTTTTAGTTTATTCAAACACTACAAAGTGGCTTAAAAACTATTTTACTTTAAAAGTATTCCAAACGGGCTCTTATTTTTGGTTTATTTACTTTATATTTTTTTATTTTATAACGAAAATCATGTTGTCATCTTATTTAAACAAAATTCCGTTGAGATTGAAAAAACTGATATTTGAAGTTGAAAATAGGTTACCTACATGAGGAAAAAAAATTGCTATTTCATTTATAATACTCGTCAAAGATCTTAGCACTTAAGCCGAGAGTCTTACAGAAATAACCTCTTTAGTCCTTCGGAGTTGCAATAAAGTCTTCCTATATACTACCCTTTTCAGATCTCATTAGTAGAATTTTACTGAATTATTATTGTTACTATTATTGTTGTTGTCGAAGATCTTGGCACCTCAATTTCAACACATTACTAAAGTCTCAGCAGCTGCAATAGGGGCGGAATTAGGTCTGAACACTTTTTGCCGAATATTACATAATATATACAAGGTTAAAATTATATATATATATATATATATATATATATATATATATATATATATATATATATATATATATATATATATATATATATATATATATATATATATATATATATATATATATATATATATATGAGATGTTGAATTTTCTCTAACTTCTTCGCTTCTTTTTTTTTTGTGAATTCCCTAAGTGAATATTTTGCTTCCACCACCCGCCCCAGGACCTGAAATGTGATTGGGAAAAGATGACATTAAAATATATTAAATTATATATTATATTTTGAGGATATATCAAAAGACGTTGACAGGAGATAACTACCACAGAAATATAAAATTGAACTAAATTATTCACGTGATTGAGAAAATTCAAGATAAGTTGGTGCATGGAATTGACGCAAAAACAATCTTGTTTCTGTAGAATAAATGAATATTTTAATAATTTAAGTGGAGCTTTTTTCGAAAAGATTGAGGCGTGGGGATTATATAATTGTTAGCCAACCATGTGATCCCATATGAACCAATACGACACTGTCAACATCCCAAACAAGTACTTACTGTTATATAGGAATTTAATTTAATAAATAAACAAATAAATAAAAAACAGTCCGCTGCACAGAACTTTCTCGTATTCATATAGAATTTGTGAGGAACTGCACCCTAAAGAGATATAATATAGAAAATTTATTCTAATACAAGCATCAATATATATTTGATTTTATGATTTGAATCCATAACCTATAAGTCAAATACAGATAAATTTATCGCTATTCCAATACTCTCTTTTACATTTTACTAAAAGATATTTATAAAATAACTGAAACGAAATAATATATCAAAAAGGTAAAATTAGTTCGAATATAATTTTTGAAATTAATGAATTGTTACAGATCAATTAAAATAAGAGATATAAGGCACAATATAAAAAATTAGAGTCCGAGGTCAAAGTAACGTGTAAAAAGTTCAAAAGAACACAAGTAATACAAAATAATTATGGTACCAAAATTAAAAAGACAAGTATATCACATAAAATGAAACGAATAAAACGCAACAATAAACTTAGTATAATTTCATAGGTTATTTTCAATAGAAAAATGATATAGATACTGTTTTTGATTGATCACCGGCTCAAGAAAAACTAATAAAGTATAACTTAAATAAATATTTTATTATATAATATTTTGTAAAGTTACAAGTCATATATATCAAGATCTTAATTATAATTTCAAAATAGCTTGGATATTGATGGGTAATGTGGTTAGGTCCATTGAATTAGCTAGTCACGAGGCCTTGTTTTAGAACCAAGAGACAAATTGGGTAGTGTGCTCCTCAAATTGGTACAATTAATCGAACAAGAATAAATTTGGACACATGCAATTGTGTCATTTCCAAAGTGGGAATCGAAGATTTTCTCGGGACGCCTTTGACCTGAGATGCAACTATTGTATAAGTTGTAGTGGAATAAGTGAAAGAGTGATAATGAGGTGTCTCAAAGACTTTAGGGTGTCTTAATAAATTCGATACTATTCGTCGATTAATTTATTTTTTAAATTATATTTAATATAGACGGATGAAATATCTTACTCATTTTTGCCAAACCCGTTTTCACCCCGCCTATATTCTATCGAACTTGTCTGTTTGCCGTTCCTGCAGTGGAATAAGTTGAAGAGTGATCATGAGATGTATCTAAGACTTTAGGGTGTCCAATTGATATTTCAAGGCAAACTTGTATTGTAATTTATGGATTTACGTAAATTTAGTAACTTTTGCTTCAGTTATATATTGGATATTAACAACTAAATATAAGTAAATATGGACTGTGAACCTAGTTATTATTGTATATTATGTTGAGATATTGTAGAAACTTTGGGAGCCAAGACCAACACGCCTGCTGACTACTGTATTAGACCTTCATCCAGGCGTTTTACCTTGGTTGATTAGAGTGTTGAGCCATGTATTTATGTATAATAGTTAGTTACTACTTAGCTTAGCTATCACTTAGCTATAGCTCAATAAGTTATTAGTCTTAGCTTATCAATTATAAAAGGTACACATGTATATATACATAAGTTTGCACAGTACAACATTACACATTGTTCTTTTCCTATACAAAAAATATCTTCTCTCAGTTTCTCTGTCTATGAAGCTTCTAGAATCTCCACAATTGGAGCTCGAGTTTGATTTTGCTGCTACATCTGCAGCTTAACATGGTATCGGAGCCTAACATCTTACTCTCCCATCTCCTCATCATCTTTAGTAAGGTCAATTGTTTTACCCTAATTTTCCCATTTTTGAGTTTTTCCCTCGAAGATCGTTTATCTCTAATTGTTCAATCTACCATTTCTCTCTTCAATTTTTGATTCTATCTTCATCAAATTGAGTCCTATCTCATGGATATCATTGATTCGAGTACTGAGTCCGATAGTTGAAGTTCGGTGTCGATGCTAGTAGTCCTCTTTATATGCATCCTTCAAATAATCCCGGCGCGATGTTAGTTCCAGTTCCTTTCAGTGGTTTAGGGTACCGATCCTAGATAAGGAGTTTCATGGAGCCTTATCTGTCAAAAACAAATTAGGTTTCATAAATGGTGAATACAAACGGCTAGATCCAGAGAAGGAGCCTTTGAAATTTCGACTATGGGAACGATGCGACGATATTGTTACATCATGGATCCTAAATTCTCTTGCCAAGGAGATTGCTAACAGTGTTGAATATGCCTATGATGCCGTTGAGTTGTGGAAAGAGTTGGAGGATCGCTACAATTTGACCAACATAACCAAACTGTATCAAATTCGTAAGGAAATTAATGACCTTTCTCAAGGAGTTTTGGACATCAGAGGCTATTACACTAAAATGAAGAAGCTATAGGAGGATTTGAGTACACTGAGTGCCAAGACACAGTGCACGTGTCAATGCACATGTGGTGCTAAGGAAAATATGCATAAAGCTGAACAAGACATGCATTTAATTCAGTTTTTGATGGGCTTGAATGAAGTGTACACAACTATGCGAGGCAACATTCCTATGCTGAACCCTTTGTCTTCTATGGCACAAGCATTTTCCCTACTAGTTCAATAGGATAATTGTAGAGGGAATTAAGTTGAACAATCATGTTATGATGGATTCTTCGTCTTTAAATGTTCGTGCCCCAAGGAGAAATATCAGAAATGGCCAACAATATGTAGATTCTGCCTTGTTCTGTGTTGATACATCAAGGAACAACAATTTTAGAACCAACTATTCTCCCAGCTACTACCCTTCTAATATCACAAGACCACGTCCTTTTTATGAATACTGTAAGTTCCCAGGTCATACCAAAGATAAGTGTTATAAGCTACATACATACCCTCATGGGTTCAACTCAAATCCCAAATTTAACAAAGGAAAGAAAAAGGTGGCCAATGTACATGGTGCACCTGAAACTAACTCTGGAAAACATGAAAAAGTGGAATCTCTGGAAGGCAACTGTAACTCTAATGTCAACTTAACCAAAGAACTATATGGGCAACTAGTTTCCCTAATGCAGCATTTTCCTTCGGAAATGGCAAAGAGACCTCATGTATTCCTAATGGAGCTGTGAATTTTGCAGGTACAATGGCTTTTTCTGCTTCTGTTCTCTCCATTGAATTTAGCTTATTATCATGAAAATATTTTATATCAAGTATGGATATATGGATCCTAGACTCAGGAGCTTCCAGCCATATGAATTTCAATAAGTCCCTCTTGTCTGATACTATAGTCTTACCATATCCCTTGTTAATTAACCTTCAAAATAGTTATCGAGTAAAAGTTACTGAAATTGCGATTGTTACACTTGCACCTCAGATCGTCTTGCATAAAGTCTTTTATGTTCCTTCTTTCAAATGTAATTTGATCTCTATTCATTGCCTAACTCCCAACTTAAAAGTTTAGTGGCCTTCTCTGATTCTTTATGTCTTTTACAGGCCCCTTCAACAAAGAGGCCTCTGAATATTGGTAAAGTCGAGGATGGATTATACCTTCTTTGCTCAAGCTGCTTGAAGCATTCTTGTTCTGCTATACCTATTGCCAACTGCTCATTTCCATTTCATGGTTTACCTGCTTCACATGATGTAAATAAGATTACATTCTCCTTCTCACTCATTTGTCGATATACCCGCATGCAATAAAACTCAGAGTTCAGTTTTGCATTATTCTATGTCTAAGAAATTGATGCAGATTTTGTTGTGGCACAATAGGCTGGGACATGTAGCTTTCGTAAAAATGAGAGGTATCTCTTCAATACCAATCCATTTCTCACCCAAAAAAACCATTCCTTTGTCCCATATGTCCTATGGCAAGGCAGACTAGGCTACCTTTCCCTCTAAGAACCAGATCACCACCAAAGCCTTTGACCTTCTCCATGTGGACCTTTGGGGACCTTACCATGTGGCAACTCACAATAATTTTAAATACTTCCTCACCCTAATGGATTGTCATAGTAGGTCCACTTAGACCCATCTCCTAAGCTGTAAAAGCAATGGCTTGCAAACTATAAAAGCCTTTGTGTCTCTCATTGAAACCCAATTTCAAACCAAACTAAAATGCTTAAGCTTAGATAATGGCTTAGAGTTCACTAGTAATGAAGCAGTCCAAATTTTTCAATCCAAGGGTATAATACACCAGAAAACATGCCCTTACACACCCCCAACAAAATGGTGTGATAGAAAGGAAGCATAAATACCTTCTTGAGACTGCTAGAGCCATTTTTTTCAATCCAAACTACCTTATTGTACTGAGTTGAATGTCTTCTAACTTCTACTAATATCATCAATAGGCTTCACACAACTTATCTAAAAAATAAATGCCCTTATGAGATGATATTTCATAAAAATCTCACTTACTCACACTTAAGGAGTTTTATATGTTTATGTTTTCCCACTACTCCCCAATCTCATAGGGATAAATTTGAACCAAAAGCAACCCCTCATATATTTGTAGGATATCCTTATGAGACAAAAGGTTACAAGGTTCTCAGCCTAGCTACCAAGAAAATCCACATTTCTAGAAATGTAATCTTTCACGAGAATGTATTTCCTTTTAACATTTATCTGATGATTCTAATTCCTCTTCTGTTCCTAATTTTGTCCCTTTCATTGATGATTTGTCTATCATTAAGTTACACACTCCTGATATTTTGCATGATGGCCAAAGGACTGCAAGTGTTACTCCTGATATTTTGTCATATAGTAGCGTTCCAACCTTCAATTAGTCTAGTCACCTTTCACCTCAACCAACAATTGCTTCTCATCAACCTCCTATAATACCTGATTTAGGAATTAGGAAGTCAACTAGACAACATAACTTACCTACCCATTTGAAGGACTATTTTTGCTCTATTCCAAACTTAAAACATATTGCGCATACTGCTGACACTAATACTGTACCTTTCTCCCTTGATGCCCTGTTTACATGTAATCATCATGTCTCTCTTAATTCTTTGATCCGTGATAGTCAGCTACTTATGAAAAATGTTATCCATGATAATGAGACATAACCATCTTCTTATGAACAGGCAGCCTTAAATTCGGCCTAGCAGGCAGCCAGAACCCTTGAATTTGAGGCCCTACATGCTAATCATACTGGGGACTTGGTTCCCTTGCTCCAAGGTAAAAAGGCCATTAATTTTAGATGGGTGTATAAGGTCAAGCACAAGGCTGATGGGAGCATTGACCGATTCAAATCCAGGCTGGTTGTAAAGGGGTACACTCAACAAGCAAGTGTTGATTACACAGAAACGTTTTTACCAGTTGTGAAAATGACCTCAGTCAGGGCTCTCACAATTACAGCTGTAAATAAGCACCGGAATATCTTTCAACTAAATGTAAATAATGCTTTCCTCCATGGTGATCTACATGAGGAAGTTTATATGGAACTGCCCCCCGGGCTAATGGTTGATACTCTCGAACATGTCTGTAAGTTGAACAAATCCTTTTATGGGCTGAAGCAAGCTAGTAGACAGTGGTATGCAAAACTGGCTGTGTCCTTGTATTCCAAGGGTTATGCCCATTCTCTAAATGATTATTCTCTCTTCTACAAAAAGCCAGCCTCTTACCATCTTTGTTGATGTATATGTGGATAATGAAAGTGTGATTGGGACAGACTTGCAGGAAATTACTCAGCTGAAGACCTTCTTGCATGATCAATTTAAGATCAAAGGTATGGGGATATTGCACTATTTCTTAGGCATGGAGGTCCTGTATACAACTGATGGAGCAATCATCTCCCAGAGAAAATTTGCACTAAATTTGCTTAAGGAATACAATTGTCTCAATGGTAATAATTCCTCTTCACCACTAGATCCCAGCGTCAAGCTCAAAGAAAAGGAAGGAATAGCCCTCACAGATCCTACGTCCTAGAGAAAGTTAGTGGAAAAGTTGAAGTTTCTTACCAATACAAGGCTAGACATTGTCTATAGTATGAACCATTTAAGCCAATTTATGCAAGATTCGAGGGAGCCACACTTACATGCAATTTTTCACCTTCTTAGATACTTGAAAAATGATCCTACACTTGGGATTTTTCTTTGAAATGATCCTGACTGCACAATTAGAAGGTATTGTGATTCTGATTTGGCAACTTGCCCTGACTCTAGGAGATTAGTTAGTGGTTATCTTGTACTGCTGGGTAATAGTCCAATTAGCTAGAAGTCTAAGAAACAGGAAATTATTTCCCTCTCTTTAGCTGAGGCAGAATACAAATCTCTTAGAAAGGTTGTAGGTGAACTAACTTGGCTGTGCAGATTGCTAGATGAACTGACTATTCCCTTTCCTAAGCATGTTACTGTATTTTGTGATAGTCAGCCTACTTTACACATTTCCAAGAACCATGACTTCCATGAAAGGACAAAGCATATTGAAGTTGATTGTCATTTTGTTCGAGACAAGTTACAAGAGGACTTGGTGTCTTTGCATCACATTAGCACTGCTGATCAACTGGCTGATATACTCACCAAAGTTCTCATTGGCATTAAGCATTCTGATATTTTGGGCAAGTTGCTATGAATACCTTACCTCCAACTTGAGGGGGGGGGGGATATTGAGCTATGTATTTATGTATAGTAGTTAGTTACTACTTAGCTTAGCTGTAGCTCAATTAGTTGTTAGTTTTAGCTTATCAGTTATAGAAGCAACACACGTGTATATATATAAGTTTGTACAGCACAACATTATACATTATTTATTTTCCATATAAAAATATCTTCTCTCAATTTCTCTTTCTATGAAGCTTTCAGAATCTCCATCACTGGAGCTCTAGCTCGAGCTCGCTTTTGCTGCTGCATCTGCAGCTCAACACGGAGCTAACACCCCTGCATTGAGCTCAAACACTTGAGCGGCCGTCGATGTCCATTGAATTCGTTATGTCTTTGTTAAGATGAATTATGAGTTCACACGTGCGGACTATCAAGAATCTTTCTGAGAGCTAGTGGTCTTTCCCCTTCCGTGGTCACTAATGGCACAAATGTTTGTCCAATATTACAACTAGTTGATAAATGCGCACAAAAGCCAAAAAATTCTATAACATAGGATAAGTGTAAAAAGAAGTATAAGTTTTAAATTCTGCATCTATATCTGATGATATTCATGTGATTGATTATGATATTAGGTTATCTCTATCCCCTATTTGATGGCTAATATTTAGATATGTACTTATGACTAGTTTTGAGTTTGTATATTGTCACCTCGTAGAAGGAATTTTTTGCATTTTTCTCTTATTTCGGTATATGTGTAGTAGCATTTTGACAAATTTAATATTCATTCTATCTAATATAGTCACACTACTCTAATTGGAAAAATTAAAATAAAATAATAAGAGTCAAATATTCTTCTTCAAAATAATTCGTTATTACCTAAGATCTAACGACTTGGACATTGACATTTTTCACATCATTCAAACTTTCTTAAAATGAGAGTTATTCCTAAACAAAGACATGCCTATTTAATTGGAGAGTGAACATGATAAACTTTGTTTCTTTGGCTTGTCTAAGTCATATAATTAGCTGTCATAAATAATTCTCCAATGTAAGGAAAAAAATTAAGGGCAAACAATATATATATATATATATATATATATATATATATATATATATATATATATATATATATATATATATATATATATATATATATATATATATATATATATATATATATATCGTACTGACTAGGTTGTTACCAATCTATTCAACCCTGACAAGAAACAAAGGTTTTTTTTTCTAGTTATTCGGTGTCGAAATTTACTGTTCCAACTCATCTGAATTCGTATAGTAAAAATTCTATATTATGGAAGTTTTTGCCTCTCATTGTCTAAGATTCATTCCCAGAGTTTAAAAAGAAAGAATAAATTAAGATTCAAATATAAGCAGATCTCTCTATATCAGTATCTTCATATAATAATATTTTATTATAAAAATCAAACTTTTTTGAAATTAATTTTTAATATATATTCTATATAATAATATTTAAAAATATTCGGAACAAATAAAGTTGTTATAGAGAATTTTAATTGTATACCTCTAGAAACTAATATACCTTTTGATCTCCATTATTAGGCAACATGAATTATCGTGGAAGCTAGTCCAATTTGGGGCATCAAGACATAGACAAAAAGTAAACAAAAGTTTCAGAGGAAACAAACACTCAAAGTATTGGATAATATTCTTTGGTACGAAACCATTTTTAATAAAGGTTTTAGATAGAGAGAATGAATGGTATTGAGCTGATCTTGTTCTTTGTTGTGACACTAGAGGTTGAAAATTCGGTTTAGAAGAAATTCATGAGGGCATTAAGAAAAATACTTCTTCCTATAATTTTATTTGTCACTTTAATTTTAAAAAATTGGTTCAAAATACTTGTCATATAAGAAATTCAAGAGGGCATTAATTTGTTTTCTAATTTCAATCTTATTATTTCAAGAAGGCATATACAGATTAGTTATTCATTTGAAGAAAAAATAAGAAAAATTTAATTGAATATACTTTATGATTCTAAGATATCTTGATTAGTACTCAAAACCCTTAAACGACAGATAAACAATATCAAAGAAAGTACCAACATTTAAACTCGTATATATCAAATTGGTCAAACAAGCACATCTAATTTTTCTTAGAAGATAGTAGCTTAATATTTGATGTAATAGCTTTATTATCAATCTACAAAAGGTTGGACTAGGTTAAGTTGAGTACTAATCAAGATAATTATTTCATTAAACCAAAATGTTAGGCATTACAGTAGTGGTTATGATCCCGGGGGCCATTGATGATTGGTAGTTCATGCATAGCATGATGATTACCTAAAGTAACAATATTTCTATAACAGTTATAGGAAATTGTTTTAACAACTCCCTCACCACCCTTGTTTGCTAGTATCCTGGCCAGAACAAAAGGTGGGGGAAACAATTAAAATTCTACTTTATTTAATATTGAGATGGTTGTCGCATGCTTTACTAGGGTATGGGCTACTTCATTCTTTTGCCTGAAGATAATGCATTTTCATCGTGCCCATTTGTGCCAGAAGCAACCTGCATGAATTAATAATAGATTCGTAAGCTTCGCAACCTTCGTTAATAAAAGAGATTACATGTGTAGCATCAGTATCAAGCTCCAAAGGAAATAGCTTCCTGTTGTCTGCTATACGGAGCCTTTGGTAGAGTACCATTAGCTCTTGGATTCTTTGTGATAATTTTGAAAGCGAAACCTATTAACCCAGTCACCATGTTGATTCCTTATTACCCCTGTATAGATAGTTTCTACATGGTAGTCTATTGAGGTTACAAAGCCATAAGAAATATTTATTTTTATTAGGGCAATGCAAGTTCTATACCTAGTTTGAATTTTTCGAGGAGGATATTTACCTTCAACTACTTCATTGCAAGAATTAGTCGTGAAGATCCCATTCAATTTACAATCCACAATATGGAATCCTTATTGTTGTCACTGGGGATTAAGGTTGAGAGATTTTTTCCAGTTATCTCGTCCGGGATATCAGGGGTAATTTTTTCCAAGTTCCACTCCCAAGATCCGAATTGCCCATCCACGGGAGTCATGATGGTTCTAACTAGTGAAAGCTAGGCAAGCCAACTATTCCTATTTAATTATCCTTTTCAATTTTAATCCCTTAACAATTTCAAAACAACATATCAAAAGCAGCGGAAATAATAGTAACAAAAGCAATGTGGAATACGAAATTAGATAGTATAACTTAATACAAACTGCAGAAGTCTAAATACAAATCTACTCAGAATTTGGTGTCATAATGTTGCGGACCATCTACGAATACGACAAATAAAGTCTGAATAGAAATACACGAATTTGTCTCTGAATAAGTAAAAACAAAAAGTAAGTGATAGAAGGGAACGCCAAGGCATGCGAACGTCTACAGGACTACCTCGGGTCTCTGCCGATGGACTAAAGGCATCAACCTAACTATGGTCCAAATGCTCCAGTACCACTATCTGCACACAATGTAGAGTATAGTATCAGCACAACCGACCCCATGTGCGTGTAAGTGTCGAGCATAACATCGGCGGAAAAGTGACGAGGCTAGAACAAGACTACCAAATAAACATGTGTAATTATATTATATATAGCGAGTAATAACAACAGAACTAACAGTTAAAGTTGGGAAGGGGAAACATGTTTCTGGGGATAACAAGTACAATCGAATTTCAGTCAAGAAGCATAAAGTACACCAAAGTTCAACGATAAACAAGAGCAAGGAGAGCAATACAAGTGCACGGCATCACCTTTCGTGTTTTTACTCTCGTTCTCACCATAAGAATCAATCTAATCGGCACGACATCACCTTCGTTCTTTTATGTGATGACCCAAAAGGTCATCACTTATTATTAAAATAAATTCTGTGTTTTGAGTCTTTAAAAATCTCTTTTAGCTTCACTTTGATTTACGTGCGCATTTCGGGTGCGTAGCCAAAAAGCTATTATGTGAAAATTTATGAAGAATATTAGAATTTTGCGGTCAATATTTTAGGTACACTGACCCAGACCCATGATTTGATGGTCCTGGAGGGTTCATGGAAAAATATGGGACTTGAGCATATGCCCAGAATTGAATTTCGATATTCCTAGTCCAAGAAATGAATTTTTAGAAGAAATTATTTTTTGAAAAGTATAAAGGTTCTTCAAACTGATATGCTATGTAAAATCTATGGTATCAAACCCGTATTATGGTTCCAGAGCCCGGTAGAGGTTCAATATGATTTATATGTATTGTCGGTAAAGTTTGGTAAGAAACCAAATTTATTTGACGTGATTCAAGCCTTAAATGAAAAGTTTGATTTTTTATGATGTTTTGAAATATTTCATTGATTTGGAGGTTTAATTCGTTGTTTAAGAGGTTATTTTGGCGATTTTATCGCAAATAGGTTCATATGATGTTTTTGAGTTAATACATATGTTTGGTTCGGAGCCCCGAGGGATCGAGTTGTTTCGGAACGTTTTGCACTCATAAGAAGTTTGGAGGATTTTCAGTTTTTGGTCTTTGGTATTTTCTTCTTTGCATTCCCGGGAGGACCCTTGCAAACGCGATGAGTTATTTTTGCTGAAAGAAATTTCCTTCTACGCGAACGCAAGACCCAGGTTGTGAACGTGAAGTTTTAGGAGGGTCTTCCCTTTGCGAATGCGGGCCTGGTATCACAAACGCGAAGGCTTATGAGCCTGGGCATAGGGATGGGTATTATACCTACGTGAACGTGACCACCTGGACGCGAACGCAAAGGCTCGAGGATTCAGTGCTCCATGAACGTGAGCCCATTTTCTTGAACGTGAAGGTCTCTCAGGCCTAACTCAACGCGAACGTGATAAGCTTATCGCGAACGCGTAGACCAAATTCACCCAATTATTTTTAAGTTAAAAAACAAAATGTATTACGGGAATTTCACCATTTTCTCATAAACTTCATCTTCCACACCCTTTGCGTGATTTTGGATGAAGAACTTCGCCAAAGCTTCTGTATGTAATCCTAAGATCGTTTTCTTCCATTTTATCAACACGCACTAGATTTTTTGGCCTAAAACATGTGATTAAGGGTAGAAAATTAGGGATTTGGCTAGAGTTAGGGCTTTTTTATAATTTGGGAAATTGACCTCGTTTTGGGGTCGGATTTCAAAATAAATTATATATTCGAGCTCGTGGGTGAATGGGTGATCAGGTTTTGGTCCGAACCTCGTGTTATGACCAAGCGGGCCAGGGGTTAATTTTTAAATTTTTGGGAAGAATGATAAAAAAGCTATAATTAAGCATTTGGAATTGGATTGTTTAGCGTTTATTGATGTTATTAAGTTGATTACGTCTAGATACGATTGATTTCCAAAATCCAAAGGAAAAATGGTGTTTGAGGCTTGAATTGACCGTGGAAGTGCGAGGTAGGTGTTTAGTCTAACCTTATCTTGAGGGATTAAGAGTTATGTCCTATTTTGTATTTGCTTCTTGTTGGGTACGACGTATAGGCATGGTGACGAGTATCTATACGTTGGTGTCAAGCATGACCGTGAGTCTCAAATTATGAATTATTGTGTTCTTAAGTAATACTACAAATGCTTAAATTGATGATTCACGGTATTGAGCAAGGACTTAGATGGTTCTCGTGGGAATTACTTATAAATAAGTATTGGTATTAGATGAGGTATTTAGATGTTAAAACAAGATTGGTTATAGTTGTTTCTCCCTTGTCGGGACATATTTACTTATACTGTCGATTCCCTTACCGTGATAGTGTAATTCTTTATTGATCCCTTGCCGCGACTCTCGTTGTGATTGTTATTGATTGTATATATGTGGATCGGATTGCGCGCCACAATAATATTATATCTAAATATTATATATGGATCAGGTTGCACGTCGCAATAATGATATAAATGGATCGGGTTGCACGCCGCAACAATGATATAAATGAATCGGGTTGCACGCTGCAACAATAATATAAATAGATCGGGTTGCACTTCGCAATAATAATATAAAAAGATCGGGTTGCATGCTGCAACAATGATGTAAATGGATCGAGTTGCACGCCGCAATAGTGATAAATGATAGGGATCAGGTAGCGTGTCATAACATTGTTGTTATTGTTTTGATGTAGATCCTAAATTGTTTCTCTTATATTTATCTTAAATTACTACTGAAATTGGTATTTCCTCGCAACATGTACCCCCTCCCATCTATAATTGTTCATTCCTGTTTTTATTTTTTCGCTACATATTATACAACTGCACATGTTTATTTGGAGTCTAGTCCTAGCCTCGTCACTACTTCATCGGGGTTAGGCCAAGCACTTACCAGCATATAGGGTCAATTATGCTAATACTACACTCTACACTATGTGTATGTCACGACCCGGATTTCCCACCCTTGGGATCGTGACGGTGCCTACTAGTAAGAGCTAGGCAAGCCAAACCCTAACCACATATCTTATTATCAAATTACTTCTTTTAACAAATAAAAAGGCGATAATATGAAAACTGCGGAATTTTAGATAATTTAAGCGGAAGATAACTATTAAACACCTGAAATCTGCAAATATTACAATTACTTAAGTCTCAACCACCTAAAACCTAGTGTCACAGTGTCAGAGACTGTATAAGATTATTATATACAAGGTCTGAAAAAATAACAGTACACTGTTTCTGAATAAAGGAAAATGAAACAGGAAATAGAGATAGAGGGAGATACCAGGGCCTGCGTGCCTACAGGTCTACCTTGGATCTCCAATTGGACTGATGGAAGCCCTCCAACTAATGTTGTTGTCTGGTACCTGGATCTGTGCAAAAGAGCACAGAGTGTAGTATCAGCACAACCGACCCCATGTGCTGGAAGTGTCTAGCCTAACCTCAGTGAAGTAGTGACGAGGCTAAGACCAGACTACCAACTAAACCTGAGAAGTTCAAATATACATATATATATATATATATATATATATATATATATATATATATGTATATATATATATATATATACACACACACGTAGTGGAAAAGAAATACAGGAATTAACAGTCAATATGGGAGGGGGAGCATGCTGTGGGGAAGATAACAACTTCGAATAAAAATCATCAAAAAACGAAGAAAGCAACATAACTTAGGCATCAATAAATAATCAGAAATCAATAAGTGCACGGCATCACCCTTCGTGCTTTTACTCTCATCCTCACCAAGCAACGATATAATAAAATGTGCACGGCATCACCCTTCATGCTTTTACTCTCTTTCCTCACATATAATCAATAGAATCTACACAGAATGGTACATCGTGTGGTACACCATCACCCTTCGTGCTTTAACACTATTTCCTCAGTATAACAGAAAATACATAGCATCACCCTTCGTGTTTTAACACTCTTCCTCACACCAAAATAACAATCACAAACAAAGGGAAATGGAGTAAACAGAAATAATAGAAATTCCGGCAAGGGAACACAAATTAACAATTAAATTCTAGCAAGGGAACAATATCAATAATCTCAGCATCCCGGCAAAGGAGATAATTAACAAATCCATAAACATCCCGGCAAGGGAATAATTTAATAACTCTATCTCTTCCTTTTACTTTTACTTCAAAACTCGTTTTACCACTTGAGCCTCCAAAGGGTTCAGTCATCTCATGTACTTTCACAATTTGTAATATACTTGAGCCAATGCTCCTCGATGTTCAAAGGTCACGGTTTCTTTCACCAACTTTTCATAACATATAGAAACCATCACCAAGGCATGAAAGGAGCAATGAAATTGATATTCACAATATAAAGACTCATGGCCATGCTAGACACCAATGTATAGATACTCGTCACCATACCTATACGTCGTACTCAGCAATTATCACATAGCAAATAGGACTCAACTCCTAACCCCTCAAGCTAAGGTTAAACCAAACACTCATTCAAACTTCAACGGCCAACGCAAGCCTCAATTATTGCTTCTCCTCTCGAATTCGGCTCCAAATTGGTTGTATCTATACATAAATGACTTCATGACATTAATAAATGCTAAAAAATTCAAATCCCATGCCTAATTATAGCTTTCCAAACATTCTTCCCAAAAATTCGAAAATCGATCCCGGGCCCGCTTGGTCAAAACACAAGGTTCGGACCAGAAACAAATCACTCATTCATCCACGAGCCCAAATATATAATTTTTAAATTCGACCCCAAAACGAAGTCTAAATCCAAAAAAAATCGAAAAGCCCTAACTCTACCCAAATCCCTAATTTTCTACCCTTAATCACATGTTTTAGGACTAAAAATTAATTAAATGCTGATGAAAATGGAAGAAAACGAGTTGGAGATTACTTACCCAAGGAGGTTGGGTAAAAATGTGCTCCAAGAATCGCCCTAGAGCTTTGGAGAAGAAGGGGTTTTGTAAAAATTTGAGAAATCCCGTAATGGGTTCTGTTTTTGGAACATAAAATACTTGGATGAAATCCTTCTTCACATTCGCAGTAGACTCATTGCGTTCGCGATGAGACATGTCCAAAGACCTTCAAGTTCGCGATGAGTCAGGTCCACATACCTTATCATTCGCGTAATTAGGCTTGCGTTTGCGTGCAAAGCGCCACGTTCGCCATGAACAAATTTGGTGGCCCCTCCCCTGAACCCTACGTGTTCGCGAGTAAACGGACACATTTGCGAAGGGTCTCCGCCCCTCAGTTCCGCATTCGCGCCCGGTCCTTTTATTCTGCAAAGAAGAAACCTGCGCTTGGGGATATTTACCTTACGCATTCACGAGGGGTACTATGCGACACGAAGAACAATTCCCATGTGCACTGGCTGAAGAACATCTGCGACATTTCTAAGCCAAAAACCATTCCAAAACACCTGTAAAACACTCCCGAGGCCTCGGGACTCCCAACCAAATACATGCACTAACTCAACAACAACATACGAACTTATCTGTGTGATGACATTGCCTAAATAACCTCAAAAACAATGAATCAAATCTCAAATTCAAGGATTTTTCCCAAAAAACTTCATCAAGTTTCAAATTTAGGATTTCAAGTCCGAAACACATCAAACAACGTCAGTTTTTAACAAAATTTTATAGGAAGGACTTAAAACATATGTAGGACCTGTACCGAGGGCCGAATCCAAAATACGTTCCCGATACCATCGCTTTTTAATCATATTTCATTTCCAATTTTCATAAAAATTTTTAGAAAAATAATTTTACATAAAAAGTTCATTTCTCGGGTTTGGGACCTTGGAACGCGATTCCGGGAATACGCCTAAGTCCCGTATTTTCCTACATCCCTCTGGGACCTTCAAATCATGGGTCTAGGTGTGGTTTTCCAAAATGTTGACCAAATTCCAATTTATTCATTTAAACATCAAAACTTAGCATTTTTCATAGAATTTCACGTTTAAGCTTTCCGGCTATTCGTATGGACTTCACACACAAATAGAGGCAGGCGGCTCTAAATAAGGTTTTCAAGGCCTTGGAAGTACAAAATTGATTAAAAATAGGTGATGTCCCTTTGGGTCGTCACAGTGTAGATCCTAGAGTAGCTTTTGGGTAGTAGCATTTGGGGTGGCTGCCTTCAGTCCATCTATAGATCCCGAGGTAGTCCTCCGAGCGTCCGTAGGCCCGACATTCTCTTCTATCTTATTATATACTCTATTTTCATTTGATTCCAAGACAGATTGCATTTCTTTTAGACATTTGTTGTAGTAATCATAGACCATCTGTGATATTGTGACACCAGATTCTGGGTAGAAACGAATGTTGGCATTGTCGTACTGGCTTTAGTTATTTTATCAGATTAAGTCTTTCGCCTGAATTTCACTTATTGTTAGTATTTCATTAGTGATTACCCGTTACTTCAAATTGTTAAATAAAGAGTTAGTGATTTCTACATTTCGCGGTTTGCCTAGCTTCTACGAGTAGGCGCCATCACGACTCACAAGAGCGGGAAATCTGGGTCGTGACATTTACCTTACATTATCATGGCACAAAATTATCCTTCGTGCATTATCACTCAAATCATGGCACGACATTGTACATCGCGCGGAACGACATCACCCTTCATGCATTAACACTCTCACAATCACGTACGACATCACTATTCAAGCTTTACACTTCTCCTCACCCAATCAACAATCTCAAAGCAACTTGGTCAAGGGAATCAATAATATCACAATAGAATCTCAGAAAGGGAAACAATATCATGAGTAATAATATCCCGACAAGGGAGATAATATAAAAAAAAATAACATCTCGGCAAGGGAGACAATATCATAAACCTCTTCCCTGTTCCACAATTACTTTACAACTCGATTCTCAACTTGAGCCATCGCTCTACAATGTTCAATTACTAATAATACTTCCACAAGCCTTTTTGAACAATAGAAATCATCATATAAAATATGAACAATACGAAATGGAGTCACATCAATCATAGTATAAGACTTACGGGTATGCTTGACACTGACATATATATACTCGTCACCACACCTATACGTCATACTCAATAATTAACACATATAAAATAAGACCCAACTCATAATCCCTCAAGCTAAGGTTGGACCAAACACTTACCTCGATGCCATGAACATAATTCAAGCCTCACCTACCACTTTACCCCTCGATTCCACTTCCAATTTTCTCGTATCTAGCCACAATTTACATAAAAATATTAATAAATGCTAAATGAATCAATTCTAATGTATGAAAATAGATTTTCTAATAACTTTCCCAAAAAGTCAAAAATCGCCTCTAGGCCCAGATAATTAGGGATTTTGACGCATTTCATACTTCTTCTTGCTTATGCTTTGATTATAAATTCATACAAATAGTTCCAAAAGGCTCATAAGTTGTGCTTGATTACAGCTTTGATCAATAAAGTGAAAAAATGTCAAAGATCAGCTTAAAAGGAGTGAAACTTACGCAAGTACCAAAACATGTAAAGCTCAGGCAGAACAGGCACAGTGCGGCCACACACCACTTTGTGCAGTCCGCACTAGGAGATCAACAGAGGTCAAATTCAAGGCAAAGAAGCAGTGCAGCTGCACAAGGTTTTTTGCGGACCGCATTGAAAGCAATGCGGCCTCACTACCATTTTGTGCGGTACGCAAAGCCAAGATTTAGAGGAGCTACAAAATGAAATTTTCAAGCCAATACGATCCATAGTCGAGTTGGTACGGACCGCACTACAAGCCTCCGTGATTGCAGTCCATTCTGTGCGGTCCATAGAGCCAAAGTTCATAGAGTAAGATTTTGAAGTCAAGATCCTAGTGCGGCCGCACACTATTTTGTGTGGTTCGTACTAACCCCGCAGTGGCATTTTTGTCCAGAGTTTTTAGCTTATTATAAATAGATTTCTTTTTTTTTTCTATTTTAGGTCATCAGATATTTTAGAACAGTAGTTGCACTCGCTGGAACGACTTTTGTAGGAATTTTGGCGATTTTATCTACTTTGCAACATTGAATATTTATTTTTATCTTTGTAGTTAATTAATATGAATTTATCTTCATCTATTTATTGTTTTTCTTCTTTAATTATGAGTAGCTAGACCAATTAGCTAGGGTTGTGGCTCAACCTTAGTGTGGGCAATTGATGGGTCATGTATTTTAGGTCTAAATGGATTATGGGTGTTATATATTTGGGTCAAATTCATGGTTAATTGCTGAATTAGTGGTTGCAAACACTAGTTTGTGTTTAGTTTACTAGGGTTCTTCTTGAGAAGCAGAGCCTATGTCTGCGAAATTGATCCAACAAGGAATTAGGGCGTACTTAAGAGATTAATACCCCAATTAAAGGGTTAAACCTCGACAGAGTAATACTCGACTTTAACCTTACTTGCTTGTACAAATTTTCATACCTAGTTGGTCTTGAGAAAGTCAATTGAGCAAAATCACTTGAACCACCGAGAGGTGTGGAGTGGGTAAATTAGTGCAAAGGATATATTATACACCCCCAAATATGTCAAATATGCCTTAGACTATCAATTGACCACCTAGGCGGAAGTCATTATTCTAGTGCCTTTTAAACCTGTTTGAACAACTCGTAGCATTATAACTCTTAGCATAATTTAGTTGCAATTACCATTTGTAGTTTGATAATAGTATAATTAATCAAAAACCCCTAAAATTATTAGAAGTGTAATTAAGAACACATACGCAATCCTAAACTAGATACATACTCCATTCCATTTCTAACTCTCTATGGATTCGATCCTGACCTAAAATCGGATAAAAGCTATTGCAACCCTCTCTTGCTACTTATTACCCTCTCTTGCTACTTATTAGTAGTGCGGAGTTGGCAGCAATCACTTTTTTGCGCCGCTGCCTGGGAGTTAACGGTTCTGGCTATCTATTTAGTTAGTTTTGTGTATTGGTCTTCTTTCCTTATTTGTTACTAATTTGTATGTGTGAATATTTTAGGTACCAAATGGCTTTAAATGCTAACGACCCTCTTGAAAACGTGCTTGTCGGGGAGGAGGTTGATGATATTGGAGAGGAAGAGGTTCCTCTTCTACCTTCTGGACCACGACGAGGCCACCAGGCCAATGCTAATCAAAACATTCCAGACCCTCTTCCGCCACCTCCAAGAGTGGTTCCTCGGGTGCTACCGAACCAAGGCTATGAAAGTTCTATTTTCCCACCCAGAATCCAGGAGGGCAATTTTCAGATAACCAATGTGATGTTGACCTTACTTGAGCAGCGTGAGTATTTCACGGGCGTTGCAGATCAAAATGTGTACAAGCATATCAAGGGGTTCATAGATACATGTCGGGGGAGCAAGCAGACAAATGTGTCTAAGGATGTGCTTAGATTGATACTTTTCCCATTCTCACTTCGGGGGAAAGCATTAGATTGAATCGAGAGACTTCCCAACCATTCCATCACAACCTGGGATGAGTTGGCAGATAAGTTTATTGCTAACTTTCTCATCTGGCCACATGGCGGCACTTCGAGATAAGATACTGGCCTTCAAGTAAGAGCCCGCAGAACCTTTGCATGAGATTTGGGAGCAGTATAGAACGATGGTGAAGGAATGCCCCAATAATGGGATGATGGAGAATATGTTGCAAAAACTTTCTACCAGGGCATCAATACTACAAATCAATGCATAGTCATTCAACTCGCTGGGTGTAATTTTATGAAGTTGATGTATGATGAAGCTTGTGTCGTACTTGATGAGATGGATGGCACTTCTTATGCATGGCAAAGTAGAGCCAATATTCCTCAAGGTGACCTTACGGCTATTCATTTGCATAAAGAATTACATGACCATGGGCAAGCTATAGCAGAGTTGATAACTACAATGAACCAATTGGCTAAAGCACAGTTTCAACAAGTCCAAAATCCTCACCAAGTGAATTCCACGGAGTGTATTAATATGCTTGTCAACAATAGAAGGCAAAGAAGGCAACAAAACCAAGGGAACTTTGAGTAGTTTGATGATACATGTGATGGGTTCCAAAATGATTATGATGACCAAAGTGAAGAGGTTCAATATGTAAACAACTATCAAGGCCAACGGGGAAACTCTTCCAACCAACAACAGCGGCGACCTCAAGGCAATTGGGGATTTCAACAATAAAACAGTGGCAATTGGGGGAAAAACAACCAAAACACCAATTGGGGCAATCAGAACAACAATTAAGGCAACCAAGGGAATTGGAATGGTAATAATAACTATTGGGGCAACAATAACAATCAAGGTGGATGGAACAATGGAACCAAGAAAACTAGGGGCAAGGCTTTCAAAGGCCCCCAATGTACCAACAACCGAAAAATCCACCCCAATTTCCTTCTCAAGGTCCTAGTTCTTCCAACAATGATATGGGTAAAATTGAAATTATATTTGAACAGATAATGAGGAAGAATGCAAATTCAGATGCACAGTTACCTTCCCACAATACCACCATCAAAAACTTAGAGGTGCAATTAGGCCAAATCTCTCAATCATTGAATACTCCCCTGAAGGGTGCTCAATCAAGTGATACGGTAGTGAACACAAAATGTGGAAACAATCATGTAATGACGGTTAAAATAAGAAATGGGAGAGGCGGTGATGTAAATGCCTCGAAACAAAAGTAAGTTGTGGATAATGATGTTGACTTGCAAGAAGATGAAGTTCCTTTGGTAGTTGAAGATGTGTTGATGACAATATGAACAATGAAGTGAGGATTGAAATTAATGATGTCAAGGTAGTAACTTAAGATACCGCGAACTCGTCTAGGGAATACGTGATTGACATGCCTAAGCTGATTATGCCAAAAAGCCAAGGATCCTTTTCCAAGGCCACCTCCACATTATCCTCAAAGGCTCGAAAAGTAGAGAAATGATAATCAGTTCAAAAAGTCCATTGATATGATGAAGAGCTTGTCCATTAATGTGCCTTTGGTGGAGTCTCTAGAAAAAATTCCAACCTATGTAAAGTTCATGAAAGACTTGGTCACAAAAAAGAGTTCTATGGATTGTGAAACTATAAATATGACTCACCAAGTTAGTGCTATAATGCTTTCAATGGCTCCAAAGCGTGAGGATCCCTGTGCTTTCAGCATTCATTGCACCATTGGGAGTGCAGATTTTGTCAAAGATTTATGTGACTTGGGAGCTAGGATCAACTTGATGCCTTACTCATTTTTCAAAACTTTGGGTATTGGGCAACCTAGACCAACTTCCATGAGGTTAAAAATAGCGGATAGACCGATGAAGAAACCTTTTAGTATTATTGATGATTTTCTTGCCAGGGTGGACAAATATATCTTGCCAGCTGACTTTGTGATCTTGGATTGTGAGGTGGACTATGAAGTTCCTATTATCTTGGGAAGACCTCTCCTACCTAAGTGGAAGGCATTGGTAGATGTGGAAGCAGGGGAACTTACTTTCTGGGTGGGTGATGAAAAGGCTGTCTTTAATGTGAGCATGTCTATGAAGCAACCCAAACAGTACCGAGGTGTGATATTTTGTTAACCTGGTCACAACTATGATAATTGATGACACCAGTGCAATGATAAATGTGGAGGAGTCGTTGGTGGCTGTATTGTTGAATCTTGATGTCACTGAGGATGAAAGCCAAGTGGAGTGTGTGAATGCTTTACATGGAATGAGCTCTTATTCATATGAGCCTAGGAAATTGTCTTTGGATATCGAGAATAGAAAGACTCCACCAACCAAACCTTTAATTGAGGAGCCTCCGGTGTTGGAGTTGAAGCCATAGTCTCCACACCTCAGGTATGAATTCGTAGGCCCTAGTTATACTTTACTATTTGTTCTTTGCTCGTGTCTTACTAACTTGCAGGTAGATTCCACTTTGGCGGTGCTTAAAAAGAGGAAGAGGGAAATTGGATGGACTTTGGTCGACATTCAGGGAATAAGCCCCGCATTCATTATGCACAAGATTATTTCAGAGGAGGATACAAAACCCTCATTGGAACATCAAAGAAGGTTGAACGAAGCAATGCAAGAAGTGGTGAAGAAAGAAGTGATAAAGTGGTTAGATGTTGGGGTTATGTACCCTATTTCCGATAGCTCATGGACTTCTCCTGTGCAATGTGTACTGAAGAAGGGTGGTATGATTATGGTGACAATGTCAACAATAACCTTATTCCCACCCGAACAATTACCGAATGGAGGGTATGCAAGTACTACCAGAAGCTGAACAAGGATCACTTCCCATTGCCATTCGTTGACCAAATTCTTGATCGCCTTCTAGGGCGTGCCTTTTATTACTTTTTTGGATGAATATTTGGGATATAATTGAATCTTAATCTCTTTGGAGGACCAAGATAAGACCACCTTTACTTTTCCATATGCCACCTCTGCTTTCTCTCGGATGTCGTTCGGGTTGTGCAATGCTACGGAAACATTCCAACGATGCATGATGGCTATTTTCACCGACATGGTGGATGATATTTCGGAGGTCTTAATGAATGATTTTAGTGTGGTTGGTGATTTAGAAAAGTTCTTGGGAAATCTGGATATAGTTTTGACACATTGTGAAGACACAAATCTCGTACTTAATTGGGAAAAATGCCAATTCATGGTTGAGGAGGGCATAGTGTTGGACCACAAAATTTAAAAACATAGGATTGAAGTTGACAAAGCAAAGATAGAGGTTATTTCAAGGCTTCCTCCCCCACTTTTGTCAAAGGGGTGAGGAGTTTTCTTTGGGCACACGGGGTTTTACCGGAGGTTCATAAAAGATTTTTCAAAGGTGGTAAACCCTTTGTGCAAGCTACTAGAAAAAGATGTCAGGTTTGTGTTTTATGAGGGTATTTTAGCTTCTCAAGCTTATGTTGACCACCACCCCTATCATTACCGCACCAAATTGGAGATTCCCTTTCAAGATCATGTGTGATGCAAGTGACGATGCGGTTGGGGCTGTTTTGGGTCAAAAGGTTAACAAAATGTTTCACCCGGTGTATATGTAAGAAATACCATAAATGTGGCTCAAAGGAACTACACAGCTACTGAGAAAGAGTTGTTGTCCATAGGGTTTGCAATGGAGAAGTTTCAGCCGTATCTTATAGGGGCCAAGGTCATAGTGCACACTGATCATGCGACCATTAGGTAGTTGATGACAAATAAAGACTCCAATGCAAGGTTGATGCGATGGGTGTTACTACTTCAAGAGTTTGATCTAGAAATTGCTGACCGGAAGGGTAGTGAAAACCAAGTTGCGGACCATTTATCCCGCTCGGAGGAGGAAGGAAGGACATATGATGGCCTAGAGACCAATGATGCATTCCCTGATGAGAAACTACTTTCCGTGTCCATGAATGATATGCCATGGTCTGCCAATGTTGCTAATTACCTTGTGACTATAATGATCCCATATAAGCTCTCTTCTAACCATAGGAAGAAGATAGTTTGGACTTCTTATTTGGATGCGACATACTTGTTCAAGATTTGTACGGACAGTGTGATCCGAAGGTGTGTTCCGGGGGAAGAGAAATTAAGTATTTTGGAGGCTTGTCATTCCACTCCCTATGGTGGCCATCATAGTGGGGCGAGTACAACTTCTAGTTCTTAGTTGTGGGTTTTATTGGCCAACCTTGTTCAAGGATGCGGATGATTTTTTTGAAGAGATGCGACAAGTGCCAAAGAGCGAGTGATATTTCAAAAAATGATAAGATGCATCTCAATACGATCCTTGAGGTTGATATTTTTTTATGTATGGGCCATTGATTTCTTGGGCCCATATGTTAGCTCTTGTGGGAACACTAACATTTTTGTGGCGGTGGATTATGTTTCAAAGTGGGTTGAAGTTATGGCTTTTCCCAACAATGAGGCCCGAAGTATTGTTGCATTTCTCTAGAAGAGCATCTTTACAATGTTTTGTAATCCTAGAACAATCAGAAGTGATAGGGGGGATCATTTTTGTAATAGAGCTTTTGACACTTTGCTTTCAAAGTATGGTGTCAATCACAAAGTTTCTACCCTCTATCATCCTCAAGCAAGTGGACAAGTTGAAGTCTCCAACAGGGAAATCAAACGCATATTGCAAAGACGGTCAGTGCAAACATGACTGATTGGTCAAAGAAGCTGGATGACGCTCTATGGGCTTATAGGAATACTTACAAGACTCTGATTGGTATGTCTCCGTATCAGTTTGGTTTTTGGGACAACTTGCTATCTACCGGTTGAGTTAGAGAACAAGGCCATGTGGGCCTTCAGGAAGTTGAACCTTGAGTGGGATGTAGCTGCTAATCTTCGTGTGGAGCAACTCAATGAGCTAGCCGAATTTAGATTCCATGCCTACTCTAATTCATCCCTGTATAAGGATAAAATGAAATACATTCACGACAAGTATACTCGGGGCAAAGAATTCAAGGTGGGGGATTTGGTGCTCTTATTTAACTGTCGGCTAAAGTTATTTCCGGAAAAGCTCAAGTCAAAATAGAGCAGGCCGTTTGAAGTAGTGTGTATGACCCCATTTGGTGCTATTGATTTAAAGAACAAAAATGGAGAAGTTTTTGGAGTTAATGGGCACCGAGTCAAGCATTATCTTGGAAAAATTGATGATAGCCACATGGTGGCACTCCTTCATTTCAAATGATGTGATGGTAACCTGCATCATGCCGCAATGTTAAATCAGGTGCTTCTTGGGAGACAACCCATGTGTTTTTTATTTTTTTTCTTCTTTTATTTTTCTTTGTAGTATAGGATTGATTTTTGGGCTAACTGGTTGTGAGATGTTACAAGGTTGTGTTGATGCAGTACACGACATGGTGGAAAAAGTGCACAAGTATCTAAAGTTTCCAGTGCGGACGCACTATATTTTGTGTGGACATCACTGGTGAGGGTTATATGTAGCCTCTCTGAAGTTTGCCAATGCAGATTTGATGATAACGTCGTCCACATGCACCCCTATTTTCTGATGCATCATACCATGGAAGATGGTAGTCATGGCTCTCATATATGTTGCCCAAACGTTCTTCAGTCCAAAAGGCATGACCCTATAGCAATAAGTTGCCAAAGGTGTGGTAGAGGTGGTTTTCTCTGCGTCCTCTTCATCCATCAACACCTGGTGATATTCTGCGTAGCAGTCCACGAAGGACTGTATCTCATGTTTCGCGCAGTTATCAGCAAGGATGTGGATATTGTGCAATGGGGAGTTGTCCTTGGGGCGTGCCTCATTCAAATATCTATTGTCCACGCATACTCGGGTTTTTCCATCCTTCTTTGGTACTGGGACTACGTTGGCTAGACAAGTGGTGTACCGAACCACGTGGATAACTCATGCTCCTAACTGTTTCAAGATCTCTTCTTTGATTTTATCACTGACATCAGTATTAAATTTTCTCTGCTTTTGTTGGATCAGGGGGGGGGGGGACTCAGGATAAGTTGGAAATTTGTGCACTACCAGATCAACGCTTAGTCTTGGCATGTCGTCATACGCCAAGGCGAACACATCTTTAAACTCAAATAGAAGTTGGATTATGGTATCTCGGGTTTTCTCGTCTATGTGAATGCTTATCTTGGTTTCCTGGATTTCTTCAGAGGTTCCCAGGTTAACCGGCTCAGTATCATTCAATTTTGGCTTAGGTTTATTCTCAAATTGTTCTAATTCTCGATTGATTTCCCTAAAAGTCTCTTCTTCATCATATTCTGGTTCTTGGTTCATTATTTAACAATTAGACGGCGTGTTTGGATCTGGGCGTGAGGTCCGCAAGCATGTCATGTTATTTATTGCCACATTATTAAAAATTGAAAAGAAGGAATAAAGGAAAAACAGAAAAATTAGAAAGAATAAAAAGAATGAATGATGAAATATTAATTTCATTTCGTGGAATTTTGAAGGTATATGGTTTACATTTGGAAATCTAAAAAACAAGAACTAAGGAAAACATCCAAGTTACACCCTGAAATAACTTGGAATGCAGGAAAAGTAGCAATAAAAGTCTATCGGGCCTCCCGTCAGATCAGAAATGGTATTGCCTTCCAGTTTTAGAGCTTAGCACTTGGTCCCATGTATTGCACCTCAGCAATGCTGGTGCCCTCTACCAGCTGAACTATGTGGGCTTCATATAGCAGTTCTCTCATTGCACCACATATTTCTTCAGCCGTGAAAGCCTCATCCTCCTCCTCTTCTCATGGTACTTTGGCTTGACGAAGGCTCCATACAAATTTGGCAACGATTGAGGTAGGACCCACCGCTTACGCTGTCACTCTCTTTCCCATTTCCTATAATTTGGATTCAGGTAGAAACCTAAACCGAATAGATTCTCAGCAGTAGGTAAGGTGATTGGATCAACCACCCCTTGCAGGGACTTTCCCAACCCTTTTCCTGGCTCATATCCATGTTGTATCATCTCTTTGGCCACCATTATGGATGCATTGGAGAGGAAGGGTTGAGGGCATGGCATTCCTTCTTCATACTGGTCAGCTACCAAAATTTCAAAAGCTTGATACACAATGTGCTCACTGCCTCCCTTGCTTCCAGATATGGGACAGACGGGTCGTGATATATTGATTGTTCATCCTCTCTATGGACTACAATTTCCTGATTTTCATGCTCAAATTTCACCATTTGATGGAGAGTAGAGGGTACAACTCCTGCTGTGTGGATCCAAGGCCTCCCCAGAAGGTAGTTGTAAGATGTGTCCATGTCCAGTACTTGGAAGGTTACTTCAAAATCCACCGGGTCAATAGTCAGAATCAAATCAATTTCCCCAATTGTGTCCCTCTTAATATCGTCAAAAGCACGCACATAGACATTGTTGGGACGAATCTTTCCAGTCCCAACTTCCATCCACTGGAGTGTAGAGAGTGGGAAAATGTCTACCCTGAGCTTCCGTCTATCATGACCCTCTTCACATAATATCCCTCGCATTTTACAGTTAAATGCAATGCTTTGTTGTGAGAGTTCCCTTCCGAGGGCAACTAAGCTTTTTTGAACGAGATTTGATTGATGGAAAATAATCTTTCTGCCATTCTTTCTAACTATTCCACCGTTGTTTCAGTTGGCACATAAGCTTCATTCAGGGTCTTCATTAAAACCTTTTGATGTTCACGAGACTTCATCAGCAATGATAGCAACAACACTTGTTCAGGACACTTGCGCAGTTGATCAACTACTTCATAGTCTGCCATCTTCATCTTCTGGAAGAAAGCTTCTGCCTCTTCAGGACTTACAGGTTTCTTGGACGGGAAGCGCTTTGTAGTGGCATTGTTTACCTCTTCTATGTTAGAGTACTTCTCAACATCATTGTTTTCTTGAGGCTCTCTTGAATTCTCTTTGCCTTTGTAAGTAACCCTTGTTTTATGATAATTCCACGGTACTGCAGTGGGGTCTATCATCGGTTGTTATGGTACGCGTCCAATAACCATGGGCTCGTTCGGCCTCGATGGCTTAATTGTCCCCCATACCACATATGCCCCATTGGGTATGTACATTTGGGATGCCTTCTTCAGTTCAAACCTCTTTGGAGGGCTTAAAGTTTGCTGCTTCTCTTTTCGTCCTCGTGGAACATAAAGAATCCCATCTTTTGGAGACATCACCTATGTTCTTGTTTCAACTCTCTTTTCTGGTTTTGTCTTGGTGACTTTATCCTTATTTCCCTCTTTATCTTGCTTTGGAGCGCTTTTTGGCCTTTTCTCTGCATCTACGATGGTGATTATGGCTTTTAGCACTTGATCAAATTCTTTATCCTCAACAATCATCCCAATCACTAGCCCATTGTTGTGGGCTGGCAATGGATTATTAGTTACGTTGGGGATATCCTCATCCCTTAGCACTATTTTTCCATGCTCTATTTGGTTTTCCACTACTCTTTTCAAGGTCCAACAGTCATTTGTATCGTGCCCTTCTGCTCTAGAATGATAGGCACATCTGACACCGGCTCTATAAGCGGGCGATGTTGGGTTTTGCCTTGTTTGAGGAACCGATTGCAACAAACCCATTTGAGCCAATTTTGGAAATAGATTGGAATAAGACTCACCAATGGGAGTAAATGTTTGCCTCATGGGTGGCTCACGAGGAGGAAAAGTATTCTGCGGAGGCTGGGGATTATAGTGATGTTATGGAGGTGGTTGATTTCTGGAATATGGGGCTTGGTTTCTATTAGCATGTTATTGCGGTGGTACAAAAGTTTGGGAATTCATAACCGCATATGGTGGGTGAGCATATGCCAAGTATTGATGAGGGTAATAATGTTGGGGGGGGGGTCCATTTGAGAACATGGGCCTAGGAGTGTGATGTCTCCTTGTACCTGAAGCCGTCATGGCTGTTTTTTCTTTCTTCTTATTTTTGGCCACTCTTCCAGACCCACCTTGGATGGCTTGGGAGGTCGCCGTAATAGCGGATTGGCTCAAAATCCTGCTTGTTTTCAGTCTATTCTCTGCCATCTCATCAATTTAATGGCCTCCGCGAATGACTATCACATGGCCGACATCATATTCTGGAAATAATCAGCCTCCTAAGCCTGAATAAATATAGTGACCATTTCCACTTTATCCATTTGAGGTTTTACCCTTGACGCTTGTTCCCGCCATTTGATCGCGTACTCGCGAAAATTCTCTGAGGGCTTTTTCTTTAGATTCACCATAGAGTTCCGATCCGGAGAAATATCAATATTGTATTGGAACTGTCAAATGAAGTTTTTTGCAAGATCATCCTAGATATGCCACCTATAGATATCCTGATCCATATACCATTCGGAGGTGAGACCCACCAAGTTTTCCCCAATGTAAGCCATCAGCAGTTCTTTTTTTCCTCTAGCTCCGCGTAATTGATTACAATATTTCTTAAGGTGGGCAATAGGGTCACCGTGCCTATCGTACTTTTTGAACTTCGGAGTTTTGAATCCCACAGGAAGATGCACGCGAGGGAACATGCACAAATCAGTGTATGATACAATTTTCTGTCCACTTAGCCCCGGCATGTTTTTGAGGCTTTGCTCCAAGCTTCTCATCCTCTTTGCCATTTATTCCTTTTCCGGAATTTTTTTTATCTTCTCATATCCCGTTGTGAACTCAAATGGATGTGACTGTGAATAGGTATAGGTGGGATATTGAAGGGGTTCTATTTGGGGAGTGAGTGTTTGGAAGGTGAAAGTTGAAGGGTCAAAGGCAGGCCTTGGCAATGCAGGCTGTGTTGTAGCTGCGCATAGCGGAGTAGTTTAGATGTTTGTGATGGCATTGCTTATGGCCGTCTGGGGGTGAACCTCCGAAGGTGCTCCCACAAAATGAGCTGAGATGGTTGGGTGCCCTAGTGGGATGCTGGGATGACTAATTGGGACGGTGGATGTTCCCCCCATTCTTGGAAAATGCTCAAGAAATCCGGGAATTACACTAGGTGGCTCTTTTCCATTTGACCAGGCATCCCACATCTCCATCATACGGAGACTCAATTAACGATTTTCCTCGGCTGTTACTGACTCTGATGCCAGAATACTCGAGGTTGGGCTTTCGTTCGTGATGGGAATTGCTGTCAAGGTGATTTCAAAGACATTTCTATGCTGCCCTTTAATCTGTGAAGTAGGGATGTGATGCCAGTGTACAGGGGACCAATCACCGCTACTATAAAACCTAGACAGGAATTGGAGATTGGCATTAGCAAACGATTAGTTTGAGACAAATAATAGATAGGTAATCGCACGTTGGAGTGTGATGCACCTATACAGTTAAATGGGTTTCTATATGATTTGCATTGATTGCATGCATCATCCCGGCTTTCCTCACCCACTTGATTTTTCTTTCTTTTCTTTTCTTTTTCTTTTGCTTTTGCTTTTGCCACTATCTCCCTTTCTCAATCTTCTTTTCTCTTTCTTTCTTTTTTCACTCTTATTTATTTTATTTCTTTCCTCTCTTTTTCTCTCTTTTCCCCTTTTCTCTCTTTTTGTTTCCTTTTTCTTTTTATTTTTAGGGTTACAGTCGAATCCTATGAAGATTTCCTACGTATCATGACCCCGCATGAATCAGACCGAGCGTAGTTCGTGAAAAATAAATGTGAACAAAATGTTTTGAGATTTTAAATTTGCATAGATGACAAATACATTGATTACAAAGACTCAATGCTGATAGATTAAAACATCTTACAAGCTATGATGAACTAAGAAATATATACTCCAAATTCAAATATCTTTCAAAAGAAAATACAGACTTGAACAACTTGACAGACTCTAGCGGAGAAAAAGTATGGACTCTAGTGGGAAGAGGAAATACAGACTCAATATGAAAATCATGAATACATTAAAGCTTATAATTCCTGCGGGACATCGTTCGGTCTCGCCGCGAACATATTTGCAAGATCCCCTTGAAGCCTATCCAAATCGATCATTATCTGTTTGACGAATATCATTATTTCCGCAAAAAGGTGGTGTGAGTCATGTTCTCGCACGTTTGGCATTTTCTAGTAATATAATGAGAAACGGTCAGGATCCTCTCTCTGATACCGCCCTTTTCTTCAAGCAACCGCCCTATTTGATCATTCCTGGCTTCCAAAACGTGGGAGTCACGAAGGTGTTGATTTTGTAACTGTTATAGTTCTTTCTCCATTTGGGCCATCAAGTAATAGCAATATTCCCTATCGGTTTTGAATTATTTGGCTTGCTTAGTTGCCTCATCCTCAAGGATGCTCACTTTGCTTTTCAGATTGGTAATAGTCCCTTCATAATTCCTTTTCATCTGTCGCACAAATTGGGCCCGATCTTCCGCTTTCTTTGCCCATTGCGCCTGGATTGTTGCTATATTCTCTTTGGATTTTTCCAAGTTTTGTTAGCACTCTGAGACTTGTCTTTTCAGTCCGCTTATCAATCTTTCCTCGGCCCCACTTCTTTCTTGGTTGTTAGCAGCTATTTTTATTTGTCGGATCTGAGCCCTAAGAGCCTCATTTTCTTGCGCCAGTTTCTTCTTGTCACCTTCATCGGCTGCGGTTTGCAATCTCCTTTCCAACTAGAGGTCCTGAAATTGCTTTTCTAACTCTCCTATTCTTGTCATGTATTCACTCTCTTTGGCTAACCAATCCCATTGCACCTGATCCCCATCAGTGAATTGTTGGACATGTGGCCTTTTTTGCGGGCCTTTGAGGAATCTGGAACCTTTTTCCGAACCAAGCCATGCACTTAGAGTCTACCTCTCCCTTGGCCTGATCTCGCATTATGGTTTTAGGCTCAAAAAACCTGCACTCGTTCCATATTTGGTGAATCTTTCCTTCTGGGAATGCAGCTTTTGGGCCTAGTTCGATGGCTTGTTTACTTATATCTTCATCACCGTGGATGGTTTGAAATCTTCCCAGTTGGCGCAAGAGTCTATAAGGAGCGTAATGTTGGATGTTTTCTATGCCCATAAAGAGAATATAAGGTACTTCATCTAATGTGTATACTGCCTCAATAACGGGAAGCCATCTGAAAGCCCACTCAATTTTGTCAGCAGTCAAAGATCTCAAGTATGATAGCCAAGCCTCGATGCCCTCAAGGAATTTAATTCCTGCTACCCGAGTTTTAAATTCTTCTATACAGTTCCACCCGGTCAAACCATAGTTCATGTACCTGATCCGGTGACAGAGATGCTCTTATATCCATAGTTGTAGCACCAAATTGCAACCTTGGAAGAATTTTTCCCCTTCTCGGTATATCATCAGGGCTCGATAGATTTCAGACACAATTAGCGGAACCACCGTACTATTGGCTTTTTTTATTGCGACATCCAGCATTCCTACAAGGCCGATCTCTATATGACCATCTCTTTTGTGAAAAACTACAACTCCCAAGAAAGCTACCATGAAAGCTAAACCTCGTCTTGCCTCCCACTTATCTTTGTTTCCGACATGGGTCAGACCGGTGTTTAGCTCTTCGAAACCTCGGGGATTCCCATATCGATGATACAAGAAATGGAGTGTGCAATACCCTTCCGATATATTTCCGTCCTGACTAATACTCAACAAGCCTAGGAACCTGTGGGGAGTTACCGGTCTTGGTGCCAATGGATAGCGGGTTCTGAGATTTCCATTTAAACCCGCATAACCATCTATTACTTCCAATGTCGGTGTGAGCTCGAAATCAGAAAAATGGAATACATTGCGAGTGGGGTCCCAAAAGGGTATCAAAGCCTCAACTATGTCCAACCTTGGCTTGACTTTATATAAACCGACGAGGCCTCCCAGAACTCCTATCACTATCTCTTTGCTACTTGTTCCTAAGTCATCCTACCACATATGGAGCTTCAAGGGGATCTACTTAAGGGCTGTGAAGGGTTCAATTTCATTTGTGCTCATCCTGCACATTTATTAAAGGTGATTTAAACTTATTATGCCCCGAAGGAAGAAGACAACATCATTTCGTATTTTTTTTTTCTTCAAAATTTCTCAATTCTTTATTTCAAAACAAGACTGTGGCTTTGTAGATACGGCCTTTTAGAATCTCGGCGGAAGACGATATTAAGGCTATGTCTGCTAACCGTTAAAGATGATTCAAGGTGGATGTTTTAGCAAAAATAGCCTTCCGGCGCCCTTTTGGGGACATTCGATTTATTTTAGACAAGAATGGCATCACCTGACTTATTTGAGGCTAAAATTAAAATATTTTGTTGTGTTTTGGGTTATATTATTCAAAAAGGAAGTTGGACCCGGTGGGGGTTGCCTACGTATCCCAGATTCGGTGGGAATCAAACTGGCGTAGTTCAGGCAAAATACTTTGCCAAAACCAAAACTTTTGTTAAAAAGTCTTATATTTTTGTTTGTTGTTTTTTTCGTTTTGTTTTTCCTTTTTCTTTTCAAAAATCCGGTCGCATTTCGGTACTATTTGAGGCATTGGTTTTTCGAAACAAGGGGTTACCCTCATTTAGTCCTAAAACTGCTATTGTTTTTAATTTTCTCTCATTATTTTCAAGTCAGTCACCGTGCAAATCCAAAGCAAATAAATGCACAAGTAGCACGTAAGATGTATCAAGATGGTCCTTTCATTTCAGGTCACATGTCTTAGACGAACCCAACCCCTATGTTAAGTCCCCTAAGTCAAATGGACGTGATACAAACAAATGTTCCTACTAGGGATCCGGCATGAGGCCTTGTTATACTAGGTTTAATCCCTGGGTTTATTGTTCGATACCTTGCTTACCCGAGCGGACAACTCGAGCCGGGGGGGGGGGGGGGGGGGGCCGCGTACAGGGGATACAGAAGCTTCACCGGCTTAGCAACTTATCCGAACCTCGTTCTAAATGGGATATGACTCTAAATAGAAGAGAAGTCGCACGAAGTGCACCCTTCTCCATGATTTAGAAGACTCAGAGAGAGGAAAGGTTTCATAGCAGTTTTATATATACAATTCAACAAATATCAAAGCGGTAAAGCATTTAGCACATATAGCATGGAACATGTAGGAAAATTAGATAAAGCCAAATATAACAGTTATTCTAAGCTCAAATTCTTGAACCCTAAACCAGAGATTCTGGGTTTGATCCCCAGCAGAGTCGCCAGAGCTATCGCACCTCTTTTTTTACACACCTACCCCGAAAGGATAAATTGTATAAGGGAGTTTTTCCATTTAAAGTGACATTATTCGAAATGGGATTATTAATTTATTTAGAGTCTCCACTTGGGATAGGTTTGGCTTTGGGTGTCCCAAGTTACCGGTTTATTTTGATCCCAAATCGAGGAAATTTTCGTCTTCCTGAATGGAGTCTTTGAACCAGAAATTCTTGAGTAAGGAATTCGTTTGACCCAAGGGAAGGTGTTAGGCACCCCGAATCCCGTGGATCTAGCACGGTCGCTTAAACTACCATAATTGGCCTAATATCTTATTTAAATACATGCTATCCTATAGTCCAATTTTGAAATTATTTACCGTTTTTAATTAATAAGTTTTAGAAAATTGAACGTCGTTTAAAATATTTTTTTGGATCAAGACACATGAAACACACCCGGATCCTCGGCACATTTTATATAACATTTTGGGATTTGGATTTGGGTCACATGAAATGCAAACCCGAATTTAGGGAGGTAAAATTATTAAAGAATGCACCAAGCGACTAGCATGTTATTACCTTTGCGGGAGGCCATGATCATTCGCTAAATGGCACGTCCCAGGTTCTAACCATTTAAAATAAACTAATTAAAGAGGGTCACGCAGTTTGTAATTTTATTTGGCGCAGCGCACCTCAAATTATTTAAAAAGACCATCCTAAAAGGGACTATTATTACATACTAAAGATTTTCTCTAAAAGGCCTAATAATTGGCATTGTGATTCAATTATTATGAAGAGTATTCAAAGAGACCCGGGCTTCAAGATCAAGTCTGAATTCAAACAAAAAGATCTTCATTGTTGCATATCCCTTTAATTCTAATTCGCTACTTAATTTGAAGGGCCCAAATTTATATTTCAAATCTTTAATATAAATGACTTTGATAATGAACTGAAATTCCCAGCATATCGGGTCTCGAAGCTAACCAAAGGAAAGGAAAGTCCACTTGACTTTGTTTGTAAGATTTGTTCAAAGCTTGGGCCTTCGAGCAAGCCCAAAATAAAGGCATATGGGAGCTGGAACTGAGGATCGAATCCCCATAGGATCCTAACTTTGTGAAATGAGTTGGTTTGGTGATCTAATAATATTAGAATTTATTGGGCCAATGTTAAACTCAATTTTTTACGGCTCAAATTGTCCAGCAGTAATACCAATCAAGGTGTGAAGGTAGAGATTCGATTTTTCAATTTAAACAAGTTTACTGTCAAATCAAATCACAAATAGGCAAAACAATAGTGGCATACATGTTTACAACCGAGTCTAGACTTTATGCTCATTTTTTGGTCAACTGATTCATGAAATGTATCGGAAGAATTCTACCGTAGTTTTCAATAAAAATAAGGGACAGAAATGCATTAATTTGACGTCTAGACTCTAGTTATGGCTTGTAAAACTAATTCAAACTATTATGGAAATAAAATGCATTATAATACTGCACAGAATCCAAACGTATATGGTGTTGGAAATCATGTATATCTATGATATGAGCGCTTTGGTTGTATGAGCATGATTTTCAGGTATAGGTTTTGATGAATGACAAACAATGAAGTCAAGTGTCAAACAACGATATAATATGACAACCAATCAAATGGCGAGAAGCATACTGATGACGGAATTGCATGAACGAGCCAAAGAGTTCAAGACCGAAGACCCAAGACGTAGGTCGTTTGGTAGAACCAATGTAAGGACAACGTTTCAGTTATCTTATCCTTTGGCTCAACATTAGGTCATCATAAACATGCATAAAATATTTTATTAAATCTTATTTATCATAAACATGCATCTTTGTGTTAAACCAAAATGATTTGTATTTTAGTCAAAATGGTTTTTAAACATGTCTTTTAAATCTGGACCTAAACAATCGATTATATGCTCCTTACAATCGATTGTGTTTTTCAAAATAGCAAACAATCGATTATACAGTTTTAACAATCGATTGTATTAAGACAGTGTGATCTGAAGTTTTTATAAATAGCAAACAATCGATTGTCTACTTTTAACAATCGATTATTTTGAGACAGTGTGCAACCGAAGTTTTTAAACATCAAAACAATCTATTGTTGTTATCATACAATCGATTATACCCATAAACAATCAATTGTCATTTTCATACAATCGATTATTTTTTGACCGTTCCCACAGAATCCTAAATTGATTTTTGAACGTTGAAGAACAATCGATTATTTAGGGTTAACAATCGATTGTTTAGCCTAAAATCAGGAATCTGTTTTTTGAACGTTGGTCAAACAATCGATTGTCTACTCCAAACAATCGATTGTCTGAGCACAGAATCAGGGATTTTATTTATCAATTAAGCAACGGTCAGCACCACTTTTTCACCTATAAAAAGAGGTCTTTTGAGCTGATTTTAAACACACAACTCCTGCATATATTGATATACATATTGATCATTTTCAAGCATCATTTTAGAGCTTTTGTTGAGCCATTTGATAGACAACTTTGTGTTGTTCATAGAGCTTATTTTGTTTCTCTTTATCCACTCTATTAAGAGAGTATTTGTTGTAAAAGAGAGTTGTTTGAGAAGAACATATCTTCTCATTTGTTGGGCTTGCTAAGTACCCAAAGTCTTAGTGGTTGAAGTCTTGGGGTGAGGTATCCTCAAGCAAGTGAAGTCTTAAGGTGCGGTATCCTTGAGCAACTGTAACGGTTTGTTAAGCACCCGTAAGCTTGACGAAGTTAGTGGAAATCTCGAGAGAGTCTCTCGGGGACTGGACTAGCCACGGGTTGTGGTGAACCAGGATACATCAGTGCGTTCGTTCCTTATTATTTACTTATCGCACTTATTTCATTCCTGCAATTTTTAAATTCCGCAAGTTTACGCTGTATTTTATTATAACGCTATTCACCCCCCCCCCCTCTAGCGTTAAGTGTATTTTCTAACAATTGGTATCAGAGTCTAACTCTGTGAAAGCCTTAACCGGTTGAGAGAAATATATATTTTTTCTGTTGAGAATATTTAACGCAGGAACGATGGATGAAGGACAGTCCACCACTTGCTCTCCACTATTTGACGGAACAAACTATACATATTGGAAAGAGCGGATGAGCATCTTCCTCAAAGCAAACAGTTTTCGTTTGTGGCAAATCATCAAAAACGGTGAACCAATGTCAACAAAGAAAGTTGGAGAGACCACGGTTCCAAAGAAGGAAGATGAATATGATGCCGAGGATATCAAGAAAGTTGAAAATAATGCAAGGGCCATCCATGTATTATATTGTGTGGTGAATCCAGATGATTATCGAAAAATCTCTTGCTGCACAACCGCCAAGGGGATTTGGGATAAGCTCGAGATCATTTATGAAGGTACGCCTCAAGTCCGAGAAGCCAAAATTGATTTTCTAACACATAAATATGAAATCTTTAAAATGGAGAAGGAACCCATTGGTTTTATGTTTGAACGATTTTTAAGTATCGTCAACGATCTCCATGCTCTCGGGAAAGTTTACACGAACAAAGATCTTGTTCGAAAAGTCCTACGGAGTCTTACTCCCGAATGGCGCTCCAAAGCCAATGCCATCCAAGAGTCGATAATTCACGGATATCACAATTGATGGACTAAGAGGTAACCTCGAAACTTATGATAGCACAATTCTTAATCCTTATCTTAGAAGTAATTCGAATTTTGCCTTCAAAGCCTCATCCTCTAAAAGAGAAGAGGTAAGTGATTCGGAAAGGGATGATGATAATATTTCCAATGATATAATTGAAAAGTTTTGTAAGTCTATGAAGAAGGACAAGAAAAAGAAGAAACAACATAGGCGCGTATCACGAAATTCGGACAGCTCAGGCGATGGAACCGCCGCATTGTGTCTCGTGGCAAACGAAGAAGAGGTAAGTACATCTAACTCTCACTCGTTTGAAGAATTACAAAATGCCTATGATGAATTGTATGGTGAATTTGTTAATGCTTCCAAAAAGATAAAAGATTTGAAGAAAACACTTTCTTTGCAGAAAACACTTCCTTTGCAAGAAACAGATTTTCAGAAAACACTTTCTTTACAAGAAAAAGATTTTGAAAAATCCTCTTCTTTGAAAGAAATAAATTTTGAAAAATTGACTAATGAAAATGGTGTTCTTAAAAATAAAATTGAAGTTTTAGAAAAAGAAAATAAATTTTTGGAAAATGACATTGTTGATTTCAAAAATAAAATCAAGGAATTGAATGAAGCCTCTTCTATTGATAAATGTTCTAATTGTTCCTCTTGTAGTTCTTTAAAATTAGAGAATATAGAACTTAGGAACGCACTAGAAAAACGTAGTGTTGATAGTCCTAAAATTGAAGAGAATAAAAAGGATATAAGTAATGAGGTTGGTCCATCTAGAAAGAATTCTAGGAACCTCACAAATGAGTCTAAGATTAATTATTATAGACAACCTAGAAACAACTCTAGGACTTTTGCTAATGAGTCTAGAATGAATAATTTTAGACCACCTAGACACAATTCTAGGAATTTTGTAAATGAGTCTAGAATGAATAATTTAGACCACCTAGACATGACTAGGGGGAACAACTTTAGATCACCTAGAACGCATTTGGCTCAACCTAGACATATGCATAATCCTAATGTTATATGTCACTATTGTAATCGGGTAGGACACATTGCACCCGTTTGTTTTGCTAAACATAGAGATTTATGTGTTGATTATGACTATTGTTATCCTAACCCCCAAGGACCCAAAAGAAGTTGGGTACCAAAAACCTATTTTTAGGTTCTTTTTGCAGGTGTGCTTGAAGACTACAATATTGTAGTGGATGCACCAAGCACGACACCTTAATGCATTAAGGGGGAACGTCGGTTAGTTATCGTATTTCGAATAAAAACGCAATGAGTTGATATTTGCAAATAATCTATATCAGTTTTGGCTGATACATGCTTTAATAAGCTTTATTTTTGAATAATAATTAGTATCAATTGGTTTTATAATAAATGATTGATTCATGTTTTGATGAATATTTTTAGTTTAAATAACAATTGGCATAGTTGAGAAAAATGATCTTTATTATTAGTATGCCATTTATTAACTTTTTATATGATCTTGTCTATAACGATTGGTATCGTCAATGGTTTAAATAACTTTTGGAATACTCTTTTTGCTAATGCCAAAAGGGGGAAGAATATGGGCGATATGCATGCTTTAATTGAGGGGGAATATTCAATTAAGGGGGAATTATATTGAATTGAATTGGTTGCATAAATTGTATGTTGAAATATAGCATCTATTTAGGGGGAATTCAATATGCATATCTTCCGTTGTTTGTCATTATCAAAAAGGGGGAAATTGTTGGAAATCATGTATATCTATGATATGAGCGCTTTGGTTGTATGAGCTTGATTTTCAGGTATAGGTTTTTATGAATGACAAACAATGAAGTCAAGTGTCAAACAACGATATAATATGACAATCAATCAAATGGCGAGAAGCATACTGATGACGGAATTGCATGAACGAGCCAAAGAGTTCGAGACCGAAGACCCAAGACTTAGGTCGTTTGGTAGAACCAATATAAGGACACCGTTTAAGTTATCTTATCCTTTGGCTCAACATTAGGTCATCATAAACATGCATAAAATATTTTACTAAATCTTATTTATCATAAACATGCATCTTTGTGTTAAACCAAAATGATTTGTATTTTAGTCAAAATGGTTTTTAAACATGTCTTTTAAATCTGGACCTAAACAATCGATTATATGCTCCTTACAATCGATTGTGTTTTTTAAAATAGCAAACAATCGATTATACAGTTTTAACAATCGATTGTATTAAGACAGTGTGATCTGAAGTTTTTCAAAATAGCAAACAATCGATTGTCTACTTTTAACAATCGATTATTTTGAGACAGTGTGCAACCGAAGTTTTTAAACATCAAAACAATCGATTGTTGTTATCATACAATCGATTATACTCATAAACAATCGATTGTCATTTTCATACAATCGATTATTTTTTGACCGTTCCCACAGAATCCTAAATTGATTTTTGAACGTTGAAGAACAATCGATTATTCAGGGTTAACAATCGATTGTTTAGCCTAAAATCAGGAATCTGTTTTTTGAACGTTGGTCAAACAATCGATTGTCTACTCCAAACAATCGATTGTCTGAGCACAAAATCAGGGATTTTATTTATCAATTAAGCAACGGTCAGCACCACTTTTTCACCTATAAAAAGAGGTCTTTTGAGCTAATTTTAAACACACAACTCCTGCATATATTGATATACATATTGATCATTTTCAAGCATCATTTTAGAGCTTTTGTTGAGCCATTTGATAGACAACTTTGTGTTGTTCATAGAGCTTATTTTGTTTCTCTTTATCCACTCTATTGAGAGAGTATTTGTTGTAAAAGAGAGTTGTTTGAGAAGAACATATCTTCTCATTTGTCGGGTTTGCTAAGTACCCAAAGTCTTAGTGGTTGAAGTCTTGGGGTGAGGTATCCTCAAGCAAGTGAAGTCTTAAGGTGCGGTATCCTTGAGCAACTGTAACGGTTTGTTAAGCACCCGTAAGCTTGACGAAGTTAGTGGAAATCTCGAGAGAGTCTCTCGGGGACTGGACTAGCCACGGGTTGTGGTGAACCAGGATACATCGGTGCGTTCGTTCCTTATTATTTACTTATCGCACTTATTTCATTCCTGCAATTTTTAAATTCCGCAAGTTTACGCTGTATCTTATTATAACGCTATTCACCTCTCCCTCCTCTAGCGTTAAGTGTATTTTCTAACATATGGCTTGTACTGTTTCAAACTATTTGTCCACTTATAAATAACATAATTAATCTGGAATTTGAAAATCCCATTAAATCTCACGTAATATATTCTAAACAGACCTATTAACGTTCTGGAATCTGGAAACAATTGTTGAAACTCTCGATTTCTAAGTTTTATTTCTAACCGTTGCTGTAAAATATCCCACTGTTTTAACTGTAAGATTTGTTTGATCTGGTATCAGTATGACTGTATATGCTAATTTTGAATTCCACTCCTAATCAACACCTGGTTTAGCTTAAACTTCAAATTAACATAATAACCAAATGGAATCCACTATAGCTAATATTATTCTTAACAATTCAAAAAAAAGTTGACACAGTCCAATTAATACAAATGATGATTGTTCAGATAAACACAACTACAAGATGTTAGATAATACGCTTAACGCTAGAGGGGGGTGAATAGCGTTATAATAAAAATTAGCGTAAACTGCGGAATTTAAAAATTGCAGGAAATAAATAAGTGCGATAAATAAGAAAGAACGCATCGATGTATCCTGGTTCACCACAACCCGTGGCTAGTTCAGTCCCGGAGAGACTCTCTCGAGATTTCCACTAACTTGTCAAGCTTACGGGTGCTTAACAAACCTTTACAACTTGAGGACACAAGCCTCAACACCTTTGCTCGGAGATACAACACTCCAAGACTTCAACCAAGGAAACACAAGTTCCTTCTTACAACAAGAGAATAACAATTCTCTTCAAGTGTACAAAACACTGAGTACTCAAACAAGACACTCCTTAATGAGTAGATATGAGTAAAAGAATACGCTCAAATCACAACAACTTTCGACAAGAATTTGGCTCTCAAAAACTTATGTAATGAATATAAAATGATAAGCAATAAAGTATGCAAGCTTTAGCAATTGTATAATCAGTTCTTGTATGTTGTTGTTCTTAAAAGACTGAATTGAAGCTGTATTTATAGTTGAAAAACCTTGTATTACCGTTGCCTAATTGCCAATTAAGAGTTGCTGAAATTACTCAGTGACAATCGATTGTCAAGTTAGCACAATCGATTGTTTGCCAGTTCTTCCAAAAATCAATCCCAGATTTTACGCATAACAATCGATTATATAAGATCAATAATCGATTACTGGCAACGTTCAAAAAATCCTTTCCAGATTTTACGTAAAACAATCGATTGTCAACAATCTACAATCGATTACTCAACAATGTTCAAAAAATCCTTTCCAGATTTTAATTAAAACAATCGATTATAGGAAATCAATAATCGATTACCTGACGGTATTTGATAATATTTTGGCAACGGTCAGTTATACAATCGATTATACTAAGTTAACAATCGATTATATATCAGTCTTGAAAAATCAATTTAGACACTGCCTCTTGACAATCGATTGTCATAAGTTCATAATCGATTATTTGATAACTTTGAAAAAGTCAGGAAGTCACTGCCTCAACACAATCGATTGTCATAAGTTCACAATCGATTATTTTGTGACTTTGAAAAATCTGATGGACACTGTCTCTTCACAATCGATTGTCATTAGCTTCACAATCGATTATTTTGAGCTTTGAAAAACTTTGATGGACACTGCCTCATCACAATCGATTGTCATAAGGTTCACAATCGATTGTCATGCAGATTTGAAAAATCTGATGCTCACTGCCTTAACACAATCGATTGTCATTAGTTCACAATCGATTGTCAAGCAGCTGACTTAAACATAATCGATTATCATAAGTACATAATCGATTATCTTAGTCCAGATTTTAAAGGCGTGTTTAAAAATCATTTTGACAAAAGTAAATATGCATTATTTAAAATCATTTAGCTATAAATTAAATATGCATGATTTTGTAAAAAGTATTTTTACGAGAGAAGCCATGTCATGAGTCAAGTTGTCGGATCAAGATCACAATTAAGAACGACTCATGTAAGACTATAAAACTTGGTCTTGAGCTTGAATCTCGTTGTATATCAATTGTGCGCTTGTACTTGAACTTCTTCATATATCAATTTGCGCGTCGTTTGTCATTCATCAAAACCTACACATATAAACACACGTTTAGTATAATGCCTTGAGAACGTGTTTCCAACAATTTCCCCCTTTTTGATAATGGCAAACTTTAAGCGGGATATGCAAATTAAGCAATTCATAATGACGATTCAAGACAAGTAAAGATATGCAACAAGAATGCAATTAGTTCCCCCTCAATATATAAATTCCCCCTCAATTTAAGCTAATAAATATTGAGAGTGCATACCCGTTATCTTCCCCCTTTTGCCATTAGCAAAAAATTATAGATTAATAAAAAACTTGTTTGTTTATTAAAAAAACGGTTACATAACGGGAACAATAAAACATAGAACAATAAAATAGAAAAAAAAATAAAGAAATTATTCATCATCATTTCCCGCCTCATCATCTGGCACTGCTTCATAGGGAACAAGACCGGCATATGGATAATGAACATGGTCAAAATATCTATGGATCTCATGTGTCAATTGACCGACAGAGGTGGTCAATGAAGCAATTTGGTCGGAAATGGATTGAAGAGAAGGTTCTTGAGGCTGACGCGATCGACGAGTTGGAGGAGGAGCAGGAGCTACATGATCGCCGTCATGGGGAAAGGAGGATTCTGAAATTTCCCACTTCTTGGTGCTCTTTTTGAGAGGACCGATGGAAGTGTTGAATCCGGAAGCTTCAAAAAAATTCATAATAAGGAGGGCATAGGGAAGAGGTCTATCATCTCCGATGGCATCACGCATGTGAATTTTGTCGAACTTACACCAATTGATGTGAGCTCCGGTTATAATGGCATGCATGAGCTTAGCGTCCTCTTGGGAAAGAGTGGTATGACTATGCTTCCGAGGCTTGAGGACTCGGGTGATGAAATAGAAAATCAAACGATACTCGGGGAGCATTCCCGTGATAGTAGGGCGCCGAGTAGATAGATTAGGATCATAAGATGTAAGACATATTTTGTTTAGGAGAGTTTTCTCATCAAATAAGGCGCCAGCCTCTCTAATGTAGCGAGAAATGTTTTCGCCACGTCGAGGAAGATGGGCAATGGAATGCAAGTTTTCATTGGACAAAAGAATTTGAACACTGCAGACATTTATGAGCCAAAACAGTCAGAAACGGTAAAAAATAAATTGCACTGACCGTTAGACAATCGATTGTTGACACGAAATAACCAATTGTTTGAGCAGATTTTGACTTGAACTCGAAACTGACACAAAATCGATTGCAGGGCCCAAACGGTAACAAATATTTGAATTTCTGACAAAAAATAATCGATTGTTGAATTATGATAATCGATTGTTGTGATACAGTGAGCACGGTGATTTTCAGACTCGGAAAATAATCGATTATATTTATGAAACAATCGATTGTTTTAGAAAAGCAGTACTGAATGGCTGAGACAGTAATCGATTATACAGTTAAAAAATCGATTATTAAACACAAATGCATAATAGGCATCAAATATAAATGATCGATTAGTGATACTTGCTAATCGATTGTCCGCACAGTAAAATAATCGATTATTTGCTGTAACAACCGATTGTTCTATGCCATTTCTTTATAATTCCCCCTGCCTTTAGGGCGATACCTGCAAAAGAGAATTAGACGTATCCGACGCTCAAGTTAGTAATTTGTAACGAAATAATGCAATGAGAACGTGATCTCTTAAGATGTGTGTCCTAAGGTATTTTTAATGGAGTTTCGGGTACTTACCTTTTTTCCGACGTCGCCAATTACCTGTTCGAGAGGGTGATCTTTGATTGTCCTCCACTCGTTAGGCATTTTCGTTTCTTTCTCCAATTGTGGCTTTTCCTCCGTTGATTGTTCCAAGATTTCATCTTGACTTTCCTTAGGAGTTTCTTCTTGTATATTGTCTTTCAAGCTATTTAAAATACCTGCAAGATCAAAACCGAAATTCTTTCTCACCAAGCGAGCATTATTTTCGGAAAACACAACATGAGGGGATTCCTCCACAGTTTCGGTTCTTTTATTAAAGACCCTATATGCTTTGCTACGTGAAGAATATCCAATAAAAATTCCCTCATCGGACTTGGCATCAAATTTTCCTAATTGATCTTTTCCATTGTTATGAATAAAACATTTGCAACCGAATACTCTAAAATGGGAGATATTTGGTTTCCTTCCCTTATAGAGTTCATAGGGGGTTTTCATGAGTATTGGCCTTATGACTACTCTATTTAAAACGTAGCATGCGGTACTCACGGCATCCGCCCAAAAAAGTTTGGGAATCTTAGCCTCTTCGATCATGGTTCTAGCCATCTCTTCGAGACACCTATTTTTCCTTTCCACCACCCCATTTTGTTGTGGTGTACGTGGAGCGGAAAAGGTATGCTCGATCTCGAGTTCGTCACAAAAGTCCGCAAAGAGATTGTGATCAAACTCTCCCCCATGATCACTTCTAATTGAAGTGACGGTTGTTTCCTTTTCGTTTTGAACACGCTTAAGAAAATATTTAAAATTCTGAAAAGCATCACTTTTGTGGGCAAGAAATAAAGTCCAAGTAAATCTAGAATAATCATCAACAATAACAAAAGCATAACGATTTCTACCTAGACTTTCAATGCGAGATGGTCCAAATAAATCCATGTGAAGCAATTGCATTGGTCTAGTAGTTGAAATAATGTTTTTAGATTTGAAAGATGCTTTTGTTTGTTTCCCTTTTTGACAAGAATCACAAATAGAGTCATTTTCAAATTTCAAGTTGGGAAGACCAATAACTAAGTTTTGTGAAATCAATTTGTTCAAAAGATGCATGTTGATGTGTGGTACTCTACGATGCCATAACCAAGTATCATCCTCTTTGCTCATAAGACAATCCACATATTCGGGTGAGGAATTAGCAAGATCAACCATATAAATATTATCCACTCTAAAACCACGAAGGATAATTTTAAAATCACTACGTCTAAACACTAAGCATTCATCCGAATCAAATAAGGCAAGATTTCCCTTGTCACATAATTGACTTATGCTCAAGAGATTATGCTTTAAACCTTTAACAAGTAATATATGCTTAATGGAAGAAATTTCATCCTTACCGACCGATCCAATGCCGATAATCTTTCCTTTGTTGTTATCACCAAAAATAACACTTCCCCCTTCCTTGTGTTCTAGTTGAAGGAATTTGGATTCGTCTCCCGTCATGTGCTTGGAGCATCCACTATCAAGGTACCATAGTACACTTGATCCCTTCAAACATACCTACAAAACAAATTAATGAGTTTTAGGTACCCATGCCATTTTGGGTCCTTGGGGGTTAGGCATATCATAATGATGCGTTTGAGTGTTATGTCTAAGTCGTGTAAAACAAGCAGGAGCAATATGACCAATTCGTCTACACTAATGACAAGTCACGTTAGGATTATGCATCCTTCTAGGTTCATAGTAATTGGACGGACGAAAATTGTTTACTCTATTTTCGACACTATAACTATTGCGCATTTCATGAACATCATTTCTCCTAAATATGCAGCATTTCTAGAGTAATTATTTCTAGGTTGGAAGTCATTTCTAGGTGTTCTAAAAGGTTCAATATTCCTTCTAGTGTTTGGCCTAGAATATGCATCATTTCTAGAGTAGTTATTTCTAGGTGGTAGGTCATTTCTAGGTCTCCTAAAGTGTTCAACATTTGGTCTAGCATGCATATTGGTTCTAGAGTTGTTATTTCTAGGATGAGCATTTGTTTTATTAATCCTAGGTTGAGCCTTAGGTTGTTGGGGTTTGACTTCAACCTTTTCTTTAGGCTCATTCTTAAAACCTATGCCATGCTTGGTTGACTTCAAATTAACAGGAACCTCATTCAAATTTTTGTGAGAAGAATTAAACTTATCTAAGGTGCCTTTAAGCCTTTCTACTTCATTTTTGAGATGCATGCAAGAAGTACAATGTTTAATAGAACTTTCGGGCTTGTCGGCGCTTCTTTTTCCGAAAAACTTGTTTTCCTCTTTCAACTTCTCATTTTCTAAAATTAGTTTTTCCAAATCCTTTTCTTTCAAAGAAAGTTGTTTTTGAAAATCTTTTTCTTTTAAAGAAGCATTTTCTTTTATGCTTTTAACAGTTTTTGAAGCTTTAATAAATTCACTATATAACTCATCAAAAGCATTTTGCATTTCTTCAAGGGAAAAGAAATTTTTAGAAGAGATTTGACATACCTCATCTTGTTTGTCTTCTTGCGCCATAAGACAAAGGTTTGCGGCTTCGTCTTCTTCTCCTTCGCTTGACTCATCTCCGGAGTCGCCTCCCCAAGATATATATGCACGTTGCTTCTTGAAAGGTTTCTTCTCCTTTTTGATATTTGGGCAATTTGATTTGATGTGCCCGGTTTCTCCGCATTCATAGCACTTTATTTGTTCTCCTTGCTTTTTGCCCTTTCGTTCATACTCTTTTCGCATGAACTTTTGAAATCTTTTGATAACGAGTCCAAACTCGTTATCTCCGTCCTCATCGTTTTGAGGTTGGCTTGTGCTTGCCTTAAGAGCGATTCTTTGCCTCCTTTGATCATCAACAAGAGGGTTAAGTATAGTAGATTCATAAGTCTTAATATTACCTCTTAATGCGTCGATGGTGACATTTGAAACGCCGATGGACTCTTGAATCGCGTCGGCCTTGGATCGGAATGCCGGAGTGAGACTTCGAAGAATTTTTCGGACAAGTTCCCTATCCGTGAATGTCTTCTTGAGAGCATGTAAGTCATTTACGATTATTGAGAATCGTTCGAACATCTCATCGACCTTTTCACCTTCCTCCATGTGAAACAATTCATATGCATGGGTTAGGAAATCAATTTTAGCTTCCCTTACCTGGTCCGTACCTTCGTACGTAATTTCCAACTTTTCCCACATTTCTTTCGCCGTTGTGCAACAAGATATTTTCCTGTAATCATCAGCATTTACAGCACAATATAATAAATTAATTGCTTTAGCATTATTTTGCACCTTTCGGATATCATCCGCGTCATATTCTTCTTCGGACTTGGGAACCCATTCGTTATCAACCTTTTTGGTTGGAATTTGATTTCCCTTCATTATCACCTTCCAAAGATGAAAGCTATTTGATTGAACGAAGATTTTCATCCTCTCCTTCCAGTACTTATAGTTGGTACCGTTGAATAGTGGTGGTCGGGTGGAGCATTGTCCTTCATCTATTCCTGCAAAAGAGTCACGAGTAGAAGCCATGGATGTTTCTCTCAAACTGTTAAGTCTTCAGAGAGTTGGGCTCTGATACCAATTGTTAGATAATACGCTTAACGCTAGAGGGGGGCGAATAGCGTTATAATAAAAATTAGCGTAAACTTGCGGAATTTAAAAATTGCAGGAAATAAATAAGTGCGATAAATAAGAAAGAACGCACCGATGTATCCTGGTTCACCACAACCCGTGGCTAGTCCAGTCCCCGAGAGACTCTCTCGAGATTTCCACTAGCTTGTCAAGCTTACGGGTGCTTAACAAACCTTTACAACTTGAGGACACAAGCCTCAACACCTTTGCTCGGAGATACAACACTCCAAGACTTCAACCATGGAAACACAAGTTCCTTCTTACAACAAGAGAATAACAATTCTCTTCAAGTGTACAAAACACTAAGTACTCAAACAAGACACTCCTTAATGAGTAGATATGAGTAAAAGAATACGCTCAAGATCACAACAACTTTCGACAAGAATTTGGCTCTCAAAAACTTATGTAATGAATATAAAATGATAAGCAATAAAGTATGCAAGCATTAGCAATTGTATAATCAGTTCTTGTATGTTGTTATTCTTAAAAGACTGAATTGAAGCTGTATTTATAGTTGAAAAACCTTGTATTACCGTTGCCTAATTGCCAATTAAGAGTTGCTGAAATTACTCAGTGACAATCGATTGTCAAGTTACCACAATCGATTGTTTGCCAGTTCTTCCAAAAATCAATCCCAGATTTTACGCATAACAATCGATTATATAAGATCAATAATCGATTACTGGCAACGTTCAAAAAATCCTTTCCAGATTTTACGTAAAACAATCGATTGTCAACAATCTACAATCGATTACTCAGCAACGTTCAAAAAATCCTTTCCAGATTTTAATTAAAACAATCGATTATAGGAAATCAATAATCGATTACCTGACGGTATTTGAAAATATTTTGGCAACGGTCAGTCATACAATCGATTATACTAAGTTAACAATCGATTATATATCAGTCTTGAAAAATCAATTTAGACACTGCCTCTTGACAATCGATTGTCATAAGTTCATAATCGATTATTTGATAACTTTGAAAAAGTCAGGAAGTCACTGCCTCAACACAATCGATTGTCATAAGTTCACAATCGATTATTTTGTGACTTTGAAAAATCTGATGCACTTTCTCTTCACAATCGATTATTTTGAGCTTTGAAAAACTTTGATGGACACTGCCTCATCACAATCGATTGTCATGCAGATTTGAAAAATCTGATGCTCACTGCCTTAACACAATCGATTGTCATTAGTTCACAATCGATTGTCAAGCAGCTGACTTAAACATAATCGATTATCATAAGTACATAATCGATTATCTTAGTCCGGATTTTAGAGGCGTGTTTAAAAATCATTTTGACAAAAGTAAATATGCATTATTTAAAATCATTTAGCTATAAATTAAATATGCATGATTTTGTAAAAAGTATTTTTACGAGAGAAGCCATGTCATGAGTCAAGTTGTCGGATCAAGATCACAATTAAGAACGACTCATGTAAGACTATAAAACTTGGTCTTGAGCTTGAATCTCGTTGTATATCAATTGTGCGCTTGTACTTGAACTTCTTCATATATCAATTTGCACATCGTTTGTCATTTATCAAAACGTACACATATAAACACACGTTTAGTATAATGCCTCGAGAACGTGTTTCCAACACAAGATGCATTTAAAGCTTATACTAAACTAATGTATTCATGAAAACAGATTGTATATCATCATTTATTCCAATATTGTTCACACTTTTACTCAAATTTCACATGTCATATAAGGCTGAAATAGTACCTGAAAATTGAAGTAAATTAAAGGTTGAAGATCAACCAACAATCAACAGAATAGCAGGTGCGAATTAGCAGATCCAAAACAAAACCATGAGTAGGAATGGAATGCAACAGAATTTTCAAATTTAAACCCCAAACTTCAGTCAACCAAAACGAGCTGAACTTAAAACTAACAGGTGATGATTCAAAGTGATCTTCAATAGATGAGTTGTGAATAATTTCAGGGCTTGAAAATGAATTTCAACTGCTGAAACTAAATAGAGCAGTAGATTTGAGGACTTTAAAGCTATTTTTTGTTGATTTTTGGGGAATTTCTCTCTAGGATCTAGCTTTCATATATCTCTCTACTTCTACAGGAATTTTTTTTTTAAATTTTTATTAGTTTTTTAGTAGTTTTTTATCTCAATTTTGAAGTTTTCAAACTTTTCTAAGGTCTAGGATTTGAATTATTTGAGTTTCAAATTGTTGAATCTCTAAAACTTCTCCCAAAACCTCTATTGCAAGGCAAGGTAGGCTGCCATTTTATAGACAAAAGCTAGGGCAACTTCGGATCATTTTACATCATTAGTCCCTCCTTATTTTTCAGATTTTAGCTCATTAATCCCTCATTTTATGTCTTGTTGGCCAAGTTAGACTATTAAACTTCTGAAACTATAATTGGGACCCCATCTAGTGAGTTCTAGAGGTTTCCAGTTCAGTTATTTGCAAAATTCCCTATCTTGAATTACCTATACTACCCCTAACTCAATTATGAAATTACTAGCCTAGTTAAACCTAACCCTAACCCTGTTAACTTGGTCACAATTTGACTATAGTTAATTAATAAACCTAGAAGTCATTCAGCTTTATCCAAACAACAAAAATCCACAAAACTGGAACTAATAATCTCATAAACTTGAATTAAATCTAATCTAAGAAATACCATAGTCAGTGCATCAATGAAACAGTAAACTAATTATTAAAAACAAACAATTCAGAAATGAAAAAACAAAGTAAACATTAATCATAGGTAGCTACGATATCAATTCTGGAATCAAAATCATACCAACACAACAAAATTTAAAGTACACAATTATAATCAGAACCTTAAACTAAACACAAAAAACACTAAAAATTATGATAAAAGTAAATAAACAAGAATAAGAATCAGAAACGAAAAAGAAAACAGAAAAGAAAGAAAAAACCTCACAAAATTGACTCAGACTCGAATCCGGCTGGTTTTTCTTGACATTATTTGGACTATAATCTTCGTCTATTATAGCCCAGAAATCATTATGTTCCAATTTGCAAATTTAGGGTTCCATGGCCCAATTTTCAATCTGAAATTCGACAAAATCCGGGACGATTTAAAAGAAAATAGATAAGGGTTTGGGAAGAGGGAGGTGAGGAGAGTGTGGGCTGTGAATTTGGTTGGATTTGGGGAAGTTAGGGTTTTGGCCGGAGTCTTCGATTCAATATTCGAGAAGCTTGGGAAATATTTGAAGGTTGTAGGTTGTGGATTCATAACAATGGAGGGGAGGGGGCCTTGGTGTTAATTTAGTAAGGTCTGGGGGTGGCTCCGCCGTAGGCCGCATAGGCGACGGTTATTGTTTTGAAGATTCGAGGGGTTCTGCTGGTATTTGAGTGAAGATGATAAGGGATTCGTAACGAGGAGGTTGAGATGGTGCAGTGATATAAATTTGAGGGCTGTTGGAGCTGCACCGCCGCCGTGGGGCAATGTTCGGCAGCAATCTAGGGCGGAGGGTGGCGGCGTTATAGGTACGGGTATGAGGGGGCCAGGGTAGATTAGGATAGTTATATAGGTTAATCCTCGTTAGTTCTGAACCGTTGGATTGATGAGATTTAACGGTCACGATTGAAAGGTCAAGAAACGACGTCGTTTCATTTCAAACGGGGCCGGACCGGGTTTTCAGAGGTGGGTTTGGCCAATTTTGGCTGGATTTTGTTATTTAAAAACTAGCCCAGATGGGGTCTTTTAATTTAAGACCATATTTTCAACTTTTTTTCCTTTTAATTATTTTAAATACTAAATTAGTTTTATTAAATACCAAATTAAAACCTGATTTAACCCTAAAATTAAGCTAATTAATTTTCCTAAAATTAATCTAGTTCCAATTTAAAGAAAACTAAAAATAAAATGTAAAATCACTATATTTGTTGTTTTCTTTTGCTTTTGGTAATATTAATTAACTAATAAACTAAAAATATAAAATTGAATCCTATATACAAAAGGTGGTACATTTTTTGTATTTTTTATGAATTATATTGACTAAAAAGCACACAAGATGCAATTGAACACAAAATCATGCAATTAAATCACAAAATTAAAAGAAAATTCCTAATTTTATGAATTCTATAGGAATAACTTAAGCGAGGAAAAAATCACATGCTCACACATGGGATAGTAAAAGCTCTGGGTCCTCTAACTTTGGGGCCATGGAATGTGCGATAACACTCACTTGATGAGTCATCTTAATTGTTTCACACTCTATCGACCTCTTCTTTGTAACCAAATCCTTCATGAACTTTGCATAGCCTGGTATTTCTTCGAGTGCCTCAACCAAAGGGACATTGATTGTAAGGCTCTTCATCATGTCAATGAACTTTTTACACTGGTTGTCACTCTTGTGCTTCGCTAACCATTGAGGATAAGGTGGAGGCGGTCTAGGAAAAGGTTCCTTGGCTTTGGGCACCACCGACTCGGGTATGTCAATCACATGTTCCCTAGATGGATTCACGACATCTTGTTTTACCACCTCGGCCTCATCATCAACATCAATTTGCACATCATTGTTCACATTTCGTTCAACCACATCTTCAACAATCAACGGACCCACATCTTCTTGGAACCCAACGTTATCATCCACAACTTGATTTTCTATCGAGGCATGCACATCACCACCTCTTCCGCTTCTAGTTGTAACCGCCATTACTTGGTTGTTGTTCCTTCCTTTCGAGTTCACTACCATATCACTTGGTAGGGCACCCTTGGGGCGGGTATTCAAAGCTTGAGAAATTTGACCCAGTTGCACTTCCAAGTTCTCGATAGATGTATTATGTGAAGACAATTGTGCATCGGAATCTTGGCTCCTTTTCATCATTTGCTCGAACATACTTTCAATTTTCCCCATATCACTCCCGGAAGAACTCGGACATTGAGAAGGAAAAGGGAGTGGATTGTGCGGTTGTTGGTACATAGGGGCCTTTGAAAACCTTACCCCCAGTTTCCTTGGTTTCTGCTATTATTCCACCCTCCTAGATTGTTGTTTCTCATATTATTGTTGTTCCCGTTCCAATTACCTTGATTGCTACCTTGATTACCCCAATTATCGCCTTGGTTGTTTTTGTTCCAATTTCTACCACCTTGTTGATTTCCCTGATTGTTGCTTTGGTTATTGTTGTTCCAATTGGCACCACCTTGTTGTTGGTTGTTACTATTCTAATTTTGCGCCGCCTTGTTTATTTTCCCAATTTCCTTGGGGACGCCATTGTTGATTCCCTTGATTTCCTCTATTTCCTTAGTAGTTATTAGCATATTGATATTTCTCGCTTTGATCATCATAGCACTCATTCGAATAACCACCACCATCATTGTTGTTGTCAAATTGCTCACAATTACCTTGAGGTTGTTGTTGCCCTCTTTGCCTCCTTTTCAACATCGAGACACCTTCCATTGCATTGACTTGGCGTAGGTTTTGGACTTATTGCAATTGCGCCTTCACCAATTGATTCAAAGTTTTTGGAAGTTTGGCAAGAGCTTGGACATGATCATGCAATTCCTTGTGCAAATGGATGATCGTGAGGTCACCTTGGGACACATTTGCTCGGCTTTGCCATTCCGAAGAGGTGTCGGCCAATTCATCAAGTACATCACATGCCTCTTGGTATGAAAGTTTCATAAAGTTCCCCAGCTAATTGGTTCACAATGCATTGATTCGTGGTGTTGATGCCCCAATAAAAGGTTTGTTGGAGCATCGCCTAGGACATGTCATTATTAGGGAAATCCTTCACCATTGTTCTATATCTCTCCCAGATTTCATGCAAAGATTCTGCTGGCTCCTGCTTGAAGGCTAAAATTCCACCCCGAAGTGCCACCATATGACTTGGTGAGAAAAACTTGCCAATGAATTTATCTGCCAACTCATCCCAAGTTGTGATGGAATTATTAGGGAGCATTTCTAACCAATCCAATGCTTTACCCCGAAGAAAGAATGGGAAAAGCCTCAATCTCAAAGTATCCTCGGATACATTTGTCTACTTGCTACCCCAACATGTATCTACGAACCCCTTCAAGTGCTTGTAGGCATTTCGATCTGAGGAGCCCGTAAAATACCTTCTTTGCTCGAGCAAGGTCAACATGACATTTTTTATTTGAAAGTTCCCCGCTCGGATTCGGGGAGGAACAATAGCACTCGCATACCCTTGATTTGGGAGAACACTTGGGGCCACTCTTCGCGGTGGCAGATGAGGGTCTGGGATTGGATTATTGTTACTTGAATTGGCCTGAAGGCCTATACGTGGAGCTTTAGGTAAATTAGGAACCTATTCTTGATCAAGAACATCTACCTCCTCCCCCGCCATGACATTGCCAAGAGGGTCATTTGCGTTAAGATCCATGTTTACTTGAGTGATTGACACAAATCAGTAAATAAGAAGGAAAGAGAAGCAAAATACAAAACTAACTAAATAGATAGTCAACACCATATGCTCCTCGGCAATGGCTCCAAAAAGTGATCGCTTCCAACCCAATGCTACACAAATGTAGGAAGAGCGGGTCGCAATTTCTTTTACCCGAATAGTGGTCGGGATCGAATTTTCACAGGAGCTAGTAGTGGAGTTGTATTTTCTACTAGCCTAGAGATGTGTTTGTACTTCTAATGTCACTTCAAACATTTTTGGGTTTTTGATTTTATAATTACTATTATAAAAGTAAGAATTAAAGCTAAATTACGCTAAGAGAATATTGCTAAGTTGTATCTAATAGGGAGAAAGGCACTAGGGCCGTAGCATCTCCTAGGTGGTTAATTAACGAGTAGAAACTACTAAGGATAAATATACATGTTTGGGGCTTATGTTATAACTGTTGCACAATTGTACCCACTCTTACACCTCTCGGTAGAGAGAGTGATTTTTCCAAATTGACTCTCCCGAGACCAATTGGGTAGGCCTATTAGACCAAGCAATTAAGGTTCAAGTAGGGTGATTACTCTCTCGAGATTTAACCCATTAATTGGGACTACCATTTCTCATGGGTCCATCCCAATTCCTTGTTGGGTCAATTTTGGGATCATAGACTCTCTTTCTCAAGAAGAGTTAAACCCACTAAGATTGAATCAGTATTTTCAACCAGCGATTCTCAGATAAAAACATAAAATCAACCCAAATAGCAAACAACCAATATCAATCTAACCCTAGATGTCAACACCCATCAATTACCCATACTAGGATTGAGCCACAACCTTGGCTAATGGGTAAAAAAAAAAAAGAAATAACAGAAGAAATAGATGAAGAACCAAACATATTAGTTAATTACTAAGAAGACACTACAATAATCTATTGTTAATGAAGACCAAAAATGCCAAACATGTAAATTTATCCTTAGTAGTTTCTACTCGTTCCCAGGGGCTCAGATGCATTTCTGAATACAAAACTTAACCTAAAAATGGTAAAATATTCTATTTATACTAGGTTAGAAAAAATGGACAAAAATACCCCTGCGGGGTCAATGCAGGCCGTACAAAACCAACCGCGGTCGCACTGGCTCTTTGACTTAGATATTTTCAACTTTCTGAACTGGAGGACGCGGACCGCACAAATGAGTAGTGCGGCCGTAAAAAGAGGCCTGGCGCGGACCGTGTTGTCACGACTGCGGGCGGTGTGGCTTGGCTTGGCTCTTTGACAATCTCTTTGAATATCATACACGTGGACCGCACAAATGAGTGAAACGGATGCAAAACATGAACGCGGACCGTGTGAATCCAACCGCGATCACGTAACCATTAGCCTTAATATGACATGCCTCTGAATCTCCTAGTGCGGCCGTGATTGCTTTCACGCAGTCCGCACTAGGTCATCTTTTCTTCACTTCACCTAATCTTTGACACTTGAGCAGGTTTTACTCCTTTTTGAGCCGATACTTGATATTTTGTCACTTTGTCGATTAGACCTGCAATCAAGCATAACTTGTGAGCACTTCGGGACTATTTTGTAGCAATTTATACTCAAAGCATAGGCAAGTAGGGGCATAAACACGTTAAAGTCCTAACTTATCAGTATCCACATCTGATAAGTTTCTACTTTGTAGTTTTCTTGTCAGGAATCATCTCTATCTATTATCCTTTACTCTGTTCCTTTGTCTTGTTTACTTCCTCTTTCTGAGTCTGTTTGGTCAGAACTAGTGAGAAATGACTTCAAATTTGCCACCAGCTTTCTAATTGCATAAAACGGGATCTAGCCAACACATTAAAGTGGCATAGTCAGGAAAGAACAACATAGTGCACTGAGTTGGTAACAATCAACGTGCTTTGGGATTCATGTGAAATACAAAGGTTCGGTATATGTCAATTCATGTATAATGCAATAGATAAATGGTGTTGGGTTTGAATGGATCAAATGTATTTTCTGTGATAAGTTTGATAGAGAAAGTGGGTAACCAATAACAAACAAGGTCTTCCAAGTGGGATCAAGGTTATCATGGCAAGTTAAGGAGCAATAGACCTCAAGACCAAGGCCAATGGCATACGTCAGGAAAGAACAGTACGCGTATTAAGTTGGTAACAATCAACGTGCTTTGGGATTCATGTGAAATACAAAGTTTTGGTAAATAGTAATTCATGAGCAAAATGCAACAGATATAAGATGTCTGGTTTGAACGAATCAGAGGTATTTTATGTGATAAGGGTGACGGAAAAAGTGGTTAGTCAATAAACAAACAAGGTCTTTCGAGATAAAATCAAAGTTATCATGGGAAGTGAAGGAGAAATCGACCTCAAAGTAAAGGCCACAAACCATCCACCGTGTTTAAACTCACAAGTTTTCTTTGTTTGAAACAGGGAAAAAAATTATGTCCAAATCAAATCTTGGAAGCTTGAATTTTTTCGAGTGTTATGCCCAAGTTTTGTCGGCACAAAGGCGGTTTGGGAAGGGGAAAGAAAAATTTGTTCGAGCTGCAGGAACCCTTCATGAGGAAAAGCATGGTTCAAGGGCAAGGAATTATGTTCGTTCTGTAAAGATCCTTCAGGAAGAGAACATGGCTCAGGTAGTTTCTTTCTCGGCTTCTCAGGACCCTCCTAGATAATGGGATTTAATTTGAAGTTCTCAGAATCCTCATGGATAATGGGATTTAATTTAAAACTTTTAGGGCCCTGGATAATGGGATTTAATTTTAAAAGTTTCAGGGCCCTCCTGGATAATGAGACCTAGTAAAATATCAAGACCTTCATAGATAAAAAGATTTAGCGTAAGTTTTACCTTTAGGAAATATAATTTAGCTTTAAAGTTGTCACTCTTAAGATGATATTTAATTTTAAGTTTTAAGGACCCTCCTGGATAATGGGATTTAGCTTTTAAATTCTTAGAGATTTTGGGTTACATGATTCGATTAACACTCACAGATGCGCCTAGATACCAAACCGAGGCAAAAGAAATTCGTTTGTTTTGTCTGTTTTGTTGTAATGTATAGCGCCCCCTAGGAGAACAAGGGAATACAATTAATGTTTTGGAAATCAGGCGCCCACCTGGAGAACAAGGAAAATATAGTTAAAGTTTTGGCAATCAGGTGCCCACCTGAAGAATAGGGGAATACAGTTAAAGTTAGGACAATCAGGCGCCCCACCTGGAGAATAAGGAAAATACAATTGAAGTTTTCCAATTAAGTGCCCACTTGGAGAACAAGGGAATACAGCTAAAGTTTTGAAAAACAGGCCGCCACTAGGAGAACAAGGGAATATAGTTAAAGTTTTGGCAATCAGGAGCCCACCTAGAGAACAAGGGAACGCAGGTTCAGTTTTGGCAATCAGGCGCTCACCTGGAGAACAAGGGAAATACCGTTAGAGTTTTGGAAATCAGGTGTCCATCTGGAGAACAAGGGAATATAATTATTGTTTTGGCAATCAGGCGCCCACCTAGAGAACAAGGAAAATAAAGTTAAAGTTTTGGCAATCAGGCACCCATACAGACAAAAATGGAATAATTTAAAGTTTTAACAATCGGGCACTGACTTGGAGAACAAGGGAATAAAATTAAAGTTTTGGCAATCAGGCGCCCACCTGGAGAACAAGGCTATACAGCTCAAGTTTTGGCTGTCAAGCGCCCAACTAGAGGACAAGGGAATATAGTTCAAGAATTGGCAGTCAGCCACCCACTTGGAGAATAAGGGATTATAATTCAAGGTTTGGCAATCAGGTGTCCACCTAGAGAATAGGGGAATACAGTTAAAAATTTCACAATCAGACGCCTACCTGGAGAACAAAGGAGTACAGTTCAAGTTTTGGTCCACCTTGAGAACAAGGGAATACAGTTAACGTTTCGGTAATCAGGCGCCCACCTGGAGGAAAAAGGCAATATAGTTCAAGTTTTGGGAAACAGGCATCCACCTGGAGAACAGGGGCATACAGTTTAAGTTTTGGCAATAAGGTGCCAACCTGGAGGCAAAGGAAATACAGTTCAAGTTTTGGTAATCATGCTCCCACCTGCAGAACAAGAGAATACACTTCAAGTTTTGGCAATTAGGTGCCCACCTGGAGAACAAGGGTATATAGTTAAAGTTTTGGCAATCAGGTGCCCATATGGAGAATAAGGGAAAGGTTTTGGCAATCAGGCACCCACCTGGAGAACAAAGAAATACATTTAAAGTTTTGTCAATCAATTGCCACCTAGAGAACAAGGCAATACAGTTCAACTTTTGGCAGTCGGCGCCCAACTGGAGAACGAGGGAATACAGTTTAAAATTTTGTAGTCAGGTGCCCACCTGGAAAATAAGGGAATATAGTTCAACTTTGGACAATCAGACGCGTACCTAGAGAACAAGGGAATACAGTTAAAGTTTTGTCCACTAGACGCCCACCTGGAGAAAAAAGGCAATACAGTTCAAGTTTTTGCAATCAAGCACCCACCTGGAGAACAAGGGAATACATTTCAAGTTTTGGAAATCGGGCGCCCACTTAGAGAACAAGAGAATACAGTTAAATTTTTGGCAGTCAGACGCCCACATGACGAAAAAAGGCAATACATTTCAAGTTTTGCAATCAGGTGCCCACCTGGAGAACAAACGAATACAGTTGAAGTTCTATCAATCAGGCTCCCACTTAGAGACAAAGGGAACACTGTTCAAGTTTTAGTAATCAGGCGCCTACCTTGAGAAGAAAGGAATATAGTTCAAGGTTTGGCAATCAGGCACCCGCCTGGAGAACAAGCGAATATAGTTCAAGTTTTGGAAATTAGGCGCCCACCTGGAGAACAAAGGACTACAGTTCATGTTTCGGCAATTGGGCGCCCACCTGGAGAACAAGGGAATACAATTCAAATTTTGGCAATCAGGCACTCACCTAGAGAATAAGGGAACACAATTCAAGTATTGGCAATCAGGCGCCCTCCTGGAGAACAAGAGAATACAGTTCAGGTTTTAGCAATCAGGCGCCCACTTGGAGAAAAAGGGAATATAGTTCAAGTTTTGGCAATCAGGCACCCGCCTAGACAATAAGGGAGTACAGTTCATGTTTTAGCAATTAGGCACCCACCTAGAGAACAACGGAACATGGTTCAAGTTTTTGAATTAAGGCGCCGACCTGGAGAACAAGGAACAAAGTTCAAGTTTTGGAAATCTGGCGCCCACCTAGAGAAAAAGGGATTACCGTTCAAGTTTTGGCAATCAAGAGCCTACCTGGAGAACAAGGGAATACTTATCAAGATTTGGAAGTCAGGCGCCCACCTGGAGAACAACAGAAAACAATTCATGTTTTGGCAATCAGGCGCCTACCTGGAGAACAACGGAATACAGTTCAAGTATTGGCAATCAGGCACCCACATAGAGAACAAGGGAATACATTTCAAGTTTCCACAATCAGGCATTTACCAGGAGAACAAGGGATTACGGTTCAAGTATTGGCAATCAGGCACCCACTTGAATAATAAAAGAGTACAATCTAAGATATGGCAATCAGGCGCCCACTTCAAGAACAAGGGAGTACAGTTCAAGTTTTGGAAATCAAACGCCCACCTGGAGAACAGAGAAGTATAATTTTCTTTTTGGCAGTCAGGCACCCAACTAGAGAACAAGGGAATACTGTTCAAGTTTTGGCAATCAGGTGCCCACCTGGAGAAGGAGGGGGTATAGTTCAACTTTTGGCAATCAGGCGCCTACCTTGCAAAAAGGCGCCCACCTGGAGGACAAGGGAATACAGTTTACTTTTTTCCAATCAGGCGCCAACCTGGAGAACAAAGGAAAACAGTTTTAGTTTTTGCAATCAGGCGCCCATGTGGACCACGAGGGAATACAGTTAAAGTTTTAACAATTAGGAACCTACCTGGAGAACAAGGGAATATAGTTAAAGTTTTGGAAATCAGGCGCCCACCTGGAAAACAAGGCAAAACAATTCAAGTTTTGGCAGTCAGATGCCCACATGGAGAAAAAAGGCAATACATTTCAAGTTTTGGCAATCAGGTGCCCACCTGGAGAACAAACGAATACAGTTCAAGTTTTATCAATCAGGCTCCCACTTGGAGACAAAGGGAACATTGTTCAAGTTTTAGTAATCAGGAGCCTACCTGGAGAAGAAGGGAATATAGTTCAAGGTTTGGCAATCAGGCGCCCGCCTAGAAAACAAGGGAATATAGTTCAAGTTTTGGAAATTAGGCGCCCACCTGGAGAACAAGGGACTACAGTTCAAGTTTCGGCAATTGGGCGCCCACCTGGTGAACAAGGGAATACAATTCAAATTTTGGCAATCAGGCACTCACCTAGAGAATAAGGGAACAATTCAAGTTTTGGCAATCAGGCGCCCTCCTAGAGAACAAGAGAATACATTTCAAGTCTTGCCAATCAGGAGCCCACTTGAAGAAAAAGGAAATATAGTTCAAGTTTAGGCAATCAGGCACCCGCCTGGACATTTAGGGAGTATAGTTCATGTTTTAGAAATTAGCACCTACCTAGAGAACAATGGAACACGGTTCAAGTTTTAGAAATAAGGCGCCTACCTGGAGAACAAGGAACACAGTTCAAGTTTTGGAAATCTGGCGCCCACCTAGAGAAAAAGGGAATACCGTTCAAGTTTTGGCAATCAAGAGCCTACCTGGAGAACAAGGGAATACTTATCAAGTTTTAGCAGTCAGGCGCCCAACTGGAGAACAACATAATACAATTCAAGTTTTGGCAGTCAGGCGCCCAACTGGAGAACAACAGAATACAATTCAAGTTTTGGAATTCAGGCACCCACATAGAGAACAAGGGAATACATTTCAAGTTTAGAAAATCAGGTATTCACCAGGAGAACAAGGGATTACGGTTCAAGTATTGGCAATCAGGCGCCCACCTGGATAATAAAGGAGTACAATCTATGTTTTGGCAATCAGGCGCCCACTTTGAGAACAAGGGAGTACAGTTCAAGTTTTTGAAATCAAGCGCCCACCTGGAGAACAGAGGAGTATAATTTTCTTTTTGGCAATCAGGCACCCAACTAGAGAACAAGGGAATACTGTTCAAGTTTTGGCAATCAGCTGCCCACCTGGAGAAAGAGGGAGTATTGTTCAACTTCTTGAAATCAGGCGCCTACCTGGAGAATGACGGAATACATTTCAAGTTTTTGCAAAAAGGCGTCCACCTGGAGGACAAGGGAATACAGTTTACTTTTTTCCAATCAGGCGCCAACCTGGAGAACAACGGAAAACAGCTTAAGTTTTTGCAGTCAGGCGCCCATGTGGACCACGAGGGAATACAGTTAAAATTTTAACAATCAGGAACCTACCTGGAGAACAAGGGAATATAGTTAATGTTTTGGAAATCAGGCGCCCACCTGGAAAACAAGGCAAAAAAGTTCAAGTTTTGGCAGTCAGACGCCCACATGGAGAAAAAAGGCAATACATTTCAAGTTTTGGCAATCAGGTGCCCACCTGGAGAACAAACGAATACAGTTCAAGTTTTATCAATTAGGCTCCCACTTAGAGACAAAGGGCACATTGTTCAAGTTTTAGCAATCAGGCGCCCGCCTGGAGAACAAGGGAATATAGTTCAAGGATTGGCAATCAGGCGCCCGCCTGGAGAACACGGAAATATAGTTCAAGGTTTGGCAATCAGGTGCCCGCCTGGAGAACAAGGGAATACAGTTAAAGTTTTGGCAATAAGATGCCCACCTGGATAAAAAAGGCAATACAGTTCAAGTTTTGCATTCAAGCACCCACCTGGAGAACAAGGGAATACAATTCAAGTTTTGGCAATCAAACTCCCACCTGGAGACAAAGGGAGCACAGTTCATGTTTTGGTAATCAGGGGCCCACCTGGAGAACAAGGGAATACAGTTCAAGTATTAGAAACCAAGCGCCCACTTTGAGAACAAGGGAATGCAGTTCAAATTTTGAAAATTAGGCGCCCGCCTGAAGAACAAGGGTGTACAGTTAAGGTTTCGGAAATCGGGCACCCACCTAGAGAACAAGGAAATACAATTCAAGTTTTGGCAGTCAAGCGTTCACCTAGAGATTAAGGGAACACAGTTCAAATTTTGGCAATCAGGCGCCCTCCTGGAGAACAGGGGAATACAATTCAAGTTTTGGCAATCAGGCGCCCACTTGGAAAATACGAGAATACAGTTCAAGTTTTGGCAATAAGGAACCAACTTGGAGAACAAGAGAGTACAGCTCATGTTTTTCCAATCAGGCGCTCACCTAGAGAACAAGGGAACACAGTTCAAGTTTTAGGAATCAGGCGCCCACCTGGAGAACAAGGGAACACTGTTAAAGATTCGGTAATCTAGCGCCCACCTGGATAACAAAGGAGTACAGTTCATGTTTTGGAAATCAGGAGCCTACCTGGAGAACAAGGGAATATAGATCAAGTTTTGGCAATCAGGCGCCCACCTGGAGTACAAGGGAATACAATTCAAGTTTTAGCAATCAGGCATTTACCAGGAAAAAAAGGAAATACAGTTCAATTTTCGGCAATCAGGCACCCACATGGAGAACTAGGGAATACAGTTCAAGTTTCGACAATCAGGCGTCCACCAGGAGAACAAGGTAATACAGTTCAAGTATTGGCAATCAGGCGCCCACTTGCATAACAATGGAGTACAGTTCAAGTTTTGGCAATCAGGCGCCCATTTGGAGAATAAGAGAGTACAGTTAAAATTTTTATAATCAGGCACCCACTTGGAAAACAAGGGAATACAGTTAAAATTTTGGCAATCAGGCACTCACCTGGAAAACAAGGCAATAAATTTCAAGTTTTGGCAGTCATGCTCCCAACTAGAGAACAAGGGAATATAGTTTAATATTTGGCAGTCAGGCGCCCACCTGGAGAATAAGGGATTATAATTCAAGTTTTGGCAATTAGGCGCCCACCTAGAGAACAAGGAATACAATTAGTATTTTCACAATCAGGCACCCACCTAGAGAACAAGGGAATACAGTTCAAGTTTTTGAAATCAAGCGCCCACCAGGAGAACAAGAGAATAGAGTTAAGGTTTCGGCAATCAAGCGCCCACCTTGAGAATGAAGGCAATATAGTTAGAGTTTTGGCAAACATGCGCCTACCTGGAGAACAGGGGAATACAGTATAATGTTTTGGCAATACGGCGCCCACTTGGAGACAAAGAGAATACTGTTCAAGTTTTGGTAATCAGGCGCCCACCTGGAGAACAAGAGAATACAGTTCAATTTTTGGCTCAGGTGCCCACCTGGAGAACAAGGGAATATAGTTAATGTTTTGTAAGTCATGCGCCCACCTGGAGAATAAGGGAATATATTTAATGTTTTGCCAATCATGCAGGAGAACAAGGGAATACAATTAAAGTTTTGGAAATCAGACGCCCACCTGGAGAATAAGGCACTACAGTTCAAGTTTTGGCAGTCAAGCGCCCAACTGGAAAATAAGGGAATACAGTTTAAGATTTAGTAGTCAGGCGCCCACCTGGAGAATAAGGAATTATAATTCAAGTTTTGGCAATCTAGCTCCCACCATGAGAACAAGAGAATACAGTTAAAGTATTAGCTATCAGGCACCCACCTGGAGAACAAGGGAATACAGTTTAAGTACTGGCAATCAGGGGCCTACCTAGAGAACAAGGGAATACAGTTAAAGTTTTGGCAATCAGACGCCCACCTGGAGAAAAAAGGCAATACAGTTCAAGTTTTCGAAATCAAGCGTCCACTTGGAGAACAAGGGAATACAATTCAAGTTTTAGCAATCAGTCTCCCACCTGGAGACAAAGGGAACATAGTTCAAGTGTTTGTAATTAGACACCTACGTGGAGAACAAGGCAATGCAATCAAGTTTTGGAAATCAGGAACCCACCTAGAGAAAAAGAGAATACAGTTCAAGTTTTCAAAAATTAGGCGCCCGCCTGGAGAATAAGGGAGTACAGTTCAGGTTTCGTCAATCGGGTGTCCACTTGGAGAATAAGGGAATACAATTCATGTTTTGGAAATCAGGCGATCACCTGGAGAATAAGGGAACACAGCTCTAAGTTTTGGCAATCAGGCTCCCTCCTAGAGAACAAGGGAATACAGTTCAAGTTTATGAAATCAGGTGCCCACTTGGAGAACAAGGGAGTGCAGTTCATGTTTTAGCAATCAGGCGCCCACCTAGAGAACAAGGGAACACAGTTCATGTTTCGAGAATCAGGAATCCACCTGGAGAATTAGGGAACATCGTTCAAGTTTTGGCAATCTGGCGCCCACCTGGAGAACAAAGGAATACAGTTCATGTTTTGGCAATCACGAGCCTACCAGGAGAACAAGGGAATACAAATCATGTTTGAAATCAGGCGCCTACCTGGAGAACAAAAGAATGCAATTCAAGTTTTGGCAATCAAGCGCCTACCTAGAGAACAAGGGAATACATTTCAAGTTTCGACAATCAGGCCCCTCATAGAGAACAAGGGAATACAATTCAAGTTTTGGCAATCAGGCGCCCACAAGGAGAACAAGGGAATATGGTTCAAGTTTTGGCAATCAGGCGCCCACTGGATAACAAGGGAGTACAATTCAAGTTTTGGCAATCAGGCATCCACTTGGAGAATAAGGGAGTACAGTTCAAGTTTTAGAAATCACGCGCCCACTTGGAAAACAAAGGAGTACAGTTCACTTTTTGGAAATTACTGGAAATTAGGCGCCCACTTAGAGAACAAGGGAATATTATTCAGGTTTTGGAAATCAGGCGCCCACCTGGTGAACGAGGGAATACAATTAAAGTTTTAGCAATCAGGTGCCCACCTGGAGAATGAGGGAATATAGTTTTTGTTTTTGCAATCAGGCGCCTACCTGGAGAACAAGGGAATACATTTTAATTTTTTGCAATTAGGCACCCACCTGGAGAACAGGGGAATATAGTTCAAGTTTTGGCAATCAGGAACCCACTTGGAGAACAAGGAAATATAATTGAAGTTTTTTGGAATCAGGCGCCCACATGGAGAACAAGGGCATACAGTTCAAGTTTTGGCAATCATGCGCCCACTTGGAGAATAAGGGAATAGATTCAAGTTTTGGCAATTAGTGACCACCTAGAGAAAAAGAGAATATAATTCAAGTTTTGTCAATCAGGTGCCCACCTGGTAAACAAGGGAATACATTTCAAGTTTCAAGTCATTAGCAGGCACTCACTTGGAGAACAAGGGAAGTCATTTCAGAATTCAATTCAAGTTAGAAGTACTAGAAGTTGCAGTAAGAATGTGAGTTAACAATCTAACATGATTAACAGAAGTTAGTCTCAATCCAGAATAATAAAAAAACAAAAAAAAAAGAAATGAATCCAAAATGCACAAGTAGAGAAAGATTTGAACTGCTTAAGACCTGGTTGAAATTACGAGGATTGCATGTCCGGTCTTGATCCCAAGAAGAATGAACTAGCACTTGTAGCTAACAAGCATCAAGGTTCAAATCTAAAGTCTGCATGAAGAACCATTCAAGACTCAAGATCAAGCTTCAGAAGACTTATAGATAGAATCTTGTAACTCATAGTTGACAAGCTTAGTTAGTCTTTTTCATTTTTGATTTTTATGTAATAACATGACCGAGGACCGGAACCTCGACGGAATGGCACCTCAATTGGCTCTCTACCTCAGTATACTCCATCACTCTTCCTAATTCTAAACTACACATGGCCTGATTCATTTATAACTAAGGACATGTAGGAAGCTCTAATACTAGGGCTCCGTCACATTCTCTTTCCTCTTAGGTTTTGGTCTCCCGAAACAAGGGTCAAGCCAAAAAGATAATCTAGTCGTTCTTTGTCTGAAAACTCTTCGCATTCCCAGTCAAAGAGGTGCAGCTATAGACATGTGATTTTTTACCTTCCTCAAGATTTCACCCATTTTAGCTTAAAATATTTAGTTTAGGCCTAATTTCGATATTTCAATTAGTTTTGACTCTTTTACTTTATTTTATAAAAAAATAAAAATTACAAAAGTATCTCTTCTTTTTAGTTGCTTTTAGTTTATTACTTTCGTAAAACTAAAAAATACAAAAATTAGTACCTTATTTTTATTTTAATATGATATTTGAAACTATCAAAAAAATAAGTTTGTTTTAATGATTAATCTTATCTTAATAGTTATTTACTTAAATAGGATTAATTAGTAAATGAGGTAGTATTTTTAGTCTTGTCCATGGAGAAATAATAAAATTCGGGCTCAAACAACCTATTTTTAAGCTTAATTTCGGACCTAACCCATAATTCCAAGGCACAAACCCCCTAACCTAAATATAATCCTAAAACCCTAAATTTATAAGAAAAAAGCTAAGAAATCAACCATATAGACCTAGGGCAAAAACTAGCGACCCCTAAGACCTAAACCGGTGATACTCATCTTCATCAGCCATTTTGGACACACAGGAACAGCCGTTTCTGATTGGAAAAACCTGCAGCTAAGTTTTCTTCTTTTTATTTATGGAAACCAAAAAAACCTAGCTTATCTTTTTCATCTCTTTAACCTAGAGATGAACCTAGACACACCTATAGCAGCCTAACCCTAGAAAAACCAGCAACCTTCAGCTCAACTCCAGCTCCTAACCATCGCCGACCAGCCAACACAAACAGCTATTGCCTCGCCGAAACTGATCACCGGTGAGTGGCGATGCTGCAGGCAACAACATCACGCCAACCACCCAACAGCCACCACTAAACCATCACGCCAACCACATAAATTTTCAGTTGCTGCTCGTCGTCTTCCACAGACACACACAACAGACCCAACCCCCCCCCCCCCCCCTTCTCTCCACTTCCACCAACAATCGTCACCGCCAGACCTCCATTTAACACGAATCTGTCATCTCCGGCGAGCATCAACCTCACCCATCATCCTCACTGCTAGAAATGAGAAACACACACACGTATCACAAAAAAAATATAAAGAACAGATTGAGTAACAGAAAAAAAAATAGAGTAGGGAACGGATCGAGAATGAGGAGTCGAGGTACAGCAGAGTCGAGCTTTCTGGCACTGATTCGAGTTTCCATCCGCGGTTCTAATGCTTGTGTTTCAGAGTTGCTGCATAGTTAATTTCATATTTGTTTGAGGTCGATTTCTCATTTCCTTCTACGTCTTATTTGTTGAACCTCGCACCTTTGTTATTTGGCTAATTTATTGATCTCTCTGTTCGTTAATCGTACGAGTTAATATATATAATTATTCTATTTTTGGTTGTCTTAATAATATCTATTCTGTTGATGATTCTTTTTGCATGTTGTTTAGAAAAAAGTTTTTTTTGGATGGGTTATGATGGTAAAATTGAGTTGTTGATTCTATGTTTCATCACTTAATTAAGAGGTAATTATTTAAGGTTTCATAGTTTAAGGCTTCACAATACTGGATTTGTAGGAGTTAGCTTTCAAAACGTGAGGAAATTAAACTTCGATAATTTCGTTGCTCTCTTATTCTTACTCTAACGAATTTAACTGCTAGGAGCATACTTAGGCCGTTAATATTCATAGACATTGTAGCTTTCTTTAGGCGCGTTTATAATAAATTATCGTGACTACGGATACGGTTCCCGTGACATAGTTGTGATGCTTAATTTTAAAATGAGGGGTATATTTATGTGACTAGGCCATAATTTTCAATGTTAATAAATTAAACATATTGTAGATCGTGGATACGGCTCCCGTGACGCGATTCACAATGTGTACAAAAATAAACGAGTGCGAGACAATCGTGACTCGTTCAAATAATTTTCATAAATTCTAAAAATGGTTAAATAATTAATATAAAGCGGTAGGAGGCATTAAATGCATAAGAGGCATAAATATGTAATTAATCATATAACTAGGCCAATAATAATAATAGTTGAGCGACAGTGCTAAAACCACGGAACCCGAGAATGCCTAACACCTTCTCTCGGATTAACAGAATTCTTACCCAAATTTCTGTGTTCGCGGACAGTGAAATAGGCTCAATCTTTCCTCGATTCGGGATTTAAACCAATAACTTGGGACACCGTAAATTATCCCAAGTTGCGACTCTAATTTAATATAAATAATCCTATTTCGATTGTCACTTAAATTGAAAAAAACTCTGTTATACCCTTTCGATTGGTAGAAACAGGAGGTGTGACAACAATCACCCAATCACTTTGTGTGTCTTGTTTTGGGATATCTGTTCGACTTCCTTGTTGCTCACTGGGATTGGGAGGTGGGAAAAAAGAGTGGAATTTTGATTGGTTGTGGCCTAATTTACCACAATTGGTGCATAGAAAGTTTTCACCTCATAATGTATATGTTGTTTATAGCTTCCAATATAAACAAATGGCTGGACCAGCTTTTTCATTGATACTCCAGCACATAGTCTAGCATATCTACCTCTTAGGGTAGAGGAAGTGCAAGCATCAATCGTAAGTAATCTGCCAATTATGTTTCCAATTTTTTGTAAAATAGTAGAGTCATAGAATTCAGTTGGTAGTTAGGAAAGACGAACCCAAACTGCTAACTTTAGTTGTTTTGCCTCACTGACTACAAATTGTGACTCACATTTTTGTACTAATAGGTGGTAACCATTTATAAACCAAAGTCCATTACTAAGTGATCTAGACATATTTTCCTCCTTATTGAACTTTACTATGAAGTAATTAGCCCCTAGATACATAAGGGTGAAGTTTTCAGTTGATTTCCACAACTGATATATTTTTCTCTTTAGATATTGATATAGGATACATTTTTCCATTAGTTTAATAGTAAGAGAATATCTCCGTGGTTGATAATCCTATAGTTTGGCTACACAAATCTTGAATTAGGCAGTCTAGTTGCATAGGGGTGTCTTGAGTAGTAATTAGGTCTAGAGCGGTTGAGAAACGTGAATATTGATAGAGTCCAAAACGAGAATCTCTTTATATGATGAGTTGGGGTAGTGGGGTATTTTGGCTAGTGTAGTCGTGGAAAAATTATTTCCTTCATTAGCATGTTGAGATTCCTTACATGATATTGATGTAGAATGATTAATACCTTTATTTTTATGAAGGATATCCGAAGGTTTAGGAGGAATTTGAGACGATTGATGAGTGAAAAGTGGGAAATTGTCCAGTGTTGCTATGAAAATGTTGAAGAAGAGAATAGTGAGAAGGTACACCTTCTTCTCACTCTAAGACTTTTTTTGTTTGAATATCATATTAAAGAAGCATGTTATAATTAATCATACATTAAAAAATGAGATTAGTAAGCTGAAAGACCGAAGAAGTTATAATAAAAAATTTATAGACTATATGGGCATTAAAATAAAAAGCAAAAGAGAATAAGCAGAAAATTTGGAAACAGCCTCTCTGCCCTTTCGGGTAGGGGTAAGGCTTGTTTACATATTACCCTCCCCAGACCCCATCTAGTGGGAGTATACTGGGTAGTTGTTGTTGTTGTTGTTGTTGTAATAAGCAGAAAATTGCTTATGCCGAGTTCCTCAACAACAGCTTAGCTTAGTAGTAATATTTTTTCTACTGGTGTGGTGCTACTGGATACTTCTGATTAATAGAGCACGAAAAGGAGGAAAAAAATTTATGGTAAGCATCTATCTGAGTCGATCATTTTCAAAGAAATATTCCATTGTTATTTCTAGTAAGATTTAGCTAGAAATTTATTTTCAAGGCTTTTGCCTAATAGAAATCAATTCTCACTGTTCATTTTCCTTCAACATACTTCGTGTTGTACATAATTACATTGTTGTGAAAATTGGGTTTGGGAACGGATTTTTTTTACTATACAATATTTGAAATATTTACCATAATTGTCCTACTTTTGTATATTATCCATTTTAAACAAGGATTACTTACAAATTATATATAATTCATTATTAGTACATTAAATTAGGGGATTTAGTTACCTCCTTTTCCTTTTCCTTTTTTTCCTCCTCTCCTCTCTCTTCAATGTTGTCTCTTACGTTAAATTTATCTTTCTTTCTTCATCACTTTCTCTCACCATGACTAATTAAGTTTTAAAAAGTTTCAAAAGACATGACATTAAAGACAAGCATAGAAGAATCATCAGTATTATCAGTAGAGAAACTAGGAATAGCGAATTGTGTCGATATAATGAAAAGGAATTAATCATTGGGACATAAAATCATTGAGTGCAAAACATGCAAAAAACTATTTAATTCGCTTCAATCACTTACAATTATTAACAATTTTGTCAAATACATATGCATTCTCTATTGAATTAAAATTTGAATTTTTAAAAATCAACATTTGTTTAGATTGGTTGTTGTTGCAAGCAATTGAGAATATGATTTAGAATTTATATCTCAATTTTGAGTGTGTTTGGTGAAGATTAGACTTAGTTTTGGCTAAATTTCGGATTGAAACTCGAAGAAGAAGAAGAACTCGAAGAAGAAGAAGAAGAAGAAGAAGAAGAAGAAGACATGACATGTAACGTACTTACGAAATTATAGTAAAATTGCAGTAAAATTGTAGATAAATTGTATTATGTTGTAGTCATATAATTTTTTTAGTTGAATATTGTATGAAAGTTTAAAAATAGTTGTCAGTTGCCTCCCCATGTAAATAGGAGTTAGAGGGATTTTGAATAGATCGTGGGTGAGTCAAGATACGTGGGGAGGGGGTGAGACATAAAGAGAGAAATATGAAAAGAGCGGAGGATACGTTAGAGTCATTTTAGGATATTAACTATTATTATTAATTCCCTTAAAATATGTATAAATAGTAATTAAATATATAAAATATAATTATATTAAAACTTGAATAGAAAAAGTAATATAATTTTATATATTGTATAGAAATATAAAAACCTCTTTTGAAAAGGGCTTAGGGGCCCAACTAATAAGACAACTAAGCTAAAGCAGAAAAGGGTGAATATGAAAAGTACAATTAAGGATAAGATTTTATAGCCAATACGTTACGCTAGCTAGGAGTCTTATTAATATTTATGTCAATGCATAAGTTACAAGAATTCTTCTATTTTGGTCACCAACTCACTCCCAATAATAAATTGATAAAGAAAATTCGAGATATTATCGATAACGCACATCCCACATCAACATTAAGTATTTCTTTATAAGGAGCGTTATATATATATATATATATATATATATATATATATATATATATATATATATATATATATATATATATATATATATATATATATATATATATATATATATATATATATATATATATATATATATATATATATAAAATTATGTGGTGGTTGCAAATAGAATTGCTATTTTACATGTCAATGTAAAGTTTCCTATTTGTTACGCTCATTAATCAGGTCTATTCCCTATATCATCGTATGCTGATCGAGTTCTCTCCGCTTACAAAATAAAAAAAGAATTGAAAATTTTACACTCGAGGGGTAGGGAGGGGGGGTTGTAAAAGTTGGGGTTCTACATTCTACTGTTATATTCATGACAGTTTTGTCACACATAATCATAGTCTAAAATCATCCTAGTACTAAAAAATCGTACAACTTAGTTATCACATTTATAGACCATAAATAGGTGTGACATAGTTGTGATCCATCCAATCTTAATGAGAGGCCTTGGATTTGATCTTTGAGCACAAAGAGATAAGGACCGATCATTGGGGAGCGTTTTACCCCTTTAATTGGTCTAATCGATCCGAATTTGTTTTAATTAGTCAATAGGCTTTGAATTTCATTAAATAAAAAAAAACTAACTTCAATAGTGACAAAAATTCGAAAAGCCCCGATCTTATATATTCGAAGATGGATTCAAAATTTGAAGGTGAAAGAAGTACATAAACGAATTTCTCAACAATTGTCCTCATCTGACTTTTGAATCTAAAGGCTCCAAGCAAAATATTCAAAAATCAATCGAAGTTGACGGAGTTCGATGACCCATCTTTTAGAATAATGATTCCGACTAAAATACAATAACCTTCATATTGAACAATTTGGAACAACAACTACATGAGCGGAAGCTTACTTGAATCCATATGTGGAAATCCTTGAACCTCCTTTGATGATTGTTTGAAGTGTGCCTTAGCAAGTTCCTTAGTCCTTCCTTCAAGATTGTCTTCTTGATCCTTCTTGAAGTATGGATTTCACAACAACAATAATATCACAATACCCAAAGTTGGTGTATGGCTTACAAGAATATCACACAAGACCAAATATGGGAATGGTTTTCCACAAGAATTTGCAAGACAACAATGGAGTTTCTCTTGATTCAATGGGAGGAAGAAGAGATTATGTCTTGCAATAATGTGGGAACCATAACCCCCACTTTATAACAAAAGAGTTACATAACCTAAGAGTCACAAGAGTTACATAACTCAAGAGTCACAAGCATGTAACCATGGTTACATATGTAACTTTAGTTAGCCCACCATTAACTAAGGTTACCATTTTGGGTATCTACACATTAGTCCTACACTTTATATGACAATACATTGGCCCCCTTAACATAATGTCCATAAGACCACAAAATTAGGCCAAACCAAAAAATAGCACATAACATATAATTTATCCATATATTGTTCATATGTATGTAGATATAAGTCCATATATCTTACAATCTCCCACTTGGACGAGATACACATACATATGTACAAACCTTAGCATTATATGTTACAAATAACCTTAGGAGCTCAAAATTGCTATCACAATAAAATTGTCATGAACAATCCGGTCCATCAATCATACCAACATAGGAACTAAGTGCTCTTCGTTACTCATTCGTAACTAGAACCAACATAGATCACGTATATCAATATAACCAACGACATGGATCAAGTGTAGATATGTAGCATGGAAATAACATAAAGTGTGGTCAATAGAATGTCTATTTCCAACTGGTTCTCTTTATTGAGATCAATCATAAACTGTAAGAGTACAAAAAAACTTTAAAACTGAATATCTGCGGAGATATAACTGAATTACTGAATTTCTAAATATAATGGACAATACATAAATGTACAATACAAACTCCCACTAAAATACATAATCCTTATCTGATTTGACACCCATACAAGCAATATGCTCATGAAATACTTTTGGTGTCAATCCCTTAGTGAGCGGGTCCGCAAGCATGGAGTTTGTACTAATGTACTCAATACACAATTGTCCATTTTGTACTCTTTCTTTAACAACCCGAAATTTGACGTCCATATGTTTTGCTTTTGTCAAACTACTGTTGTTATTAGCATAAAGGACTGCCGATCTGTTATCGCATAATAGCCTAAGTGGCCTTTTGATGCTATCAACAATTCGCAGTCCACCAACAAAATTCCGCAGCCATAATGCCTCATTGGATGCTTCATAACATGCCATAAACTCCGCTTCCATGGTGGAAGTGGATGTAAGAGTTTGCTTGATGCTTCTCCAAGAGATAGCACCGCCCGCAAGCATGTAAATATAGCCTGAAGTGGACTTCAAACTATCCTGACATCCAGCAAAATCGGAATCGGTATACCCAATGATCTCAAGCTGGTTCGATTTCCGGTATGTAAGCATGTAATTCTTTGTTCTCTGTAAGTACCTCATGACCCGTTTGGCTGCCTTCCAATGGTCCATTCCCGGATTGCTTAGATATCTGCCTAACATCCCAACAATGTATGCTATATCAGGTCGTGTACATACCTGAGCATACATCGGACTACCTACAGCCGAAGCATAAGACGTCTTCTGTATTTCCGAAATTTCATAATTATTATTTGGGCACTGTTTGAGACTAAACTTGTCTCCCTTAGCAACAGGGGTGTTGCCTTGTTTACAATCTTGCATGCCAAATCTTTTAAGAACCTTATCGATATAGCCCTTTTGTGACAGACCGAGAACACCTTTGGAGCGATCTCGTTGTATCTGAATTCCTAATACAAAAGAAGCTTCACCAAGATCTTTCATTTCAAATTTCTTTGAAAGAAATTTCTTAGTTTCATGCAATAATGCTATATCATTACAGGCAAGCAGTATGTCATCGACATATAAAACCAGAAAAATATACTTACTCCCACTGAACTTATGGTATATACAGTCATCAGCAATATTCGGTTCAAAACCAAAAGATGTAATGACTGCATGAAACTTATAATACCATTGACGAGAAGCTTGCTTGAGCCCATAGATGGATTTCTTTAATTTGCAAACATTTTTCTCTGATTCATCCGAAACAAAGTTTTCAGGTTGCACCATATAAATTGTTTCCTCAACCTCACCATTGAGAAACGATGTCTTAACATCCATCTGATGAAGCTCAAGATCAAAATGTGCTACTAATGCCATTATAGTCCTGAAAGAGTCTTTCGATGAAACTGGAGAGAAAGTCTCTTTATAATCAATGCCTTCCTTCTGAGTGTAGCCTTTTGCGACAAGACGAGCTTTGTACTTAATAACATTGCCCTCTGAATCCCTTTTGGTTTTAAAAATTCATTTACAACCAATAAGTTTAATACCTTCTGCAATGTAACAAGCTCCCAAACGTCATTATCGCTCATAGACTTCATCTCATCATTCATGGCATCAATCCACTTTTGAGAGTTAGGACCCTTAATGACTTGACGGAAGTTGATTGGATCATCTTCCTCAAGTCCAATATCACTTTCTTGTTCTTGGAGAAATACAACATAATCATCCGGAATTGCATTTCTCCTCTCTCTAGTGGATCTCCTTAATGGCACTTCAGTTTCTTGAGGTTGTTGAGTTTGATTTTCATTAGTAATTACAAGATCCTGATTGGGGAGATTTTCGAGATTGTCTTGAATTGGAGTTGTATGAGCCGTGTCAGGAATGAGAACTCCCTGACCAAGATCAACAACTTGAGGGAAAGACACATGTTCTTTCTCAAAGACAAAATCTCTAACAACTTTATCTCCTCACCCCCCAAACTCAATATCCTCAAAGAACCTAGCATTACCCGTCTCAAAAATAGTTCTAGAAGTGGGATCATAAAACATAAAACCCCTGGATCTTTCAGAGTATCCAACAAAATAGCTACAAACCGTCTTAGCATCCAGTTTCCTTTCATTCGGCCTATAAGGCCTTGCCTCAGCTGGACAACCCCAAATGTGTAAATGCCTAATACTGGGTTTATGCCCAGTCCAAAGTTCATATGGGGTTTTGGTTGTAGCTTTAGTTGGAACTCTATTAAGAATATAAGCTGCGATTTTTAATGCTTCACCCCAGAGTGAGTCTGGCAAAGTAGTACGACAAAGCATACTTCTTACCATATCCTTAAGGGTCCGATTTCGTCTCTCAGCTACACCATTCATCGTAGGACTGCCTGGCATAGTATACTGAGGGACGATCCCACACTCATCTAGGAATTTAGCAAATGGCCCTGGACGTTGTTCACCTGAACCATCATATCGACCATAATATTCACCACCACGGTCAGATCTAACGGATTTAATTCTTTTGCTTAGTTGATTTTCAACTTCAGCCTTAAATGATTTGAACACGTCTATGGATTGGGACTTTTCATGAATAAGATATAGGTACCCATAACGAGAGTAATCGTCTATGAATGTGATAAAGTATTGTTGACCATTCCTACAAGGAGTAGGAAATGGCCCACAAATATCCGTATGTATCAATTCTAAGACGTCCGAAGCTCTCTTAGCACCTAATCTCGTCTTGTTTGTTTGTTTTCCCTTGATACACTCAACACAAATATCCGAATTTCAGGAATCAAGAGAATCAAGAATTCCATCTCGCACGAGTTTCTGAATTCTTTGAATGGATATATGACCCAAACGTTTATGCCAGAGTGATATAGAATTCTCATTAGTTAATTTTCTTTTGGTACCACGTAAACTTGTATGCTAGGTTTCATTATTTGAGGTTATTTGTATCAACCAAATATAGGCTATCAAATGTTGATAAAAGACCAGTACCAATAAGATTTGAATTCTGAAAGAGACTAACTTTATTATCACCAAAAGAACATGTATAACCGGATATGTCCAATTTGGGAACAGAAATTAAATTCCGTCTAAAAGACGGTACAACAAAAGTCTCATCCAAATCTAAATGAAAACCGGTCTTAAACAACAGCCTAAATTTGCCAATAGCCTCAACTGGCACCTTCTTGCCGTCACCCACATAGATGTATCTTTCACCATCATTTGGTTTTCGGCAGTTCAGGCAACCCTGCATAGATATACTTATGTGAGTAGTAGCAGCAGAATCTACCCACCAAGTATCCTTATGTACCGAAATTAAATTAACTTCAGAACAAACAAGAGAAAGAAATGTACCTTTTTTCGCACGCCAGGCATGGTACTTGGTACAATCTTTCTTCACATGATTAGTCCCCTAACAGAAAAAGCAACCTAATTCAGTAATTTCAACCTTAGGTTCCTTATGTTGCTTAATCTTGAGCCTTGCAACCGCAACTTCCTTACCTTTCCTCTTCTTAGTTTCCTTAGAAGAGGATGCCAAATGAGCACTTTCAGTTTTATCCTGCTTTATCATTTCCTCTTCTTGCACACAATATGAAATGAGCTCATTTAGAGTCCATTTCTCCTTCAGGCAATTATAACTGACCTTAAACTGATTAAAGTGTGCAGGAAGAGATATCAAAACAAAGTACACAAGCAATTCCTCAGGTAATACTAGCTTGAGTGACTTAAGTTCCGAAGCAAGATGAGACATTTCCAAAATGTACTCCCTAATGTTTCCCTTGCCCTTATACCTCATGGAAACAAGTTTACTCAATAGTGTACTTGTTTCCGCCTTTTCGTTTTGCATAAAACGCTTTTCAAGGTTTTCAAGGAAAACTTTGGCATTAGCTTCATCATTCATTGTGCCCCTGAATGATTCTGGAATTGCACGCTTCATGATCATTAGACTCATGCGATTCGAGCGTTCCCACTTCTCCATCTCTCTCCTTTCATCAGGAGAGGATGTATCCTCAAGAGAAGCAGGTTGCTCATTCCGAAGTGCAAGGTCAAGATCCATGCAACCGAGAACTATCATGATGTTCTCTTTCCATTCCTTAAAGTTTGTGCCGTTAAGCACAGGGATGCTATTGATGTTGGCAGATATAGAAGCAGCAGAAGAATTAACTAAATATAGAACAAAAGGATTACTCAACACATGTTTACAATTACTTGACTTTGAATTTGCTTTATAGATTCAAAATAGGCATATCCCATTACAAGATACCTAGCACAACATTGATTTTAATCTTTGGACAGAAAAAACAACTTGTAAGTGGTACTCATAGACAATAAACTCCTGTCAAATATCAAGCCTTCCTTTGGGCCGACTTAATATTCACATGGAAAACCAAATAATTGTCTCATATTTATCACCACAAGCATGTTCGAATTCCTGGCAAATAACAACCTTCCTTTGGGCCGGTGTTAAACGCATGGAAGACTAACATCCACAGTCATTTTATATTTCAAGATTAATCAATCTACACAATAGAGGTTACTTTGGCAACATAATGCTTCAATTGACTAATTTAAAATATTAGATGCTAAAAACTTTAGTTCCTTAAGCCATATTATGAATCTTAACTTAATATGTTACATGTTTTTGACATGCAACATCTGAATATGAATTGTCATAGACTTGAGAGGACAATTCCAGAATATGAAAATTGATGGACTAAAACAATTAATATTCAAAACTTAAATATTAATGTATAATACATTAATAATTTTAAAAACTTAATATTAATTGAAATATTATAAATATTCAATTAAAATCTGAAACTTACAGGACTTAAAACTTTTTATTAATTAAAAAAAATGTTTCTTACATTATGTCCTTATTAAACAATCAAAACAAAAAGTTTTTTTTGTTTTGGCAGAACCTTTTGTGGCGACTGTTGCCGTCACTGAAGGTTAAAAAAGTTTCTGTCTTTATTGCAGAACCTTTTGTGGCGACTGTTGCTGCCACTAAAACCATAGAAGTCGCCGCTAAATGTATTAGTGGCGACTTTTGTCATCACTGAAGGTTAAAAAACGTTTCAACAACTTAATATGGTCTTCAACAAGAAACTTAAACAAGAAAACATGTTTCTCATCAACCAAAATCATGCAAAATTCAATGTTTCAATTCAAGTAATGATAACATGATATTAAAACATCAAAGTTCATCAAAAACATAACATTCATAAAATCATGCTATTTCATGGCACTAGAATTTCATAAACAAAATTCTAACTTAACTTGAACATGAACTTTATATAACATGAATCTTATGAACATCCAAATTATCCAAATATGAAGGTGGCTCTGATACCAATTGTTAGAATAATGATTCCGACTAAAATACAATAACCTTCATATTGAACAATTTGGAACAACAACTACATGAGCGGAAGCTTACTTGAATCCATATGTGGAAATCCTTGAACCTCCTTTGATGGTTGTTTGAAGTGTGCCTTAGCAAGTTCCTTAGTCCTTCCTTCAAGATTGTCTTCTTGATCCTTCTTGAAGTATGGATTTCACAACAACAATAATATCACAATACCCAAAGTTGGTGTATGGCTTTCAACAAGAATATCACACAAGACCAAATATGGGAATGATTTTCCACAAGAATTTGCAAGACAACAATGGAGTTTCTCTTGATTCAATGGGAGGAAGAAGAGATTATGTCTTGCAATAATGTGGGAACCATAACCCCCACTTTATAACAAAAGAGTTACATAACCTAAGAGTCACAAGAGTTACATAACTCAAGAGTCACAAGCATGTAACCATGGTTACATATATGTAACCTTAGTTAGGCCATCATTAACTAAGGTTACCCTTTTGGGTATCTACACATTAGTCCTACACTTTATATGACAATACATTGGCCCCCTTAACATAATGTCCATAAGACCACATAATTAGGCCAAACCAAAAGATAGCACATAACATATAATTTATCCATATATTATTCATATGTATGTAGATATAAGTCCATATATCTTACACCATCTATATATATTTTTCTATATATATATATATATATATATATATATATTCAATGATTAACAACTCGTGAATTGGTAAACCCAAGTCAAGTGGAGAGGTTGAGACCTCAAGTGTATACATATAAGCTTTGACTTAATTAAAAGCATGTAAGTTATTTTATGATTTCGTTTAGATATTAAAAAAACCCCAAATGTTGTGTGGTCTTTTATCTAATCCATTAGGTGATTAGATACATATCCATGTATTTTTCCCATGCAATAAAAAAGGATTCTATGGTGGCATTAGTTAACTTTTATCGTGCTAGGTTCGGAAGTAAAAATTTATATACGAGTTTGGACGAATTTAATAATTTTTGTTCAAACAGTATATTTATATTTAATAATATATTAAATATTTGTACTTATTAAATTTAGAATTCAATCATTAGCATATAAAATCATTGTTATAAAATTTAAAATACATAAAAGTATAACCTTCGCTCACCTTTAATTAATAAAGACAAAGGTATATAATAGCGATAACTAATGCACTAACTTTTTATATTTTTTTTCTTTATTTTGACATGATAACGTTGTTCCAATACAACGGTTACGCAAATACTTATTCCTGTTATACTTATATTTCTTCTCCAACCAAAATTGTACCACACACTGTTTTATAATTATTTTTATTTGAATTCTGTTCTTTTAACTTTTTGAAATATAATTGTTGATAATCTTTGTTATTATCAATTTTTTCTAACAATTCATTTTTAATTGATAATATAGTCAATTGATCATTTAATCTTTCTTAAGGAACTGGTGATCTTCAATAAAATTTGTAGAGTAATAGAAGTATAGAACTATTGGAAGTTTAAAAGTATTGTTGAACACTTGAACTAATGAAATCTTGGAAAAAGAAGACAAGCTAAGAATATGAAAGAGAAAGACAGAAAATATGTAAAATTTTCTGAAATATGAAGAGATTGAAAATAAGAAAAATTGACTTGAACAAATTAAGAAAGAGAAAAAAATTTTATACACTACCTAATGAAGGAGTAAAAGTGAAAAACTGAAACGTTAGAAAAATTATTCATCTACTATTTTTAAGTAAGTTAAGTTACTACTACTATATTTATATATCTAAAGTTTTTTTTCTTTTTATCTTAGAAATTTTACTTTTATATTGAAAGTATTAAATATTATTTTTTAAATACCTATAAACCTATTAATTTTAAAATGGGGCTTCAAAAATTTAGGAGCCTAAGGCACAAGCCCTACCTTCCTTAACATTGGAATCGACCCTGCACACACGTATGGGCGAATTTATAGGTTTACATATGGGTACGTGAATTTATAATTTTTTCGTAAAATTAATATTTTATGTGTATATATTTTCTAAATTTAGTATAATATCAACTTTTAATATTTATATTTCAAAAAGGTTGAATATAGTACTTGGTTGAAAGTTAAATTATTGACCGAGAGATATAAGGATCAAGTCACAATAAATATATTTTGTCTCGTTTTTTATATAGTGCATCTATCGACTAGAAAAAAATCAAGAAGTTTCAACATATAGTATATATATATATATAATATTTTTCTGCCTAACTATAAAATATTTTTTTCTAACGAAGAGTTATCAATTGACCCCATCTCAAATAAGGTGATTCCGCCACAGCTGACAACCAATATCGAACTTATTAATTCATGATGAATCTATCTAACTGACATATCTAGACATGAGTAATGAGCCTACAATTGGTCCTTTATTATTTTGATTGTTATAAACGAAAACAATTTAGCAAAACATGAACAAGAAATATAGATAGAGAGAAGGAAGAGATTTCTTCTTCAATTGTGTGTAAATTTCTATTGTAATTACATGGCCTTTTATAGGCATAAAAGTAAAGATGATGAACATAAAATAGGAGATTTAATCTTTAAGATATTTACAATATGGGCATTCAATGTAGCATCCAATGTAGTATCCAATGTAGTATCCAATGTACAAATTATTCATAACACTCCCCCTTGGATGTCCATAGATAATGTGCCTCATTAAAACCTTACTAGGGAAAAACTCTATGGGAAAAAAGTTCTAGTGAAGGAAAAAGAGTACACATGTATAGAAGTATGCCTTTTTGTTGCCTCGTTAAAAACCTTGCAAGGAAAACCCAGTGGGACAAAACCTTGTACGGAAAAAGAGTGCAACGCGCATTAACTCCCCCTGATGAGAGCATCAATTCACATCCTTGAGCCTTCGCATCCCGATCATGTACAATAGCTTCTTGAAGGTTGATGTTGGTAGAGATTTTGTGAACAAATCAGCCATATTATCACTTGAACGAATTTCTTGTACATTGATATCACCATTCTTTTGAAGATCATATGTGAAAAATAACTTTGGTAAAATGTGCTTTGTCCTATCTCCTTTTACGAATCCTCCCTTCAATTGAGCTATGCATGCTGCATTATCTTCATGCAAAATTGTAGGTAGTTTGTCACATTTCAAACCACATTTGTGTCAAATAAGATGTATTATAGACCTCAACCTCACACACTCTCGACTTGCTTCATGAATAGCAATTATCTCAGCATGATTAGATGAAGTATCCATGATTAATTGCTTAGTCGATTGCCAAGACTTGACAATGCCTCCATATGTAACACATAACATGTTTGAGATCAAGCCTTGTATGTGTTAGATAAATACTGCAACAGCATAACCAACAAGATCGGAATTGTAATCATTGCCATAAAATAAGCCCACATCGGTAGTCTATTTCAGATAACACAATATGTATTTGATTTCATTCCAATGTTTCCTTGTAGGAGTAGATATATATCTTGCTCAGACATTAACTAAAAAAGCTATGCACGCCTTGTAGTGTTAGCAAGATACATTAGTGCATCAATTGCACTAAGATATGGTACTTCAGGATCAAGAAATTCTTCATTATTTTCATGAGGTCGGAATAAATCTTTATATCAAGTGAGCACACAACCATCAGGGTAATCAATGGATGTACTTTATACATATATATTCGCTTTAAAATATTTTTAGTGTATGTTAATTGATGGACAAAAATTTCATCTTTCATATTTGTAAACCAAGATAAAATTTTATCTTTCATTTCAATTTTTTTCATAAAACACTCTACTGTTTTATGATGCTCCCGGGGAGTTCTAATGATATTTGAATCATCAACATACACGGTGATTATAACAAATTCAAATTCAGATCCTTTTATAAAGGTACAAGGACAAATTGAATTATTCTTGTACCCTTCTTTCAACAAATATTTCTTGGGCGATTATACCATATGCGCCCATATTCTGTCAATCCGCATAAGGATTATTGAAGCCTTATTTAATAAATTTCTTGAAAATTATAATATGCTTCAGAACAATTTAAATCCTTCAATGATTTCCATTATACGCATATCGAAGTTTTTTATGTATTGCCGTATTAAAACCTAAAATGACTACATCTACCACAAGAGAACATGTCTCTATATAATCAATTCCATGATATTTTCAATCTTCCTGTAACACAAGTCGTCTTTATGTTTATCGATTTGACCTTTTTCACACAAGAATACATTTATACCTCCACTTGCCTTATACTTTCATGTGTTGGGACTATCCGTCCAACTTTATATTTTTCAGGTGAAATCAATCTTGATTGCGTATTTTATTTTATTTTGGACAATCATTTATCTGTCCAAATTTCATGACAGATTTGAGCTCAAGATCCTCGTCAATAGTAATGATATTGAGCGCTACATTATATTAACAATATCGTCGACGATCACTTTATGTCGGTTCCATTATTACCTAATAAAGACATAACTTATCGAGATCTCTTTATCTCATTATTTAAGGTACCTGAGCCTCTCCCATGAGGTATTATGAAGTGTTATGTCGTGGTGCTTTTCTAGAGCATTTGCCTCCTTATTATGACCATTTTGATATTTGCCCCTCTCCTTCTTCAAGGAGTTTATCTTTGGAACCGATTGGTCTGTTATGCTTTATGGATGACATAGACTCTATCACCCATGGAATTTATTCTATTTGGACATTAGCAGCTGAAATATGACATTCTGCTTTGGGTCAGTAAATGCGTCTGGCAATAATTTATAAATGAATTATCACTTGAACTTCAAGTTCGTATTTTCTTGTACAAGGATCTATATGTATTCATAGCAATTCATTTCACGTATTACTTTCTCAGCTGTCATTTTCTCCCCCTAATGTTGGGATCACCAACACACTTCATAACCTTCCGTGGGAATCCATCTTCGCGCATTGGGGTGGCATAATTAAATCATATAGCACATACATATTTCTATGTAGAAATTATTTGGTTCCTGACCCTGAACCGATTGTGATAGGAGAAATTTTCATAACTTGGCTAGATGTGAACAAGTGTTGCTGTATATTAAATAATACATCTCATACAAAATTTCGTTTTTGAGATTTTTGTTCTCATAACCAATTATTTAGCTATAATTGAGGCATACAATTTCTGCTAAACCAACATGGATTTAAACCAGTATTATTAAATTAAATCATCATAGTTTATATTCTGAAACTGTGCTCTAATAATTTGAGCAATCAATCTTGCAAAAACCAAACTGCAAGTTGGTAACAAATGCACATGTGACCATAGAATAGATACATCTATTAAAATCATATAATAGTAAACGGTCCACATGGCAGGTGACTGGGCCCATATATTTATCACCTTTTATTCGTTTCAGAAATCAAGGGATTCAATCCCAACCTTAACTGGTATATCATGAGAATTAGCAGCACAAGAGAATTCTTGAAGAATCTTCTATTCTTCAATATACGCCAATGGAATTCTCAATTAATTTTCGCATCATAATTGAACCGGGATGGTCAACCGGTTATGTCAACTAATAATTATTTTAGTAAACCTCTAGTTTACTTGTGGCATATGTTTCAAGCATCAAGCTTAAACTTGTGTAGTACAAATAGAAAAAAAATTGGGTAACATTTCATATTTACTAGGTATGATTATAGAGATATGAAGATATTCTATATTTCTTTCATTATAGTATGAACATGTCAACCACTTCGACTTATACATTTGAAACTCAAAAAGTTTCTTTTGAGACTTTTCAATATCAATATCATGAATAATTTTATTCATCCGGGTAGTAACAAATTAGTTCTTTCGGACCTTTTAACAACTTTTGTACTACAAGATCTTTTATCATATCATTCATATAGTAAATGTCTCCTTCATGGAGAAACTTATATCATAATAAATTATCATGGTCAAAATCATCATAAGCAAAATCATTTCTTGCTTTAATTTTGCCTTTAATAACTTTTATAAGGCATGCCACAATATTTTGGCGTATCACGTGTACGAGACCAATGACATATTCATGTAACCACACAATAATATTTATTCTCTTTATTTCACCCAAACCTTTCTCAAGGGCGAGTTGTGTGGTATTCATCCAAGCATGTCTTGCATGTCTTTATTCATTACTTTTATCACATATTACCACATTCACATATAAGAATGTGTCTGCATTTTCAACGCTTATCACAAGTCACATTTTCTTCAAGGAATAAATCATAATCAGTGACATGCTTTATTATTTTCATACCAATTTGATGGTAAACATTGCCTTCATATTTTGAAGGACTATTATGAGAATCTTTATTGTTCTCCTTTTATAATCATGGTGATGATTATTATTGTTTTGATCTTTGGAAAGCTCATGTTTATTGTTCAACCACTTATCTTCATTCAGACTTATTATGTGTCGTTGTCACATTCACTTCAAGAATGGAGCAAATCAAGTGGGACAATCTTCATGCCTTTAATGAAAAATATATTATTTTTCTTTAGTCATCACTATATCATCAATATGATACAGTAGGACTCAAAATCTAATGTCTTACCAATATAAAGCCATATTAGGCCATAATGAATTGGGACTCATACCCAACTCTTACTATTATGGTGCATCAAGATTTAATCCCGATGTCTTACCCTCAATCAATAGAATAATAGGCCAAAGTTCAACTGAGACTCACCTATGAGCCTTTAAAATATTATTACTTAAAATTTTAATTAGAACCAGCATAGAACTTTTCATGGACAATAATACATGAAATTGTTAAATATAAAGGAAAAAACACAATCTCTTACAAGTATACTTCATGAACTAAAGATAAACAATGTCTTTTTCCATAAAAACAACGAAATATACTCACTGCTTTCTAAAAAGATAATTTGTTCTATCATTATGTTTCCTTATTCATGAAATGCAAGGAGAAATTTATTAATGGGACAAGTCCAAATTGAGATTGTATAATCACATGCTTAACAAATGAGGCGATGAATAATGTTAATGAATACATGTAAGCAAAAATAAATTAAACAATATACAACATATGACATCATCACAAACACAATAGTATCACCAATACATCCAGTATTTTATTTATATGATATTTACATGTGCATATATCTTTTGTAATGGTAAAATCAGTCTTACCACAAATATATTGACGAGATGAAATGCAAAATATTGAGAAACTATTCAGCAAAAGAAAAGAAGATAAAAAAAAACACACACTAAAAGAGGCAAAAGGATGTATATACATGAAACGTAGTTTCTAAAGCTTTCCCAATGTGTAAGGGATTGGACCATTTAAATTATAAGAAGAAAACAACCACTGTTAACAACTTTACCTTCAAAATCAATTGATTCAATTCCTTGCCTTTTTCGTCTTTTGTTTTTTATTAAGTGCAAAATAAAATAGCAAATCGTGATGATAGCGTGTTATAAAATGAAAGCAATTTAGTAAAACATGAACAAGAAATATATAGAGAGAGAAGGAAGAGATTTTCTTCTTCAATTGTATGTACATTTTTATTGCAATTACATGACTCTTTTATAGGCATAAAAAGTAAAGATGATGAACATAAAATAGGAGATTTAATCTTTAAGATATTTACAATATGAACATCCAATATAGCATCCAATGTAATATTTAATATACAAATTATTCATAACATTGATAAAGTTATTAGCATCTCAATTGCAGTTATCAGTTATAACTTTCCAAGAGATAAAGTACATCCTATTTCACCAGAAGTCTCGAGTCGATAGTAAGTCCTGAAAATGAAAAGATCGTGATAAATGGCGCTTTCCTTTTAACAAGCCTTTTGTGACATGAATTTGAATTAATCGAATTTGAATATCGATACCGAATGCTTAGATGGAATTAAAAAAGGTGAAGCCTTTGCTCCAATAAATAGAATTTCTTTTTTTTTTGTAATAAAAATTACTCCCTCGGTGAGATATTTTTCTTTTTAGTATGTTTCAAAATAAATGACACAATTCTAAATTTGGAAAAAATTTAACTTTAAACTTATTATTTTACCTTTTTTGTTCTTAATGAGAAGCTTTTATAGTCACAAAAAATGACATGGCTTCACTAATATTTTACCCCTTAAGCTTTTAAGATCACAAGTTTTAATTTATTTTTTTTTAAAACTTCATACCGAGTCAAATTATTTTAAATAATATAAAAAAGAGGGAGTATATAATCTGCGGCTGCAATAAGTACATATATACTAATCATTTTTATTTCTGAAATAAGCATGGTAACCTATAAATTGCATCAACTTGATGATATTTTTGCTTTTCCTTTAATTGCAATGTCTGCAAATCTTTTTGCAATCTTATACATTCAATTTAGAGAATCTACATTCAAGTTGCTATAAGCCTATGTTTTAGCTACCTTTTCTCCATAAAAGATGGTCTACACCTCCCACATCTACCCCTACGGTTTTACTCACTAATAAAAAAGAAAAAGTATAACTACAAGAAACATGATTATTTAGAGTGGGGTTGGGTATGATTATCAATAGCTCGAATCGATTATTTGTTATCGGTTTGTCGATTTATTCATTTCAATTTTTTTTAACCAAAAAATAGAATTTTAGTCAAAGCTGGAATTTAGAAGAACACGGGTTATTGATAATCGGAAAAATGTATAAAAGGAAATAATTTAAGTAGCGAAAAAGTATTTCAAGAGAAAAACAAGTAAACCAAGATATATTCCAATGATTTCGTGTCCTCAACAGATCAGATGTCTCCCTTTAATAGATGTCTTAGAGATTTTGCCCGAATCATAATGAGTAATTAAAGACATTGAATGCTACGTTACATAATCATTACATTCAATACAAATTTTCTAACGTATTCCATAATTAATGTTTATTAAATACCATAGTTGCACTCTTTTTATTGTCAGATTCATTCCTTTGGACTCTTAGATATAAATGACTTCAATAGATACGGGTGTTGAGTTATTTGAATAACTACCCGTGCCTCTTCTTATGTTATTTTCTCGTGCATGTTATAGCTCATGGCTATTGTAGCTCGTGCTTCTTAGCTAGCTGTCATTCTTTGACCACTCAATCAGTCTATATTTTTTGACACGTTTTCTTAAATATATTTTTTCCCAATACAAATAGTCCTCCCACTTTCTATTTATTCATCATTTGAATACTTGAGAAGTGAATTTCTTTAAAAGAGAATTTTTGTCACCATAAATGCTATGAAAAACTGACGCTTCAATTGTCGCTTCCATTTAATGCTCCGTACACGTTTCATTTTTCCATTGGTTATGCAGTTTTGCAGCCCTTTTCAAGGCTTTTCCTATGGCTCCTCTATTCTTGAAGTGTCAGTTATCATTATTATGGTCCTTCCATCATCATACTTTTTCTTTTTGTCGGCTGCCCATCAATATAAATATAACTGCTTTCTTTGTCTTTTACCACATAAAACTTATTGAACACTTCAATTCTTCAAATCTCTATTCACTTCTTCCTCACTTCGATCTTCTTCTCCATGACTTCACCAAACCCTAACCCTAGGAGAAATAATATTTTAGATCACTCCCCCAATGCCACCATTAGGCATAGAAGAGGTGGTCGACTCCGTAGCTTAGGGTCCGCTCGCGGTGGTAGCACATCTACGCCTTCTCCTAGTTCTAGTCTCTCTTCTAGAACTAGAGGTTCCCTTTCTCAAAGGTATTCGTCTAGAAGCAAAGAACCCTCTGAGCCCTTACGTGAGCCTTTGGTCGAAGAGATAGTTCCAATAGAACTATCTTTTTACCATGATAGAGAATCTCTTAGAAACCAAGTTGCTACTTTAGATCGTCCCGATGCTTTCCCAACTCAAATTGCATAAATCTTAGCTCTCATAGTTCGTAAAGATTATCAGTGGAGCAGTAATTTTCCTATTATCATTCCCAATCCAAATCAAAGGATCACTTCTTACATGATTGGATTCTCGTTTGTTTATACATACTTTTTCACTTTAGGGCTCAAACCAGCCATTGGCCTAGTCATTCTAGATTTTTTCCATTTTTTCAATGTCTACTTGGGTCAGATTGGTCCAATTGTATGGAGGGCGGTTGCTTATTTGAGTCATCTTGCAAATATGGTAAATGTTGGTTTTACTTTCCCTCACCTAATGCAGCTCTACTCCCCTAGGCTTTTCCGCAATGGCGTTTTTACCCTAGTGGCTAGGAGCAAAAAGGTTTTAGTGAGCCCCGGAGATGATAAGGACCGTGGCTGGTATGCTCGGTTTGTTGCTGCCCCTATTGCTGGCTTAGTGGGTGAAGATAACGTTCCCTTCCCTGAGAAGTGGAATTTTGCACGTAAGTTTTATATCCTTCTCGTGCCTTTTTCCTTCAAGTTTATTAATTTCTCTAATATTGCTTCTTTTCTTTTCTTAGAAACCATGGGAGTTGTAAAGATGTACCTAACTTCCATGGTTTGGTAGATAAGTTGCTGAAGACCGCTCCAATGGAGGGTAGATCCTAGAAAAATCTTTGGAGCGGTTTTTCCAGGAAAATACTTATATGCGTGGTAAGACTTTTTATTTTACCGTTCATGCATATAAATATTTTCCTTTATTGTTCTAACTTTCATCCTTTTATCAGGATTTTCTATTCGAGGAGTCACTGCTGAAGCAGTTGCAGCCTCTCGTGACTCTTCGGGTACTCGGACCTCCTTAGCCCGTAAAACAGTCTTGGGCTCTTCTTTTGCAAAAAGAAAAGCTTTTGAAGAAGAAGGTTCCGAAGAAGAAGATGAAGGAGGCTCCCTAGTGATGATACCACGAGCTAAAAGGCGTATCGTCTCTGATAGCGAAGCTGGGGTCTCACCTCGTCTTCCTGTGGATGCCCAAATTATTATTCCTAATGAAGACATTACTCCTCGTGATACTCGCGAGTCCATTAGCCAACTTTTTATTAGTGGTTTTATAGTGGAGATTTAGGACCGGTTTTAGATGAACTTCCCTTATCTTCCTTTTCAACTCCAGCACCTGCGATTCTTTCCTTACCTGCCCCAACTGTTTCCGTTACTCCCTCTATTGTTCCTACTCCTTCCTCCTCTTTTCCATTGATAATTCCCCACCTATCGTTCATCATACAGAGGTGGGATCTTCAAGTGGAAGTTATGAGATGAGGAGCGTAACTATTGAAGTTCCTGCTGACAGCAGCCTTTTAAGGAAATTAGGTCAAGCAGACATTTGGCTTGAGCCTCTAATTGGCCCAATCGAGAAAACAAAACTAGAGAGCCCAAGCTACCTGACTCTGATGAATGACATAGTGCATGCCACTTTGAAGGTGTTTTTCTTTCTTCTTTACATTGTAAAAGTTTCTATCTTTGGGGATTCTTATTTCCCTTCCTTATCTCTTAGGCCAATCTTATCGGCACAGAGCTAATGAATAGAATTTCCCTCTTGGAGAAGGTATCACGTGATTCAGAGAAAGTTGCACGTGATTCGCAGTTGGAAGCAATCAATTGGAAAGAATAATTCTACGGTGCTCAAATTGACATGGACGATTTACAAGAGTGTAGGGATACCTTAGAGCAGCAGGTACAAGCATTAACTTCGGAGCTGGCAGTTATCAAGGCTTCCTTGAGCCAAGAAGAAAAAGAAAAAGAACGCCTTGAATCCTCCTTTTCCGAAAAGTTATCTAAGGCTAGCGAAGAGAACAGGGCGTTGAAGGCTCTGTGAGTCAAAAAGAAGTTTATGTTGAAGAGCTCGTACAAAAACTTAACTCAAACACAAGAAGATCTTCGAATACCTACTAATAAGGTACGTGCATTAGAGAGCTCTCAGGCTTCTCTTCAAGCTTCTTATAATTTGCCTTGGCCGAAAATGAAGAGCTTAAGAATGAGGTTACCGCTTGGGAAAAGGATTATGAGATCCTTGAAGAAAAATTTGATCTTGAGGTAAGTTGGGCTTTTTTGAATTCACGTCGTGATACCCTGATTAAAGCTATTCAAGGAAACTTCGACCTGGAGCTAAATTAGCTAAAGTTAATGAAGCCGTTGAACAAACTCTGCAACCTCTGAACTCTCCTTCTCCCGTGCTTGTTTTCGCAGTTGTACGATACGCCTATAAAACTCCAGGTAACACTTCAAGCAAGGTACCTTTTGATTCCTCTAATCGCTTCTTTAGATTGTTGATAATAGTCTTGTAAGTTGATTCTGCTTTCCTATTACCCACTGGGTGATAAGGTGTTGATGTAATCCTCTTAATTTGCCAACTTTGAAAAAATTCAGTGATTCGACTTCCTATAAATTGAGGACCATTATCACACACAATCTCCTTTGGTACATTGAATCGGCATATCAAAATGAAATCCTTGACTTCCTTCTCTCGTACCTGTTTAAATGCGCATGCCTCTACCCATTTAGTAAAGTAATCAGTAAGTATGAGCAAAAATTATACCTGTCCTTTTGCTTGTGGTAATGGACCAACGATATCCATCCCCCATTTCATAAATGGCTATGTTGCAATTACTGGATGTAATAATTCCGCATGTATATGCATATTGTTGTCGTACTTTTGGCATTAATCATATTTAGCCACAAAACTTTCTACTTCTTCTTCCATTTTAGGCCAATAATAGCCTGCTCTAATAAGGGTTCTTACCAATGACCTTTCTCCTGCGTGATTCCCACAATGCCCCTCATGAATATCTCTCATTACATACTCCGTTTGAGAAGGTTTGGGGCATTTTGATAAAGGTCCTCTGAACATTTTGCGATATAAATTGCCTTGCTTTAAGAAATAACGGCCAGCCCTTTTTTGAAGGGCATGAGCTTTCTTCTTATCTTCAAGCACGGTACCACACTGCAAAAAGCAACAATTTTATTCCTCCAATCCCAAGTTAAATTGTTAAAATTTACCTCATTCTTATCATACGAACTGAATGAAATAAATGTATAACTGAGGCGTTTGAATCGCTCGCTACATCAGCCGCTGATGCGAGTTAGTTAAAGAATCTGCTTCAACATTTTCATCCCTTGGCATTTGTGTAACTTTCCAAGTTTGAAATTGCTTTATCAATTCACATACCTTTTCTAGGTACTGTTGTGAAACTCTTGATTATAATCTAATTTATGCCAAGTTCCGTGCCAATTCTAGACCTGCAATTACATCCTCATACTCCACCTTCATTATTAGTCATGGAATTACATTTAATAGCATGTTGAATAGTTTCACCCATAGGTGGTACCAAAACAATTCCTAAACCTTCACCTTTTATGTTAGATGAACCATTAGTGAATAAAGTCCAAGCTCTTGGGTTAGCTCCATTGAACACATGTAACTCTTTTTCTGCTTCTAATTGTATATCCTTACTAAAATCAGCCACAAAATCAGCTAATACTTGTGATTTAATAGTATTCCTAGGTTGATAAGTGATTTCGTATTCACTTAACTCTATAGTCCACTTAGCCAATCTACATGATAACTCATGTTTATGCAATATATTTTGTAAAGGGTAAGTAGTTACTACAATAATAGGATGACACTGAAAAATAAGGTCTTAATTTCCTAGATGTCATGATTAATGCAAGTGCAAGTTTTTCCAATTGAGGATACTGTGTCTCCTCGTCTAACAAAGATTTACAGACATAATAGATAGGGGATTGTTTACCTTGCTCCTCCCTAACCAATAAAGCACTTACCGCTACTTCTGAAACGGTAGGGTAAATAAGTAGCCTTTCTCCTGCCTTTGGTTTTGCCAGTAAGGGTGGATTTGACAAGTACTTTTTCAAGTTCCTGAGTGCCTGTTGACATTCTTCATTCCATTCAAAATGATGTTGATTTTTAAGGGCCGAGAAAATTTAAAGCATTTCTCCAAAAACTTAGAAATTAATCTCCCCAAAGTTGCAAATCTCCTTGTTAACCTTTGAACTTCTTTCCTGTTTGGAAGTATATCAGGTATTTCCTCAATGGCCTTAATCTATGCAGGATTTACTTCAATACCACGGTGAAACAAGAAAATCCAAAAACTTACCTGATGCAACACCAAATGCACATTTCTCGGCGTTCAAGTTCATATTATATTTGCGCAAAATTGAAAATATATCAGATAAATGAGATATGTGATCCTTTAAATACTGAGTTTTAATAAGCATATCATCTATATATACCTCAATGGTTTTTCCTAAATGTTCTTGAAACACTTTGGTAACTAACCTTTGATACGTTGCACCTGTATTCTTTAGACCAAAGGGCATTACCTTATAACAATAAGTCCCCATGTCTGTTATGAATGAAGTTTTTTCCTCATCTCCTGGATCCATTTTAATCTAATTATAACTTGAATATGCATCTAATAAGCTTAATAATTCATGACCTGCAGTTGCATCAATCAGTTGATCTATGTGTGGTAGTGGAAAATAGTCTTCAGGGAAAGCTTTATTAAGATCGGTATAATCAACACAAACTCGTCACTTCCAGTTCTTCTTTGGAATCACAATAGTATTAGCTAACCAGTTAGGATACTTTACCTCCCGAATAGGACCAATTTTCAGCAATTTTTGGACTTCATCTTGAATAACCTAATTCTTGAAAGTTCCTTGCTTTCTTTTCTTTTATTTGACTGGAGGGTATGAGGAATCTTCATTCAATTTTTGAGTCATTACATCCGGTGAAATCTCTGTCATGTCAGAGTGGGACCAAGCAAATCAGTCCATGTTAGGTTTCAAAAATTCAACTAACCTACCTCTCGTTCCTTGGCTAAGATTAGCTCTGACGTGAACTTTCCTATCAGTCCATTAAGCAAACAACACGACAGGCTCCAATTCTTGCTCAGTTGAGGTTTGTGTTGTGGTGGCCTGAACTGCCGTCTGTGGTTGCTATTTACCTTCATTTCTCTTGCTTGTATCTGCAATGGAGTTGATCGCCCTGGATCCATGTTGATCTCCACGAATTTGACAGATTCCCCATGGTGATGGAAATTTAATAACTTGATGCAAAGTTGAAGGTACTGCATCTATTTCTTGGATCCATTGCCTCCTAAGAATTATGTTGTAAGCCATCTCCACATCTACTACCTGAAACTTTGTATCTTTGATGACACCTTCAGTGAATGTGGTGAGTGTTACCTCCCTTTTTGTGACTACAATGGAATTATCGAATCCACATAAAGTGTGGGCCTTTGGTATTATTTTGTCGTCGGCTTGCATTTCACGCAATACTCTTAGCAAAATATTTTTTTCCGAGCTACCTGAATCAATCAAAACTCGTTTCACATTAGTATCATATACAATTAAGTATATTACCAATGCGTCGTTGTGAGGTATTAATACGCCATCTGAATATGCATCGTTGAATGTAATGTTGTCTTCTTCTAAGGTGTGTCGCACCCATTTCCCTTGAGTAATTGTTTTGAAATCTTTTTAGTGGCCGTGTATGATATATCATTGATATCTTCACCTCCACTTATAACATTGACAGTCCTTTTGGGGGGATGGTAGTTTTAGAGGCTCCTGCCTATTTTGTATGTAACCTTGCTTGCCATTCTCGCTGAACAACTCCATGAGATACCCTTGCTACAATAGATGATCAACTTCACTTTGTAAAAGTTTGCAGTCGGTTGTTTTATGTCCGTGGTCATTATGAAACTCGCACCAATGATCAGGGTTGCGCCTGTTTGGATTCGATCTCATTTACTTTGGCCATTGAACCTTATCTTCCATTCTTCTCAGAACAGCCATGGGCTCGGAGGTGCTGACGTTGAAGTTATAGCCATTGAATCTTGCTTTTAAACTTGTAGCATCATCTCGTGGCTCATGAGTGTTTCGATCGTTCCTGAATCTCGATCCTGACTCTCTATTCCTTGGTCTATGATCGTACCTTTGATTGTCGATTCTTGATCGTGAGTCTCTTCCCGCAGGTCCAATGTAAGGGTCGTATCTATTTTTACCGAATCTTTTTTGGTCTCCGCACATCTTGAACTTACCGTTTCTTCTTTTTGAAATCGCAGAACAGTTTCTTCCTCAATCCACAGCTTCGTGCTATATTTGTTATAAAAATCATTCCACATTGTAGCTGGAAATTCTAGAAGGTTTTCTTTGAGTCTCCTCGTTGCTTCCGAGCTTTTTTCATTCAAATTGCTTGCAAAAGCTATAGATGCACAGTTGTCAGGTACACGTGGCAATGTCATTCTTTCACGTTGAAATCTGTCCACAAATTCTCTATGCAACTCTGAGTCTCCTGGCTTAATTTTAAAATTATCTTCCATTTTTTTTCCACCCTTTGGGCTCCCGAGTGTGCTTTGATGAAGGAATCTGCAAGTTTATGAAAATAATTTATAGAATTTTCATGTAAAAGAGAGTACTATGTAAGCGCTCCTTTAGTGAGTGTTTTGCAAAATTTCTTAACTAACACAGATGCAATCTCTTGTTTAGTCAAGTCGTTGCCTTTTACCCATGTCATAAATGTAGTCACATGATCTCGTGGGTTTGATGTTCTATCATATTTTGGAATGTCAGGCATTTTGAACTTTTTTGGAATTGGAAGAGGAGCAAAACTTAGCTTACAGGGTTGTTGCAAATATCGATCAATATCTACTCCTTTGATTACATGTGGCACCTCAGGTATTTGTTCTATGCGCTCACTCTGATACTTGAGTAGTATCTTCAAGGCTAGTACTAAGTTTTGTAAATCAGAATTAGTCACATTACCTGTTTCCCTCTTTTGTGATTCACTCGGAGTCCCTCCACTGCATGAGTTTACAAGTCCAGAACGAGGGTTTTCCAAAGTGTTATTATTGGGAGTTGGTGCAGAGGTTGCAACAAGTAACCAATTAACAAGCGCTTCAACATCTTTATTGACTTGAGCAACAATTAATTTCTGCAAAGCGTCATCAACGGTTTCAGCATTCTCAAATTTAGCATGCTCATTAATTTGAGACCCATCTGGGTTCCTTCACGAGATTTTTGGGGAGAGCCTTGTGGAGTAGGAATCAAAGTGTTTATATCTTGTGGATTTTCCTGATTTTGTTGGTTTTATTGATTTCCTCGAATGTGGACATTGTTATTCGACATAATTGACCAATAAAAAAATTTAATCGAGAAAAAATAGATTATCAGATTCCCGGCAACGGAACAAATTTGTTTAACCAAAAAATAAAATTTTTGTCAAAGCTAGAATTTAGAAGAAGACGGGTTACTGATAATCAGAAAAATGTATAAAAGAAAATAATTTAAGTAGCGAAAGAGTATTTCAAGAGAACAATAAGTAAACCAAGATATATTCCAATGATTTCGTGTCCTCAAATGATCAGATGTCTCCCTTTTATAGGTGTCCTAGAGATACACGTTTTGCCCCAATCGTAATGAGGCTATTATGATAATTAAAGATATTGAATGCTACGTTACATAATCATTACATTCAATATAAATGATCTAACGTATTCCATATTTGATATCTATTAAATGTCGTATTTGCACTTTTTTTATTATCATATTCATTCCTTTGGACTCTTAGATATAAATGACTTCAATAGGTACGGACGCTGAGTTACTTGAATAAGTACTCGTGCCTCTTCTTCTGTCATTTGCTTGTGTCTGTTTTAGCTCATGCCTGTTGTAGCTCGTGCCTCTTAGCAAGCTGTCATTCTTTTACCACTCAATCAATCTACGTGTCTTGACACTTTTCCTTAAATACAATTTTTCCCAATACAAATTTCGATTTTGAAATTTTCCTTATCGAGTTATTGATTTAGATTTCGATTTTGTCCTCTTCGGTTATCGGTTTATCGATAAACCGATAAGATATACGAAAAAAATTACCCTTATTCTATAATAACTTTTTCTGTACCCTAAGTCCCTAACCCTATTATTTCTTCTACTACATTTAAGGAATGATCATATTTAAAGCTCAAGGGAATGAAGTTTAAATCAATGAAAAATAAAATTAGTCGTGATGATGTATTTATTTTTATACCGCTGGAGTGTTGGGGCATACATTTGATCCCTTACTTTAGTTCCGTTGCATGTCCTTGTTGACATAATTTTTATGTTATAAATGGTGTTCGTCTTATATTAGCTTCTTTTTGTACATATTAGTTAGGCGTGTTTATAGCGATATACTTTCCGTGAAATCCCGCAAATTTTCTTATTGGTGTAATCGATAAACCTCAAAAATTGATAAATCGAAAAAATCAAAACGTTATTGAAACAATAACGATAAGCATATGTACAAATCGATGATCGACAAGGGTCAAAATCGAATCGATAAATTAAATGCACACCTCTAATTCAGAGTTTCTCCGATTCAAATGGTTTTAACATATATAGACTAATAATGTTGATATGTGAAACTTATTGGCTCGACTCACCGAGTCAGCGTAACCTCACATGTGGGTTCCAGGGATAGTATTTATGCAGACTTTATCATATCTTTCGAAAATATAGAAGTTGTTATTGATAGACCAACGGTTCAAGAAAAATATAATAATAGCATAAACGTGTGATCCACAAATGGGGATACAATTTTTATACTAATGATAACTAAGTAATATATATTATTATAATATTTTAGTGTACTAAATTTATATGATTTGGTGGAACGGAAGCCTTGGACCAATGGTCAAATTGTTTTCATGTGAGTTATAGGTCACGAGTTTGAGTAATCAGTCACTAATGCTTGTATAAGAGTATACTTCTATATTACATTCTCTTGGGATACGATCATTACCAGACCTGCATGAACACAAGATGTTTTATACACCAAACTATCCGTTTACTAAATTAACATGATTTAAAATAAATAACAGCATATTTTTTTGTCTCCATTACTCTACGACTTCATTAGTATTCAATTGTAATCTCATCACAGAGTATGTTATAAACTCTGTGATGATCATAAAATATTTAGTCATGTCAAGTTCTTATTTTATGCATGCTTGTTAATAAGTGAGGTTCTCAAACCTCAATAGGATTAGTACGGTAAGGATAGCCCGGTTTCAATACATGTTCTACTATCCCTTATTTGAACTTTTCCTAATTATTATAATATTATTTTTAACTATTAATAAAAAACTAACCCTAGGCTCTTGCCTAGTGGATTGCCAAAAAAAATAAGGTCTTTCAAATTGGATAAACAATCATAATGTGAACATAAAAGAAGTGTAGGATCTTTTACTTTTAAAATGTATATAAAGAAAATCTATGATATAATTACTAGCTCATCATTTATTCAATGAGCCACCCAGCTGGCCTTAGTTCATACTGCTATTAGCCTTCTAGTGCCTAATTATAATAATCATTACAAGAATTAATAAACAAAAATAAAATAAGGAAAACGTTATCATCAATACCTCTCTTCAGAATGGATAAAGTGGGATCCATTTACCCAACTTCCATGTAGCTATTTTTGGTAGGTCCTACAAGTCTGCCTGTTAATGGATAACTATCTAAGCCAACCAACAGAAGCCGGAAAAAAAAGGAATAAATTTAATAGTTGAAAGTATAGGTGTCTAACGGATCGAGTCAGTCTGTTTTCAGGTCGGTATAGACCGGTTAAAATCGGAACTGGCTCGGACATCTAAAGAGGGCCAGGTGAGGTTGGGATAATGGGGTAGAGGAGTTTGGTCGGGCCGGTCGTACCGGCCCAGATCGGTAAACGACTAGTTTCTTTTATAAAAAAAAATTGATTGGGCAGTCTATGTTAACCATTGGCAAATTCAAGATATGCATTTATGCATGAAATTTAGTTTTACTCTTTATTTGTTAATTTACTTGTTAAATACAAATTTCAGTTTTGTAATTATGAAATAAATATAGTAATTGCAATTTATAAGTGCAAAATTTTCTCATCTTCATCGTATTCTTTATGTTTTTACTTTATATTATATAACTTACAGTAATTATACAAAATACAAAAAAAAATTACACTAACCTGGCCTAGCCCCTTATACCCGTAATCCTTACGGTTTATTTTTTACCGTTAAACTCGATAAGCCCCAACTCGTAACCGGCCCAGACCCCAACCCGTACGGATCCTAAATTTTTCTACCCAACCCGGCCTGGCCAAACCATTAGACACCCATAGTTTAAAGCGGTAAAAGAAAATAGCAAACTAGAGATATATTTACGAATTTTTATCTTCTATAGCAAAGTTAACATCTTATTTATTTTAAATAAATGCTATTTAAAAAAATTATATTCTATAGATACATTTTAATGTTTATAGCAAAAGATCTAATTTTGGTTACCTCATACCCTTAAACCACTAAATACGCTAATCAATTATACTATTTTCTTTCTCTCTCTGCTTTGATAATGTCATTCTCTTTCCGCATTCCTGAAAACACTATGCTTAATCTCAAATTTTCTCTCATCAATTCAAAGTGCCATTATGCCTGGCCTAGTCTCGAACAAGCATCTTTTTTTTTTTTAAGTACGTGTATATTTCATTCCAAAGCTCACAAATCATGTACATGATAGATGTTGACCATCTATTCCAAATATTCTATATAACTATAGTACATAGCCAATCAAGATTAAACTTTATGGGTAATGGTTTAATGTTCGTAGCACATTTCTCCACTTGTGAATTGAATCGCCTCTCGCGTGGATATGTATTACCAACTCCTTGCACACTTTATTTGTTCGCCAATATTCACCCTGGAATCTCATTCTGTTTCGCTCGCGCCAAGCATCGAGTTTCATAACAGTTCCAGTGTAACAATGGTGGAAGAAAATTTGCGTATAAATATGTTTGTCGAAATTCCATTGCCGGAGATATTTTCTTCTCAAATTGAACCCAAAAATGTCCCAGCGGTGACTTTTCTAATTGAGAAAATATACCTATAGTAGTATATAAACACAAAACTTTACATGCGGATGTGCTCAACAATGTTTTCTTTTTTGTTGGGCTTAGGCAAGGGACGCATAAAACATTGGAAGGTTTTTTTAAAATGGAACTCGTCGGATGATGGCCTAATACAAAAATGGCTAATTTTTTCAATCAAATTAGAAGTTCTGGTATTCAATTAATCGCGAAGAAGAAGAAGAATTTTATTAATATATTTTCAACGTATCACGCTGTATTTTTATATATTTTATTGTATTCATTGTCTTTTTTTTATTTGTAATTCAATGTATCTCGCTGTATTTCATGTACTTCATTGTATTCACTATCTTTTTTTGTTGTATTTCAACGTATCCCGCTATATTCTATGCATTCCATTGTATTTATTGTCTCGCTATATGCCATGAATGTATTCATATATTTTATTAATTAATATAACTCATGTATTCAAATGTATTATATAATTTTTTTGAAGATTGTTATATTTTTGGAGTATTTTATGACTGAGAATTTTTTTTATAACTAAAAATACAAAACTTGTGTGTTATAATTGAGTTTGTTGAGTTATATTATTATATTGATTCACTTTCCGCTTAAAAATATTACATTCACATGTTTCACGCCGTGAATACAGCCGAATACAATAGCTTGTCAAGCTGTAATCTCATATTTCATGCTATGAATACAGTCGAATACACTCGAATACAACAATTGATTAACTTGACTTCCTTGATTCTTATTTTATCTACTGTATTCATACATATAATAGCTTAAATAGATATAAGATATCTTATAACAACAAAAATATATTTACAATCTGTAATATAACCAATAATATTTATAGATAAATAATTATCACTATTGAAAATTTCTCATATATTTATGAGACGCGAACCCGTTTACGGGCACGAAATTGCTAAGATTAGATAATTTCTGAAAAACAGAAAAGTGTTCGTTTTTCAGATAGAATAAAGAATAAATGTTATGTTACATAAAATATGCAAAAGAAATACTCCTAACATTTTTAGATATAAAATTGACTTACTTCAAAAAATAATATATTAGAGTAGTTATTCTACTCGTTCTAATTTATACAACACTCTCCTCAGTTCGGAACTATCCAAAATGTCAAATATCATTCGATTTTATAACTTTTTTACTAGTTTCAAAATTTAATTATATAAAAGCAATTTTGATTTTTATACTTTAATACATTATTTTTCTATCGATTTGACCAGTCAATCATTATTTTACTTTAAAGCTATCACTAAAAACTTGGTCAAAATTAACATCTTTAATTTTGTTTCTAGTTAATTTGTCGTATGAAATTATTTAACATTGTCAGTAAGTTATTAAAATAATATTTGAACGTTTCAAACTCTAACGTCAGAGATTATGGATGCGAGCCTTCAACGACAACGATTCAGTAAAATTCCATTAATAAAATTTAGGAAAAATAATGTATCTCCTACCCCGCGAGTCTTGTGATAACAAAAATCCTACAAAGAACAACTTTCCGGTGGGTATTATATGGTACAATGAACATTAATTAAAAGTCATTTGGTATATGAGATAAGAATAATAATTTTAGAATAAATTTTTGGATAAACACTATTTTATGTTTTATTGGGGGTATTAGTTAATTTGGGATAACTTTTGCACTAAAGCTCATTTGATACGAGGAATAAGAGAAAATTAATTTCGAGATTAAATTTGAGATAAGTGTCCCATATTTGGTTGAGATAAAATCATGATATAACTAATCACGAGATTAATTATTTTGGAATTGTAGGATTTTTTTATCTATATGAAAATAACTAATATCAGGATAATAATCGTGGGATAATTTATTTTCCAGCCAAACGACTCCTAAAGTGGTAAGATTAGTTATACTATTTATAAGGTGAGATAACTAATTTTATGAAATATGACATTCTATGGAATATCTTAGAATATCACACCATTATACCAAACAACCCCTTAGAGTAAATCAAAAATTTAAATTTGAAACATGTCATAGAAAGAAAATAACTTAACGACCACTCTTAGTATGGAGATTAAATTATTCCGGCATTATAATTTTGGGATTTTAATCCCATGACGTATTTATATGACATGAGCTATGAGATAAAATAATTTTATATTTGATGAAATAAGGTAGAATATATTAAAATATTTTGAATTAAGTTTGAGATTAAATTTATATAATAAATAATTTAGATAAATTTATATTATTAATTAAATACAATATAAATTTAATAGCATATAATTTTCTACTTATTCCTCTTACCAAACCTTAGGAATAGAGGATGACATTAAAAAGGTAAATAAATATCTAAACAGTACAGAGATCTTTACTGTCACACAACTGTCATTACAGACCCACAAGAAATAGCCACGTGTGTAACATAGCGACCAGTCTCAGGGAAAGAGGACTTTAGTTAGGTGACGTGTTTGGTTAACGAAACTCATGTCGTAATTGAACACGTCAAAGCGTGAAGTGGAGAAGAGAGTCAACGCCAAAAACGAAAAAGTGGAAGTGCAGGGTCCGTGATACTCTATTTACATTACATCTCTCCAGACCGGACTTGACATCGCCGCGTTCGGCTTCTCGGCATGACACGTGTCCAGTTGTAAGTGCGGGTTTCCGTGCTTGCATGGGGGAGGCACAAGTCGAACACAATAATTTTTGCTTAGATAATATTTTAGTATTTTAAATTCATAAAATACATATAAATATTAAATTTAAAATCTATTCATTAATAGTTGAAGTTATAGTTCCAACATTCAGAATTCATAATATTAAAATTTTGATTCTGCTTATGAGTTTGCAGTATTGTCTTCTTTGGTTCAACAAATCTCATGGATTTATTCCTGTCCTGTGGTTTTGCTATCATCGAGTTCAAAAGCATGTATATTTTGTGAGTTTATATTATTTTATCTGCTTCATTTTGTATAAACTTATTTTTTTTAGTATGTTTTAAAATAATGATTCTATTTTTAAATTTGGAAATAATTTAGTTTCAATTTTCAACTCTACCCTTAATGAGAAGCTTTTATAATTATATAAATATTATGTATACATTTTGAAATTAGTACGCCGTGTATCCTAGTTTATGTCTACGTGTTGAACGGATGAGAAAATTTAAAGAGAATTAAGGATTAGAAAATTTGTAGTTTCACATGAGCCATTGAAATTTGTATTTATAATTAATTGTAAACCATCACACTATAATAAGTTGAGAAGTTAAAAATTTCTTTGGACAAGCTAAGAAAAAGATAGCATGAACATGAAATGAAATTTAAAATTTTCATACAACAAAAAGGTTTTAAAAACATTGAATAAAAATGTAAAAAAGTTTCTTATGGCCAAATGGGCCCTTAAACAATTGCAACTGAACTCATTATACTTCATAATTATGAATTTATAATTTAATATTTGTAATTCTTTTTGAGTACTAAGACTGACAACCTACTAACGGCGGCTCTAAATAAATATTTAAAACCAGCACACGAAATTTTACAATCTTTGGGGCAAAGATGCACAAGTTTTTCTATTAGAAGGCAGTTTACTTAACTTTGTCCAAATAAATGAGAAAGCATAGTAATTAAATAAACCAATTTTCATGAAACAGTATTGACATTTGACTAGTCCAAGGTTGAACGAGCAGAGAATAAAATTAATAAAGAAAAAAACATAGCTTTGCGTCTTTGTGATCGCAATGCTTTTGGGTAGGGAATATTGACTTATTTCATTTATTTATTCGTTTATTTTTGTTATTGAAGTATTGTGAGAAAAAGAAAAGACCTAGTCAATATGGGACATTGTCGTTTGATAATTAGAGAAATTCATTAATTAATGAGTATATTATATTAAAATATAATTTTGTGATATTTACCCTTAAAATTCGATAACAATTAAACTTATAATATGATTTTAAGGACACGTGATTTCACCTAATATTAATTGATAAGTATGAATATTAATGATAGAAATTAATAACAAAATAAAGCAAACTAGTGTTTAAACAGGATTCAATCCTCACGTAAGAATGCCCTCGAGCTGGTTGATATCAAAACAAGTGAAAATAAAGCAAGCTGATGAACAAGAGAGTATGAGCTAAAAATAGTGTTATATTGCTTTGATATGCGAAAGTTCAAGTGCCTTACAAATGATTGGGACTCCTCTTTATATAGTAGAGGAATTCTAATTATGGTATAACTCTAATTAAAGAAAGAAACCACATGATTAGCTAATTAACCGTCTTTTATTTGATCCGTTCCGAGATTTTCGCCATTCTCTTCAACCAGTCACGAATATCTCGCTTTTCTGTTATTATGCTATCTTCGATCTTGCTCGATATCTGCCTCATTTGATCTTAATCACTACCAACCTCGATCGTAACAGGTATCTCGAATCTTGAACTCGATACCTTACATTTGTACCTCGGTCTAATTTATTACAGGATTGGTCTTCTATCCTTCACCCTGATATCGATAAATTACTAATATCGGTTGACCCCGATTTTAGTGGTAAACAATGATATAGTATACTAATTATTCTGGTTTTGTTATGAAATAATATAAGAACAAGAACAATAATACAAGAACAAGAACAATATAGAGAGAAAAGTAGAGAGAGGAGTATTCTTATTGATACTTGGGGATGGTTTACAATGGAATAGAACCCCTATATTTATAGGGAGGTGGTGACTTAGCCACCAAGTAGTAAACCCTAGAATCTCTCTAAATATAGACATTCACCTTAAATAGAGTTTTATTTATAACACTCCCCCTTGAATGTCTATTCAATAATGTGCCTCGCTAAAACCTTAACTAAAACAAAGCCCAATGGGAAAAAAATTAAAGAAAAGGAAAAAGAGTACACATGTTTGAATATGCACCTATTGGTTGCCTCGTTAAAAACCTTGCAAGGAAAACCCGGTGGGACAAAACCTTGTAAGGGAAAAAGAGTGCAACGCGCATTAACTCCCCCTGATAAGAACATCAATTTATATCCTTAAGTCTTCGCATTCCGATCTTGTGCACCATCTTCAAAACAATCTTTGGTAGATGTTTGATAAATAAATCAACCATATTGACTTGAATAAATATTCCGCACCTTGAAATCATCATTCTTGATAGATATGAACATCTTCATATAATTTGGTGGAATGACTCTTCAATATCTCCATAGATGTATTCTCGATGCCATCATGCTTATAGTTATAGCAAGATACATATGTACACAAATTGTACTTAGGATGTGGTACTTCAGGACCAAGAATTGTGTATGCTTTAAGCAACTTAAATCTTTCAAGTTAAGTCATATAAATCACATAATAGACTTTAGATGCATATCAAGTTTTCATGTCATGCTAAACAAATAAGATATCGAAAACTGATTATACATACCTTTGACTTTATACTTTCAAGTATTTGAACTATATGTCCAAATCTACATGTCTTTCATATGGAGTCAAGTATTTGTCTATACGCTTTAAGCGTATCAAAGACTTTGTCCTTCTGGGACTTAATATGAGCATTTGTAGTGAGAATATAGTTACTTTCTTTGGGTCAGCAAATGCGTATAGCATGCTTTGCAATATGTTGCAATTGAATTATTCATTTTATGAACTTCAGGTTCATGATATTCGGGGATTTACATATACAAATGATAATTCATCCCATGTAACCTTTTCTCAAGTGTTTATCATGTCTCCCCCTCGTGTTAGAAAAGCTAACTTGTTTCCTCAACTTTAGGAAATCATCTTTGTGCATTATCATGTCAATATACACAGCACATTAATAATAAGATGAAATTATTTGGTTCCTGACCCTGAACCACTTGTGAGGTGAGAATATACTCTCGTATACAACGTATATCAAACTGATATATATAACTTTGTTCTCATAAGAAACAGTTTAGCTATTAAGTGGAGGCACTCAATAATTATCTTGCTAAACCAACTTTGATATAAACCAACTTATCAAGATGAACTATCTTGAGTAGAAAATCTGGAAATTATGCTCGAAGTTAGATTACTGAGCAATTTACCTCGCAAGCACCGGCCAGGCTGCGGGTTAATAACAATCGCGCATGTAACCATTTCATAGATGCATCATATGTGGTATACATGGCAGGTGAATGAGCCCATATTCACCTTTGATATTTCCAGAATTTATGGGCTTCAACCCGAACTCTTTAGTTGGTCAATTCATTAATGAGAACAAGTGATACAAGAGAATTCGTAAAGAACTTTCTAGTTCTTTAATATTCACCCATGTGAATTCTCTATTATTGCACATCATACTTAAAATGAGATGGCTAACCCGAATGCCAACTGAATAAATTATCAATATTGATAAACTTCAAATTTACACCATGACATGTGCACTTATCAATAAACTTCAGGTTTATTATGACATGGGTTTTTATACCAATAGATATCAACTTTATTGTGGCATTCTTTTGTTTGTGTAGTACAAACTGGAGAATGAAGCGGGTAGCTTTTCATATACAAATTATCCCGCTACAAGTTGTAGTAATAGGAGATATCAAATCTTTCCTTCATTTATAGTCTCAATATAATCAATCGCTTTCGCGTGTACTTTGGAAACTGAATAAGTTTCTTTGAGACTTACTACAACACAATACTCAATTTGTGTTTCTCCAACATAGTAATTGGATCTTGTAGAGCTCTCAATTAATTTTGTACTACCACAGATTCATCAACATCCATGTGGTGAATATCTCTTTTAAAGAGAAAGTTATATCATTATGGTCATGGTCAAAATTATATGCAAGATATGTTTCTTGCATTATCGTTGTCCGTTAATAGTCATATTTCCAAAATACTTTGGCGTACAATAGGTACGTGACCAACGATCATTCATGCCATATATCATCTCAAACCTCCTTCTAGGGGTGAGTGTGGTATCATCTCAAACCTCCTTCTAGGGATGAGGGTGGTATATTCAATACCAACTTCATGTTCATATTCTTCCGATAATGAATATGTATTCGTGAGTCAGATGTTGTCACATTCACTGCGGGGATATGTGATTTTGTTATCCTTTTCAAATCTGTAAATGCGTCTGGCATTCGATTTGCTATTCTTTGCAAATGGATAATATTTTGCGCCTCTTTTTCACAAATAGAGGTATGTGGATCAAGATGAGATAATGATGCATTTTTCCACAAAATTTCCCGTTTGGTTTCACCAACTTCTCCCCCTAATTTTGGGAAAAATGTCTCATCAAATTGACAGTCTGCAAATCGTGCAGTGTACAAATCCCCTGTCAATGTTTCGAGGTAGCGAATAATGGAGGACGATTCAAACTCAACATATATTCCTAACCTTCTTTGCGGACCCATTTTGGTGCGGGATGGCGGTGCTATAGGCACATATACTGCGCATCCAAAGATTCTTAAATGGGATATATTAGGTTCATGACCCAAAACCAATTGCAACGGGGAATATTTGTGCCAATTCGTCAGTCAGAGACGAACTAGCATTGCTGCATGCAAAATGGCGTGACCCCAAGCCGAAGTGGGCAGCCTCGTTTTCATGAGTAAATGAGGTATTCAAGATTATACTCATGTATTGTCTCAATCTGATATCCATTTTGAATGATATCTTTAAAACTCAACAAGTTCCTTTTAGACTTGGAGGAGAACATTTTGACTGATATCATTAAAACTCAACAAGTTCTTCTTAGACTTGGAGGAGAACATTGCATTCTCTAAAATATCGTTCCTTTAGGCAGAGTTATAGTTGCTCTTCAGGAGCCTTCAATCAATTTAATTCTCATAGTTTGCCATACAAAAGAAAATATACGAACATGAGAATAAACAAGTTCAATTCGTTTGTTTCACATTTAAACAATATTTTCAAAATCTGCTGAGGTCAGTTGACTAACTAAATCAGATAGTCGATTATATGTTTTCCATAATCGATTACTATGTAGTTTGAAAATTTCAGTTTAAGCATTTTCTTAAAACAATCGATTGTTAAACACACACAATCGATTGTTGAACATTGACAATCGATTATTAAACACACACAATCGATTATTTGCTATTTTGAAAAACTTCATATCACACTGTCTTAAGACAATCGATTGTTAAACATAATCAATCGATTGTTGAACATTGACAATCGATTGTTGAACATTGACAATCGATTGTTTTGCAGTTTTAATGCGAAATATTAGATAATCGACTAATTGTTAGGTTAGTCGATTACATATTATTGAAATCTGAGCATATTGAAACATTCTAAAGAACTAATACTAACATTATATCATAAACTAACTAATACGAGCTGACACTAATGACTATTAGTTTATTCACTAACTATTACAAATAAGTGAAATAAAATCAAACAACTCCATCTTCTTTCATCACAGATCCATCACCGATTAGGTGGTCTATTTTCCCATCGGGTTGCTCAAAGAAATCTGCCACATCCAAGTGGGTGATGTCAAAATTGTCGTCAGAGACAAAATATGTTTCAGGGCCTTTACTCTTTCGAGATTCTTGATAAAGGTCAACCAAATGTCTTGGTATACGGCAAGCTTTTGACCAGTGCCCTTTTCCACCGCAACGATAATATATAGTTTATGAACTATTTGCTTTTGGATTCTCATCGTATCGTGCTTGTGGCAGAGTGATCAACTTCAGGTAGTCATATCTCTTCTTTAAGCCATTCCACAAGATATGTGGATCTTTGACTGTGATATATTCAGTTTTCAAACCTTTATCAAGGTGATGGCGCAAGAAAATCAAGGCCTTAGCATAGTCTTGGGTGGATGCATTATTTCTTTCTTTAATGGCGTCTCCAAGACCCATAGCATCTAAGTGGATTTCAGCATCCAACACCCATGCCATATAGTTCTTGCCCGAAATTTCAAGGGCAACGAACTTTCTTTTCATAATGTCAGACATAAGACACAATTACATCAAGAGCGTGTTCATACTTACAGGCTTTATTACAATTATCACATTCACTTCAGGGAATGGATCATAATGACGATTATAATTGCGTCTATTGCCACGTCCACATTCATTGATACCATCATGGTAATAATTTTGTCTTCTTTCAGACTTATCACATACTGCTACCACATTCTCTAAAGGGAATGGAGCAAATTCAATGGGACGGAATTTTAATTCTTTGCCCACAATCATACATGAATTTGATCATGGCAAGGCATAGAAATTTTACCACTTCATGTGAGTGTAATTTCTTACGAACTCCATTAGAGTTATAATCAAACTTTATTGTCTTTGTTTGTATATAAAATCAAATCGTAGAATTTCAAGAATTTGAAAGGGAAAAGTAAATTACTTACCTTTAAGGTATACCAATAAATGTTGTGATATCAAATATACCTCTTGAGTTTCCATCCCGTTGCATTACTTTATGATGATACCATCTCTTCTATTTTTCCGTATAGAAACTAGAAAAATGCGGCGATTGAGTTGAGAGAGCCGAATCGGCTATGAAGCAAAAACCCTACACAAACAAAAGTTAAAATAATCGAAAATTTCAATTGGTTAGAGACTCGTGCTGATAACGTGTTATGAAATAATATAAGAACAAGAACAAGAACAATATAGAGAGAAAAGTAGAGAGAGGAGTATTCTTATTGATACTTGGGGATGGTTTACAATGGAATAGAACCCCTATATTTATAGGGAGGTAGTGACTTAGCCACCAAGTAGTAAACCCTAGAATCTCTCTAAATATAGACATTCACCTTAAATAAAGTTCTATTTATAACAGGTTTTTAAATATATGGAGCGTCAATAAAATAGCAAGGGAGCGTGATACTGGCTAAACCAAGAATACGAATAGGTCAGGGTATAACACCACATTAAGAGAATAAATCTTGAAGTTAACTCAATTCATAAGGTGAGTATTACGCAAAATTATAACAGAATGAATTTAGATTATATTACTAAATTTAGAAAGACATTATTGGCCATATTTCCTTTTGGATAAGGGAGCAGGTTGTCCATTTTTTCTTGTTTTCCTTTTTTCCCCCTTAGTTTATTGTTGGAGTGGAGTGGTTCTTGGTTAATCCATATTGGTAAATAAGCATAACTAAAATGAAAATTTAAAAGAGACCACAGCTACAGTCAAAATTAATTGCTCTTGATTCTTGAAGATCTTACATAATAATATCAAATCTAATAAACAGTGCATTAAAGTCAAAAAATACTGCTAAAGTTAGAAACAAGCTTTAAATTGTCAAAAGTTGTCAAATTGACCTTATCCAGCTTTCACCTAAGTAATTAAATTTATGTCAAAATGACAAGAGAGATAATTAGCTTGAAATGCTCCAAAAACATCAACCATTTGTAATGAGGATTTGATAACATAAAGTTTTTAAACTATAATAAATAAATTTTTGAACAACGAAAAAAGGGACTAATATTACTTTTGTACTTAAACTAAAATATCTTAATTTTCATGATAAAAATTTCATTTAATAAGAGTTCAATCAAGTAAAAGTGTGAGTTCTTCTCAGAGTTTATGTTGGCTATTTTCATCCACCAGCCTAGCTATATTTTATTTTTTTCCCCTTTTTTTTCATGCACATATATATATATATATATATATATATATATATATATATATACATAGATTGAACCCTCAACAATATTTTTTTTAACTATGATTAATTAATAAAATTTGACCTTAATATGAAAATTGATTACACATAATCAAGTAGAACATATTAATTGAAACGCTTATTTACCGCATTAACTGTTAACATTTTACATTCTTCGATTGAAGGAAGAAATTGAAGAAGATGAACAGTTGAGAAGAGAGAGAAGAGAGAGAAGAGGGAACTGAAAAGTCCCGATATTTTCTGTATTGTCTCGAACCTTCCGTCCACTTTACAATATATTGAAATTAGAATAAAATCTAATTCGTGTGTGTGTGTAATTACAACTGTGTCCTCTCACGTGTATATACACATTGAATATAAATAAATGCACAGTATTTACAGGCTTGGGCTACTACTGCCTGGGTCACTTCTGGAATTGGGCTGGATGGCTGTTTGTGTTACTGGGCTGCTGCTGAAGCCCAAAACCCCCCTTCAAGCTGGAGGGTGAGCAAACACCCAGCTTGGACAGAAAAGAATGGTGCAGAATACCTGTTAGGGGCTTAGTAAACATATCAGCTAGCTGAGAACCAGATGAAACATGATGCAGAGAGATGAGACCATCCTGAAGCTTGGTACGAATGAAATGGCAATCAACCTCAATGTGTTTAGTCCGTTCGTGAAAAACTGGATTTTTGGCGATGTGTATTGCAGCATGATTATCACAGAATACAGGTACAACATAGGAGACAGGAACACCAAAATCAGAGAACAGTCGAGTGAGCCAAGTAATTTCACCAACAGTTTTGCTGATGGCCCTGTATTCAGCCTCGGCTGAAGACAAGGATACCACAGGCTGCTTCTTGGCTTTCCAACCAATCAGAGAACCCCCTAAAAATATGTTGAAGCCAGAAACAGACCTCCTAGTGTCTGGGCAAGAGGCCCAGTCACTATCACAGTAGGCAGTCAAGGATAAATCAGGGGTATTAGTGAGGAAAACACCAAGATCAGAAGTTCCTTTAAGATATCTAAGAGTATGTAGGGCTGCATGCATGTGAGAAGCGGAAGGTTTTTGAAGAAATTGACTAAGGTGTTGCACAGCAAAGGCCAAATCAGGCCTGGTGTGGGTGAGAAAATTAAGCTTGCCAACTAGGCTTCTGTAAGGTTCAGGGGAAGGAAGAGGAGCACCCATGTCCTGCTTAAGTTTAACAGAAAGGTCAAGGGGACATGTCACAGAAGAAGCAGCAAGACAGTTATAGGCGAGGAGAAGATCAGCAATGAATTTCTTTTGGTGAAGTAAAAGACCACCAGCACAGTAACTAACTTCAATACCAAGAAAATAGTTGAGAATTCCTAAATCTTTTATCTTAAAAGCAGTATCCAGAAATTCCTTTAAGGCAGTAATCTCTTCCATATCATTACCAGTGAGGATAATATCATCAACATACATAGCCAACAGCACAATTGAGGAACCAGATTTCTTATAAAAGAGGGAGTAATCATTGAGAGATGAAGAATATCCTTTAGAGCATAAAGCATGGGACAACTTGGCATACCATTGCCTAGAAGCCTGCCTTAATCCATTCAAGGATTTCTGGAGGAGGCATACTAAAGGGGGAAGAAGAAGAAGAAGAAGAAGAAGAAGAAGAAGAAGAAGAAGAAGAAGAAGAAGAAGAAGAAGAAGAAGAAGAAGAAGAAGAAGAAGAAGAAGAAGAAGAAGAAGAAGAAGAAGAAGAAGAAGAAGAAGAAGAAGAAGAAGAGAGAAGAGAGAGAGAAGAAGAAGAAGAAGAAGAAGAAGAAGAAGAAGAAGAAGAAGAAGAAGAAGAAGAAGAAGAAGAAGAAGAAGAAGAAGAAGAAGAAGAAGAAGAAGAAGAAGAAGAAGAAGAAGAAGAAGAAGAAGAAGAAGAAGAAGAAGAAGAAGAAGAAGAAGAAGAAGAAGAAGAAGAAGAAGAAGAAGAAGAAGAAGAAGAAGAAGAAGAGGAGGAAAAAGAGACTGTTAGACCAGGGGGTAATTTCATATATACTTCTTCATTTAAGTCACCATGGAGAAAGGAATTATTGACATCCAATTGAAAGAGAGTCCAAGACTGTTTTACAGCAACAGCAATCAAGGACTTGATAGTAGAAAATTTGACAACAGGAGAAAATGTATCAGTGAAGTCCATACCCTCAACCTGAGTGTCACCTCTGACAACCAGCCTAGCTTTATATCTCTCCACACACCCATCAGCTCTATATTTAACTTTGTAAACCCACTTGCATCCAATAGGCCGCTTACCAGGAGGAAGGGGAACTGTGGACCATGTATTATTAGCTGCCAAAGCTTCAAATTCTTTGGTCATGGCATCCTGCCAGGCAGGATCAGAAGCAGCCTGGCTGTAAGAAGTAGGCTCAACGTGTGCAGTGTGAACAGAGCTGTTACAGCAAGTGGAAAAAGAACTAGTGCCAGAGATGGAAGTAAGAAGGTCACAGATGTATTGCTGAAGATGTGCAGGAGGGACATGAGGCCTGCTTGATCTTCTAGGAGCAGGTAACACAGGTTCTGGGTTTGGAAGAGAATGGGAAGTGGTGATAGTGGTATGTAATGGAACAGCAGCAGGAGGACAGGGATTAGAGACACGAGCAAAAAGGGAAGGAGAATTATCAGATGGTGAGGAAGGACTGACTAAGGATTCATCAACAGCAGGAGAGCAGACAGGGAATGAAGGAACAATGGAAGATGGAACAGAGGAATTACTCCATGACGAGGCAAAAGGAAAGACATCCTCATGTAAAGTAACATCCCTGGATATGAGTGTGAGTTTAGTTTTCAAGTTATATAGCTTGTATCCCTTTTTACCCAGTGGATATCCCAGGAACACACAAGGGTCAGCTCTTGGGTGAAATTTGTCTCTATGATGTTTAGGTACAGAAGCAAAGCAAAGACAGCCAAAAGTCTTAAGATGGAGATAAGAAGAACTTTGTCCAAACAGTAACTCATAAGGAGATACATTGTCAAGAAGTTTGGAAGGAAATCTATTGATGAGATAGGTGGCAGTAAGAACACAATCTCCCCAGAATTTAAGAGGAAGTTTGGACTGAAAAAGTAATGCTCTGGATGTTTCCAGAAGGTGCCTATGTTTTCTCTCAACCACACCATTTTGTTGTGGTGTATGAGAGAAAGATGTTTGGTGAAGGATACCATTCTCAGCAAAGAAATTGATTCCAGCATTACTAGTCCCAAGTTCAAGAGCATTATCACTCCTGATGGTTTGGACAACAGTCTGAAACTGAGTTTTGATCATGGCAATGAATGCTTTGATAATGGGAAAGGCATTGCATTTGGACCCCATAAGGTGAGTCCAAGTAGCTCTTGTAAAATCATCAACTATAGTTAAAAAATACTTGCACCCATTATGGGTGGCAGTGGCATAAGGACCCAGGTATCTAGATGGATGAGTTGAAAAGGATGTGATGGTTTTATAGAACTTTCAGGAAAGGGCAATCTAGACTGTCTTGCTAATGGGCAAACAGTACATATAAAAGGCTGTTTATTTGCAAATTTACATGGAATAGAGGAAATGTCTTTCATTCTAACAAAAGGAATGTGCCCTAGTCTGTTATGCCATAATAGCTCCATTTTATTCAATTCAGTATGGTATGTATAATGAGAGGAAGAAACATAAGCAATAGCTAATGGAGAATGGTAATTACAAGGAGTGTATGATTGAGAAGGAGTAGAAAGAGAAGTTTACCAATTTCCAGTGGCCTCTTCAGAGAAGGGGCCTGTATCAAGCAAGAAAATTTAGTAAATAGAACATTAGAATTCAGCTGTTGAACAAGTTTGGAGACAGAAATGAGATTGTATTGAAAATTGGGAATGTAGAGGTCATGATGTAGGGTGAAACAAAGAAATTTAATGGATCCAATACATGTTACCTTAACTTTGTAACCATTAGGTAAGGTAACTAAGTATGGTATAACTAAAGGTTTGATGTCAAACAGAAGGGTTTTATTGGAAGTCATATGGTCAGTGGCACCAGAATCTATAATCCAAATGCATGCACTAACTCTAGTTAACATGCAAGCTCCATAAGATACATTTCTTAGAGGACTGAGAGAAGAGGAAAGTGTACCAGCAAAGTTTGCAGATGCCATAACACTGGATTGGTGTTGAGAGTCTGAGACTTGTGTCTGTTGGAGCAGCACCATGAGCTGTGAGTATTGTTCCTTTGTTAACCCAGGAATCACAGAATCTGAATCAGAACACCCCTGAATACCCTCACCCATGCTTGAGGAATCAGCAGAATTTATAACCCCTTGCACCTCAACATTGGCAGCAGTTCTCTTGTTCTTGGTAAACTTGAAATCTGGTGGAAACCCATGCAGCTTGTAGCATTTGTCAATCAAGTGACCAGGTTTCTTGCAATATCTACACACTAGATTTGTTTTGGTGGTGTCAAAACTTATTTTCTGAGTGAACTGCTTAGGATGTGAATGTGCTCCATAAGGTTTATTCATGAAATGAGTGCTAAAGGCACTGGAGTCACTATGAAATTGGGCTGGTGCACGAGTGACTTGTCTTTGCCTCTCATCTTGTAGGAGTATATTATATGCACTGTCCAAGGATGGTGGAGGCTGCAGCATAAGGATATTACCCCTAACACTAACATATGTGTCATTAATCCCCATGAGGAATTGGTGCAATTTATTCTCATCATCCTCTTTTTGAAACTCAATCCTGGCAGCACATGTACATGTACTACCTCTTGAGGCTCGCATAAAACCCAGTTCATCCCATAACCTCTTCAACTTGTTGAAATAAGATGCTATGTCTAAGGATCCCTGAGTAGTAGATGCTAACTCTTGTTTTACTTCAAAAATCATGGTACCATTGACTGTCCCATACCTATTGTAAAGTTGACTCCAAATACTCTGAGCAGTGTCAGAATATTGGACACTCTCGGCTATCTCCGGAGTGAGAGAGTTTGTGAGCCAAGAGATGACCATGTTATTGCACCTATCCCACTGTCTAGATTGAGGAGAATTTTCAGGAGGTTTAGGGACAGAACCATCAACAAAACCTAATTTGTTCCTAGCGGACAGAGAAACGATTATGTTTCTCCTCCATCCCCCAAAACCAATCCCTGAAAACGGATTGGTGACCAAAGAAACTCCGGGTACGGATGACATAAGAAACAAAGGGTTTGAAGGACCAGGAACAAAATTAGTAGAAGCAGAAGAAGAACCACCATCGATGTCAACCATTTTTAGTGCTAATGATGTTGAAACTCGACAAAAACCAAAAAAAAATTAACAGACCGTGAATATCTAAACTGACGAATTCAAACAACAATACTCCACGAGCATACAACTTATAATGTTGACGGAGTAAAGAACAAGCTCAAAACAGATGAGTTCAGCAGAAAACTAACCGGATAAGAAACCCTAGATTCTGAAAAACAGTAGGAACATGGATGGAATTTGGCAAGGGTAACATCGATCGAACGCTAATGACGAGGAGAATCGGAATATACCCGCTCTGATACTATGTTAACATTTTAAATCCTTCGATTGAAGGAAGAAATTGAAGAAGATGAACAGTTGAGAAGAGAGAGAAGAGAGAGAAGAGGGAACTGAAAAGTCCCGATATTTTCTGTATTGTCTCGAACCTTCCGTCCACTTTACAATATATTGAAAATAGAATAAAATCTAATTCGTGTGTGTATGTGTAATTACAACTGTGTCCTCTCACGTGTATATACACATTGCATATAAATAAATGCACAGTATTTACAGACTTGGGCTACTGCTGCCTGGGTCACTTCTGAAATTGGGCTGGATGGCTGTTTGTGTTACTGGGCTGCTGTTGAAGCCCAACATTAACGTTAATACAATAGTCTAAAACTTCATCCTTTTTATAACCTATCCTTTTCTCCTCCCCTAATCTTTTATTTTAATCTCTCTAATTAAATTAGTCAATATTGTACTAATTAACGGACAAAACTACTGGATAATCATTAATTAGTGTAATGAAATAAAGTTGCAATTTTCTTGGAACGGTGGAGGCTGGCCGTTATATATTACTTCCAAAAGATGGAAGTAGGCAGTAGCTGCGGACTTCGTCGCTAAATCGCCTGTAGCCAATATAATCTTTTGCAAATTTATCACTAATTCTTTGCTAAATAAAATTAGCGATAAATTTATCTATATAGATTCATATTTTGCCCGTCGCTAATTCATATTTTTTTAGTAGTAATAGATATTGCTTATCAAATTTGTAAGGTAGTAACTCTTCCACGAAGAACATATAAATTCTATATCCAAACTAATAAACTACAAGCAATAATACTATATAGGGTTTTTATTATCTATATGATAGGCTTTTCAGATATTGAAACACGTGATAAACAATACTACCTCATGTCCAAGATAATTGTGGTTTTGTTCAAATTAGTTCAGTTTAAGAAAATAGGAGTCGTTTTAGAAAATTAAGAAGTCATTAATTATGTTGTATCCAAATTATACGTCAAAATTCTTCTCATTCCATTTTAACCCTTGTGGAAAATTTTTACGTTGATCACTTTTTTCCTTTTGGATTGTTTGGAATTATTACTAGGAGGGAGAAGCTAAACGACAGAATAATCAGTCCCAAAATTTAGAAAAAAACCGAAGGACATATTAAAAAAATGTTAAATTGTCTCTTGACTATGCTAACTTACAAAATCCACAGATATTGAATGTATTATTAAAGCTAATGAAAAAGTTATTTGGTGGTGAATTATATATAATGTTATCGTTTAAGTGATTAATTAGTGTAAAAACTTAGTATACATATGAACGTATAGAAGTTAAATACATATTATATAAGTTAAATTATTTCATTCTGTCTATTTTAAATGTTATTTAATTAACCCAATGTGAAATTTCTTGCTCATTTAGTAAAAGCATCTCCACCCACAACCGTTAGGTCCTGGGTTCGAGTCAGCTGAAGGGTAAGTATGGAAACACTATTGATCCTCCTAATTTGGAAGGGGTTTAAAAAAAGCAAGAATTCTAATTGGTCGGACCTCAAAATGGATACTGAATATCGGCTAGGAAATAATAAAAAAATATCGCTTTAATCAAATAAAATTGATCTAAAATAAGTACCTCAAAAAAAAAAAAACTAAGAAGTCTTAATTATTATTTTTCGAATCCTACTCATACTCAAATAAATTATTAATACAATTTACAAAGGATATATATATATATATATATATATATATATATATATATATATATATATATATATATATATATATATATTTGTCGAATCCTACTCATACTCAAATAAATTATTAATACAATTTACAAAGGAGATATATATATATATATATATATATATATATATATATATATATATATATGTATGTTTATTTATTTATTTATTTATTTTCTTGACATTTCTCTTTACATTGTTTTTCTTTTTGTCATAATTTGGTCGACATTAAAGAGGAGAGGCAAACAAGCTGTATCTTTGACTCTACGCACCCAGCTGTATTTCTCTCTATGCAATTATGCAGCGTCGACTCGTCACAGCTGTTAATAATCAAAAACAGAGAAAAGGCCCCCTTCTAAAAACGTGTTACAGTATTATTTTTCCATCGTCATGTGATGGTATTATCCGGATCAGTTTATGCCGTATTTTGATTATTTCATCGAATGTCTATATCTCCAATCATTATAGGTATTTTTTATTCATGTACGGTCGAAGAACAGTCGCATCTTAAGAAGTGTGATGTATACAACTTAACCTAAACCAATGTTAACATGATATTTTCACAGTTAGAACCTGTGACCTATAAAGCTTGAACAAAAAGAGACGAAATTCAGGGCGAATACAGCAAACAAGTGTTGAGTCTAATTGAACCCAATACTTTTAACGTGTAACATAAATTTATTTGTAAAAATTTATTATATTATAGAAAATAATAGATATGCACCTATAACGTGTTACAATATTATTTTCATTCTTTATGTGATGATAGTGTCCGAATTAGTTTATGCACACCTCTATTATTTTGTATATATGATATCTTCGACTATTACATGTATCAATTGTTCTACTTATTAAAATTTGGGCAAAGGGCGGCCTAGTGCAAAAAATATTCCGCATTCACGAAGTCAGGAATTTTACCAAAATATTTTTAATATACACATATAAAATTTTATATATATATATATATATATATATATATATATATATATATATATATATATATATATATATATATTTGTTTTCATATAAGCAGTATAATATATCAAAGAAGGTTGTTCCATTGACCTCACTTAAATATATGTGGCTATGTTATTGCACGTAAGGTCGGAAAAGAGTTACACCCCTAGGGATATGATGTAGACAATCTAATTTAATGTAAGTATTAATAGTTGTTTCTAGAAGAATTAACCTAAATTGTCGTTTATTCAATCACTTAAACTAAAAATAATATGTGGAGGTATAATATATATATATATATATATAATTTATGTATTATATATATAAAATTATGTATGATCAATGTATAATCAATATATATGGCTTTAAAAAATAAATGATGAGAATGACTGGCTATTTGTGTAAATATGTTTTGTTTCTACGGCCCAAACATGTGATTTATAAGGCTTGGACAAATAAGAAAAAAAAAATTTTTGGATCTAAAGTAAGATTTGAACCGATAATTTCATGATATTTTACCTACTTCATTGACTAAATTTCGTATTGTCCACAGCATTGAGTACTATTTTATCTTTATTTAAACCCATTCTTTCCTTTTAAACTAACCTCATCCTTTATTTATACAAGAAATTAATTATACAAGAAAATTTCGCAAAGCATGAGTCTGCGTTTAACTTTTAAAGTGGTATTTTACCTATTGCTAAGTATTATTATAGGGATTTAAAAAAGCGCTTACACCAAGTATTTATTTGAAATTGTTTTAATTTATTGCAATTAAGTAATAAATTGATATTTAATGTGGATTAGTTAATTATGGTCTAGTAATACTTGTATATGTAAAGACACATTTGCATATTATGTATTTATTTAGTTGGTGCAGACAGTCAATTAGGAAGTTATAATCTCTGTAAGATAAATTAAGTGATCCTCATTGATTAAGAAAAAGGAGAACTCTAACTTTACCCTTTTATTATACGAAATTAATTCAATCTTTTGTTACACTTTAATTTGGCATACTTTATACTGAAACCGATAATAAATCATCTTGCATTTTTCTTGATTTATTCTTGTTAATTGATAATTTTATTGCTTTCTAATACTTGTTAGTTAATTAAATAAAAATAAATATTCTAATTTTTATATTAGAAAATTATTTGGACTTGTGTTTCTTAGCGATATTGAATAATTGTAGCTAAGCCTTAATTCTTTGTGGAATTTGATTCTGGACTTTTAGACCGAGTTATATTTACAGCGATCGCTTATCCTTTTTATTAGAGTTATGTGTGATTACATGCATTATTCAAATGGAATAATATATTTTTAAAATTAAATTTTGACCATATAATTCTTTTTTTATCATTACAAAACTCCACGAAATCGTGAGTTAGATAACAATAAATTTACTTTCCTCAAATAACAACTTACTCAAACATTATTAGTGTGCGCCATCATTATCATTTTCCCTTAAAAAAATAATATATTTTTCTTTTTTCTTCTTTTGTCAGGTGTTGAAAATGATATTGGTTTTATCCATATAAACAAACAAAAACGTGAAAAAAGAAAATTCTTTTCCTTAACATTGAATTTCAAATGGATAAGAGACCACTCGAATATCTTAATACTTCTTACTGAATATTTTTTGAAAATAAGCAAAAATGGTACATTTGATCACCTTTTTAAAAATTATTTCAAGTTACAAATATGGAATTATTTTAGCTGTACATAGTAAGCCAGATGTCGTAAGCTATTACATAATTTCTTTGTAATTAATTTTAGAAAAAAATATTCGATGAGATCAGTTAAATTTATCTCAAATTCAACAATTCATGAGGTGGTTTTTGAAAACTTTGTTCACAATTTGAAATTAAAAATTTATTTTTTAAACTACTGAAGGAAATACAACCAAAACAAATAGATCGGATTCGATAAAGCAACCAGTTGCTATTTGTTTGCTACATAATTTGCTAATATAGTGTTTGGAATGTTGGTACAGTGTATCTGGCGAGAAATGAACAAGATTAGATTTCAAGGTGGAAACGTAGTCATAAATGATACATGCAAAGAGATACCAATCCACGTGCATACACAAGGAACCTCTCTTGCGAAATGGAAGATTGTTTTGAGCAGACTGGATCACTATCCCTAGGAAAGACGGGAAGAATTATATGTTTCTTGGATTTTAATGTATATATAGTGATTGGGAGTGATTTCATAGTAGACTAAGAGGAAACAGTTACCAGTCAGCGGCTGCTGGTCAAACATGTATTATTCTGATTTATTGATGCAATGGAAATTACTATTTTTTTAAATAAAAAAAAAATTTGCTAATATATTTTCTTTTTGGTCATTATATAACTTTACAAATATGATATCTATAAATAAGATCATAATATATTTTTTTTCCTAATTTCTAACAACTTATTCAAACATATATGATTGCGTGCCAAAATTATCTGTATTTATAATTTGAAATTCAAAATTTGTTTTAATAAAGATAATGTGAGCACGTATCATAATAGAAGTAGTATATCTGAAAAAATACATTAAAAACAGACAGATTGTATACAACAACCAGTTTTATTTGTTAGCTAGATAATTTGCTAATCTATTTTCTTTTGGTCATTATCTAACTTTTACAAAATAATATATATAAGTATGGATCACAATATATTTTTTTCCTAATTTCTAACAACTTGCTCAAACATATTATGATTGCGTGCCAACATTATCTTTATTCATAATTTGAATTTCAAATTTTGTTTTTCAAACTTTAAAAAAATAAAGATAATATTGACGCGCAATAATAATATTATATTTTAAAAATTATACAGTCAAAACAGATAGGTTGGATACAACAAAGCAATTAACTGTTATTTTGTAGCTACATAATTTGCTAATCTGTTTTCTTTTTGGTCATTGTATAACGTTACAAAATAATATCTATAATTAAGATCATAATAATATTTACTCAAACATGATTGCGCGCCAACATTATTTTTATTCATAATTTGAAATTCAAAATTTGTTTTTTAAACTTTTAAAATAATAAAGATAATATTGACGCTCAATTATAATATTATATTTTGAAAAAAATACAGTCAAATCAGACAGATCGGATATAACAAAGCAACCAATTGTTATTTGGTAGCTACATAATTTGTCTAAAGTTTTTTTAAGCCATTACATAACTTTATATAAAACTAGATCTGTGAATATGATCGCAATATATTTACTTTCCTCAAATAACCTCTAACAACTTTCTCAAATATTATGATTGTGTGCCACCATTATAATTTTGTCAAACATATTATTTTCCCGTCTTTTTAGTTTCTTTTTCCTTATTTTGTCAAATATTGAAAATGATGTTGGTTTTATCCATACTACAATTAAACCATAAAGTGGAAAAGACCACAAATTAGATGTAATTTTCTAAGAAGTATATTATAGGGTATTTGTTCCAATTTATGTGATATTTTTTTGTTTTCGAGATTCAAACTTGTTAAATTTTATTATCCATTTGATTAGAATTTTATAATTTTTTGAAATAAAGTTATATATTTAAAATTTATATAAAATATATAAATTACAATAATTAATAAGTTAAAATATTTAAAAATAAATAAAAGTACAATTAAATAATAATTTATTTAATTCTTGAAATTTAAATACCTTCGCATAAATTAGGAAGGTATATTATTTAAACTCATTAAAATCACTAAGCACCACAAGAAAATTTTCGTGTAAAAAAAGACCACGTTATCTAACATGTGACCTAACAATCGTAATAAATTAGCCCCTCTCACTAATAAATATTGACCCTTTACATATTATACACACAACATTAGATATAGAGAGAGAGAATACAAAGATTTTATTGGAAGAGAAACGTTACAACTACACAATAGATTGAGATGAAAGAAAAGGAAAAGATCTTTCAAGATATATATGAGGAATAAAACTATATAATCTAGTCAAATCTTGACCATCCAAATATATAGTAGTCAAATCTAAGCCTTCCATAAATACACCACCTACCCCACCACCCCTCTCCACCCCCCCTTACCCACACACAACGAAATCTCAAACCTTCTAAAACCCATTTACGTAGTACCCATATGGGTGTAAAGTCGGTCTTGTTCCCTTTCGTTCTTATCCTCATCACCACCACCTTCCTTGTGTAGAAAAATTACACACACACACTAATATATATAAGACACTTAAGTTTTAATTAGGTTTCCATATTTGTATCTTCATGAAACTCTTATATACTTCTTGTTTTTTCATTGACTACACACTTTTCATTTGTAACACCCACCGGTAAAACCAAAACACAGACACACACACTAAATAATCATATTTCATAACACCCTTTTCACCCCTTTTGCTGTCTCCATTTGAAATTCAAGAATTCTTGGAGTTTACTATTTTTTTTGGTTTTTTATGGTATAAAGTTCTCAGCTTTATCTTCAAATCTTTCATACCCAAGATCTTTTTTTGTAATTATGTTGTCAAGATCTTGTTTCAATTTGCTAAATCTTGATGATTGTTCTGTTATTGATAGAGCAAGAATTCCAAAAGTAATGAATGTTCCAGGAATTATATCAGATTTTGAAGAAGAGAATAAAGAAGTGAAAAAAAATGAGAGGAGAATTATTGTAGCAAATCAGTTACCAATAAAAGCTTATAAAGATGGGAAAAAATGGTGTTTTGAATGGGATAAATTTGCTTTAGATACATTAATTTTGCAGCTAAAAGACGGTTTATCACAAGATTTGGAGATTATTTATGTTGGATGTTTGAAAGCTGAAGTTGAAGTTGTTGATCAAGAAGAAGTGGCACAGTTTTTATGGGATAAATTTAGGTGCGTACCAACTTTTTTATCATTGGAATTAATTAATAAGTATTATCATGGTTTTTGTAAGCATTATTTATGGCCTTTGTTTCATTATATGTTGCCTATAACATCAAGTCAAGGTGTTAGATTTGATAGAAATTGTTGGTTGGCTTATGTATCGGCAAATAAAATTTTTGCTGATAAAGTTTATGAGGTAATTAATCCAGATGAAGATTATGTTTGGATTCAAGATTATCATCTTATGATTTTACCAACTATGTTAAGGAAAAAATATAATAGAATTAAGGTTGGGTTTTTCCTACATAGTCCATTTCCATCATCTGAAATATACAGAACTTTGCCTGTTAGAGATGAGATATTAAGAGCTTTGTTGAATTGTGATCTTGTTGGATTTCAGACTTTTGATTATGCTAGGCATTTTTTGTCATGTTGTAGTAGGATGTTGGGTTTGGATTATCAATCCAAAAGGGGTTATATTGGTATTGAGTATTTTGGTAGAACGGTTACGATTAAAATACTTCCGGTTGGTATTCATATGGGACAGATCCAAAATGTTATGTCGTTGTCGGATACTGGAAAGAAAGCGAAGGAATTGAAAGAGAAGTACGAGGGAAAAATTTTGATGTTAGGTATTGATGATATGGATATGTTTAAAGGGATTGGTTTGAAGTTTTTAGCGATGGGACATCTATTGGATCAAACGCCTCGTTTGAGAGGGAAAGTGGTTTTGGTTCAGATTACGAATCCTCCGAGAAGTAGGGGGAGTGATATTCAAGAGGTTGAAGAAGAGGTCAAGAGAATTGCTAGTGAAATTAATAAGAAATATGGGAAATCGGGATATGAGCCGATTGTTTGTGTTAATGGTCCGGTTTCGACGCAGGATAAGATTGCACATTATGCGATTTCTGAGTGTGTTGTTGTTAATGCTGTTAGAGATGGGATGAATTTGGTCCCTTATGAGTATACGGTTTCTAGGCAGAGCAGCGATAATTTGGATAAGGCAGTAGGGATAGATAGTTCTGCAGCATCACGAAAGAGTGTGATTATTGTTTCTGAATTCATCGGTTGCTCCCCGTCTCTAAGTGGCGCGATCAGGGTTAATCCGTGGGACATTGAAAGTGTATCTAACGCTATGTTTGCAGCAGCCACAATGAATGAGTCGGAGAAAGAATTGCGCCACGAGAAGCATTACAAGTATGTTTCTTCTCATGATGTTGCGTATTGGGCGAGGAGTTTCGATCAGGACCTCAGGAGAGCTTGTTCCGAGCATTTTCACAAGAGATGTTGGGGTATCGGCCTTGGTCTTGGATTCAGGGTTGTCGCCCTCGGGCCTAACTTCAGGAAGCTATCGGTTGAGCACATTGTCTCTGCTTATAACAGGACAAACAACAGGCTTATCCTGCTCGATTATGACGGTACTATGCTGTCGGAGGAGAGTGTGGACAAAACCCCGAGTGAAGATGATATCTCAATTCTGAATGGTTTATGCAGCGATCCAAAGAACATAGTTTTTATCGTGAGTGGCCGAGGAAAGGATACACTTAGCAAGTGGTTCTCTCCGTGTCCGAGACTCGGCCTATCAGCAGAACATGGATATTTCACTAGGTAACAATTGCACCAACACTTCATTCTGTATTTCAAGATTAGAGTTTTTATCTTTATCTGCTAATATTCATGGTTCAATTGCTTGATATATTTCATTAAGGTGGAGTATAGATTCTGAGTGGGAATCTCGTCCGGTAGCTGCAGACCTTGACTGGAAAAAAATAGTATTGCCTATTATGGAACGCTACACGGAGGCAACAGATGGTTCGTCGATAGAGCAGAAGGAGAGTGCCCTCGTGTGGCATCATCAACACGCTGGCCCTGACTTCGGCGCTTGGCAAGCGAAAGAGCTCCTCGATCACCTCGAGAGCGTGCTTGCTAACGAGCCAGTGGTTGTTAAAAGAGGCCAACACATTGTTGAGGTGAAACCACAGGTACGTACAGAACGGATGCCTAATTCCGGTCGTACTTCAAACTTATATTAAATCACGTGTTGCTGATCTTGTGTGTGTACATACATTATGTATTGCAGGATGTAAGCAAAGGTCTAGTTTTTGAGAATCTCTTGGCATCAATGCGAAGTAGAGGGAGGTCACCCGACTTCGTGTTGTGCGTAGGCGATGACAGATCGGACGAGGACATGTTCGAGAGCATTGCAAGTTCTTTAGCCAATGATTCTCTGCCTGATAAAGCAGAAGTCTTTGCTTGCACAGTGGGGCAGAAGCCGAGTATGGCGAAGTACTATCTTGACGATCCTACTGAAGTTATAAAAATGCTTCAAGGCCTTTCAGCAGCTACCGCCGCAGTGCTACTACCGCCTAAATCTCTGGTACATCAATCCTCTGCTGAAGCCCTTACTCCATAGTTAGTCATACAGCCTATGTATAGAAACTTTGATAGAATTCAGAGGTTATCCAAAAAAAGGTCAGTTGAAGGAAACATAGTTTTCAGCAAAATTTGCATTTCATGACACCTTTTAGCGATTTGCAAATTTAGCCATTTTCTTTGTTCATAGTTTGGGCGGTTATACTCGGTGTAGTTAAAGGTCCTTGAAGGTGATAGTAGTACAGTTTTAGGTAAAATTTATACATGGGTCATGTGAACCTTTGGCATAATTTTTCATCATCTTAATTCAACAAATCATATACTAACAGACATCTCTATAATAGTCTCTATTACAACATTTCACTGTAATGGTCAAGTTCTTATTGGGATCATTTTTCATGTCACATATAATATATGTTCTGTATGCGCAATAGCAACGAAAAAATATCAAAACAACAAAGTTGTTATAGAGAAGTTTGGCGATATGTAATGAATTGATCTTTTGTTGTATTGTGTTGTGTTGACATAGGTCAACCAAAGTTGATGCTAAAAGCGATTAAGTGGTTAAGTTGATGCTAAAAGCGATTAAGTGGTTAAGTTAAGTGGTTAAGTTGACACTAAAAGCGATTAAGTGGTCAACCAAAGTTGACGCTGAAAGCAATTAAGTGGTGAAGTTGACGCTGAAAGCAATTAACTGGTTAGGTTGACGATGAAAGTGATTAAGTTTATGTATAATTATTTTTACAGTTATTGATTTTTTTTATGAGATCGATATTTTGATTATTACTATCTTGATGTTTGTAATGATTTTTCGATCACCTTATTTGTATGAGCTTTCGCTCGAATGGGAACCTAATATTTTGCATGTAGTGAACTTGGACTTGTAACCAAAAAATGTGACATCTATCTAATTACAAAATCTAAAATACATAGAATTACAAAAAGTCTTCAGTTGGATAAATCCCAAATCTTATCCATTTTCTTGAAAACAATTCAAAATGAGGCATACTAAAAGCATATCCAAATAGAGAATACAAGACTATATCAACAATGTTCCAAGATTTTGCTGCTTCTTATGAACCACTTTTGGATGTTATGTCTCAAAGTTTCGACACAGGCATTTGATACCTTATAAAAAGGCAATATGATGTATAAAATATTTTGTATTTACGTGAAGTTTGAGAAAGAATTGTACTATAAGAGTATAATATAGATAGACTACTTAATGCTTATCCATTTTCTCGAAAATAATTCGAAATGGGGCATACTTAAAAGCATATCCAAATAGAGAACACAGGACTAATTCTAACAATGTTCCAAGATTTTGCTGCTTCTTATGAACCACTTTTGGATGTTATGTCTCAAGTTTCAACACAGTATTTTATATCATATAAAAAGACAGTCCGATATATAAGATATTTTGTATTCAATAAAATTCGGGAAATTATCATACTATAAGGGTTGTGACGTAAACAGTCTTTCTAGTATAAGCATTAGTGATTGTCTCCATCAAAAGCGGACTTAGAATTTTGTGGTCGTGGAATACTATATCATTCAATATAAGTTTATCACTACTCATAAAGAATGATACGGTAGCTTATAATATTATTATTTTTTGAAAACATTGTGGCATGTGATAATGTCTTATTATTTTTGAGACATTTACATGCGTATATGGACTTTTAGCCGAAGTTTTCGGATGCTTGTAACCTCTTAACTCATCATGTACATTCGATGTCTCTGGCTTTTATTGCTCGAACTCGTGATCATATTTAAATATGCTAAATTTTCCTCATTGTCTGAATTCTCTAATAAGATAAAGGGGGTTTTTTTCTAATAATGGACAAAACAGACACTGTTGGTGAAGATAGAACTAAAAAATAGATTGTTCATATGGCATGCTTAGTTGTTGGTAATTTCTTATCCTTATGTTATATTTTATACATAACATGCCAAAAGGCTTGGTATAATGAAAAATGTTCATAATCTATATCGATTTTGTTTGGTTTGGAAGATAAGTTCCCAAGAATTTAGTTTTACACGTTTTGTAAATAGCTTAAACCGTATGTCAATCATCGATCCTTTCAACGTACAACAATACGTTGAACTACTACAATAAGTGTGCGAGTGAAATATTAAAAATTGCAAAATAACATATACGCTCCAAGTCTTTTGACTATTATCAATGAAGGTAATATAATATGTTTTCGAATAATTGATTGGATTAGATACTCCAATAGTCCTAGCAGTAAACAATAAATATTAGGCGTTGTGCATATCAATCCTGTAGTATTGTTGCGGATGCATTAAGTATTCCGTCTGGAGAGTATGTTCGCAAGAATAAAACTAAAGGAATTAACAGAGGCAAAATTATAACGTAAGTGCCAGCCAGGCAAAGGGTTTAGCCTGAAGTGGTGGTTTTGCCAAACGGGAAACGTGCAATGTCGAGAATTTGAGTAGCAAAGGGTAAAAATAGCACGGTCTAGCTATTTTTTTGACTGGACATTCAAAAATAGTCAGCATTTGCCAAGTCATTAAAAAATAGCCACTATTTTGCTGCAATCGAGACCGCTCCAGCATAATATACTGGAATTCGGTGCACCTGCGCATAAACTTCCAGCATATTATACTGGACCGGTATACTTTGCTAGTTCCAGTATAAGATACTGATAATATACTGGAGTTCTAGTATACTTTGCTGTAACTCCAGTACAATATACTGAAGTATTTTTTAGATTTTGAAAAATATTTTCGTTTAGATTTATCTTTATATGAAAAATAGCTAAATTTCTATGACTTTGAACGATGGCGATTTTTAAATGACCACTTGTAAATCTGGCTATTTTTGAATTTTTTCCCAGCGAAGGCCCTGACTTCTTGATATATACTGGTAGAAAATTCCAAAAAAAATGTTCATTAGCATACGGCCAATATGCACAAATAGCCACTAGCAACACTTATTTTTATGTGTTTTAAATGTATTTAGTTTTTAGCCACAGGTTTAATAAACTTATACCTGACTGGACGAAAATACCCTTCTGCTATAACTTATACCTATGCTAACATTAACGAGCTGTAGCAGCAGCTGCGCAAAAGCACTTCACTGTGATCGTCAAAATTGAAGAAATTCTCTTCCGATTTCAAAAATTCAACATTTTCATCCAAAAATCGACATAGATTTATAGTAAGTTATACATTTATGTGTTTCTATTAATTTTTATTTCAACATAGTTATACTCTTTCCGATTTCTATTAATTTTTATATAGTAAGTAGATTTTTTTTTGAATTTTTGGATTGATAAAGTTAAGGACGCCGTCTCCTATGATAATTCTATAAAATCTGAGCACATAATATTAAGGACATAGTGTCCTCATTTTGCTAATTGAATTGAAAAATTTAAGGACATAATGTCCTTAACTTTATTGCTGTTCTTCTGTATACTAAGGACATACTGTCAGTAAATTGTTTTGAAAAAGTAAAGGACACTAAGTCCTAAAGTTTGAGTTTCAAATTGAAAAAGTTAAGGACATTTAGTCATTAACTTACACTTATTAGTTAAAACCTGTCCTTAAGTTTGAATTACAGATTGAAAAGTTAAGGACATGAGTCCTTAAGTTTGACTTGCAGGCTAAAAAGTTAAGGACATGAAGTTCTTAAGTTTTACTTGCAGGTTCAAAAGTTAAAGACAACAAGTCTTTAAGTTTGAATTACAGGTTCAAAAGTTAAAGACATGAAGTCCTTAAGTTTTACTTGCAACTTCAAAAGTTAAGGACATGAAGTCCTTAAGTTTGAATTACAGGTTGAAAAGTTAAGGAAATGAGTCCTTAATTTTGACTTGAAGGTTCAAAAGTTAAGGACATGCAGTCCTTAAGTTTGAATTCCAAGTTCAAAAGTTAAGGACATGTAGTCCTTAAGTTTCAACTATAGGTTCAAAATTTAAGGATAGGCAGTCCTTAACTTTAAATTCCAAGTTCAAATGTTAAGGACACTTGGTCTTGAACTAATAGTACATGTTCTTAATTATACAAGGATTGCTTTATAAAATATGTCCCGAGTTTCCCATTCTCTTGACTTGTAGGATGGAAACAATATGCGTTATAGTTGATTTTAATAGTAGATGGACTGAAGACTATAAATATCTTGATCATCAAACAAAGCTTGTTCTAGTACCTGAGTCAATTCGGTTAGAAGATTTCATTAAACAAATCTTTGAGGTAATTGAATTGGATAGACACAAGTTTGAAGCAGTGATATGGTTTGGTATCAACCTTGGAACAAGCAAAGGAATGTTTATATCCAAAGATTTATATCTTCACACATGTATAGAGTTACTAAAAACTCATTCACTCTTCAAGGGTTGTCGTTTCATTGTTGATATTTCGGAAAGAGTTTTTGGATCAACAAGCAATGAACATATCAACACAGAAACTCAACATGACAATCAAAATAAATGCCAACAGATAATGAAAATAGATATGGTTGAAGCTCAAACAATAACTGAAGAGGTGCTTCAAACACATGTCAATAGAGAAACTCAACATGACGATCAATACAAATACCAACAGATAATGGAAATAGATATGGTTAAAGATCAACCAATAACTGAAGAGGTGTTTCAAACATTTGATTCTATTCAAGTAGAAGGACAAAGCATTATAGAGATTGACAACGAACAAGCTTTGGGCATTCAAGTCTTATAGATTTCACCGGTAATAGAAGAAGTTACTGAAAAGACCTCTACTCAACTAACTAGATGAAGATCAAATTTGCAACAAAAATAGTCCCTAACTATGATATTAAGAGAAAATGCTTCATTGGAAGAAATAAAAGTCGGATCAGTATTTGATAAGAAGAAGAGTATAATTAATTATTTTTTCAATATAACAATTAAATGACATTTTAAATACAAGGTTGTTAGATCAAGCTCAACAAGATATTTGTTGAAATGTGCGTTCTTTTAGAATTAAAGATTCAAAACTGTTCAAGATAGTAAAGATTGAGAAAAACTATCTGCTCTGTTAACACTATGAAAATAGATCAAAGGCATGCTATCTCAAAGTTGATTAGTGGTTACATTATCGACAATCTTTGGGACCCAAGGTTTGAAGTTACACCAGCTTTTGTCATGGCAGAGATGCAAAAATTGCATGGACTAGACATTGGATATCACAAGGCGTGGCGTGCTATTCAACATACTTCCACTTTAATAAGAGGAACTCCCGAAGAGAATTATGAATTATTGTCTTCATACTTGTATATGATTACAATTAAAAGTTCGGGAACCTATACTAACATAAAGATAGACAACAACGACAGGTAAACAATCAAAAAAAAGTTTATTAATATATTTTATAAAATTTAGGACATGCTTTCTTTAACCTTGTTAACTTTTGAGTTGTAACCAGAAGTTAAAGAATGGTTGTCCTTAACTTTTGAACTTGTAATTCAAAATTAAGGACTGGCAGCCATTAAGTTTTGAACTTTGAAATTAAAGTTAAGGACCGCATGTCCTTAACTTTATAACTTGAAACTCTAAGTAAAGGACTGCATATCCTTAACTTTTAACGTTGTAATCTGAAGTTCATGACTACCTGTACTTAACTTCTGTTAACCTTGTTTTATTGTATTTTCAGGTTTTTTTTATATGTTTTATGCATATGGATCATCAATAGCTGGTTGGAAGCATTGTAAACCAGTGATTGTTGTTAATGCAACTTTTTTGAAGTCAAAATTTCGTGGCATTTTAATGATTTCAGTTTCAAAGGATACAAATAACAAAAATTCTCACTAGCTTTTGGAATAACAGAATCTGAAATTAACAATTTCTATGAGTGGTACTTTAGTCAGCTTTACAATGCAATTGGGAACCGTGAGAAATTAATTTTTTTATCAGACAGGTATCAAGCTATTGCAAATATCATTGCAAAGGTATATCCTGAAAGACATCATGAGATTTGCATCTATCATTTGGAGCAGAACCTAAAGCGAATGAAGGTGAAAAGTGAGGTCATAAAACTTTTTCAAAGTGCTGCAAGAGTATACATGCGCACAGAATTTGACCTATACATGTCAGATATAACAAAAGTAGATAAGAAGACTTATGACTGCTTGATGAAAGAACTACCGAAAATATGGCCACGTTTTTGTAGTCCACAACGAAGATATGACATGCTCACAACAAACATAGTTGAGTCAATGAATTCTGTCATATTAGAAGCAATGAAGCTACCTATATTAAGAATGATAGATTTCATTTAAGTGAAGCTACAACGTTGGTTTTATGAAAGAAGAAAAAAAGCAAAACGAACATGTTATGATGTTTCTTGTTGGGTAGAGGAGGAATTGAAGAAAAGAATAGATTTAGCATTTACTTTGAATGTAAGTATTATGTTCTATGTTTATCTTATTATTTTAATATTATTTAACATAATGTAATAACTTATAATTTTCAACATTGAAGGTCTTCCCTGTTGATTCATGGCGTTCTAGAGTTGAGAAGAGCGAATAACTTTCTTGGTGGACTTAAACAAAAGAACATGCGATTGTTTTCAGTTTCAATTTGATGAATTACCATGCATACATGCAGTTGCAGCTATCGAGAAGAGAAATATCAAGAAGTCCAACTTTTGTTCGCAGTGGTACTTAAGCAATCTTGGCTGAAAACATATGGAAGACAAATACATCATGTATGACATACTGATTCTTGGATTGTACCAGAGAGTGTTAAATCACAAATTGTTAGACCTCCAGATTTCAAAGTGCCACCAGGTAGAAGGCAAAAGAAAAGGCATATTCCTGCTACCGAGTCATCAAAAATAACATTCAAATGTGGTCATTGCAGAAGAATTAGTCATAATAGAACAATTTGTATATATTCTCCGGCTCTCCATCCATTTTTAAGAAATCATATAGAAGAGTAGATATATCCACTTATATTTATCGACTCTTTTAAGTTTTTTCTATAAATTGGATTCATTTAGATTATTCTTATTTAAGCAGATGTCTGAATTTTCAAAATTTCTTTCTTCTTACCTTCCTTTTGTTTCTTTTGAGTTCAAAGATTAAAAGTTAAGGACAGGAGTCCATAAATTCGACTTGAAATTTCAAAATTTAAGGACAGTCTGTCCTTAAATTTGCTTTTCAACTTTAAAAGATAAGGACATGAGGTACTTAACTTATAGTTCCAAGTTCAAAACTTAAAGATTGTTTGTCCTTAACTTTGAGTTTCAAGTTAAAACTTAAGGACTCCTATCCTTAACTTTGAATTACACGTTTAAAAGTTAAGGACATGAAGTCCTTAACTTATAGTTCAAAGTTGAAAACTTAAGGACTCCTATCCTTAACTTTGTTTTCAAATATTAAAAGTTAAGGACATGAAGTCCTTAACTTATAATTTCAAGTTTAAAACTTAAGGACTGGATGTCCTTAACTTTGAGTTTTAATTTCAAAAGTTAATGACAACAGCCCTTAAGTTTGACTTGCTGGTTAAAAAGTTATGGATAGACAATCCTTAAGTTTGAATTACACGTTCAAAAGTTAAGGACAGACAATCCTTAACTTTGAGTTCAAAGTTCAATGGTTAAGGACATGAGTCCATAAGTTTGAAATACAGGTTCAAAAGTTAAGGATAGCCAGTCCTTAAGTTTGAATTACACGTTCAAAAGTTCAGGACAAGAAGTCCTTAACTTTGCATTTCAAGTTCAAAAGTTAAGGATATTTTGTCCTTAACTTCGAATTTGAAGTTCACTTACACTTAGTCATGAACTAATACTAACAAACTCAATGGACAAATCAACACTTAAGAGAAACAAAGAAATTAATAGCATGATTTCTTGATATAACTTCTGAAATTGTAATATTACATCGATGTGACAAAACATTACGCTATGCCAACAAAATATAAGTGCCTTTTTAGGAATTTACAAAATATTTCAGAAGTTTTCTAAACTTGCAGAATTCATAGGTATCCTTTATAGTAATTTTCTACAAAAGATCAACCACAACCAACTTTCTTTAAAACTAAACTACAACTCCTTTGGACAACAAGTTTCATTTTCACTCTCATAATCATCGTCAATAATTTCTGGTGGAGTATCATACATTTTCCATTCACCATGTGCCCAAAGATTTGCAGCAAGTTCTTTTCTAAAGTATTTTATGTCTTCGAGTTGGAATTTCTCCACATCCTTTTCAATCATCAGCAACTCAACATGTTTGATCGGGAATGCATAACAATCAGTCCTAAGATAAATGTAAGATATGCAGTGAATTAAAAAATAAATCTAAAGTACATATAAATAATATAACGAATAACAACACGCACGATCCAATTTGTTATGGTGACCTTTCCCACTGAATATCAAATTGTTGAAGATATTTCCAAAAGACTTGCGATGTTTCTCAAAATCTGAGAACTTTAGCAAGTGAGGGATCATGCGTGAATATATTTCTATGTGATTCAGAGGTGCCTCACATGGCTCACTGTACATGGAATTGTATACATCAATCTTTTTCTAATTCAAGTCCAATACCCCCAAAACAAAGTGTGTCACAACATTATCATCTTCTGAAGGAAGCGGACATGGAAAAAAGATTTTGTCAACTTCTGTCCAAGCAATTCCACATCTACGGCTGTTTCCCCTACCCCCCCCCCCCCACTATGGTTTCATAAACAACTGATTATCACCAGCACACCAAAAGTCATCAGTAGCATCTTCACTGAAATCTTTATACACAACCACCATATAGTTATCAAAAATAATATCAGTAGTTGTGCAACGAAAAGGATGATCGCGAGGGTGGTAGCATTCCTTCTTTATCAGATAATATAGGGAAATGTCAATATGCTTCATAAAAAGGCAAAAAATAAAACAAATCCATCAGTCATAAAATAATTTAAAAATCATAAATTAAGAATAAAAAAATAAATGCCTTCTGAATTATCTAACCTTTTCATCAATTACAAAACTGCAATTTGAAAACTCAAGGAAGAACATTTTGCTATTGATTTTTTTGATGATACAATTTGTAGAGATTTTTTCTCACACCATTATCATTAGTATATATATCATTTTGTCCCCTGAAAATTTTGAAAGTATCAAAGTTAGAATTTACTCCTGAACTTAGCCTTTCAAGTTGAAAAAATAAGGACAGACAGTCCTTAAATTTGAATTAGAAGTTCAAAAGCTAAGGACACTTGGTCTTAAAGTTTGAGTTTCAAGTTCAAAACTTGAGGACTGTCTGTCCTTAACTTTCAGTATCAAGTTCAAATGTTAAGGACATCAGGTCTTTAACTTATAGTTTCAAGTTCAAAACTTAAGAACCGTCTGTCCTTAACTTTGAATCTTAATTTCAAAAGTTAAGGAAAAGCAGTCCTTAAGTTTGAATTAGAAGTTCAAAAGCTAAGGACACTTGTTTCTAAAGTTTGAGTTTCAAGTTCAAAACTTAAGAACTGTTTGTCCTTAACTTTGAGTATCAAGTTCAAAAGTTAAGGAAGTTTGAATTAAAAGTTCAAAATCTAAGGAAACTTGGTCCTAAAGTTTGAGTTTCAAGTTCAAAACTTAAGGACTCTCTGCCCTTAACTTTGAATATCAAGTTCAAAAGTTAAGGACATTAGGTCCTTAACTTATAGTTTCAAGTTCAAAGCTTAAGGACTGTCTGTCCTTAACTTTGAATTCCAAGTTCAAAAGTTAAGGACATGCAGTCCTTAAGTTAAAATAAGAAGTTCAAAAGCTAAGGACACTTGGTCCTAAAGTTTGAGTTTCAAGTTCAAAACTTAAGGACTGTCTGTCCTTAACTTTGAGTATTAAGTTCAAAAGTTACGGACATGAGGTCCTTAACTTATAGTTTCAAGTTCAAAACTTAAGGACTATCTATCCTTAACTTTGAATTCCAAGTTCAAAAGTTAAGGACATGCGGTCCTTAACTTTGAATTACAAGTTCAATAATAAGGACACATGATCGTGAACTTTGACTTACAACTTCAAAAGTTCAGGACACTTAGTCCTAAATTAGTTTTACATTCACAAAAGTTCAGGACGTAGTGAAATACATTAAGGGAATTACTCTTTTTTGCAACCTCTCCTTTTCTCCTTGCGCAACCACACAATGCATTTATTCATTAATTTTGCATCTTCTGTGGCATAATGAAAAATACACCTATGAGTATATGTTGATTTTATCCAGCCTGAACTCTTCGGAGTATCTTGATTGTCTGCCATCGAAGTTCCTGCTTTTCTTTCCTGATCAAAAGGAGATTTCAAATGCTAACTTAGCTTCTTATTTCTTTTACCTCGACCAAGCTCTTCTTCAACATTTCCTTCAACCTCCATAGTCAAAGCCCATCAATGCTCATTTGAGTACTTGGAGGAGTAAGAGTAAGAATAGAAAATGAAGGACCATCATCATAATCAATACTGTCTCTCTTTCTTTTCGTCGTATATGGGTTAAGAGCTTCATCAATGTTGTCCTCTACCGGCAACACTATATATATATATATATATATATATATATATATATATATATATATATATATATATAGTTTGCTACAACTCGTCAAATGAAGAGACAAAATTTCAATTATAAATATAATATTTAGGACACAATCAGTACTTGTCTTCACCTTCTTGTGTTTTTTCAACAGACAATTCAGCTAAGATATTGCTTGCATCATTTTCTTTTTCTTCCAATTACACATTTTCTTTATCTTGAAACTGTTCACAATGTGCTTCAGTTGCTTGTTCACAAGATTCTGCAAAAATATTTACAAGAGCTAACACAGTTAGTACTTGTTAATAATCTGTGATTAAAACAAACATTTATAAAATTAAAAAAAACACTGTCTAACCATTTGCAATAGTCAAGATCATCCAAATTATATCATTATCTTCACTAGCATTTTCTTGGGTTCCAATATAATCATTAAGAGAGGGAGGTCTAGAGAGATCACATGTTGCATCTATGCATTTGGAACCAATTTCACTTCTGCTTGTTCCTTCAGTATTTTCTACGTCTTGAGATTGTACTCCACTTTTCTCTTGATACTCCACTCCAGTTTCTTCCCTTGCAGCTTCAAAAGATTCTAAAACATTTGCAATTAATACCCATTCTATTAATCCATTAAAACTAACATACAATATATAATGAAAATTTTATCTAACCTTGATTGACACAAGTTTGAACTCCAAATTTTTCTTTGATGACAGAGGTGTAGACAGATCATATGTTCCTTCTAAGCATTTGCATACAACCTCCCCGACACTTGTTCTCAATGGACTTGCTAAATCCTCCTGATATAGCAATCCACATTTACAATTTTTTTCTGTTTCTCCTTTCTCTTGTGGATTTTCTTGGTCTTGACATTCTCATACATCTTCAACTTCCATTGTGTCAATAGATTATACAAATATTTGTAATCACAAAAAAGTTTATATGTATTACTCTATTGAATATAAATTTCAACGAATATAAATTAAAATTCTATATCTAACCTTTCCCCATATTAGTAACGTTCTGAGTTTCATTATCTAGATGTGCATCTCTAAAATCGCGTTCATACTGAACTTCTGCATGCACATCCATATCATCACGTTCATCATCGCCTGCAGCTTCGTTGATTGTAATAGTAGGCTTTGTATCTTCTTCAACTTCATCTTTTCTAATTGGAACACTAGATTCTCTCTCTATGTTCCTTTCATCAGCTTTCCAATAAATCTTCAAAAAAATATCAAGCTTTGATCCTAGAGTTTTCTTTAAATCCTAAGAAAGAAACTAAGTTAGAAAGTTAAGGAAAAGAAGTCCTTAAGTTTGAATTACATGTTGAAAAGTTAAGGACATGAGTCCTTAAGTTTGAATTGAAGGTTCAAAAGTTAAGGACATGCAGTCTTTAAGTTTGAATTCCTAGTTCAAAAGTTAAGGATATGCAGTCCTTCAGTTACAATTACATGTTCAAAAGTTAAGGACATACAGTCCTTAACTTTGAATTCTAAGTTCAAAAGTTAATGACATGAAGTCCTTAAGTTTGAATTACAGGTTGAAAAGTTAAGGGCATGCATCCTTAAATTTGACTTGAAGGTTCAAAAGTTAAGGACATGCAGTCCTTAAGTTTGAATTACAAGTTGAAAAGTTAAGGACATGCAGTCCTTAAGTTTCAATTATAGGTTCAAAAGTTAAGGATATGCAGTCTTTAACTTTGAATTCCAAGTTCAAAAGTTAAGTACAAGAAGTCCTTAACTTATAGTTTTAAGTTCAAAAGTTAAGGACACAAAGTCCTGAACTTGGACTAACTGAAATTAATAATATTTCCATGATTTCATTCTCAACCTTGTTTTTTATGCTACAACTATTTTCTAATTTATTCTGGTAACTTCAGCTTGCGGATCCTTCTTAAAAATCTCTGATAATCTCTGAATAAAAAACATAAAAAAAAGTGTCGTAAAAAAAATAATCAAATAAAAAACTAATGCTATTCGAAGGCAGAAACACATACTCTAACAAATTTCTTAAGTATGGCTTCATCAAATTGTGTGGAAGAAGACCTTGAGCTTTGATCTTGTAAAATTGGCTCCTCCACACTAAGAGGCTCTGTATGTTCTTCTTCAACAAAAATAAATGGTTTCACCTCGATCAACTTATACAACTATTATATGACAAAAAGTAAACATAAGTTTTCAGAATTAAAACAATTAAAAAAAAAGCTAGTAATTACATTAACTTACATTTTCATTATCGAAGTATTTCTTACAAAGAGAATCAAATTGTGGAGATTTTATTTCCGAATAATATAACATCCGAGGATAACTAAATTCTTGGTAGTTCACAAATTATTTTTCCTGAAAAATAGGAATTACTTCCATAATCCAAACACAAAAGGCAAAAGCAAAGCCAAGTATAGTGTAGCTATCCTTGTCTTTATCTTTCTCTTTCTCTTTCTCAATCTCATTCTCATTCGGCTTCAAACAACTCTTCAATAATTTTAATAGCATGTCATAAAAAAAAGCCCCAGTTGAAAGAATAGCAGAGTGCATCATCATCGATAATGTTCATTATCTGCTCGGACACATTCCTATTCTTTCGCTTGCCTATCAAAACAGATTCAACAAAATAAATTGTTGCCAACTTCACAACATCATCATTGCTGCCTACAAATGATGAAGTTGTACCATGTGGGTTACTAGAAAGAAAATTTAACGAATCACCAACTCAATTCGGGGAAATAGAATTTCGAAAGCCTATTCTCTTTCTCATGTAAACCTTTAATGTGCAACGAGGAATAACACTTCAAACCAGTATTTATATGAAATGCCCTACGTGTAAACTTAATTTCATGGTCAAATACCTTGAATGTCATCGAATCATGGTCATTATTCACAATTTCTGAAAGCAATATACAGTGAATAAATTTACCACAGAACTTCATACTTTGTAATCGGAAGAAGTTGCCGAAAATAACATCCCTCAACTTTTTCCACTGCCTGTTTGACAAAAAACTTTTAATTATTTCCTTATACTATAAATCTCCTTTCCAATACACCATAAAATTATACCAATCATCAACTTGAACACACGATTTCCTTCCGTTATCACACAACAAAGAAAGAAAAAAAAAGATTAGGACTTATAGTTAGTTGGAGGGACTTGGTCCTTAACTTAAAGTTTCACGTAAAAAATTTAAGGACAAGCAGTCCTTAACTTTAAAGTTTAAAGTTAAAAGGTTAAGGACAATAGGTCCTGAACTTCAAATTTGTAGTTCAAAAGTTAAGGACAATTGGTCCTTAATATCAAGTTTCAAGTTTAAAAGTTAAGGACATGCAGTCCTTAACTTTGAATTCCAAGTTCAAAAGTAAATGGCACTTAGTCCTTAACTTAGATTTACAAGTTAAAGAGGTAAGAATAGGCAGACCTTAACTTATAATTTCAAGTTCAAAAGGTAAGGACACTTGGTCATTAACTTCAAGTTTCAAGTTAAAAAGTTAAGGACAGGCAGTCCTTAACTTATAGTTACAAGTTGAAGTTAAGGACGCTTGGTCCTGAACTTCAATTTCATGTTCCAAAGTTAAGGACACTTGGTCCTTAACTTCAAGTTTCAATTTCAAAAGTTAAGGACACCCAGTCCTTAACTTTGAGTTCCAACTTCAAAAGTTAATATCGTTTGATCCTTATCTTTCATGAACACAATTAACTAAAAATTCATAAACACAGCAAGCTTATGAATTTCTATCACTATTTTTATGAAATGTCCTTACACAATCAAATATATTGAATCAACCACAAACAAATTACATATTTCAACTCCAAAATTTTCTGAATAACAACACCACAAAAATACGCTACTTCTTCGACACTGAATCAACTTATAATGATCATTTTTGAAATTTCACACATACTTGACACGACATTGAACGCGATTACACATATAGAAAAAAATGCATAAAATAAAAAAAATACCAGTTAGATCATTTGATTCAGAGAAGATGACAGAGAAGATGAAGAAGGAGAAGGATTAATTGAAGCTCGTTTGCATGCGAGGATGATACAGTAGCAGAGAACACGCGAAACTTGCCCCTCTCTCAATTGTTTTCCTTCTTCTGACTGAAAAAACAAGCGTTTTGAGCCTTTTGGCATATAAACATTAAAGGAAAGGCAAAACAGTCTTTTTCTATTAATAGTGGATATTTTTGTTAAGCATTATAATTAATGGATAAAAATTAAAAATATCCTTAATTAGTGGCTAATATAAGCCATTTTTACTTAGCACACCTTTTTACACATCAACTGTTATTATCAATTTTAGAAGTACCCATGCATTATTTATTTTATGAAATCTATTTCAACACTTGACATTTTTTGTTGTAATTTATTCATAACGTGCCATGAAAACCTTTTTTATATTTGTTTGGTTTGGAAGATAAGAATCCAATATTTTTAGACTATCTTTTGGTGTTTGTTTGTCACGGTCAAAAATATTTAATTTTTTTAAGCAGGAAACTTCTTACCTATAAAAAAAGTTGTAATGTACTGTGATCAAGTTAAAAAATTATTAAAGTACAAAGAAAACACTTTTGATATGACAATTTGCCATATAGGACAAAACTCGAAATGATAAGGAATTATTCAAATAAGTTGATAGTACTGAGGATTAGAGTTTGGTTTCTCATCAGTGAAAAGATATTTTAAACAATTATGATTATGGTAGGATTACATAAAACAAGAAAAAGAAAAAACTAGTGATTGCGATTTAGTGTCTGTTTGGCCATAAAAAAAGAATTTTCTTATTTCGATTTTTGTTTTTTGAAATTGACGTTTGATCATGAAAATTTTTATTTTCACTTATAGATAAATTTTAGAATTTTTTGAATATTTGTAAATTTTCACTTTAGATCACTCACAAAAGTTCAAAAACATTTCAAAATTATATTCATATTCAAGCACAACTATAATTTATTAAATATCATTTCCCTTGAATTTTATTTTCCACTTCTTTTCTGAAAGTTTATTATTATTATGTCCAAACACCCACTTAAATTAAGGCGCCGTTTGGCCATGAGTTTTGCTAAAAAAATTTGGGATTCATTTTCAAAACTCATGTTTGGCCATAAATGTTGCCCACATTTTGGCAAAATCTCAAACCTCAAATCCCAAATCACTTAATTGCTGATTTTGAGCCAAAATCCCAATACTTGGAAATTATATACATAGTTTTCCAAAATAAAAGTGGAAAATATGTTTTGAAAACGTATGTTCAAACACATTTTTATCTTCAAACCAAACTTCCCGAAATCAAAATTTTCAAAATAAATTTGAAATATATGATCAAACGCTAGCTAAATTAAATTGATAGGAACTTTATGATAGAACAATCAATGATTATGAAACAATGTAATTATGGTTAATTAAAAGAATTTAATCACCGTGTATTATCTGGATGAGCCTTTATTAGGCTGGTTGAACTGTCAAAACAAACTTATAGAGATAGATATTCATAATATTTTTTCTTTTGCTAGTAAAGTTTTTTTCCGCTCCATATGAAGCGAGTAAAGTTCAATCGAGCTTATGTACTTATCAGATCTTTCAATATCTATTTTTCCTCGAGAATGTGAGACAATTCACCCTCACTAATTGTGTTAATCACTCTTTTCATTTGTATTAGTTTTAAAAAAATGAAATTATCATGAACAACTAATTTTTATGACCGATCTTTTCACCAACTATCGAACGCAAACACTCAACGGATGGAATAATCAGTGATTCAATATCATTATGGTTGTAAGATGATAATGAAGGTCGATGTAACAAGAAAAGAATATTAGGGAACCTTTATGCTCTTCATATTTCGATAAAATTAAAAAGATACAAAGAAGATTAGCATTACGTGTGCAAGGATGACACGTACAAATCGAGCAATATGGAAAATGGGCATGTAATGATCTAATTACAAAAATAAAAACTTTAACTCAAGAGATGAAGTTCATCAATTATGAAACAAAAACTTCAGCTTTAAAGTTGAAGTTCGTCAGTGTCACGACTCGGATTTCCCATCCTCGGAACTCGTAATGGCGCCTACTAGTGATAGCTAGGCACGCCAACCGTCTGAACAATTTACCTTTTTTCTATTTTAATCTTTTAATAATTATGAACTATAGTATATAAACAACGGAATTTAAACAAGCGGAAAAAATAAATAAAACTATTTAAATATTTCCAATAAATTTCTTAAATAACGACTACCCATAACTGGTGTCACAACTTCACAGACGATCCAAGAATACTACAAACAAGCTTTGAAAAATAAATACAATATTATTTTTGAAATATGTAAATGAAACAAAATGAAAGGATAGAGGAAGACACCAAGGCTTGCCGACGCCTGCACGACTACCTTGGATCTCCGAACAGACAAAAGAAAGCCATTTAAAGCTAGGGTCTGTATGCTCCAGTACCGAGATTTGCACACAGTGCAGAGTGTAGTATCATCATAACCGATATCATGTGCTAGTAAGTGCCTAACCTAACCTTGGCGAAGCAGTGACGAGGCTAGCACCAGAATACTAAATAACATGTACAGTTAAATTATGTACAATGAAAAATAAAAGCAGGAGTATGCAGTTAAGAACGGAAGGGGGAAACATGCTATGGGAAAACATCAAATGATAATAGGAGGACAACAGGTAAATACAAGGAATACAATAACTCAATTATCAACAAGGATTAGAAATCAAACAAGTGCATGGCATCATTCTCATGATTTTACTCTCGTCCTCACCATAAGAATTAATATAATCTTCACGACATCACTCTCATGCTTTTACTCTCGTCCTCACCATAAGAATCAATATAATCTGCACGGCATCACCCTTCATGCTTTTACTCTCGTCCTACCATAAAATTAATATAATCAGCATGAAATTGTACATCGTGCGGCACATCATTACCCTTTGTACTTACACTCTTCCTCATAAAAATAATACACGGCATCATTCTTCGTGCTTTAACACTCTTCCTCATCCAAACAACAATCACAAGCAATAAGGGCAATGATATAAATAAAATTACAATAAAATTCCGGCAAGGGAAAAATAGTTCAACAATCAAATTCCGGCAAGGGAACAATAGTTCAACATTCAAAATCCCAGCAAGAGAAAAATATCAAAACCATCAACTTCCTGGCAAGGGAACAATAGTTCAACATTTAAATCCTGACAAGGGAACAATACCAAAAGTATCAACATCCCAAAAGGAGACCATAAAATAATTGTATTCTCTTTTTCACTTTTACTTTACAACATACTTCACAACTTGAGCCAACGCTTTATAAGATTCAATTTGCCAATTATATTTTCACAATTCGTCATTCAACCTGAGCCAATGTTGTTCAATGTTCAAATATCACTATTACTTCCATAAGCTTTGCTCAACAATAGAAATTATTACATAAGGCATGAACAATACAAACGGAGTCACATAAATCATAGAATAAGACTAATAGGCATGCTTGACTCCAACCTATAGATACGCATCTCCATGCCTATACGTCGTACTAAACAAATAGCACATAGAAAATAGGACACAACTCCTAATCTCCCAATCTAAGGTTAGACCAAACACTTACCTCGATGCCACGAACACAATTCAAGCCTCAACTATTGCTTTACCTCTTGATTCTGCCACCAATTCGCTTGTATCTAGCTACAAGTTACTTAACCATATCAATAAATTGTCACGACCCCAAACCCGATCGTGATGGCTCCCAACCCAATGGCTAGGCAAGCCCGACCAAATGTGCTCTCAGCCGAGCTTAGAGCTCATAAACCATTTCTTTTAAGCCATTAATAGTGAAGGAAACCAAAATAAACTGTTAGTTATAAAACTATCCCGAAAATCTCACAGAACAATATAACTTCCCCAAAGACCCGGGGTCACGAGTTTTAGAGCCTCTAAAAATACTGAATACATGTCAGAATGAGGGAATACAAGTGTCAGAATAACTAGAAAATAACAACAAGATCAGAGACATGGGTCCTGCGAACGGTGGCAGCTACATCAATACTCTGTCAAACTAATAATCAGCAACCGCACGCGCAAAATCCTCTGGAGTACCTGAATATGCACACAAGGTGCACGAAGTAGGGGGTGAGTCTACCAACTCAGCGAGTAATAACAGTAAATAAAGCTCCGAAAGCAAGAAAACCCAATAATTACACAGAGTAAGCTAAAATAGTGTATAACAGTATCTGCAATTGAACAACTGAACAACAATATATATATATATATATATATATATATATATATATGTGTGTGTGTGTGTGTGTGTGTGTGTGTGTGTGTGTGTGTGTGTGTGTGATGCAAATGCAGGGATGCGATTCAATGCATATGATGGTACAATCTAGTACCCACTGCGGCATGCAGCCCGAGCCACCCATATCATTTATGGTCGACCGCGATCTCTGGGGGTTTGTACAGACTCCGGAGAGGCTCCTACAGCCCAAGAGCAATAACCAACCATCTCGTGGCGAATAATCAAACCAGCCATCTCGTAGCGAATAATCAAACCAGCCATCTCGTGGCGAATAATCAAACCAGCTATCTCGTGGCGAAAATCAATAACCAGGCCAGTCCATGTTACCTGACCGCTCATATCACACAGTGTTCGTGTTACCATTGTTTCTAATCACCACTGTGGCGCGCAGCCCGAGCCACCCAAAATCAGTTCAGAAAATGTATCATAAGCCCCTTGGGCAGTAATAAACAATTATCCTCAGCCGAAATACATTTAAAAGATAGCATATGAGTTCTGAACATTTGAAATATGGATGGATTTTGAAAACAATGTTTTAAAATCATGGACTGATAGTAAATGATATGCAATCATGCTAAAATAGTAATACCAACTCCCGAAGGAATCAAAGTTCGGCACTAGGCCTCAAACATGGGGAAAAACCCAATAATAGTCATCACAGTGTGCGTATCATACGCCAGTATAGTATAATTCTCATTCGGGATGGACCACGTCACAATCCTTCAACAGTATCCGACCCCGCACTTATCAAGGAGTGCGTGTCACGCCTCAACATAGCGTTACGATGTGAAAGTCCAGGGTTTCAAACCCTTAGAACAGCATTTACTAGCATTACTCACCTCGAACCGATAAAATCTCAAGCCCGCGACGCCTTTGCCTCTCCATTCGGTCTCCTCGCGAGAATCTAAAAAAACAAGAGTGAATACATTGCAAAAATGCCTATGGGACAATATCCAATCGAAAACAACCGAGAAATAGCCAAAATCGCGAAACTAGCAAAACCCGAGCCCCGGGTCCGCTTATCAAAAAATTACGGAACTTACATTTTTGGAATCCTTTTCTCTCAAAGAGTGCGTACATATAAAGTTCATCAAAATCGTAGTCCAATTGCTCCTCCAAATCCCAAATCTTCATTTGAAATTCAAGCCATAGTTCTTCCCCAATTTGATTTGATTTAAGAAATTTAAGGGCTAAAACCATAATTAAATGATGTTTCTAGGCCGAGGGAGTTACCTCCCATCACTTCCCGTCGAAATCCCCTTCAAAATCCGTCAATGAGCTCTCAAGATATTGTAAAAATGGAGGAAAAAGTGAAGAGACTCGCGGATGAAATGATATTAAAAACCCTCTGCCCAGCTCTGACTTCCTATATGTGATCGCGTAACAACTCCTGCGATCGCATAGTGCATCCTTCCCAGGCCTCCCCTCTGACCTATGCGAACGCAACCTCTTACTTGAGATCGCATACCTTCGCTGCACATACCTATGCGAACGCAGCCTCCCCTCTGCGATCACAGAGAACCATGACCTCAACCTATGCGATCACATCGCTCTTCTCGCGATCGCATTGAACAAACTCAAACCCAAAGCCCATCCTTCTATGCGATCGCAATGCCATACCTGAGATCGCATAGAGAAACCCGTCTGCAACACCTGAAGCCTAAAGTCTGCTGCACTTTTCAACTTCAAAACCATCCGTCAACCATCCGAAATCACCCCGAGGCCCCCGGGACCTCAACCAAAAGCACCAACACGACTTATTACTCCATTCATTTTTCTCAGGCCATAAAAATGCTATCTTTAACATCAAAAATCACCAAAATCTTTGAATTTCCTTCTAGGATAAACTATAACTTTCTAATTTCGCATTCGATCCAAAATCCAACCAAACGACGTCCGAATGACCTAAATATTTGCACACATACTCGAATTCGCCTAACAAAGTTAATGCAACTCTCGGAATCCCACTCCGACCCTCGGATCAAAATTTTCACCTATCAATTTCTCTGAAATTTCAACTTCGCCAAAATAGGCTAACTTTCACACTGGACCTCCGAATTCACTTCCGTTTTCACTCCCAAGTCATAAATCATCCCGCAAAACTAGTCAAACCATTGGAAATCCGTTCCGAGCCCTCTAGCTCATAAGTCAACATGGGAAAATTGTAGAAAATCATTCTATCCATGATATGTGTGCTTTGGTTGTACTAGCATGATTTTGAGGTATAGGTTTTGATGAATGACAAACAATGAAGTCAACTTGTTAAACAATGTTATTGTATGACAAACAATGAAGATACATTAGCAAACAATCAAGATTGAATACCGAGAAGCATATTGATGAATGGATTGCATAGACAAGCCAAAGACGAGCTCAAAAGTTCAAGACCGAAGACCCAAGGCGTAGGTCGTTAGGTAGAACCAATGTAAGAGCAACGTTTAAGTTATCTCGTCTTTTGGCTCAACATAGGTCATCATAAATATGCATAAAATCTTTTTATCAAATCATATTTATCATAAACATATTTCAAATACTTCAAACAAAATGATTTTAACGTTTTCATTTTAACCAAAATGGTTTTTGAAGTAAGTTGTCAATTCTTGACAGCATAGGTGAATAATCGATTATGCAAAAGTGATAATCGATTATTCTGGGAAATTCCATTTATTGGAAATTCCGCAGAGTAGGATAATCGATTATCAAAATTGCATAATCGATTATCTTGTATCCGTTGCCAAAGTTTTTGAACGCTGTAAAAAAATAATCGATTATGCAATACCAGTAATCGATTATTCTAGAGCAGAATCAGCTTCCGATTTTGTAACGGTAAGCTGATAATCGATTATCCAAATCTGATAATCGATTATCTTGCATAAAATAAGCATAATTGATTGTCAATTAAGCAACAGACAAATAACTTCTAACACCTATAAATAGAGGTCTTTTGAGATGATTTTAAACACACAACACCTCTCATTGTTCATATACATATTGATATTATTTGGGCATCACTTTAGAGCTTTTGTTGAGCCATTTGAGAGACAACTTTGAGTTGTTCATAGAGCTAATCTTGTATCTCTTTATCTACTCTTTTTAGAGAGTTCTTGTTGTAAAAGAGAAAGGTGTTTGAGAAGACCATATCTTCTCATTGATTGTCGGGTTTGCTAAGTACCCTCAATCTTAGTGTGTGAAGTCTTGTGGTGCGGTATCCACGAGCAAGGTGAAGTCTTGAGGTGCGGTATCCTCGAGCAAGTTGAAGTCTTGTAGAGTGTACATCTACGAGCAAGTGTAACGGTTTGTTAGGCACCCGTAAGATTAACGGAGTTAGTGGAAACTCGAGAGAGTCTCTTGGGGACTGGACTAACCACACGTTGTGGTGAACCAGTATAAATTCGGTGTGTTCTTTCCTTACTATTTTAATTACCGCATTTACTTTACTCCTGCAATTTTAATTCTGCAATATTTATCAATATTCTCATGCCGCACTATTCATCCCCCCCCTCTAGTGACGGGCATAAATCTTAACAATTGGTATCAGAGCCTAACTCTCTGAAAGCCTTAACCGGTTGAGAGAACGATATTTATTTTTTGTTGAGAATATTGAACGCAGGAATGATGAGCGAAGGACACTCCACCTATAGGCCTCCACTATTTGACGGAACAAATTACACATATTAGAAAGAGCGGATGAGAATCTTCATCCAATCAAATAACTTTCGCTTGTGGCAAATCATCAAGAACGGTGAACAAATGCCAACAAAGAAAGTTGGGGAAACCACGGCTCCAAAGGAGGAAGATGAATATGATGCCGAGGACGTCAAGAAAGTTGAAAATAACGCAAAGGCCGTCAACTTATTATATTGTGCAGTGAATCCGGATGACTATCGGAAGATTTCTTGCTGCACAACCGCCAAGGAGATGTGGGATAAACTCGAGATCACTTATGAAGGTACGTCTCAAGTCCGAGAATCTAAAGTTGATTTTCTAACACATGAATATGAACTCTTTAAAATGAGGGAGAAAGAACCCATCAGTATTATGTTCGAATGATTCTCAAAAATCGTCAATCATGCTCTCGGGAAAGTGTACACGAACAAAGATCTTGTTCGAAAAATCCTACGGAGTCTCACTCCCGAATGGCGTTCCAAAGCCAATGCCATCCAAGAGTCGATAGGAATCACGGATGTCACAATTGATGGACTAAGAGGTAACCTCGAAACTTATGAAAGCACAATTCTTAATCCTTATCTTAGAAGTAAAAGTTCGAATATTGCCTTCAAAGCCTCATCTTCTAAAAGAGTAGAGGTAAGTGATTCGGAAAGCGATGATGATATTATTTCCAATGATATAATTGAAAAGTTTTATAAGTTTATGAAGAAGGAAATAAAGAAGGAAGAACCAAGTCCTTCATGCCAAAATTGTGGAAAACTTGGCCACACCAAATCACATTGTCCAAAACCCAAGGACAAGAAAAAGAAGAACCACCATAGGCGCGTGACATGGGATTCGGACAGCTCGGGCGATGAAACTGCCACACTATGCCTCATGGCCAACGAGGAAGAAGAGGTAAGTAATTCTAACTCTTACTCGTTTGAAGAAATGCAAAATGCCTATGATGAATTATATGGTGAATTTATTAGAGCTTCCAAAACCATAAAAGAATTGAAGAAAACAATTTCTTTGAAAGAAAATGATTTTGAAAAACAACTTTCTTTGAAAGAAAAAGATTTTGAAAAATTGACTCGTGATAATGAGAAGTTAGAAGAAGAAAATAAATTTTTGGAAAATGAAAATATTGATCTTAGAAATAAAATTAAGGAGATGAATGAAACTTCTTCAATTGATCAAAGTTCCAATTGTTCTTCTTGTAGTTCTTTGAAAATAGAGAACATCGAACTTAGAAACACACTAGAAAAATGTAGTGTTGATGATCCTAAAACAATTGAAGAAATTAAGAAGAATATTAGAAAGAATGATAGAAATGAAGTTAGACCACCTAGAAATAATTCTAGGAGCTTCACTAATGAGTCTAAAATTAATCATTTTAGACCACCTAGAAACAACTCTAGGAATTTTGTAAATGAGTCTAGAATTAATCATTTTAGACCACCTAGAAACGACTCTAGGAATTTTGTTAATGAGTCTAGAATGAATAATTCTAGACCACCTAGAAATAACTCTAGGAATCGCAATACGTCTAGGAATAACGACTTTAGATCACCTAGAACATTTTTGGCTCAACCAAGACATATGCACAACCCGAATGTTATATGTCATTATTGCAACCGGGTAGGACACATTGCGCCCGTATGTTTTGCAAAACATAGAGAATTATCTTTTGACTATGATTATTATTTGCCTAACCCCCAAGGACCCAAAAGTGCCTGGGTACCGAAAACCTATTTTTAGGTACGTTTGCAGGTGTGCTTGAAGACTACAATATCGTAGTAGATGCACCAAGCACGAAACCTTATTGCATCGAGGGGGAATTTCGGTTACTTATCATATTTTTGATAAAAACATAATAGTTGATATGTGTTAACAATTAATATATCTTTGTTAACAATTGATATTAATTATTTTTGTTGATTCATGTTTTGATAACTTTTATCTTGAATAACAATTGGTATCAATTATTGATTCATGTTTTGATGAATATTTTTTTGGTTTGAATAACAGTTGATATATTCTTGAAAAATAAATGATTCATGTTTTTAATACAACTATTGGTTTGTTAAAAAATTAACTGTTGATATGTTCTTAAGTAATATGATTTGCTAAAAATAACCGTTATTATGGTTGTTATGTTTTTACTAACATTTGGTATTATTTCATGTTGGTATGATTTTTTAAATATCGTCAATGTATATTCCTCATTGTATTTCCTATTTTATTCTTGACACTAACAATTGATATACCCAAAAGGGGGAAGTGTCGAAGGGGGAAAGTAGCCTTTGTATACTCTTCTTTTTGCTAATGCCAAAAGGGGGAAGAAATTAGGCGATATACATCAAATAAGGGGGAATGAATCTACGTTATAGTATGCCTTATTTGAGGGGGAATTATCATTAAGGGGAATAGTTTGCATGAATTGTATGTTGAGATATAGCATGAACTTAGGGGGAATCCGATATGCATATCTCATGTTGTTTGTCATTATCAAAAAGGGGGAAATTGTAGAAAATTATTCTATCCATGATATGTGCGCTTTGGTTGTACTAGCATGATTTTGAGGTATAGGTTTTGATGAATGTCAAACAATGAAGTCAACTTGTTAAACTATGTTATTGTATGACAAACAATGAAGATGCATTGGTAAACAATCAAGATTGAATGCCGAGAAGCATATTGATGAATGGATTTCATAGACAAGCCAAAGACGAGCTCAAAAGTTCAAGACCGAAGACCCAAGGCGTAGGTCGTTAGGTAGAACCAATGTAAGAGCAACGTTTAAGTTATCTCGTCTTTTGGCTCAACATAGGTCATCATAAATATGCATAAAATCTTTTTATCAAATCATATTTATCATAAATATATTTCAAATACTTCAAACAAAATGATTTTAACGTTTTCATTTTAACCAAAATGGTTTTTGAAGTAAGTTGTCAATTCTGGACAGCATAGGTGAATAATCGATTATGCAAAAGTGATAATCGATTATTCTGGGAAATTCCATTTATTGGAAATTTCCGCAGAGTAGGATAATCGATTATCAGAATTGCATAATCGATTATCTTGTATCCGTTGCCAAAGTTTTTGAACGCTGTAAAAAAAATAATCGATTATGCAATACCAGTAATCGATTATTCTAGAGCAGAATCAGCTTCCGATTTTGTAACGGTAAGCTGATAATCGATTATCCAAATCTGATAATCGATTATCTTGCATAAAATCAGCATAATTGATTGTCAATTAAGCAACGGACATACAACTTCTAACACCTCTAAATAGAGGTCTTTTGAGCTGATATTAAATACACAACACCTCTCATTGTTCATATACATATTGATATTATTTGGGCATCACTTTAGAGCTTTTGTTGAGCCATTTGAGAGACAACTTTGAGTTGTTCATAGAGCTAATCTTGTATCTCTTTATCTACTCTTTTAGAGAGTTCTTGTTGTAAAAGAGAAAGGTATTTGAGAAGACCATATCTTCTCATTGATTGTCGGGTTTGCTAAGTACCCTCAATCTTAGTGTGTGAAGTCTTGTGGTGCGGTATCCACGAGCAAGGTGAAGTCTTGAGGTGCGGTATCCTCGAGCAAGTTGAAGTCTTGTAGAGTGTACATCTACGAGCAAGTGTAACGGTTTGTTAGGCACCCGTAAGATTAACGGAGTTAGTGGAAACTCGAGAGAGTCTCTCGGGGACTGGACTAACCACACGTTGTGGTGAACCAGTATAAATTCGGTGTGTTCTTTCCTTACTATTTTAATTACAGCATTTACTTTACTCCTGCAATTTTAATTCCGCAATATTTATAAATATTCTCGTGCCGCACTATTCACCCCCCCTCTAGTGACGGGCATAAATCTTAACACGGTTGACTTTTCCAACTTAAGCCTTCCTTAAAGAGGCTATTTGTCTCATTTCTATCCAATTTCAATCCAAACCACTTCAAACTTGCCCGACACTTATAATAACACACGGGGAAACTTATAACGGGGATAACGGGGCATGTTATACCAGATACGACGGGTCGGATCATCACATAAATGCTAAATGAACGATTCTAATGCATGAAAACAAGTTTTCTAATGTTTTTCCCAAAAAGTCAAAAATTGAACCAGAACCCACATGGTCAATACCCGAGGCTCGAACCAGAAACCGATTACCCATTTTCCTACGAACCCAAATATATAATTTATATTGAAATCAGACCTCAAATCGAGGTCCAAATTCCTAAAATTTGAAAAATTTAGGTTATACCCAAAGGACCCAATTTCCCCCCATGAAAACCTTTGATTTTGAGTTGAAATCATGAGAAAAGATGTTAAAGATTAATAAAAAGTATTAGAAATAACTTACAATCGATCGGAAGAGTACTTGTCTTTGAAAAATCGCCCAAGAGTGTTTTGGTTTTGAAAAGGGTTTGAAAAATTGTTGAAATGCGTCTAAGTTACAATTACGACCAGGGTTCACAATTGCGAACCCCTCAGACTGCTACCCTCACATTTGCGACTAATGTTCGCAACGCTTTTGCGATGAAGCTGTTGTATTTGTGACACTAATGGATTTCAGGGCATTTTGAATTTGCGAAGGGGTATTCGCATTTGCGATATCGCTTTTGCGATGAATGCTTTGCATTTGCGGGCTTGCATTTTCGAAGCCTACAGACCTGCACTATAACAGAAATTCCTAAGTTCATATTTTACTCCGTGACCTATCCAACTCACCCGAGCCCTGGAGGCTCCAAACCAAATATGCACACTAACCTAAAAATATCATACGAACTTGATCATGCAATCAAATCACCAAAATAACATCAACAACTATGAATTTAGCATCAAAATTCAAAAAAAAACTCAAAACTTTCAAAGTATCCTATTTTACAACTACGGTCCGAATCACATCAAACGACTTCCGTTTCTTACCAAAATTTACAGAATCAATTCCATAAAATAATTTTCTTTAAAAATTCATTTCTCGGGCTTGGGACATTGGAATTCAATTTCGAGCATATGCCCAAGTCCCATATTTCCTACGGACCCTCCGGGACCATCAAATCATGGGTCCATGTCCATTTACCCAAAATATCAACAGAATTCAACTTAAATTTAATTTTAAAGGCCAAATTAATATTTTTATCACATTTACACATAAAATCATTTCGGATATACGCCTGTACCACACACAAATCGAGGTAAGGAAAATGGAGGCTTATAAGGACTCAGAATACAAAATTTACTCATAAATCAAGTGATGACATTTTGGACATCCTCCACCTCTAAAACAACTGTTCATCCTCAAACGGACATAAAAAGGAAATACTTGAGTCGAGGAAAAGATGGGGATAACGGCTTCGCATATTGTACTCAGACTCCTAGGTCCATGCCTCAGCAGGCTAACCTCTCCATTGAATATGAACAGAAGGGAAACTCTTTGATCTTAGTTGACAAATCTGTCGGTCTAGAATAGCTACCAGCTCCTCCACATATGACAAGTCCTTGTCTAACTGGACAGTGTTGAAGTCTAACACGTGGGATGGATCGCCGTGATACTTCCGAAGCATGGACATATGAAACACTGGATGCGCGGCTGATAAGCTCGCCGGCAATGCAAGTTTGTAATCCACCTCTCCCACTCGATCAAGAATCTCAAACGGGCTAATGAACCTAGGACTAAACTTGACCTTCTTCCCAAATCTCATCACGCCCTTCATAGGCGACACCCGAACCAACACTCGCTCGCCAACCATGAATTCCACAACAACCGAGCCTCCATCTGCTCAAACCATCCAACCGGTGACCAATACCGCCTACCATATAAAGCCTTATAGGGAGCCATCTGGATACTCGACCAGTAGTTGTTGTTGTAGGAAACTCTGCTAAAGGCAAAAATTGATCCCACGAGCCTCCAAAGTCAATGACACAAGCTCGGAGCATATCCTCCAAATATTGAATAGTCCACTCAGACTGCCCGTTCGTCTGAAGATGAAAAGTTATGCTCAACTCAATCTGTGTGCCCAACTCACGCTGAACTGCTCTCCAGAAATTGGAGGTAAACTACGTACTTCGATCTGAAATAATAGATATGTGCACACCATGAAGACTAACAATCTCTCGTGTATAGATCTCATCTAACTTCTTAGAAGAATAAGAGACTTTCACAGGAATGAAATGCGCTGACATAGTCGGACTATCAATAATAACCTATACCAAATCGAACTTCCTCTGAGTCCTTAGGAGTCCAACCACAAAGTCCATAATGATACGCTCCCACTTCCACTCAGGAATCTCAATCTTCTAGGACAAACCACTAGGCCTCTAATGCTCGTACTTAACCTACTGACAATTCAAATACCGAGCCTCATATTCAACAATATCCTTCTTCATCCTCCTCCACCAATAATGCTACCGCAAATCCTGATACATATTAGCGACACCCGAATGAATAGAGTACCAGGAGCTATGAGTATTCTCTAAAATCAACTCCTAGAGTCCATCCACATTAGGCGCACAAACTCGACCCTACAGCCTCAAAACTCCATCATCTCCTACGGTAGCCTGCTTTGCACCTCCGTTCTGCATTGTGTCTCTAAGGACACACAAATGAGGATCATCATACTTATGATCTCTGATACACTCCAATAAAGAAGAACGACCAACTATGCAATCTAACACAAGGCTGGGATCAGAAATATCCAACCTCATGAACTGATAGGCCAAAGCATGAAGATCTAAACGAGCGGTCTCTCACTGACTGGAATATATGCAAGACCGCCCATAATGGCTGACTTCCTACTCAAAGCATCAGCAACCACATTGGCCTTTACCGGATGATATATGATGGTGATATCATAGTCTTTCAACGGCTCCAACCACCTTCTCTGCCTCAAATTTAGCTCTTTCTGCTTGAACAGTACTGTAGACTCTTGTGATCCCTGAACACCTCACATGCCATGCCATGCCATATAGATAATGCCTCCAAATCTTTAACGTGTGAGCAATGACTGCTAGCTCCAAATCATGAACCGGATATTTCTTCTCATGAATCTTTAACTGACACAAAGCATAAACAATGACATTGCCATCCTGAATCAATATTGCACCAAGTCCAATATGAGATGCATCATAATAATTTATATATGGACATGAACCTATGGAATAAACTAACACAGTCGTCGTACTCAAGGCTTTCTTGAGCTTCTGAAAGATTGCCTCACACTCGTCCGGCCACCTGAATTAGGCCCCTTTCTAGGTCAACCTGGTCATTGGGGCTGCAATAGATGAAAACCCCTCCACAAATCGACGATAACAGCCTGCCAATCCCAGGAAACACTAGATATCTGTAGATGATGCTGGTCTTGGCCAGTTCTTGACATGACCCAAGAAAGTAACTGACCCCAACCAGAACCCACACTTCGAAAACTTGGCATGCAACTGACTATCTCTCAAGTCTGAAGAACTACTCTATGATGTTTCTTGTACTCCTCCCGGCTACGGGAATAAATCAAAATATCATCAATGAATACTATCACGAACGAATCTAAGTAAGTCCTAAACATCAATTCATCAAATTCATAAAAGTTGATGGGGCATTTATCAACCCAAATGACATCACCAAGAACTCATAATGTCCGTCACGAGTGCAGAAAGCTGTCTTAGGGACATCGAATGCCCTAATCCTCAATTGATGGTAGCCATATCTCAAGTCAATCTTCGAAAATACCTTGGCACCCTGAAGCTGATCAAACAAATCATCAATCATCGATAATGGATACTTATTCTTGATTGTAGCCTTGCTCAACTACCGGTAATCTATACACATTCGCATCGATCCGTCCTTCTTCTTAACAAACAACAGCGGCGCACCCCAAGGCGAGACACTAGGTCTAGTGAAGCCTTTCTCAAGAAAGTCTTGCAACTGCTCCTTCAGCTCAGACAGGGCCACACGATATGACAGGATAAAAATGGCTGAGTGCTCGAAACAAATCAATTTAGAATTTAATATCCTTATCTGGTAGCATACCCAACAGGTCTGAAGGAAATACCTTAGGAAACTTACGAACAACATGCACATAATCAATAGAAGGAACCTCAACACTAGAATGACGAACATATGCCAAATAGGCCCAACACCGCTCCTCGACCATACACCGAGCCATCACATATGAGATAACACTACGAGAGAATGACTAGGAGTCCCTATATAATCTAAATGAGGTAAAGCCGGCAAGGCTAAGGTCACAGTTTTGGTATGACGGTCCAAGATGGTAAGGTGATAACCAGCCCATCCCCAATATGACATCAAAATCAACCAAAGTCCAAAAGTAACAAATCTACACAAGTCTCAAGACCCCCGATCACCACTATACATGAACGATGGAAATGATCTACTACAATAGAATCACCTACCAGTGTAGACATATATATACATAAGCACTCAAAGAATCACTAGGCATGACTAGATACAGTGCAAAATAAGATGACAGATAGGAGTGTATAGATCCTGGATCAAATAGAACTGAGGCATCTCTACTACAAACCAGAACAGTACAATAAGTAAATAAGTCCACTAGCAGCCATGTCTCCAATAGGATAATTTTTGCTTTAAAAAAATTTACTGGGACCGAGAGATGAATATGACATCACATGATTTTTTTAATAAAACAAATGTATTTCATTACGTCCTAGTTCTGGTCAACATTTATTGACTAATTACATCTGCACCCTTAATTAACTCCAAAATTTAATACTAACAACTCTTAAATATTAAAATAAATTTATTACTTTAATCCAAATCTAAAGAAACCAATCACTAACTTCCTCCATTCACTTCCTCTTCACACTTCCATCTATTTGTCAGAACTCTGCAAATCTTAAAACAGACACCATCAAAGAACTTACAAAGAATGTTTTATTTTTCTCATTTAAATTTGATTCTTGATTAATGGGCTTTTTGGGTAATTTGTCAGTTGTAGTTCACTGTTGTGCTTTGCCCATTTTTTCTTAAGACTTGTGTTTGTGTTCACATTAGAAGGGGGAAAAAGACTGGAAGAGTTAAAAGAGTAAAAGGGTTTTTTCAAAACCTTTTTCTTGATTATTTGTTACCTTTCTTGGGATGGAGCTAAAGAAGGAGAGGTTTGTAAGGTATGTGATTTTTTTTCAATTTTGGGTTTTTGTTTTTTTCTGTTTTTTGTTGTTCTTTGGTTTAGTTTCTGTGATTGGGTGAATTTTGGTGTAATAATTTTGAAAAAAAAGAGATCTTTTTTTTTTGTAGCATACTGAAGAATTAATGACTTTGGGTAGTTAAAGATTAGATTTTTATGTTATTGTATTAATATGGCTCGGAACTAAGATGGGTTGCACATTTTGTTCTTTGATAAATTTTGGTGGTAATAATTTGGAAAAAGTGATTCTTTTTGTAATATGTTGAAGAATTAAGGACTTTGGGTATTTAAAGATTTGATTTTTATGTTATTGTATAACTTGTAGGAGTAAGGCAAAGTTTGTTAGGCATGTGAGATTTTGAGTTTTGTTTTCCTGTTTTTGTTTGTTCTTTGGTTTAGTTTATGTGATTTGGTAAATTGTACTGTAATAATTTGGTAAAAAAGAGATCTTTTTTGTAATATGTTGAAGAATTTAGGACTTTGGGTATTTAAATATTTGATTTTTATGTTATTATATTGCTTTTAGAAGTATGTTTTTCTTATTTTTGATGCAAGATATTGAGATAATTTGCATTTAGTTAGAAAGTTTATGTACCCCATAAAGTTGTTGCCACGTGATTAGGAGGTTACAGGTTCGAGTCGTGGAAATAATCACATGCTAAATACAGGTATAACTGCGTACAATAGACCCTTGTGGTCTGGGCTTCCCCAGACCATGCGTATAGAGGGAGCTTAGTGCTCGGGCTGCCCTTCTTTAAGGTACCCGGTGCTACTTTATTTAGGTTTTAGCAAATAGACTTGGAACATAAGATGGGCTGCACATTTTGTACATTAATTTCTTTAACTGCAATTTTATTGTAAGTTGGATTTTCCTTTTTTGCTAATAGTTGATTTATGCATTTGTTAGGTTCTATTCTGGTGAAAAACAACAGGGTGGTTTTTTGGGAGGAAAAACAGACAGTTCAAACCTAGAGAAGTCATCTTCGGGATATAGATATTCGTCTCCTTTATTGAACTCTGATGGCAGATATAAAGTTGCCGATACCCTTAAGTTTGGGAGGTCTAAGGTGTATCCTGAGGACCACAATGGGTCATGGAGGAAGCGAATACTTGATCCCGGGAGTGATATTGTAATCCAATGGAATAGGGTTTTCATTATATCTTGCTTGCTGGCTTTGTTTGTTGACCCATTATACTTTTTTTTGCCCATCATACAAGGAACTAAAGAGTCAAGTTGTGTGAAATCGGATTTGAATTTGCGAATTGTTGTCACCATTTTCCGGACTATAGCCGATTTTTTCTATCTGTTACATGTGTTCATTAAGTTCCGGACTGCTTATATTGCCCCAAATACAAGGGTATTCGGGAAGGGTGAGCTTGTCATGGACCCTAAAAAGATTGCTCTCAGATATTTAAGATCAGACTTTTTTGTTGATCTGATTGCAACCCTTCCTCTACCTCAGGTATGTCGTTCCACTTCATGACATTCAAATCAATACATTTTCTTTCTGTCCATATGTCCAGATATTAGCGTGAATATTATGTGACGCATAGTTGTTTTTGTGTACTGGGTTTTATGTGCTAAATTTGCTGCATTTTCGGCCTTTTGAGATACTTATCTGGGAGTCAAGGTGGTTAAAATTTTGGTTTATGAGGAACATACAACAACAACTACCCAGTATAGTCCCACAAAGTGGGGTCTGGGGAGGGTAATTTGTAGAGGGGCCTTACCCCTACCCGAGAGGGCAGAGAGGTTGTTTCTAATCGACCCTCGGCTCAGTGAAGGAAAGGAAAAACAAAAACAAAAACAAAAGAGCATTAGTAACTGCAGCAGAAATAGCGTAAATAATTATCTAAACATAAGAACCATAAATAAAATAGCATGCAATAATATCAGACAGTAACTACCATAAATAACTACCATAAGGAAGACACAATCCAATACACAAATCATCTATGGATAGCTCTGCCAAGCCTCACCCAACCCCGGGTGAGGAGTACGAAAAACTCTAGGAGCCCCTATCCTACAACCCTAATACTAGACCTCCAGACTTTCCTATCAAGGGCCATGTCCTCGAAAACCTGCATTCTAGTCATGTCATGCCTAATCACCTCTCCCCAATACCTCTTAGGCCTCCCTCTGCCTCGTCGTACGCCGGCCATCGCCAGCCGCTCACAACTCCTCACCGGGGCATCAGGACTTCTCCTCCGCACATGCCCGAACCACCTCAGCCTCGCTTCTCGCATCTTCTCATCCACCGGGGACATCCCCACTTTCTCTCGAATAACTTCATTCTTAATCTTATCTGATCTGGTGAGCCCGCACATCCACCTGAGCATCCTCATCTCCGCAACCTTCATTCTCTGAACATGAGAGTTCTTCACTAGCCAGTATTCCGCCCCATACAACATGGCAGGTCTAACCACATCTTTATAAAATTTTTCCTTGAGTTTCTGTGGAACTTTCTTGTCACACAGGACTCGTGGTTTATGAGGAACATACAACAACAACAACCCAGTATAATCCCACTTAGTGGGGTCTGGGGAGGGTAGTATGTACGCAGATCTTACCCCTACCCTGGGGTAGAGAGGCTGTTTCCAAATAGACCCCCGGCATCCTTCCATCCAAGAACTTCCCACCTTGCTGTCATGGACGGCACTATTTTCGCCCCAAAACAAGCTCAAAACAGCTCCAAAATGCTTCCGGAACAGTCCGGAATACCCCGGAAGGTCCTGGAAGACTCTAGAAAATCTAGAAGACTCTAGAAGACTCTAGAAGACTCTAGAAGACTCTAGAAGACTCTAGAACACTCTAGAAGACTCTAGAAGACTCTAGAATTGTGCAGATTGTTGAAGACAAGCCTAGAATCATGTGGAGGCTTCTAGAGGGCAGCAACCTTGTGTAAATATCTTAGATATTCATTTAGGAAGATTCTAGATACTTAGGAAAAGTCTAGACATTTAGGTAGCCAACTATAAATAGGCACCTAAGGCATTCATTTGGAATCAAGCAAGAAAGCAAGCAATCAAGCAAAGTTGTAAAGCATCCAAAGCATTGTAAAGCTCTTAAGTTCTCTTAATAAAAGAGTTCTTTCTTCCAACTACTAGTTTCCTTCGCCAAGTTTCTACAAGCTTAGTCATTCTTAAGTTCTACTAAGCTTCCGGGTAGGCTGACTAGCTAACTTTGGCATTGAAAGTTCGCTAGGCGGGACAGATCGTCGTGTTTGAGTTACGGTCTTGTCACAATTGGTATCAGAGCGTCAGGTTCGTTGGAACATCTAAGGGAGTATGGAAAGCGGCAGTGAACTCACCCAAACCAAAGGGAACAAATCTAAGGGCCAAAGGTCTCGCTCCAGGGACGCCATGGGGGAGTTGGAGACAAGGCTGGCCAAGGTGGAGTTGGCCATTGCCGATGGGCAGGACAAGTTCGTGGAGGCCGACCAAAGGTTCGAGGGGGTCGAACAAAGGGTCGAGGAGGGCCTAGACGGATTGCGGGAGGAGATGCAGTCCGCCGTGAATCAAGTCCTGGCGCAATGTCTTCAGGCGGTGGAGGAGAAACACCAGGCCGAGATTTCGCTCATGAGGGAAGAGTTAGGGAGGCTTTCACATGAGCTGGAGAGCGCCAAGGAGGAGCTCAGCTTGTGCAAAAGGGCTTTTGCACAAGGCACTGCCACTACGTCTGAGGTAAGGACTACCCCTTCCAAAATAGATGTTCCCCGACCCAAATATTTCAAAGGGTCTAGAAATGCGAGGGAACTAGACAACTTTGTTTGGAGCATGGAGCAATACTTTAGGGCTCTCGACATGCAAGACGAGGCTCTAAAGGTAAACATGGGTAGTCTTTTCCTCGAGGACACCGCAATGGTTTGGTGGAGGAGAAGACAAAGCGACATAGAGAAAGGCACCTGCTCTATCGACACTTGGGCAGATTTTAAGGCAGAACTCAAGAAGCAATTCTACCCAAGCTACGTCGAGGAGGAAGCTCGTGGCAAGCTAAGGCGTTTGCAGCACAAAGGAACCATCCGGGAGTACGTCAAAGAGTTCACAGAGGTACTTCTCGAAATCCCTGACTACCCTGATAAAGAAGCTTTCTTTGCCTTCATGGACGGGTTGCAGCAGTGGGCAAGGCTTGAAATCCAACGCCGTGGTGCCCAAGACTTGACCACTGCCATATCCATTGCCGAGTCCCTTATTGAGTTTAGGAAAGTGGAAAAACCTAAACCCAAGGACAAGGGCGGCAAGGGAAAGAGTGGGGGAGACCCGCCTAAGGGCAAGGAGGCGTCAGAAAGGGCCAAGGGACGTAGAGATTTCCCTCCTAAACCTATCCGATGTTTCTTTTGTGATGGACCGCACTATGCAAGGGAGTGCCCCAAAAAGAGTAAGCTTTCTGCTTTAATCGAGGATCGCGAACAGGAGGAAGCAAAGATTGGGGCCATGCGGCTTCTAAGCTCAATTCAGGCAAAAGTTGAGGTGCCTAAGAATGAGAAAAAAGGGAGGTTGTTTGCCGAGGCCAAGATTGGGGAGCATACCGTGAAGGCATTAGTTGACACGGGAGCCGACAACAACTTCCTCACTTTCCAGCAGGCTAAGAAGATGGGCATCCGGTACGAGACAAGCCGAGGTTGGCTCAAGGGCGTTAATGCTGCACCAACAGAAACCTTTGGAGTTTCCCGCAATGTGCCGGTTCGCTTAGGCAATTGGCACGGCCACATAAACTTCTCGATCGTGACCATGGACGATTATCCACTCGTCTTCGGTATTGAGTTCATGGACAGGGTCAAGGCCGTCCCAATTCCCTTTGCGAACTCCTTATATATCTTGGAGGAAGGCAACACCCATCTAGTTCCACTAGAGCGAGAAACCCGACTCCAAGAAAAACAAATTTCGGCCATGCAACTCTCAAAGGGCATCAAGAAGGAAGAGCCAACCTACCTTGTTGCCTTAATGGAAGAAGCTGCCATTCCTACAACCGAGTCCATGCCACCCGAGGTCCAGCACGTTTTGGAGGAGTTCCAAGACGTCATGCAACCGGAGCTACCAAAGAGGTTACCACCTAAAAGGGAGGTGGATCATAAGATAGAGCTGGAACCAGGTGCCACCCCGCCAGCTGCCGTGCCTTATCGGATGGCGCCTCCAGAGCTTGAGGAATTACGGAGGCAATTGAAGGAGTTGATGACATGGGCTATATTCGTCCATCAAAAGCACCTTATGGAGCGCCGGTATTGTTCCAGAAGAAGCACAACGGGTCACTTCGACTTTGCATCGACTACCGGGCGCTTAACAAGATCACGGTCAAGAATAAGTACCCGATACCACTCATTGCCGACTTGTTCGACCAGCTTGGGCAAGCTCGTTGGTTCACCAAGCTGGATTTGCGATCGGGGTACTACCAGGTCCGCATTGCGGAGGGAGACGAGCTTAAGACAGCATGCGTCACAAGGTACGGCTCATATGAGTTCCTTGTGATGCCTTTCGGACTCACCAATGCGCTTGCAACGTTTTGCACCCTCATGAACCGAGTCCTACAACCTTTCTTAGACAAGTTCGTCGTGGTGTACTTGGACGACATTGTCATCTATAGCAACACACTGGAGGATCATGTAAATCATCTGAGACAAGTCTTCAAAGTACTCCGCACGAACGAGCTTTATGTCAAGAAGGAGAAATGCGCATTTGCTCGACGAGAAGTCTCCTTCTTAGGACACATTGTTGGTGAGGGAAAGCTACGGATGGATGAGTCCAAGATTCGGGCTATACAGGATTGGGAGCCGCCGAAGAAAGTTCCAGAACTTCGGTCTTTCCTTGGTTTGGCTAACTACTATCGGAAGTTCATCAAAGGCTACTCTTCCATCGCCGCGCCACTCACAGATCTATTGAAGAAGAACCGGACTTGGGAGTGGACTGATAAGGCCCAACAAGCATTTGAGGAGTTAAAGGCCGCCGTGATCAAGGAGCCGGTATTGGTTTTGCCCGACCATACCAAGTCTTTCGAGGTGCAGACGGACGCCTCTGACTTTGCCCTGGGAGGCGTCCTAATGCAAGAAGGGCACCCTGTGGCTTACGAAAGTCGTAAGCTAAATGATACAGAAAAGCGCTACACGGTCCAAGAAAAAGAGATGACCGCCGTAGTGCACTGTTTACGGACGTGGAGACATTATCTCCTGGGCAGCAAGTTCATCGTGAGGACGGATAATGTTGCCACAAGTTACTTCCTTAAGCAGAAGAAGCTTACCCCAAAACAAATTCGGTGGCAACTTTCTTAGCGGAGTTTGATTTTGTGATGGAGTACAAGCCGGGCAAGGGTAATGTCGTGGCCGATGCACTAAGTAGAAAGGCCGAACTTGCCTCCATCACAAGCCCAAATTTCCCTATAGTGGATCGCATCAAGGAGGGGCTGGAACATGACCCACAAGCCAAAAATTTGTTGGGATTGGCACGTCAAGGGAAGACACGCCAGTTTTGGCTAGAGGACGGGCTGCTCCTCACCAAAGGAAATAGGGTTTACGTACCGAAATGGGGAAGCTTAAGGAAGGAAATCCTCCGAGAAAGTCATGACTCCAGATGGGCGGGCCATCCCGGAGTCCAAAGGACGATGGCGCTGATCGAGCGAGCATACTTTTGGCCCCAAATGCGGGATGACATAGAGCTATACGTAAAAACTTGTCTTGTGTGCCAGCAAGACAAGGTTGAACAACGCTCACCCGCGGGTCTTTTGGAGCCTTTGCCTATTGCGGAGAGGCCATGGGAAAGCATTTCCATGGACTTCATCACATCTTTACCCAAGTCCGAAGGCTGCAGCAACATAATGGTTGTAGTGGACCGCTTCAGCAAATATGGCGTATTCATTCCTGGTCCAACAAAGCTTACTGCCGAGGACGCTGCTCGACTATTTTTCAAAAATGTGGTGAAGTATTGGGGCATTCCAAAGACCATTATTAGCGACCGGGACCCCCGCTTCACGGGAAGGTTCTGGATGGAGCTCTTTAAAATAATGGGGTCCGAGCTCAACTTCTCTACAGCCTTTCACCCTCAAACTGATGGGCAAACGGAACGGGTGAATGCTTTGCTGGAGTTATATCTTCGCCACTTTGTCAGCGCCAACCAAAAAGATTGGGCCAAGTTATTGGACATTGCCCAATTTTCTTATAATCTGCAGAAGAGCGAGTCAAGGGGGGCAAGTCCATTCGAGTTAGCAACAGGACAACAACCGATGACGCCACAAACTTTGGCCATTGGTTACAAAGGGCCCAATCCGTCAGCATACAAGTTTGCCAAAGGCTGGCACGAAAAGGCAGACTTGGCAAAAGCCTACTTAGCAAAGGCGGCACAGAAAATGAAGAAATGGGCAGATGCTAAGAGGCGTCACTTGGAGTTTGAGGAAGGAGACTTGGTCATGGTAAAACTCCTTCCTCACCAGCGTCGAAGATCCGGCCAGGTGCATAAAGGGCTAGTAAGGCGCTACGAGGGACTGTTTCCAGTAGAGAAACGCATTGGCAAACTAGCCTATCGCTTGACTCTTCCATCACATTTAGAAATGCATCCGGTCTTCCATGTGAGTCTTTTGAAACCATATCATCAAGACAAGGAAGATCTAAGCCGAGGAGAGTCTAAACGAGCACCAACAGCCATCACAACGGTGCCAGGGAAAGAAGCAGAAGAGATCCTTGCGCACCGCATCATTCCAAGACGGGGGACTCACCCAAGCTACACTGAATACTTTGTCAAGTGGAAAGGGTCTCCTGACAGCGAGGCGAGCTGGGAGCATGAGCTAACTTTGTGGAATCTCCAAGACCTCATCTAGGCTTACAAGGAGCACGCGCCGAGGTCGTCGCGAGATTGAGCGGGGGAGAATGTCATGGACGGCACTATTTTCGCCCCAAAACAAGCTCAAAACAGCTCCAAAATGCTTCCGGAACAGTCCGGAATACCCCGGAAGGTCCTGGAAGACTCTAGAAAATCTAGAAGACTCTAGAAGACTCTAGAACACTCTAGAATACTCTAGAACACTCTAGAAGACTCTAGAAGACTCTAGAATTGTGCAGATTGTTGAAGACAAGCCTAGAATCATGTGGAGGCTTCTAGAGGGCAGCAACCTTGTGTAAATATCTTAGATATTCATTTAGGAAGATTCTAGATACTTAGGAAAAGTCTAGACATTTAGGTAGCCAACTATAAATAGGCACCTAAGGCATTCATTTGGAATCAAGCAAGAAAGCAAGCAATCAAGCAAAGTTGTAAAGCATCCAAAGCATTGTAAAGCTCTCAAGTTCTCTTAATAAAAGAGTTCTTTCTTCCAACTACTAGTTTCCTTCGCCAAGTTTCTACAAGCTTAGTCATTCTTAAGTTCTACTAAGCTTCCGGGTAGGCTGACTAGCTAACTTTGGCATTGAAAGTTCGCTAGGCCGGACAGATCGTCGTGTTTGAGTTACGGTCTCGTCACATTGCTCTTGGGGAGACTCGAACTCACAACCTCTTGGTTGGAAGTGGGGGTTGCTTACCATCAGAGCAACCCCTCTTGTCAGATTGGGAGAATGCTAAGTCGTATTTTATTATGAGGAACATAATGTTCAATATTTAGTTCCTTCAGTTTCTATGTCACCAATAGACTGTAATACTTGTAAGTTGTTAATATTGGCCAGATTTGTAATCGAAAACGGTATGCAATAATATATGAAAAAAAAAAAATGGTGTTTTCCGACCCTCACTCTAAAAAAGAATAAAGAAAAAAGACAGATATTCTCCATTTCTCCTTTTCCGCTTCCCTCAAACATATCCCCATTATGGAAGACCCCCTTAACACACCACCCTCTGTTATGATTTAGCAGCATCCTTAGTTAGGACAAGCTCGCTATTTTCAATGCCACTTCTTTTCTCTAGGATCTGATTGCAGCCCTGTATGTAAATTGTAAAATATAACTACAAATGGTTAGAGATACTCCTTTCTAATTTGTCTTGCTCTTGACTCTATTGCTATTATAAATGTTTTATCGATAGGGGAAAAAAAGATCCTTGAGCCTAGTTTTAGAGCAACATGAGGTGTTTTACCTTGAACCATTTCGCCAGCTTCTGTACTTACAGGGATTCTTTAAGAATTTATCGATAGTAAATAATAGGTTGCGAAGGTCTTTCGCCCTGCTTAAAATTGATAATGTTCCAATACTAACCCAGTAATTGAATTGCTGCTGTCTTGATATTCTCCTCTGTCTTTATGTAAAGAATGTGCGTACTGTCTTGTGCGAGGAGCTCTAAAGTGGTAGTAACTTTTGACGTTTCATTTTCTTATTCTTTAGCTTTTTTATGCATTTATTATTTAATGTTGTTTGATTAATGGCATGTCTATTTTTAGATATAAAACGCCCAAACATGGCTTTCTTTTTTGTTTGTATTATGTTCATTTTATGAATTTCATTTCCATAGTTTTATTGGCTTTTGATTTAGTTTCATAAACTGTCTGTAGAACAAATCATGTACGACTAAGATTCTATTTTGAGTGATAAGATGTCTGCTTTCGGATGTGCATGAAATGGCTCGACAAGGGGCTAGGGGACAGGACAGGAGTTGCAATAAGTTGGTACGGACGCAGAGTTATTGGATCAGGGCTCTGGTAAATGGAAACTGTTGTGGATTTAGTTGTTGTTTCTTTTGTCCCTTATGGAAAGTAACTATACAGGTCGCTTTTGGTTGGTTCAGGGATCAAAATGTACTTTTTCCAAATAGTTGAAGGACCCCCAGTGTCATTTGCCTCAAATAATTATTATGTCTTCTGTCCAGCAGACAAGTCATCCATCTTACATGGTTTATGCCTAACATCTATTGTAAAAATATGTAACTGATGGTGTAACGTTAAGTCAACATGTTTTATTTGGTTTCACTTGAAAGAGACGTGGATGCTAACCATCTAGATTCATCACTTCTTTATGCCACTAGTGTGAGATTTCTTCCCAAATACTGGAATGATGATATAAAAGGTCTGTAGCTTGTGCTGATGCTGTATGATGGACAATTAAGAAGAAGAGGCTGTATTTGTGAAACCATTTAGCGTAGCAAGTGAAACTACTAATCTGTAGGAATAGATCATGGCAACTTCGAACACAACTCTTACATAATAAAGAATGGTCTGCGTTAAGACTAAAACCTTCATCGAAGTGCCACTATATTATGTGCTTCCTTGCTTTAACGTACGTAGGAAAATAGTGCAAATTACATCGCAATGGCTTTTTATGGATTAGGTGAGAAGTATTGAGATGTCTCGAAAAATGTAACATTTGCTGAGATCAAGCACCTACTTGTCGAGGGATCAAGGCACTTATAACCTTTTTTTGTAGACTAGATTACCTAAAAAGACACATTTGGTAGCCTTTCGCTAAAGTTTGTCTTTTCTAGGGGTAAGATCATGAACAAAATAGGAACAAACAAACACACGTAGAGGAAGTGGGAACGGAATCTGGTCTGGAAAAAGACCGAGAATGGAATCTTGTTCTACAAAAAAGTAGGCATACAATTGATTAAATTACAAGCAGTACTAAGGGAATCACTCCAAACACGGAAAAGCTACATCGTTATGGATGAGTAATGTCCAAGCCGTTTTGGTGCGATGTTTGTTCTTCCGTTTAGCAACTGCATTTTGTTGTGGAGTATGTGCACAAGAAGACAAGTGTAGTAAACCTTGTGATGACAAAAAGGAAGTAAGAGAATAAGAGAAATATTCTCGGTTAATTTCTGTATGGAAACACCAAATTGATTGTTAATTTCTGTACAGAATTTCTAGAAAATAGAGAACAATTTAGACCTATTTTTCATTAAAAATAACAAGTGCAGTGAGAATAGTCAATCAATAAATGTAATAACATAATGTAAGCCTAATGAAGTGCTGACACGAGTTGGACCTTATATGTTCGAGTGAACAACTTCAAACATAGAGGAAGCCCTATTATTGGCAAGTTTTGAGAAAGAAGCACGGGTGTGCACTCTGAGTTGACACGACTCACATTTCGACAAAGATAAACTAGATAGATTCTGATTCTAGATAAGGGAGGACATACAGGAGATGTTTGTTGGTCTCTTTATGGTCGGCCTCTACGTAATAATGATCGCCCTTGACATGCAATAAATATGGCTCACATGAGAAGGGGGCATGTTGAGACATAATATTATAAATTAATTAAAAGTATGCTATCTGACTATCTCTAACAACTTAATCTTTAATGATCCCATCTCTCTGGCCTATCATTTGTTGGTCGATCCGGCTGGTGGCTCCTGCATCTCTAGGTACGTTTCTTGTGTTGTTAAGAATCTCTCCGTACTTGGCGTCCAGCCTACATTCCTGTCCATCTAGTACCTTAGAAAGACCAGAAGTAGTCAGGGCTATAATTGTGCGGACCTGTAAAGAACTCAAATGTGACAACGAGATGATAATACGAAATGATGACAATGCTGCAGTTATTATTGATAAAAATGGAAATCCAAAAGGAACTCGAATTTTTGGTGCAATCGCCCGGCAATTGAGAGAATTAAATTTACTAAAATAGTTTCATTAGCTCCCGATATATTACAAAGTGAAACTGTGATCTGTTTCTAGTGGGGTATTTGAAAGAAATACATTAATTAGTAGATTGTGTCTCAACACACATATCTTTAATAATTCATATCATATTCAAATTTTTTTAATTAATTATATCATGTCTCAACATAATCTGTAAAGGGCAGCCCGGTGCACTAAGCTCCCGCTATGTGTGGGATCTGGGGAAGGTCCGGACCAAAAAGGTTTATTGTATGCGGTCTTACCCTGCATTTCCACAAGAGGCTGTTACCATGGTTCGAACCCGTGATCTCCTGGTCTCAACATAATCTGTAAGTGGTTTTAAAATATAAGGAGTTGTTTCTTCCGATTCTACTATACACTACATGACCATAAAGATAGCCTGATTTCGGGCAATTGTACCCCTGATTTTGGACTAGTGATTGTGCCACATACTTCCAATTTCTTGATTCTATTTGGTCGCAGAGTATTTGATGCATTTGTTTGCTAAATGTGGTAGTTTTACATGTCAAGAAAATGATAACCCCGTTCTTCTAGTTTATCTCATCATCATCATTGCTTTCAATTTTTTCTCCTTTTACATGATGAAAAAGTAATCTTTCTTGCAGATGGTTATCTGGTTTATTATACCAGCGACAAGAAGCCAGCATGCTAATCATAACAATAATGCCCTAGCGCTGATTGTCCTACTTCAGTATGTTCCCAGATTGTATCTTATATTCCCATTAAGTTCACAGATTATCAAAGCAACCGGAGTTGTGACAAAAACTGCTTGGGCAGGGGCTGCATATAATCTCCTTCTCTACATGTTGGCCAGTCATGTATGTAGCTCCAACAACCTTATTTTCAAAATTGATGCTTTTAAAATAACTCTGTTTGATGTAACTTCAGACTATCTATTTTTCTTTAGGTTATAGGGGCAGCATGGTATTTGCTGTCAGTTGATCGATATACTTCTTGCTGGAAATCAATATGCCGAAATGAAAATAGCTCTACGCAGTGTGTGCTGCGCTACTTGGATTGTGATACTTTTGACCAAAATGCTCGTAAGAGTTGGGCAAGTATCACCAAGGTATTTGAAAGTTGTGATCCCGATGGGGATAGTACTTTCAAATATGGAATATTTGAAAATGCAGTTAAAAAAGATGTTGTTTCCTCAAGGTTTATGGCAAAGTACTTCTATTGCTTGTGGTGGGGCTTACAACAACTGAGGTAATTTTCCTATGTGGTCGGACAAAATAGCAGTGTAGTTACATTTATAATGTTCATATCTAAGTGTTTTCAGTTGTAATTTATTGAAACTGTATACCAGTTAGACATTTCCAAATTCGAAAGCACATGGTTCTTATCTAGTGCTTTGGCTTTTAAAAAGAGAAAAGATAGAAGTATGCAAACCAGTGGCATATCATATTACATTATTACCTCCTCTAACTTGCTTGACCATTTATCTGTATAGTCTATCCAGTTTATGAGACCTATTTTATAAGATGGATAACTATGTCCATAAACTAATTCTATTTCGATTGTTTTGAGCTGGAGCCGATACTTCTTCAACAACTAATACTTGTTTAATTAGTCTGAGCTTGATATGATAGCTCTTAAGGAAGCAATTACATTCAGAGAGTAAATGTTCCATCGCCCTTCTAATCCCACTTTTAACGAGCCATTTGAAGGAAGATCTGAATTTGAAATCTTTCCTTCTTTTGTGTTACAGTTCTTATGGGCAGAATCTGTCAACAAGTACATTTATTGGGGAGACATCCTTTGCTATACTTATTGCTATTTTGGGTCTGGTTTTGTTCGCACACCTTATTGGGAATATGCAGGTAATCAAAGGCTCTGCTGCTTTTCATTCTCCCTCCATACGAGCTTGTTTTGGTAAACCTTGTAATTCTTTCTCTTCACTGTTTAATAACTGCATGATCTTGGCTAACACTTTCTGCATGCTATTCCTCTATGTGGATTTATATGCCAGTAGAAAATGTAGTGAACTTCTAGAGTTAGAGAAACTATTATTATTTAATAAATATAATGTTTGATTCATACCCGCTTACGACATAGACGGTGAGGATCCATATAGCCGGCCTCAACTTGTTTGGAATGAAAGTAGTTGTATCTTCTTAATAGTGTAATAGATTCTTCAAAACATCTTCTACTTCTTATGTCCCAATTGGTAAACCTTGAGTTGTTCTTCAGTTGTTACTACATATGCTATAAGCTTGTTCTCCCATGCTGGGGACCTTAATGTTGTGGGAGGTAAATATACCAAAAATTGAGCAGAAGGTTTCAAAAAATAGCATGTGTTAAATCAGTTTCTCCGGCATTGTTCTTATGCTGGATGCTCAACCCAGCTTATTTTAAACTTTTTCTTAAATTCGGCATTGGTCAAAGATAATTAGGCGAATTGGGGGGCCTGATAAATTTCTAAAATGTTGGGGGAACGTATTAACATTTGAAAGTATCCCACTTTTATAGTTTCAAATTTGAATTTTTCGGTTCCTTCTCTTCTCTCTCTCTCTTCATCTTCTTCTTTCTTTTCGTCTCCTTTTTTTTCTCCCTCTTCAGCTTCTTCATCTCTTCTCCTTCCTTATCGTCTCTGCAATTTTCTATTCTTCTTTTTGTGTTTGTTGTGAAGATTTCTGGAGAAATTTTGCGAATATAGATTTTCGAAAAAATGGAGGAAATTCTGAAGTCCGTTAAAAAACATCTGAGAATTGTTTAAACAACATTGGGTTGTTTATTTCAAATAGTCCAAGAGTTGTTTTAACAAGGTTGTGTAGTTCAAACAACCAGGAAATGTTTGAACATTCTCAAGTTTAGTTAAAACAATCAAGAAGAAGAAAATTACCAAGAAGTTATCTTCTTGCTTCCTGGTTTGCTTAAAGGGGCCACTCCCAATTCTTGAGGAATATCAGCTATTTGATTAAATGAATAATATTAATCATTCTTCTTTATTTATAACATTAGTATTATCAGTCTTACTTGCATATCCTTTTATTGAAGTAGCTGATTTATACATGATGGTAGTTAACTAACTTCATATAGTGTGTTCTCTTGCCATTCTTCTTTTCTTTCTTTTCTTTTTTGAGGCCATTGCTCCTTTTACATCAAGTTTCTTCCTTGTTTTCTATTTCTTTTGTTTTTTATTTGGAGGTTTTGTGGTGGTGGTGGTTGTTTTGTTGGGGGGGGGGGGGGGCAACCGGGTGAAAGAAAGCAGTGAAAGTTCTATCGGAAACAGGCTCTCTGCCCTTCCGGGGTAAAGGTAAAGCTGCATACATCTTACCTTTCCCAGACCCCACTTGTGAGAAACTACCGGCTTTGTTATTGCTGTCATTTAATGATTTTTGGTTTATTATATGGTAAATAATGTTATAACTCTAATTGAATGTGAACAGGAAAAGTCCCTTCTTCCCTTGGTAATCCCATCTGTACAATATCCATGGGATCCTGGCTTTGTTTCCCTGAGGGAGGTCCAATGTGGTGCAATATGTACATAAACTTATGACTTTGTAATCAACTTCTCATATCTGAAAAAACAGGCAATCCTGTACACAAAGCATTCCACGTTCACGCAGGATCGGGGAAGAGCCGCAATGCAAGTGGGTGTTATGGCTGATTCTACAGCTCGAACCCATGACCTATAGGTCACACGGAGACAACTTTACCATTCTCATATTATTCTATTTGGGTGTAACCCTTCATTTTTCGTGCATGTAGACATACCTGCAGTCTTTGACGGTGAGGCTTGAGGAATGGAGACTCAAGAGAAGAGATACTGAAGAGTGGATGGAGCATCGTCAACTTCCAGAAGATTTGAGAAAGCGGGTTAGGCGTTTTGATCAATATAAATGGGTTGCTACTAGAGGAGTAGATGAAGAGACGATTTTGCATGGTCTGCCTACTGATCTTCGTCGTGACATCCAACGTCATCTTTGCCTGGACCTTGTCCGACGGGTATGATTTCCTCCATCAGGACTGAGTCTGTCCCAAGTATTCATATATTTATCAAAAACACACGTGCCCAAATGGTGGTTTCTATAAAGATAGATACTTGTATTGTTGGTTTATTTTCAACTTCTCGAGTCTGTTCTCAGTATAAATCACTCACCATCCTTTTTGGCGCTGGTTCCTTGATTTAAAGGGCTCACCACTTCATATAAACACATTTTTATGTCGTCACTTTTCGATCAGTGTAGGACAGATGTTTGTTGATTCAGTTGCAATTATATAAGCATTTGTTGTAGAGGCATTTGCTCGTTAAGCTCATTTCACTTATTTTGTTATAACTGTTTAGGTTCCATTTTTCTCCCAAATGGATGATCAATTACTTGATGCAATATGCGAACGTCTAATCTCGTCCTTAAGCACCGAAGGCACTTATATTGTCCGTGAAGGAGATCCAGTTTCAGAGATGTTATTTATCATCAGAGGCAGGCTCGAGAGTTCTACTACAAATGGTGGTCGGACTGGTTTCTTTAATTCCATTACACTGAGGCCGGGAGATTTTTGCGGAGAGGAGCTACTCGCTTGGGCTTTGCTTCCAAAATCAACTCTGAACTTGCCTTCTTCAACCAGAACAGTCAGGGCACTTGTTGAGGTGGAAGCATTTGCGTTGAGAGCCGAAGATCTCAAGTTTGTCGCTAACCAGTTTAGACGTCTTCATAGCAAGAAGCTCCAGCATACATTCCGGTTCTACTCTCACCATTGGCGTACATGGGCAGCATGTTTCATACAGGCTGCATGGAGGCGACACAAGCGGAGGACAATGGCGAAAGATCTTGCAGTATTGGAATCATTTGCTCTGGACGACAGAACAGTCGATGAGACAGAGCAAAGCGAAGAGCAAGGTCAAGGTAATTCTAGCTCAAATCCATCCCCAAGAATATCCCACCTTGGAGTCACAATATTGGCTTCAAGATTTGCTGCAAACACAAGAAGAGGAGCTCAAAAGCTTAAAGATGTACGTTTGCCTAAGTTGCAGAAACCTGAAGAGCCCGACTTTTCAGCTGAGCCTGATGACTAGTTAAACTTGCATCAGGTAGATATATCCTACAGCTAATAGTTTCATTCAGATATTGATAAGATGACCAATTTTGAAATTGAAGTTTTCTGTAAAACGTTATTACACTCTGATCATCGTTGTAAATGTGGAAACACGCGTTTCTAGAAGATATAGAGTGCTGTAAGCTGGGAAGTTTTGGCAAAGGGGATGTGGGATTATTTTTTTTCCGGTTAATGTAATTGTATTTAATAGTAGTAGGTTTTTCAGTAGCAGGATGCTCTTCTTTACTATATAAACTAAATTACTTCTTGAGTATCTGTAAAAGCTCTCTTTTAAAAGTTGCTAGTTCCATACTACCAGTAAATAAGCATTTTATTCATATTTTACTGTGCTTACACTTGTAGAGCTTAGCTTGTCCTCTTTCTTCAACCCCCACCCCCCCCCCCCCCCCCCCCAAAAAAAAAAAGCATTTTATTCATATTTTACTGTGCTTACACTTGTAGAGCTTAGCTTGTCCTCTTTCTTCATCCCCCTCCCCCTCCCCCCCCCCCCCCACACACACACACACACTTCATGCAAGTCGCTGCTACATGTTTGATATGCTTAAAAAGTTATTCCAATTATTTATACTAAGAGATAGTTTGGTTTTAGACAAGAGGGGTTGCTCTGATGGTAAGCAACCCCCACTTCCAACCGAGAGATTGTGATCATGAAGCTTGCCATTCTGTTTATTTGGATTTGCTAGCTTTTCATTATGCTGGTTCAATTATTGCTTATGCTTGAAATATTTAAACACTTGAAATCCATGTGTTACCCTTAATTAGTGTGAAAGGTTTATAGGTAGAGCTATGAGGCTCTCTTATCTTTTCAGGATAAGTCGATTGTCTTTCATTTGGATAGTAAATAGCTTTTATAATAATAGGTCAAGTGCATAATGATAGAACCGGAGGAGTGAAAGAACTTATATCAAGTGCATAATGATAGAACCGGAGGAGTGAAAGAACTTATAGTGATATGATAAGCACATTTTGATTCATCTACGCGTTTGATAAACATCTAAAATACTTATAAGCTAAAATCACTCGTAAGTCATAAGTTGATCATCCCCAACTTATGTCTTTTCAGCTTATAAGCACTTCTAGTTTGATCAAGGCTTTTACCAATTTATCCTTAATAATATTTTTAATTCACAAAATATTTTTCCCAAAATAAATTTTTTTAACTTTCTCTTCATTCCATATTCGTTGTTCGTCCTTTTCTTTACAAAGAAACTTTTTAGTTTATAATTTTTTGTGATGTTTGTAAGAGTATTTGTCATTTTAAAAAAATAACAAGTTATCAACACTTTTCTACCAAACATGTCAACTGTTTATTATTAGTATCAGTTCTATCCAAACACGTAAATATTTATTTAAAAACTCTGTTTTAGCACTTAAAAATACTTTCCAGTACTTCGAGCTTGTCAGCTATTTACAATCCGCTAATCGAAAGGGGCTCTTATTTTTTTGAAAGGTTTAGAGAAAAAAATGTGCACTTGAATTTAACAAATCATTTATCAGTTAGTCACATACTCCAATATAAACTCTTTTGAGACTAAGGGGTAATTTGGTTGAGAAACAAGTTGATTTAAGATTAATTATACCGGAATTAGTTCTTCCGAGATTGTTATCCCACCATTCCATAGGGATAAAAATAACACTACAATCCCATGACTAGCTATACTACGATTTTTTCCCAACCAAACATGGGATAAACTGATCTCAAATTTAATCCGCAGGTTGATTATCCTTTATCCCTCGTACCGAACAAGCCCTTAGGTTTCACAACTTCCCTCAATTGATTTTTCAGAAATATGATGAGATCCAATGTATAATCCAGGTAACTACAAATTAAAGGGAAACCTGGTGAAAGAATCAAAGCTGAACTTTCAAGGGAGATAGTTCAATAATTTGAAAAGGGAAATTAACTAAAAAAAAAAAAAACACAAAAAATATGGCAGTTTTGTGTCTGCATTTTACAGACCTAAGAAACATGTACATCTAAGTTGTTAATAGACTACTAGAATACATTGATTAAGAAAAATAGGGGGAAGGGGAACAAAAAATAGAGGCTCTTGCGTCCAGATCAAACTCAGTGCACTAGTTTGTATTTCGGCTTTTATGTTTTCTTTATGTATTACAAGCTCATTTCTTCAGCTTTAAGCCTTTAACCAGATGTTTCGACTCAATATTTATTGTCAATGTCGTAAAACTCTATGTTCTTGTACTTTTGGGATATAATCTCTGCTTGCACTTTCCTTGCAGTGTCTGTAGCACAACCAACGAGAATAAGTACTGACGTCCCTGCAAAGCCCCGGAAAGCAGTGAGGTGTGTTGCTTGTTCAATCACAGCAGGGCCAGCAGCCAGAACCGCCAAGAATGCAGAACCAAGAACTGATATCCGGCTGAGTACCTGTAATCCCCCGTTTTAAGACATAATGAAATGACAAAGCACTTCGATCTTTAAATCATAGTTAAACTATTTGATAAGATTACCATGTGACGGACAGTATTCATGTATTATATATGCAATACATCAATTACTTACCTATTCTAGAGTATCAAGTATACACTAAGAGACTATTTTTTTCAAGAAAAGAAAGGGGAGAAGTAAGAGAAACCCCGTAAATCCAAATCATATAGAAGGTTGGCTACTCTTAACAATATACGGAAATATATATGAATCTCAGACAAAGCATTTGAGATTTATCCAGTCTGAAAATTAACCTGGATTTGTGTTACAGAAACTTATATTGTAGGTATATATATGGATGAATATACACAAGTTCTTAATGGGCTAATTTGAACTGTGCCTAAAATGAGCAGCCAATGAATATTAGCCCAGCCTGCCCTGTGGGTTTCCAGATTATATTTTCTTGAACTACCTAATTGTGACTTATAGTACTTTTTTAGAAATTTGAAGAATCTAACCATCGCGTCTATTCACATGAAATGGGACAGAGGGAGCACATCTTATATATAAAGATCTAAATAAATTAACAGTTCTCTGCTATCTCCAACAACACATGCCTACCGTCTTAAAAGAAAGAGTGCAAGTCCTGCTAGATTAGAGAATCAAGAGAGGCAATAAGCATAAAGAAAATATGGCCATCAGGAAACCAAAGAAGGCAATAATACCGTTTTGATGAATGCCGCTGTGCTTTTACCCGGTCGAACAAGTGGGATTGAGGCACCTTGTCGCTTCAATTGTTCGCTGACATCATCAGGATCCAATTGCAGGAATGTATAATAGTAATTGAAGAATGCAATCAATAAAACGTTCGCCGGGAGATAGTAAGAACCTACAAAGGAACATCTGTTTGGTCAAAGCCCTCAAAATATTATAAATTGAAAATACTTCCACACATGCATGAACAGAAAGAAATGCACTGTAAAAAATGAACTATTTCTCTCACTGTTTTGTTTATCTCCTTTTTGTTGAAAATACAAATACCTTTTTCTATCGTTAACCTTTTTCTTTCCAAAACTATGGTCACCGATAATCTCTTCAGAGAGAAGAGTTAAAAAAAAGATCCTACATAAAAATCAATATTCCTCTGTAGTGCAATGCTTTAATAAGAATACCACCTATTCCATCTTTGACAAGTCATTTTTCAGCTTCTGTATCTAGTTGCTCTATCTTCTATGTAGTACCACTAACTCAAAAGTATTGCACAACAGGTTTTACTTTACAAGACTAAACATCTTCGTTTAAGGATAGTCGTCAATCTGTTTCAAAACTTTAGTTCATCAGGACAGGAAGTGTATATGCACTATAAGTTCAAAGATAGTCGAGTTTAAGGCAGAAGCTTTATTCAGTGGAAAGTGCATGTGAAGTGAGGTAACTGCACTATCTTTTACTTGCCTCCAGGGTTTAAACCTGCTGCAGCCTTCCTCAGGAAACCTACACCAGTGAAACGTGCCAGAGTACCAGGAAGGGCTAGTGATGATGTAGAGAAAATAATCGGCATTACTCCTGTACTGTTCACCTGCTCATTGTAACTATAATCGTAAGTTGTACCTAAGAAGGATCATAATTTACTAATTGTAGAAAGAACTTCACTGCACGCTTCCATCACAAATATAAGGATTAACATGAAAAAATGGCTCCCCTTGTCCCTTAGCCGATGTGGGAGACTCAACCCCTGCTTAAGCTTTTAGAGAGACCACATTTTTATTTACTTAGTCTCTTCAACACACCTCTCACGTGCAAGCTTCATTCATTCTTTTTTATTGTCCAAGCACGTGGAAATTCATTTTTTTATAATGGGTGGCGATGAAACTCAAACCCAGGACAACGGCGTGCTCTAATACCATGATAAGGAAATGGATCTTAGGCCTCTCAACTCAAAAGTTAGTTCATGAGGTGAGGATTACCCAAGCCATAAAAAGAGACCACGTCCCCAATCCCTCAGCCGATGTGGGAGACTCAACAGTCAACACCACTTATCGCATGACTAATCAGTAATCACTAATGAAACAGCAGGGAATTTTAAACCAGTAGCTAAGTGACTTCCTCCATAGGGAAACAGATTTCAACCCTCACTCTTCTCATCCAAAGAAGAGCTGTTGCCCCACTCTTCTTAAGCAGTACAAGCCTTCATACTAACTAAATGAAACAAGAGAAGAAAAGACTACTAACTTTAAACGGTAAGTATGCAGATTTTTGAAGTCCTCCACCTGTTCTGCCAGAATATCGTGATGCATAATTCAGCGGAATTTTCCTCTCTGCTTCCTGAAACTCTTGGTTGAGAACACTGTTAACAATATTTGCCTCCAAGGCATGACAAGAAGTTAAATGCTACGTAACCTAGAAATAAGAAGATACCTGTACATATACAATGCTAAGGACTAGCAGGAAGAATGAGACTAGGATGCCGACAAGCCCAACATAGTTACCATCTTGATATGCTTGTGCGACTGTCCTACCAAAGGATGCTGGCAAGTAGGAGATGATATTTGTAAAGATCAAAAGGGATGTACCATTTCCAAGTTTTAAATCAGTGATTCGCTCCCCAATATACGTCGTAAACACGGAGCCGAGGGTCAAGAGAACAATAGAAGAAATTGCCCACTGGGTACTGAAGTCATTGACATAAGGACGAAGGAATAATACTTGGCCAATTGCCTGCGACAGACATTAAAGATAAGTGTTGCCAATCGACTCTGTATTTATCCATGAAATGCAATTCCTCAGCCACAATGTACAAGTGAGAATCAAATTGAAACAAACTACATACACTCATTTGTCCACGAAATATCTTATATACAGAATGCTTCTTCATTCAAGTAATACTCCTTCGTCTCATTTTATGTGGCGGTGTTTGATTGAGCACCGAACTTAAGAAAGAAAAGAAGACTTTTAGAACTTGTGGTCTAAAATTCATTGGCTATACAAGATTGCCATTGAGCATATATGAAAATTTAAAGTTAAGTGTCAAATATAGATAAGTATCATTCTTTTTGTAACAGGCTAAAAAGGAAAGAGTGTCATATAAAATGGAACAGAGGGAGCAGAGGCAGATCCTGAATTTAAGCTCTATGGGTTTGACTCTACAGGTTTTTAGTATTGAACCCTTTGTATTTCTAAAATTATGAGTTCATATCCACTATTTGTTGCAATTTTAGCTAAGTTTTACACACAAATTTATTCTTCGGGCGAAAGTATTGGGTTCAGATGAATCCGATACTGATACGTTGCTTCTGCCTCTGAAGGGGAGTATCAGTTTTTCTAGAAAAAACAATATTACCTGAACTACAGCAAATCCAACAGAAGCATAGCGAGTATACTGAAGCACTTTCTTTCTCCCAGCTTCACCTTCTTTCTTCTGAAGGTCTTGCAACTTGGGGTAGATTTGAGCAAGAAGTTGAAACACAATTTGTGCATTGATGAAGGGGACAATACCTAGCGAACATATTCCAAGGCGACCTATGCCTCCACCAGAAAAGGAATCCAAAGTACTTAATATACTATTCTCATCCAAATTGCCAACAAAGGCCTCCCGGTTTACTCCACCAAGCGGTATATAGATCCCCAATCGTGACAAAGCTAAAAAGCCTAATAGCTTTAGAAACTTTCCTGGTAATGGACCTTTGAAGAAGTCCCCAAAATCAATGCTAGTATCTTCAATGGCAGCTATCAGTGACAAGAAATTCTAATCAAAGGCTAATATATGCGAGTGTAATCAACAACATAAAAACACAATATCTTAAATAGATAGCCTACCTGCGAACCCTCGAGCTGATGAAGTTTTGTCTTTCCTAGTATTTGAGGAACTTTCAAATGTCTCAAAGAAAAAGCTCACCAAATCATCCCATGACGATTTACCTGAATTGATACCCAATGGATCAAATACTGAACTATCACAGCTGGAGAAAGAGGATAACAGTCAGAAAGAAGAAAAGACTAAAGATTATGGAAATTGTTGCAAAAATAATTAAATTAATGAAAGCATGTAATGTACTTAGGAAGTCAGAAATTACGTGAACTTCATCCATTGTAAAATAAAAGAAACTATTTATTTCACATTATTCTACTACAAACAAACAGGCTTACACGTTCCATCCTAGCAATAGCACCATTATACAATTTGTCTAAAACAAACCAACATCAAGATTTGGGAATTATTTTCAGGGAAAACTAATTCAACACAGTATTTCAATCTCAACATGAAATTGAATAAAACAATCCTAGAAAAAAAAATAGCAACAAAGAAGTCTTAAATTCCACGAAATTAGAAGCTTGTAACAGGAATTATCACAAGAAACAATCAGAACGTTCAGGACTTTTTCAAAAAAACAAATGAATTAAATGAAAGTAAATACTATAACCACGGATAAAGTAAGTAAACAATTATAAAACAAAAATTTTAACCGCGGTGTCTGGGCCTAAAAGAAAAGTTGCTAGTAACCGTGGTGTCCGGCCAGAAGGAGACTTCCATGTGACCAGGAGGTCACGAGTTCTAGCCGTGAAAACAGTTCCTTGCATAAATACCAGGAGCTTAGTACATCAGGTTGCCCATGCTGCCCGTGGTATCTAGCCAGCTTGTACGTAACTGGATTAATTCCATTGGATACCTGCTACCTCCCACCGGCACAGGTACGGCATTACAACAAAACACTGAGAAAGTTCAAGTCTTTATCTTCAAAACATATTTTTTCAATAAATTAGAAGTTCTAAACAAGACCCATTACAACAAACAGTGAGAAAGTTCAAATCTTTATCTTCAAAACATATTTAATCAAATTGACATATTTATCAAAATTGAGTAAAATTCACAGCATATAAGAACAAAAAGAACAAAAGGGTATATTTTAGTTTCAAGAATTTGTACCTATTTGTGGAGTGAAGAAGACCAAGATTCCATGTTGGGGCAGTGGTATTAATGTTTTTTCTGTTGAAACTGAGGCTGCTGGCTTTACATATTGGAGTGAACCTATTTACCTTTAGAGAGTGTAGCTGCTTGGAATTAGTAGTATTAGAAATGAGAGAATTGAAGCACAGAGAAGAAGAAAACGAAGAAACTTCCCTGACCGTTATCAACATTATCCTCACACAGACACACACTCCTTTTCTTTCTCTATCTTTGATTTTATTTATGGATATTAGGACTCTTGGACTAGTCAGTTGGAGTAGAAGTAAGAAGCTTATTATATACTTTAGCTGTTTCTGAGGTATACAGTTTCATTGATGATCACTTGGGTCCCCATAGTTTAGAAATATTGGGTTATTGGCTTGTCTAGTTTGAGGAAGTTGGTCATTCAAAACCATCATCATAAATGCTTGCAGACGGTAACATGTAGGGTTGCAAATTTCGCCTACTCCTATTAGCTTATTAAATCATGTACAATTAGCTATTAATTCAAGTTATACTATTTGAAAATTATCCGATTATACTTCATTTTAAAGGTCAAATTTATTCGAACGTAAATATAACTTTTTTTCTTATTAGTTTTGAATCTCATCAAACTATTATATTATTAAAAAACCTTTGCTGAATTATTAAAAAAATTCAATGTTGTTATAAACTAAAGCAAAAGACAAGAACAATAGAACAAGAACAATAGCAATAGAGAGAAGAGTAGAGAGAGTTCTTCTTATTGAGTTGAGAGGGGTCTCAAGGGATGATTTACAATGGTAGGGGGCACCTCTATTTATAGGGGAGAGGAAGACTTAGCTACCACTAATAGAACTCTAACATCTCTCTAATTAGATACATTAAAGACATTCACCTTAAATAGAAGTGTAAGAATCTTCTATTTCATAACACTCCCCCTTGAATGTCTATTCAATGATGTGCCTCATAAAACCTTAAAACAAAACCCAATGGGAAAAATTAAAGTAAGGAAAAAGAGTACACATGTTTGAATATGCGCCTATTGGTTGCCTCGTTAAAAACCTTGCAAGGAAAACCCAGTGGGACAAAACCTTGTAAGGGAAAAAGAGTGCAACGCGCATTGACTCCCCCTAATGAGTACATCGATTTATATCCTTGAGCATTTGCATTCCAATCTTGTGCATCATCTTCAAAACGATCTTTGGTAGAGATTTGACAAATCAACCATATTGACTTGAATAAATATTCCGTACCTTGAAATCATCATTCTTGATAGATATGAACATCTTCATATATTGTCGTGGAATAACTCTTCAATATCTCCATAGATGCATTCTCAATGCCATCATGCTTATAGTTATAGCAAGATACATATGTACACAAATTGCACTTAGGATGTGGTACTTCAGGACCACGAATTGCATATGCTTCAAGCAACTTAAATCTTTCAAGTTAAGTCATGTAAGTCACATAATAAACTTTAGCTGCATATCAAGCTTTCATTAGTGATACTAAACAAATAAGATATCGAAAACTGACTATACATACCTTTGACTTTTATCTTTCAAGCATTTGAACTATAGGTTCAAAACTACATGTCTTTCATATGGAATCAATTCTTCTTGAATTGTATCTCTTCCATTTAGTTGCTTTCTTTGAGTCAGCAAATGCGTATAGCATGCTTTGCAATATGTTGCAATTGCATTTCCTTTTTATGAACTACAGGTTCATATCATGATATTCGGGGATATACATATACAAATGAAAATTCATCCCATGTAACACTTTCTCAAATGTTTATCATGTCTCCCCCTCATGTTAGTAAAGCTAACATGTTTCCTCAACTTTGGGAAATCATCTTTGTGCATTATGTCAATATACACAGCACCTTAGTAATAAGATGAAATTATTTGGTTCCTGACCTTGAACCACTTGTGAGGGGAGAATATACTCTCGTATACAACTTATATCAAACTGATATATACAACTTCGTTCTCATAAGGAACAGTTTAGCTATTAAGTGGAAGCACTCAATAATTATCTTGCTAAACCAACTTTGATACAAACCAACTTATCAAGATGAACTGTCTTGAGTAGAGAATCTGGAAACTATGCTCGAAGTTAGATTACTGAGCGATTTACCTCGCAAGCACTGCCAGGCTGCGGGTTAATAACAATGGCGCATGTAACCATATCATAGATGCATCATATGTGGTATACATGGCAGGTGAATGGGCCCATATTCACCTTTGATATTTCCAGAATCAAGGGGCTTCAACCCGAACTCTTTAGTTGGTCAGTTCATTACTGAGAACAAGAACTTCTAGTTCTTTGATATTCACCTATGTGAATTTGCACATCATACTTCAAATGAGATGGCTAACACGAATGTCAACTGAATAAATTATCAATATTGGTAAATTTCAAATTTACACCATGACATGTGCACTTATCAATAAACTTCGGGTTTATTATGACATGGGTTTTATACCAATAGATATCCACTTTATTGTGGCATTCTTTCGTTTGTGTAGTACAAACTGGAGAACAAAGCGGGTAGCTTTTCATATACAAATTACCCCGCTACAAGTTGTAGTAATAGGAGAATCAAAGCCTTCCTTTATTTATAGTCTCAATATCATCAATCGCCTTCGCGTGTACTTTTGGAAACTGGATAAGTTTCTTTGAGACTTACTACAGCACAATACTCAATTGTGTTTCTCCAACATAGTAATAATTGGCTCTTCGAGAGCTCTCAATTAATTTTGTACTACCACAGACTGAGGTTCGAGATCCTCACATTCTTGCATTCCGTATTTTCAAGAGTCTCAGGCTCAATAGATTCTTCGTGAATCTCGGAATTAATCAAATCATGAGCGTCCTCATGTGATTCTTTCATAGTGTCATTTAGATCGTTCTTTTTCCTCTTTCTAGGATTTCGATCTTTGGAACCTAATGGTCTGCCACGCTTCTGGCGTGCATTTGACTCATTGGATATGACACTAGATATTTGTCCAATAGGGACTTCAATACGGATCGGAACTTTTTCCCGCGTGAATGTGTGATTTCGTTATCCTCTTCAAGTCCGTAAATGCGTCAGGCATTTGATTTGCTATTCTTTGCAAATGGATAATCTTTTGTACCTCTTTCTTTCAAATAGAGGTATGTGGATCAAGATGAGATAATGATGCATTTTTCCATAAAATTTCCCGTTTGGTTTCACCAACTTCTCCCCCTAATTTTGGGAAAAGTGTCTCATCCAATTGACAGACTGCAAATAGTGCAGTGAACAAATCTCCTGTCAATGTTTCGAGGTAGCGAATAATGGAGGACGCGTCAAACTCAACATATATTCCTAACCTCCTTTGCAAACCCATTTTGGTGCGGGATGGCGGTGCTACAGGCACATATACTGCGCATCCAAAGCTTCTTAAATGGGATATATTGGGTTCATGACCCAAAACCAATTGCAATGGGGAATATTTGTGTCAATTCGTCAGTCAGAGACGAACTAGCATTGCTGCATGCAACATGGCGTGACCCCAAAACGAAGTGGGCAGCCGACGAACTAGCATTGCTTCATGCAAAATGGCATGACCCCAAACCGAAGTGGGCAGCCGACAAACTAGTATTGTTGCATGCAAAATGGCGTGAACCCAAGTCGAAGCGGGCAACCGACAAACTAGCATTGTTGCATTCAAAATGGCGTGAACCCAAACCGAAATGGGCAGCCTCGTTTTCATGAAGAATTCAAGATTATTCTCATCTATTGTCTCAATATGATATCCATTTTGAATGATATCTTTAAAACTCAACAAGTTCCTCATAGACTTGGAGGAGAACATAGCATTCTCTATGATTAACGTCGTGCCCTTGGGCAGAGTTACATTGGCTCTTCCGGAGCCTTCGATCAATTTACTTTCCATGGTATGACATACAAAAGAAATACAGGAACATAAGAATAAGCAAGTTCAATTCCTTTTGTGTCACATAATATTTTCAAAATCTGCTACTAACAATTGACAAACAAAATCAGATATGTTGTCCATAATCAATTACTTTGCAGTTTGAAAATTTCAGCGTTTTTCATAAGACAATCGATTATTAAACCCACACAATCGATTGTTGGAACATAGACAATCGATTGTTATACATAGACAATCGATTGTGGATGATTTTTGAAAAATTCCAGATTACACTGCCTAACGACAATCGATTGTTAGATGTAGACAATCGATTGTGGGTGATTTTTGAAAAATTCCAGACCTCACTGTTTCAAGACAATCGATTGTTAGTCAACGACAATCGATTGTTGATCAATTGTTTTTCAACTTTAATGCGAAAATAGTTGATAATCGACTAGTTTTTCAGGCTAGTCGATTACCCCCACTGGAAAATAAGAGTTTTATTGATATTTGAGCATATTGAAGAACTAATACAAATATCATATCATGAACTAGCTAATACGAGCTAATACTAATGACTATTAGTTTATTCATTAACTAATACAAATAAATCAAACAGCTCCATCTTCTTTCATCACCGATCCATCATCGATTAGGTGGTCTATCTTCCCATCGGGTTGCTTAAAGAAGTCTGCCACATCCAGTGGGTGAAGTCAAAGTTGTCGTCAGAGACAAAATTCGTTTCAGGGCGTTTACTCTTTCGAGATGCTTAATAAAGGTCAACCAAATTTTATGGTATACGGCAAGACTTAGACCAGTGCCCGTTTTCACCGTAACGATAATATATAGTTTATAAACTATTTGCTTTTGGATTCTTATCGTATCGTGCTTGTGGCAGAGTGACCAACTTCAGGTTTGTCATCTCTCTTCTTTAAGCCTTTCCACAAGATGGGTGAATCCTTGATGTTGAGATGTTCAATCTTCAAACTTTCATCAAGGTGATGGCGCAAGTAAATCAAGGCCTTCGTATAGTTTTGGGTGGATGCATTATTTCTGTCTTTAATGGCGTCTCCAAGACCCATAGCATCTAAGTGGATTTCATCATCCAACACCCATGTCATATAGTTCTTGCCCGAAATTTTCGAGGGCAACGAACTTTCTTTTCATATGACACAATTACATCAAGAGCGTGTTCATACTTACGGGCTCTATTACAATTATCACATTCACTTCAGGGAATGGATCAAAATCATGTGCTTTACACCAGCTGCTACCACATTCTCTAAAGGGAATGGAGCAAATTCAATTGGACAGAATTCTTTATCACGTCCACAATCATACATGAATTTAATCATGGCAGGACATAGAGATTTTACCACTTCGTGTGGTTATAATTTCTCACAAACTTCATTAGAGTTATAATCAAACTTTGTATATAAAATTTATAGAATTCCAAGAATTTGAAAGGGAAAAGTAAATTACTTACCTTTAAGGTATACCAAATATATTTTCTATGTTTCTTTCTTTCTTCCTTTCCTTTCTTTCTTTCCTTTTTCTTTTCAACTTTTTCGTTCTTTTTTTTTTCTTCTTGCCTTCCAGTGTCTTGCTTTCTGTTTCTTTTCTTCCTTTTTTTTTTCGTTTGTCCCTTTTTTTTTTTTTTCTTTTCCTTCTTTGAAGCAAAACCCTACACAAACAAAAGTTAAGACAATCGAAAATTTCAATTGGTTAGAGACTCGTGCTGATAACGTGTTATAAACTAAAGCAAAAGACAAGAACAATAGAACAAGAACAATAGCAATAGAGAGAAGAGTAGAGAGAGTTCTTCTTATTGAGTTGAGAGGGGTCTCAAGGGATGATTTACAATGGTAGGGGGCACCTCTATTTATAGGGGAGAGGAAGACTTAGCTACCACTAATAGAACTCTAACATCTCTCTAATTAGATACATTAAAGACATTCACCTTAAATAGAAGTGTAAGAATCTTCTATTTCATAACAAATGTGAAGTTATTCTTTCTTAAATCACGCACAAATTAGACTTTAGTTTTAAGGAGATGTTCTAAGGAACTAGAATTTCCAAGACACCTTCAAATCTATATTTATATTGTATTAAACGCACAAATACTCTTAGCAAAATATAGTTTGTTTTTTTTCATTTTAAAATAGAATTTATATTAAACAAAATAATTATTTAAATATTTCTCTAAGATTTGGTACTTTAAAGTCAACTAAAACTTTACTTTCTAAAATTTTTCATATTTGAACAATTACGTGATAAAAGTAAATCTTTTACTTGTTTGTTGAGGGTTGGATTTGGGAGATATATATATATATATATATATTATTTTTATTATAAATTTAAAAAACGAAATAGGACCTCAATTGCCCCTTAAGTTTGTGTAAAAGTTCAATTTCATCCTTTTCATATAATGAAATTATGAAAGGATTCGATTCCTTGCACTTGTATTTTCCCTTTCCCATCTCAAAAAAGTTAAATACAAAAAATATTTTTGGATGGTTTAAGAAACACTTTGCCAAGCTCTAAAACCCTACCTCTATTTCCTATATTCCAACAACTCCAACTCCTGAGTTAAAAGCTTCAACAATGGAACTTGGAGCTTGTTTCAATTCTTCAAATGTCAATCAAACAATGTTTTTATCAACCCCCATTACCCAAAAATCCAATTATATTCCAAATTCTTTGCTCAATCCCTTTAACTTTTCTTTCCCAACTATAAAAAACTGTTTTTGCAGAGCAATTGCTAAAGGATCCAACATCAGCTCCTTGAAAACTCAAGAAAAGGTGTTTTTTCTTTTGGTTTATTGGGTTCCTTGTTTTTGACATGAAATTTCAGTGCTATTTAGTCTACTTGAACAATTGCTTTTTTTTTTTCCTTCAATAAAATATTCGTTTTATGTTGTTAGTTTTTGTGCTGGATTCTTGTTTTTGTTAGTTTGGATGTCAATGGATATATTGGTATAAGGGTACGTTCTGATTTTAGCAAATTGTTAAGTTCAGTAAAATAGTCATTTCGATTCGGTGAAAATTAGTTTTCTATAGATGTTTACTTGGCCTTTTCTTTCCCTCCTTGGGCTAAGTGTCGCGGTGTCCAGGCTAGCCTGCACGTACCTCATTCTACGGGCACCTTCCAGTAGCAGAGCCAGAATTTTGACAGGGGTGTCTAAAAATAAAGAAGTAGATACACGAAAAAGTTAAGATGATTCAATACATAGTATATATACATAAAAAATAATTTTTACCTATCTAAACAGTTTATTTTTCCGGCAAAGAGTTTGGCTCCCCTTGGAGCTGTGTAGCTCCACTACTGGTACTTGATACCTCCTACCAGCACGGGTACTAGGTAAGTTTGTCTATCAAACCTTGGACGGATGGTAAGAAATAACCTACTCGTGTTTTTGCATCCCTCGGGATTTGAACATGAGACCTCATGGTTCTCAATCCACGTCATTGACCACTAGGCCATATCACTAACCACTGTTGTGCTTTTCTACATGTGCTTCTAGGAAATGGGAAACCTATGTCTCTCGAACTTTCTACAGTTCATGGAAGAGACTAGTCAATTTGGTGTCTATAAGGGAATTGGATATTTTCATATACTTATATCAACAGACTTGGTTTGGCTGTCTTGTAGCATATGCTATATTGTAATTCTTTTTATAATGGTGATGTTCAGGCCTGTCTGTGTGTACCTCAGACTATGTCATTGAGTACCTGTTAACTCTTACCAACACAGGTATCGAGTAGCTTTGCCTACCAAAGCGTGGCCATAGAGGAAGAAATCATCTAAAGTTCTTTTTCTCTGCTGGGATTGTGGCCTTTCATAGTTTTCATCCCACTTCACTGACAGTTAGACTACACCTCGGGTAATTTATAATGTTAGAGTAGTATCACCTGCTCGAGTATGCTCCAAGGTTAAGCACACTCATTACGGTACCTAAGGCATAAGGTTGCTCTTTCTATGTGCGTGACTGCTGTATGAGTGCCTTTTGACAAGTTCATATTTTGCGTAGGGTTCATCAGTACTCAACTCATTTCCTTATTATTGTTTTCTGGAGCGATGAATCTTTTCTTTTCTTGGAGGAGTTATTGCTTATATGATTTATTGACATCATATCCTTTTAACTTCTCAGGTCAAAGGGATGTCTTCTGATCATTCTCAAGATCTAGAACTCTCAAGTTTATCAGCTCTATGCCCATTGGATGGACGTTATTGGGGTAAAATCAAAGAATTGGCTCCTTTTATGAGCGAGTTTGGCTTAATTCGTTTCCGCATTTTGGTTGAGGTTGTTACTTTTTCCCCTTTGACCATCTGTCACTAAAGTCTAATTTCAAGATCATTTGCGTTTGGAATTTTTCAAAAAGATACAAAGTTCTACTAATCCGTTGATGTCTCTGTTTTGTCAGATTAAATGGTTGTTAAAAATGTCTCAAATACATGAAATCTCTGAAGTTCAAAACTTCTCCGAAGGAGCTCAGACATTTTTGCAAGACTTAATTGATGAATTTAGTATGAATGACGCCTTGGAAGTTAAGAAGATTGAGAGAGTCACGAACCATGATGTGAAAGCAGTGGAGTACTTCTTGAAACAAAGATGTCAATCACATCCAGAGATAGTTAAGGTATGGACTCTGGAGTATCTTACACGTTCATCTTCTTACAATCCAAGTAGGAAATTAGAGTTAAAAAGATTTATGTGAAAACTATCGACCCAAAATCTTTATGTGATGTAACTAATTCTGAATTTATCTTGTTTTTGTGGTAGGTGCTCGAGTTTTTTCACTTTGCTTGTACATCTGAGGACATCAACAATCTTGCCCATGCATTGATGCTAAAAGGAGCTTTGAACACGGTCATTTTGCCGGTCATGGATGAATTGATTAGAGCGATATGTGACATGGCCACAAAATATTCTTCTGTTCCCATGCTTTCTCGCACTCACGGGCAGGTATAATTTTTTACTCCATACATCCTCTAGTTAGGTGTACTTTGAATAGGTTTTGATACGAGAAGCTTAACCTCTGAGAAAATGGTGGTCATCTACAGAGGCGTAGCCTGGATTTAAACTTTATGGGTTGTGGATTTTAGAACGATGACTTTAAGTGCTAATAATTAGACTAGAAGGGTTGCTCTGATGGTAAGCAACCCCCACTTCCAACCGAGAGGTTGTGAGTTCGAGTCTCCCCAAGAGCAAGGTGGGAAGTTCTTGGAGGGAAGGATGCCGGGGGTCTATTTGGAAACAGCTCTCTACCCAAGGGTAGGGGTAAGGTCTTATACACTACCCTCCCCAGACCCCATTAAGTGGGATTATACTGGGTTGTTGTTGTTGTTGACTAAGTGCTAGTAATTGGGTTCTAAATTTAATATTTGTACATATTTTGATGAAACTTCTTAACACAAATACACTACTTGAACAAAAGCTACTGGGTCCGGCCGGACCCATAACGAGGCTCCTAGCTCCAGCCTTGGTCATTCATATATATGCTTAGTGACTGCAAAATGTAGTTTGCTTCTTAATAATTTTTGAACAGTTCTTTTGTCAAAGCATTGCTAATTCTTTTTGCAACTTGTAGCCAGCTTCACCAACCACCCTTGGAAAGGAAATGGCAATTTTTGCTTACCGATTAAGCAGAGAAAGAAAGGAGATTTCTCAAATTGAGATGCTCGGGAAAATTGCTGGTGCTGTAGGAAATTACAATGCACATGTAGCTGCATATCCTGAAGTAAACTGGCCACAAATTGCTGAGGAGTTTGTGATGTCACTTGGATTAAAATTCAATCCATATGTTCCTCAGGTTTGTTTTACAGATTGAATCCTTTTGATTTTTCAGCACCATATTAGGCTTACTGTGCCCTTTCTTTTAATTGTTTGTATTATTGCTGCATAATTCATTTCATAGTTGAGCTTTGTTCATTAGTTAGAGGGAGGTTTATAGCTTGTGAGGTACTCCATTTGTTTTAGTTTATACGACGGTATTTGACTAGGCACATAGTCCAAGAAAGAAATACTTTTAAGACATAAGCCAAATATGTATATCATAATAAAATAACCCATAGAATCTTGTGGTCTTCAACGTGCAACATTTCCTATAAAGCATGTGATTAAGGCAAAATGCGAATATTAATATCAAAGAGTTTCCAAATATAGAAATGTGTTGATCTTTTTGGAATGGACCAGAAACGAAAGTTTGTGTATCATACACAACAAAAAGGAGGAAATAATTATATTTAAAGTTTATAAACCTTTCTGAATGAGTGCATAATTAGAGACTGTTTTCAACTTCTGACTCAATTTCATTGTAATGCAGATTGAAACTCATGACTATATGGCCAAACTTTTTCACTCGATTGTCCAGTTTAACAACATTTTGGTTGATTTTGATAGAGATGTTTGGGGATACATTTCTCTGGGTTACTTTAAGCAGGTGATTATCCTACATTTTGGATATCGTCTATTATTCTTTTGTCGGATAATGGAGTTCATAATTCTTTTTATGTTATGTAGACAACTAAAGCTGGTGAAATTGGGTCCTCGACGATGCCTCACAAAGTAAATCCTATTGACTTTGAAAATAGTGAAGGCAATCTTGGAGTAGCTAATGGAAATCTATCCCATTTGAGCAATAAACTACCTATTTCACGTTGGCAGGTATGTAATCCGGTCATCTTTATCTCCATCTTTATCTTGAAAATTGTTACAGCTTGTTGCTACTATTTTCTTTGTTATTATTATCTTTTTGGCCCTCTTTGTTGATATTGCTTGTTTCTACTGTCTCTTTTCACCTTTCTCGGGCCAAGGGTCTAATAGGAAACAACCTCTCTACCTTTCCAGGGTAGGGGTGAGATATGCGTGCACACGACCCTTCCCAGGCCCCACTAGTGGGGCTTCACTGTGTTGCTGTTGTTGTTGTTTATCTTGATAGTAGTAAAGGCAAGACATTTTTAGAGCATGATAGTTTGTAGGTTCTGTTGCTATTCTGATTGTTTCAGTTCCATCAATCTTGTTCGTAAATTTTCTTTGATCCAAGTTTTGTCATGTCGCAGCGGGATTTGACAGATTCAACTGTTCTGAGAAACATGGGAGTAGGACTAGGACATTCTCTTCTTGCTTACAGAAGTGCATTGCAGGGAATTCAGAAGCTTCAGGTGAGCAGTGCAAGTTGGAACTGCACGTTGCATAAGTTCCTTTATTATCCTTTCTCCTATATATCTCGAGATGCTTGGACGGCTAAGTGCTGTAAAATGTACGTCTCCCATTTTTTCACGACATTGATTAAAATGAGGTCATTCTCTCGAGCCGAGGGTCTTTCGGAAACAACCCTCTATCTCTTCAAGGAAGGATGGAGATCTGCATATATACTACCCTTCCCAAACCCCATTTGTGGGATTTCACTGGGTTTTTTTTTTGTTGTATTGAGTAAAATGTGGATACAGATATTGGAGAAGTTATTGTACTGTATTGCACATGTCCACGTACTCATGCTGACTTATCAATTCATTAATTTGCTCTGACTTATTGGTTTTTAATCTAGGTAAATGAAGCTGCTCTGAGTGAAGATTTAGATAAATGTTGGGAGGTTCTTGCCGAACCAATACAAACGGTATGCAGGCTTTGCTTTATGACTTACTGCAAGCGTTAGTCAACCTGCTGTGTATGCAATAATTTTAGTCCAAACTTGAGTTTCCTCGTATGATCGCTGAAACATGTTGTTGTAGTAATGCTGGTAATGTTCGCTAGGATATGTTTCAAGAAATCTTCGAGCCCCGGCCCACTATTCTTGAGCCTCTCCAATGTTCCCGGCTTAATAGAACTTGATGAAATTTACAAAGTTTATTTTTTCTATTTTTGTTTGGTGTTTAGGTGATGCGAAGGTATGGTGTGCCAGAGCCGTATGAGAAACTGAAGGTGTTAACTCGAGGAAGAACAGTGACCAAAGAAATTTGTAGAGAATTCATACAAAAATTGGACATACCGGCTGATGCGAAGACAGCTCTCTTGAACTTAACACCTCATACTTACGTTGGAGCAGCTGCAGAATTGGCTAAGAACATAAATTATGCCATAAATCTAGAGAATGGAGCTCAAATCTTTTGAAATGAGAGCTGAAAACGTTGACAGCCCTCTGCATCGGTGGCGCATGGAGCATACAATCAACCGGTTCTACTGAATCCAACATTTTCGACACAGTGTAGATCTTATGTGAAAAATCACTAAGATTTCAAAAGAGATTGATTTTTGAACCTTTAGAATGGGTTCTTTAAGAACTTAAATGTTGAACCCATCAAATTTAAATTTTGGATCCGCCTTTACTCGGTATTATTTCCATCCACGAGTGGTTATCGACGTGCTAAACTCATTGGAGATATAATGAAAGTTCTACTTGTAACATCTGTAGTTTGTTTAATGCACTACAATGTAAAAGAACATGGCAAAGTTTTCTTTTCCATTTTAGGTATTTCAAATCCCTCTCTACCGGCAAGGGAGAGTAATGTTGTTGATGTATCTTTTGCTCTTGGGTGAAACAAAAACATGACTCTAAACCTTAAATGTAACTTTGATAAGATCATTCCTTTTGATTTATTTTAGCATTTATAATGATTTTTCTAATTTTTCATCCGATGTGACTCGTATTCAAGTTCCGACTAATTTGAATTTGGACCGTGTGAAGCTCAATTAAAGAGGAAAAGGCACGAATTCGAAACCTTCAAGTTATGGCTCTATCCAATGTTAGAATAATTATGTAAATGAAAGTAAATAACTCTAATCCCATATGTATTAGGAGTAGGGCATGTTATGTATATATATAGGGCTTATTGTGTCGTGTTGTACACAAGTAAATAATATCAATAATATTTTCTCCCGTACTTTCTCACATGGTATCAGAGCGACGGTGAGAAAACATTCGAGAAAAACCTAGTCGTCGCCATGCTTAAATTTCGGTGACTTTTTAGGGCTATTTTTCGTCAAAATCAATTCCATCGATGTTGTGTAAAAACCAACACCACCACGAGGTCCCCCAACCTCCGACGACCAAACCCCAGCAAACACATTCGTCATACGTCGCCTCACGCGTCGCCCGGAACAATTAATCTCCGGCGAGATCTACTCCACGCGCCGGCGCGCGGAGCCCGTTCCGTCCATTTTTTTCAGAAAAACTCCTTCAGGACAGCCTGGTCGCACTACCATTCCGAGCCTATCCATAATTTTATTTTTTAATTCCGAACACTTTGAGTTTTTTCGGCGACTACACTAATTTTTTTCCGGCAGCTACACTAATTTTCAGGCAAAAACAATGTTTCCTTCATCTGTTTCAGCGAGTTGTCAGTTGATTCTTTTGATTATTTGGTGATAATCTAACGATGTCTTTGGGAGTCGATGCTTTCGGGTCTAAAAATACAGGTTTTGGCAGTTTCAGTGTTATGATTACCTCAGAACCTTTAATGGGAGGTTCAAACTATTTAGCTTGGGTTTCGTCTATCGAGTTGTAGTGTAAAGGTCACGGAGTTCAAGATCTTTTAACAACAAAGGCTAGCGAAGGTGATGAAAACGCCAAAACACTATGGTAGAAGGTCAATGCTTATATGTAGTATCCTGCGGCAATCTATTGATTCCAAGATGATGCCCTTGTTCCATCCATTTCAGACATGTTATTTAGTTTGGTAAAAGGCTCGTCATTTATACACTAATGACATATCTCATTTCTATGATGTAATATCGTGAATGACAAGCTTGAAGAAACAAGAATTGGATATGTCTACTTACTTGGGACAAGTATAGGCAGTCATGGAAGAATTTGAGATGTTGATGCCAGTTTATGCTAGTATTGAAAAGCAACAAGAGCAACGACAGAAAATATTTCTAGTTCTTACACTTGCTAGACTCCCTAATGACCTTGATTCAATACGTGACCAGATTTTGTCTAGCCCGACTGTCCCCACATTTGATGAATTACTCTTTCGATTACTTCGTCTTGCTGCAGCACCAAGTCACCCAATGAGTTCATCAAAAACACTTGACTCATCTGTCCTCGTAACCCAGTCAATGGACAATTGGGCATTTCATACTATGGAGAATAGGCGAGGAGGAGGTTGTTTTGGAAGATCTTGGGTGGGCGACCATGTAAAGAATAACACACGTCACGAGTGTGTCCAAGTTTACGACAATAAGAGCATTTGGGTAACTAGGGATTTTCTTTATCAGAAGGGGAGTATAATGAGTTTCTTCATTATCGAGCAAGTAAGCAGACATCTCCACAAGTAGCCTCTGTTGCTGGTAATTTTTTTGCTTATGTAACCCAGTCTAGTACTCTTGGACAATGGGTCATGGACTCAGCCGCTTCTGATCATATCTCTGGTAGTAAATCACTTTTGTCAAATATTGCCTATTCAGAGTCTCTTCCCACTGTTAGCCAATGGGTCTCAAACCAAAGCAAAAGGAATTGGACAAGCGAATCTCCTACCCTCTGTCACTCTAGATTCCATTCTCTATGTCCCTAGATGTCCTTTTAATCTTGCATTTATTAGTCATTTGACTCGTGCCCTCCATTGTGGTATATATTTTATTGATGATTCCTTTATTATGCAGGATCGAAGGCCTTTACTACCTTAAGTCACTCAATTCCTCCAAGGCATGTCTAGTTAAAGATCCTCCGGACCTAGTTCACAGACGTTTAGGACATCCAAGCTTATCCAAGCTTCAGAATATGGTGCGTAGTTTTTCTAGTTTATCTACATTAGAGTGTGAGTCATGTCAGCTCGGGAAATATACCCGAGCCTCCTTTCCTCGTAGTATTGAGAGTCATGCAGAGTCTGTTTTTTCTTTAGTTCATTCAGATATATGGGGTCCTAATAGAGTCAGTTCAACCTTGGGATTTTGTTATTTTGTTAGTTTCATTGATGATCATTCAAGATGTACTTGGATTTTCTTAATGAAAGATCATCCTGAGTTGTTTTCTATATTCCAGAATTTTTGTGCTGAAGTTAAAAATCAATTTGGTGTTTCTATTCGCACTATTCGCGGTGATAATTTCTTAGAATATTTGTCCTCTCAATTTCATCAGTTTATGACTTCTCAAGGAATTATTCATCAGACTTCTTGTCCTTATACCCCTCACCCTTATACTTAGCCTCTGGGAAAGATAAGTTAGCTCCTCGTGCTCTCAAGTGTGTCTTCCTTGGTTATTCTCGTGTTCAGTATGGATATCGTTGTTACTAACCTGATCTTCGTAGGTACTTTATGTCCTCTGACGTCACATTTTTTGAGTCTAAACCTTTCTTTACCTCTTCTGACCATTCTGACCACCTTGATATATTTGAGGTCTTACCTATATCGACCTTTAAGGAGTCTACTATAGCTACTCCTTCACCTTCCGCCACATATGTCTTACCCGAGTCTACTATAGCTCCTCCTTCATCTTCCGCTACAGAAGTCTTACCCATTCCAACCATTGGGGAGTCTAGTGTGACTCCTCCTAAACTCCCTGCCACAGGAATACCACTCTTGACATGTCATCGTCGTTCGCACGCAGCATCAAGCCCAGCTGATTCACGTCATACGCCTGACCCTGCTCCTACTACGGATTTGTCTCTTCCTAACAACCGATTGCACTTCGGAAAGGTATACGGACCACCCTTAATCCTAATCCTCATTATGTCGGTTTGAGTTATCATCGTTTGTCATCACCCTATTCTGCATTTTTATCTTTTTTGTCCTGTGTTTCATCCCTAAGTCTACAGGTGAAGCATTGTCTCATCCAGGATGACGACAAGCTATGATTGACGAGATGTCTGCTTTACATACGAGTGGTACTTGGGAGCTCGTCCCTCTTCCTTCAGGTAAATCTACTGTTGGTTGTCGTTGGGTGTATGCAGTCAAGGTTGGTCCAGATGGTAAGGTTGATCGTCTTAAGGATCGTCTTGTTGCCAAGGGATATACTCAGATATTTGGGCTCTATTACAGTGATACCTTCTCTCCTGTGACTAAGATAGCATCAGTCCTCCTTTTTCTATCCATGGTTGTTGTTCTTCATTGGCCCCTCTATCAGCTGGACATTAAGAATGCTTTTTTATATGGTGACTTTCAGGATGAAGTTTATATGGAGCAACCACCTAGGTTTGTTGCTCATGAGGAGTCTCGTTGCCTTGTATGTCGCTTGCACCGGTCACTTTATGCTCTAAAGCGGTCTCCTCGAGCCTGGTTTGGTAAGTTCAACACAGTTATCTAGGAATTTGGCATGATTCAGAGTGAAGCTGATCATTCTGTATTCTATCGGCGTTCTGCTTCGAGTCTCTATATTTATCTGGTGGTCTATATTGACGATATTGTTATTACCGGAAATGACCAGGATGATATTACTAAAATTAAAGCAACATCTCTGTCAACACTTTCAGACTAAGGATCTGGGCAAACTAAAGTATTTTTTGGGTATTGAGGTCGCTCAGTCTAGCTCAGGTATTGTGATCTCACAACGAAAGTATGCCTTAGATATTCTTGAGGAGACAGGAATGACAAGTTATAGATTGTTGACACTCTGATGGATCCGAATTCTAAACTTCTGCCAGGAAAGGGGGACCTTCTTAGTGATCTTGCAAGATATAGACGGTTGGTTGGTAAATTAAATTACCTTACAGTGATAAGACCTGACATTTTCTTTTCTATGAGTGTTGTGAATCAGTTTATGGATTCTCTGTGTGATAGTCATTGGGATGCAGTTGTTCGCATTCTTCGGTATATAAAATTAGCTCCAGGCAAAGGTTTATTGTTTGATGATCGAGGCCATGAGCAGATCATTGGATATTCAGATGCTGACTGGGTAGGATCACCTTATGATAGACGTTCTACGTCTGGATATTGTGTCTTAGTAGGAGGAAATTTGGTGTCCTGGAAGAGCAAGAAACATAATGTGGCCGCTCGGTCTAGTGCAGAAGCAGAATATCGAGCGATGGCTATGGCGACATGTGAGCTAATTTGGATCAAACAGTTGCTCAAGGAGTTGAAATTTGGTGAGATTAGTCAGATGTGACTTGTATGTGATAATCAAGTTACTTTTCATATGTCGTCAAATCCAGTGTTCCATAAGAGAACTAAATACATTGAAATTGACTGTCACTTAGCTTGTAGATATTTTCACCAAGTCCCTCACTGGTCCTCATATTAAGTACATATGTAACAAGCTCGCTACTTATGACTTATATGCACCAGCTTGAGGGGGAGTGTTAGAATAGTTATGTAAATAAGAGTAAATAATCCTAATCTCATATGTATTATGAGTAGGACATGTTATATATATATATATATATATATATATATATATATATATATATATATATATATATATATATATATATATATATATATATATATATATATATATATATATATATATATATATATATATATATATATATATATATATATATATATATATATATATATATATATATATATATATATATATGGCTCATTGTATCGTGTTTCACATAAGTAAATAATATCTATAATATTTTCTCACACCTACAACGCAGATAATACGTGGTATCTATGGTGATTTTTACATGAAGTAGAAATCTTTCAAAGGGCAGTAAAATTTCAGTGGAAAGAAATGTAAATGCAATTCCGACCTGGTGTCCGATGCTTGCATTGGAGCTTGACTATATTCAGATTTGCATGGCATATGGCACATTCGAAGGGAACCACTACTTACCAAAGATGTTTTCATACTCGAAAATGAGACCATTAGATAAGTCATATATAACTAATAGAAATATTACTACTAAACTCCTTAAGTGACAACATTATGGTTGCATTAAACTACGCTTTTTTATGACTTCATTAATTGAAAAACTAGACGTGGCATTTGTAGTACTTCTTTAATATAATTTTTAAAACATGCATAAATTTAGAAATCCGATAAGGTAACATCGAAATATTAAACATTTTGATCATTACACTCTAAATTGCATTTTTTTTGGGAACGGAGGTCTGAAACAAAAAACTAGAAGTTCGATCTTTTTTTGATATCAATATATGAAATTACCATTAACAACCTTTATGCAACTCAGGAGCATCTAGTGCCATAGCCACCTTCTAGGAAGGGTTCTATGAGCATCTAGGCCTTAAACTATCAAGAAAACCTCAAAATAATCACATAGCTTTTGAATCAAACTGTAATATCTACTAACTCTTTTCGAATGTTGTAATAATCCTATCCTTTTCCTTATCTTCTTTTGAATCTGTGCTACTACAAAACTTGTATTTATATTTGTATTTTTAAAAATCTTTCAATTTCGGGCTTCCAGACCCCACTTTGTCGGATTATACTGGCTAGTTGTTTCAATTTCGTGCTTGCCATGTAGAGTAAATTATCGCACCCCGTATAGCTGCCAACACCTCTTTCTTGAATTGACTCCAATAAATTATTTTTATCCATTGCATATATTGTATCACTCCTTTCTTCTGTATTGGTATTCCTATCCAGGTCCACAGTGCATTCCTTACTTCTGTATGTTAATTCGAATCAACTACTGTTACATGTGTCCTACTATTTTTAACAATTTAATTTTGACAGGGAGAAAGAGTTTTGAAATTTTAATAGAAGGTTTAGGAAGGAAAAGAGATAAAAGAAAGGGAAATACCGTCATATTAATTTCAATAGATTAGTAATTATTTTTGTTCAGTATTAAAAATATGGGATAAAAAATAAATACACTTTAAAATGACTATTCATGTAATTTTCATGAAGTTGACCGTAAAGTGGCTAAGCTTGTAAACTTTTTGGTAAAGTGAATAGAGGTTCCATTGTAATCCAAAATCGAGTATAGATCAAAAGCCCCGATTTCAAACTTAAGAGGCCTAAAACGAATAAATTGACGTCAATGACCCAATTTGGATCTATTCGGCCAGAACTTGCTTTGGTACTTATCAGCTTCCATCATCTTTTTTCTGTGACGAATTCATGTAAGGTTCAAAAAATTGTCAACTTCCACTTTTGTCTTTCTCTGTGAACTTTTACCAGTTAATATACATCACTATTCCCCCCCCCCCCCCCCCCCCCTTCATTTGGTGATTTGATTATTCAAAGAGTTGATTTGAGTGGTAATTAAGGCGGTTTTATAGTTGAGTTTCTATTGTATAAAACCTGTTTGATAAAATGCCTATTAGATCTTGTGGGGTTTATTCAATGTTCAAGTCATAATTTGAGCTTGAAAGCGTGTGTGTACTACTAGTAGTTAGTCATGTGATTTTATTTGAGCTAATTTTGCACTTGAGAAATATATTGTTACTCACATTTGCATATACAAAAATCAGTTGCATCCAAAGGCGTTGCTCTTACAATTTTTTAGGGTTTTAGGTTTATAAGGCTTTAGAAGAGAAGAATGTTAGGAGGGGATAAGAAAGAATATTAATTTACTTTATTTCCCATATAATATAGCAGCTGAATAGAAAATTTCTCATTTACGTGAGAACTGAATTCCACTAAGCATAGCTGGTCCCAATTGAGCCGAGGGTCTATTTGAACGGCCTCTCTATCTTTATAAGCTAGGGGTAGGGTCTGTGTGCAACTATCCCAAGACCCCATTTATGGGATTACACTTGGGGTTTTTATTGTTGGTGTTGTTGTTGTATAGCTGGTCCCAATTCTGGATAAATGAGTGCTACGCGTAAAAGTAGTTCTATAGTGCTGCAATCTGAAATGTTTCTCTTGTTTCCCCTTCATCCTAAGTTAGATTATTTGGTGAAGTGCTTATAAAAAGAAAGTGAAATTATAACTTTGCCTATATAGAATTCTTTCACCAATTGTCACGTTCGACTCTGAATTTAAATTATTCTTAAGTGTAAGCTAACTGTTACTTTTAGTAAACATGTTTAAATTGCAGAACATGTGCTTGGTGAAAAGTCCTTCCAAACAAACTTATGTGATTACTCAAAACTCATTGATGAAGTGCTACTTTTTTTTTTCCAGTTGGTTCATATCTTTCTATGGAGACCAATGAAGGCGAAAGAAATAATAGCTCCTATTAACAAGGGAATTGATTCCAGATTGTGCATCTAATTTGAATGATCTGATGTTTTTTGACTGAACATTGCCCTGCTATGTGCATAGTGTGGTTCATTATCTCATCATACTAGTGTGAATTTATTGTGCTTTTCTCTTCATAGATGAACTGGTATAATATAGCTGGACTTGTTGATTGAGAGACCTTTTGTAAGCTGAAAAAATGGTGGGCTGGCAACGGCATCTTCAGTGCATGCTTCATCAAGCTGGGAAGAGATGTCAACAAAGTCGAACTGTTCCTTTAAATTCATATTATCACTCAAAGTCATCTCTAGTACTTGGTAATGGTTGTTTTTCTGTTTACGCTTGATGAATTGATTTTGCTGACATCTCACGGTGACAGCAAATAGTTAATGCGACCTGTCAATAGAAGCACGCCAAGTTAGGGTTCAGGGTTGTGTTCACTGTCTTCCTTCAGTTTCTTTTCCTTTTTTATTTCTCAAGTCATATATCAACTTTTGATGGTTGAGCAACATGTAATTTCTAGGTGAGGCACCTTACTTACCAAGATTGCGGAATACGGTTTCATCTGGCATCTCAAGGCCGTTATACCATTATCTACAGCATTTGGTAATGTTACAATATCATTTATTTCATATATGTATGTGGCCTTGTATAGTGAATTGAGGTGGCATTGTGGCCATGAATCTTTATCCCACCCTATTTTTTTGTTTTTCTTTAATAAACTTTTGTTGTTTTGATTTCTCATAGTCGGAAAAACATATCATATTGCATACTATCTATTTTACAGAACATTCTATTTGTAGTGTTACAGGTGCTTGCCTAAGCAGTAACTGAGTGTGCCTGTTTATTTAAAATATAGCACCTTCACAGGTTATGTCTATTTCTATATCATGTTTTAGTTCTATATAAACTCGTTTTCTAATCCTTTATGGTCGTGCAATCAACTATTTCCCAACTGGTATATTATAAACCCATCTGTACATAAAATTCCTGTAATATACATGATGATACTTATATTACAGGTTTTCTATTAGGAATTAAAATCACTATTTCATCATTTTTTTTAGGTTTTCTCATATTTACAAAAGCCATTTCCAAGAATGTGTAGCCAGTTTGACAGCTATCCTTTACATCAAATATGCAAGTTTAGATGGCTACAGTTTGTGACTCTTTGTTATCTTCGATTACAATCACTGCTTCTCTGCATGCTGTATTTGTAGAACATTTTTCCTATTAAATAAAATTCAAATTTGTTAAACTGTTTCATAGCTCTAAATGTTGCTTTTTTCTCTTCTTTTCCTATTTTTTTCCCTGATTAGGGGCTCTCTAGTTCAAGGACCTTACTTGCAGACTCAACCACACCAATTTCTTCCCCATTAACACCGCTTCTAACATCAAATGCTGGAAATAAAGAAGCTGAGAAAGCAACTTCTAAACCTTCAACAGTTCAAGCAGTTTTGAAGGGGATAAAACAGGTATGAAACATCACAGCCTTTTAGATATGGTGAATATCTAATTTACCTCACACATTAGCAGAATTTGCATGAAGAGTTACAATATGGTGAGTAAATGTGGTTACAGAGAGTCTTATCATTCTTATTAACTAATCTCCCGGTAAACTTCCTTTTCTGTGTGGAAAGTAATCTTCCAGTTACTTGATTACATATTAAATCTGCCGGCCCCTATGTTTTAGACTGGTACTTGATAAAGTCTTTTAGAATATTGCTCAAGCTTTTATGTAAATTAGGAGGCAAAACCTGCTGATTTAGCAACATGACAGGAAATACTACTTTATATCCTGCAGTATATGAGCACAAAGGAGAATGTTAGGATTTTAGAATGTCTTAGCACTTGTTCTGACTGGTTCTTGATTCAATACTTTTGGTACTGGGGAGGACAACAACAACAACAACAAGAACAACAACCCAGTATAATCCCACTTAGAGGGGTTTGGGGAGGGTAGTGTGTACGCAGACCTTACCCATACCTTGGGGTAGAGAGGCTGTTTCCAAATAGACCCCCAACATCCTTCCCTCCAAGAACTTCCCACCTTGCTCTTGGGGAGACTCGAACTCGCAACCTCTTGGTTGGAAGTGGAGGTTGCTTGCCATGAGAGCAACTCCTCTTGTCAAATATGAGGTAATATTGAAAAACAGGGACGTTATATGAACACACTTTTGTTTCATGCTGTTTGTGTAAGCAGACTTTTGTCCCATTGGAATGCATGTGACTATTGGGACCTGTCTTAGGTATTGTTCTGATGCAATTTATAACTGATTGAAAGAATACTTTGCTCCAACAAAGAACAGGTATTGTTGGGACCTGATTGTTTCATCGATCCCCATTTTTAAAGTATTGCTTAATCTCCTTTCTTGTTTCTTTTTTACTTGGCGAGTTTTCATTCTCTTTCTTTTACTCCTTCGTTCTGTCAAAAATCTCTTTCCTACCCAAAAAAAGAGTGAGGAATCTTAGCATGCCCTCCTTTGATTTCTATGACACATGTCCCTTTCAGAGCCCAAAGAAGATCAATTTGGTTGCAGCATTAGTTCGTGGGATGCGTGTTGAAGATGCATTACTGCAGTTGCAAGTGAATGTAAAACGAGCTTCCAAAACTGTCTATCAGGTGAGACTTCTGACAAGCATCTTGTAGTTGCATGAAAAAAGATCAAAGGAAAGGAAATTGTTTCCTTTATGAATCATGGAACTATAGTTTATAAGCAGGCTCTAATTCAAAATTTAGTCTCAGCCTTCACGTTTCCTTCTTTATTAAGAGCATTCTCTAATGTGGCTACCAGACTTATACTGCGATAAAGAATTCTGTGTTGCTTAGTAACCTCCATTGTAGTGCGACTCCCAAACACCACATTAGACCAACCTTAAAGTTGTAGGACTATTGCCAAACATGGCTCCTGAAGTCGAAAGATTATTTACAGTTCAGGTGTGATGTAATAGGAACCTTTCATTTTTTGTAGGTTATACATTCAGCTCGGGCAAATGCAACCCACAATTATGGATTTGATCCAGATCGTCTTCTTGTTGGTAAAAAAGGCATGCTGACGATCTATGCTCTCCTCTTACTTCTAATCTTGGACTGATTCATTCTTTCATATTTGATGCAGCTGAAGCTTTTGTTGGGAAAGGACTTTTCAAAAAAAGGGTGTCCTACCATGCAAAAGGAAAGTGTGGAATAAAAGTGAGGCCAGAATGTAGACTGACCATTGTAGTTAGGGAGATAACTCCTGAGGAGGAGGCCGAGATAGCTAAGTTGAGAGTACACAACTTCAAGAAGCTGACCAAACGCGAAAGGCGTCTAGTTCCTCATAAGCTCATTGAGACTACTCCGATCTGGGACCGGAAAGGCAGAGCTAAGAGCAATGGACCAGGTGCTGCTGCTGCTTGACCACACTTATGTTGGTGGTTCAGCTTCACTAGAAAGCTTTATAGTTCCATCAAAATCAGTTTGGGATGAAATGCTGCGACTCTTGTCGGATTTCTTTTTCGATTGTTCTCTCTCATACATCCCTGGGAATAGCAGCTTAGGTCAACATCTTCAACTTCATTTGTAGGCACCTTCCTCCCTTTATTTAGCATGTCAAGTGCCTCAAACTTCATGTCCTTTTATGGCCTTTAGGGGTCGTTTGGTTTGAAGACGGATTATGCCGGGATTAGTTGTTTTGGTATTATTTCTTATTGACTATTTTATATGTTGTATTAATCTTGGGGATTGTCAGTTGTACTACATTATTGTGGGAGAACTTATTCTAGGATTGCTATTTCACCATCTGGCAAGTATAAGTTATCCAGCCTGTTACTATTTTAAATCATGTAAATCATGTGATAAATTAGTAACCAACAAAGGATAATCCAGTGTTAAATTTTTATCCTATGATTATTTTTATTTATCCACCATACCAAATGGCCCCTTAAAGTACTCAATTGACTGATTGAATATGTATTCATGGTGGCTTTTGCATGTAATAAGTCGGAGGGTAGTGTGTACGCAGACCTTACCCCTGGGAAGAGAGGCATTTTCCAAATAGATCTCTGGCATCCTTCCCTCCAAGAACTTTCCACCTTGCTCTTGGGGAGATTCGAACTCACAACCCCTCGATTGGAAGTGGGGGTTACTTACCATCAGAGCAACCCCTCTTGTCACGCAGAGTATGAGTCCTGACAATTAAATTAATAGATGATGAGCATTTCATATCTCTTTTTGTATATTTCTTTCTTAATAAAAATAATATAAACATTTAAATCAAGTGAGATTTCAATAAGTCATGCTAGAATGAGAATTGCATGGTTAAATAATTTTCAAATATAAAGTGTAATAATCCTTTTAAAACAAACAAAAAGGAGATGTGTACACCATATGAGTGGATGAACAAAATATAGGAAGCAATAAGAAAATTTCAAAATCGTGAAAATTTATTTGCTTTCAATATTTACATCAAATTAATAAAATATAAAATATTTATTCCACATATTTATCACTTGAATTTGATTAAATTAATTTGTTTGATTTAAACATGGTAAATATTTAGAGCATGTTTGGATGGGCTTAAACGCTGGTTTGATCAGCTTTTAAGACCTTTTAACTTCTGGAAGTGTTTGGCACTAGACATATGACTTAAAAAAGCTAAAATCTGCTTTAAAAAAAGTCAAAACCAATAAATTAGGTAAACTTAACTTGTTTTAAATTGACTTAAAAGCTATATTACTTTGACTAAAAATATTATATTTTTTATCTCTTATAATTTTTTTAATATCAAAATTACCTTTTAGTACAAAACTTGAATTAATGCTGTCTTCTTCCTTCCGAGATTGAAGCATCTACTTTCTTCAGTTTTGTCTTTTTTCAGCAAGTGACACTCATGAGCACCATTTGAAAGGTTTTCGACATCCTTAAGGCAGATAATTTAGAATAATGGTGTTAATTTTCGTTTGCTTTCTTATACTACTTTTAGTTTTATAAATTTAAAGTGAATTAACATATTAATTATTATACATTTATATTATTTACAATAATATTATAATAATAAATATCTTTACAAGTTTAATAGCTTTAAGGATATTTTAACAATTTTAACAGAAAAAATACTTACACTTATTTATCAAATACTTTAATAATCTTTTTATTTCAAAGTTTTTTCATTCAAATACGTAACTACTTATTTATAAAATCAGTTTTAGAAAATATTTTTAAGGATTTACTTAAAAGCTAGAGTAGGGGTGGCCATCGGTCGGTTCGGTTCGGTTATAAAAATTATCGGTTTTGCTTATCGGTTATCGGTTTACAAACATCACCCGATAACCAATTCGGTAAGATATTGTTTATCGGTTATTGGTTTATCGGTTATTGATCATTATCGGTTTGGTTATCGGTTTACCCGATAAGGTAAAACTTAAATTGAAAGTGATAAACAAGGAACCCGAAAAGTGCTGAATATTAAAAGTGAATACAACATTTCAGCAGAAGACAATGCTAGTATGCTACTGCTTTAATTATTGAATAGAGAAATAATGCTTCAAGAAATAATGCTACTCATCTTGATTTCGTTTGATTTTCAGAGTGACACTTCACTTTATTAACTGGCAGTTATGTCAAAGTTTATTGTTAATATTAACTAGTTACTAATTTCGGATAAAGATGATTTTATAAAACGTTTACACTTTATATAATTTTAACATTATGTTCAATAAAATTCACATTCTCATCCACTTTACACTTATTATAATTTTTTATTAAATTTAAAATAACATTTTATTCCTTTAGTTTAAGTAATAGAAAATATTTACGTCTTGAATAGAAAAACGACAGAAAATCAGAAGAGACTAAACAGCTTAATAATCCAGACTAAGCTGCAATCATGCATATATGAAAGTGAAAGCAAGAATTGTTGGCCAAAATAAGAAAATCATTTTCATCTGGCACGGTTTGCCAATTCAAAGAAGCAACAACGATCATTCCTACTGCATTTTCTCTTTAACAGAAGCAAACTTCTTGAGCCAAAATTTATAGAAGACAGAACCTACACGATGAGGGGGTGACAGGCTCAGTTGGACAGGCGTGACCGCGTGAGTCGTGAGGCGGTGACGAACTGACGGTGGTCTGAAGGTAAGGACTGGCATGAATATGAGTGAGGAGGCGGGCGTAGGTGTACTGGTCTAAGCGTGACTACGTGAGTGAAACTAAAAATGAAAGTATGAAACCCTATGTTACAATGCATAAGGGTAAACTAGTAAATTTATAAATTCTTATTAGGTTATCGGTTTACCCAATAACAGAAATGCTTACCCGATTCCGAACCGATAACCCAATAATATATTTTTTATTATCAATTACCGAACCATTAACCCAACAACCCAGTACCAATAATCTAATAAGTAATTAACGGTTCGGTTTATCGGTTTTATTTACCCAATATATGCCCACCCCTAAGCTAGAGTACTTCTTTTAAGACAATCCAAAGTTGGGGTAGTTTGATAATTTTACTAAAATTGTGGGGGAATATATTCAAACATTGATAGCGGAAATCCCTTCTTCTTATCTCTCTATTGTTCCCGCTGAGCAGGGCTATCTGCTTCGTTCTCGTTCATCGGAAGCTTCTTCTCTCCACCGCCGCCGACTACCGAGGATTCCGCCGTCTCTAGAAGTCTCTCTGTATATGATGTATATATTGTTCGCCACGACAGCATACCATTAAACTAAATTTCACTAGCCTAAATTGCCTTTATCAGGCACTATTAATTTTCGAAACTTTTCAGGTTCCTGTTTCTTTAGGCTCTCACTTTGTGGGACTATACTGGGTAGTTGTTGTTGTTGTTGTTTCTTTAGGCTAAATTTTAAGTAGAATCTGTATAAAAATGTTTGGAATGAGCTTTCTCATACTTATTGGTTTGGCAGATTGGATTATAGAAATAATCGATGGCGCATAGGTTGCTGAGAGATGCAGAAGCTGATGGATGGGAACGATCTGATTTCCCTATTATATGCGAGTCTTGTCTTGGCGACAGTCCTTACGTGCGGATGGTAATTTTTTTGGCTCAATGTTTGTTGTTATAGAGCTCGTGCATGATGTTAGGGTTTGTTATTTTCTCGTCATTGTGAATTTTGAAGCAGAACTGCAAAGTTAGGACTTTTTGTCCCTTTGGTTGCGTCACTGCTAATCGATAAAAAGAACGTAAGTTCTGTGCACTGACGGGTGTAAGAAATATTTACAGAATCTGGTCCTAATTTAACGTTTAGTGATTAGTAACCTAGTAAAAATGGTAACTAACCTTTTACAACAGGTTGAAATTCATTGACAGTAGCAACCAAGGGTGTGACTTAGTTGTCAATGAATTGGGAGGAGAACCATGAAGTCGTAGGTTCAAATCCCAACAGAGGCAAAAAATTACTAGGTGATTTGTTCCATCTACCTAAGCTGTGGTGGGCTGAGTTACGAGGTACCTGCGTTGGTGGGAGGTAGTAAGTAGGTGGCGTAGTCGAGGTGGTGTCGAAACTGGCCAAGATACCACCGTCATAGAAATAAATTAAGAAATTACTAGAGTAAAGTTTTCATATTTGCACTGCTCCTATATGCTACTGAGATGAAGTGTAGAAAACTGTATTCGTCAAAGGACTTACCAAAATTCTGGCAGTAGTTTTAGGTGATTATAGGTGTGAAGAGGCTGGAACAGATGGATATTGAGGATTCATATAACTAACAACAAAGTTTGGGATTGAGGCGTAGTTGAATGATTGGTTGATTGTTATGGTTCTAGGTGAATATCGTAGTGTTACTTTTGAATACATCTGAAAGTTCATTTGCAGAAACTTTTGGGTAAATTTTTAAGAATTCTGAAGAAATTATTTATTTGCATACCCCAATTTTATTAATACAGTAGGAATAATTGTACAAAATTAAGTTAAGAAGGATATCTTTGTTCAAGTTTAAAAGGGTAAAATCTGTCATTTCATCAATCTTGATGAAAGGTCGCAGTCCCATTTCGAAATCTTATGGGATTAAATTAAAAGTAACATGTATTTCTTCCTTAAGAATGTGAAATATGTGGGGATGTGGTTGGATCCTTTGATGGAGGTAGCACAGCTTAGTTTTTTCTCCAAATTCCTAGGTGAAGTGTGAATTGTTTTATAATACAGGAGAGGAGCAAGGTGTGAAGTTCTTGGAGGGAAGGATGCCGGGGGTCTATTTGGAAACAGCCTCTCTACCCCAGGGTAGAGGTAAGGTCTGCGTACATACTACCCTCCCCAGACCCCACTAAGTGGGATTATACTGGGTTGTTGTTGTTGTTTTGTGCAAGCTTCAGCAAACTGTATTTTGAATTCCATTTACAATAGTTAGGTGGGACCACTTCCATTTGAATCATGTGGCAGTCTGAAAGAGCTCTATGTTTGGACCTTTGTCTATTTATAGCTTATCCTGATTCACTGCTACTTTTCAGCACATTGTTACGATATTTACTCTCTTCATATAGTTGTAAGGATTAATTTCTTTCAAGATTATCTCTAGTTTGGCAGTAGAATCAGTCTGATTGTTTGACTTTGTCTCTGCTGCGCGTTCTCTACTTTAGTCTTTCTTTCTCCAACTTCACTCTCTGACTTTTGATCTTGTTATGGATTTCGTACAGACAAAAGCAGATTATGACAAGGAGTGCAAGATCTGCACGCGACCCTTCACAGTGTTTAGGTGGAGGCCTGGTCGGGATGCAAGATACAAAAAGACTGAGATCTGTCAGACCTGCTGCAAATTGAAGAATGTTTGTCAAGTTTGCCTATTGGATCTTGAATATGGTTTGCCAGTTCAGGTCCGAGACACTGCTCTCAGTATCAACTCGAATGATGCCATCCCGAAGAGTGATGTAAATAGAGAATATTTTGCAGAGGAACATGACCGCAGGGTATGTGAATTACTAAGTGAAAGCACAATTTATTGTTATGACATGCTTTTTAGCTCATTACTCGCATGGCAATTTAATTTATATATATATGAATAAGGACATAGAATTATTTTCGCTTAAGCACTAGGCCCCGCTCTATTTTTTTTTTCTTGGTTTTTAAAACTGAATTTACTTTCTTAAAGAGGGCATATACTTACCAGTAAATACTTTTGAGTGTCTTCCCACCCCACCCCCTCCCACAAAAAGTGAGACATTGATACTGCAAACGGACAACAACACTTAATTGATAAGCGTCCAAATTTTGAGCTGAAACTATTTTAAGCTTAATTTTTGACGATTTTGGAAGCTGTCTTTATTATTGGTCTTGTCGCCCTCCCCCCTTCCCCTAGTTCTTGCAGGGAATAACTTTGGATGACATACTTTGACTTTAGGAGGAAGAGATTAAACCTGGTGAAACCAAGGGTTTATAAAACTTAGAAGAAGCACCTTGACAAAAAAGCTATGTTGGTGATGCTTCTCTTTTTACATTCTGGTTCCCCCCCAAAGTCATTGTTTTAAGTTTTGACCAGGCAAGAGCTGGTATTGACTATGAATCTTCATATGGGAAAGTTCGTCCAAATGACACTATCATGAAGCTTCAAAGAACAAGTCCATACTACAAGAGAAATCGGGCACATGTTTGCAGTTTCTATATACGTGGTCAATGTACAAGAGGGTTGGAGTGTCCTTACAGACATGAGATGCCTGAGACAGGAGAGTTGTCACAGCAAAATATTAAAGACCGTTACTATGGGTATGTCAAACCGATTTCTTTATCGCTATCTGTTTTCCTTAGCTGCAATGCTAATATAGGATGAAGGACAGTGTTGTATGCATGGCTACCAAATATTATATGAAATAGTACCCTCGTACAAGTTACAACAAGTGGGAGAAAAATAGGTAATAACCTGGAGTTTAGGTCTCCTCTTTTTACCATGTAAGAAGGAATGAAGGAGAAGCAAAACAACTCAAGTCAAATATATCTCAATATGTGAAGACAGTAACTTGAACTTGATCAAGTCAGGAGGCAAATAGCTTGTCTTGAGTTGCTCTTTTTACCTCGTTGAAATAAAAAACAATATAATATGTGAACATGTAAATACCTCACGTCTGACATTTAAGTCCTGCTGTCAATATACTGTATAATTTTTTCATAGTTTTTACAGCTAAAATATACTGATGTCTTGTAATTGCTTTTCTACTGATGGCAGTCTTTATTCCTATACTTTTTCAGTGGCTTATTCCTTTCTGGTTTCTTAGTCCCTTCCGCTTGTATATTGGTTATGCCTTCCTTAGATATCTGTAGTTACTGTGCTTGTTCAAATCCCTGAATCCTACAACCAGCGGAAGTCTAAGAAGAAGTTAATGCTTTTTCATGCGTTTCAATATTTTGTTAAGGTTTGAACAAAAGCTGGAGGATTACCGAAACTAACTAGGGTCCTTGTTACAACCCAGTGAACTCCATGGTTAGCGACAGAACTAAGTTAGATACGTAAATCTAAAAAACTACCATTGTCACATGAGCAATCATGAAGTACTCTAATGCACTTTTGAAGCACACCTTACCTTGTCTCTCCATGATTACATGAAGATTAGGCTGTTTACTGATGACATCAATTTGCTGGTCGCTTTTCTTTTGCTTACCTTTGCTGCGTTGGTTGTATGGAAGAATCCATGTATTTGTGAAACTGTGATTTGTGGTTTGTAGTGACTATAAAATGTCTGCTACATATATTTCGTCCTCTTTTACAAAGATCTATTTATATTGTTCTCCAAGTTAAAATGAAAATAATTTGTATTACTATCTTGCTGAATGTTCATTGGCTCATATTGTTTTCAACTGAAATTTTCACTGTACTGTAATGCTTGCAGAGTCAATGATCCAGTGGCTTTAAAGCTACTGAATAAAGCAGGTGAAATGCCTTCATTGGAGGCCCCTGATGACGAGAGCATCAGAACCCTCTATGTTGGGGGTGTTGATGCAAGAATCACCGAACAGGACCTTAGGGACCACTTTTATGCACATGGTGAAATTGAGTCCATCAAAATGGTGGTCCAACGTGGTTGTGCTTTCGTTACTTACACAACCAGAGAAGGTGCAGAGAAGGCAGCTGATGAACTAGCAAACAAGCTGGTGATAAAGGGCCTGAGACTGAAGCTACTCTGGGGGAGACCTCAAGCCTCCAAGCCAGAGTCCGAGGTCCCTGATGAAGCAACGCAGCAGGCTGCTGTGACTCACAGTGGATTGTTGCCTAGGGCAGTCATATCACAGCAGCAAAATCAGCCTTTTCAGCCACCAGGAACTCAGGACCAACCCCCATCCATGCCTTACTTCAACATACCCCCGATGCCTCAGCAAAACAGACCATTTTATCCATCAATGGATCCCCAAAGGATGGGTGCCCTAGTTCAATCCCAGGAGGGGGCTTCTAGTTCAGCTGCGGGGTCCGGTCCTGGTGAAAATAAGAGTGGTTCTGAGAATCAACAAGGACAACGTTATGCATATCCACCTGGGTTGCCACCTCAAGGTCAAGTTTACCCGCCTTATTATCCACCCTATAGGTATATGCCACCACCTCCTCCACCTTATCAACAGTATCCTCCTCAACCTTATCAAGCTACAGCAACCCCACCACCCGGTGGTCAGCAGTCCGCACATCTGCAGCCTATGTCAGCAGCAGCAGCCGCACAACAGCCTTAATCTTTGCAGTTTAGTCAGGCATCTGCAATCGGGAAGATCAATGCAAACATGGCCAGCATGTCTGTTACTGCTGAAAGTTGTCGTACTCTTTTATTGATTCCATTGTGTCAATGAAATATTTTGGTTTTAGGTTTCTCGTGTCACCGCCAATTTGGTTCTGTTCAAGTTTCCTACGCTATGACCTCATTTAACCCTTTCAGCTTCTGGGCAAACCCCAATTTACCCTCGTTTTTTTTCCTTCATAGAGGAAGTTTCCCGCGGTTTTTATGAATTTTATATTTGTGCTTGGCATATAAATGTGTATAAATGCACCTTGCTAAGCGTATACATGAACTTATGTGTAATTTTTTGTTGTAGGCACATGTCATATGATTGCAAGTACACAATGATCAGTGAGAGCTTATATGATCATCGCCAATCCTAATTGAACGCCAATAGAAAATATTTTCGTTTGTAAATCTATAGTTAAGAAATTTATTTTTTCTTAATAAATTATGGTGAATAATTATCTTCGCACTCCAATCCGTACGAAAGATCCCCTTTTGTTGGGTATTGCCACGTGACTTTATCCTGGATCACTCCTTAAGGAATATGACACAATATATAGCGCACATAAAAAAAGAGAGTACCCTTTTATAATAAGACAACCCCCTATAACGAGCATTTTGACCCTCAATGAGAAAAGAATAGACATTTTCGGAGGGGGGTGGGGGGGGGGTGGTATGGTTTCAAGGCCCTCGTAGCAGGAAGAGACAATTGTGATTTGAAAGGAAAGGCCTTTGGTATAGAGTTTGAATATACGACTTCTGGCGTGACAGACTAGCACTCTGACCGACTGAGCCCATGAAAACCAACATAATTAACAATAGTCATCGCTTTGCCATGACCATTCCTCGTTTTTTGGCGTTTTAGCGCCATAAAAAGGAATTTAGGATGATTCTCAAAATTTTTTTATGCTATTGGCCTCGCCATCATACATTAATTTGACTACTGGCCTCGAAATACCTAAAATTTTGTGGGTCTATCAAATATGATCTAATGAATAATAGTCTTCGCTTTGCCATGATCATTCATAATTTTTTGGCATTTTAGGGCCACAAATAAATTCAAGACGATTCTCAGGTTTTTGTATGCTATAATCCATGCCATTACCATGAATTCAGGGAACCGACCCTGAATCTCCAAGAATTTTGCGAGCCCTTAAAAAATGACCTAATGAACAACATTCAGCGCTTCGCTATGTTGTTCCTTATTTTTTGGCATTTTAGGGTCATAAAATAGGAATATAGGACGATACTCAGATTCTCTTGTGCTATTGTCCATACCATCTGTATGAATTCAGGTGGCCTGCCCCAAATCTCTTAAAATATTGCGCTCCCATAAAAAATGACCTAATGAACAATAGTGATCGCTTCACGAAAGTTGTTCCTCGTTTTTGGCGTTTTAGGGCCATAAAATAAGAATTCAAGATGATTCCCAAATTTTTGTGTGCTATAGTCCATGCCATCTGCATGAATTCGGCGACCAACCCCGAATATCCTAAAATTCTATGGACTAATAAAACTGACGATAAACAATATTCATCGCTTCATATCGTTCCTCGTTTTTTGTTGTTTTAAGGCCATGAAACTAGAATTTTGGATGATTCCAAATTTTCGGTGCCACATGGTCCACGCGATCTATATGAATTCGAGCGACTTTCACTGAATATCCTAAAATTATTCTGAAAAAAAATAAAAACTTAATAAACACTTGTCATTGCTTCGCCATGACCGTTCCTTATTTTTTGGCTTTTTAGGGCCATAAAATAAGAATCCAGGATGATCTCAAATTTTCTTGTGTTATTGTCCACGTCATCTGCATGAATTCGACCGAGCGATCCAGAATCTCCTAAAACTTTGCGTGCCCTTAAAATGACCTAATGAATAATAGTCATCGCTTCGCCATGATCACATCTCATTTTCTGGCGTTTCAGGACCACAAGGCAAAAATTTAGGACGATTCCCAGATTTTCTTGCACTATAGTCCACGTTATTTGCATGAATTCAGGCTACCGACCGTGAATCTCCTAAAATTTTGTGGGCCTATAAAAATTTTTTCAATGACTGTTCCTTGTTTTAAGTGTTTTAGGGTCATAAAATAGGAATTCAAGAGGATTCCCAGATTTTTGTTTGGTATAGTTCACGCCATCTGCATGAGTCCAAGGGACTGACCCAGAATCTCCTAAAATTTTGCTGGACCATCAAAAGTGACCTAATGAACGATAGTCATCGCTTTAGCATGACTGTTCCTTGTTTTTCGGCACTGTGGGGCAATAAAACAGGAATGCATGATTTCCAAATTTTCTCGTGCTAGTGTCCATTTCATCTGCATGAATTCAAGCAACCAGCCTTGAAGCTCATAAAATTTTGCATTCCCATAATAAACGGTCTAATGAACAATAGCCATCACTTCGCCATGGCCGTTCCTTATTTTTTGCCATTTTAGGGCCATAAAAACAAGAATTCAGTGCAATTCTCAAATATTCGTGTGCTATTGTCCATTCCATCTGTATGAATTCGGGTGACCAGCTTCGAATCTCCTAAAATTTTGCGTTTCCATTGAAATGACCAATGGTGACGCTTCCTAGATATTTGTGTGCTATAAGTCCATGCCATCTGCATGACCGACTGATCGTGTATCTCCTAATATTCTGCGGTGCCACAAAAAATGAGCTAATGAACAATAGTCACTGCTGTGTGCTATAAGTCCATGCCATCTGCATGACCGACTGATCGTGTATCTCCTAATATTCTGCGGTGCCACAAAAAATGAGCTAATGAACAATAGTCACTGCTTCAATATGATAGTTTCTCATTTTTGGGTGGTTTAGGGCTATAAAATATAGTCAAGACTATTTCAAGATTTTCGTGTGATATAGTCCACGCCATCTGCATGAGTTTGGGTAAATCATTAACTATTGTTCCTTTGGTAATTTTTTATGGGTCGAAAAAGTTTGAGGCGATTCGGATCTTGTTACCCTGATGCATGTGATGGCATGGGTTAATAGCACACAAAAATTTGGGAACCAGGTGGAATTCAAGTTTTATGGCCTACAACGTCAAAAAACAAGGAATGGCTATGAAGAAACGATGACTATTGTTCCTCAAGTCATTTTTGATGGACTAGCAAAATTTTAAGCTATTCGGGCCCAGTCGCCCTGATATATGTTGATGGCATGGACCAAAGCACACAGAAATCTATGAATCAAGCGAATTTCTAGTTTTATTAGCCCTAATACCAAAACTTGGAACGGTATGACAAAGCAATGACTATTTTTTCTTAGGTCATTTTTGATGTGCCGGCTAAAATTTTAGGTGATTTGGGCCCCGGTTTCTGGACTTATGCAGATGGCATGGGCTATATAGCGTACAAAAATAAGGGAATCAGTCTCAATTCAAGTTTTATGGCACTAAAAAGCCAAAAAGGAGTAATTATCATAGCGAGGTGATGAGTAATGTTCCTTAGGCCTTTTTGATAGATCGACTAAATTTTAGGCGATTCTAGCACAGGCGCCCGGACCCATGTAGATGACGTGGGCTATAACACACGAAAAATATGGCGATTAGGCCGCATTCTAGTTGTATGGCCCTAAAATGCTAAAAATTGAGGGACGGTCATGGTGAGGCGATGACTTATGTTACTTGGGTCATTTTTTGATGGGGAAACTAAATTTTTAGGCGATTTAGGCCCGGGCACCCGGACCCATGCAGATGGTGTGGGTTATAGCACATAAAAATCTGCGAATCGGGTGGAATTCTAATTTTATGGCTAGAAATCGGCATAAATGAGTAACGGTCATGGAGAAGCTATGTCTAATGTTTCTTAAGTCATTTTGTATTGGCTGGATAAATGTTAGGCGACTCTGGCCCAGATATCCGGACCCATGCACATGAAAATTTGATAATTGGGCTGCTAGTTCTTTCACATTAAAACGGAAAAAATGAGAAACGATCATGGCGAGATGATTAATATTGTTCCTTAGATTATTTTCATGGTTTAGATGAATTTCAGGTGATTCAGTCCCGGGAGCCTGGACCCATGCAGATGACATGAGTTATATCATATGAAAATATGAGAATCAGGCGGAATTCCAATATTATTGCCCTAATATACTAAAAATGAGGAACAATCATGGTGAGGCGATGATTAATGTTCCTTAGGTCGTTTTTGATGGAGTGGCTAAATTTTAGGCGATTCGGGCCAAGGTATCCAGACCCATGCAGATGGCATGGCTATAACACACGACACGAAATCGGGGAGAATTCTAGTTTTATGGACCTAAAATGCCAAAAATCAAGGAGAGGTCATGGAAATCCAACAACTAACGTTCCTTAGATCTTTATTATGGTCCGGCTACATTTAGGCAATTTGAGCCCCAGCGCCCGAACCCATGAAGATGACGTGGGCTATAAGCACACAAAATATGAAAATCGGGCGAAATTCCAGTTTTATGACACAGAAATGCCAAAAAATGAGGAACTTTCATGGAAATGTGATGGATAATTTTCCTTAGTATATTTATGATGGTTCGATAAAATTTTAGGCAATTCGGACCTGGGAGCTTGGACCCTTGCAGACCGCGTGGGCTTTAGCACATGAAAATATGAAAATCAGGTAAAATTCTAATTTTATGGCCATAAAATACCAAAAAATTAGGAATGGTTATTGCGAGGATATGACTAAATATCTTTTAGGCCTTTTTTGATGTGCACTAAATTTTGGCGATTCGGTAGCATGGGCTATAGAACGCGAAAAACTGGAAAACGGACAAAATTCCAAAATGGTCGTAAAATGATAAAACACAATGAACAGTCATGGAGAGCGATGACTAATGTTCCTTTGGTTGGTTTTGATGGGTCGGCTATATTTTAGGCGGTTCGAACCTGGGCTCCCGAACTCATGTAGATGGTGTGGGTTATAACACAAGAAAATTTAAAAATCGGGCGGCATTCCAGTTTTATTGCTCTAAAACACAAAAAAACAAGGAATGATCACACTGAGGCATTGACTTATGTTCCTTAGGTCATTTTTTATATGCCAAATAAATTTTAGGCGACTCAAGCGCGGGCGACCTGACCAATACAGATGATGTGAGAAATAGCACACAAAAATATATGAATCTGATAGAATTCTAATTTTATGGACCAAAAATATTAAAAAATGAGAAATGATCATGGAGAGATGATGAATAATATTTCTTAGGCCGTTTTTGATGGGGTGGCTTATTTTTAGGCGATTTAGGCTTGGGCGCTTGAACTGATACATATAGCGTGGGTTATAGCACTCCAAAATATATTGATTGAGCGAAATTCTAGTTTTATGGTCTTAAAACATCAAAAATGAGGAACGATCATGGAGAAACGATGTCTAATGTTCCTTAGGTCATTTTTGATAGTTCGGATGAATTTTAGGCGATTCAGTACCTGGTGTCGCGCCCCTTTTTCTCGCAAAATCAGGTTTTTGACATTTGGAAGGACAATTCGTTGCCTTTGGGGAATTGGGTTTAAGAGAATTGAAGAGTCGCCACCTAATGATTTAAGTGCATTAGGACACTAAGAAGGGTTTTGTTTGAATAAGCAGAGATTGGGTAAGGGCTTGAAATTATTCTGAGGGGAAGGTGTTAGGCACCCCTCAGGATCCACTAGTGTGGTTCCCGGCCAAGCTACTGTTGTGACTTAAGTGCGAATAATACATGAGCAAGTAAGAGTTTCACATAAGAGGGGATTTTCATGTAATGGTCACAAATAAATAAAATCAGCAAGAGTTTAAGAGAGTTGGTTTTTTTCTTTCTTAGAAGAAATGGTTTCTTAAAAAAAGATTTAAAAAGAAACAAAGAACAAAGGGGAGAGGTAATAAGTCTATCAATAATATGGATCACATCAATGCAATACCCGGTAATCACTCCTCAAAGAGGGGCTACACGTGGTATTAACGCATCGATCATCATATTCATATCTACCCTTTCTCACCCCTTTAAGGTATTAAAGAGCGGAATGGTATCGTTTACTTATTGCATGCTGTTTCCCGCTCATTCCTATCAGCCCTGGAGGTGCTTGGGACTACTAATCCTAAAAGTGGGAGGAGAGGTTGGGCTTATTTGTAGTTTCAAACGTAAAAATACTAAGGCAACATTCAAGAACACATATAACAAGTTGGGGGAAAGATATAAATAAACGAAAGGCCCAAACAAACCTTCTTTAGGCAAACAAAGAGCAAAGAGTTAGCATAACTTGCATGTACTGTTTAAGGTCCGATTTTATACTGAACGTGGAAGAACTTAAATGTTGGGGCAGACTGATTTACTATATAATTCAGATAAGAAGCCTCAGTCAGGCCTGCCTGCTGGTTGTAGTGAATAAACCCGATTCAGCTTAGAAGTTTATCCTAAGACTTGACTAAGTGTTGGACAAACTCCAATAGGCATGATATCTAGTGTTTTCAGAAAAACGAAGTATACCTATTTCAAAAAATGTTGTGAGTTATTCAGGAAAGGCGAGTTTGGAATAGATCATAAGTTTTGCAGATGTTAGACTTTGTTGTTACTAGTTTTAGACTTATAAGCGAGTGAAACGTTTCAGACTTGATTATTAATTCATATAGGCATGCTTTCTAGGCGTTGTTGATCTTAAACACTTTTACAGACATGGCAAGAGTGCAGAAATCCTATAGGTATGGCATCTAAATGCAGTTAGTTACTGAAGCCCCATAAATAGGTTTGCTTAGTGACAAATACATATACAGGAGTCGGATTTCCAGTTGATTATGAGCATGGTATCTATGAGAGATGCATAATTTTCTTATAGACATGGTATCTATATGTGATGATACAAAAACCTATAGGCAGGATATCTATATGAATACAGAAGTGCAGAAAACTATAGGCAGGACATCTATATAAATGCAGAAGTGTAGAATTTTAGGCAGGACATTTATATGAATGCAGAAGTGTAGAAATTATAGGCAGGATATCTATATGAATGCAGAAATGCATAAATTATCTATGAGCATGATATCTATGTGATATGCAGAAATGGGATGTTTCCTATGAACATGATATCTATGTGATATGCAGAAATCAGATTTTCCCTATGAACATGATATCTATGTGTTATGCAGAAATCATAAATTCCCTATGAACAGGATATCTACCCTCTTTTACATGCATGATTACTCCTCCCTTTTGACCAGCCATCCTGAAAGGTTTTACTACAAGTTATTACAGTCTAATGAAAGGAAAATACATCGGAAGTTGAAAATTACAACCAAGGAGGGCGTGATTCAGACTTCCTATCTGATTTATGAAGTAAACCAACTTTAAAAATCATGTTTCAAAGTCTTTCTCTCTTTTGGATGTGTCCCTAAGAGCCTCATATGGGCTCTGGGCAGTGCTCACACCCAAATGCATTACAGGGTTAAGACATAGTGCAGTGTGGAAGGGCCAGCCCTCAAGTGTCCAAGTTCAGAGGGAACTCAAGGTCCCAAGGCAAGGCTCACAAGTGGGGGGGCAGAACTTTGAGACTAGGAGAGAGTGTAAGTGCAGAGTTCTAAAAAAGGGGAAGGGGAAGGGGAAGGGAAACAGTACACAAAGATACACATAGGGGTATAGGAAATAGGAAGTGGTAGAGAGGCAAGGGCAAGCTAGTGGGCATACCCAACAATGGGAAATGCTGGCACACCTCACAAGCCTGTTAGAACACATTATTTTAGATGTTAGGATCCCCTAAGGGATCAAGTTCAAACCATGGACTATAACTTTGCATATTTCCATTTTTTGAAACTATAACCCAAAGCACATGAAGGGAAATAGGGAGCATGTATTCACAGCAGAAATAAGCACAAAAGAAATTAACATGCTAGTTTACTATTTAACTCTGCAGCAGTAAAAAGTAGACATGGATACAGAAAGATATAAGTAAACACATTATGGAGATGCTAAAACTTAAATTAGGAAATACCAGTTTCAATAAAAACAAGTAGAAAAAGCAGTAGTCTTGCAAAAGCCAAAGTACAAACAGGAAGGCAGAATACTATAAGTGTGAGTTCAGAAAAGATTGTGAAGTTGTGAAGTCTGAAGTGTGTGATCGTTAGAAAAATCATTTGTTTTTTGAAAAAAAGGGTCATGTATTTATAGTGCAGAAGGCAAGCCAAAATAAGGCAAGAAAATATTTAAAGAACTAATTCTCAATCAATTACACAAAACTCCCTTTAATTAAGGGATTTAGGTTCAAACGGGTATAAGCCAATTAAGGAAAGAAATTAAATAAAAACTTTGTAGCATAGAATTGAGGGAAAATACATAAAAGGTTATTTAAGGACAAGGTATTGACAGTACATTGTTTGTGCAAATAAGGCAAGAGAATCAATTAACAAACAGGAAATTAGAGGTCAAAGATTTGTTATGAAAGAACCAAGTCAGAAAGGTGGAAAATGTTTTAACTTATGGAAAATGAGCAAACAATTAATTACACCTATATAAAAGGAATTCCAAATCAATCACAAGTTTGAAAATCATTTTAATGGGAGACTCATCACATATAAAAAGCATATAGACATCTTATGCATGAAAGAAACTTGTCCTAAAATCAGTAAAAATTCCAGTATAGGAGAGTTCAGTAAAAAATTCAGCATTGTATGAAAACAAAGATGTCCATACTTGGTTCAGAGACTCAAAGTCAGTCTGAAAGAATTAGGAGGTCTTTGAAATAAAAGCCCTAGTTCGAACGAACTAGAAAGCAATAAGGAGAGTGCAAGCAAATTGAATCAAGACATGTGTAGAGGCTTCAGAATAGAAATGAAGCTTCTAACATGCCTCTTTCAGAACTCATGATGTAATTATAGTAGAGAGAATCAAAGAGCATATTGGAAAATAGTTGAAGAAATATGCTTTTTAGAAGAAACTTTGACCAAAGTTCAGTAGAGAAAAAAATAGTAGAAACGCTTAAAAATGCAGTAGAAGAAACCAGCTTAATAAGAAACTTAGCCAATGTTCAAGGAATAAATAGTAGAACACTTAAGAATACAGTAGCAAAAACATGCTTTAGAAGAACTCAAACAAGGTTCAGTAGAAGACAAACAAAGAAACTTAAGCACTTAGTAAGAAATACAGTAGAAGAACACAAGGACACCGAAAAGTATAACAAAAGAACATATAGGAAAACACAGTAAGATAAACATGTGAGAACATGGTATAGAAAGCACAATAGAAGAGCATATGTGGTAGAGGGAAAGTATAAGAACACAGTAGAGTCAAATACACACAAAAGAAAAGGAGAAGAAGATCAGATAAATACGTAAGCATATTTTAGAAAACCTTAGATCGTAAAGAAAGATTTTGGAAAGAAATTTTTGAAAGAAAAGTTGGGGAAATCGGTTGAAAACTTAAGTAAAGCACAGACACACAACGGATTTAAGAAGATCTGAGAAGAAAATCTCGAAGGGTTAGGGTTTCAGAAGAACCCTAGAATGAGAAAGACTTTGAAAAGGTTACCGATCAAAGTCGGAGAAGCCAGAACCAGGCTCAAACAACCTTGATATACCAGAGCAAGGCCGGAGATGACCTTGAGACCTCAAATCAGCAAAGATCTGAATGCAAACCTTTAAGGCCTAGCCTCAAATCTTCAAGTATCAAGCACATAGGATCAATATGAGGTGTGTATAGGATTCCCATGGCCTGATAAGCCATGGATTCCTACGAGTTTCATGGTGGAAGTGATTAGGGTTCAGGAAAGGTTCGAGAGTGTTTGAGAGACGAATGGATTCAAAGGCGGTGTCTCAGATGAAATGGCTTAGGGTTGGGGAGTTTGGGAATTAAAAAAGTTAAGGTGGAATCATGGCCGTTGATCATTTTGATCAACGACCTAGATCAAAGGGGAGCTGGGCGAGTAAAAATAAACAGGTCAGGGGTCGGGTACTTTATAAATATTTCGGGTATTTTTGAATTTAAAATTGGGTTAATTGGGGTTGTCAATTTGGGCTATAATTAAAATGAAATAGGACTAGCATTTAAATAGCCACTTTTTCCCTTTTATTTTATAAAAATAGTAAAATAGTTTATAAAAACAAATTAAAGGTACTAAATTAATTAATAATATATCAGCATTATATTAAAAATGTCAGAATCAATTTTGTAATTATAAATGTAATTAAATCTTAAAATAGGCTAAAAATGCAATTAAGACAATTTAGCTTTAAAAATACCTAGCCGGTTTACCTATAAATAAGCAATACAAGCGTATATCATGCGAAAAAATTAACAACAACAACAACCTAGTATAGTCCCACTTAGTGGGGTCTGGGGAGGGTAGTATGTACGCAGACCTTACCCCTACCCTGTGGTAGAGAGGCTGTTTTCAAATAGACCCCCGACATCCTTCCCTCCAAGAACTTCCTACCTTGCTCTTGGGGAGACTCGAACTCACAACCTCTCGTGCGGAAAAATTAAACGTGATACAAATTCTCGTTGGATCATGAATGCTGTTTTTGGATGGTTAGGATGATGTCCTTAGACCATGATGTCCTGGGCCATGAAGCATGTAATAAATGATTCACAGATTATGAAATGATGCTCGTTGGCTGTGAGGATGATGCCTCCGAGCTATGATACCTTTGAATAATAATATGCAAAAGATAAAAGGGGTCCTCAAGCTATGGCATGGCGTTCTCGGGCTATGAAGATGGTGCCTCCGAACAATGACTCCTTTGCACAGCTTGGTGATCCTTCGGCCCATGAGATGCATAAGGTGGCGATTTTTTAGCCAATGCAAAATGCAATAAGTGGCGATCTTTTAGCCAAGCAAGAAGTAAATAAAGCAACGATATTTCAGCTGATGCAAGTATAAATAAAGTGGCGATCTTTTAGCCGATGCAAGATGTAAATAATGGTGGTAGTATTTCAGCTGATGTGAGATGTAAATGAAGTGGCGATCTTTCAGCCATGCAAGGAGTAAAATAAAATGGCGATATTTCAACCATGCAAGTGCGAAATAAAGTGGCGATATTTCAGCCATGAAAGTGCAAAATAAAGTAACGATATTTTGACCATGCAAATGCAAAATAGAGTGGCGTTATTTTAGCCATGCAAGTGCAAAATAAAGTCATGATATTTCAGCCATGCAAGTGAAAAATAAAGTGGAGATATTTTAGCCATGCAAGTGAAAAATAAAGCGGTGATAATTTAGCCATGTAAGATGTAAATGAAGTGGTGATCTTTTAGCCACACAGATGGAGAGAGTGCTTAGGCAGAATGGTAGCCTTATGCAATGCAAGAAATGTTGATGGAGACAGTGCTTAGTCTCGGAAGACAGAACGGTACCCTTATGCAATACAGAGAAAATGCAGACGGAGGTAGAGCTTAACCTCAGAAGGCAAAATAGTAGCCTTATGCAATGCAAGAATCAGATGGAGATAATGCTTAGTCTCGGATTAATAGTAGCCTTATGCATTGCAGAAAATGCAGATGGAGGTAGAGTTTAACCTCGGAAAGCAGAATGGTAGCCTTATGCAATGCAAGAATGCAGATGGAGACAATGCTTAGTCTCGGAAGGCAAAATGGTAGCCTTATGCAATGCAGAAAATGTAGATTGGAGGTAGAGCTTAACCTTGGAAGGCAGAATGGTAGATTGTGCAATGAGATCAAAAGTGAATAGTAATAAAATTTCTTAGCTGATAGTTGATAGCTGATTATGGTATTGCGGTTGTTGGGGATGTTATATGCGGATAACAACTATGAATAGGTGTGACGATTCTGAGAGTTGAATTCCTGAACAATATGAGTGTATAATGTATGATTTTACGACTTGGGTGCCTGCGTCCATAGAAAAATTGTGAGTTTTTGTAAAGGGGAAAGGTTAGTTCATGTCCCCGCTGACCTTGCTTGACCTGATTGGCCCTGTTCTAATGATACAGTATGTATCATTGGGGTAGCGTTGCTAAACAGAGCAGACATGCATGAGTTTTTAAAGAAAAAATATGATATGAGTATATATTTTAGAAATTGTTTTGGATGAACCGATGGCTGTGATGTGGTTCAGGGCATTGCAACCTCTCTTGATTCAAAAATTTGAGGGTCCTCCTCAAAATTCTACCCCAGTTTATGGATTTCCACTCATGACGGTTTGTTGCGATGATCGGCTAGAATTACTTCAGAATTTTGAGGGTCCTTCTCAAAATTCTGCCCCAATTTCCAATTGCCAAGGAAAATGAAAATTTTATTAAATTGTGACCAAACCCATAGGGCTGCCTACGTATCCCCTCTTAAACGGGAATATGGTTAGACATAGTTCAAATTACATCATACATAAAGGCATAAATATTACACGTAGATCACTTGACTACATCTGAATTGATTGGCTTTGGCCAAACTTCTCCATCCATTTCTGCAAGTATGTGGGCTCCTCCTGTCAGAACCCGATGAACCATGTATGGACCCTGCCAATTGGGAGAGAATTTCCCTTTAGCTTCATCTTGATGCGGGAAAAGTTTCTTTAAAATCAGCTTCCCCAATGTGAATTGTCTTGGTTTGACTCTCTTGTTGAAGGATCTGGATATTCTGTTGTGATAAAGCTGACCGTGACAAATTGCATTCAATCTCTTTCCGTCTATGAGAGCTAGCTGCTCATAACAACTCTTTACCCACTTTGCGTCGTCGAGCTCAGCTTCTTGTATGATTCTCAAGTAAGGGATTTCTACTTCGGCAGGAATGACGATTTCTATGCCATGAACCAACATATAGGGAGTTTCCCCAGTTGATGTGTGGACTGTGGTATGATACCCTAATAGAGCAAATGATAACTTTTCGTGCCATTGCTTATGCTTCTCTATCATTTTCCTTAATATCGTCTTGATGTTTTTGCTGGCAGCTTCTAAGACTCCGTTCATCTGAGGCCTGTAGGCTATAGAATTCTGGTGTCTGATCTTGAAAGTCTCACATATAGATTTTATCAAGTCACTGTTGAGGTTGGAGCTATTATCTGTGATGATTGATTCTGGAATCCCAAATCGACAAACATTACGGTCGTGGACAAAGTTTGCCATGACTTTCTTAGTCACTGCTTTGTAAGATGCTGCTTTGACCCATTTGGTAAAATAGTCAATTGCCAGTAGAATGAATCTGTGCCCATTGGAAGTAGCAGGTTCGATTGGTCTAACAACATCCATTCCCTATGCGACAAACGGCCATGGTGAGCTTGTTGTATTAAGCTCGTTCAGGGGTACCTTTATATGTCTGCATGTATCTGATAGTGGTGGCATTTTCGAACATATTGGATACAGTCTATTTCTATGGTTATCGAAAAGTAACCAACATGGAGGATCTTCTTTGCTAGGACAAAACTGTTCATATGTTGACCACATGTCCTAGCATAGATTTCTTCTAACAGTTTAGATGCTTCGTTGGCGTCAATGCACCTGAATAGTCCCAAATCAAGAGTCCTCTAACATAGGATTCCTCCGCCATGAAAGAAATTGTTGGACAATCTTCGAAGGGTGCGCTTTTGGATAGCATTTGCAAGCTCTGGATACTCCCTTTTTGCCAAATATTCCCCGATGTCATGAAACCAAGGCTTTCCATCTACTTCTTCTTCGACATGAGCACAATAAGCTTGCTGATCATGCATCTTCACCGGGATGGGATCAATGAAGTTCTTATCTGTATATTGTATCATGGATGACAGGGTAGCCGATGCATCGATGAACTCATTCTGGATTCTAGGAACATCCTGAAACTCTGTCTTTGTGAACCTCTTTCTCAACTCCTGTACATGATAGAGATAAGGGAGTATCTTGAAATTCTTGGTCGCCCATTCTTCTAGTACCTGATACATAATAAAATCCGAGTCTCCAATTATTAGAAACTCTTGAATGTTCATGTCAATGGCCATCTTGAGCCCTAAGATGCAGGCTTCGTACTCGGCCATATTGTTGGTGCAAGGAAATCTGAGTTTGGCAGACACCAGATACTGTTGATCGGTTTCTGACACTAGGACCGCTCCTATGTCGACTCTTTTGTAAATTGTCGCTCCGTAGAAAAACATTCTCCATCTGTCATAGGATTCTGCAATATCTTCTCCTAGGAATGATACCTCTTTATCTGGAAAATACATTTTTAGAGGTTCGTATTCTCCGTCCACAGGGTTTTCAGTAAGGTGATCTACCAATGCCTATCATTTGATTGCTTTCTGAGTCACGTAGACAATTTCGAATTCACTCAATATGATTTGCCACTTGGCTAGCTTGCCAGTGGGCACAAGTTTCTTAAAGATGTACTTTAAAGGATCCATCCTTGATATGAGATATGTAGTATAGGCACAAAAGTAGTGCCTTAGCTTTTGAGCTATCCAAGTCAAAGCACAATAGGTGCGCTCTAATAGAGAATACCGGGCCTCGTACGGGGTGAACTTCTTGCTGAGATAGTAAATAGCATGTTCCTTCCTCCCTGTTGCAGCATGCTGACCTAGAACGCAATTGAACGCTCCATCCAATCAAGGTAGAGTAATAGGGGTCTACCTGGCTCGGGTGGGACCAAATTTGGTGGTGTTGACAAGTACTCCTTGATTCTATCGAAAGCCTTTTTGTAGTCATCCGTCCATTTCACAGATCGATTTTTCTTCAACATCTTAAAGATTGGTTCACAGATGACAGTAGATTGTGCTGAACCGGCTGTTAGTTAAGTCTCCCCAAGAAATTACGTCCTTATTTTTCTTTGGTGGTGGCAATTCTTGAATAGCTTTGACATTTAATGGATCCAGTTCTATTCCTTGATGACTCATGATGAAACCAAAGTAGTTTTCTGGTAGGAACCCCTAATGCAGACTTCGCAGGATTCAGTTTCAGGTTGTACCTTCTCTGTCTATTGAAGAACTTTCTCAAATCTTCCATGTGATTAGTGACTTTCTTGTATTTTATGACGATATCATCTACATACACCTCAATCTCGTTGGGTATCATATCATGGAAAATAGTAGTCATTGCTCTCATATAGGTATCCCCTACATTTTTTAACCTGAATGGCATCATCTTGTAGTAGTACATCCCCCATGGCATAATGAAAGCCATTTTCTCAGCATCCTCTTCATCCATCCAGAAACAATATACGAATAACTGAAACTCATACTTGGCGCAGTTGTCAATCAGGATGTGTATGTTCTGTTAGCGGAAGTCGTCTTTTGGCCTGGCCCGGGTAAGATCCCGGTAGTCGCCACAGACTCTAACCGTCCCATCTTTCTTTAGCACTGGCACAATGTTGGCTAACCACGTTGGATATTCAACTACCCTGAGAACTTTAGCTTTGACCTGCTTAGTGACTTCTTCCTTAATTTTTAAACTCATACCTGGCTTGAACTTTCTGAGCTACTACTTTACCAGTGGACATGTCGAATCGGTCAGCAGTTTGTTTGCCACAATAGATGTACTCAGACCAGTCATGTCGTCGTACGACCAAGCAAATACGTCATCATATTCTCTTAGAAACTTTGTGTATTTTTCCTTTTCTGATGGTGACAAATAAACACTGATTCGTGTTTCTTTGATATTTTCTACATCTCCTAGGTTGACAATCTCAGTCTCGTTCAGGTTGGACTTAGCCCTGTTTTCAAAATTCTAGACTTTCTTAACAATCTCTTTCGTTATATCATCTTTCTATGCATCTACATCCATTTTTTGCGTTGTCTCATTGCATGTACAGTCAGTTGTTCATCAAGATAAGTAATTGTAATGCTGTATATGTAAAGTAATGAGAAAAAATAATAAGAGTAAGATTTATAAGAAACCGAAATGCTTTTGATAAATTCCATAATTTTTTTGAACATCGGAGCTCTTTCTTGCGAAAAATAAAAATGCGAAAGAAAAGTAAACTAGTAAAGTAAGGTATTGCATGATGCTTGTTTGGCCTTGCTACCTCAAGGGTCACCTGGCTTTTGGTGGTTCTGATAGTCTAGTTATTGAGGCATGCTGCTCTGCCTACATCCTGTATGGAGGGGCCTTCCTCACCCTCCTCCTGAAAATGACACAATAATCCATGTGATCATCTTCTAGGAACAAAGTCTTCATTGCTGCCAGTGCTTCCTCTTCTTCTGACCCGTAGACAACCTCAAACGGTTGGAAAGTCTGCTCCAAACGGGGTATTGGCTACTCCAAAGGGTTGTAAGGACTGCGCCATGATGGCAACGTTGAATTCCTTCTAGGTATACTCGTATCCCAATCCGAAAGTGGTGCCATGTTTCTTGAGCTTGATGGGCTTAGTGATTCCTTAGAGGTTCTTTCCAAGTCCCTTGCCAGGTTCATACCCGCTCCAGTTCAATAGGGTTTCAATCTTGTTATCCCACCATTTGTCTTTATCAACGACTTTGACTCACTTGATCTGGTGGTAAGTTTCCCCGCGTATCCTTCTTCTGCCTCCTATTTCTGGAATGGTCTGGCGACTGTATATGGGATTGCTATCGTCGCCGTGAATGATCACCTCTTGGTGATTCCACTCAAACTTCACTGCCTGATTTAGTGTTGATGCGATAACCCCATCGGCAAAAATCCGTAGTCGTCCCAACAACAGATTGAAAGATGCTGGTACGTCTTTCACTTGAAAATCAACATCAAACCAAGTAGGCCCTATTTGTAAACACAAGGGAATTTCCCCAATAGTAGACCTTTGGGATCCATTGAAAGGTTTGACGTTGATGGCCCCGACCTTGATCTCATGCAGTCCCTTTCCTAATGCCATGAGTGTTACCAACGGACAAATGTTGAGGATGGACCCTCCGTCAATCAGGATCCTGGTGATAAAATAATCCTCGCACTATACGGTGATATGCAATGCCTTGTTGTGACTCAACCCTTATGGTGGCAGCTCATCTTCATGAAAAGTTATCTTGAGACTCTCCAGTACCTACCCCACCATGTTTGCTATATCTCTGCTAGTGATGTTACTCGATACTTATGCCTCACTCAGCACTCCTAACAAGGCATTTTTGTGTGCCTCAGAACTCTGCAGCAAGACAAGGATAGAAATCTATGCCGCTGTTTTTTTCAGCTGATCAATGACTAAGTATTCTTTGGCTTGTATCTTTATCCAGAGATTGTCGGGCCCAGTTTCAGTGATGGTTGGCCAGTTAGAGGCCTTCTTGCTTGACTTAGTTAAATGCTTGAGGGTGTAAACCCTGCCGGTTCTTGTCATATCCTGTGCCGCAACGGCTTCCCCGAACTTGACCTTCCCCTTTCTTCTGACTTTGGCTGTGTAGTCCCAAGGTATGGAATTGGTGTGAAATGGTGTTATTGTGGACATTGCCACTAGAATTGGCGTGGCTATCGTTACTCCGAACGGAGCAGGCCCCTTGGGCGGTAAAATTGCAACTTCAGAGGGTCTAGGTATGTCTACTGGTGACATAAGACTCCACAATTGGTGCTGGCGTCTTTGCAGAGGATGGTGCTTCAAACTCGAGTGGCATGGACATGTTTACCTCGGAATCCCTAGAAGGCTGAATCTGGACCATAATCGAATTAAGGGTGACTATTGGCTTCTTTGGATCGTCGTATTCTATGGTCAAATCAATCGATCCCTTGGGGTCCCAATCATCCTTTACTTCGATCATATGAACGTCTCCGCCGTTGTGGTATGGCCGAGGGTTATTGCAGATAATTGGAGCAGGTTCCTTTACTACGATGATCTTATTGTCAATTAAAGTCTGAATCATATCCTTCAGAGAGCGGCATTCATCAATGGTATGTCCTTTCATGCCGGAAGGTATGCACATGATTTGAGTCTAGCAAAATAACATATAGGAAAAAACAGTAAGATAAACATATGAGAACATGGTATAGAAAGAACAGTAGAAGAGCATATGTGGTAGAAGGAAAGCATAAGAACACAGTAGAGTCAAATGCACACAAAAGAAAAGGAGAAGAAGATCAGATAAACACTTAAGCACATTTCAAAAAACCCTAGATCGTAAAAGAAAGAGTTTGGAAAGTAATTTTTGAAAGAAAAGTTGGGGAAATCGTTTGAAAACCCAAGTAAAGCATAGACACATAACAGATTTAAGAAGTCCGGAAAAGAAAACCTTGAAGGGTTAGGGTTTCAGAAGAACCCTAGAATGATAACGGCTTTGAAAATGTCACTGATCGAAGTTGGAGAAGCAGGAACTAGGCTAAAAAAACCTTGATATGCCGGAGCAAGGTCGAAGATTATCTTGAGACCTCAAATCAGAAAAGGTTTGAGTGCAAACCTTCGAGGTCTGGCCTCAAATCTTCAGGTATCAAGCACATAGGAGCAATAGGAGATGTGTACAGGTCTCCCTTGGCTTGAGAAGCCATGGATTTCTACGAGTTTCACGCTGGAAGTGATTAGGGTTCAGGGAAGGTTCGAGAATGTTTGAGAGATGAAGAAATTCAAAGGCGGCGTCTCAGATGAAATGGCTTAGGGTTGGGGGGTTTGGGAAATTAAAAAAGGCAAGGTGGAATTATGGCCGTTGATCATTTTGATCAACGGCCTGAATCAAAGGGGAGCCGGGTGGGTAAAAATAAACTAGTCAAGGGTCGCGTAATTTAGATAGGGCCGGATAATTTTGAATTTTAAATTGGGTTACTTGGGATGGTTAATTGGGGCTATAATGTAAATGAAATAGTGCTAGTATTTAAATAGCCACTTTTACTCTTTTATTTTATAAAAAATAGTAAAATAATTTTTGAAAATAAATTAAAGGTTCTAATTTAATGAATAATATATAAATATTTAATTAAAAATACTGAAATCAATTTTGTAATTATAAACCCAATTAACTCTTAATATGCTAAATTGCAATTAAGTTCAATTTAGCTTTAAAAGTACCAAATTAATTTAAAAAAATATGCAGAAGTTATCTTAGTTATATTTTGATATAAATATGAGAATACAATAACTGAATCACTAATTATTCATTTTTGTACTGTTAAAATACGACCATGTTTTAAAATACAATTATGGTTGTGTACGTTCTCGTAACACAACCATGATTCTAAATCAATCCGGAGTATGCATTCGCGCAACTTCGCTCGACCCTTTCTTAAAAATAGGTTACAAGTTTTGATTATGTTCAACTTACATAAGTTCATATATATATATATATATATATATATATATATATATATATATATATATATATATATATATATATATATATATATATATATATATATATATATATATATATATATATATATATATATATATATACAGGTAAAAAAATTAGGTATCAACACCTGGCGTCAAGACCCATGCAGATGGTGTAGGCTATATCGTACACGAAAATATGAGAATCGGTTGGAATTCTAGTTCTATAGCCCTAAAATGCCAAAAAACGAGGAACAATCATGGAAAGGATTATGATCCTTTTATTTTTTATGTGTCGGATAAATTTTAGGCGATTTAGGCCCGAAAAACCGGATCCGTTAGATGGTGCGTGATATAGCACACGAAATCTGAGAATAAGACCGAATTCTAGTTCTACGGCCGTAAAATGCCAAAAAAATAAGGAACGGTCATGACTGGGTGGTGATTAATATTCCTTAGGTCCTATTTTATGGGCCGGTGAAACTTTAGGCGATTCAGACTCGAGCTCCCTGACCAACGTAGATGGCATGCGTAATAGCACATGAAATATGGGATTGAGGGGAAATTCCAATTTTGATGGCATTAAAATGCTTATAAATAGGGAACGGTCATGGTGAGGTAATGAATAATGTTCCTTAGGACGTTTATGACATATCATCTTAATTTTAGGTGATTAAGTCCTAGGCGCCCGGACCCATGCAAATAATGTGGACTATAACACACGAAAATATGAAAATCGAGCAAAATTCCAATTTTATAGCCTTAAAGCGCCCAGAAATGAGGAATAGTCATAGAGTGGCGATTACTAATGTACTCAAGCCCTTTTTGATAGGAAGGCTAAATTTTAAGCCATTGGGACACACACGTCTTGACCCATGGAGATGGCGTGGGCTATAACATATGAAAATCTTGGAATCAGGTGGAATTCAGTTTTAGTGAACTAAAAAATTCCAAAAAGGAGGAACACTCATAACTAGGTGATGACTTATGTTCCTTAGGTCGTTTTTTGTAGGCCAGCAAAATGTTAGGCGATTCGGGCCTGAGCGTCCGAACTCCTGTAGATTGCATGGGCTATAACACTCGAAAATTTAGGAATCGAGCGAAATTCAATTTTTATGGCCCTAAGACATGCAAAAATGAGGAACATTCATGAAGAGTTGATGACTAGTGTTCCTAAGGTCGTTTTTGATGTGCTGATCCAATTTTATGTGATTTGGGTCATGGGTGCCCAGACCCATCCAGATGGCATAGGCTATCGCACACGAAAATCTAGGAATCAGATGAAATTCTAGTTTTATGGCCTTGATTTCTAGTGGAACTATATCTCGGAACCATATATATATATCATTTGCTAATACACGACGAATTAATGTTTGGATAAAAATCCTTTTCGGCATCATCCTATTCCAAGGACTCATAGAAATACCCCAGGCGGTGCCACAATTCATTCGACTTAAACGTCATAAAATGAGTAATAGCCATGACGAGACAATGGCTATTAATCCTTAGGTTGTTTTTGATAGGATGCCTAAATTTTAGGCGATTCGGGCATGGGAGACCGCAACCATGCAGATGGCATGGGCAATACAATATGAAAATCTTGGAATAGGGTAGAATTATATTTTATGGCACTAAAATTTCAAAAAAAGAAGAGCGGCCAAGGCGAGGCGATGACTAATATTCCATAGTTCGTGTTTATGGTTCGGGTAAATTTTAGATGATTCGGGCTGAGCCGCCCAGACCCACACTGATGGCATGGGCTATAATAAAGGAAAATATGGGAATCGGGTGGAATTCCTATTTTAAGGTTCTATAATGTCATAAATGAGGAACAATCATGGAGAGCCAATGACTAATGTTCCTTCGGTTGTTTTCATGGGCTGGTTTAATTTTAGGTGATTCTGGCCCAGGCCTCGACCCACGCGGATGGCGTGGTCTACAACACACGAAAATCTGGGAATCAGGGGGAATTCTTGTTTTCTGGCCCTAAAACACCAAAAAATGAAGTATGGTCAAGGCAAGGTGATGAAAAATGTTCCTTAGGTCATTTTTGATGGACCGACTACATTTTAGGCGATTCGGGCCCTGACGCCTGGACTCATGCATATGGCGTGGGCTATAGCGTACGAAAATATGAATATTGGGCGAAACTTAAAATTTATGGCCCTAAATGCCGAAATTAGAGGAGCGGTCATGGAGAGTTAAATACTAATGTTTCCTAGAACATTTGATATTGTTAGATTGAATTTTAGCCGATTCAGGCCTAGACGCCGGATTCATACAGATGGTGTGAGCTATAGCACATGAAAAAATAGAAATCGGGTGAAATTATAATTTTATGACCTGCTTAAAATAGAGGAGCGGTCATGGAGAGGCAATGCAAAATGTTTCTTAGGTTGTTTTTGATGGTTCGCCGGCTAACTTTTCAGGTGGTTCAGGCTTGGGCTCCTGGATCTATGGAGATAGTGTAGGTTATAACACGCAAAATTCTAGGAATCAGGCGAAATTCCATGTTTATTGAACTAAGATCCAAAATATGACGAATAATCATGGCAAGGTGATGACGAACGCTCCTTATGTCTGTTTTGATGGGCCGGATGAATATTAGGCGATTCGAGACAAGGCTCCAGACCCAGGCAAATGCCTTGGGCTATAATAGACGTAAATCTCGAAATCCTTCAGAATTTCTGATTTATGGTACTAAAAATACCAAAAAATAAGGAACAACCATGGAATGCGTTGACTAATGATCCTTACGCCATTTTTATGGTTCGGCTAAATTTTAGGCGATTTGGTCTCGGGCGGCCGAACCCATACTGATAGCATAGGCTTTAGTACATGACAATATGGTAATCGACAAGAATTCTAATTTTGTGGCCCTATAGCGCCCAAAAACGAGGAACGGTCATGGAGAGGCAATGAATTATGTTTCTTATGTCATTTTTGATAGGCCAACTAAATTTTAGGAGATTCGGCGCGTTCAGTCCTCACTTTTATGGCCCTTAAATGCACAAAAATGAGGAACGCTCATGGGGAGTCGATGACTAAGATCCTTAGGTCATTTTTTATGTGCTGATCAAATTTTAGGCCATTTAGTCCATGGGTGGACGAACCCATGTAGATGGCGTAGGCTATAACATACGAAAATCTGGGAATCGGTCGAGATTCTAGTTTTATGACTCTAAAACGTCAAATAACGAGTAACATCCATGGAGAGTAGATGGATAATGTTCCTTATGTCATTTTTGATAGTCCGTTTAATTTTTAGGCGATTCATGCATGGGCGCCCAGACCCATGCAGATGGCGTGGGCAATAAGACACGAAAATCTTGGAATAGGGCAGAGATTTATGGCCCTAAAACGTCAAAAAAGAGGAATGGTCACGACAAAGCGATGACACTTGTTTCATAGGTTGATTTTGACGGTTCAACTAAATTTTAGGTGATTCAAGCTGGGCTGCTTGGACCCATGTAGATAGCATGGGCTATAGTAGATAAAAATATGGAAATCGGGTGGAATTCCAGTTTTAAGGCCCTAGAATGCCAAACATGAGGAAAACTCATGGCTAGACAATTATTAATGTTCCTCTAGTCATTTTTATGGGATGTTTAAATTTTTGGTGATTCGGGCCTAGACTATAACACACGAAAAATGGGGATCGGGCAAAACTCTAGTTTTTTGGACCGAAAATGCCAAAAAGTGAGGTACGGTAGGGCGAGGCGATGACTATTGTTTCTTAGGTCATTTTTTATGTGAAGACCAACTTTTATGAGATTCAAGCCTAGGTGTCGTACCCATACACATGGTGTGGTCTATAGCACGCGAAAATATGGGAAGCAGACGGAATTCTAGTTATATGGCCCTAAAACGCCAAACAAATGAGGAAAAAGAATTAAAAGGCAATGACTAATATTCCTTATGTTGTCTCTGATGGTCTGGATAATTTTTAGGCGATTCGGGCCTGAGCTCCTGGACCCATGCAAATGGAGCGGATTATAGAACGCGGAATCTAGGAATTAGGCAGAATTAAAGTTTTTTTCCCTAAAATGCCGAAAATGAGGAATATCCGTGACGAGGCGATGACTAGTATTTCTTTGGTCATTTATGATATGCCAACTAAATTTTAGGCGACTCGAACCCAGGCGCCCGGATCTATGCGGATGGCTTCGCCTATAGCATACGAAAATCTAAGAATGGATGGAATTCTATTTTTATGACTTTGAAACGAAAAATGATGAACGATCATGGCGAGGCAATGAAAAATGTTCCTTAGGTCATTTTTTGTGATTCCGCTGAATTTTAGGGGATTCGATCCCAAGCGCCCAGACCGAAGTAGATCTTTTGATACTATGTTTGTTAAAACACAAAAAAGAATGGGAATCAGGTGAATATCCAATACTATGTTCGTTATTGATACCCAATTTTTCCCTCATATATTTTTAAATGCATACATACTTTCAAAATAATACATAAGCATCAATTAATATTTTCCATTATTTCTCTATTTTAAAGGATTTTAATTAATTTATCCATGGTTTTTATTATATAAATAATTATTAATTGCATCATAAATGAGTTTATGATAATTTTATTGCTTAATTTTATCGTTTATATTTATAATTATCTTATGCATAATCCTATTTACATCTCTAGGCTATTATTGCAATAACTTTGTAATAATAGCCATATGTGCATAATTACTTTACTTCTACAAGAAGATGACCTTTATATTTTGTAACATTAAGTAATTATTTTGAATCATTTTTATGCATAAATATCATTTTATCATTTATTAGCTGTTTTTATGAATTATTTCATCAAGATGAATTGGGTATTTAACACATAGCCTTATCTAATTTAATTTCTTTTCGGGTCTGACACAAATTACTACCCTATCCAATTAAATCATAACCCATAATCCAATTTTCTATAACCCGCCCCAACCCCGATAGAATCTCGGCCATTGATCTTAGAAGATCAACAGTTCAGGATCCATTTCCTTTTTAATATTGCAAAACCGCTAAACCCTACCTCATTTCCCAAATCCTCCTGCCCCTGAATTCCTTCCTCCTCTCTTCTATCTCAACCTTCCGATGACCCTAGCCTGCCATCACTTGAACCCCTTCAATCTATGGGGTTTCTCTTCGATCTTGGGCCCTATCCGCCTTCCTATTTCTACCGGTGTTATGATTTTCGTATTGTTTGATGAAATCTCAAAGAGATTCGAACTTGATTTGGTTCAAACCTCTCACGTTCTCGATGAATCCGTATGTGTTTATTCCTATATCTGTGAGTACTAGTATCTTCATATTTATGGCCTTAAATCTATGGTTCAAACTAGATTTTCTCACCTCTATTTATTTTTTTGATGTCCTAACCATTTTTGGCTAAATCAGTTTAGACCTCTTTATATCTGAAGAGATTTGAGTTGTTTGTTGCTTTTCCTTTAAGATTCTGCCGTTTTTCCTATTACTGGCAATCAGTTTTTGTTTTTTCCATAAGGGCCAGGGTTTTCAATTTTTTTAAAAAGAAGTTTCTGCAAAAATATTTTAAAACGTTTAATTGTTTAACTCCGGTTTTCTTCCTTTAATTTTTGACTGATCATCCCTATGTCTTTATGCCTTAGGGTTTCTAATTATTCTACTACTTGCTATAATGTTTGCTTGTTCACTCGGCTTTGTCAAATAAACTGATTAATTTGATTTATTTGCCTAATTAGGGTTTGAAATTATATTTTCCTTTTGAAATTGGTATCGCTTTGAGATTTTCATTCATTCTTTCCTCATATGTGATTCTTAAATGGTACCGCTTCCTTATTTATATCACTGGCTTGATTTCTAGGCCTTGATTGTTTTGGTCGACCTTTGAGTGATTTATGGACTTATCACTTACCTTATTAAACCTCAATTTATTTTCTAATTGATTTCGTATAAGATTCTCCTTAATCTAAATGATAATTCAGTAATTTTGTCCTATTAAGTGATTGGTGTTTAACCCTAACTGATTGATTAAATGATTCTTTTACCTTGTTTGTGTATCATTGATTCTCTTACCTTATTTGACCCTTCATTGTTCTGATTTTCAAACACACGCTGAGACACACAAGCTCACACCTACATTTACACACTTACACTCACACAACTTGAGTTCTTTCTATCACTCGTATTTGCTGCATTGTCTAGCCAATTGAAAGCCAATGCTAGATTCTTGGATTCCACCTGCATTCACCTTCCCATTCGCTATCTCCTTAACTGTTTTGCCTCAATTTCTATTACTATGTTCTATTCTATATGCCATGTGGTGAGTCTACTATAGACATCAACATTCTTCTGTCTTAATATCTATTTCCTGATCATCTCTTTCTCAACAACTATGTTGTAATTCTTGTTCCATGTGACTTGTATGACTAGTTTATTTTGACCATCGATATGTTCTGTTTACTATATGTTTCCAGTTTACTATCCACTAGTATGCTTTAGCCATTGTTATATCTTTGTTCTATATGTCTGTGTGGTTAAGTACTTCAAATTCCAATATGCTTCTGCTGGACATATAGTTCATGTTCTGTTGCTTTGTTCATAGTAATTTCAGCATGTTTCTTTGGCTAATACATGTCTATATGATTCCACCTAGTAATAATTAGTAAGCTAAATAACCTTAAATAATGTGAGACTTTTTTTTATTTAGTTTAGGTACTGCCAATGTGTAGGCAGTTCTCTCTATAATTCAAGTGTCCATGATCTTCTTGTGATTGTTTAACTACTGGTATCTATGCATGAACCAATATGCTAAATGATATTTCTGTTCTATTTGCAGTCTTTTGAACTCGTTTGCCCCCAAAAATCAAACTGCTTTTCTAAAACTATCCCCTGCCCCCTTATGCACATTTTTTAAAACTTATACTCTTTTTTATCTAGCGTCCTACCACCCCAGAGTGAGTACTGCCTAGGGTCTATGAGACTCCTTTGAACTCTGACATATTGGGGTTTGTCTTCCAACCTGTTACAAAACTATTTCCTTAGAAAGGTTCTGGTGTGAGCATTACCCCATGTTCCCTTGGGAACTTTGACACATCGGATGCCCATTTGTGTATTATGGATGGACTATCTGCGTACATCAGACTTGCCTGCTTTGAAGCCTAGTTTCCAGGTTGTTGTTTGGCCTTCTATGGTTCCCTATAGTGTAATTCATTCATATTGGTCTATAATAATGTAATAATCCTTGTATAAATAGATATGGGGCTGTTAGTAAAAGTTGGGGAGGGATTTTATATATCTTTGTCAAGTTCGGGTAGAAATGATGTCTGTAGGTTATTGTGATGATTATTTAAGTTCATACTATTAGAAATCACGGCTATAGGATCTTGTCTCATAGTTTGAAATATGGAGTTTCATACTTGTCATCCCAGAAATCTTATTTATAGGTTGTTTTATTAATTTTGCATCAAGAACCCATGCTTCAATATACATTAGAGATCACGTATATAGGCTCTTACTTGTGCAAGTAACTAAATTTGTATGACATTCTGTTAATGTCTCTGCCCACTTAGATTCATGCTTATTAGAAGTAAATATAAAATCTGTTCTGCACTTCGATATCATGCCTATAGGAAATAAGTATAAAATCAGTTCTGCACTTAGATATCATGCCTATAGGAAAATAAATATTTAAATCTGTTTTGCAATTAGATATCATGTCTATAAGAGATAACACTAATTATTAGTTTCAACATTTAGAAATCCTGCCTATAGAGGTAATTAGTTTTGTAAGTTAGAAATCATGCCTGTAAGATCTAAAGATAAAATCTGCCTGTTAAAATCGGTGACCCGTTTATAAACTGCAGTCTCTAATTAATTTAGATACCATACTTATAGGATTCTGCCATGTTATCAATTAGACAAAATGATAGGATAATTAAAGAATTCTTGGACTAAAATTGTGATTTCTTGCTATATGAAAATGTGCATAGATATAGAGTATAACAAATCTGTACGCGAACTAATAGGAACCGCTGCTGGCTTTAATAAATATGTTATATATTTTGTTCATGTTCATCTAGATATCCTGCCTATAGGATCATAACTATAAAAATTTATTTGTTTGAATTGCGTGCATTGATTGGCTATTTGTGGAGGTTAACGTGAGCCCCTTTAATTGCTCCTTACGTGACAGTCCTATATGAAATTTTGTTTGTCGCTTAGCTTTCTCATTTTGAAGCAACGTAGGTGAGTCTAGATCCATCCAAAAAATAAAAGCCCTAAACACCTCTAGGACCATAGGTAAGGAACCGGTAGTGCACGCATAGGTTATGCATTAGAAGCTTCTTGAACTCTTAGGTAACAACTGAAAGATAGTGAACAGGTAGTAAAGGAGATGATGGCCTATGCGTTAATGCTATGTGTAACACCCTAATTTGAGAAAAATTACCAAGTATTGCATGGAATTGATCCTATAGGCTAAAAAATGTAGGACCCATTTAATTATTGTTTTAATGTTATTATCTATTCGTTTTAAATTGTTTAACTTCTCTTTAAAGACTAATTCGCTTAATTGAGTTTGGATGGGACTCACCATTGTGGACCTCAAGAGGTGCCTAACACCTTCCCCTCGAGGTAATTTCAAGCCCTTATTCAATATCTGGTGATGTAAACTATTTTTATAATATTTTCTTTAGGTTCCCTAACGCACCTCAATTTCTTATTTGGCAAATTTTCAAATCCATTACCTTATCCCAAAAGAAAAGGAGTTTTCAAATATCAAAACCCGATTTTGCGAGAAAAAGGGGGCACGACAGCTTGACGACTCTGCTGGGAATAATTAAGCTCTTATCGTAACAAACTTGCTTTTTTTTTTGAATTAGTCTTAAGCATGCTTTATTCTGTTAATACGTGTGCACCCTTTCCTTTTCCTCTTTATCTGATTTAATTTCCTATTTTCAAGTATTTATGATTTCCTTACTACAGAAACTGATTTGTCTCCTTGTTTTCTTTCTTAAAATTCTTTCAATTATTAAATACCGCATTTATCATTTTTAATGTGCAAATACGTGACAACATGATATTTATTACTGCATAAATCGTGCTCAACATCATATTCCACTCATGCGTATCCAAATCCTATTGCAACACTTATTGAGTGTTTGCGCCCTTCCTATATATCACCCTTTAAATTCGAAAAGGCTTATTTGCGATAAAACTAGTCGATCAGCGGTGCAGTCTGTGGTTCCGTGCCTTTCCCCTCTCAAGTTGTCCACTTGAGGGTACTGATCTAAACCTTTATAGAAAACTTACTCTGATCAATTGTACATGCATCATGGTCAAACCTAGTCGGGTTAATATATTGTCCACATAACAACCCTCTAAGAAAGTCTTATTCAAAGTCCGCCAGGATTTCCATAGTCCCAATGGATGCAATCACGATATTTTCTTTTGGAGAGATAAATGCCGACATGCTAATCGTTAATGTGTAACTATTCGAATTCGAAGGGGGCAAGGGCTAACTTTATTTATTTTTTCAGAAATGAGGCACGAAGTCCCAAGTTTGGCATGGTCAAAAGTATACCACTGCTGTTGTTGGAATGGTGGGAAAATATTTTGCCGAACGATAAAAACCACGTGAAAAGGGTTCTCGGAAATCTACCTTCCTTATTGGGCATTCAACCAAACAACATGCTAATCGAAGCTGCTACTATGTTCTGGGACAGAGAAAGAGCTGTATTTTCCAATTTGGTAACATAGAAATGACTCCTCTCCTAGAGAAATCAGTGGGTTCGCTGGATTACCATGGGACAGTCCTAGTTTACTAGTACCAGAAACCCATAATACTAGGGTTTTTTTTGAAAATGATAGGCCGGAGAAAGAATGAGGTCTTGGAGCTCCTGAAGAAGTCATACATATCCTTTGACTTTCTCTATGAACAATACATACACAACAAATCTTACTGTATCTTTTTTGATGAATTCTCCATCATTTCCCTAGGTTGGACTCATCGCAGGGTTTTGTGTTCATTGTCTTCTTTCTGGGTATGATAGTGTTCCCAAGCCAATGGTAAATAATCCATACCAGGTTGGCCATGGTAACCAAATCTTTAATGGAGGGAATCGAGGGATGAACCTATACTATTCTCCTAATGATTGTGGCAGACATATATCGGGCTCTAAAACATTGCAAGAAGGGGTTCAAACACTTTGAGGGTTGTAACTTGCTACTGTAGATTTAGTTGTTAGAACATCTTCAGGGGGTCAGTAATGCCAAGAGTTTCCATGGAGACCATGGAACGATCACATCGCTTTCCACCATCTTAAAAGAATGACCTTTATCCGAGACAGATTTGCACAGCTAGAGAAAGCTATAGAATGAGCATATTTTTTCAACAATTTGACCGAGGACTAGGTTCAATAGATGTTTGAGTAGTTCCCTACCCATGAATTCATCATTAGACCCGATGATGTTTCACATTTGGTGCTGATTGGATTATGGGGAATACACCACTATGTTCCTATCAGGGTTACAAGACAAGCAGGTAGAAAACAAGTATACCACGAGTCTCCAAAATGAGTCACTATAGAGCCAATTTTCAGGATGATGCCATTCCATACAAATGTGAGGCCCAATACATGTGGTATTTGACGATTATCGTGGAAAAGGATACCATTGAGCGAGATCGATATCACATCGGTCATGTGTACTTATACCCATCATGGTTAGAAGATAACATAGCAAGAATATTCAAGCCAAGGGTTGGTCAAGGAAACGAGGTCATAGATAAAGTCGCTAAAAACAAGTGAAATATGAAAGGCTACACGAGAGGGTCCTTGAATCCAAAGCCACGCATATGGATCGACACAAGTTTGACATAAAATCAATCAATGAGTGGAGAGAAATGGCTACAAGGTCGGCATAAAGGTTGGAGTACTTGGAGCAGGGACTCATAGAACTGGAGGGGAAGATAAGGAAAATGGTCGTAGATTGTTAGAATACTGAAGGAAACGAGGGGGGATGTCTAGCAAGGACATACCTGCTGCTCGACAAGCATAACCTGGGGAACTTGATTGATGGAGCCAAGAAGGCCAGATATGGAGAAGGTCCTTCCAGGACCAAGTAGATTAGGTTTATCGGTTTTGAGTCATTTTAGAATCCAAATGTAATAAGGCGATTGTCATTAGTGACTCATTTATTTATCATCGTTTTTAGATTTGTCCTATTTATTACATCAATGAAATAAGGAATTTAGCAGCATTAAATCTCTCTAAATCTATTTGTCACTAGGCCTTCCTCGGGCACAATGACGTTCCCTAAATTAGGACACAAATTTACATTTCCGCAATACATGTTCTAATCCTAAGAACGCCTTTTTAGAATCCTTACTGACTTGTTTCACCTTTTTTTTTCTTTTTTTTATTATTCCCATCCCCTAAGGTAGGTTTGCACATACTGATATCGTCAGTATACCACTAGAGGCACTCCACCATCTCCTCCTCTAAGTAATCTGAAATGTAGAGAAAAGCTAAGAAGGATGATTTGAGTGGTAGCTGAAAAGAAAATGTTAAGAACATTGAATCTTCAGACAGTTGGAGTACTTTGGCCTAGAATGATTTGGTCCTACGATTAGAACAGAAAATACTTGAGTTACAAGGAGAACTTGAGAAGGTTCGCAACTTGACCAACCACTCCCTCGCCCTTAACGTCCCAGACGTTAACAAACAAAATTCTCAAAACCTAGAACCTCTTCAAAATACACCAAACTAATGTCCACAAAATTCTCCCGCACCCTATCAATATGCAACTCCTCCCCAAAATCCTTATCCTCCACCAGTACCCACTCCCCATCAACACCAACATCTTCCTACACAGTACCTACAAACCACTTATCATACTCCCCAGAATCTCCCGCAATCTATCCCTGATCCGAAAATTTCCACTAATGATCACCACTATACTCCAACCCTTGGCACCCACCAAAACAATCCCATATACGTGGAAATCGTACCTCACTCTACTCAACCAACATCATATGCTCCAGAATTTTACGAGAAAGATGTGCTCATTAAGAGCATGGCCAAAGAGCTCAAGAAGCTCACGAGCCTAGTCTGGGGTGTCGAAGGAGGTAAAAAAATAGAAGGTCTGAATTATGAGGATTTGTGCATTCAGCCAGGCGTGAACCGCCAGAGGGTTACAAACCTCCTAAGTTCGAAATGTTTGATAGAAAAGGTGACCCCAAAAGCACATTTGAGAACATATGTGATATGCTCGTGGGTGTTGGAAAAGATGAAAGGATTCGCATGAAACTATTCATGAGGAGTCTCATAGGACATACCCTGTCTTGGTATATCAGTCAGAATCCCAAGAAATGGGTTAATTGGTTAAGCATGGTGTCAAACTTCATTTATAGATTCCGGTTCAACACAAAGAATGCACCGAATGTCTTCTACATACAAAATATAAAGAAGAAATCAACACAGACTTTCCATCAGTATGCTACTCGATGGAGGTCAGAAGCTGTAAAAGTCAAGTCACCCTTAGAAGAAGAGAAGATGAACAATTCTTCGTCAGGGCCTAGGATCCCCGATATTATAAAAGATTAATGGTTTTCAAAAATCGCGAGTTCTACAACATCATCAAACTTGGAGAAAGGATTAAAGAAGAGATCAAGAGTGGGATGGTGACCAATTTTGAGGCATTGCATGCCACGAACAAAGCATTGCAGTCGAGGGGTATATCAAACAAGAAAGAAGTAGGGGCAGTAATGGTGGACCAAGGCCCAAAATCTCCACCCAAACACCTCCACCTATATACCAATCCTCACCTCCCAGATATTCTCAACCTACCATTGCATATCATTGTTACAACACCTAGTCAGCCTATTATCATTCATCTCTAACCCGTCAAAACAATTAAAAACCCAGACCCAATTTTGATCATAGGCCGCCCAAAAAATATACCCCTATTGCTAAACCCATTGACCTACTATATGGAAGATTGATATTTTACCCCTATTCCTGTTTTTGCAATGGAAAACTCCTCCCAGTGGGTCAACCCAAACAAAACCCGTGCATCATTTTGGCATGAAAAGGCATACTATCAATGAATGACGTACCCTGAAAGATAAAATTCAAACCCTGATTGATACAAAAGTCATACAAGTAAAGGAAGCCACACCAAATTTCCACAACAATCCCCTCACAGATCATACGGGAGAAGGGGTAAATATGATATAGACTGATGATGAATAGGATCTTGAAGGGTCAATTGGGCTTATTGGGGAAGGTGATGACCCTAGACCTACAGTCACACTCACTCCTATTATGGAACAAATACAACCGTCAATCAAAGTTGAAATAGCCGCATCAGTCCTGTTCGAAATCTAAGTAACAACACCTGTAACTGCACCAACTCATTTGAAGTAGAAGTATCCAAGCCCTTCACTGTGACAGTAGCACCCACACCTCCTTTCAAGTCCAACACCATACCTTTGGATTATGTTGCTGAATCTAGGAGAAAGGAAAAAGCAAAGATGGAAGAATCTGGTGCCGCATAGGGAATCACCAAAAACTAGAAGGATATATATTCCCGAAAACTTGGAAGGAACAAAAAAGGAAGCTACTACCAAACAACGTGTAATTGAAACTGTTCCAGATGATCTTTGGAGGAAAGTACATGCAAGAGAATACTCTGTCATCGATTATTTGAACAAGACTCCCACCTAGATATCCATCCTATCTCTACTGCAAAATTCTAATGCCCATAGGAGTGCTCTGATGAAGGTGTTATCTTACGTACCCAACAACATCACCAGTGGAGAGATGGCCAATATGGTATGGCAAGTACTAGAGACTCACAAGATAACCTTCCACGAGGATGAACTACCACCTAAAGGATTTAGTCACAATATGGCATTACATATCATAATATAGTTTGAGGACAAATTCATCGCCCGGGGTCTTAATAGATGGGGTTTCAAGCCTCAAAATTTGTCCATTGACTACTCTGAAAAGGCTGGTTAAAGATTTCCATGAGATACGAGCGTGGAGTATGATCATGAAAGCATTTGATGGGTCTCAAAAGGCTACAATTGGGGAGATTAACCTTTGTCTGCAGATGGGCCTGACTTGGTTTGATATTAAGTTCCAAGTACTAGACATATCTGCTACATACAATCTTCTATTGGGACAACCTTGGATATATACCGCTGGGGCTGTGGCTTCCACGCTGCACCAGGCCGTGAAATTTGAATGGAACCATCAGGAGGTAATAATTCACGGGGATGGAAGTAACCTCATTTACACCCGTCAAACTATTTCGATTTTCAAGAATAGAAGAAGCTGGGTGGAGAGACTTATCATATTGAGCATGCTAATGTAGTTGAGAAGGAAAAGTGGTGGAGTAACAAAATAGAAAGTATATAGGCATGGTCTGGGTATGAACTCGACAAAGGGCTTGGGAAGATACTCCAAGGCATTACCAAACTAATACAGTTGATACGTCACAATGCAACTTTTGGGCTGGGATATCCATACACCTGGAAAGAATATAATGATTGGTTGCTACCATAGCATAGTCCTTATTACCCTCTTGAGAAGCCAGTGCCACATTTGAGTCAGACTTTTCACAAAGCCGATACAATATGGGGATCTGCAGAGGAAGAAGCTTTGGCTGGGTTGAGAAATCTATTCCTAGAAGGCGAGAATATGGATTGCAATGTGATAGTTGAGGAGGAGAAGGAAGAAGTCCTCACCATTCAGACCGTAGATATGGGAGCTATTTTCAAGAGTTTTACTAACACACCATCCTGGGCCCGCTGAGTTCCTGGCGTTATTATTACTTTTTGTGATGAATCGATGACTATTACATGTAATGAGACACGCAATATAAGGATAGTGACTCAGAAAATAGGATGAAATACCTGAAGTTATTATAGAAGTTGAGAATTGTGAGAACAAACCTAAGTCCAATATGGACGAAATCGAAGAAATCGAAGAAATCAATTTGGGAGATTCCGAAATCGTCAAAGAGACTGCATAAGAATTCACTTATCACTGTCAGAGAAGGAAGAGTACACTCATTTCCTGAAAGAATATGAGGATATTTTTGCATGGTCATATGATGACATGACTGGTCTGAGCACATCCATAGTGGCTCATAAGTTTCCAACGAACCCAATGTGTCCACCGGTGAAGTAGAAACTTAGAAAGTTCGAACGAGGCATGAGTCTGAAAATCAAGGAGGAAGTCACTAAGAAAATCAAAGCCAAAGTCCTCAGGGTAGTTGAGGACCCAACTTGGTTAGCCAACATTGTACCAGTTTTGAATAAAGATGGGAAAGTCAAGGTGTATGTTGACTATCGAGATTTAAAACGAGCAAGTCCCTAAGACGATATTCCATTGCCAAATATACACATCCTGGTTGACAATTGCACCAAGCATGAACTCTAATCCTTTGTAGATTTCTTTGCGGGTTATCATCAGATCTGGATGGACGAATAATACACAGAGAAAACAACCTTCATTACACCATGGGGAGTGTACTACTACAAAATGATTCCATTTGTTCTAAAGAATGCTGGGTCTACCTACATGAGACGACCATCTTCCATGACATGATACACGAGGAAATAGAGGTGTATATTGATGACATCATCATCAAATCTTAAAGGGCCGCAGATCACATGGCAGACTTGAGAAAGTTCTCTTATAGGCTAAGGAGGTACAATCTAAAATTAAACCCTGCAAAATGTGCATTCAGGGTTCCTATAGGAAAGCTATTGGGATTCATTGTCAGCCACTGAGGAATCGAGTTGGACCCGTGAAAAGTTAAGGCTATCCAAGAGTTATCACCACTAAAGAGCAAAAAGGATGTGATGAGCTTCCTAGGATACCTCAACTACATCAGCCTCTTCATAGCACAGTCCACAGTAACTGGTGAACCCATGTTCAAAATGTTGAGGAAAGATGCCAAAACTAGTTGGACCGAGGATTGTCAGAAGACTTTTGACAAAATCAAGGAATACCTGTCCACGCCACCAATCCTAGTCCTACTAGAACCTGGGAGACCTTTGCTACTCTATCTATTCATATTAGATGGGGCTTTCGAATGTGTTTTGGTACAACATTATGAGACGAGAAGAAAGGAGCAAGCTATATATTACTTGAGTAAGAAGTTCACACCTTACAAGCATGGTATACTCTACTAGAACACACTTGCCGTGCTTTGACATGTACGACTCAAAAATTGAGGCATTACTTCTGTGCCTATACCGCATACCTCATATCCAGGGACCATCTGAAGTACATCTTTCAAAAGCCCATGCCAACTGGGAAGTTAGCCAAGTGGCAGATATTGTTAAGTGAGTCTGATATCATCTATGTAACTTAGAAGGCAGTCAAAGGACAAGCATTAGTAGACTATCTTGCTGAAAATCCCGTGGGAGGAGAATATGAACCATTAAAAACGTATTTTCTTGATATAGTAAGTATCATTCATAGGAAAGGACATTGCTGAAGCCTACAACGGCTGAAGAATGTTCTTCGATGGGGATGCAAACTTCAAATGAGTGGGCATTGGAGCAGTTTTAGTACCAGAAACACTTCGACATTACTTGATATCCGCAAAGCTTAGGTTTTCGTGCACCAATAATATGGCAGAATATGAGGCTTGAATCATGAGGCTCAATTCAGCCATCGATATGAGTATACAAGAGTTTCTAGATTGTTGATTCTGATCTTCTCTTACATCAGGTTTAGGGAGAATGGGCTATGAAAAACACTAAGATACTACCATACTTGTATCATATGCTAGAATTAATGAAGAGGTTCATAAAGATAGAATTTGTTCCAAGAGTCCAGAACGAGTTCGTAGATGCACTGGCCACCTTGTCATCGTTGATACAACATCCAGAAAAGAATTTTATCGATCCCATCCCAGTGAAAATCCATAGTCAGCCGGCTTACTATGCTCATGTTGAAGAATAAACAGATGGAAAACCTTGGTTCCACGACATTAAAGAATATTTAGGAAAAAGCGAATATCTAGAACATGCAAACCATGCTCAGAAATGCACTCTGTGGAGGCTGTCCAATCACTTCTTCCAAAAATCGGAGCAATCCTGTATAAAAGAACTCCTGATCGCGTGTGGTTAAGGTTTGTTGGTGCAAATGAGGCTTCCAGATTGCTTGAGGACATACATGCCAGAACTTGCGGACCAGATATGAACAATTTTGTTCTAGCCAAAAAGATACCCGGGCTGGATATTTTTGGATGACCATGGAAAAGGATTGCATCAGGTACGTCCAGAAATGCCACCAATGCCAGCAACATGTAGAATGATAAAGGTACCACCAAATGAGCTCAATTTAACAAGTGCACCTTGGCCTATTGCTACCTGGGGAATGGATGTCATCTGTCCGATCGAGCCCATCGCTTCTAACGGGAACCGGTTCATTTTAGTGTCTATCGACTATTTCACGAAATGGGTAGAGGCTGCATGTTACAAATTTTAACTAAGAAAGTTGTCACAGATTTTGTCAAGGATCGTATTATTTGTCAATTCGGGGTCCTTGAGTCCATTATTAGTGATAATGCCGCCAATCTCAACAGTGACCTGATGAAATCCATGTGTGAAAGCTTCAAGATCAAGCACAAAAACTCTACATCATACAAGCCTCAAATGAACAGAGCCGTAAAATCTGCCAACAAGAACATCAAGAAGATACTAAGGAAGATGGTAGAAAATTACTAATAATGGCATGATAAGTTACCCTTTTCCCTATTGGGGTATCACATTACAGTCATCAGATTAACTAGGGAAACCCCCTATTTACTGGTTTATGGTACCGAATCTGTCATTCCAGCCGAGGTAGAAATACCTTCTTTAAGGATCATACAAGAAGTCGAACTCAGTGATGCAGAATGGATAAGGAGCCACTATGAGTAACTAGCCCTCATAGATGGAAAAATAATGAATGAAGTTTGTCACAGTCAGCTTTATCATAATATAATGTCGAGAGCCTTTAACAAAAGGGTCAGCCTAAGACAATTTGCGCTGGGGCAGCCGGTGCTCAAGAGGATCTTCCCACATCAGGATGAAGCCAAAGGGAAATTTTCCCCCCAACTGGCAAGGTCCTTAAATGGTTCACCGGGTGCTAACAGGAGGAGAACTCATACTTGCACAAATGGACGGGAAAGTTTGGCCAAGACCTATCAATGCAGATGCAATTAAGAGAAACTATGCTTAGATTTTTTGCATTCATTCATCTGATGTAACTGAACTACGCTGACCTGATTTTCATTTAAGAGGGGATACATAGGCAGCCATGTGGGTTCAGTCATATCTTAATAAATCTTCATTCCCCAGAACTAGAAACTGGGGCAGAATTTTGAGAAGGGCACTTAAATTTCTAAACAAGTCAGCCAATGCCATGAAAGACAGTCAGAAATCGATTAAGTAACCGTGGTAGAAATTTTGAGAAGGATTCTAAAATTTTGGAGCTGATCCAACAAAGTTTGTTGCACGCAGAACGGTTGAAGGATCAAACTGGGCAAAATTTTGAGGAGGACCCTCAAAATTCTAGTGCAAGGAAGCCGCAATGTCTCTAATAGTATTATAGTCATTAGTTCATCTAATTTACTTGATATTATATACCACTATGTTTTCCAAAATAACTCTATTTCATCAAGAAGTGCATATTTTCAAAAACTTTATTTCTATGGCTGCCAGGTGTTACTCATGGTAACTTGAACATGGCCTCAAAAATAGAACAAATCAAAGCAAGCAGACAAAGGAAAGAACCAACCTCACCCTACAAAAATCATGATTTTTCTTTGGATGCAAGCACAGTGAACATAACAAGACTATTCACAAATATACACAAAAATCACTACCAATCGGGCCACCAGATGCAAATATATTTTCAACTAAGAAATATTCTACTCCTATTTTCTACTTGTTTACTTCATAAGGATAAGCATTGCCTTCTCTTTGCATGAGACTAACCGTTGTCTCAAATCTTGCATGGTGCTAAGTTCTGCCTCCATATTTGCATAAGGCTAACCATTGTCTTCTCTCTGCACAAGACTAAGCTCTGTCTTAAATCTTGCATAAGGTTAACCCCTGTCTCCCTATTTGCATAAGGTTAAGCATTGCCTTCTCTTTGCATGAGACTAAGCCCTGTCTTAAATCTTGTATGAGGCTAAGCCCTGCCTCCTTATTCGCATAAGGCTAATAGTTGCCTTCTCTTTGCATGTGACTAAGACATGTCTCAAATTTTGCATGAGGCTAAGCCCTACCTGCATATTTTCATAAGGCTAAGCATTTCCTTCTCTTGCATGAGACTAAGCCCTGTCTCAAATCTTGCATGAGGCTAAGCCATGCCTCCATATCTTCATAAGGCTAAGCATTGCCTTCTCTTTGTATGATACTAAGCCCTATCTCAAATCTCGCATGAGGATAAGCCTGCCTCCATATTTGCATCAGGCTAACCATTGCCTTCTCTTTGCATGAGACTAAGCCCTATCTAAAATCTGGCATGAGGCTAAGCCCCGCCTCCATATATTCACAAGGCTATGCATTGCCTTATCTTTGTATGAGACTAAGCCTTGTCTCAAATCTTGCACGAGGCTAAGCTCTGCCTCCCTACTCGCATAAGGCTAAGCATTGCTTATCTTTGCATGAGACTACGCCCTGTCTCAAATCTTGCATGAGACTAATCCTGCCTCCATATTTGCATAAGACTAAGCACTACCTTTTCTTTTCATGAGACTAAGCTCTATCTCGATATTTTCATGAGGCGAAGCCCTGCCTCCATATTTTCATAAGGCTAAAAGTTGCCTTCTCTTTGCATGAGACTAAGCCTTGTCTCAAATCTCGCATGAGCCTAAGCCCTCTCTCCATATTTGTATAAGGCTAAGCACTGCCTTTTTATGGGACAAAGTATAGTCTTCTTCTGCATAAATATTTCTCTATTCTAAACTTTGCATTTTCTTATTCTCTCGGGGCTAAGCTCTACCCCTAAACTCTGCACAAGTCTAAGCTTTGCCTTGTTATTACCTTTAGTATCATGTCTCTACATTTCATGCGCTGATGTATAGCCAATTTTACCAAAGCCATCCTAGTCCGAAGGTATCATCCTCATATCTTGAAGATACCATGTCATGGCTTGACGATCTCTCATTACTACACATCACTATTCAAAGGCGTCATGGTTCCGAGGCACCATTTTCATGGCCCGAGAACATCATTTCATGGCGTGCAAATATATTATCTCATGATTCATAGCCCGAGACGTCATGGTCTAAGGACGTAATCTTCATTGTCCAAAGAAAACCTTTCATGGTTCAAATGGAATTTGCATCATGTTTAAATTCTCACAATAATCCATATACTTGCATGCATCGTGTTTTAAGTTTTGCAGGTAATCCAGGAAGTAACCGTTCTTCAAACAGGAGCAACCTTCGCTTTGGTTTCCACTCCTACCATTTATACCTTGCCATTATTTCAAATGTAATCAACCTTTACCCGCCTTTACTCTATGACTGTTCAGATACCTGCCCTGTGATACACCTGTTACGATTCATATTCTCCTTCATAACTTCACACGAACCCATTCGATGTCACCCTTCAAAAAAGAACCTTTTTCCGAAACATACTACCATTCCTATAATAGTTTCATTAGTTTCATTCATTGGTAGGTCCATCACTACACATTCCTGTAAAACCAAGGATATGTAGGCAGCTCACAAACCAGGGTGCGGCCTATATTTTTCAAAACACCCCATTCGGTCAAAATCAGTCATTATTTCTTTACCCGATAACTCTTTCATCCTTCATGGGTAAAGAGGGGCAGTTGTTGTACCCAATTTTTCCCTCATATACTTTTAAATGCATACACACTTTCAAAATGCATGAGCATCAATTAATATTTTTCCATTATTTCTGCATTTTTAAAGAATTTTAAATTAATATATTCCTAGTACTTTTATTATATAAATCATTATTAATTGCATCATAAATAGTTTTATGATAATTTTTTTGCGTAATATTATCGTTTATATTTATAATTATCTTATGCATAACCCTATTCACATCTGTAGGCTATAATTGCAATAACTTTGCAATGATAGCCTGTATGTATATAGTTACTTTAGTTCTACAAGAAAATGACCTTTTATATTTTTATAATATTAAGTAATTATTTTTTGAATTTTTTTATATCATTTTTTAGAATTGTTTTTATGCATAAGTATCATTTTTAATCATTGATTAGCTATTTTATAAATTATTTTATCAAATTAATTGGGTATTTAACAAATAGCCTCTTTTAATTTGATTTCTTTTCGGATCTTGCCCAAATTACTACCCAACCCAGTTAAATAATTACCCATAACCCAGTTTCCTATTACCCGCCCCAACCTGGATGAAATCCTGGCCGTTGATCTCAGAAGATCAACGATCCAGGATCCAATTCCTTTTTTAATATACCAAACCCCCAAACCCTACCTCATTTACAAAATCCTACCGCCCTTGAATCCTTTCCCCCTCTCTTCTCTCTTAACATTACCCTAGCCCTAGCTCGCCATCACTTAAACCCCTTCAATCCATGGGGTTTTTCTCGTCGAACTTGGGCCCTATCCGTCCTCCTATCTCTACTGGCATTACGATTTTCGTATTGCTTGATGGAATCTCAAAGAGATTTGAACCTGATTTGGTCTAAACCCCTCATATTCTCGATGTATTTGTGTGTGTTCATTCCTATGTTTGTAAGAACTAATATCTTCGTGTTTATGGCCTCAAATGTATGGCCTAAACTTGATTTTTCTCACATGTGTTTATTTTTATATATCCTAACCATTTCTGGCTAAATATGTTCAGATCTCTTAAGATATGAAGAGGTTTAAGTTGTTTGTCACTTTTCCTTTAAGATTCTACCATTTTCCCTATTATTGGCAATCGATTTTTGTTTTTTCCCTAAAAGCTAGGGTTTTCAATTTTTTTAAAGAACTTTCTGCAAAATTATTTTGAAACGTCAAGTGTTTAACTGTGATTTTCTTCCTTTACTTTTCGACTGATTTTCATCCCCATGTCTTTATGCTAGGATTTCTAATTATTCTACTACTTGCTATAATATTTTCACGTGCACTTCAGCTTTGTCAAACAAACTCATTAATTGATTTATTTGCCTAATTAGGGTTTAATATTATATTTTTCTTTTGAAATTGGTATCTCTTGAGATTTTTATCTATTCTTTTATTATATGTGACTCGTAATTGGTATTGCTTTCCTTAATTATATCATTGACTTGATTTCTGGGCCTTGATTGTTATGATCGACCTTTGAGTGATTTCTGGACTTATCACTTACCTTATTAAATCTCAATCTTTTTTTCTAATTGATTTCTTATAAGATTCTCCTTAATCTAAGTGATATTTCAATAATCATGTCCTATCAAGTGATTTGTATTTAACCCTAATTGATTGATTAATTGATTTCTTTGCCTAATTTGTGTACCATTGATTCTTCTACCTTATTTGGTTTTAATATACTATGTGCTATAAAACCCTTCATTGTTCTTCTTTTCAAACACACGTTGAGACACACAAGCTCACACCCACACTTACACAACTGGAGTTCTTTCTATCACTCTGATTCGCTGCATTGTCTAGCCGGCTGAAAGCCAAGGCTAGACTCTTAGATTCCACCTGACTTCACCTTCCTATTTGCTATCTTCTTAACTTGTATGACTCAATTTCTGTTGTCATGTTCTATTCTATATGCTACGTGGTAAGTTTACTATAGACATCAACATGCTTATGTCTTAATATCAGTTTCCTAATCATTTCTTTCTCAACTACTATGCTATAATTCTTATTCCATGTGACTTGTATGACTACCTTATTTTGAACCTCGATATGTTCTGTTTACTATATGTTTCCAGTTTAATATCCATTATATGCTTTAGCCATTGTTATAGCTTTGTTCTTATGTCTGTGTGGTTAAGTACTTTAAATTCCAATTTGCTTCTATATGACATATAGTTCATGTTCAGTTGCTTTGTTCATAGTAATTTCAACATGTTTCTCTGCTTAATACATGTCTATATGAATCCATTTAGTAATAATTAGTAAGCTAATAACCTTCACTAATGTGAGACTTTGTTTGATTCAGTTTAGGTACTACCAATATGTGTAGGAAATTCTATCTATAATTCAAGTGTCCCTGATCTTGTTTTGATTGTTTAATTTTTGGTATCTATGCCCCAACCAATTTGTTGAATGATATTTATGTTCTATTTGCAGTCTTTAGAACTCGTTTCCCCCCTAAAATCAAACTGCTTTTCCAAAACAATATGTTGCCCCCTTATACACTTTTTTAAAAGTTCTACTCTTAGTTATCTAGGATCCTACCACCCCCAGTATGAGCACTACCTAGGGTCCATGAGACTCCTATGAACTCTGACATATTGTGGCTAGTCTTCAAACCTGTTACAAAACTATTTCCTTTGAAAGGTTCTGGTGTGAGCATTTCCCGGGGTCCCTGAGGCCCTTGAGAACTTTGATACACCAAAAGCCCATTTATGTATTACGGATGGACTAGCTGTGTACATCAGACTTGCTTGCTTTATGGCCTGGTTTCAAGGTTGATGTTTGGCCGGCAAGGATCTCTATAGTGTAATGAATAACTTTGCGTAATTCATTCATATTGGTATGTAATAATGTAATAATCCATGTAAAAATAGATATGGGTTATTAGTAAAAGTTAGGGAAGTATTTTCTTATATCTTGTCAGGTTCATGTTGAAACCATCTATGTAGGTTGTTGTGATGATTCTTTATGTGCATACTATTAGAAATCATGTCTATACAATCTTGTCCACTATTTGAAATCTGGAGTTTCATACTTGGCATCCTAGAAATCATGTTGATAGGTTGTTTTATCAATTCTACATCAAGAACCCATGCTTCAATATGCATTAGAGATCATGTATATAGGATATTCCTTGTGCAAGTTACTAAATTTGTATGACATTCTATTAATGTCTCTGCCCATTTAGATATCATGCCTATTGGAAATAAATAAAAAATAAGTTCTGTACTTAGATATCATGCCAATAGAATATAAGTATAAAATCAGTTCTGCATTTAGATATCATGCCTATAGGAAAATAAATATAAAAATCAGTTTTGCACTTAGATATTATGTCTATCGGAAATAACACTACCTATAAATTTCAACACTTAGAAATCTTGCCTATATAGGTAATTAATTCTGTACATTAAAAAGCATGCATGTAGGATCTAAAGATAAAATCCACCTATTAAAATCAATGACACGTTTATAGACGGTTGTCTCTAATTAATAGTTTAGATACCATGTTTATAGGATTCTATCCGGTTGTCACTTAGACAAACTGATAGCATAATTAAAGAACTCTGAGACTAAAATTATGATTTCTTGCTGTCTGAAAACGTGTCCAGATACATAGTATTAACAAATCAGTACGCAAACTGATTGGAATCGCTGCTCGCTTTAATAAAGCTGTTATGTATTCTATTCATTCTCATCTAGATATCCTGCCTATAGGATCCTAAACTATAAAAATTTATTTGTTTGAATTGCGTGCATTGGTTGGCTATTTGTGGAGGTTAACATGAGCCCCTTTAATTGCTCTTTACGTGATAGTCCTATATGAAATTTTGTTTGTCGCTTAGCTTTCTCATTCTATGCAACGTAGGAGAGTCTAGATCCATCCAAAAAATAGAAGTCCTAAACACTTCTAGGACCATAGGTAAGGGACAGGTAATGCACGCATAAGGTACGCATTAGAAGCTACTGGAACGCTTAGGTAACAACTGAAAGATAGTTATCAGGTAGTAAAGGAGATAATGACCTGTGTGCTAATGCTATGAATAACACCCCAATTTGGGAAAAGCTACCAAGTATTGCATCGAAATGATCATATAGGCTAAAAAACGTAGGACCCCTTTAATTCTCATTTAAAAGTAATTATCTATTTGTTTTAAATTTTTAACTTCTCTTTAAAGACTTATTTGCTTAATGAGTTTGGTCGTGACCCACCATTGTGGACCTTGAGAGGTGCCTAACACTTTCCCCTCGAGGTAATTTTGAGGCCTTACCCAATCTCTGATGACGTAAAATGGTTTCATATGTTATTTGCTTTAGTTTTCCTAATGCACCTCAATCTGTTAGGTGGCGACTCTTCAAATCCCTTACCCAATCCCAAAAGAAGGAGTTGTCAAATGTCGAAACCGGATTTCGCAAGAGAAAGGGGGTGCGAATTCGTAAAACGCCAAAAACTTAGAATCGGTCATGGTGATGCATGACTAATGTTCCTTAGGATTTTTTATGGGCCTTATAAAATTTAAGTGTTCCGGGTCCAGACTCCAGGACCTATGCAGATGGCATAGATTATAGTTAAGGATTATATGAGAATTAGGCAGAATTTTAGATTTATGAACCTAAAATGTGAAAAAATGAGGAACAATCATGCTTCCTTAGATCATTTTTATGGGCCTAAAAATTTTAGGAGATTCGGGCCCCGACACTTGGACCCATACAGATGGAGTGCACTATAGCATATAAATATTTGAGAATCGGGTGAAATTCTAGATTTACAGCCCTAAAATGCCAAAAATTGAGGAACGGTCATGTCGAGGCAATCACTAATATTACTTAGGTCATTTTTTATGGGCCGACTAAATTTTTGGAGATTTGGTCCGAGGCGTCTGGACCCATGCAGACAGAGTGCACTACATCACATGAATATTTGAGAATCGGGCATAATTTCCGATTTATGACCCTAAAATGACAAAAAATAAGAAACAGTTATGTAGAGGCAATGGATAATGTTCCTTAGTTTGCTTTTTATGGACGACTAAATTTTAGGAGATTCGAGCCCGGGCGCCCGGACCCATGCAGATGGCATGAGCAATAATACTCGAAATCTAGGAATCGAGTGGAATTCCAGTTTTATAGCCCTATAATGCACAAAAATGAGGAACAATCATGGAGAGTCAATGACTAATCTTCCTTAGGGGTTTCATTGCGCCGACCAACTTTTAGGCGATTCGGGCCACACGCGCCAGGACTCATGCAGATAGGTTAGGCTATAGCACATGATAATTTGGGAAATAGGCGAAATTCTAGTTTTATGGCCCTAAAATACCAACAAATGAGGAACGATCACGGCGAGTCAAAGGCTATTATTCCTTAGGTCATTATGACGAGTTGGATTAATTTTAGGCTAATCGGGCAGGAGCGCCTGGACCTATATAGATGGCATGGAATATAACATATGAAAATCTGAGAATTGGGCGAAATTCCAGTTTTATGGCCCTAAAATGCCAAAAACAAGGTTTGATCAAGGAAAGACAATGACTAATGTTCCTTAGGTCATTTTTTCATGGGCAGGCCACATTTTAGACAATTTGGACCAGAGAGCCCAGGCTCAAACAGATGACGTGGGCTATATAGCACACGAAAATATGAGAATCATGCGAAATTCCACTGCTATGGCCCTAAAACGCCAAAATACGAGGAACGGTCATAGAAGGTGAAAATTTATGTTCCTTAGACCAATTTTTATGGGCGGCTATATTTTAGGCGATTCAGGCCTTGGCTCCCAGATCTATGTAGATGGCGTGAGTTGTGACACACTAATATCTAGGAATCAAGCAAAATACTAGTTTTATGGCAATAAAACTCAAAAAGCGAGGAACGGTAATGGAGAGGCAATGACTAATGTTCCTTGGGTTGTTTTTGATGCACCGGCTAAATATTAAGCAATTCAGGCCCGGGCTCCTGGACCAATTACAAATGGCTTGGATTATAGTAGAAGAAACACTAGGAGGCAGATGAAATTACAGTTTAAAGCACTAAGATGCCAAAAAAAGAGTATCGATCATGGTAGGAGATGACTAATGATCCTTAGGTCGTTATTGATGGTTCGGCTATTTTTTAGGCGATTTGGTCTTGAGCGCCCGAACCCATGCTGATGGCGTGGGCTATAACATAGAAAAATATGTGAATCGAGTAGTATTCAAATTTTATAGCCCTAAAACATCAAAAAATAAGGAAAGATCATGGCGAGGTGATGATTAATCTTCCTTAGGTCCTTCTTGAGGGGGCGATTCGGGCACGAGCATTTGGGCCCATACAGATGGCATTGACTATAACACATAAAAATCTGAGAATCGTGTGGAATTCCAATTTTTTAGACCTAAAATGCCAAAACAAGGAATGTTCATAACGAGGTGATCAATTATGTTCCTTAGGTCATTTTTGATGGGCAAGCTAAATTTAGGCAATTCGATCCCGGGTGTCGGGACCCCTGCAGATACTGTGGGTTATAGCACTCAAAAATATTACAATCGAGTGGAATTGAGGTTTTATGGCCCTAAGACGTGCAAACACGAATAACGGTCATGGAGAGTCAATGACTAATGTTCCTTAGGTCGTTTTTGATGCTTCGACCAAATGTTGGGCCACTCGAGCCACGGGTTGCCTGGACCCATCCAAAAGGCGCAGGGTATAGAACACTAAAATCTGGGAATCAGACAAAATTCTTAATTTATGCCCCTAAAATGATAGAAAACGAGGAGCGGTCATAGATAGGCGATGAATAATGTTCCTTAGGCCGTTTTTGATGGGCTGCCAAAATTTTAGGCCATTCTGGCATGGGCACCTGGATCCATGTAGATGGCGTGGGCAATAGCATACGAAAATTTAGTAATAGGGTGAAATTCCCGTTTTATGGCTCTAAAACGCCAAAAAGGAACGGTTATGGCGAGGTGATAACTAAAGTTCAGTCATTTTTGATGGTTCAGCTAAATTTTAGACGATCTGGGCTAGGGCTCACGGACCCACACAGATGGCGTGGGCTGTAGCAGATGAAAATATGAAAATCGGGTAGAATTCTAGTTCTATGGCACGAAAATGCAAAAAAATAAGGAAGGTATTGGCGAGGAAAAGGCTAATGTTCCTTCGATTGTTTTTATGGTCTAGTTAAATTTTAGGTAATTCAGTCCCGAGCGCTGGACATACAGATGGCCCGTGCCATAACATACGAAAATATAGAAATAAGGTAGAATTCCTGTTTTATGGCCCGAAAACGCCAAAATTAAGGTACAACAAGGCGAGACAATGACTAATGTTCCATAGGTCATTTTAAATGGGGCGTCTAACTTATAGGAGATTTAAACCTACACGCCCAAACCCATGCAGATGGCGTGTAGCATACAGAAATTTGAGAATCAAAAATTCCATTTTAACGGCCCTAAAATGCCAAAAAATAAGGAGCGGTCATAGCGAGGTGATGACTAATGTTTCTTAGGTTGTTATTTTTTGTGGTTCGACTAAATTTTATGTAATTCGAGGCTCGGACGCCCTGACCAATACAGATGAAGTGGGCTATAACACACGAAAATATAAGAACGAGAGGGAAATTCCAATTTTATGACCCTTAAAAGCCAAATTATAAGGAATGCTCATGGCAGGGTGATGACTTATGTTCCTCCTGTCGATTTTGATGTGCCGACTAAACTTTAGGTGATTTGAGCTCGGAATCCCAAATCCATGCAGATGGCGTGGGCTACAGCACAGTATATTCTGAATCAGCTGGAATTCCAGTTTTATGGCACTAAAACCCAAAAAACAAGGAACAGTCATGGCGAGGCAATAAGTAATGTTCCTCATGTATTTTTTTTATAGGCTAGCTAAAGTTTAGGTGATTTAGGCCCCGGCGCCCAGACCCATACAGATGGCTTGGGCTATAGCATACAAAAATCTGAGAATTAGGCGAAATTCTAATTTTATGCCACTAAAACGCCAAAAAATGAGGAACGATCATGGTGATGCGATAACTTGTTTTTCCTCAGGCCATTGTTTATGGGCCGACTAAATTTTAGGCAAATCGGGATTGGGCTCCTGGACCCATGTGATGATGTCCACAACACACCTCAAAAGAGATATGATACGGTCATATGCAATATAAATTACCCACTATGAGTCGGGGTCATATCTATAGGGAGTTATAAGGGATGTTAGGATTATATACTCGATGCGAGTGAATAGAATAACTAAATTTGCACTTTCACAACAAAGTGTTGATTTGTACTTCTACTATTACTTTAGTAATTTCAAGCTATGAAAAAGAAACTAGAAGCAAATGAATATTTTTGCAGTTTTTTCAAATTATTTAAAAGCTTAGAGATGTGACCATAACCTAGATGTTCGCCTAATGGGATAAAAATGTTAATACTTTTTTTGTTGATTGGGGTGTATTATAGCTCTTAACTCTACATCACTCATTTAATACCTCTCGATTAGAGAACGATTTTGCCCAATTTATCTTTCTCAAGTCCAAATGGGTATCAAACAAAATAGTTGATATAAGCTCAAGTCGGGTTCTTAATATTTCTAGTTTGAACCCTTTAATTAGGCTAATCAATCTCTCAATTAGCCAATTCCTTGTTAGTCAAGTTATGCTAGACTAGGTCCCTCTCTCTCAAGTAGAGACTAAGTCAAAAATGCATGAATCAATATTTGCAATTTCTAAAATTGAAGCATTAACTAAGCTAAATAATCAAGTAATCAACACCCAACCATAAACAAGCATTAAATTAAATACCCATAAGGTTTACACATTAGGATTAGGTTATTACCTTAGTAAGAATCTAGCTACCCATTATGGAATTTGAAGAAAATAATGGAGAAATGCTAATTAAAATCATAATCAAAGATTAATATGATGAAATATAATATTTAAACACAAAGCAATCACAATCTTCCTAAAATGAAAAAAAGTAACGGCTACAACAACTTTTTTCTTCCAAACTTGACCTAAATTTTTGAAACTCACCTATTCATGATGGGCCAAATTCTCTAACAAAAATGCCCCTCAGAAGGTTCTGCAGTCGCACAGTTCAATGTGCGGTCTGCAAATTTTTTTAGTTGGCAGGAGAGTGGATTCTGCAGCCACACTTTTTTGGATTGCAGTTGCAAAGAAACATCTATGGCCTCACAATTCTTGCGTGGTCCGCACTTCAGCAAGGCATCAAGACTTGGTCTTCTGCATACTCTATGAACTTGGAATTACTTGTCAGTAAAAGCCTTGTTCTATGGCCGCACATTGCTTAAAATCCTCCCGGGTTCTATTTCTTGGTTTGCGGACGCAGATGAAATTCTACAGTCCGCAATTTCTTCTGTGGACCGCACTTCTTTGCCTCTGTACCCTTTAATGCATTGTTCTTCGGAACACTCCTTTTAAGTCGAATTTCATCATGGGATACCAAACTTCCAACATTAAAACATTTTGCACAATTTCGTTAGTCTCAGGAACGTAAATCAATACTTTCAGACTAAAACAAAAGCAAAAGGTACTAATAAGCAGTAAAAATCTATCATGTCCCTAACTTCTCTCTATATGTGACTAGCCCCCATTTAACACCACATGCCAGACGAACCTATGTCTCATATGTTTAATCATTTACCAAAATACTTAGAGAATAATAAGTGTAGGTCTAAGAGAATTATTAATAATTAGAAACGAGAAAGTTACTAACCAATAACTTAGTTAATTGATAGAAAGACCAACAGTCACTCAAATAATAATATTTTAACTAAAATCCTGCACTAAAATCGTGGAGAATCTAATAAAGTGACATGAGTTTAACTGACAGATATGCAAATCCCAAAGAGTAGGAAATAACTAACACAAGCTAGATAAAGTTGCAATGACAACCTCTACGACGGTGGCTCACTTCAACAATAGAATCGGCTCGAATGAACTCTTCAGCCACTAGCTCTATTGTCGCAACAGTATCTGCATAGAGATGTAGGAAGGAGTGAGTTATACATAAATACAAGCCAGTAAGATCCTTGACTCGCCACTTCGAATGCCTCTGGAACAAGTTTTAAAAAATACAAATACACCACAAACAAAAGCGACATAATAAATACGATAAATATACAATAACTCAATATATATGTATCAAGAGTTAACAAGAATTAACCAACAAGGATACATATATCTTAACACCATACATGCTAAGGACTTCTCATGGCTATAGTGAAACCAACACTTTTATGAGTCCACAACGGTACCACAATGCCTTAAATATGTAACAGAGCATACATAATGCTTACTGAAGCATACACAATGGCCCAAATATATCAAGCATACACAATACTCGGGGTGATGTACACAAGCATACATAATGCCCCAATATCATGGCTCATAGCTGTATCAAACTCAATACCATAACCCACAACCGTATCAAAGTATCAAACTGAACATCATGGCTTACAATCGTATCAAAGTATCAAACTCAACATCATGTCCCATAACCATATCAAAGTATTAAACTTAACACCATGGCTCACATCCATATAAAAGTATCAAACTCAATGTCATGGCTCACAATCATACATGCCATCAAACAACTTATAAATAATTATTTGTTTATTTTTCATAAAATAATATATTTGTGGCTAGTCTAAGACCACTGATTTTGCCAAGCACACGTTTGTTCGAACACATAGACCAAACAAATAAAACACATTTACGAAAAGAATTTTAAAAAAACAAATATCAAAATTTAAAATCTCACTTACCTCGTTAGCAACCAGCATTCCAACTTTACACCATCTAAAATACCAACCACACGGCCTCCCATGATTTCAATATTGAATGAAAATTAACTACAGTTGAAGTTTGCGATTGTTGAGCATACTGTTGCTTCGTTTGAAACCGTGAATTGGAGGACATTTAATTTGTCTGGAATCTCGAGAAAACAAGATTAAAAAGCTTTGTAATCAATTCACTTGCATTCGGAATGCCACCATCAGAAGCTCCCTATAGCTTTTCCATCATTGTGATATTCTCCTTTAATACTTATAAAGCATCCCTACTTAGGATTAATATAACTGGCAGCAAAAGAAGTGGGCTTGACCCTTAATTCTCTTCCAAAATAATAGTCCAAGGTTACCAAAGTCCAAATACGAAACTAAACTTGGCCCATTAATCCCTACTTACTTTCCTAACCCTCTTCTTTAGCCCATACTACATAAATGTAAATATTAATAAAATGACTACCAATATACATATATAGGTAAACTATAAAAATAAGAAACTACAATAGCCCATAAAATAATATAGGATTGTTACAAAATCTCACTTATCAACTCCCTCAAATTTAAGTCTTTGCTTGTCCTCAAGCAAATAAATTAGTTTCCACCTCCTAAAGATAAGGGCCATTTCAACGATTCAAAGGTGAGTCATTCACACATCAGTTAGGATGAACACCTACTCATACTATTCATGCATTATTAACAAGGCGACGAGTCAACTATTCATGCACATATAGTTCTAATATGACGTTTGGGCTTCAAGAATTGACTTTACTCATCAAGGACTCTTGTTCTATCATGTAGGTCATGGTGGAATTCAAACTCTTCCTGCTCTACTTTTCAATTGCCAAGCTCACTTAAGAAGTTACTACTCAATTCGAAGATTCATGAAAGGCTCACTCATTTCTCACAAGGGAATGTCACAAGTAAGGTTTCAAGTACCATATGCTTTCCCTTTATGTAGATCGCCACTAATACGATCTCACTCGATTTGAAATCAAGTAGGACTTATTTCGAGATGTTATGAAGGATTTTGTTAGGGAAGGATACCGTATGGGTAAGTGGTTACACCTTTTCTTAAGCCCTCTATCTTTTATTTCACGACTCACATCGCCAATTCTAAGGGGCACCTTTTTTCAGTAGGGACTAGAGAGACTTAACATCATTCTTTCTTGATCATTTCATTATTTTTCTCCCTTTTTGATTTCTCAATGTTAGGGATCATTACCTTTTTTTGAATCGTCAACCCTTCTACTTATTCACTTTTTGCATTTTTCTTTTTTCTTTTTTAAATTTAGGATCATCTCATTGATTTCAAAAGAATGTACGGTGCAGTTCTATAGTAGTAGCATGGACAAGCTACTACTCATTTACAATTAGCTCTAAACTAATACAAACACATACAAGCTATCCTAATATGTATCTATTTAGCTAAAGCTAAGGATAACAGTTTAGCTGACGCAACCCCTTATGCCATCTTTTACATTTTCTGCTTCGGGTATGAATCAACAGTGCCACTTCTCTACAAAACTGATCTTCAACAAAAATCTTGCTATCAAAACGAATAGAGTTCCTGGCTCTCCAGATCAATGCAACAGTAGTGACAAAAGCAGTAGTTTTGCATTTTTCTTTTTGTTCTTTTCTTTCCTTCTCTTTTGTAGAGATTAATTTTTTTTTTTGCCTTGATACCTTTTTCAAATTCCTCCTCTCTCCCTAAATTTACGTTTTAAGAAATATATTTCACAAGAGTATTAAGGAAAGCTTGGGTGCCAAGAGAGGGTCACAACAAGGGTAAAGGCTTCTAACATGGTTATTAAATGAGTAAGGCTAGAGGCTCAAAGAGGTTGACTAGGGATAACAAAATTAGTTGGCGATAGAAAACTCAAACGGGCCAAGAAAAGCCTACAATTACTTCTGAAACCAAGCAAAACTTAGGATTTCGCCTTGAAACACATTGGGGGAAAATTTTAGACCATTTGCACAAATACTTGGATTAGCAACAAATCATCTCATCCCTCACGCAATTAGATTGTTAAAGAGGATAGAGTCGAGAACCTACAATGACCACATTCAAGTTTAAATATCACTATGGTCCAATTAAACTACTCAATGATTACCAAAGTTAACTCAAGAGTCATAAAGTCACTAACTAGAGCTATTTCTTTTAAAAACCCGGGCTCTAACCATAGACACACAGTTAAGTGTGTTGATGCCAATTGAAGCATGGTTGAATCTGTGAGCATGAATTAATTAGGACTTTTTATTCATTACTACTACTATTATTACTTAATCACAAAATGGACTCATTCCCTTAAAATGATTTTTACGCTATCCATCGTTGGGACAAGTCACCCGGTTCACACAACAACTGCCTTTGGAAAGAACCGTACTGTTAAGCAAACTAAAGGTATGTTATCTACTAAAAAATAAAAAGAATCTAATAAACAAAACAAGAACTAGTATGGAAGAAGTAAAGAAGCTAATAAGCACAAAACTACGATAAGATGAGCAAAAATTACTAAAAATAGAATGCATATACATAACAAGAGAGAGAAGATATATACATACAAATAAGAAAAGAGAGAACATCATCAAATTTTAACATGCCAAATGTATCAAAGTGTACCAAATGTGTCAAATAAACTCCACCCCTTGAATAAAAATAAGAATTGTCCCTAATGCAAAGCAAAATAAGAGTAAAGGAGGAAAGAGTGATGAAAACTCCCTATGGCCCTCAGGATCAGCCAATTGAATCTCATTATCCTCAACTCTAGGTATGGCTGGGTTGGCGAACATTTGATGCACTGACTCAGCAGTGTTCGAAGCAAGGTCTGGCTCTTCCGACTGGCTAGTTGGTGCTATTGGTGTATATGGGGCAGACTGGTGCGAGTCAAGCAACATGTCATATGGAAGTTCTCCAACTGTAGAAATTCTGTTCACCTCTTTCGGGAGCTTATCCACTGACTTCTTGCTGGCCTGGGACTTACTCATCTTTTTTACCTCTTTTCCTAGTTCTTCAATCATCGACCCGTGCTGTACCAAGGTAGCCATGGTCGTCGTCTGGTTCTCCAAGAGCTTTTTAGTGTCTAATCAATGGTCAAAAGAACCAGAGGTGCTTGTGACATGGACTGTGCTTTAACAGTACTATAAAAGTCAGAGAGCTTTACAGTAGTTGTTCGCATCCAGATGTTGAGACTTGCAATGGCTGGGAGACTCACAGCGCAGATAGTAAGACAGTAGGCATGAGCACTGGCTTCAGAGATGAGGCAGGATTTGTGGCATGAGCTGCAGTAAAGGCTGTGGATGATGGCGGAGTCATAGCTGCGACACTAAAGGAAGGCTCAGCCAGAGTATATGGAACATCAATGTCTTAGAAACTACCACATATGGCTCATCAGACTGTCCTGTGGTGGTAGGAGTCTTAACATTCTTCTTCAGACTGTTCGTATCCATTAGTGAGTACTAAATAAAAAACTTCTTTGGCTTCACCTTTGTGTCATAATCCCTCGGCTCTACCTTTGCATAAGTGAGATATTCTGTATAGTGTTGGGATAGGGTTAAGGCGATTCATCTTGCCATGTGATCACTAAGTTGTTGGACGACATCACAATAAGAACATTGATTGGGTACCGGACCATAATGCCCCAAGAACTGCACAAGAAATAGGAAGGTGAGTTACTTTCTGGCACAGATCAAACCTATTGGGCACAAATTTCTGCCAGCCTATCGCCTCAAAACTCAAAATGTTTCGCTGAATAGGATATCCAACGGAAATCCATGGTGGTGGTGGCCCTAGTGGTGCTAGAATCTCAGCTAACCAAGGTTGGGCTTCATCTTCCAGTTTGCACTTCTCCAAATATTCCTTTGGTTCAACATCCTCAAAGCCCAAGTACGTGTTGAGTGTATATTGATCAAACCTACTTGAGGTTACGTACTTTTGTCACATTCGTCCCCTTTTTTATGTAAGGCACATTGGCATAGAATTCATGAAGGGGGTATTCTTTGGCATCTATTACACTCTAGCTGAACCACATCCACCCTTTACGTGCCCTGAAGTGTCTCAAAACAGATGGGTTGTACCTCTCCAGATCCGTCAACAGAACCTGTCGCTCAATAGTCAAAGACCTTACTGGCCACCACATATGGAAACTAGTGAAGGTGGCCAGGTCAACAAAGTGATCGTCCCATACCTCTTTATTCTTTGATATTCAAGGTCGGTAGCTGTAGCATCTCCCCCTCTACCATTATTGGGGATATCATGAACTAGTATATCTAGTGCCTCAGGGACTGGAGTAGCCGATGGATTAGAAGCCTGACTAGCACTCTCGGCCCCTCAGAAATGCTTTGAGATAAGGATGGCTCGTACCTGAGTTGGTATCTTCCTTGCGGCCTCGACTATATGGCCGGTGCTCCTGAACAAAGGCTGAGTTGCCCTCTGTCACTTCCTTAGACGTGACATATGAGCTAGTATTAGAGAGGTCTGCACCTCTCCCTCTCCTGACTGTTTCTTTCTTCCTTATTGTCTTTGATTGGAAAAGGTCTAAGGCACTCTTGCCTCGACTCCGAAAAGGTTCACCTCTCCTATTTGAAGCATCGCCTCGTCCTCTAGATCGATCCATTGTCTGCATCAAGAAAAGGCGATTCTTAGGTGTAATTCAATATTCAAGGATACATAGGAGACATACAAGTAAATGATAAACTAGAGTATAGTGATTGTCAGTTAGATCATGTTTGGAGGGAACGAGATCTGCATTCCGCACAATTTCACTCGCGGCCGCAGATGAGGACTTGCGGACCACACATTTTTGTTGTGCAACCGCAAAAAGTGATGTGCGGTCCACAAAATTTCACTTGCGTCCGCACCTCTAAAACCCAAAATGCCAAATCTAATGACAGAGAATTGGCTAATATGCTTCCACAAAAGGATCTCTGCGGTACACATAATTATACTTGTGGCCGCACATTTGAGTCTCAAGGTAGGGACTCTATGATGACAGTAAATGTGATGTTCTGCTGCTGCGATGGGAATTATGCAGTTCGAACATATTAACTTGCGGCCACAGATCCCTTCTTTACTAAGTTGCCCTAAATTCAACATCTGCGGTCCGTACGAATTCAAGTGCGGCATCAAATTTCAAAAATTACGTACAAATCAATTTTTTCTACTTGGGGTTTTTAAATTCTTATACAATTAGACATGGAACATTATAAAAACATGAAATTTTAGTAAGCTAGTACCCATAGAGCATGTAACAAGTTAACCCCGTTCAGATTTAACGTGAAATCAAAGCATACCAGATAGAGTGTGTGTACTGAGTGACAGATCAAAGTGGTTGTGTATGGAGAGATGAAACCACCAAGAAAATTCAACAGAGCAATTTTTTTTGGTTTGGAGAGTGAAAAACATAAAAATGGTCCATGTCCCTCTATTTATACACTTGGTTCGCTAAGGGGAAAAAGGACGAGTGCGGCCACATATATTCATGTTATGCCGCAGATCGACCTCAGCATTGACAGGCTAAAAATTCAGAGAGTTGGTATTTTCATCATCTCAATTGTACAGTCTACAAGATAAATGTGCGGCTGCAATGTTCTTCTGCTATATCACTAACAAATGTGCGATCCATACAAATCAATTGCGGCCCGCATTCCTTAGAACACTTAGCCATATTTTTGTCCACAACTCCTGTAAGTCACACTCAGCCCTATAGCACATTTCAAATCAAGTTAGAACAAAAATAGCTCCTGCCTACAGGGAAAAAAGAAAAGAAACATGGGTTGCGTCCCAAGAAACGCCCGATTTAACGTCGTGACACGATGAAAAAGACCCTCAAGTGAAATGAATGACCGCCACGACGTGGCTATCTCCCATTTTTGCTAAGTAGTGTTTCACCCGATGACCATTTACTCAAAATACTTCATTTTTTGTTCTTCAAGTATGATGCGCCAAAAGGCGTACACCAACAATTTCAAAAGGACCACTCTATTTAGATTTTAGCTTCCTCGAAAACATCCGCAACCTTGAGTTAAACAACAATACAAGATCATCCACCTTGAACTCTTTGTTCTAAATATATTTTTCATAAATATATTTCATCTTTTCTTTGTACAAGGACGAACTTGCATAGGCATGGTACCGGAACTCATCCAATTCATTAGCGACTACATTCCAATTAAGGTTAACTTCTTTAGAGCCTACATAACCTTGTGCTCTAGTTTCACCAAAAGATGACAAGCTTTTGTGAACACCAACTGATATGGTAACATCCCGATTGGTGTTTTGTAAGCCGTCCGATAAGCCCATAATGCATCATCAAGATTTTTGGACCAATCCACCCGATTAGCATTCACCATTTTGGACAAACTACTCTTGATCTCCCGGTTGGAGACTTTCACTTGCCCACTGGTATTTGGGTGATAGGAATCGTGAATTTGTAAGTAACACCATACTTCCTAAGTAAAGCGTCAAAAGGCTTGTTGCAAAAACGTAACCCCATATCGCTTATAATTGCACACGGAGTACCAAACCTTGTGAAAATATTCTTATTCAAGAATGGCACCACACTTCTTGCCTCATTGTTGGGTAGAGCAACGACCCCAACCTATTTGGATACATAATCAACCCCGATGAAGATGTAGGTGTTTCCACAAGAACTCACAAAAGGGTGCATGAAGTCAATACCCTACACATAAAAAATGTTAGTCTCCAAAATGGCAGTGAGAGGCATTTCATTTTTCTTTGAGATTACCCGCCCCGTTGACATTCATCACATCTTTTCACTAACTCATTTGCATCCTTGTAAAGAGTGGGCCAATATAATCCACAAATAAGCACTTTGGTTTTCGTCCACCATGATGACCACCATATAGCGAAGAACTACAAGCCCCAAGAATTTCACCTTGCTCTTCTTCCGGTACACATCTTCTAATCACCCCATCCGTACATATCCGAAAGAGGTATGGTTCATCCCAACAGTAATCTTGACATACCGTTTGAGCTTCTTCCTTTAGATTGAAGAGGACTCATCCAGGATGATTACATATACAAGAAAATTTGCTAAATCCGCAAAGCATGGCACCCCTTTCATTGAAATTGCCAAGATTTTCTCATCGAGGAAGGAGGCATTGGTTTCAAAGCCATCATGCGGCCCCCTTCTCCAAACGAGACAAGTGGTTTGCCACTTGGTTTTCACTTCATTTTCTATCTTGGATGTCAATATCAAATTCTTTCAAATATAATACCCATCTCATCAACTGAGATTTGGAGTCCTTTTTGCTCATGAGGTAGTGAAGCATCGCATGGTCCGTGTAGATAATGACTTTTGCAACCATCAAGTACATGCGGAACTTATCAATTGCAAACACAATAGAAATGAGTTCTATCTATGTAGCAGTATAGTTGACTTGGGAATTATTCATGGTCTTACTAGCATAGTAGACAGATTGAAAAATCTTGTTGATGCATTTCCCCAAAATAGCCCCAACCGCTATGTCACTTGCATCACACATGAGTTTAATAGGCAAACTCTAATTTGGGCGTGATGATGGGAGTAGTAGTCAACTTAAAAGCACTCATATAATCATAATTCAAGTTAAACTTAGCCTCCTTCTCAAGAAGCTTGCACAATGGATTGACCACCTTAGAGAAATCTTTGATGAAACATCGGTAAAACCCCGCATGGCTTAAGAAACTCTGCACACCATTCACTGAAGTTGGAGGTGGAAGTTTAGAAATCACCTCAATCTTTGCCTTGTCAGCTTCAATTCCATTCTTTGAGATTTTGTGTCCAAGGACAATACATTCCTCGACTATGAGATGACATTTCTCCCAATTGAGCACCAAATTTGTTTCTTTACATCTAACCAACACTTTGTCAAAATTTGCAAGACAATCGTCAAAAGAATCTCCAACCATCGAGAAGTCATCCATCAAAACCTCAAGGTATTCCTCTACCATATGCGTGAAAATAGCCATCATACACCTTTGAAAAGTTGTCAGGGTATTACACAAAGCAAATGGAATCCGCTTGAACGAGAAAGTACCGTCGGGGAATGTAAATGCTATTTTCTTTTGTCCTCCTGGAGCAATAAGAATTTGGTTGTATCTTTAATACCCATAAAGAAAACAATAGAAAGCACGACAGGCGAATCTATCGAGCATTTGATCTAATAAAGGAAGTGTAAAGTGATCCTTTCTTGTTACTTTGTTGAGCTTGTGATAGTAAATATATACTCTCTAACCGGTCACCGTTATTGTAGGAATCAACTCATTCTTTTCATTGGTGACCACCATCATGCCCCCTTCTTAGGGTCATATTGAACTAGAGAAGTTCACTAATTATCGGAGATGAGGTAGTAAAACTGACATCCAATCACTTATAAACTCTTTTCTTACAACTTCTTGCTTATCCTCATTGAGTCTTCTTTGATGTTCAATAGATGGTTTTGCGCCATCCTCCAAGTTTATCTTATGCATGCAAAAGGCATGGCTTATCCCTTGAATATCTTCCAAGGTTCACCCAGTAGCTTTCTTCCTCTTTGTAGCACCACCAAAGTGGAATCTACCTGCATGTTTGTCAAACAAAAGGAAAGAATAACTGGTAAAGTAGAACAAGGACCAAAAAATTCATACCGAAGATGTGAGGTAATGGCTTCAACTCCAAGGTATGAGTCTCTTCAATAGAAGGCTTTGTGGGAGGAGTTGTCCTATTTTCAAGATCCAAAGACAATTTGCGAGGTGCATAGTTGTACGATCCCAATCCTTGCAAAGAGTTCACACATTTCATGAAGCCATCTATCTCTTCATCATCAATGTTGAGCAAGACGGCTCCAACATATCACCAACATTGATAGTGGCACTTGTTTCATCAATAATAACATCGTTTACAAAGTCCACAAAAGACCACATCTCATTGCTATTTGGTTGCCAAATGGACTTACACACATGGAATACCACTTTTTCATCACCAACCCGAAAGGTAAGTTCTCCACCTTCAATATCACAAAGAGCCTTCCCCTTAGAAAGTAAAGGTCCTCCAAGAATTTTTGACACCTCATATCAACTTCGCAATCTAGAATGACAAAACTCGCCTGTAAAATGAATTTATCAACATGAACCAAAACATCTTCAATCACTCCCAATGGCATCTTCATAGTATGATCGGTCATTTTCAACATCATAGAGGTGGTTCTTGGTTGCCCAATTCCCAAAGTCTTGAAAACCGAGTAAGGCATCAAATTGATACTTACCCCAAGATCAAAAAGAGCTTTTGCAAACTCGACACTTCCAATTATACAAGGAATCATAAAAGCACCGGGATCCTCAAACATAGGACCCATTGAATGCACGATTGCACTCACTTGATGAATGACTTAGGTAGTTTCAAAATTCATTGACCAATTACTTGTCACAAGATCCTTCATAAAGTCTGCATAACAGAGATTTGTTTGAAAGATTCAACTAATGGCACATTGATTGAGAGGCTATTCATTATTTGAATTAACTTCATGAATTGATTCTCACCATTTTTCTTGGAAATTCAGTAAGGGTATGGAGGTGGAGGCTTAGGTAATAGTGCCTTAGCCTTTTGCACTACCGACTCCGGTATGTCAATAATGTGTTCCCTAGACGGGTTCACTTCTTCTTGAGTCTCTTACACACTATTGTTTATATAAATCCAAACTTCATCATTAGGTTGTACCACATTGTTCGGAATTTCCTCTTCTTGAACCACTAGGTCATCATCAACAAGCTGTCTTTGACTTTAGGGGGGTGCATTCCCCATCTTCCACGTCTTGTGGTAATGTTCATGGAATGTCTCATATTGTTTCCACCCTTTGTACAAGAATTTAGTGCTTGAGAGATTTATCCCATTTGAAATTCTAAGTTGTAGACTGATGTGTTGTGTAAGGCAAGTTGGGCATCTGAATCGGCATTGTTTTCCTCATTTGCTTGAACATATTTTTAATATGTATCTCATTGTTTGAAGAACTTTGACCATAGGAAGGATAAGGAGGCGGGTTTTTCGGCTGTTGATACATTGGGGGCCTTTGAAAACCCAATCCCCAGTTGCCTTGATCGTTGTTCCATCCGCCTTGATTGTTATCCCCTTCAAATTTCCTTGATTATTTCTACTCCAGTTTTCTTGATTGTTGTTGTTATGCCAATTCCCTTGATTATTGCCACCACTCCAATTCACTAGTTTGTTTTGCGGGTGCCATTATTGTTGGTTTGGACCTTGGAAGTTGTTTCTTTTCCCTTGAAAATTGTTTAGATATTGCACTTCCTCGTCTTATTCATTATAGGAATCATCTTTCTCAAATCCACTCTCTTCTTGCAGATAGTTCTCTGCTAGATTTTGCAGTTGTGGATCTTTGACTCTTCTCTGATCAGTCCTTACATGGCATTGACTAGCTTAGGATTTTATACTTGATAAAGTTGAGCCTTTGCTAGTTACTTCATGGTAATAGTCAATTCGGCAATGGCTTTCCCGTGGTCATGCAATTCTTTGTGAAGGTGGATCATATTCAGATCACCTTCTGGAATATTGTCCTGAGATTGCCATGCCAATGATATTTCCGCCATTACATCCAAAATATCACACGCCTCCGCATAAGGCATTTTCATAAAGTTCCCACCAGTAAGTTGATTCACTACACATTGGTTGGTTGTGTTTATCCCATGATAGAAGCTTCGTTGAATCATGTTTTCTGTCATGTCGTTGTTGGGAACTTCCTTAACTATTGTTCTATAGTGCTCTCATATCTTGTGTAGTTCGTTTATTTGGCTCTTGCTTGAATGCCAAAATCTCATCTCGAAATATAGTCATGTGCCCATCCCAAGTGTGAATGGAATGGCTCGGTAATCGTTCCAACCAATCTAAAGCTTTCCTCCATAGAAAGAAGGAAGAAAGCCTTAGCCTCAATGCATCCTCAAAGGTATTTGTTTGTTTTCTTCCCCAACAAGTATTCACAATCCCCTTCAAGTGTTTATACGCATTTTGAGTTGGAGCACCGGTGAAGAAACCCCGTTGCTCAAGCAAAGTGAGCATCACATTAGTGGAGTGGGCACATTTTCATGAGGCACCCGGCCTCTTCTCTTAGCTTGAGATTCAAAAGGTACCTCATCAACTTTCTCATCCTCGACGTCCATATATCCCAAAGGCATATTTGTAAGATCATTGCTTGCCGCCATGGTTGTACCTAAAATTATTTCACACAAGTTAGTAATACAAAAGGAATAGAAGATATTACATAAACAAACTGAAATATATAGCTAACATCGTCTTAACTCCCCATCAACGGAGCCAAAAATCGATGACATCCACAACATACCTCAATAAGAGATATGATATGGTTGTATGCAATATAAATTACACAACTATAAGTCAAGGTCGAAACCACAGGGAGTTATAAGGGATGTTAGAAGTATATACTTGATAGGAGTGAATGGATTAACTAAATTTGCACTTCCACAATAAAGTGTTGATTTCTACTTCTACTATTATTTTAGTAATTGCAAGCTAAGGAAAAGAAAGTAGAAGCGAACGAATGTTTTTGGATTTTTTTCAAATTGTTTAAAAGCATAAGGATGTGACCATCATAGGTGTGCCCCAAATGGAATAAAGACGTTAAATACTTGTTTTCTTGATTAAGGTGTATTATAGCTCTCAACTCTACATTACCCACTCAATTCTTCTCGGTCAGAGAGTGATTTTGCCAATTTGGCTTTTTCAAGTCTAAATGGTTATCAAACAAAATAGTTGATATGAGCTCAAGTTGAGTTCTTACTATCTCTAGTTTGAACCTTTTAATTAGGCTAATCAATTCTAAATTATCCCAATTCCTTGTAAGCCAAGTTATCAGAAACTAAGTCCGTCTATCTCAAATAGAGACTAAGTCAACAAGGCATGAATCAATGTTTGCAACCATTAATTCTAAAATTGAAGCATGAACTAAGCTGTTGGATTTTATTGCATGGTTGTGGTCACAAATGGAATTCGGCGGTCCATAATTTCTTCAATAGTCGCAGAAATCCTTCTGCGGACGGCATTCTTTTCCTCTGTTCCATTTAATTCCTTGTGCTTTGGAACAATCCTTTTTAGTCAAATTTCGTCATAGGAGACCAAACTTCCAACATTCTTGCAATTTTCACAATTTCATTAATTTCGGGAACGTAAATCAATAATTTCAGACTAAAACGACAGCAAAAAGATGCTAATAAATAGTCAAAATCCCCATATCACCAAGCAGATACCGCGGGTTATAGCATACGAAAATTTTGGAATTAGGCGAAATTCTAATTTTGTTGCCCTAAAATGCCAAAAATAGGCACGGTCATAGTGAGGCGATGACTAATGTTCCTTAGGTTATTTATGATGGTCCGGCTAAATTTTAGGCACATCAAGCCGGGCACTCGAACCCATGTAGATGGTGCGGGCTAAACAGTAAAAAAATCTGGAAATTGGGGCGAAATTGCTGTTTTGTGGCAATAAAATGCCAAAAATTAAGGAATGGTCATGGCGAGACGATAACTAATGTTCCTTAGGTTATTTTGATCGTTCGCCTATATTTAGGTGATTCGATCACGGGCGCCCGAACCCATGCAGATGGCGTGGTCTATAGCGCAAAAAAGTATATGAATCGAATGGAATTCCAGTTTTATGGCCCTAAAATGCAAAAAGATGAGGAACGGTAATGGTGAGGCTATGACTAATGTACCTTAGGTCATGTTTTATGGGCGGACCAAATTTTCAGCGATTCGGGCCACAGACCCATGCAAACGGCGTGGGCAATAGCACACGAAAATCTAAAAATCATGCGAAATTCCAGTTTATGGCATTAAAATGCCAAAAATATGAATGGTCATGGAGAGGCAATGACAATTGTTCCTTAGTTCATTTTTGGCGTTCGGTTGATTTTAGGAAATTTGGATTCGGGCGTCCGAACCCATGCAGATTGCGTGGGCTATAGCACACGAAATATGAAATTCCAGTTTTATGGACCTAAAAACCAAACAATAAGAAACGGTCATGGTGAGGCGATGAATAATATTCTTAGGTCTTTTTTTATGGTCCATCAAAATTTTACACGATTTGGTCCTAGACACCCGGACCCATGCAGATGGAGTGGGGTATAGCACACAAAAATAAGGGAATCGGGTGGAATTTCAATTTTGATAGCACTAAAATACAAAAAATGAGGAACGTTCATGGTGAGATCATGGTTAATGTTCCTTAGATCGTTTTCGATGGTTCAGCTAAATTAAAGGTGATTCGTGTGAGCACATTTTTTCCCTATATGAATTACTCCCATAAATTCAAGAAAAATAAACTTTTTCCATTATTTGCAATTTCGTAGATTTTTGTAGCATTTTTTTGCTAATTGTTTGCATTTTGTCTGTGCATATTTATTTTATTTAATGCATGAAAAATACCAAAAAATATATTGCATTTGCATTTAGAACATAATTTTACATTGTTCTTGATTAATTAGTAAATTAATTGGTTTTTCAAAAATAGAAAATCACAAAATAACTCATTTTTGCATTTAGCTTCGAATTTTGTATTTTTCTTAATTTGGTAATTAATTAGTTATTATAAATATCTTTTATAGCAATTAAACTAATTTGTTAGGATAATTTGGGTTTAGAATTAATCTAGGTTCTATTTTTAATTTGAAAAAAAAAAGATTTGAAATTTAAAAGAAATTGGAAAGACAAAAGAAAGAATTGGAAAAATGCTTGTCTTGTGAAATTGGGTCACTTTAATTAAAGATCCATTCAAATCCTTCCCAATCCAGACCCAAAATTGATCCCCGTCTGGTCCAATTCAGCTGGTCCTTCAGACCATCTAAACGACGTAAAATAAAGCCAATATTACGCCGTTTTTTAGTTCTTTAAGTAATCAAATCTTGGCCCTTCATCTTATTTCATCCGACGGCCCAAAACACTTCCATAATGTCACTTAAATATGTCCTAAAGCTGCAGACACCAAACAGACCCTCCTCTCTCTCTTCGTCTCAAACCTCTATTCCTAGGGAGACCACCGCCTTGAAAGCTCACCATCAATTTTGTTGGCGGCGCAGCCTTGCACCACCCATACTCGCCTCAAGATCACACCCTTGAACCCTCTCACCTTTCTCTCTCCAAATTTCAGCATAGCTCTCCTCAAATCCTCCTCAATCCCGTCGATTATTGAATAAAAGGTCAGAGTTCGAAGCCCCAAAAAGCCAAAGTAGTAAGACCTTTGATTCTGTGGCTTGCATGGCCATATACTTTCCTTTTTTTACAAGATTGAAGGGTAATTCAATGCAAAGTGATGTTGTTCACTTGTTATTGACAAAGAACAAATGAGTAATATTATTTTTCGTCTAAATCAGTGTCTCCAGCCTTATTTCATATGATTTGGTAAGATTTCTGCATTTTTTCTCTTCGTCTTATGTTTTTCATCATCCCACCCCTTTCTTTTCTTCTCCGTCTCTTTTGTTTCCGACTGGGAAGTTGATGGGAAGTCTCCGGCCTAATTTCCTTTTCCGATTAACTCAGTGTTCGTATTGCTTTGCTGGATTTTTAGTTTTTTTTTTCAAAGTTTTGAATGTTGTTCTTATTTTCTTCGGTTAATCATGACATTTTTCTTTTGATAATTAGCTTAAGTTAGGTATTGTTAATTTGGTTTAATTGTAGTTCATCGGTTAATTTAAAAGTGAGTCAGTCATTTAGTGAGAATGTCAATTTTGAAAATTTTCAGTTATGTAATTTTTGTGATTTCTCACTGAATAGCCAACATAGGGTTTTGATTATGTTTGGGCCCTATGTTAATGCCGACCCACTGTCGAAGAACAACCCATTCATTTGGGGGCTTAAACCATTGGGTCAATTTGACCTATGATCCATTTGGTTGCCTGAAAGTAAAAGGCAGAGGTGTGAGGGGTATTCTGGTAATTGGCATAGGGGTACTTCAGTAACAGACTAGGGAAGCTTCTAGGAAGCTGGGATTGGGGTTAATTTGAAAGCTTGATTTCTGAATTAAGAGTATCTGAGATAAAATGAAAATATCAAAAGGTTAGGAATGCAAAACTGAATCCTCTCAGGCTGCCCTAATACCTTGCGTATAAAAGCATCTTTATTTCACTAGCAAGGCATGGATTAGAGACTAAAATCTTCCAAAAAAGGGCTGAAAATGATTGAGTTGAGAAATACTTGAAAATTTTGGCACTTTGGGTAGAAATGGTTTAATCCTGCAGTTTAATCTTTCAAATTTTGAAATCTTCTAAGTGGTTGATTATTCTGGATTTAAAAGATATTTGAGGGTTCCTTGACTACTATTCCGTTGTTGAATTTCTGGGTTGACCCTGCTATTCATTTCTTCTTGTTGAATCTCTACTGATGTTGCTTCTTCTTAGTTCTAACTAGTTTTCTGGTTTATATTGTTGTATTCAGGTACATGGAGTGCAAGTTTAGCGCCGAGCCGAGCGAAGTAGGCAGGGACGTGATGATTGGTTCTCAGGCCATCGCCAAGAGGGACAATGTCCGATATCTTGGGTATCTGATTCAGGGGGACGGAGAGATTGACGGGGACGTCGCTCATCGTATAGGAGCGGGGTGGTCAAAGTGGAGGCTTGCATCAGGAGTCCTGTGTGACAAGAAAGTTCCACACAAACTCAAGGGGAAATTCTATAGAGCCGTGGTTAGACCTGCGATGATGTATGGGGCGGAGTGCTGGCCCGTGAAGAACTCGCATGTTCAGAGAATGAAGGTTGCAGAGATGAGGATGCTTAGGTGGATGTGCGGACACACCAGGTTAGATAAGATTAAGAATGAAGTTATTCGAGAGAAGGTGGGGGTGGCCCCGGTGGATGAGAAGATGCGAGAAGCGAGGCTGAGGTGGTTTGGGCATGTGCGGAGAAGAAGTCCCGATGCTCCGGTAAGGAGCTGCGAGCGGCTGGAGATTGTTGGCGGTCTGCGAGGCAGAGGGAGACCTAAGAAATATTGGGGAGAGGTGATTAGGCATGACATGACTAGAATGCAGGTTTCCGAGGACATGACCCTTGATAGGAAAGTCTGGAGGTCTAGAATCAGGATTGTAGGATAGGGGCTCCTGGAGTTTTTCGTACGCCTCATCCGGGGATGGGTGTGGGTCAGCAGGGTTACCCATAGATGATTTGTGTTTTAGCTTATGTCCCGCCTATGGCTGTTAGTTATGGTAGTTACTGTAAGATATTATTGCATGCGATTGTATTTATGTTTCGTATATTTAGATAATTATTTACGCTATTTCTGCTGGAGTTACTAATACTTTATTGTTTTTGTTTTTGTTTTTGTTTTTGTTTTATTGCTGTTTTTCCTTTTATTCTATGAGCCGGTGGTCGATTGGAAACAACCTCTCTGCCCTTTCGGGTAGGGGTAAGGCTTGTCTGCATATTACCCTTTCAAGACCCTACCTGGTGGGAGTATACTGGGTAGTTGTTGTTGTATTGTTGTATTCAGGTACGATCTCTAACTGAAATGGTGCAAATTTTGGTGCTTATCTAATGAAAATTGTTTGAGTTCATTTATGTTCACTTATTGCTTTGTAATGATGTAAATAGATAGTTTGTCTCGGGTATATTCATATGAATAGGTTAGAATACTAAGATCCATGCTTGAATGTTTTCCAAAGTGCTATAGTGTAATTTAATTGAAATGAATGTGTAGAATTATGATTTAGATTCTAAGTAGTGGGGCTATGTTTCTGTCATGAGCTCCATGGGATTTGTTATGTATCAGTAGAGGGAACTTGGGTCTGTTGTTGGACCCCTTGGAATGCAGAGGGGAATATCTCTTTGGTCAATATGGAGTTCGAACTTGGGCCCATCACTCGAAATGCCCAGTATAGCTTCAGAGAGTTCATTTTTCTTCAGTTAATTGTTTTATTTCATTTTTTTTTAACAAAAAAGCTTTAATTGGTTTCAGTTGGTGTTTTATATGAAGTTTGGTCTTGAATGCTTCGAATGCTCAATTTTTCTCTTGTTTTGGGGCCTTATGCTTGCTCAGCTAAGCCTTTGAGGCTTCCAGCATCAGTTCTTCAAATTTGGGCTATCCCTTGAGCCCATTTCCCTTTAAAGGGACATTAATGCAATCTACTGGCTATTGGGTTTAGATCTGCAAGCCACTTAAAGGCCAATACGTCTTTGGTTTATTTATACATCCTAATTGGATTTGCTTTGGCCCTCTTGATAACCTGGTGAAACCATGGCATGAACTGAATATAGTATTGGCTCAAAACGTTTAGATCTTCTCCATCTATTACCAATTATCTAATTATCCTAATCTATAGGCTTTAAATAATAGGCTCGAGGTGCGCCATAAACCAAACTGGATAACCCATAGCCCTCAGGTAGTTAACTTTGACTCTTTAGAAATTGAGGTGTGCCATTAGCGAATTTCCATGGCCCTCACAAATTAAAAATGCATAATTGCTTTAGGCGTGTAATTTACTTTCCTAAACTCGGGCGTGCATTTATGTGCCCAAATCTAAATCTCAACTACATTAAATAAAATGTGTCGTGGATCGCCGGTGCATTTATGTGATGTGGTTCAAGACGTATTTTAGATGATGTTGAATCTTTCCTAAAAATTAATTAAACAAAAGCGTTTATACAGTTAAAATTGTACCATATGTTAAAACATGTATTAGAATAAGATCATAGTCCAATAAATAACAGTTGTGTAACCGTGCTAGAACCACAGAACCCCTGAATGCCTAACACCTTCTCCCGGGTTAATAAAATTCCTTACCCGAATTTCTGTGTTCGCGGACTGTAAAATACAGTCAATCTTGTCTCGATTCAGGATTTAAACCAGTGACTTGGAACACCATAAATTATCCCAAATGATGACTCTGAAAAATAAATAAATAATCTCGTTTCAGTTGTCACTTAAATTAGAAAAAACTCTCATGCTCCTTTCCTAGGATAGGAAAAAGGAGGTGTGACAATTCGAACCCGGACGCCTGGAGTCATGCAGATGGCGTGAGCGCATACAAAATATTGAAATCAGGTAGAATTCTAGTTTTAGGATTCTAAAATACCTAAAAATGAGAAACGGTCATGGCGAGGCAATGACTAATGTTCCTTAGGTCCTTTTCATGGAACGGCAAAATTTTAGGCTATTCGGCCCGGGCGCCCGAACCCATGAAATGGCATGGGCTATCACACACAAAAATATAAGAATCGAGTGAAATACATGTTTTATAGTCCTAAACGCCAAAAAAGAGGAACGCTCATGGCAATGTGATGACTAATATTCCCAAGGTCATTTTGGAAAGACTGGCTAAATTTTAGGCGATTTAGGCTCGGGCTCCTGGATCCAATGTTCCTTAGTTCGGCTTTATAGACTGGCTAAATTTTAGGCGTTCGGCGTAAGGCGCCCGCACTCATGTAGATGCATTGGCGATAGCACATGAAATTCTTATAATTTGGCGTAATTCTAGTGTTATGTCCCTAAAATGCAAAATTCAAGAAACGATCATGTAGAGGTGATATCTAATATTATTTATGTCTTTTTTGATGGGTTGGATAAATTTTAGTCAATTCGGGCCATGGTGCCCGGACCCATATAAATGGAGTGGGCTATAACATACGAGAATTTGAAAATCGGCGGAATTCTAGTTTATGGCCCTAAAATGCCAAAAAATGAAGGAAAGTCAAGGCGAGGAAATGGGTAATGTTCCTTAGATCATTTTAAGAGCCGGCTAAATTATAGGCGATTCAGGCCTAGGCGCCCGAACCCATGCAGATGGCGTGAGTTAGAGCAAACGAAAATGTGGGAATCAGGCAAAATTTCAGTGTTATGGCCCTAACACGTCAAAAAATGAGGAACCATCATGTTGAGGTGATGACAAATGTTCCACAGGTCATTTTGGTTGCCGACTAGATATTAGGAAATTTAGGGCTAGTCATTCGGACCTACACGGATGGTGTAGGCATAACATACGAAAATATGGGAATCAGACAAAATTCCTGTTTTATGGCCCTAAAACGCCAAAAAATAAGAAATTCTCATGGCAACGCGATAACTAATGTTCCTTTGCTCTATATTTTATATGCCGGCTAAAATTTAGAGGGTTTTAGAACCAAGCTCTCGAACCCATGCAGGTAGCGTGGGATTTAGCACACGAAAATACAGGAATCAAACGAAATTAAAGTTATATGGCCTTGAAATGCCAAAAAATGAGGAACAATCATGGCGAGGCAATGAATAGTTTTCCTTAGGTCATTTCTAATGAGACGGATATATTTTAGACTATTTAGGTCCGGGCTCCAGGACACATGTAGATGTCATAATCAATAGCGCGCGAAAATCTAGAAATCAAACGGAATTCTAGTTTTATGGCCATAAAACGCCAAAAATGAGGAGCAGTCATGGCGAGGCAATGACTAATGTTCCTTAGCTCATTTGTTATGAGCCGACTAAACGTTAGGCAATTCGGGCCCAAGCACCACGACCCATGAAGATGGCTTGGACTTTAGCACACAAAAATATGGGAATCGGACGGAATTTGAGTAATATGGCCCTAAAATGCCAAAAATTGAGGAAACGTCATGGCGAGGCAATGACTAATGTTTCTTAGGTCATCTAAGTTTTAGGATATTTGGTCGTGCGCGTCTGCACCCATGCAGATGTCGTTGGTCATAGAACATGAAAATTTGAGAATCGAGCGAAATTCAGTGTTATGGCCCTAAAACATCATAAAATGAGATACGGTAATGGCGAGGTGATGAATAACGTTCCTTAAGTCATTTTTTCTAGTCCAGATAAATTATAGGTCATTCAGGTTGAGACGCCTGGACCCATGTAGATGGCATGGGCGATAGCACACGAAAATTTGAGAATTAGACGAAATTATTATTTTACATTCCTAAAATGCCAAAACACGAGGAATGGTGATCGTGAGCTGATGAATAATGTCCTTAGCTCATTTTTTGATGGGTCGGCTAAATTTTTGGTGATTCGTCCGCGTGCGCCCACACCCATGCAAATGGCATTGGCTATGTGCATAGAATTTTGAGTTGGGCGAATATCCAATATTATGGCCCTAAAATGCCAAAACATTGGAAATGCTAATAGTGAGGCGGTAACTAATGTCCCTTATTTATTTTTTGATGGACCGGCTAAATTTCAGTAGACTCGGACCCAGGCACCTGGGCCCATAAAAATGGAGTGAGCTATAACACATGAGAATCTCGGAATGGGGTGAAATTCCAGTTTTATGGCTCTAAAATGCCAAAAATGAGGGGTAGTCATGGAGAGACGATGACTAATGTTACTTAGGTCGTTTTAGATGAGTCTACTAAATTATAGATAATTCAAGCTCTGTCACCTGGACCCATGCATATGGCTAGGTTATAGCACACGAAAATCTAGGAATCGGATGAAATTTCAATTATATGGCCCTATAACGCCAAAAAGCGAGGAACAATCATAGAAAGGCGATGAAAATTTTCCTTAGATCGTTTTTGATGGGCCGACTAAATTTTAGGCAATTTGGGGCTCGGCATCCGACCCATACAGATGGCGTGAGTTAAAGCATACGAAAATATGGGCATCACGCATAAATTCCAATTTAAAACGCCAAAAAACAAGCAACGATCATTGTGAGGCGATGACTAATGTTCCTTTTCATTTTTTATGGGCCTATGGCGTAAAATTTAGCACGCGAAAATATGGGAATCGAACGGAATTCGAATCATATGTATTAAAACGCCAAAAAATGAGGAATAGTCATGGTGAGGCAATGAATAATGTTCCTTAGATCATTTATGATGGGCCGACTAAATTTTAGGCAATTAGGTCTCCATGCAGATGGCGTTTTAATAGCCATAAATTCTACGCCTTTCTATGACCATTCCTCATTAGGTCATTTTTTATTAGATTCGGGCTCGGATACTCGGATCCATACAGATGGCATGGCCTATAGCACACAAAAACCTAGGAATCGAACGAAATTCTAGTTTTATGGCCTTAATATACCAAAAAAGAGGAACGGTCATGGAGAGACGATAACTACTGTTCCTTACCTCGTTATTGATGGGCGGGCTAAATTTTAGGCAATTCAGGCCTGGTAACATGAACCCATGCAATTGGCATGGACTTTAGCATATGAAAATATGGGAGTCGGACGGAATTCGAGTTATATGGCATTACAATGCCAACAAAAAAAGAAATAGTAATGTCGAGGAAATGATTAATGTTCCTTAGGTCGTTTATGATGGGCCGGCTAAATTTTACGCGATTCAAGCCCGACAGTCCGGACCCATGCAGATGGTATGGCTTATAGCACAGGAAAATCTAGGAATCGGTTCTAATGCATGGTTTATGGCCGTAAAATGCCAAAAAATGAGGAACGATCATTGCAAGGTGATGACTAATGTTCCTTAGGTTGTTTATATGGTTCGGATAAATTTTAGGAGATTCGGGCCAAGACGCCTGGACCCATACATATAGCATGACCTATAGCACATGAAAATCTAGGAAAATGGCGGAATTCGAGTTTTATGGCCTTAAAGTGCCAAAAATGAGGAACGGTCATGGCGAGGTGATCCCTAATGTTCCGTATGTTATTTTTAATGGGCCGGCTATGTTTTGGTTGATTCGTTCCCGGCGCCTGGACCCAAATAGATAGAGTGGGCTGTAGCACATGAAATCTAGGAATCCGACAGAGTTCCAGGTTTATGACCCTAAAATGCCAAATAATGAGGGACAATCATGGAAAGGCGATGGCTTGTGTTTATTAGTCCATTTTTATAAGCCAGCTACATTATAGGTGATTCAGACCCGGCCTGCCGAACCTATACAAATGGTGTGGGCTACAACATACGAAAATCTGAGAATCAAGCGAAATTCTAATTTTATGGCCCTTCAACGCCAAAATACGAGGAACAATCATGGCAAGGCAATGAAAAATATTCCTTAGGATATTATTTATGGGCCGACTAAATTTTAGCCAATTTGGTGTAGGCGTCTGGACCCATATAGTTGGCGTCGGCTATAACATACAAAAATATGAAAATTTGGCGAAATTTCAAATTTATGACCCTAAGATGACAAAAAATGAGGAACGGACATGGCCAGGTGATGAATAGTGTTCCTTAGATCTTTAGTACCGGGCATGATAAAGTTTTGGCAATTCGGGCCAGAGATCCCAGACATATGCAGATGGCTGGGCTTTAGCACGCGAAAATATAGGATTGGGCAGAATTCGAGTTATATGCTCCTAAAACTCCAAAAAAATAAGTAATAATACAATGACTATTGTTCCTTAGTTCGTATTTGATGGTTCGGCTAAAGTTTAGCTGATTCGGCCCTTGACACTTGTACCTTTGCATATGACATGGCCTATGGCATGCAAAAATCTAGGAATCAGGCGGAGTTTATGTTTTATGGCCTTAAAATTCCAAAAGATAGTAACGGTCATGGCGAGGCGATGACTAATGTTCCTCAGATTGTTTTTTATGGGTTGGCTAAATTTTAGGTATTCCAGGCTCAGGCTCTGGACCTATGCTGATAGCATGGGCTATAACATACTAAAGTCTGAGAATTGGATAAAATTCTTGTTTTATGGCCCTAATACTCCAAAAAATGGGGAAAGTTCATGGCGAGGTGATAACTAATGTTTCTTAGGTCGTCTTTGATAGGCCAGCAAAACGTTAAGCGATTCGGGCCCGGGTATACGTGCCCATGCAGAGCCGTTGCTATAGCACACAAAAATCTGAGAAGTAGGCAAAATTCCAGTGTTATGGACCTAAAACACCAAAAATGAGAAACGGTCATGGCGAGGCGATGGCTAATGTTCCTTAGGTTAATTTTGATGGGCCGACCAAATTTCATTCGATTTGGTCTTGAGCGACCGCAGCCATGCAGATGGCGTTGGCAATAGCACACGAAAATATGAGAATCAGGGAAAATTCCAGTGTTATGGCCCTAAAACGCAAAAAGAAAATGAGAAATGATCATGGTGAGGTGATGACTAATGTTCCTTAGGTCGTTCTTTATGGGTCTACTAAATTTTAACTTATTCGGGTCGGGACACCCGGACTCATGCAGATTGAGTGAGATGTAGCACTCGAAAATATGAGAAATGGACTGAATTATTATTTTATAGCCCAAAAACGCCAAAAAGTGAGGAATGGTCATAGAGTGTCACAACCCAGATTTCCCATCCTCTGGCGTCGTGATGGTGCCTGCTAGTGTGACCTAGGCAAGCTAGACCTCTAATCTAATTAATTCATTGACAATATATTTCTTTTTAACAAGTACAAGGCGGTAATGTGATTACAACGAAAATTCAAATTTAAGCAGAAGACATCAATAAAATATAGAAAACTTGTATCTATTGCAAACACTTAAGCCTTAACCTCCCAAAATCTGGTGTCACAGCGTCACAAACGGTCTAAGATTTACTGCATACAAAAGTCTAAAGAAATAACAGTATACTGTCTCTGAATAAAAGGAAAATGAAACGGAAAATAAGGATAGATGGAGGCTCTAGGGCATGCGGACACCTGCAGGTCTACCTTGGATATCCACGGTGGACTGTAGCCTCCACATTACGGTCCAAAAGCCGTCGCTCCGGGTCTGCACATAGTGCAGAGTGTAGTATCAGCACAACTGACCCCTTGTGTTGGTAAGTGTCTAGCCTAACCTTGGTGAAGTAGTGACGAGGCAAGAACCAGAATACCAAATAAACTTGTTCAGTTATATAATATACAATAGAAAGTAAAACAGAATGAATAAATAGTGATGGGAAGGGGAAACATACTTCAGGGAATAACAAGTAAAAGCAAAATATCAAGAGAATTATAGGGAACCAAAATTCAACTACTAACAAAGAGGAAAACAAGGGCAGATTTCACTTTCAGTTCACATCTTGTTGCAGGCGTGCAATCCGATCCCATTACTCACATCTTGTGGCAGGCATGCCATCCGCTCCCATTTCATTTATCCCGTGGCAGGCATGCCACCCACTCCCATTTCATGTATCTTGTGATAGGTGTATCACCTTCTCCCATTTCATTGTATCTTGTGGTAGGCGTACCACACGCTCCCATTTTATTATATCTTATGGTATGCGTACCACCCGCTACCATTTAAAAGCCAACAATAATCACAAGGAATCCCAACAAGAGAACAAAAGAAACATAATAACTTTCCGTCAAGGGAACAATGATATTTCAATAACATCCCGGCAAGGGAAAAATACTATCAAATAAACATCCTGGCAAGGGAACATTAACATCAAAACAAACATCCCCACAAGGGTCCAATGATGACAATAGCATATGAAGTGCGATAAACCACATCGGAGTCATAGAAATTATAAAGCAAGACTCACGGGCATGCTTGACACCAACGTATAGATACTCGTCACCATGCCTATACGTTGTACTCCACAATTAACATGTAGAAAGTAAGACACGACTCATAATCCCTCAAGCTAAGGTTAGACCAAATACTTATCTCGAACTTCCACGGCCAAATCAAGCCTCAAACACCGCCTTTCCTTTCGAGTTCAACTCCAAATCAATTGTATCTAAACATAATTGACTTAATAACATCAATGAACACCAAACAATCCAATTCAATGCTTAATTATCACTTTCCAATCAATCTTCCAAAAAATCCAAAAATTGACCCGGGGCCTGCTTGGTCAAAACATGAGGTTCGGACCAAAACCCGATCACCCATTCACCCACGAGCCCGAATATATAATTTGTTTTGAAATCCGAACCCAAAATGAGGCCAAATTCTCAAATAATCAAAAAGCCCTGACTCTACCCAAATCCCTAATTTTCTACCCTTAATTCCATGTTTTAGGACTAGAAATCTAGTGGGTATTGATAAAAATGGAAGAAAATAAGTCAAAGATTACTCACCCAAGAGGTTATGGTGAAGAATTTCTTCAAAATCGCCCAAGAGGTGTGGAGAAGATGAATTTTTTAAAAAATGGTGAAAATCCTGTATTGCATTCTGTTTTTGAAACTTAAAATAACTAGGCAAAATTGGCCATTGCGTTCGCGATAGGCTCATCGCATTTGCAATGAGTTAGGCCTAATAGGCCTTCACGTTCGTGGAAGATGGCTCGCGTTCGCGGAGAAGAAACTCCTAGAGCTTTGGAATTCGCGTCTAGGTGGTCACGTTCGTGTAGGTTTACTACCTCTCCCCCTGCCAGGCTCACAACCATCGCGTTCGTGTGTGCTGCGTCACGTTCGCGAAGGGTATACCCCCTAGTCTCGTGTTCGCGACTCTAGCTTTGCATTCCCGAAGAAGAAGTTTGGCACCTTGGAGATTTTCCTTACGCAATCACGAGTGGTCCCACATGAACACGAAGAGAAAAATTCCTGGGTACTGAACAACAAAAACCTGCTACGTTTATTATGTCCAAAACCTTCTGAAACACACCAGAGCTGTCGGGGTTCCAAACCAAACATATGTACTAACTCAAAAATTCCATACGAACTTATCCGTGCGATCAAATTGCAAAAATAACATCATTAACATCAAACTAAACCTCAAAATCAATGAAATATTTCAAACTTCTTAAAACATCAAATTCTGCATTTAAGGTCTGAATCACATCAAACAGATTCCGTTTCTTACCAAACTTCACAGAATTATCTTAAATCACGGATAAGACATGTACCGGATGCCGGAACCAAAATACGGGCCCGATTCCAACATGTCCTAATCAAAGTTCTTTTCCACATCCTATATACATATTTCAGAAAACAATTTCCGTGAAAAACTTCATTTCTCGAGCTTGGAACCTCGGAATTTGTTTCCGGACATACGCCCAATCTCATATTTTCCTATGGACCCTTCAAGACCGTAACATCAGGGGTCCGGGTCCGTTTATCCAAAATATTAATTGAAGTCAAATTAATATATTATATAGTAAAAATTTATCATTTTTCATAGTTTTTCTCAGTTAAGCATTCCGGCTACGCGCTTGGACTGCGCACACAAATTGAGGCAATGCTAAAAGAGGTTTTAAGGCCTCAGAACACAGAATTCAATTTAAAAGCAAGTGATGATCCTTTTGGGTCATCACATAGAGAGGCACTGACATGTCGTTTTTGATGGGCCAGATAATTTTAAGAAATTTGGGCCCGGGCACCTAAACCCACGCAGATGGCATTGGATATAGCACACGAAATTTTTCGAATCAGGCAATTTAAGGGTTATGATCCGAAACCGAAAAAGGAGAAACGATCATGTCAAGGTGATGACTAATCTTCCTTATGTCTTTTTCTATGGTCCAGCTAAATTGTAGTCGATTCGGCACCTTTGGCTCAGACTCATATAGATGGAGTGGGCTATAACACACAAGAATTTGGGAATCGATTGGAATTCCAGTTTTATGGTCCTAAAATACCAATAAATGAGGGAAAGTCAACGCAAGGCGATGACTAATGTTCCTTCGGTCATTTTTTATGAGACGCTTAAATTATAAGAGATTCAGTCCCGGGCGCCCAAATCCATGCAGATGGCGTGGGCTATAGCACAAGAAAATTTATGCCAACCCAGCCCAACCCGTGATTTAGCAAGGTTGGGATAGAATTTTGAAGTCCGTTTAAAAATGATACTTTAAAGCCCGACCCGAGTAAGCATATGGCCCGTGAGGCTTGATTGAGGTTGGGCTGGGCCAAACCGTGGTCCTAATGAAATATTTATTTAAAATATATAATAAAACAAAAAGTATGCTGCCTTTAGAGATAGAAAGTAAAAATTAAATTTACTAAGTGGAACCAAAACTTAATCTTGAGACGTTTCAAGAGATGGATATTGTCATGTATTGAAAGGACCATTCTAGAAAATATCAATCTTTCAATTATGATTGATTGTGCGTGATGTACTTAGTATTCCTATTACCATTGTAGCATCGGAATCAACATTTAGCATTAGTGGCATGTTCTTAAAAAGTACAGATGTTGTATTTATTATGAAAATGTCCAAATACTTATTATTACTCGAAATTGGCTGCACATCTTTTCCCAAACACAAACTGGTAATTTTTTTATGTGAATATAAATATTATCAATTTTAAAAATTTAATTATTCTTAATATTTAACTAATTAATATTGCATATGAATTGTAGGTGTAGATCAAAGTGAAGATGTTAAGACAACCTTGTCATAAGCATATTCAAATGTGTTTGATAAAGATGATGTGTTTAATATCTCATAAGCATCATTGAACGTTCTATTGAATAGTTTGTTTTGCGTTTTGACTTTTAGTGAATAAAATATAGTCTTGTCTTTAACTTTTTTTAGTGGTTATTGTGATATATTAGAATTTGATGATCCACACTTAGTTTTAAATAAATTTTGTATTTCTAGGCCTTGAAAATATTATTTAGATTCACCTCAATTCGTATACGTTCGGGAGCGTAGCCGGAAAGCTTAAATATGAAAATCTGTGAAAAATGGTAAAATTTGGCTACAAAATGAGTTAATTTGACTTTGGTCAACGTTTTGGATAAACAGATCCGGACCCGTGATTTGACAGTCCCGGAGAGTTTGTAGGAAACTATGGGACTTGGGAGTATGCCCGCAATCAATTCCGAGGTCCCATTCCTGAGAAATAAATTTTTTAAGCAAACTATTTTCTGAAATTATTTAACGAAATTTGAAATGAAATTTTATTAGAACATATTAGTATCGGGCCCATATGTTGATTTCGACACCCGGTACATGTCATATAAATTATTTAAGATGTTTCTGTGAAATTTGGTGAAAAACGGGTATCATTTGCATGATTCAGGCCTAAATTGCTAAACTTGATGTTTTATGAAGTTTGGGAAAAATCTTTTGATTTTGAGGTTTAATTCATTGTTGTTGAGGTTATTTTGGCGATTTGATTGCACGGTAAGTCCGTAGAATATTTTTGAGGTCGTGTGCATATTTGGTTGCGAGCCCCGAGGCTACGTTGAGCTTTGGATAGGCCAAGGGTTGCATTTTGAACTTGGGAATTTCAGAAAATTTTGCTAGTATGAGCAGGCTTGCAGGCTTTGCATTTGTGGAGCCTAGCTCGCAAATGCGAAGGCTGGATCAAAAATGTGAAACCATCACAGGCCTGCCTTGGCTCGCGAATGCGAGGTTTTTTCGCAAATGCGAAGATTTGCCTATTGGCCAGGGATTGCAAATGCGATGTCTTCTTCGCAAATGCGACAATAGCTTCGCAAATGCCAAAGTTAGGGATTTCATTTGCGAACCCTGTTTTGCATTTTCCATCATAGCAGAGGTCGGGGTTCGCAATTGCGAGCCCCTCTTCGCAATTCCCATACATGCAACCTGCAACTTTTATACTAACCGATTTTAAAACCCATTTTTCATACTCCGTCAAACATAAACACATATTGGTGTTTTCTCAAGGATTCCTTCTTCTCCAAATCAATTGCAAGTAATTTTGAACTAGTGTTGTTCAATCATTAACATCTTTTAACATAATTTCAACTTAAAATAAATGATTTTCATGGGAAAAATTGGGTGTTTAGGGTAGAACCTAGGTTTTTCAAAAATTGGGAATTTGGACCTCGATTTGAGGTCCGATTTAAAAATAAATCATATATTAGGTTAATGGGGGATTGGGTAATCGGGTTTTGGCTCAAACCTCGGGTTTTGACCATGTGGGCCAGGGGCGATTTTTGTCTTTTTGGGTAAAACTTTGGAAAACTCATTTTTATGCATTGGGGATTGGTTCATTTTAGCATTTATTGATGTAGTTAAGTAATTCTTGACTGGATACGAGTAAATTGGCGGTAGAATCAAGGGGTAAAGATATAATTGAAAGTTGAGTTGGTTGTGAAGTTTGAGGTAAGTGTTCGGTCTAGCCTTGGCTTGAGGGATTAAAAGCAGAGTCTTATTTTCTAATTGCTTCTTGTTGAGTACAACATATAGGCATGGTGACGAGTATCTATACGTTGGTGTTGAGCATAGTCGTGAGTCCTAAATTGATACATGTTGTGTTCTTAAATGATTCTACGGATGCTTTAATTGATGATTCTCGATATTTGGCAAGGATTTAGTTTATTCTCAAGGAATTTATTTACGACTGAATATTGGTATTAATTGAGCTAAGTAGGAGTTGATTTAAGATTGGTTAAAGCTGATTCTCTTTTGTCGGGATGTTTGTTTCGATATTGTTGTTCCTTTGCAGGGAAGTTATTATATTGCTTTATTCCATTGACGGGATTTCCTTGTGATTTAGTAATGGCTTGAAATGGGAGCGGGTGGTACATCTACCACAAGTTATAATGAAATGGAAGCGGGTGGTATGCCTACGAAAAGAATTACTGAAATAGGAGTGGGTGGTATGCCTACTACGAGATTTACCGAAATAGAAGCGGGTGGTACGCCTACCACGAGATCTAACAAAATGGGGAGCGGATGGTAGGCCTACTATGAGAATTACTGAACTGGGGGGGATGGTACGCCTACCATGAGAGATGAGAGATGGGATCGGGTTTCACGCCTACAACAAGATGTGATCCAAAAGTGAAGGCTGCCTTTGTTTTCTTTATCCTTGTTAGAAGTAAATTTTGGTTTAGTTATAATCCTCTTGGGATTCTGTTCTTATCTGTTACTTTCCCCAAAGCATGTTTCCCCTTCCCAACTTTTATTGTTTGTATCAGTTTATTTTCCGCCAAGTATGTATGTGTGTATGTGTATATATATATATATATATATATATATATATAAATTTCACAAGTTTTTCTAGAGTCTGGTCCTAGCCTCGTCACTACCTCGCTAGGGTTAGGCCACGCACTTACCAACATATGGGGTCGGTTGTGCTGATACTACACTCTGCACTTTGTGCAGATACCGTAGTTGCACTTAGTCAACAACAGTAGGGGAGCCAGCCTTCAGCCCACTGAGACTCCGAGGTAGCCCTGCAGGCGTCCACAGGCCCCGCGTTTCTTCAATCAGTTTTTATGTTCTGTTATCATTTGTACTCAATTTAGACTATGTTATTTCTTTCAAACACATATGTAGTAATCATAGATAGTCCGTGAATGTTGTGACACTAGTTTCTAGGTAGAGGCATATGTTAATTTCCGTATTATTTTGGTTTTTTTGTCCAAGTCTTCTGCTTATTCCCACATTCCGATGTTATATAAATGCTTATCACTTGTTAATATAAGTTGTAAAAAGGATTAGAACAAAAGAGTTAAAGATTCCTAATTTCGTGGCTTGCCTAGATTTTATGAGTAGGTGTCATCACGACTCTCGAGGGTTGAAAATCCGAGTCGTGACAAGTTGGTATCAGAGCTCTAGGTTACATAGGTCTTACATTTCACGAACAAGCTTAGTGGAGTCTGAGGGATTGGTACGTAGACGTTTGTATTTATCCCCCATAGGCTACAGAGTTAGGAAAACTTCAAATTTGTTCTTTCTTGTCGTGCGGTTTTGTTTCTCAATGCTAATTGAATTTCTACTCTATTTTTTCATAGATGGAGAGAACACGCGCTTCCTCATTTACCGCTCAATAGCCCAAGCCCCCAGTAGTAGCTCCTATGAGGGGCAGAGGGCGAGGCCGAGGCCGTGCTAAAGGTCGAGGTAGGGGCAGAGCTCAGCATCGAGCAGCAGCCTAGTGGCGGAGCCTCAAGTTGAATTTGATGATGAGGCTCCGGCCCCAGTAGTTTCGGTGAGCCCAGCTCATGCCCCATAGGGGTTTATCGCTACCCAAGTTCTTCAGGATGCTCTGGTCCGATTAGTGGGCCTCATGGAGAGTGTCACCGGAGCAGGCTTGCTTCCTGTAGCACCAACGATCTCTCAGGATAGAGGAAGATCCCAGACTCTTGTTACTCACACTCTGGAGCGGGTAGCTCCCTAGATTGAGGCTCCAGCGATTCAACTAGTTGGAGCAATTTGACACGGTATGATATTTCAGACCGGTGATTGAGGGGCTATGTCTGCCAATGTTTTGTTGAGGCTGGGTAGGTTCACCAAGCTCTTCACTTCTACTTTCAGCGGTGCATCTACTGAGGATCCCCGGGATTATCTAGACAGCTGCCACGAGGTTCTCAGGAACATGGGTATGCTTAAGGCAAATGGGGTTGATTTTGCTATATTTCGCTTGTCTGGATCCGCCAAGACTTGGTGGAGGGATTTTTGTTTGGCTAGACCAGCTGGATCGCCATCTTTGACTTGGGAGCAGTTTACATACCTATTTCTGGAGAAGTTACTCCCTATTACTTAGAGAGAGGCCTATTAGAGGCAGTTTGAGCGCCTCCAATAGGGTTCCATGATGGTTACCCAATATGAGACCAGATTCATCTATTTGGCTCGTCATGCTCTTGTCATACTTTCTACTGAGAGAGAAGGTGCGTAGGTTTATTGATAGCCTTATTCAGTCGATTCGTCTTCAGATGGCTAGGGTGACTAGGAGTGAGATATCTTTCTAGGAGGCAGCCAACGTGGCTAGGAGAGTGGAGATGTTCTGTCACAGAGAGGTAGTCATGGGTCGGACAAGAGGCCCCATCATTCAGGCAGATTCAGCGATACCTCGTCTGGAGGTAGAGATTCATATGGTAGAGGCCATCCTTCTACGCCCTTTCACTCAGCTCTTCAGGTTTCTCATGCTGTTTCAGGTAGCCGTAGTCCTCAGATGCAATATTCTGATCAGCAGTCCTACAGTGCACCACCAGCACCTATCAGTGCACCACGGCTTTACAGTTTCCAGGTTCGTCAGTCCCAGCAACCGAGATCTTGTTTTACTTGTCATGACACGAGGCACATTGTTAGGTATTTCCCTCACGCACTAGGTAGCTCTCAACATCAGAGTTCCTATGCTATGGTTCAAGAACCAAGTGTTCCACAGCCGTCCAGCCAGCTAGAGTTAGGGGTAGAGGTTCTAGAGGTGGAGGTAGAGATCCTAGAGATAGAGCTCAGACTGATGGAGGTGGACGCCAACTAGTAGTAGGTCGTCCCAGGGATGTAGTTTAAGGTGTTGGGGCCCAACCTCGATATTATGCTCTTCCACCTAGACCCGAGGCTAAGGCTTCAGATATGGTGATCATAGGTACTGTTCTAGTCTGTGATAGAGATTTTTCACTGTTATTTGATCCAGGGTCTTCATACTTGTATGTATCATCTTATTTTGCAACGTATCTGGATATGCCTAGTGATTCATTGAGTGTCGTTGTTTATGTGTCTACACCGGTGGGTGATTTTATTGTGGTTTATCAAGTCCATCATTCTTGTATGGTGGTGATTGAGGGTCTTGAGACTCTTTTGGATTTGTTTACATGGTAGATTTCGATGTTATATTGGGGATGAACTGGTTATCACCTTACCATGCTATCTTGGACTGTCATGCTAAGACCGTGACCTTAGTTTTACCGGTTATACCTTACTTAGAGTGGAGAGGGACTCCCGGTCATTCTACCCATAGTGTTATCTCTTATGTGAAGGCTCAGTGGATGGTCGAGAAGGGGTGTTGGCCTATTTAGCATATGTTCGTGATTCGAGTACTAAGGATCCTTCTATTGATTCTGTGCCCGTTTTTTTTGAGTTTCCTAAGTATTCTCTTCTGACCTTCTTGATATGCCGCCCAACAGGGATATTGAATTTTGCATTGATATGGCTCCGGGAACTCAGCCTATTTCTGTCCCTGCATATCGTATGGCCCCACTTGAGTTGAAAGACTTAAAGAAATAGTTGCAAGATTTGCTCGAGAAGGGCTTTAATAGACCCAGTATTTCGATTTGGGGTGTGCCGGTGTTGTTTGTTAAAAAGAAGGATGGGTCAATGAGAGTGTGTATTGATTAACAGCAATTGAACAAGGTTAGAATCAAGAATAAGTATCTGTTGCCGAGGATTGATGATTTGTTCGATCAGCTTCAAGGTGACAAGGTATTTTCAAATATTGACTTGAGATCTGGCTACCATCAGTTGAGGATTAGGGCATCTGATGTCCCTAAGATAGGTTTTCACACTCGGTACGGGCATTATGAGTTCTTGGTTATGTTATTTGGGTTAAAAAATACCCTAGCATCTTTTATGTATATGATGAACCGAGTGTTCAGGCCTTATTTGGACTCATTTGTGATAGTCTTCACTGATGATATATTCTCGCAGCCAGAAGAAGCACGAGCAGCACCTTAGAGTGTTTCTTCAGACTTTGAGGGATAGTTTGTTATATGAAAAGTTCTCAAAGTTTGAGTTCTGGTTGAGTTCGTTTGCATTTTTGGGTCATGTTGTGTCATCAGAGGGTATTCAGGTTGATTCGAAGAAGATTGAGGCATTCAAGTACTGGCCTAGACCAACATCAGCTATAGAGATTCAGAGTTTCTTGGGATTTGAATGCTAATATCGTCGATCCGTAGAGGGGTTTTCATCTATTGCATCCCCAATGACCACATTGACCTAGAACGATGCCCAAATCAGGTGGTCAGATGAGTGTGAGGCGAGTTTTTAGAAGCTCGAGATAGATCTGACTACGACATCGGTGTTGGTATTGCATACAGGTTCAGGGCCTTATATAGTTTATTGTGATGCTTCTCGTATTGGGCTTGGTGCAATGTTGATACAGGATGGCACGGTCAATGCATATGCTTTGCGACAGTTGAAGATTCATGAGAAGAACTATTCGGTTCATGTGGTGGCCGATGCTTCGAGTAGGAAGTCAGCCAGTAGGGAAGTCTTGCTTATATTCTGGTCGGTGAGAGACCGCTTGCTTTGGATGTTCAGGCTTTAGCCAACCAGTTTGTGAGGCTGGATGTTTCTGAGTCCAGTCGTGTGTTAGCTTGCACGGTCACTATTTCTTCATTATTAGAGCGTATCCATGATCGACAATATGATAATCCCTATATGTGTGTCCTTAGAGACACGGTGCAGCCCGGAGATACCAAGCAGGTTACCTTAGATGAAGATGGAGTTTTGAGATATAGTGTTGAGTTTGTGTACCTAATGTGGATAGGATCCGAGAGTTGATTTTAGAGGAGGCCCAAAGCTCCCGGTACTCGATTCATCCAGGCGCCGCAAAGATGTATTAGAATTTGCGACAACATTATTGGTGGCAGAGAATGAAGAAGAATATTGTAGCATATGTGGCTCGTTCTTTGAATTGTCAGTAGGTCAAGTACGAGCATCAGAGGATTGGTGGTTTATTTTAGAGGATCGAGATTCCCGAGAGGAAGTGGGAGTAGATCACTATGTACTCCGTTACTGGACTCCCGTAGACTCGGAAGAAGTTTGACACAGTATGGGTCACTGTCGATAGGCTGACCAAATTAGCACATTTCATTCCTGTGGCAGTCTCCTATTCTTCTAAAGATCTTAACCAAGATCTATATTCGGGAGATTTTTCGCCTTCATGGTGTGACCATGTCTATCATTTCGGACCGAGATACGCAGTTTACCTCACGATTCTGGAGGTCAGTTCAGCGAAAGTTGGGCACACGAGTTGAGTTGAGCACAACATTTAATCCCCAGACGGACGGACAATCCGAGCAGACTATACAGATATTGGAGGATATGCTCCAAGCTTGTGTTATTGACTTTGGGGGCTCGTGGGATTAGTTTTTGCCTTTAGTGAAGTTTTCCTACAACAACAGCTACCAGTTAAGTATTCGGGTGGATCCTTATGAGGCTTCATAGGGTAGCCGGTGTCGGTATCCGGTTAGATGGTTTGAGCCGAGAGAGCTCGGTTATTGGGTATGGATATGGTTCAGGAGGCCTTGGACAAGGTTAGGATCATTCAGGGTAGGCTTCGTACAGCTCAATCCAGGCAAAAGTGTTATGCCTACTATAGGGTTCAAAATTTTGCTTTCATGGTCTGTGAGCAGGTATTTCTTCGAGTGTCGCCTATGAAGGGCGTGATGAGATTCGGTAAGAAGGGCAAGCTTATCCCAAGGATCATTGGTCCATTTGAGATTCTTGATCGTGTAGGAGAGGTAGCTTATAGACTTGTATTGCGGCTGAGCTTATCAGCCGTGCATCTAGTGTTTTATGTGTTCATGCTTCGGAAATATCAGGCGATCCATCCTACGTGTTAGATTTCAACACTGTCCACTTGGACAAGGACTTTCCTTATGAGGAGGAGCCGGTGGCTATTCTAGACCGGCAAGTACATCAGTTGAGATCGAAGAGTTTCTCTTCTGTTCGTCATCAGCGGAGAGGTCAGCCTGCTGAGGCATTGACCTGTGAGTCTGAGTTCGATATGCAAAGCCGTTATCCCTATCGTTTTCCTGACTTACGTACTTCCTTCTTATGTCCGTTCGAGGACGAACGGTCTTTCTAGAGGTGGAGAATGTGATGACCCAAAAGGTCATTACTTATTTTGAAATAAAATTCTATGTTTTTGAGGCCTTGAAAACCTCATTTAGAGTTATCTCAATTTGCGTGCGCAGTCCAGGCGCGTAGCCAGAAAGCTTAAATATGAAAATTTGTTAAAAATTGGTAAACTTTGTCTATAAAATGAGTTAATTTGACTTCGCTCAATGTTTTGGTAAATGGACCTGGACCCATAATTTGACGGTTCCATAGTGTCCGTAGGAAATATGGGACTTGGGCGTATGCCCGGAATCGAATTCTGAGGTCCCAAGCCCGAGAAATGAATTTTTAAAAGAAATTATTTTTTGAAATTGTTTATGAAATTTTGACATAAAAATTGATTGGAACATGTTAGTATCGAGTCCATATTTTGGTTTTAGCACCCGATACAGGTCTTATATATGATTTAAGATGTTTCTGTGAAATTTGGTAAAAAATAGATATCATTTGACGTGATTCAGGCCTAAATTTCTAAAGTTGATGTTTTATGAAGTTTGAGAAAAATCCTTTGATGTTGGATTTAATTCGTTGTTGTTGAGGTTATTTTGGTGATTTGTTCGCATGGATAATATTGTAGGATGTTTTTGAGGTCGTGTGTATATTTGGTTGGGAGCCCCGAGGGCTCGGGTGAGCTTTGGATAGGCCACTGGTTGCATTTTGAACTTAGGAATTTCAGAAAATTTTGCTGGTATGAATAGGCCTGCATGCTTCGCTTTTGCGAAGTCTGGCTCGCAAATGCGAAGGCTGGATCGCAAATGCGAAAACAGGCCAGGCCTGCCTTGGCTCTCAAAGGCGAGGTTTTCTTTGCAATGCGAAGATTTGCCTATTGTCCAGGGATCGCAAATGCGATATCTTCTTTGCAAATGCGACAATAGTTTCACAAATGCGAAAGTTTGGAATTTCTGAAGGGTTCGCAAATGCGAACCTTGTTTCACATTTTCCAGCTTAGTAGAGGTCAGGGTTCGCAATTGCAAAGCCCTATTTGCAATTCCCATGCCTGCAACCTGCAACTTTTATACTTAACCGATTTTAAAACCCATTTTTCATAGTCCCTCAAACATAAACAAACCTAGGCTATTTATCAATGATTCCTTCTTCTCCAAATCAATTGTAAGTCATTTTTAACTAGTTTTCTTCAATCATTAATAGTTTTGAACATGATTTCAACTTAAAATTGGGTGTTTTTGGTAGAACCTAGGTTTTTCAAAAACTGGGGATTTTGACCTCGAATTGAGATCTTATTTTAAAAAAATCATATATTTGGGTTTGTGGGGAAATGGGTAATTGGTTTTTGGTTCGAACCTCGGGTTCTGACCATGTGGGCTCGGGGGTGATTTTCGACTTTTTGGGTAAAACTTTGGAAAACACATTTTTATGCATTGTGGTTGATTCATTTAGCGTTTATGATGTAATTAAGTAATTTGTGACTAGATACAAGTGAAATGGAAGTAGAACCAAGGGGTAAAGTTATAATTGAATCTTGAGTTGGCCGTGGAAGTTCGAGGTAAGTGTTTGGTCTAATCTTGGCTTGAGGAATTAGGAGTTGAGTCCTATTTGCTAATTGCTTCTTGTTGAGTACGATGTATTGGTATGGTGGCGAGTATCTATTCGTTGGTGTTGAGCATGACCGTGAGTCATAAACTGATAGATGTTGTGTTCTTAAATGATTCTACGGATGCTTTAATTGATGATTCTCGATATTGGTTAAGGATATGTTTTTATGACTGAGTATTGGTATTAATTGAGCTGAGTAGGAGTTGAGATAAGATTGGTTATAGCTGATTCTCCTTTGTCGGGATGTTTGTTTCGATATTGTTGTTCCCTTGCCAGGAAGTTATTATATTGCTTTGTTCCTTTGTGGGGATTTCCATGTGATTTGGTTTTGGCTTGAAATGGGAGCGAGTGGTTTGCCTACCACAAGTTATAATGAAATGGGAGCGGGTGGTACGCCTAACACAAGAATTACAAGAATGGGAGCGGGTGGTACTAATGGTATATTTTGGCCCGGGCCGTGCTTCGCGGTCCCGAGCTTCGTGGGTCGGGCCTGACAGGCCTGGCGGTTCCGGGCCTGGCGGTCCTGGCGGGTGAGACTAGCCTGTGACGGGCCTAAACCCACAGTCGTCCTGGGCTTAGCGGGACGGACCTGGAGGGGTTTTTTTTTAAGGCAATATCTTGTATAGTAGTTATTAATATAGCATAGGATATATTTTATATAGTATACTAAGTTATTAGTATAGTATATATAATATATATTTCATTGTATATTATGTTGTAGTAATTAGTATATATTGTATATTATGTATATATTGTATTGTAGTAATTAGTATATATTAGAAGTGTCAACCGGGCCGGGTTGACCCGGGACAGGCACGGACCGGCCCGGTCAAACCCGGCCCAGCCCTGACCGGTTTATAGCGGGGGGGCCGGGCTGGGTTAGGGGGAGGAAAGGGGTTAGGACGTTAGGCGATTCCGTCCAATTGACCCGGACCGGACCGGCCCGGGAAGGAAAATTCCGGGCGAACCGGTCAACCCGGACCGGCCCGGACCGGTCCCCAACGGTAAAATTTTTTTTTTTTGTAAAGAAAAAAATTTTCTGAAAACATGGGGCCCACTTGACCGTTGGCAACGGTCCAGCACCGTTGCCCAATGAGACTTTTTGCATTTTTGGCCAATTTTGAGTTTTTTTTGTTTTTTAAATTACATTATTAACCCTTCTTAAAATCTATAAATACCCTCCCCTCTTCTTCATTTCCTCACTCAAAATTATCTATCTCTCTCTCAATTCTCAAATTAGCAAATATCAATCACTCTCTTCTCTTCAATTTTCAAGAATTCATATTCTACTTTCATAATTTTATTGTCTTTATTTTCCCGAATTTAATTTATCGTAATTTCTTATTTGGAAATCGGCATTCGAAGCTTGATTCTTGAAGTTCAAGTGTTCAACATTGAAATACTTGCTTGACGTTTGTTCGTGGTAACACCGGATTTGCGTAATTAAGTGCTCAATTTATTGTCGAATTCGGTGCACTATCTCCAACTCTTTCTCTTATTTAATATTTTAATTGCATATTTGATTTTAGCTTATATATTAATTTTTCCAATATGTTGAATGCTGCTAAAAGAGCGTGTAGAAAAGTTACAAGTAGGAGTGGAAGTGGAAGTGGAAGTAGTAAAAAAAGTCCTATAGCTTCTGGTAGTAATAGTAATAATGAACCAATAACACATGTTTCTGAATCATCGCCTAATTTGCAAGATGTAAATATTGATTATGAACAATTACACCAAGATTTCGGAATAGAAGATAACGAAATTGGAATAGAAGATGAGATACCACCTACACCTACTAGTGGAAATGTTGGTAGTATTGGAGTTGGAGTTGCTAGTGCAACAAGGGGTAGAAGACCACCAGTTGCTCAAACTTCTAAATCTAATCGTAGAAAAAGAAGTCCTGTTTGGCAATTTTTTGATGAGATAGAAGATAGTGATAGAGTTAAGTGTAGACTTTGTAATGAAACGTTTAAACATTTGACCGGAGGTAATTTAGGGGGGACTGGCACACTTATTAGACATATGCAAAAGTATCATCCTATAGAATGGGAAAATAATGGGGATGGAAGTGCAACAACACTTAACCCTACTACTGCAGGTCTCCTAAAATATGATAAAATGAGGGATCGAGAGGAATTAGCGAAAATGATTGCTTTGGGTTGTCTACCTTTTTCATTTGCTTCTTCCTCTTATCTTGTTACGTATATTCAAAGGATATACAATCCTATGTTTAAAGGTATCCCTAGAAGTACCTGTAGATCAGACATCTTTAGACTTCACAGCCAATATCAAACATACATACGTTATTTGTTTAGTCACCTTCCTTCTAGAGTATGTCTAACTTCTGATATTGGCCATGCTGTAAATGGAAATGATTATTTAACAATTACATGTCATTGGATAGATGACAATACTTGTATGCAAAAACGTATTATTGCTTTTAAATATGATGAAGATCAGAGTCATACTGCTGCATTTATTAGTAGTACAATTGTTGAAGTTGTCGAATTTTATAATCTAAACCAAAAAGTTTTGTGTATGTCTTTTGATAATGCTTCAAACAACAATGCTGCAGTTTCAATTTTAAAATTGAATTTACATCCACCTCTTGATGATATTTTTCATGTTAGATGTGCATGTCATGTTTACAATTTAATTGTTAAAAGTGGGCTCGATTTATTTTTACATGAGATTACTCTAGTTAGAAGAGCAGTTGGAGTAATTCAGGGAAATAATAGACAATCTAGAATAAGAGAATTTAAGAACAAGTGTATGCAATATAACCTTACACCTAGATTCATGCCCGACGAAGTAGTTACTAGATGGAATTATACGTATATATTTTTAAAATGTTGCTACAAATATAGATTTCCAATAACAGAAGTTGCTAATGCACATTGTACTGATCCTAGGCGTATGTTAACAACTGATACCTGGGAGGTCATTAGTGATGTGATTAAATTTTTACATAAATTTTATACTGCTACTGTTGTGTTTTCTGGGGCATATTACCCAACTATTACTTTGGCTTTAGTACATATAGCTGAAATTTCTTTGCTACTATATGAATTTAAGAAGAAAGATAGATATACGGATGCTGTTGCAAGTATGCAAGCAAAATTCAAAAAATATTTCTTTCCAATTCCTCCTGTTTACTTAATTGGTGCAGTTTTAAATCCTTCAATTAAAATGTCTGATTGTCAACAATTAATGAATGCTTTATACACTTATATGGAGATTGGGCCCACTGAAAGCCCAAATTTGTATGAATCTATGAACCAACTAAATGAACATTTACAATATCTATATACTTATTATGCAACTCAATGTGATAATGCTCGTGCTTCAACTGCTGCAAATCCCACTATGCAATGTAGCACTTCTAATGTAGTCGAAGATGATGATGAAGGCATTGATAGTTTTAATATTTTTTCAACTTTTTCTAACACTCAAAGTAGTAGCAGGAATATAGATGAACTTCAATTTTACTTGCAGAAGAAAAAGGAGCCTCGCACCAAGGAATTTTCACCGTTAGGCTGGTGGCATGAAAATTCAAAGCAATTTCCCGTTCTTTTCGCTATGGCGCGGGATGTCCTGAATGTCCCAATTTCCACTGTTGCATCCGAGAGTGCATTTAGCCAAGCAAGACAACAACTTGGAGACACACGGCACTCATTGGGAAGCAATGCTTTGGAAGTCTTAGTGTGTCTAAGAGATTGGATAAGATCTGAACGAAGAAATCAAGGAAAGGAAGATCTTGATAGCCCGGAAGACGAAGAACTTGGAGATATATTAACGCACGGAAACCCATCCGAATTTAACTCTCCAGAAGAAGGTCATTCGGTTCATATTAATTTTGAAGAACTTTCTATTGCAATGCAAACCATTTGATGTAAATTGTAAACTAATTATGATACATTTTAGTTTTGAAATTTTGAATTTAAGAAATAAAGTAGCACTTGCAATAAGTGCAATTTTTTCCCCATCTTTTGTTGTGTTCATTCAATTATTACAAAGTATTAATATAACTTAATATTTATACTATACGTAATTCCAAAAAAAAAAAAAAAAAAATCCGGCCCGGCCCGGCCCGACCCGGATCAACCCAGCCCGTTAACAACCCACCTCTAATTGAACCCGGACCGGACCGGCCCGGACCCGGACGGGTCAGAAAAATTCGACCCGGACCCGGCATGGCCCACCCGTTGGTCACCTATAGTATATATTGTATATTATGTATATATTATTACCCAAAATGGTATATCTTTCTTAGTATTCCTTCCGCCAATGGAATGAGCACAACAACGTACTAATACCACCATTAAAAGGAAAAAAACTAAAAGAAGATGTGCCAATGGTGGTACTAGTAATTAGTATATTGTGTTATAGTAATTAGTATATATTGTATATTTTGTATATATATATATATATATATATATATATATATATATATATATATATATATATATATATATTCCCTTATATATTTTCTTGTAGTATATATTGTATATTATGTATATATTTTCTCTTATATATTTTTATGTAGTATATATATTGTATATTATGTATATATATATTATAACATATATAGTTATATATTTTGTTGTAGTATATATATTGTATCTGTTATGTATAATGTATATATATTCTCTTATATATATTGTATCTTATGTATTTAGGTTATTACTTATATATTTTCTTGTAGTTTAGGTTGTATGTTATGTATATATATTCTCGTATATATTTTTTTGTTGTATATATTGTATGTTATATATATATATATATATATATATATATATATATATATATATATATATATATATATATATATATATATTGTAGCTTATAAATAATTCGAAGTAAAGACAAAGAAATATTGAGAAAAAAGATATTCAAGGATATGTCTTATAATTTTTATTACCTAATATGGCATATCTTTCTTAATCTTCCTTCCCCCAATGGAATGAGCACAACAAGGTACTAATACCACCATTCAAAAAAAAAACTAAAAGAAGATGTGTCAATGTACAAGTTACATCATAATCTACATTGTATCTCTAACAACAACAACAACCCAGTATAATCCCACTTAGTGGGGTCTGGGGAGGGTAGTGTGTACGTAGACCTTATCCCTACCCTGGGGTAGAGAGGCTGTTTCCAAATAGACCCCCGGCATCCTTCACTCCAATAACTTCCCACCTTGCTCTTGGGGAGACTCGAACTCACAACCTCTCGGTTGGAAGTGGGGGTTGCTTACCATCATAGCAACCCCTCTTGTCTACATTGTATCTCTAACAAATCTCATAAATCCGTCAAGGTTGGGAGGAGGTTGTGTTGGTGGTGGTGGAAACAAAGCTTGTTCATCACCACTTCCGGGCGAAGCCGAATCCTCCGAAAGTTCCGCTATCATTTCTTCATAAGCTTCATCTATCGCCGGATGTGATTCTGCAATTCCAAAGTTTCTTCTTTCCACGCGGACCCAATCTCTAAAAAGTACCAATTTTTTCAAGCTATCCCTCATCGTCGCTCTATGATCACCTATTTGTAGTCTTGCTTGACTGAAAGCGCTCCCCGAGCCATCCTTGCAAGAACCGGAAAATGTTTTTCCCTTGACTTCCACCATTCCAAAAGATCGAAAGAAACGTCTGGATTCTCCTTTTCAAGTCCCAGAGACAAGTAATCTTGAAGCTCATTTAGATGTGAAGTTTCATCATAATTATCACCTTGAGAACCCCGGAACTCTGTCGAAGATTTAAGAGTTGTTAAGCCCGCAGCTCTTTTAGACGATTGTGAGCTAGACGAAGTAGGGGTTGGAATATTTGGCCTAGCATGCTCTAAGACAACTTTATAAGCATTATAAACTGTTTTAGCATTAATTTTAGTTGATGCTTTTGCATCTGGAAGTGTAGCAACTTCCTCGTTTGAAATATCTAAGCCTTATAAATATTTGAATATAAAAAATGAGGACCTCCCAATTTCATTGTAGGATTTAACATTGCAGCAACACCAAAAATAGGAGGGATAGGGAAAAAATATTTTTTAAATTTTTGTTTCATTTCATTTATAGCAAGTTCACAAATATCCTCACCCTCGCCAAATTCAACAAACAAATCAGCTAGTGCGGCAATATAAACTAAACAGTTTGAAATAGTAGGATAATATTGCCTAGAAAATGCATTTGTAGCAACTTGTAAATGTTCTAAAAAATCTAAAAGAATTTTAACATTCGTCCAATCTTGGGTAGTAAGCATTTCATCATCATCCTCACCACCTACACGAGAATTAAACATTGCATTAATTGGGTTTCTATATTCATATGCAACTACTACACTTTCGTACATATAATTCCATCTAGTCGGGCAAGGTTTAGGAACCTTTCTTTCTCTAAGGCCATATTCATCATATTTTTTAAAATACTCTCTAAGTCTAGTTCTACGGTTTGAATAAAAAAGCCAATTAGGAGCCATTCGAACCTTTTCAATTTCTATGTTTAAAATTCGCATACCATCACCGATAATTAAATAATAAATATGACAAATACATCTAACATGAAAAATATTACTAAATGCAGGATTTAGTGTTTTTGTAAGCATGCCTATAGCACTAGCGTTACTAGAAGCATTATCCATAGAAATTGCCATTATTTTATCGCTAAAGCAAAAATATCTACAAATATCTGAAACAGTGTTAGCTATAAACTTACCTGTGTGACGTGAATTAATTATTCTATAAGCAATTATACGTTTTTGCATTGTCCAGTCCTCATCTATCCAATGACTAACAGTTAGATAATCACAGTCATTATTACTTCTACCAATATCAGTAGTAACAGAAATCCGATTAAGTATATGAGTAAATAAATGGCGCAAATATTGTTCAGATTCATGTTTGAATTTATAAATATCGGCCTTAACTCTTGCGCGAGGCCAACCTTTATAAGTAGGATTAAAAACTCTTCTAATATAATGAACCCAATTAGGATTAGAAGTAAAAGTATAAGGTAAGTACATAGCGGTAATCAACTTTGCTAATTCTTCACGATCTCTATTTGGATCGTAATATAAAATACCTCCGGTGACAGTGTTAATTCCTGGTTGAACTAGATTTCAACCTGTACTAGGGTTAACCGTAGAATCTACACTTGTCCCCTCTTGCTGCGCTTGCATTTGAAAAAATCTAGCCCTATCTGTAGGGTGTGTTTTTATGTGCCTAGTCAAACTACCCGTGCCGCTACGGTCTCCAGTAAATTTATGAACCAGTAATTTTCCACAAGTTTTACACTTAGCCTTATTTAGTTCTCTTACTTGAGTAAAAATATTTCAAACTAATGATGTTTCTGTACGTTTAGCAGGTTGTCTACTAAAAGTTAGAGTTTCTCATGTGGGTGTGCCGGTGCATTACTTGAGTTATGAACAGGACTAGTAGGTGTATCATCTAAATCTGGTGCTTGGGTTTCATCATCATCCTCATTTTCCTCTAAGATAGGTTCATTAGGATAAAGAGCATTCATAATTTCATCATCTAATCTATCACCTACTGCAACATCATGTAGAAATTCACTATCGGTAAATTGAAAACAAGAGTGATCACTATCAAGCATTACGGGATACGGAGTAGGACATTTAGGTTGGCGACTACTTTCAACTTGCTTATCTTTTGTAGGTCGGGGAGCCGGGGAAGGGTAGTATTATGGCCACTACTTTCACCGGGTTTACCTTTTCCTTTACCGATCATTTTTTTCAAAGAAAATGCCATACTAATTATAATTATGCAAACTAAACCACAGAAAAATATATTACTAAAATGTAAGAGTTGAAACGAGTTTACCAGATTGCCGAACAACTTCTTGAAAATTGAAAATTGTTGAACACTTGAAAACTTCAATTCAACAACTTCACAATTTTTCACGAATTTTCAACAATAAATTAAGCAATTGTAGTAGAAAGATTGAAATAGAGATTGAGAGATATTGATGAATTGGTGAATAAAATGAAAGAACGAGGGGGTATTTATAGTTGAGATATGGGAAAAAGTGTAATTATATAAAGTTTGTGGTTAAATTAAAGTTTGGGGGCCAAATGACTATTTTACAAAGTTCCAAACGGCTAGTTTTCAATTGTAGTCGTTACTGATTTTTTTTTTTTTAAAATTTTTAAAAAAAGTCGTTGGGCCTTCTAGGCCCGGCATAGGCCTGGCTGGCGGTCCCGCGCTCACGATTTTTAAATTTTGGACCGGCCTGTCGCGGGCCTATAGGACCGCCAGGCTCGGGACCGCCAGGACCGCGGTCCCGGGCCATAGTACACCCCTAGGTGGTACGCCTACCATGAGATCTACGTAAATGGGAGCAGGTGGAACGCCTACCACGAGATCTAACGAAATGGGAGCGGAGGTACGCCTACCACGCGATTCAATAAAATGGGAGCGGATGGTATGCCTACCACGAGATATAATGAAATGGGAGTGGGTGGAATGCCTACCACAAGAATTACTTAAACGGGAGCGGGTGGTACGCCTACCATGAGAGACGAGAAATGGGATCAGGTTGCACGCATGCAACAAGATGTGAACCGAAAGTAAAGGCTGCCTTTGTTTTCTCGATCCTTGTTAGAATTAAATTTTGGTTTCGTTATAATCCTCTTGAGATTTATTTCTTAACCGTTACTTTCCCCAAAGCATGTTTCCCCCTTCCCAGCTTTTATTGTTTGTATTAATTTATTTTCCACCGAGGGTGTGTGTGTATTTATATATATATATATATATATATATATATATAACTTCACAGGTTTATCTGGAGTCTGGTCCTAGCCTCGTCACTACCTCGTCGGGGCTAAGCCAGGCACTTACCAACACATAGGGTTAGTTGTATTGATACTACGCTCATCACTCTATGATGATACCAGAGCAGCACTTGATCAGCAGCAATAGCGGAGCCAGCCTTCAGCCCACTGAGACTTCGAGGTAGCCTTGTAGGCGTCCGCAAGCCCGGAGTTTTTTCTATCGGTTTATTTGTTCTGTTATCAGTTGTACTCGAGACAAACTATGTTCTTTCTTTCAAATACTTATATGTAGTAACCATAGATAGTCCGTGAATATTGTGACACCAGTTTCTGGGTAGAGGCATATGTTAACTTCCGTATTATTTTGGTTTTTTTTTGTCCAAGTCTTCTGCTTATTCCCACATTCCGCTGTTATGTAAATGCTTATCACTTGTTAATATAAGTTGTGAAAAGAATTAAAACAAAATAGTTAAAGATTTCTAATTTCGTGGTTTGCCTAGCTTCTACGAGTAGGTGTCATCACGACTACCGAGGGTAAGAAATCCTGGTCGTGACAAGTAGAATATAAAAAGTTAATTAAGTTTTGCAAATTTTTTCCAATAAGATATTTTTTACCTTTTAAATAATTATATTTTTTGTGGTCAGAACATAAAGAAAAAATATAAAATTATATTTTTAAAAAAGATGGGCAAGCCCGTAGATGTTGCAGCCCACATAAGACTAGAGTGAGCTGACCATTATAAGGACCATCAAAATGGTGGGCTAGCCCACCCAGCCCATTAATTGCTAAAGCCCACGTGGGTTGGGCAGGATAGTTCGGCCCGGCCATATTGATAGCTCTAAATTTGAGAATCGGGCAAAATTCAAGTTTTATGGCCCCCATTGATAAAAAATGAGCACCGATCATGGTGACGCGATGAAAACTATTTATTAGGTCATTTTTTATGGACCGGCCAAATTTTTACGCGATTTGGGACTAGACGTGTGGACATGTAAAGATTGTGTGGGCTACAGCATTCAAAAATAAGATAATCGAGGAAATTTTCAATTTTATGTCCCCAAAATGCTAAAAACGAGAAACAGTCATGGCGAGGCAATGATTAATGTTCCTTATCTCTTTTTTATGGGCCGGCTAAATTAAGCAGTTCAAGCCTGAGCATCCTGACTCATGCAGATGGCGTGGGCTTTAGCACATAGAAATATGGGAATCGAACAAAATTCGAGATATATGATCCTAAAATTCCAAAAAATGAGGAACAATCATTGCGAGGCAATGATTAATATTCCTTAGGTTGTTTTAATAGGCCTGTTAAATTTTAGGTGATTCCAGCGCTGGCACCTAGACCCATGCAGATGGCATGGCTTACAACACATGAAAAATTGGATATCATGTAGAATTTCGATTTTATTGCCTTAAAACGCTAAAAAGGGAGGAACTGTCATGGCGAGGCGATGATTGATGTTTCTTAGGTAGTTGTTTATGGGGCGGCTAAATTTTAGGTGATTCTGGCCTGGGCTCCAGACCCATGTAGATCGTGTAGGCCATAGCAAATGAAAATTTGAGAATTTGCCAGCATTCTTCTTTTATGGTGCTAAAATTCCCAAAAATGAGCAACAGTCATGGAGAGATGATGAGTAATATTCCTTATGTCATTTTGATGGGCCGCCTAAATTTTAGGCGATTCGAGCCCGGACGCCTGCACTCATGCAGATGGTGTTGGCTATAGCACATGAAAATCTGAGAATCAGGCCAAAATTTGATGTTATGGCCCTAAAATGCCAAAAATGAGAAACGGTCATGGCGAGGCAATGAATAATATTCCTTATGTTTTTTGGATGTGCGGGCTAAATTTTAGTCGATATGTGCCCGGTTGCCCAGACCTTGATTGCATGAGCTATAGTACACGAAAATCTAGGAATTATGCGAAACTCCAATTATATATCCATAAAATACCGAAAAATGAGGGATAGTCATAACAACATGACGACTAATATTCCTTCGGTCATTTTTTATGAGGCGGCTAAATTTTAGGCGATTCAGGCTCAGGCGCCTGGACCTATGCAAATGGCATGGAGCACATGAAAATCTAGAAATCGAACGAAATTCTAGTTTTATTACCTACGATGCCAAAAATAAAAAAAATAGAAAGGATCATGGTGAAGCGATGACAAATGTTCCTTAGGTCATTTTTTATGGATCGTCTAAATTTTAGGTGATTCGTGCCCCGGCACCCGAATCATTGCATATAGCGTGGGCTTTAGCATACAAAAATATAGGAATTGGATGAAATTCCAGTTATTTGGCTCTAAAACGCCATAAAACGAGGAACAATTATGGAGAAGAAAACTCAACTTATTTTAAGAAAATGTATTGTAGAATTCCCTTAAGAAGAAAATAAAAAAGAGATGAGAAAATAAAGAGAAGTTCTCTACTACTAGCATGTTTTGTTAGAAAATACGCTTAACGCTAGAGGGGGGGGGTGAATAGCGTTATAATAAAATTTAGCGTAAACTTGCGGAAATTAAAATTTGCAGGAAATAAATAAGTGCGTTAAATAAACAGAAAGGAAAGAACGCACCGATATATTCTGGTTCACCACAACACGTGGCTAGTCCAGTCCCCCAGAGACTCTCGAGATTTTCCACTAACTTGTTAAGCTTAAGGGTGCTCAACAAACCTTTACAACTTAAGGACACAAGCCTTAACACCTTTGCTCGGAGATACAACACTCCAAGACTTCAACCAAGGAAACACAAGTTCCTTACAACAAGAGAATTACAATTCTCTTACAAGTGTATAAAACACTAAAACACTCAAACAATATACTCCTTTATGAGTAGGTATGAGTAAAAGAAATAAGCTCTAGATCACAACAACTTTGGACAAGAATATGGCTCTCAAAAGCTTTATGAAATTGAATATAAAATGATAAACAAAAGTATGCAAGCTTATAGCAATGTAATGATCAGTTGTAGTATGTTGTTGTGTTTAAAACACTGAAATGAAGCTGTATTTATAGTTGAAAAACTTTGCATTACCGTTGCCTAATTGCCAATTAAGAGTTGCTGATTTTACTCACTGACAATCGATTGCCAAACCCCAATAATCGATTGTCTGCCAGTCAGGTCAAAATTCAATCCCAGATTTTACGCTTGATAATCGATTACTTACAATCCATAATCGATTACTGGCAACGTTCAAAAAATCCTTTCCAGATTTTACCACAAACAATCGATTGTCCAGAATCAACAATCGATTACTCAGCAACGTTCAAAAAATCTTTTCCGGATTTTAATCAAAACAATCGATTATACAAAATCAATAATCGATTACCCAATAACGTTCAAAAAATCTTTTCCGGATTTTAATCAAAGCAATCGATTATACAGAATCAATAATCGATTACCTGACGATATTTGAAAACTTTACGACAACGGTCAAGTTCACAATCGATTGCACAAAGTCAACAATTGATTACTTATCAATTTTTGAAAAACATTTTAGACACTGTCTCTTTGACAATCGATTGTCCAATGTAACAATCGATTATTTAATAAATTTGAAAATCACTGGAAGACACTGTCTCAACATAATCGATTACCATTAATTCATAATCGATTATTCTGAGTTTTCAAAAACTTTGATGGACACTGCCTCAGTCACAATCGATTGTCATTAGTTCACAATCGATTGTCATGCAGGTTTGAAAAACCTGATGCTCACTGTCTTACTCACAATCGATTGTCATTAGTTCACAATCGATTGTCATGCAGTCTTGGCTTAAAACAATCGATTATCATAAGTACATAATCGATTATCTTAGTCCAGATTTTTAAGGCATGTCTAAAAATTATTTTGACTGCTGTAAATATGCATGATTTAAAATCATTTGACATTAAATTAAATATGCATGATTTTGGAAAATAGTTTTATGAGAGAAGCCATGTTACGAGTCAAGTTGTAGGATCAAGATCACAATTAAGAATGACTCAATTAAACTATAAAACTTTGTCTTGAGCTTGAATCTCGTTGTATATCAATTGTGCGCTTGTTTCTTGAACTTCGTCATATATCAATTTTCGCTTCGTTTGTCATTCATCAAAACCTATACAAAAGAACACACGTTTTAGTATATTGCATTGAGAACGTGTTTCCAACATGTTTGACCAAGCAGAAAAATCAGCTTATTTTGAGAATTACTTTTTCCAAAAGTGCTTTTTGAAAAAATATTTTTACAGAAAAAATAATTTGTATTTGGCTAATCAATTTGAAAAGTACTTTTGAATAACAATTTATGTTATGCCAAGATTTCCTAAAAGTACTTTTAACATCAAATTATGAATAAGGACATGAAGTAATTTGCGTAATAGCTAATATTATATAAGTAGCTAAATAATCACAAAAGCTTTTTATTAAAGATAATTAAGTTTTTTATTTTATTTATGAAAAATTTAAAATAAAATTTAAAAGAATTCTGTTCTTTCAAGATGGTTTAAATATATTAAAAATCATTCAATAAATATAAAGTTCATCCCAAATGTCATTAAATACTACTTAATAGTTTAAACTAAGTAAGGTTATTGGTATATATAACATTTTGCTAAGGATATTTTTGGTCGGAAGAAGATTCAAAACTGCTTTTGGGGAGAAGCAATTATTTTCTACTTCTCAAAAAAGCTTGGCCAAACACCTCAAGTTAAGGAAAAAAGTAATTGTTTTAGAAAAAAAATATACTTTTGGCTTTGGGAGAAGTTTGGCCAAATATGCTATAAATAAATAAGTGTATAATTTAGTATAGCTAGGTAAAAATCTCTTCATAAATATGTCTAGCCTTGGGCTCAGTGTCAGCCTAATATAAAATTGATTGGTCCCACGAAGCTAATTATATTTTTTAGTGCAAAAAAAACATAAAATATGTATATTATAATGCAAATATATACAAATATTTTATCGACTATTATTTTAAAGCGACTAAAACTATACATTTCTCTCAACCTAACGCATAATCTCAACCCATGAAATGGACGTGGACTACACTTCAGATCAAAAACCTAATCATGTAAAAAGCATACCAACATTAAAAGCTCAATTTGAGTGGTTTGAAGGTCATATATTGTAAAAATAGCACGGTATAGCTAGTTTTCAGATTGGTCGTTCAAAAATAGCCAATATGTACTAAGTAAATTAAAAATAGTCACTATTTTGCTATAACAGAAACCAGTCCAGCATAATATACCGGAGTTCGGTGTACATGTGTATGAACTCCAACATATTATGTTGAACCGGTATACTCTGTTGGCTCCAGTATAATGTACTAGAGACCGGAGCACCGGTGCTCCAAACTCCAGTATATTATACTAGACTGGTATACTTGCTGGAACTCAAGTATATTATGCTGGAGTTCTAGTGTACTTGTATTGGAACTCCAGCAAATTATGCTGGAGTTCCAGCATAAGTAACTAGAACTCCAGCATAATATGCTAGAGTTCAAGTATACTTATGTTGGACCTCCACCATAATAAACTTGTGTATTTTTCAAGTTTTGAACAGTGTTTTCGCTCAGATTTATTTACATGAAAAATGGTTTAATTTCGATTATTTTTAAACTGGACTATTTTTGAACAACCAATTACAACTCTGACTATTTTTAAATTTCACCCTCCTATATCTCCATATAAGACGGCCCATGCAAGGACAAACGCAAATGAACCTTGGATGTAAAAATAGCACAGTCTACCAAGTTTTGAACTGGTTATTCAAAATTAGCCAGCACTTATCAAGTCAATAAAAATATCCACTATTTTGCTGCAACAGATACCGGTCCAGCATAATATACTGGAGTCTGGTGCATCTATGTACGAACTTCTAGCATATTATGTTGAACCGATATACTTTGTTGGCTCCAGTGTAATATACTAGATATTGGAGCATCGATGCTCCAAACTCTAATATATTATACTAGACTGGTATACTTGCTGGAACTCAAGTATATTATGCTGGAGTTCTAGTGTACTTGTATTGGAACTCCAGCAAATTTCCAGCATACTTATCGTGGAACTCCAGTATAATATAATGGAGTTCAAATATACTTATGCTGGACCTCCGGCATAATATAATAGTGTATTTTTCAGGTTTTGAACAGTGTTTACGGCTCAGATTTATTTACATGAAAAGTGGCTAAATTTGGATTACTTTTAAAACTGAGCTATTTGTGAACGGCCAATTGTAAATCTGGATATTCTTATATTTTACCCTCCTTTATCTCCACATAAGACGGCCCATGTAAGGACTAACACAAATGAACCTTGGATATAAAAATAGCACGGTCTACCAAGTTTTCGACTGATTGTTCAAAATTAGCTAGAGTTTATCAAGTCAATAAAAAATAGCCACTATTTTGATGCAACAGAGACCGGTCCAACATAATATATTGGATTTCGGTGTAGCTATGTATGAACTTCCAACATATTAAGCTGGGCCAGTATACTTTACTAGCTCCAGTATAATATACTGGAGACTGGAGCACTGGCACTCCAAACTCTAGTATATTATGCTGGACCGGTATATTTGTCACGCCCCAAACTAGGGGAGGCACGACTAGTCCTCGATACTATATTTGATCGAGTTAGCCACTAAACATACTAGCTAACTAAACTGGGGCCCAACGAATCGGGCAGCAAAACATCTGAAGTGCTAAGCCTGGACCATTAAAGTCATGACCTGAATAACAATAAGCCATATAACCAAAAGTAGACGAGTCAAAATAATAAAGTACTAGATGGCCGACGAGGCCGTGATTGGATATATACATGCCTACATACATATATGTACATGTCAAGCCTATGGACTGGAGAGTGAAAGCTGCAAAAAGAAACCCAAAATACTAGGTCCACAATAGCCTCTAAGAGTGTCATAAAAACTTTCGAGACAAGTCCCCAACTATACCGAAACTGTACAACAAAACTAACCATCCTATGAAAGCTCCAGGAAGAGGTGGAGCTTACCAACTCGCAGCTGAACCACGAAACCCTAGCGGAGCGGTCGATCAGAGTCCCTACCTGGACCTGCACGCACGAAACAAAAATGAAGTGTCCCCAGGCAACGGGACATTAGTACGAATAAAAATGTACTGGTAAGTAAGGAAGAAAGTAGAATCACACATAGCGGATGTAAAAAATAGAGATACCACCTGACACTGAAACTCTGATAGCCTCCATGGATGACATTCGACCTCATCGTAAACAAATATGCATGGTATGCTCGTGTAATCCTACGTCGTGAATACATATATATTGATGCAAATGCATGACATACCCAACCAAATGCTAGCAATGGCGGTCTCTTCCGGTAGCTAACTGGTACCATATCGCCAACCTGTGGCCATCTGTACAATATATAGTTTTTCAGGCAAATAGGCCCCTTACCTCCGATTATAGCTAAAAGTCCATGCATAATATGCCATGTATGAGATGAACTTGAATGCACATAATAAGAACTTAGCCAATCTTGGCTCATATGTACCCTTATTCTCATGATCTCATAATCACCTCCGTATTGAATACAGTTGTCTTGTGGAACCTCATATCTTTCTTTTCTTTTGAATAAGCTTGAAAACTCAACTCGACTTTCAGAAAGATAACTTAACTCTGAAGATGTTCATAAAAAGCTTAAGGTGCTTCACTTAGTCTTTATACATGATTTCTTGATATTTAATAAAAGAAAGTATTTAAAAAATCAAGTGTTTTAGTAGTTTAAATAAAAATTATATTTGAGATTACTGAAAATTGACGTGTCACTTCAGAGATATTAAAATACACTTTAACAAGGAAGAAATACTGATCACAAATACTAAATGCCTTTATTTATTTTATTTATTATCATTATATTTTTTAGTTACACAACCCAAAGACGAATAAGAATTCATATATATAGACATATAGCTAAGAAAGCCGACAAAATGACATTATAGATGTCGAATACCCTATTTAACCAAATGAGTGGAACACCAATATTGATAGCGCTATGAAAATACTTCAGCTATGATACCAATGCCTTCCACAGAAGGTCTTTCTAGCAATAGAATAGTAAACTATCACATTTGACATCTTAGGAATTTCCCAAAATTCGTGCTAAAAGAAAGGACAGAGATTAGCCTTATCATACCTTAAACATGTTGAGTCCTTAATTCCTTCCAAGTGACTCTTCAAACAAGTCAACTCGATCTATCATTGCATAAGGAGATTCAAAATGAGTGTTGATCAAAGGCCAAGTCTATAACTTAAGCTAGTAGCTCAGTTTACTTAAATTTGGGTAGCATATCCTTTGTAACAAGGGCCTCCACCAATACCATATACCAACAGTAACAACTAGAGAAATCCATCAACATATAAATGAATATAACTAGACACCACATAACAACAATAAGTCACAACTACTTCACGACGAGTGGCAAGCTCCAATTGGAATCTGTATAACTCATATACCCCTTACAGACTTCTTACATTAACTTAAAAGTATCATTAACATGATAATGAAGTCATTCATCAATTATTCCATCCTTATACCATATATTTATAACAAAGCAAACAAGCCACAACTCTAACTATCTTCGATTAGTAACTTTATTCACTAGTTCATGTTTACTCCATCCATTCAACTTAATCAACGTCAATATAACCTTAGTCACATGCAAGAACATAATATACCAACCTCCACAGTAACTTCAATTTGAAATCCAAGTTATATTCAGCTTACAATAACCCTCAATGGCAATACAACATCATAGAAGTGACTTAAGCTAATCCAAGTATTATCTTGTAGTTTATCATCCAAACAACTTAACCTACATACAAGAAAGCTTAAGCACAATTAGTAGGCTGTTAGACTCACCTTATACAACAGAAAAAACTTGGAATTTCATCCAAATACAGGCCACAACAATCCTCAATGACAACACAACCTCAAAGAGGTGTTGTTCTTCACTAGGAATAGCTTTGATGTTGAAATATGGTGTAATCACTTTGGAATCACTTCAAACCCTTGTGGAACCTGTTTATAAAGGTTCGGAGAAGTTTGTATATGAGGCTGAGTTGAAAATTGAGCAAAAATAGGCATCCAAATCGTTTATAAATTGAAGTATCTCAACCACCGCCTATGTGGGTCCCATTGGGAGCGGCTTGCGCAGTCTCGCGGAAACTCATATATCTCTCTACTCCAATGTTGTATAGATGAACGGTTTAATGAGTTGGAAACTAGACTCGTATATCTCCAATTTGCTATATAGATCATCCCTTGATTACAAGTATATTGGGAGAAAAGTGCATCTACATTTGGCCTAAATTTCAGCAAATTTATGAATGTAATTTGTAATGACCTTTGCCAACTCTTGTTCCACAACTTGTTTGCCTTCAAAATGTAGAAAATGAATATCATACAACTAAAATAACTAGAATAACCTCATTATCATTTTAAGAACCCTAGTCTCAACCCAAAGTAGATGTTATAACATCCCAAATTTGTTGACTTTCAACGAAACTTATTTTCTTCTGTTTGTTTAGCATCTAAGCTTTCCAACCCTTTGGTACATGTTATTTATGATCTTAAAGATTTGTAACCTCCAAGATAACAAGATGAAACTTACATTATGTACTTTCAAAAATGATCTCATTTCTTAGCTTACATCAATTGGTTTACGACGTACTCTCACGTACGAAAACATGGAATGTAACATCATTCCCCCCTTTGGAACATTCATCCTCGAATGTTGACTGGTGCGCTTATCAATTTCATAAACGATAGATCTTACGAATACTTAATTGCTCACATTGCCATCTAATCAACTATTTTGTGAATAAATCCAAACGCTCCCCTTTAGGCCTCTTTCTCATGCCATAACATGTGGTTGGAATTCTTCCAATATCATGACATTTGTTATTTTATGTCATGCGATATGTACAATTGTGCATCCTTGTATGAGCGCCTACTAACTATCCTTCCCTTTTTCCTCTATCCTTTAGCCAGTCTCTAAGCCTCACTTTATGAACATATACAGAATTATGACAAGTTGTCCCTCTAGGAATCTATAGGTGTACTGATGTTCATCACTTGGTACTTTGTTGAACTTACGGCTATTGATATATCTTGTTTTATAGACTCAATATCCATCCTTAGGACTTCGATGCATCTAGGAAGGTCAAACTATACCATAACTCTTACTGTTTTATTATTATCGAGGTCTGTTACCCAACTCCAGGTTATCCCCTCGCTGCATATACTACATGTATAAATCTAAGTCCTTTAATGCTTCCTCATTATTGTTCATCTTAAGAATAACAACCTAACCTGCTCTCATATTTATTTTTAACTTGTATCCATCATCGTTGATCCTAGTCCTAATGTTGATCTTAATCTACCACTCATAACTTGAGACCTTTAGGTAATACATTTTCATTGAGGCTCATATCTCATCAGGGAACATCTTAAGTGATTTGCTTAATCCACATAGGCACGATACTACACTGCAATGACCATAGTTTATAGTATCCCAACATGATTCGTCTTATGGGGGTACTCAAATCCTGTGCAATTCATAAAATCCATTCTCTTTAAATCATTACTCAATCAAAGGCCTAAACATTATTCACTTATCATTTATCACAATTACACCCTCATTCTACTACTAGTGCAGCATTCCATTTCTTCTAAATGCACCTAGTCTTAGACTCCTTTGAGTTCATTCCGGGTATAGCGAGCTTTCAGTAAGTTACAGAAGCTACTAGCTCTCTTGTTTTGATGGGTTTAATCCTGTGGACTCACCTATTCTTATCATATTCTCACTTGTCTTTTCTTATCCTTACCTCTATTTACCTAAAACCTTGTTTCTCTATGATACTTTACCTTTTGACATACATCTATCAATTTATACCATTCACAACCCTCCTTTAACTTTCTAGCATCATAAATTTCCTTTTGTGCCTTCTCAGTTGTCCTAAAATGTAAGCAACTTCTTTTCATTGCCGTTCTAATACTTGTTTCATAAATACTTGGCTTGTCTTATCGCCCACGAATATTGTAATTTCCTGTACCTTATAAGCTCGCTATGCTTAGGTGGAAACCTTCTCCCTTATTTCCTCAGCTAGTCTGTTGTTGCAGTATTTTGGGAGACCTTCTGGTCTTGTAAAGTTGCGAGCTTGTTATATCATGCACCCGAAGGAAATTTTCGTTGTTCTTAATCGCCTATAATAGTCCTTAGTTACATAACTTTGTGCCCTTTTACTTGTCGGGTCACTTCTAGGCTCAAATTTTGATTGTCTCCTTAGTGGAATTCTCTCTTGAGGTATATCCTTTATCTTAGCTTACCTTTAGCCACTATCTCTTGATGTATCAAATGTCCATTCACACATATTTATCAATAACATCCTGGCCAGAAACGTTTACTGCCTCTCCCCAGTGTCGTGCTTGTATAATATTCCGGAATTGCAACATATCTGTGGAATTGAATAAATGCAACATCATCCCTCTCTCCTTTTTACCATATTCCTCCATTACCATTCTATAATTACTTGAACTGCTTAACTCCGACTTAATGCCATATCATACCATATCCCCCTTTTAGGGGAGTACCAAGATATAGTACTACGACGATCTATCTATAGATATTTTATCTATTCGTCTTTGGTGTCTACTCACATCATCAATGAACATTAATTGCCTTATGGTAATATTATGTACCAGGAATAACTAAATATATTATGCATGAAAGAGACACCTAGTATAACTGGCACACTTAGTCCCTTATGATTAACTCTGCTCACAGTGCTTGCCTTAGGGGAATCATCTTACTGAATGACCTCTTAAAGGTTATTCTTCTGTTGTCTATTCTATTACCGCCGGAACGTAATCTCTGAAATTATGATGATGGCGACTATTATCAAATCATTCGATTCCCAATTCATGCTCAGTTTATCTTGTTCCCCAACCCATACTTCTTTCTATTACTCTGGGGTCTACCTTTTCCTTCTAGTAATCATGTCAGAGTCACCAACTCATTTCTCAAAATAGGGATATTGTTTTATGGCTTATACATTTTTATTTCATCATGGCATGTCACCTTTTGTCTTTCCCTTCAGTTGACTGTAGACTTTGTCATCCTGTCATGCCATTTATCATACCTTACTCATAATATTTTAGTTACTCTCTTCTTATTCTTCGTCTGATACTTCTATCTATCACTTTATTCTGAAAACTTCAACAAAACTTTCTTTCATTTTTAGCTCCTCTTGCTTCATTTGGCTCCTCGGGATGCCTAAAATTCTCTCTCTCTCTCTCTCTCTCTCTCTCTCTCTCCCTCTCTCTCTCTCTCTAGGGCGAGAGTCATACTAAGGTAAATATTTTATCCCTTTTAGGATTCCGCTGCCTATCTTCTGAAAATGCTGAATCTTCTAGTATTCATATTTGATTGCACTATTCTAGAGATCACCATCTGGGTGCCTTACAAGGAGATCTATTACCACCTTTGCAGTACCCTTCGAAAATGTTAATTAAGATAACAATCCATCCACAAATTTTTGTTACTCTAACCCCAGCTTGATCCTAATATTACATCATTCTCTTAAACTATACTTTTCAGTTCCCATAGGAAATAATTGAGGTGGATGTGGTCAATTGTATAAAACTTTGTTACTATTGAAAGTAACTCATAATGTTTATATTTCTCTACCTGAATTGCAAATACTAATAATCTTGATTGTCTAGGTACCTCATACTTCTTCTTTGTTTATGTTATTTCTTTCACTTATTGAAACTTATATCCACCTCCTAATTCTCTCGTTTCTCTTTACCATATAGGTGGATAGATATTCATGCCTTGGATCTCTTTATAAAGAGGCTCACATATCTCAGTATGCATGATTTGCTGAAGACCTAACATTTACGAATTATAAGCATGATGCAAGATGGAGTTCCTCTGATAAACTCTTCAACGTCCACATTGAATCTCTTACCAACTGTCTTATTGCATATAGGCATCATTGTATCATGAATAAGATAGAGTTTAGAAAATTGAGTTCTTATAACTGAGCTCTACCACACGATCTAGAGTAAGAAGAAAGAGTGACAGTCCTAAATGCCCTGTAGCCTCCTGCTTATAAGTGTGGTGCACTACACACCCATAAACAAGACTCTACTAGACACAGCTTGCGGACTCCCTGGGATACGACCTGCTCTGATACGAAGTTTGTCACGCCCCAAACTAGGGGAGGCACGACTGGCCCTCGATACTGTATTTGACCGAGTTAGCCACTAAAAATACTAGCTAACTAAACTGGGGCCCAACGAATTAGGCAACAAAACATCTTAAATACTAAGCCTGGACCATTAAAGCCATGGCCTGAATAACAATAAGCCATATAACCAAAAGTAGACGAGTCAAAATAATAAAGTACTAGATGGCCGACGAGGCCGTGATTGGATATATACATGCCTACATACATATATGTACATGCCAAGCCTGTGGACTGGAGAGTGGAAGCGTCAAAAAGAAACCCAGAATACTAGGTCCACAATTGCCTCTAAGAGTGTCATAAAAATTGTCGAGACAAGTCCCCAACTATACCGAAACTGTACAACAAAAGTAAGCATCCCATAAAAGCTCCAGGAAGAGGTGGAGCTTACCAACTCACAGCTGAACCTCGAAACCCTAGCGGAGGGGTCGATCAGAGTCCCTGCCTGGACCTGCACGCACGAAACAAAAATGAAGTGTCCCCAGGCAACGGGACATCAGTATGAATAAAAATGTACTAGTACGTAAGGCAGAAATTAGAATCACACATAGCTGATGTAAAAAAATAGTAGAGATACCACCTGACATTGAAACTCTGATAGCCTCCATGGACGACATCCGACCTCATAGTAAACAAATATGCATGGTATGCTCGTGTAATCGTATGTCATGAGTTCCCTAATTTCTACTAAGGTGCCCGAGAGGCTGTGAGGTTAATGATTGAGAGAGGTTGTGAGTATATTGATGCAAATGCATGACATACCCAACCAAATGCTAGAAGTGGCGGTCTCTTTCGGTAGCTAACCGATATCATATTGCCACCCCTTACCTCCGATTATAGCTCGAAATCCATGCATAATATGTTGTATAACCAATCTACCCCTTACATACGTCTTACATTAACTTAAAAGTATCATTAATATGATAATGAAGTCATTCATCAATGATTCCATCCTTATACCATATATTTATAACAAAGGAAACAATCCACAACTCTAACTATCTTCAATTAGTAACTTTATTCACTTGTTCATGTCTACTCCATCCATTTAACTTAATCAATATCAATATAACCTTAGGAACATGCAAGAACACAATATACAAACCTCCTACAGTAACATTAAGTCGAAACCCAAGTTATATTCAGCTTACAATAACCCTCAACGGCAATACAACACCATAGAAGTGACTTAATCTAATCCAAGTATTATCTTGTAGTTTGTCATCCTAACAACTTAACCAACGTACAAGAAAGCTTAAGCACTACTAGTAGGCTGTTAGAATCACCTTAGACAACAGAAACAACTTGGAATTTCATCCAAATACAGCCCACAACAATCCTCAATAACAACACAACCTCAAAGAGGTGTTGTTCTTCACTAGGACTAGATTTGATGTTGAAATATGGTGTAATCACTTTGGAATCACTTCAAACCCTTGTGGAGCCTATTTATAAGGGTTTGGAGAAGTTTGGAGATGAGGTTGAGTTGAAAAATGAGCAAAACTAGGCATCCCAATCGTCTACAAATTGAAGTAGCTCAACCACCGCCTATGTGGGTCCCATTAGGAGCTGCTTACGCAGTCTCGCGAAAACTCAAATATTTCTCTACTCCAATGTATTATAGATGAAAGGTTTAATAAGTTGGAAACTAGACTCGTATATATTCAAATTGGTATATAGATCATCCCTTCATTCCAAGTATATTGGGAGAAAAGTGCATCTACATTTGGCCTAAATGTCAGCAAATTTATGAATGTAACTTGTAATAACCTTTGCCAACTCTTGTTCCACAACTTGCGTGCTTTCAAAATATAGAAAATGAATATCATACGACTAAAATAACTTATAGAATAACCTCCTTATCATGTTAAGAACCCTAGTCTCAACCCAAAGTACATGTTATGACATTCCAAATTTGTCGACTTTCGACGAAACTTATTTTCTTATGTTTGTTTAGCGTCTAAGCTTTCCAACCCTTTTGGTACCTGTTATTTATGATCTTAAAGATTTGTAACCTCCAAGATAACACGATGAAACTTACATTATGTACTTTAAAAAATTATCTCATTTCTGAGCTTACATTAATTGGTTTACGGCGTACTCTCACGTACGAAAACATCGAATGTAACAATACTATACTGGAGCTCGAATATATTATTGATGATGGGCTATAACTGTGTATTTTAGTCAATTATTACACACTAATTTACTGCACTTTAGTTGAGTTGGCACTTTAATCTCTAGTGTTTTGCACTAATGGTGTGTTTTATGCCTAGTAGGAGTGATTATGAGCTATGTAGATATTATGGAATGAACTCAAGTGATTTAGAGCTTTAACGTTGAGTAAAAATTCAAGGAATTAAGCTGGGATCGTGTTTGGGGGTCAAAAGATGAAAGTTAGGGCGAACGAAGAATCCATGAGGCATATTGGGTATCGTCTAGTAAAATACACATAACCTTTTTTCTCAAAACTCTATTTGGGCTCCGTAATATATGGTCGGAAAGCAAACTCAAAGGGCTACAACTTTCATTTTTATGTTTTTCCAAATTCCAAATGGAACAGTATGAAAAATGCACCGCAGTCGCAGCTGCGGTTTGAGGCAGTGTCTTCCGTAGTCACACCGCGGCCGTAGCGGTCCAGACATGAAATATTATCGTTTTTCGCGTAGGAGAAGAAGGTATAATAGTTTGGGTCCGACCCTATTTAGTATATATACATGGAAAAATGGTATTTTTCGGGGATTAGACATATTTTTGACACATATTTGACATAAGGAGGCAGAGACACAATAAGAGCAAGGCGGGGAATTCTTTCAACAAGTTTTTTTCCTTCCTCTTCTTATTTTTCATTGTTAGTTATGACTTTTGATATTGTAGTTTTACATACTATTATGAATAGCTAATTTGTTAACTAAGGTTTTGGTAAAACCCGTTGGGGATGAATTGGTTGTTATATTGATATAGTTTTGAGTTGGTTGTTAATCTCTATTTGTTCAAGTACGTTTTAATTTTGGTTAATTGAAAGGATCCTCAATTAGCTATTCCTATTTTATTATGTATCTACTTGAGAGAGAGTGCATATTTAGGTAGTTGTTGGAAAAACATCACTCCCGGAGTATAGGCGAGAGTCATAACCGAGGGTTTAGAGGTTGGATTAGAAATAACGATACCCCGGGTGCGATCTAAGTGAACTGTAATGTGAATCTAGCTAGCGTAGCTTGAGAGAATGCGTCTAGTAAATTATCATAATTGCTTGAGAGAGATTTATGATAGCTGAAAAGTTCATGATTGATAGAGGAAACTAAGTCAAAGCTATAAGAAACATACAACTAAGGAAATCAACAACGAGGGAAACCATTACCTTAGACCTTTATTCTAGTTGTTTACAATTCAAGCATAGTTAGTTTTTAGTTGTTTATTTATTTTATGTTTTAGTTGTTAGAAATACCATAAACTGTTAATTACTTAATCTCAATCTATATAATTTAGCAAATTATTCAATCTTGTATTCTTGGTGATATTAAACAGATACAGCTAAGTCTTAGTTCTCTGTGGGTTCGACTCTGGGCATAAATACTTAGATTATATTTGCAACGACCGCTTATCCTTTTTAGGACTAGAGTTGGGCGTGATCACTTATGCTGGAGTATTTTTTTGGATTTTAAACAATATTTTCGTTCATATTTATCTTTATACAAAAAATGATTAAATTTCGATTATTTTTAAAATTGAACTATTTTTGAATGACCATTTATAAATTTAATTAGTTTTGAATTTCTCCCACCTTGGATAGAGCAATCCTATTTTGTGCAGATGTTAAACACTACGGAATAAGAACTCTTAAGACCTTTTGGCAAAACTATGTGTTCACCATTGTTTAATTTGAGAAGAAATCTTATTATTGTTAAAGAATTTAAACTTAATCTTATCTTTTCCAATATCCTTTTTTTATCTGTCAATAATAATTAATAGGGCGTGCCAAGGGATCTACAATTTAGTCTTTCTTTTTCTTTCCTTCATTTATTTCACAAAACTACCTCTTGAACTAAATAGTCGACATACATCAAGCTGTAAAGATATTTTTGGCCACAAATTTTTGGCCACAAAGGGCCACAGATCACTGGATAAGTACAAAACTTTGGGCCACATTGTATCATTCTAAATATAGCAGAAATCCAAAAAGGTCATAATCTAATAATGGCAAGGAAACGTGAAGGTAGGCCAATTCAGTCACTTCATGCATCTATTTCTAGATCAATACTTCAACTTAAATTCTATCAACTATTTTGAAGCTTTGAAGTAGTCAGTGTCTCGTTTGATTTGAAAATAAGTTATTCTATTATTTCAAATTTAGTTACTTTAGGATTCTTATATCACCATCTAAGAATAAAAATAATATTATAATCTTGGGATATCTTATACTGCAATTTTATCCTAATCAAACGAGCCATAAGAGTTGTACTGAGATGTAGCTATGGGAAATAGCGACTCTATCTTCATAAGGTAGGGTAAGATTTACATACACATTATACTCCTCAAATTTTACTTATGGGATTCTACTGAATTTGTTGTTGTGCTTATACTGGTATGTCGATATTTCTCCATCCTTAAATAGAAGTCTTGAGTTCTAACTATAACAATAGATAACCTCTTGGTAGAAAGTATTTTACCCTCCCTTAATAGATCTACATCCAATACAAAAATGAATTAATCGAGTCAAGGAATTCTGAATGCACTGAGATGTCGATATCCTTCCATCCTTAAACAGAAGTCTTGAGTTCTAACTATAAGAATAGATAACATCTTGTTAGAAAGTATTTTACCCTTCTTTAATAAATCTATGTTCGATATGAATCTGAATTAATCGAATCAGTAAATTCTAAATATACTGGGATGTCGGCATCCTCCCATCCTTAAACAGAAGTCTTGAGTTCTAACTATAAGAATGGATAACCTCTTGGTAGAAAGTATTTTACCCTCCCTTAATTGATTTATTGTGATGATCCAAAAGGTCATCACTTGCTTTTACATTAAATTTTGCGTTCCGAGGCCTTAAAAAGATCTTTCAGTATTGCCTCGATTTACGTGTATAATTCGGGTGTGTAGCTGGAAAGCCTAAATGAGAAAATATGTGAAAAACGAGATAAAATTTGACTATAAAATAAATTAATATGACTTTGGTCAATATTTTGGGTAAATAAATCCAGATCCATGATATGACGGTCTCGGATGGTTCGTAGAAAAATATAGGACTTGGACGTATGCCCGGAATTAAATTTCGAGGTCCCAAGCCCGAGAAATAAATTTTTAAAGAAAAGTATTTTCTGAAATTGTTTCAAGGATTTGGAAATAAATTTTGATCAGAACATGTTGGTATCGGGCCTGTATTTTGGTTCCAGTGACCGGTAAAGGTCTTATATGTGGCTAAATATAATAATATGAAGTTTAGTAAGAAACGGAATCCATTTGACGTGATTCGGACCTTAATTACAAATTTGATATTTTAAGAAGTTTGAAATAATTCATTGATTTTGAGGTTTAATTCGATATTAATGATGTTATTTTGGTGATTTGATCATACAGATAAGTGTATATGGTATTTTTGCGTTAGCATGTATATTTAGTTTGGAGCCCCGATAACTCGGGTGAGTTTGCAATGTGTTTCAGAAGGTTTTTGGAACTCAAAAGTTGCAGGTTTTTCCAGTTTATAGTGTGCTGATACTTTCTTCATCGCGTTCGCGGGAGGGCCCTCACGAACGCAATGTATTATTTATGTTGAAGGAAAATTCCTTCTACGCAAACGCGTAATACATGTCGCGAACACGAAGCCTTGGGGGGTTTTCCCTTCACGAACGAGGGCCTGGCAATGCGAACGCGAAGGTTTATGAGCCTAGGCAGGGGGAAGGGGTATTATGCCTATGCGAATACGACCACCTGGATGCGAAGGCGAGGGCTCGAGGAGTTAGTGCTCCCGAACGCGAGCCCACTTACGCGAACGTGAAGGTATCCCAAGCCTGAATCATTGCGAACACGATGAGCCTGTCACGAATGCGAAGACCATTTTCGCCCAGTTATTTTAAGTTTCAAAATCTGAATGCATTACAGGATTTTTACCATTTTTCACAAACTTCTTCTTCTCCACACCTCTTGGGCGATTTTTGAAGAACTTCTTCACCATAGCCTCTTAGGTAAGTAATCCTTGACTTGTTTTCTTCCATGTTTATCAACACCCATTAGATTTCTAGGATTAAAATATGGAATTAAGGGTAGAAAATTAGGGATTTGAGTAGAGTTAGGGCTTTATGATTATTTGGAAATTTGACCTCATTTTGAGATCGGATTTCAAAGCAAATTATATATTCGGGCTCGTGGGTGAATGGGTGATCGAGTTTTAGTCCGAACCTCGTATTTTGACCAATCGGGCCTAGGATCGATTTTTCTTTTTTGGGAATAATGATAAAGCTATAATTAAGTATTGGAATTGGAATGTTTAGCATTTATTGATGTTATTAAGTCGATTACGTATAGATACGATTGATTTAAAGTCAAATTCGAAAGAAAAAGTGGTGTTTGAGGCTTGAGTTGGACGTGGAAGTTCGAGGCAAGTGTTCGGTCTAACCTTAGCTTGAGGGATTAGAAGTTGTGTCCTATTTTCTATTTGCTTCTTGTTGAGTGCGACATATAGGCATGGTGACGAGTATCTATACGTTGCTGTCGAGCATGACCGTGAGTTTTAAATTGAAATTGTTGTATTCTTAAATGATACTACGGATGCTTTAATTGATGATTCTCGATATTGAGCAAGGATTAGGCTTGTTTTGGTGGAACTTACTTGTGATAGAGTATTGGTATTAGCTGAGATGAGCAGAAGTTGAGCTAAGATTGGTTATAGCTTATTCTCCCTTGCCTGGAAATATTTACTTTTACTGTTGAATCCCTTACCCGGGATGTAGTTTATTGTTGATCCCTTGCCGGGACTCTTGGTATAGTTGTTGCTAAAGGTATATAAATATATGGATCGGGTTGCACGCCACAACAATACTAAATATGGATCGGGTTGCACGCCACAACAATACGAAATATGGACTGGGTTGCACGCTGCAACAATAAGAAATATGAATTGAGTTGTACGTCGTAACAAAAACTATATTGGATCAGGTTGCACGCCGCAACAATGTTATGTTGGTTTAGGTTGCACTCCGCAACAATGTTAGATGATAAGGGATCGGGTTCCACGCCGTGACTATATTGATATTGTTTTGTTGTAGATTCTGAATTGTTCTCTCCACGCCGTACATGTTTATCTGGAGTCTGGTCCTAGCCTCGTCACTACCTAGCTGGGGTTAGGTCAGGCACTTACCAGCATATGGTGTCAGTTGTGTTGATACTACATTCTGCATTATGTGCAGATACCGGAGAAACATTTGGACAGTAGCGGTTGGGGAGCCAGGCTTCAGTCCATCCAGAGATCCCGAGCTAGTTCTGCAGGAGTCCACAGGCTCGCCGTTCTCTTCTATTTCATTATGTACTCTGTTTTCATTAGATTTCGAGACAGATTGTATTTCTTTCAGACATTTGTTATAAAAATTTTAGTCCGTCCGTGAATATTGTGACACCAGATTCCGGGTAGAGGAGTACATTGATATTGTAGTACTGGCTTGGTTATTTTCAACTGTTTAAATCTTCCGCTTATTTCGGTTTATCGTAAATTTTAAAATGTTGATTACATATTAATTCAAGTTGTTAAAAAAGATTAAAAAGAAAAAGTTAGACTTTTTATATTTTGTGATTTGCCTAACTTCTACGAATAGGATTATTATAATTCCCGAAGATAAAAAAAGTTAAATCGTGACAAGTTGATATCAAAGTACTAGGTCATATAAATCTCACAATTTACGGACAAATTTAGTAGTAAATGTTGTTATGTCAAGTTTCCCTCGATACAAAGGACAAGTTGGCAAGTTAAGCCATTCTAAAGCCAACTCCTCTATGGCTCCCCACATATTAAATTTGATTGTTTTAATATAGATTGTTTTTATGTCAACATATGGTTGATCTTTTCAATTTGATTGTCTAGATCTTGTTAATAACTCAATTGTGTAGCATAACTAACACCTGGAAAAAAGAAAGCAAGGGTTGTTTTTATGTGTGTTTGGGATTTGTGCCTTTACTTGCCCTTTTTAGTTATGGTCTCCTCTATTTAAAGCCTCATCCAACACACACATGGGCTCTTTACTCTTTTATATAAGACTCAATCAAACTATCGATTAGATCTCTTCACTATAATTATAAAATCGTTTCTTGTATTTCCTTATCATCTTTACATAATTTGCGTATGGATGGTATCAAGATTTGGAATGGAATCGCCAAATTTGTTTAAGACATCCCTTTTTTCTATAGGAATAATAGTTATTTTGGTAGTTTATGGTCATCCTTTATAATGTTATACTAATTCTACCAAAGAATATATCTTAAATATAATAAAAATAAATAGCACGGTCTAGCTAATTTTCGGACTGATCATTTAAAAATAATCAGCGTTTATCAAGTCAATAAAAAATAGTCACTATTTTGCTGTAACAGAGACCGGTCCAGCATAATATATTAGAGTTCGATGCGCCTATATATGAACTTCCAACATATTATGCTAGACCAGTATATTCTGCTGGCTCCAGTATAATATACTGAGACTGGAGCACCAGTGCTCAAAACTCCAGTATATTATGCTGGACCGATATATTATACTGAAGCTCTAGTATATTATGCTAAAAAAAATCGATTTTTGAATAGTGTTTTTTGCTCAAATTTATCTCTATATAAAAAATAGCTAAATTTTAATTACTTTTAAAAACTAGATTATTTTTAAATAATCACTTGTAAATTTAATTATTTTTTAATTTTTTTCCTAAAAGTAGCAATCTGGCACATTAGAAAGTCCTCAAAATGTGATAGGTCTGTTAATTAATTATTATGGTAAATTTGATTTTCGCTTGGTTCTCAACGATTACTTGGATAGGGTGAGACTGATCGATCAACATAAAAAAGAACTGATTTTCATTTTATGAACACTTTTTTTTACAAATTGAAGAAAACGAAAGCGAACTCTGAAGCAATAATAAAATTATTTTTATGTAATTTATAGGTTACGAGTTTGAACCGTAAAAATATTTACTAATAATTAACTTAAAATAAATTTTCTATATCACACTTCTTACGATTTGGCCCTTTCTTGAAGCTTGTATAACGTGAAATATCTTATACATCAAATTATTTTTTATTTACAAAATAAAGAGAGCATGCATCACCATTTGGGCAAACAAAATGAGACAATTAAATGGAGACAGAGGGGTTGTTACTTAATAGTACCTTTACTCATCTTGTTTTGTAGTTTGTGAGGTGTGTGTGGGGGAGGGGGTGGGGGGTAAAAATTACAACAATGTCCCTAGCAAAATGGGGTAGGAGAGGGTGGGAGTGGGGTACAAATTGATAGTAATATATTGACAAAAAAAAGTGAGAGAAAAAGGTAATAGAAATAAATAATATATGGAGTGTGGTTAGAGGACAGGTAAGCATGGTACTCAAAAAGGCTGCATATCTACAAAAAGATGAGCAAATAAAAAGGCATGTTCTGATTTGTCCTTTACTTGTTCAATGGCTCTCACATAAAGGTGTGTTTAACATTCCATTTTATTAATTCTTTAATCAAATTGTATCTTATTCATTGATTAAAACAAGATCTATAAAGTACATACATTTTTATTTTATATATTGTTTAAGATAACAATCTTGTTGCTTGATTAGGTGGTTAATAACACTTATTTAAATGTTTGTTTTCTAATATTCCTTCGGACCCAAATTATCTGTAGTAATTTCTAAAAATAGGTGTCTTAAATTATTTGACATTTTAAAAGTTCAAAATAAAATTAATTATTTCTTTTTTATTTTTCTCTTAATAGTAATTATTCTTGAAGAGGAAGATAATACATAAATTGAATAAATATTTAATAAAAAAAGATTAATCTTAAGATATAAATAAAAGTAAAATAGTCTAAAATACTACTAGTTATTATTTTCTTAAGAGGCGTATAAAAGAGAAACAAGATAGATAATTTGAGACGGAGAAAGTAGTAATAAAAAGCTTACCTTCTATCAAAGGTGTAGTCGAAATTTGAACTTTATGAATTCTGAATTTGTCATGAAATTCATAGCTCGTCTTAGTTAATATTGCAATCAAATATTCAAATAAATTTAATGAATTTCAAGTAAAATACTGTATTTAATCAAATATACTGAATTTGGTCAAACCTGCACCTAATATGATTGCTCCACCTCTATCTTTTATTATATACTCCCTTTTTTACTTTAAGTGAACTTTTTTAATTAGACATGGACTTTAAGAATGAAAGAAAATTTTTTCAAATATTATCATATAACTTTTGAAAAATCACCTCAGTTTTAAAAGTCTCGAATATTTTAAATTTTATGTCTACTCAAATATCGTCATTTAAATTGAGACGAAGTGAATAAGTATAATATTGTTAGTGAGAGTTTACTTTCTAAGGAGAAAGGTGAATAGTAATTATACGCAAAAGGGTAAATGTAATAAAAAATAAAAGGATGTCTTTTTGTACCTTCTAATTCTAACTAAAGGTGAAAAAAGTTGATGCTTTTATCTTTTTTCCTTCTGAAGCAATTCTTTTACTTTTTAAATGTTTACGTAACCAAAAGCTTCTTTCCTTTATTTTTATCTTTATTCTGGTGAAACTTGATTGATTGATTTTGAAGAGAGAGTGACTGTGTGTTAGGTTAAACGTTCACTTTAGTCTTAATTAATAAATTAAGAATTGAAGAAAACTAGATTAATTAAAGAATACTTTGATTTTGACTAGTAATATTATTTAAATCATCACTACACTTTGGTATGAAGTATGAACCTTTGAGGTATTACACTAAATAAGTTTTTAGTTTAATAACTATATGGTAATTATAAAAATGACAAGTAATATTTTATTCTATACATAATATGATTTTCAGCTAAAGGTGTTCAGTTGACCATTCTTGACCGTTCATAATTTCACCTCTAGAAGTAGAGTCTTGGAGCAACGGTAAAGATTATTACAATACCATGTAAATTACAGTAAATTATTTTAGTAAGTATTTATTTTAAATTTCTTTGAATTTTATACTTTGCTAATTTTAAATAAAGATAAAATACACATTATAAATGACTATGGGTAATTCAAATATTAAGAAAATAAATAATCTTTAAAGACAAGATATATAATTAAATTCAAATATTTTTATTTTATAAAAAGACTAACAGGACCTAAGTAGGATCTATAATGATTTTCAACCCAACTTTAGCTTTGAAATTTCAATTTTGATTTATCTGTCGGCGGCGAAGGGCTTATCACCTTTTCATTTTCTTCTAGAAAATTAGAAAGTTATATTTGGCTTTTTAGTTAAATCTTTCCAATCTATTTGACTTTCCAACTTTTTTCTAAACGCGCTTTTATATTCTTTACTTTTTCCAACAAAGCTTACCAAAAATGTCTTGTTTTGTCGTCAATATATAGTGCAACATGTGCATGAATGAGATAAGAATGCATAGGTAACTTTTTTTTTTTATGTTAAATTAAAGGACAATTTGATTCATAAAGTATCATGTATTTATATAGGGTTCGAAGAAAGACCGCGTCCCAAATGGTATATATAAATAATTTACCCTAATATAAGCATTAGAGACGACTTTCACATTTCGAACCGTGACCTAATAATCACACAAAGATAATTTTACCATTATTTCAAGATTCTTCTTCATTAAGCTTTTTTGTTATTTTAGGATTTATAAATGAGCATAACCATATTGAATTTATTGCACGTAATCTAATATTATAATTTTATATTATATTGTTTTAAAGATTTGGACTCATAACCTCCTCATAACAAGATCACATCCATTTTTATTTGTGTATTAACAAAAGGCTAAATACATAATTTTCCTATTACACACGTGTTCATTACGAAAATTTTTTTACACACTCAAACTTTTAGAAGTGTGTCTAAGACACACCTCTTCGCTGTTTAACCACTTTTTTCTTAGCAAATATAGTGACGCATCAATAATAGCGTGCCACGTGTTATTGACTTAAAAAACAAAATACTTGATTTATATTCATCTTCATCGTCTTTCCCAAGTTATACCACCATGGCTGCCCCTCCTTCCCAAGCTAAGTAAATATGTACTAGCATCAAATCTTTAATCAACAATGATAGATTGATGCAAAAGACGAAAGATCTACTACCTCATCTTTGTCACTTCAAGAACCACCACTCCACCGTATAAATTCATCATTAATTTTCATCTTCTTTTTCACATACTTCACCATTTCTCTTTATTTTTGCCACATTAAAGATTTCATCCTTGTAAGTAAAAATAAATTTCCTAGTGAAAAGTTTTCAGAAATTATTGGTACTTTAAAAGATGAAATTAACCAAATCCTTAATATGAAGCCCACCTAATCTTGAAATAAACAATAAATTGAAGAATTTGAAAAGTAAATCATTGTCAATATTAAAATGAGTGCTCAATTACAAATTTCTATTTACTCTCCTCCTTTAGACATTGGCAAAAAGTCTGGTGGTGTGAGAAAAATATTCAGAAAATATTCTAAGAAATGTTCAGAAGCTGGATACTGATTTTTCTTCTAAGAAGTGAAGAAAATATTCAGAAAAATAAAAAAGCTGGACAAGTGGCGTCAAAATGAGGCTTTAGATGCAAAATTTTAACTCTCCACGTGCTTTTTATGTGTGTAAAATACGTAAGTAACACGTAATCAAAATGGTGTGTCTTAGACACACTTTTGAAAAGTTAAGTATGTAAAAGGTTTCTCGTAATCGACAGATGTGCAATATGAATTTAGGTACAAGATCAATGAGTAAATTATGTATTTAGCCTTTTGCGAAAATGAGTTGTTGATGTGCCATTAGGATTGTTTTCATTCCTAAAGTTGATAATGAATTAGGTTAGGGGTTATGGGATTTTTAAGGATTGGATTAGTATGAAATGTGAATATGACATGACATGTGGGACAATTTCATAGTTTTCTTAGAATAAGGTGGAGAATATAAGTTGGGATCAATTATTTTTATAGGATGACTAAACAAATGAAATTTAGTGTTTGTAACTTATCAATTATAGTTCCTTAAAATATAACTATTCTGTTTGATAAGCATGGTTGTCACTGAAATAGATAACAGATAACAAGTTATAACATATTAAATTGTATTGATGGTATAAAAAATTATTAATAGTATAATAAAATTATATGTAAGTCAATATAAGTTAAATCGCTTCTAAATTATTTAAAATCCAGCTTGTATAATTACAAAAGACAAAATATAAATTGATCGGTCGATTAAAATTAATTGTATTTATTAGTTAATAATATATAAAATATGCATATATATATATATATATATATATATATATATATATATATATATATAAAAATTAATTATCGACTATTATTTAGGAACCATTAAAAATATATATTCCTTTTAGAAAAACATTTGGGAGAAACAAGTAAGAAAAATCAAATGACATTCTTCCAACCACTAGCAAGAAATCTATTAACAATATTTAATCAAATAAAAGATTTATTTAAGACTGATTTTATCTGAAAAAACAGATGAAATAGTAAGGTTTGGTTAGGTAAAAGAGTGAAAAATAAAAAGAATAAAGTGGCTGGAAGAGTAGTTTGTCTTTATATTAAAAAGTTTGATTTGACATAGGCATAGGACAAATAATAATGTAGTGGCTTTAGCTTTTACAAGTAGTTGCTGCAATATATATAAATTATAATATAAAGTTGTAAAGGCAATGAAAGGCTACATTTAAACTACTTCTTTTCCTGCTCCAAATAAAATATTCTTTTTCTCAGACAAACATGTGGGAACTTTCTTGCCTGCTGATTAAGATAATATTCTGAAGATATACATGTTGATAACTATTTGTAAATTAAATTATTTGACATTGCAAAGCCCCATAAAGTATGTTCAAGTTTCAATTCCTCTTTTAAATTTAGATAATACTATTTTCTATTGTACAATAACACATTCTTTGAATTGCTTGAATTTTATATGGATTATTTGATTAAGTTATTCCTCATGTATTGTCAAGTTACTAATTATTTCTCCTCAGAGTGTTGAGATCATTTTATTGAAGTGAAGAACTGAAAAAACAATTAATTTACTTTTGCGTAATATTTTTGTTGCTAAAACAATATAGTAGTAATTTTAAATGAAGGGAGTAATATTGTTTTCTTGCTTTGGTCTATTAATCATTTTCTCGGTGCCAAAGCAAAGCTACTGTAGTGATTCAAAATTTCTCCAAATGAGTCGTAATGTCATCTAATTTATATAATTAAATAAGTCTAACGCATATCAGAATAATGATAAATTCTACTAACAGCTATTAAACATGAATCAAAAATTTCTCAATAAACCATTAGTGTCAACATGATACAATATTCCAAAAATGATAGTACAAATCTTAAACCCTTTTAGAAATAATTATACATAATGAACACATCACTGTTCCGGAATAGAAGGAAACAATGAAAATAAATACAATATAAAATTTATTAAATTAAAACATAATAACAATTCTTTTTTTTAGAATCATTATATCACTAAAAACTCAGCTGGGCAAGAGGTAATGACTCAGCGTAGTAAATTCACCTTGAAAATCAATTTACCAGAATAATTGCATTAGGAAAAGAACTCAGGAAATGACCGTAAGGCAATAAGTCAATGACAATAACTCAATCTTAAAAAAAAAGTGAACACCAGAAATAAAAATTCTCATAATCTCACACGAAAGAACTGAAGCCAATACGATAAGATATGGAATACAAAACACAAAATATATATTGTGGTGTACAACTCAATCCCACCTTATCATAATTCATCCTTATTCTTCTATATAAATTTACCCTTATTTCACCAGTTACGGCGTGCAACCCGATCCTACCGTACAATATCAATATCATAATAATAAACAAAATATGTTGCGGTGTGAAATCCGATCCCACCATATACTATCAATATTATAGTACCTTTATTTCCACAACAGTTACCCCTATTTTACTTATTGTGGCATGCAACTCGATGCTATTGTACAATAACAATATCACAATATGAATATCCTCCTTTATTCAGTCGCCTCCCTTATTCCACCTATTGCGGCGTACAACCTTATTCCCCTACAATAATTTAAATCAATAACAACAATTCAATAACTCCATTTAAAAAAATTTCTACAATTAAGGTTATCAATACACTACAATAAAGGAACCACGTAAAAACCGAAGGAAGACAACAAACATTACAAAAAATGATAGGACAAGTAAATTACGTAATATTTAAGTGTGCAATCACAACAATTAGATATGTAGCAGATAAGCGCAAGGCCATAGAAGAAACTCAACAATTAAGTGGTAACAAGATAATTAGGAAGGCAATAACTTCAATTAAAGCATATAAAGGCTAAATAACGAGTAACAAGTACAGTAGGCGCTAACAACATCAAATAGAGCACGTAAGAGTAGACTAACAACGGGATGTCATATGTTATGACAATTCAATTAAAGAAATGGAAAGACACTAGACAATCTAAATTGGTCAAATACACATATAGATCGTGTACCCACTCATCACCTTGCTTACATGATTTACGCATAACAAGATAGCACAAATTACTCAATTCCTAAGGCGTAGTCCCCCCCCCCCCCCCCCACACACACAAAGTTAGGCAAGACATTTACTGCAGTTCCAAACTCAAAACTTAATTTAATTTTTCCTTTATCAATTCACCACCGTTCGGCTCAATCTAGCTAAAAGATGACTTAAAATACATCAAACAATGCAAGAGAAAATAATTCCAATTAACACAGCTATGATCTTTATACAATTTACAAGATATATCAGCAAAAGTCAACCTCCCTCCCCGAGACCGCACCTCAAAATCGGATAAAATTTATAAATCGAACATTATTAAGATACGAGTCCAACCATACTAATATTTTTAATTTCCAACATCAATTCATCCTTCAAATCATCATTTTACACTTTGAAAGATTTTATAATTTTTCCCTAATTTTTCTTTAGATTCTCATGAATTTGATATTAAATCTATATATAATCATCAAATATAATTAAAAAATTTATTATAGGTACTTACCTAATGAATGATATAAAAATCCTTCAACAAAATTGCCTCACATCGAGGTTAGGGTTCAAAACATGATAATAATGAAGCCATGTCTAAAAATAGAAGTCTTAATACTAGTCTCAAATGTCGCCTTTGCGACATCCGGATCCCAATTGTGATGTTCACAAATGCGACAATAGTGTCACAAACGCGAAGACTGAACAGTGATTGAGTCAAATTGCACTACTGCAAAGTAGCAAGAGTGATGGAAGCAGCTTACCCGAGAAGGTCGGGATCGATTTCCATAGGGAGCTAGAAATGAAATTGAGTTTCTATCTAAATTGGAGTTGCGTAGTTGTTCCTAGTTTCACTTCTATTCATAATTGTTTTTTATATTACTTCTAATTTTATACTAATAGGATGCTAAATTGAGCTAAGTAAAACGAAGAGTAAACTAGCGAAGGTTAAAAGGCACACTATTCACGAGCGCGGCCCTGCGTAAAATTACATATGATGATCTAAAAATGGGAAAAGAAACTATTTCTACTAGGACAAATTTCATGGAAAAAAATCCCCTGCGGGGTAGTGCGGAACGCACAAAATCGAGTGCGGCCACACTGAGGCTCTTGGCTGAAACTTCTGCTCTCTAAATTTGACCACCGCGGGCGGCACAAAATACACCGTGGCCGCGGTGGCTTCTGTTGCGGTTTGCACAAAATGGACTGCGGACCGTATTGGAAATGTTTCCCAAACTTGGCAAATCTCTGAACTCCAGCTTTGCGGACTGCAAAAAGTCGAGTGCAGCCGCAATGAAGCCAATGCGGTCCGCATGAAATGCTTTGCGGCCGCATTTCTTTAATGCCTGAAATGAGCGCCTCTCAGTACCTCCTCTTTGTGGACCGCACAGAGTGGAGTGCGACCGCATTGGTCCTTTTACATGTTCATGTACTTGTTCTTGGTACTTGCGCATGTTTCACTCCTTTTGGAGCTGGTTTTGACAAATTGTCACCTTGTTGACCAAACCCTGCAATCAAGCACAACATGAAAGCCTTTGGGACTATTTTCTACACATTTCTAATCAAAACTCAAGTAGGAAGGAGTGTATAATGCATCATAATCCATAGTTATCAACTCCCACTAACTTAAGCTTTTGCTTGCCTTAAGAAAACAAAATAAGTCTCACCCGTTAAGATTAAATATAAGAAAAATTCAGCTGACCTAAAGTGACCTTATCTAGCATCAATTGGGACTAACAATTGCCCTCAATTCAAATGAATTATTAACAACATTCACTCTTTTAAGCACCATGGATTTAGTGCGACACGAGAGCATCAAGAGTTGACTCAACACATCAAAGAAACTCTTTCTATTACTTTGGTAATTGTGGAACCCAAACTCACACATCCTCAACTCTCCCTAAGAAAACCTCACCTTTAGGATTGTACCACTCAGAATGAGGTTAATGGAAATACACTCATCTCTCTCAAGGAAAAGTCACAAGTTTGGCTCTAAGTACCATATGCTTGCCCCTTATATGAGTCACCACTGATGTAAGCTTCACTCAACTCAAGATCATATAGAGCTTTTATGGAGACATAGTGTGAAAGCTTTTGGTTCAGGGTAGGAAATGTTTGGTCTAAGTAGGTCCCATATTTCCTTTAGCACTTCTTTTGCTTCATTTTGGCACACATTCACTTGACTTTTCAAGTGTTTTAACTTCTTTCTAAGGGGTTAGAGATACTCAATGTCTCTCATTATTGTTCATTTCAAATCTCTTTCTCCTTTCTCAGCTGTCTCAACTTTCTACACCTTTCATTCTTCACTTTTATTGAATCCTTCATTCTTTTCTACATTGATCATTCTTTTTGTCTTTTCGATTTTCTTCCTTTTTCATGGCCTTTCCTTTTCTTCATTTTGCACCGTTCTACCACTTTGTTGCAATACTCCTCTCACCAAACTTATGCTTTTGTCATGTGCTAAGGAAAAATAGGGTGCCGAGAGGGTATTTTTAGAATGGGTACAGGTTTGTATCGTGGTTCTTGTAAGAAAAAGGTATATCTCTTAAAAGGGTTGACTAGGGATTTTATCATTGGTGGGCTATGGAAGTGTTCAAGATATCATACGAATCCAGGAAAGACTATAATCACGTCTCAAGTCAAATTACACTTAGGATTTCGCCTAGACAAACATTCAGGGCAATTTCTAGACCAGTAGCTTGGGACTTGGACTTGCAATTCAAATTCTCATCACTCAAGATATGAGATTGCTAAAGACACAAAGTCGAGGGGCCACAACAACCTTAGCTAATATTTGAGCAACACAATTGTTCCGAAAAATCACTTGATGATTATAGACCAACACAAGAGTCTCAAGGTCACAACTTTCACCATCCCATACACAAATATTTGTTTTTGACCATAGGATTAAAGACAAATATGCCAGGCCTAAGTGAAGCTTTGGTTGAGGCACGCTTACAAACTAACTACTAAAACGAAAAAAGAAAACAGTCTCAAACCCTTAAGAAAGTTATCATGCCATCCATCATCGGGAAGAGCCACCCGGTTCACACAAATTTCACCTTTGGAAAGAGTCGTGGCATTAAAAATCAAAGACTTATTAAAAAAACTCAAAACAAGAAGCAATGAACATAAAATAAAAATCTAGGAAAGGAAAATGTGGAAAGTAAAATGAATATGTACAAGAGGGGATTTACATATAATAGGGAGAATATATGTACATAATAACGTAACTTTATATACATGCCCAAAGTATAAAGTACGAAACGTGTAATGAATTAATAAAACTATAGATATACCAAAGATAAAAAGAAAGAAAGCATAAAATACTGTCATTTATACAATCATCCAAATATCCTACTAGGGCTACCCCCTCAAATGAAAGCTGGAATTGTCCTTAATGCCAACTAACCAAAATAAGCACAAAAATATAGAAGAGAGGAAAAAGAAACTCCCTATGGGCCCTCTGTCTCCAACGGATCTTGAGTCTAGGTCCCTGGTCCTCTGTCTGCTCGGGAACCTGTGAATGGTTACTTGTGATCTTGGCTCTGCAGGGACCTGGTCCTGGACCTGGACTGAGTCCTGGGCTGGCTGGAGGAACCTTCCTGTGAGTCCTCCAACTGTATAACTGCATCATCAGAATGGGGAAGCACCGTCTTCCTTTTGGGTGGCCTCTCGGACTCCTGCTCTAGCTGGGGCTTGGCTGCTGGTGTCGAGTTTTGCAATATCAAATATAAAGGTAAATGATCTACCTTCAACCTCTCTACCTCGACCATTAGCTCCTTTACTGACTCTTTTGAAGCCCGAGTTCCTCATTTTCTTTGCCTCCCTAGCGAGCTCCTTGAGTGCCTTTCCATGTGAATCTACAGCGTCCCTAATCAATTTGTGGTTCTCAAGGATCTTCTTTTGGTTGTCAAGAAGATCCTTGAGAGTTTCATTAACGGACTGTGGGACCTATGGCGGTCGGGTGTTGACTGGGCTGCCACCATAAAAAATAGTACACACACTTGGAAGTAGTTGTCTACATCCAGTTGTTGATACTAGCAAGGGTCTGGCTCATGTGGTGGGCAGTCAATTGGTGTGCAGTAGAAGAGGGGGTCTCTAGAGTTGTAGAAGCAGATGGTCCTGGGGCCATGTCTGCTGAGGTGGAAGGAGACTGAGTATAAGCCACTACCACTACTGGCTCTTCAGACTGGCCAGTTGACGAAGTGGCTTTGCCCTTGTAGTACTTGCCTTTAGGGTTGTCATCACCCTGTAGGGTGTACCATGAGAACGGTGCCTTTGCCTTTACTTTTATATCAAACTTCTACTTCTCCACTGATAAGTCCTCAAGGTAGATGGTCAGAAAGTTGGAGAAGGGGTAAGATCTGTCACTTTCGGTCACCACCCGTGTAATAACCCGAGAAATCACATTCCCGATGTTAATAAGGTACCCTGCCATGATCGATGCCACCAATATATCCCAGTGGAAAGGGAGTGAGTTGTCGTGGGTAGTAGGGTCTAGACTGCTACACACAAATGTTAAAGTTCTTCTCACGATCTTCTCTCCCTTAACCAACCAATCTGGGGTCGTACCTGGATTTCCAGGTACTTTGTCAACCAAGGACGAGCTTCGTCACCCCATGCCATCTTCTCCAAATACAATGACTCATCCTCTTCCGGGAAGCCCATGTAATTATTTATGGTCTTGCCATCAAATTTCACCTCCAAGTTCTGCATTTTGGTGACTATGGTACCATTTTTTATGTGGGCCACATTTGTGTAGAACTCCTTCACCAAGTGCTCATTGGCCTCCTCCACGTTCCCTATGAAATAATCCCATCCTGCTCTCTCTCGGAACTGTCTCAACAAATTTGGGGTAGTGAGGCAAAAGGTCCCTGGTATGAATTTACGCTCAGGTATCAATTTCCTCTCGAGCCACCATTCTCTAAAATGGTAGTAGGTGAGCTCGCTCACAAATCAGTCCTTTCATGCCTTCGATTTTAGGTCCTCTCTTCCCCTCCTACTTGGGCTCAGCCCTTTATACTTCTTCCCTTCTTCTGTTACGGGACCCTCTTCGGATAGTGAAGTTGAAGGAGAGGTGGAATATTCATTGCCATTTCCTTCAGCTGATCCCTCAGGCGACTCAGAATATATACGCACTGATGATTGGGCACTGGGAGAGCCTGGAGTGTATCCATCAACCTGTTTCTCTCTGACCAGTCATGAACATACTCTGGCATGGAGTCTGACGATGCCTCTTGGGAAGGCTGATATTCACTCCCGCATCTGCCAATAGCTCTATCAGCAACTTGATGAGCCTCCTAGTGTTTTTGATGTTTTGCTGGGATAGCTGGGTCAATCTTATCATGCCATGTCCCCTACCTAGGAGGACTTTCCTTTGCTTTTATGTTTATCACTTTTGCCTCATGATTTCACAATTATCTGCAAGAAATATTCAGTTTTGCTTTGTTAGTATCAATAGAATCAATGAAGTTCAGGATTGTAGAAAACTTGTTGCAGAAAGTCAAAAAATTACAGAATGCGGGCTGCACAAGATGAGGTGTGGCCGCAAAGAGGCTACCGTGAACTGCCCAAAATCCATTGCAGTCCACATAGAGGTGAGGTTTAGACTACCCACTCTCTGAATCTATGCACTGCCAATCGCACAAAATGCATTGTGGTCTGCATTGAGGCACCAGGATCGGAAAAAATCCATTGTGGTCCACAGATAGGTGGGTTTTATATTACCCACTCTCTAAATCTATGCACCGCGAACCGCACAAAATGCATGTGATCAGCATTGAGGCACTGCGGACCGTACAAAATCCATTGTGGTCGCGGTCCTCAAATGTCAGCATTCAGAACTTAGTCCACTGTTTTCCGCACAAAATAGCATTGCGGACTGCACAGAGGCATCGTGGACCGCAGAAAATCAACCGCAGTCTGCGGTGAGTGCCTAGTAGCAACAGCAACCTAGGGTTCAAGTTTTGTCCATTTTTAGTCCAAATATTTACCTATTAATGATTTTCTAAGTGTTGCCTCAGTGTTGTAACTACTTATGCCTAATTAAGATAGGATTAACTAACATATGCTACTAAACTAAAAGAAAAATGGGAAAGGAAGGAAGAAGGAACTAAGAAAAACAAATTTTTAAATAAAATAACAAAATTAAACAGAACTTTTTAAGCTTTGAGGGTAAAAAGATCGAAAATTTTGAAATGAGGGCCTCAGGTCCTATTTATAAAAAAAGGACCTAGGGGCAATCTCACCTACCCACTACGGACCGCATAAAATGGCACCTTGGTCCGCGGTGCTCAAAACCATGAAGCGTTGGGAGATTGGCCTTTGCGGACCGCAAGAAATCCAGTGCGGCTGTAGTGGACCACTACGAACCGCACAAAAATGCTATGCAGCTACCGTGGAAAACATTAGAGACTCTCTAATTTTGACAAATCACTCTGGGGGCCACATTGATTTCTTTCCCTCGCATAAAGGCCAGTGTGGCTGCATAAAATGAAGTACGGTCTGTATTGCAAACTTCAGAGAATGATAATTTTTCAACTTGGTCATGCACTGCATCAACACAATCTATAACATGTCACCACCAGTCAGTCCAAAAATAAACCCTACCTTACAAAGAAAAATCAAAGAAAAACAAGAAGAAAGACACATGGGTTGCCTCCCAAGAAGCGTCTAATTTAATGTCGCGGCATGGTACAGGTTACTATTAAATCACTTGAGATGAAGAAGGGCCACCACGTGGCTATCATCAATTTTGCTCAGGTAGTGCTTGACCCTGTTCCCATTCACTCTGAAAACGTTCCCATTTTGAATCTTCATGTCAAGTGCACCAAACGGAGTCACAAACACAACTTTAAAAGGTCCACTTTATTTAGACTTAAGCTTTCCCCGAAACAGACGTAACCGAGAGTTGAACAAGAGAACCAAATCACTCATTTTAAACTCCTTGCTACGAGCATATTTATCATGAAGGTACTTCATCTTGTCCATGTACAAGGACGGATTGGAGTAGGCATAGAATCAAAATTCGTCAAGTTCATTAAGCTACTCCACACGAAGATTTGCTGCCACATCCCATTCATGATTCAGTTTCTTAAAGCCCACATAGCCTTGTGCTCTAACTCAACATGTAGATGGAAAGCTTTCCAAAACACCAACCAATACGGAATCATACCAATCGGAGTCTTATAAGCAGTCCTATAAGCCCATAAAGCATCATCCAACTTCTTTGACCAATCGGTCCAATTTGCATTGACCGTCTTTAACAATATACTCTTGATTTTCCTATTTGAGACTTCAACTTTGCCACTCGCTTGAGGATGATAAGGAGTAGAAACTTTATGGTTGACACTATACTTTGCAAGCAAAGTGTCAAAAGCTCTATTACAAAAATGAGACCCCCCCCCCATAACTTATGATTGCACGAGGAGTGCCAAACCTTGTAAAAGTTCTCTTCTTGAGAAACACAACAACACTCTAGGCCTCATTATTGGGTAAAGCCACGGCTTCAACCCACTTTCAAACATAGTCAACCGCCACAAGAATGTATCTGTTCCCACACAAGCTAACAAACTGGCCCCACAAAATCATAACCCTATCAATATTTTTCTAATACTTATAAAATGAATCACCCACAACACTAAAGTCGTCCATGTAAACCTCCAAAATATCTTCCACCATTTCGGTGAAAATAGCCATCATAAACCGTTGAAATGTAGTCGGTGCATTAAACAACCCAAAAAGCATCCTAGAAAAGGCAAAGGTGCCATATAGAAAAGTGAATATGGTCTTCTTCTGATCTTCCGGAGCAATCAAGATTTGGTTGTAATCAGAATATCCATCCAAGAAATAGTAGAAGGCATGCCCAGCAAGTCAATCTAACATCTGATCAAGAAAAGGAAATGGAAATTGATCCTTGCAGGTCACTATATTCAACTTGCGGTAGTCCATGCATACCCTCCAACCGGTGACTGTTTTGGTAGGAATCAACTCATTTTGCAAATTTTCAACCTCAGTTATGCCACCTTTCTTCGGTACACCTTGCACCGGCGAGTCCAAGAGCTATCAGAGATTGGGTAAACCCCGGCATCCAACCACTTGATCACCTCCTTTTTCACAACTCTTTGCATTGCCTCGTTCAACCTCATTTTATATTCCAATGAGGGATTTGAATCATCTTCCAGAATAATCTTGTGCATACAAAATGCCCTGAATATCAGCTAAGGTCCATCCAATTGTCTTCTTCCTCTTTTGAAGCACCGCCAATATGGCATCAACATGCATGTAAGGAAGACTAGAGGAAAGAATAACTGGCAAAGTAGCACTAGGGCTTAATAAAGCATACCTGAGGTGTGGAGGCAACGGCTTGAACTCCAACACCGGAGGTTCCTCAATTGAAGGTTTTGTTGGTGGAGTCTATCTATTTTCAAGATCCAAGGAGAGTTTCCTAGGCTCATAAGAATAAGAGCTAATTCCATGTAAAGCATTCACACACTCCACTCGGCCTTCATCCTCCTTTACATCAACATTCAACAATACGGTCTCTAGAGGTTCCTCCACATTGATCATTGCACTTGTATCATCAACTATCACTGCCGTTACAAGGTCCACAAAAAGAGCACCTCAGAACTGTTGGGCTGCTTCATTGACTTGCACACATGAAAGATCACTTTCTTATCACCCACCCGGAAAGTGAGTTCCCATGCTTCCACATCAACTAAGGCCTTCCCAGTAGCAAGGAAAGGTCTCCCCGATATGATAGAAACTTCATAATCTACCTCACAATCCAAGATCACAAAATCATCTGGCAAGATAAATTTGTCCACCCACAGAGGACATCATCAATAATACCCAGTGGTCTCTTCATAGTTCTATCCGCCATTTGCAATCTCATGGAAATCACCTCAGTTGCCCAATACCCAAAGTCTTGAAAACTGAGTAGGGAATCAAGTTGATTCTTTCCCCTAAATCATATAGAGCTTTAGTAAAGTCTGCACACCCAATGGTTCAAGGAATGGTGAAAGCACCAGGATCATCTAGCTTCGGGGCCATTGAATGCACTATTACACTAACTTGGTGGGTCATCTTTATTGTTTCACAATCCATGGATCTTTTATTTGTTACCAAGTCCTTCATGAATTTAGCATAGCTCGGTATTTGTTCATGAGCCTCCACCAAAGGCATTAATGGATAAGCTCTTCATCATATCAATAAACTTTTTTAACTGATTCTCATTTTTCTACTTCGCGAGCCTTTGAGGATAAGGTGGAGGTGGCCTTGGAAAAGGAGCCTTGGATTTAGGCACAACCGGCTCCAGCATGTCTATTACGTGTTCCCTATATGGGTTCACATCAGTTTGAGTTTCTACTCGGCATCTTGAATATCAATCCTCACTTCTTCATTCACATTCTCATCAATCACATTTTCAACCACTAAAGGAACTTCATCTTCTTGCAACTCAAGTTCATCATTCAGAATTGCCTTTTGCTTGGAGGCATTTACATCACCGCCTCTCCCACTTCTTCTAGTTACCACCATAACATGATTTTTCCCGTCCTTCGGGTTAACTACAGTATCACTTGGTAGAGACTCTTTAGGACGAGTATTCAAGGATTTTGAGATTTGCCCTAATTCAACCTCCAAGTTTCTGATTGGGATATTGTAGGAAGTCACCTAAGAATCAAAGTCCGCATTCATTTTCATCATCTGTTCAAACATCATTTCAATTATCCTTGATTGTTGTTACCACCCTAGTTTTTGTTGTTGCCATTTCAATTACTCTGATAGTTCTTATTATTGTTCTAATTACCCCCAATTGGAATTTTGGTTGTTGTTCCCCAAATTTCCATTGCCTTGTTGTTTTTGATTGCCCAAATTACCTTGGGATCTCCATTGTTTCTGGTTGCAAGAATTTCCCCTTTTGCCTTGATAATTGTTCATGTATTAATCCTCTTCATTCTGCCTATCATAACCATCATCTTGGAATCCACCACAATCATTGCCAAATTGCTCCAAACTCTCTCGGTTCTGTTGACCTCTTTGTCTTCTTTTGTTCACTAGCATGTTGACATCCTCAATGGCATTCACTTGGCGAGGATTTTGAACCTATTGTAATTGTGCCTTTGCTAGTTGGTTCATTGTTGTTGGCAGCTTTGCTATAGACTGCCCATGGTCAGGTAGCTCTGTGCACAAATGAGTGACTGTGGGGTCACCCTAGGGCACATTGGCTCTACTTTGCCAAGCGAAGGAAGTGTCAGCCATCTCGTCAAGAATGTCACAAGCCTCATCATAGGCCAATTTCATAAAACTGCCCCCAGCAAGTTGATTCACTATGCATTGGTTTGTTTTTTAATGCCCTGGTAGAAAGTCTGTTGGATCATCGCCTCAGTCATATCATTGTTGGGGAATTCCTTGACCATTGTTCTATATCGCTCCCAAATCTCATGCAATGGTTCGGTGGGCTCCTGCTTGCAAGCTAAGATCTCATCCCTCAATGCTGCCATGTGACCTGGTGAGAAAAACTTCATAATGAATTTATCAGTCAACTCATCCCAAGTAGTGATGGAATGGTTGGGAAGTCGCTCAAGCCAATCCAGTGTGTTCCCTCTAAGTGAGAAAGGGAAGAGTCTCAACCGAAGTGCACCTCGGACATATTAGTTTGCTTGCTCCCCCAATAGGTATCCACGAAACCCTTGAGATGTTCGTAAGCATTTTGATTGGCAGCTTCTGTGAAATACCCACGCTGCTCTAGCAATGTCAACATCACTTTGGTAATTTGAAAATTTCCCGCCTGGATCCGGGTGGGACAATTGCACTTGCATAGACTTGGTTTGGAAGCACTTGTTGAGCCACTCTTGGAGGTGGCAGAGAAGGTCTGGGATATTATCATTTACATTGGCCTGGCAGCCTCTCCGTAGTCCTTGAGGTACAAGAGGAACCTCATCATCTCCGTTATCATCTACCTCCTCCCTCGCAATCACATTTCCAAAAAGGTCATTGTTGTTTGCTGCCATTTTGTACCTAAAGTTGTGACACATATAAATTAGTAACGTAGAAGGAAAGAAGAACAATACACAAAACTATTTAGATAGATAGCTAAAACCGTTAGCTTCCCGGTAACAGTGCCAAAAAATGATCGAGGCCAACCCTGTACAACTACAAAGTAGCAAGAGTGGTCGCAGTAGCTTTTACCCGAGAAGGTCGGGATCGATTTCCACAGGGATTTAGAAATGGGAATTGAGTTTCTATCTAAATTGGAGTTACGTAGTTGTTCCTAATTTCACTTCTATTTATAATTGGTTTTGATTTTACTTCTAGTTTTATATTAATAAGATGCTAAATTGAGCTAAGTTAAGCTAAGAGTAAACTAGCGAAGGTTGTCTAAATAGTTAAAAGGTACTAGGGAAGTGACCTTATCCTAGGTAAATACTTGACGGGTTCTTGAGTCTAAGGCTAGGTTGTCATACTTGGGAATTACGATATAATCATTGAACGATACTTCTCACTCGATACTTATTTGGTAGTTTGAGTTGTTTTACCTTAATTGACTTTCTCAAGACCAATTGGGTAAGATAATTTGTGCAAGCAATTGAGGTTCAAGTCGAGTATTACTATTTCTAGGTTTAACCCTTTAATAGGGGCTATCAATCTCTTGAATACGCCCCAATTCCTTGTTGGGCTAAATTTCCTAGACTTAGGCTCTCTTTCTCAAAAAGAGCCCAAGTCACATAGGCATAAACTAGTATTTGCAACCACTAATTAAACATTAAAACCATAAATTAGTCCAAATATCAAACACCCATAGACATTCAAGCCTTAATACACAAGACCAATCAATTACCCATACTAGGGTTGAGTCACAACCCTAGCTAATGTGTCTAGTTACTCATGATAATGGAAGAGAACAAAGAAATAGATGAAGAAAATCCCATAATATTTAATTACTAACTAAAACTTGAAGATTCAATGATAAAACTATTGTAAAATTACTCAAAATAGTAAAGGGACACTGTTCATGAGCACAATCCTGCGTAAAATTATATCTGATGACCTAAAAATAGGAGAAGAATTACATAGACAAAATACCCGTGCGGGGGTAGTGCGGACCGCTCAAAATCTAGTGCAGCTGCACTGAGGATCTTGGCTGAAACTTTTGCTCTCTGAACTTGGCTACCGCAGGCCGCACAAAATGCAACGTGGTCATGAAGGCTTCTGTTGCCCTCCTCACAAAATGGACCGCGGACCGTTTTGGCAATGTTTCCCAAACTTGGCGCCATCTGACTCCAGCTTTGCGGACCACACAAAGTCAAGTGCAGCCGCAATGAAGCCAATGTGGTCCACATGAAATTCTTTGCGGCCGCATTACTTGAATGCCTAAAATGAGCACCTCTCTGAACCTCCTATTTGTGGACCGCACAGAATTGAGTGCGGCCGTATTGATCATGTGTCATGCGCCTGGACGCCTGGACTTGTTCTTGGTACTTGTGCATGTTACACTCCTTTTTGAGCTGGTTTTGATGAGTTGTCACCTTGTTGACCAAACACTGCAATCAAGTACAACATGTAAGCTTTTGGGACAATTTTGTACACATTTCTAATCAAAATTCAAGTAGGAAGGAGTGTATAATGCACCATAATCCCTAGTTATCAATTACCCATAACTTAAGCTTTTTCTTGTCCTCAAGCAAACAAAATAAGTCCCATCCGCTAAGAGTAAATCCAAGAAAATTCAGGTGACTTAAAGTGACCTCATCTAGCATCAATTGGGACTAACAATTGCCCTCAATTCAAATGAATCATTAACAACATTCACTCTTTTAAGCAACATGGATTTAGTGCAAGAGAAGAGCATCAAAAGTTGACTCAACACATTAAAGAAACTCTTTCTAGTACTTTGGTCATTTTGGAACCCAAACTCACACATCCTCAACTCTCCCTAAAAAAACCTCACATTTAGGATTGTAGCACTCAGAATGAGGTTAATGGAAATACACTCATCTCTCTCAAGGAAAATTTACAAGTTTGGATCTAAATAACATATTCTTGCCACTTATATGAGTCACCACTAATATAAGCTTCATTCAACTCAAGATCATACAGGGCTTTTGTTGAGACATAGTGAAGGTTTTTATTCAGGATAGGAAATGTTTGGTCTAAGCATGTTCCATCTTCCCTTTAGCACTTCTGTTTCTTCATTTAGGCACACATTCACTTGAATTTTTAAGTCATTTAACTTCTTTCTAAGGGGTTAGAGAGACACACTATCTCTCTTTCTTGTTCATTTTAAATCTCTTTCTCTTTTCCCAAATTTCCACACCTTTCGTTCTTTACTTTTATTGAATCCATACATTCTTTTTTACATTGATCAGTCTTTTTGTCTTTTTGATTTTCTTCCTTTTTCACTGCCTTTCATTTTATTCATTTTGGTACCTTTTTACCACTTTGTTGCCAATCCTTGTCTCTCCCCCAAACTTATGTTTTTTCCATGTGCTACGGAAAGATAGGGTGCCAAGAGAGGGTATTTTTAGAACAGGTACAGGCTTGTATCGTAGTTCTTAAAAGAAAAAGGTCTATGGCTCAGAAGAATTGACTAGGAATTTTATCATTAGAAGGCTATGGAAGTTTTAAAGATATCATTCGAATCAAGGAGAGCCTATAATCACATCTCAAGTCAAATTAAACTTAGGATTTCGCCTAGACAAACATTCAATGCAAGTTCTAGACCAATAGCTAGGGACTTGGACTTGCAATTCAAATTCTCACAACTCAAGATATGGGAGTCGGGGGGGGGGGAGGCACAACAACCTTAGCTAAGATTTGAGCAAAACAAATAATACCTAGTTATCAACCAGCTCTGTCATGGTCGCAAATGCGACACAAAACTCACAAAAGAGACAATTGGTGTCGCAAATGCAAAGTTGTCTAATCGCAAATGCGATGAATATAGTTCGTAAAATTGAACTCCCTTGCCCCAGCCCATCATCACAAAAGAGAGAATTATCTCACAAATATGATGAAAACCTCATAAATGCGAGAACAGAGATACCGGCAAAGCTGAACCTTCTTCCAACACTTCGAAATGCATACGAAACTCATTAAATCCCTCACAGCTCTATACCAAACATCCACACAAGTATGAAACCATATCATGAACTTGTTTGCGCAATCGGAACACCAAAATAACTTCTGGAATCACGAATCGGACACCAAAACGCATGAAAATCACAATGAACTTCTAAAATCACAACCAAGCATCTGAGCCATATCAAATCAACTCCAAATGATGCCAAATTTTGCATGCATGTTTCGTACAACTAAATGGCCTATTTTAAGGTCCAAAACAAATTCCAAACCCCAGATATTGAAGTCAAACCATGGTCAAAGTTAGGAAAATTGTAAATCTTTGAATTGTCAACTTTCACCAAATCATATCGAAAACTTTTTGAAACATCCAAATAAAATTTCCGGCATACGCCCAAGTCCAAAATTACTATCGAAACCTACCGGAATCATCGAAACTCCAATTCGAGGTCAAATACTCAAAAACGAAACCTTGTTCAATTTTTACAACTTCGACTTCTCAATGAGAGTTACTCATAAAAATCCTTTCCGAACTCCTCAAAAACCAAAACCGATGATGCACGCAAGTCATAATACACTTTGTGAAGCTATTTGTGACCTCAAACTACCAAACCGAATGCAATTTCTCAAAACGACCAGTCGGGTCATCACATCTTTCGTCCTTGAACGTGCCAGAAGTCGTTTCAAGACTATCAAATCACTACATGAGCTCACCATACATACACCCGGGGGTGATTCACCATCTCCTAAACTTATGTAGGCCTGACAACGCAACTTAATTTAGGATCTTACTTCATACCTAGTCCATAACCTTAGGAGAGAACCAACCCTCAACATCTAAAACTCATCATAGAACCTGAATCTTGCATCATCACACTGCATAGATCTGAACAAGTTGAGTCGAGCCAATTCTAACCTAGGGTGCAATCACATGATGTTCCACACAACTCCAATAACAATCTTGGCACCGGTAATACACTTCACATCGAATAAGACTTTGTTATGGACCTTCACAATGTTTCCCATGATAAAGAAACATGCAGGAACTAATAACCGCCCAAGAAATCAACAAGTCTAGAAGATCTCTCATCTGTACACCAAGCAAGCAGATAAAACGACAACTCTGCAAGGAACCATACAAATTCTCACACAAAACACTTCGTACACTAAACCATCAGTAACTTAGTTATGCAACAAAAATAGAAGGAAAACAAGGTATGAGGACTATCTAGCAAGTACAACAGGTATAACAATAAAAGTACAGTTTCATTAAATCATCCTACAGAGGAAAAACAAAACATGAAATAAACACAAGTAAAGGGTATCCCACATAACACATGCTGCAACCTGCAGCCCTGTCCTAGATACTTAATCCACATAGGGATACTCATCGAGCCAAAGTTTTCAGGTTCACTGATCACATGAGTGTTGATATCAAGCACAATAGAGTGCACAAGTATAATTGTGCGAAAGGAATAACAATAATACAACATGGAGGAAAGCAAGCACAACTAAGGTGCAATGGGCAACTAAACATCATGATGGCCATCTTGGCCGCAACGCCATAAGGCCTAAACAAAATTACAAACATGCGTGGAGAACAATCATATACCTCACAGCCCATCATCGCATAAGAAACACATAACATAGGAAATGGAAACAAATAATGTCCATTCTACCCGAAAATATAACCGTGATATCAACTTCATAAGAGTACCCAAACCTAATCTGATATAAAGTACACATTCGTGTTGGGCTTTCAAATAGCCACCAAACTAAATTCTGATCATTCCCAAATATGTAAATATCCTTCCCAAAGTCCATATTAACCTATCGATAATTTATGCTATCAATCATCCATTTCTCAACACTTCATCACAATCTGCAAACAAGGAATAGTCTGCATATTAAGTCATCCAGCCCCAAAACCTCAGGAATACCTATCCTTGATCTCAACTATGCTACTTAAAGGGCTGATACACCACTCACACTACATCATCGTACAAAAACACCCATATAGATCTCGCACACCACGTATCCAAAAACTGAATCTCAAAAGCCCCAAAACCTGACAATCACCGTACTGCTAGACAAGCATCTGCAAACCAAAACACAAGGTGCCTTCCTAAAATGCACGCTCTTCACATATGATATGCAATAATTCCAACATTTTATTAAATTCTAATATCCATCCATGAGAAAATCATAATGTATAACATAACCGTTACGCATATCGCAGGTAGCTGACTCAAGCCGTGGCCAATACCATTGAGAACTCTCCAAGACCCACCCGCATGCAACTAGCCATCAGGATCGCATCTCCCCAACTCAACCGAGTCACACAAACCATCCAACCCAAGAGTACTTCCACAAATGCTGATAGGGAATTCCTTTTCAAAAGGGACCAATTACTTCCATTGATATGCTAACCTAACACCACAGAGCTAACCTATTTCTTCGGACACCCATGTCTTTTATCTAGGGTAACACTTCTTCCGATCGATACACAACGATCCGAACCAAAGCCCAATGCAAAAAATCGTAGCACGAACCAGGTATCCCAGAAGCTTATAAACCACCGTATTTCCTCTGAAGCACCCTATAATGCCGCAACCAAGATGCCCACGCTAAATAGGCCTTCTGTGAATCTGAAGCTTCTTATCTAACTTTTATGATACTAGGATGTAGATCTATTAATAACACAAAAATACCGCAAGTCCCAATATCTTCCTATGAAAAATCCCAGATCCTAAATATATACGAATTTCAAGGAACCCTTTAGTACCACATAAATACATCTCAGGACAAAACTAATACAACACATGACCTTACAATCTAGTCATCGATATTGGCTTCCCTCACTTGGCACGAAGCCATAGAGAACAACATTCGATGATCCACAGAAGTACCTGTATGGCTCGTACAACACCAATCATAAAGTACTCCCAGCCATCTACTAAGTGCGTATCCATCCTCGTGACAGTCAAACTCACTTCTTTCAGTGCCTTGAATGATAATATGTACCTCCACTGAGTAGAATTCTCATACGAGCCACATAGTCTCTGATACCACTAACTATCCTAAAATTAACATCCACCTCGTGGCCCTACCATGATTACGATGACTAGTTAACCAATTAAACATTTCCAAGCTCGTACTTATCAACAAGGTTCCAGAACCCGCCGCACCTCTACGTGAATACTGAATAGTCCCTCAATACCTCTGCATACTCGGTCTGGACGACACGTTGAGACAATGTTTGAGCATCTTTGGCCCCCTCGTAGCCCGTCTACAGTATCACAAAACATTGGCTCATAGTTGATACTAAGGTCTTAATATCACACACGAGTGGGTTAAAAGGAACATAAGGTATATTTTTCAAGATGAATCAATAGCGCATGACAAGGAATAAAAGAAGTGGATTTTTCTAACTGTTTTCGTAGCCTCTCGATGATAAGCACAGACGTCTCTGTACCGATCTATAAGACTCTACTAAACAAACTTATGACTCCTAGCACCTATGAACCTAGAGCTCTGATACCAACTTGTCACGATCAAAAATCTGTCCGAATGAGTCTTGATGACACCTAGTCTCTAGAACTAGGTAAGGCTAACACATACCAAAATGATGACATATTCTACTAAAAACTATTTATATGAACATAAAATTTCTAAATAAACCATTATTCTCAACGTAGTACAATATCCCAAAATTAGTAGTACAAGTCATAAGCCCTTCTAAGAGTAATTATACATAATGAATACATCATTGTTTTAGAATAAAAGAAATCTATGGAAATAAATACAATAGAGGGTGACTTCATGGCCTGCGAAGGCCTGGCAGGTGTACCTTGAAGTTTCTAGCACACCAAGCATAAGTCTCAAAACTGACCCAATCCTAAGTTCCTGATTCTGCATAAAAAAATATACAAAAGAATGGAGTACACCACGATGGTACCTAGCAAGTATCAAAGCTAACCTCGGTAGAGTAGTGACGAGGCTAGGTCAAGAAACCTACTGAACATCTAAACATGTGCAGGATGTGACATAAAGCTAACAAGGAAGGTCAAAGTAGTGCCAATAGTAGAAAGAAATTAGATTAAAAATAGTAGTAACGACAAAGGGAATACGAATAGAAACGAGAAATATCCAAGTAATTAAACAACAACATTTGGCGTACTGATGAAGTATAAATGTGCTCAAATAGGGAAAAAATGATGTCAACTCAACCAATCAAATAATTTCTAATACAAAATTTCAACAAATCCATTTCTCGTAATCTCATATCATAAATCACAAATTCCAAACCTCCAACACACATGGCACCTTTTTGTGCCCACATTTTTCTATCTCACTTCGTACAACAAATTTCACATGCTACTAGGTACATAATATCCGTGTCAAATGCGAATTAGGTTGTTCAAAATATTTTATTTATATATCATAAAGGAAAATAACAGTTTTTAGACCAAGTAGAAAATCAATTAGAAATATGAGTTTATTTTAGAAATTATTTTAGGTGTAGAAAAATAACATTTTCAAATAAAATACAGCATCGAATAAGCTATTGAATTTAATACATAATTTATTAAATTAAAACATAATAACAATTCCTTTTTCAGAATAACTATATTACTAACAACTCAGCAGGACGAGAGGTATTGATTTAACGTAGTAAATTCACTTTGAAAACCAATTTACTAGAATAATAATATTAGGAAAAGGACGCAGGAAATGACGGCAAGATAATAAGTCAACGACAATAACTCATTCCTCAGAAAAAAGTGAAAACTGGAAATACAAATTCTTAGAGTCTCGTACGAAAGAACTGAAGCCAATACAGTAAAATAGGGAATACAAAAAACAAAATTGCGATGGACAACCTACTCATAATATCAATATCATATCAACCTTATTCCACCATATCAGTTTACCCATATTTCACCTGTTGCGGTATGCAGCTCGATCCCACCGTACAATATCAATATCATAATATTAAACAAAATATGTTATGACGCACAACCTGATCCCAGCATATAATATCAATATCATAATTCGCTCTTATTTCACCAAAAAGTTCACCCTTATTTTATCAGTTGCGACGTGCAACCCGGCCCACCGCACAATAATAATATCATAATATAAATATACTCCTTTATTCCAACACCTACCTTATTTCACCTATTGCGGTGTGCAACCCGTTCCCCCGTACAATAATTTAAATCAATATAAAAATTTAATAACTCCATTAACAATAATTTCTACAATCAATGGTATCAATACACGACAATAAAGGAACCACGTAAAAATCAAAGGAATACAAAAAACTTTACAAAAATTACAAGACAAGTAAAGTACGTGATATCTAATTATCCAATTGAGCAAGGAGGATATGTAGATAATAAGAATTTCATACCAGAAACTCAACAATTGCAATGACCCGACATGTCGGTTTGAGCAATTGCATCCGGTTTGGTACTTTGAAGACATGAGTAGCTTCCCACAGTGTATTATGACTTGCGTGCATCACCTGTTCGGGTTTTTTAGAAGTTCGCAAAGGATTTTTAGAAGAGACTTTCAGTTGAGAAGCTTGCAGTTGAAAGAATTGAGCAAGATTTGACTTTTGAGTATTTAACTTCGAATAGGATTTTTGATGATTCCGATAGGCTCAGATGTGATTTTTGACTTAGGCGTACGTCCGGATTTGGATTTGGAGGTCTGTGGATTGAATTGAAGCAATTCGGCAAAAGTTGGAAAAGTTGAAGCTTGGAAGATGGAGAAGTTAGACCAACATTTGACATTTGTGATATCAGGCTAGGAATTTGATTCCAAGAGTTGTAACAACTTGTTATGTCCTTTGGGATTTGCCTGCAAAATTTGACATCATTACGGGTTGGTTTGATAGGTTTCGGCACGAGTTTTAAAAGTTGGACGATTGAAAAGTTCATAAATTTGATTCATGGTGCAATTTCCCAATTTAGTATTGTTTGATGTTATTTGAGACATCGAGCTAGTCCATGTTAGTTTATATAATTTATTGGTATGTTTAGATGGAGTCTCGGGGGCCTCGTGTGCATGTCGGATGGGTTACAGGCCATTTCCTTCTATTTTTGAACTGCTATTTCTCCTATATGGTTTCCTTGATCGCGTTCGTGTCCTAAATTTTGCATTCGTGTAGTGTTTTTTATAGGGTGAAAATTTTCTTCTTCGTGTTCGCATTCATCCTCTCGCGTTCGTGAAGTTCTGCCATTTCCCTTCTTCGTGTTCCCATCAGTCCCATCATGTTCATGTAGTAGAAAATGGGAGCTGGGCACTAATGATCATTTACTCTTTGTGTTCGCGTCCTTCTTCCTGCATTCGCGTAGGTTCATGCTTATTCTTCGCGTTCGCATAGGGTCATCCTGGTTGCCTTCATTTTTCTTCTTCGCGAACGCGTACATCCTTCCGTGTACGCATGCATTAAGACATGAGCAGAATAAATAGAAATTTATTCCGAGGGTTAGCCATTCTTAATATTGTTGGAGTTCTAGAGCTCGGTTCTGAGCGATTTTTTATGGGTTTCTTTAGCAAAACCATTGGGTAAGTGCTCTTCACCTAGAATTTTGTAATGACCCAGCCGATCATTTTGTGAATTATAGACATCTTTCCCCTATTTCTACTTCCTTATGTGTTCCTCAACTTTATTTCATCATATCGTGTTGGTTGGTTCAGGAATGAAGTGGTTTCGATATGGAATGAGACACTTAGTCTCCTATTTAGAAGTTTAAGTTGGAAAGGTCAACTGAATGTTGAATTATGTAAAAACGATCTAGGATGTAAATTATGATGGTTCGATTGGCTTTGTTAGGTGACTTTGGACTTGGGAGCACATCTGGAATATAATTTGGAGGTCCGTGGTGGAATTAGGCTTGAATTGGCGAAATTAGAAATTTGGTATTTTTCGTTCGACAGTGGAAATTTTGGCTTTGTTAGGTGACTTTGGACTTGGGAGCACATCTGGAATATAATTTGGAGATCCGTGGTGGAATTAGGCTTGAATTGGCGAAATTAGAAATTTGGTATATTTCGTTCGACAGTGGAAATTTTTATAACAGGGTCAGAATAGAATTTTGGAAGTTGGAGTAGGTTTGTTATTTATGACGTGTGCGTAAAATTTTAGGTCGTTCGGAGGTGATTTAGTAGGTCTTGGCACCGTTTGCAGAATTTGGAAGTTCAGAAGTTCTTAGGCTTGAATCCGAGGGTGATTTGGTATTTTGATATTGTTTAGAGTGTTCCGAAGGTTCGACTAAGTTGGTATGTTGATATATGACTTGTTGGTATATTTGGTAGAGGTCCTGAGGGCCCCAGGTTTTTCGGGTGGTTGACGGATCAAGGATGGAATTTGAGGAATGCTGAATATTTCATTCAGCAATCATAACCGCACCTGCGAAGTGGAGACCGCAGGTGATGGCGGGCAGAAGCAAAGAAATGACCGCAGAAGCAGCCTAGGCTATGGAGGGCAAGAACTGTAGATGTCGAAGGTGGAACGCACCTGCGAGACCGCATGCGGTTTTTGAGTAATAAGTGACTTTTGCAGATGCGGAATATTTTGGCGTAGAAGCAGTGTATCAGACTGCAGATGCGGAAATGCTTGGACAGAAGGTATAAATGGAATCCTTTGCGAAATTTGGGTTATTTTCCACCATTTTTATTCAGACTTGAAGCTTTTTGGGGAGTTTTGAAGAGGGAATCAAGGGTGTCTTCATTGAAGTAAGTTACTTGATTTCAACACTCGTGATTATGGTAATTTTTAGTTATTTAAGCATGTAATTAGTAGGAATCAGAGATGAAAATGAGGGGTTAGGTCTTGGAAGTTGGAGCGTTTGATTTTGGGATTTGAGGGACCATTTGATGTCGGATTTGGATGAATTTTGAATGTATAGACTCGTGGGTGAAAGGAGTTTCTAGTTTTATGATTTTTGTCGGATCCCGAGATATCGGCCCGGGGGCCGGGTTTGGGTGAATTTCGGGATTTTGGTCTAAATTGATATTTTTTTCGTGCGGAATTGGTTCCTTGGCCTATATAGATTGTATTGTATTGTTTTTGGTTAGATTCGGGGCACTTGGAGGCCGATTCTAGAGGCAAGGGCATCGCAGAATAGGGATTTGACTGGTTTAAGGTAAGTAATGATTGTAATTCTAGTCCTAAGGGTATGAAACTCTAGATGTCACATCGTTTACTACTTAGAGATGATGCACATGCTAGGTGACGGGCACGTGGGAGTGAACCATTGGGTATTGTGACTTGGTTCATCCCCAGCAACAATAAAGTTGTGTAATTGATGAAACTATATCATACTTATGTGATCTAGAAAGAATTTTCTATAAATTGGGCGGAAGCCATATTTAGGCCTTATGCCAGAGCTGTTTGGACCCTTATGGGCCTTTTCTTATTATCCTCTCACTTTTTTGATGAAAATGTATACTCATCCATGTTATATTTACTGATTTCATGACTCTGTCTTTATTACTCTATTTTGATGCTTATAAAATGTTATTTTGGGCTGAGCACCATATTTTATTAATAGTTCGAGTGGCTTGAGATGTTTAGGACTAAGTGAGTTCGAGGTCCTATTTTGTGAGGACATTATGGGATCGGGTTGCACGCCACAGAAGGTTGTTACTAACTCATGATTATTTAAGGCCGATGGCCTAATTGATTTATGCCACAAGCTGGCTTGCTATAGCGCTTGGGTTGTAAGAGCCCCTCCGGAGTCTACACACTCCCAGTGAGCGCGAGCACCCTAAGTGAGTGATATGAGATACGGCCAAGGGGCTATACACGGGTGACTGTGAGGCTTGCAGAGGGGTTGTATATAAGCGATTTTCTGCCTGAGAGGCTATTTATAAGTTTTTTTTGCCCGATGGGCTGTTTACGATTCTTATCACTTTTACTCTCTTTTGAATGAGGCCTCTATTGAAACAATTGGGAAATATGTTCAAATGACGTTTACTAAAAACTGGATTTTTAACAAGATTATTTAACTCAATTACTGATGTAAAAGCATGTTGTAACTTTCTGAGATTTCATTATGTGGACTTTATGTATTTCTACTGCTCATTCTTTATTTACTTTTATTATTTGCTGGATTGGCGTACTCACATTACTCCTAACACCTTTTATGTAGATCCAGTGATTGCTGGATGTGCTAGCGAGTGTTGATTTTCATCCGCTACGGATCTGTGGAGTTAGCAAGGTAGCTGCATGGCGATCGCAGTCCTGCTCTTCTCCATCCTATCTTCCTTTAGATGTTATTAGTTGTTTTCCAAACTGTATTAATCTTGCTTTTATTGGACAATTCTTAGTAGATGCTCATGCCTAGTGACAACCCGATGTCGGGCTTTTCTTTCCACACTTTGCTATTCAGATTTATCTTATGAAGTTTTAATTAATTAAATAGCTTAAATCAATCTTTAAGATGAAATATCAAATTGTTTTGGTAAAAGAGTTGGTTTTCCTAGTTCCACGATATGCGCTATCAGGACATGGTAGATTTTGGTCATGACAAGTTGGTATCAGAGCCTAGGTTAGATAGGTCTCACGGGTTGTGAGCGGGTTTAGTAAATTCATACGGATTGGTACGGAGACGTCTGTACTTATCTTCGAGAGGCTATAGAATCTTTAGGAAAACTTCATATTATAGAATTCTTGCCGTGCGAATCTGTTGATTCTGGTAACTAAACTTCTGTTATTCTATTCTCTTATAGAGGAAGAGGACACGTGCTACCGGTCAGGTCGGAAGGTCACCAGTACAACTAGTTGGGGCCATATGAGGCCGAGATCACTATCAAGGCCATGGTAGGGGAGGTGGCATAGCCTGCATAGTAGCTAGGGAAGCACTTGCAAACCCACAATCCACCCTATTCATGATTAGGTCCTAGTTGTGGACGCTCTAGCAAGACCAGCTCAGGCACCTGCTGTGCCTATTGTTATCCCAGGTTAACCTTAGCTCAGATCTTGACTGTGTGCACCAGTCTTGCCCAGGCAATCATTGTTTCTACTATAGTAGCTATTTTCAAGGTAGAGAGAGGCACTCAGACTCCAACCTCCCGTACACCCTAGCAGGTTGTTCAGGGACAGCAGTCACCAGAGGCACCACCATCCCAGCTAGTTACCCCTATTCATGATTATGTGGTACCAGTCATGCATGAAGATGAGTAGTGTAGGTTGGAGAGGTTTGGTAGACTTCAGCCTCCTACTTTTAGTGGTACAGTGGGCGAGGATGCCCAGGGTTTCTTGGAGAAGTTTCGGAGGATGCTTCATATGGCGGATATTCTGGAGATCAGTAGTGTTTCATTCACTACCTTTCAGTTCTCTAGATCTGCCTTTACTTGGTGGGAGGATTATGAGAGGCGTAGGCCTGTTGGTACAGAGCTCCTCACTGGAAGTAGTTCTCCGTTCTCTTTCTGGAGAAGTATGTATTGCAGTCTCGTAGAGTAGAGATGCGTAGGCAGTTAGAGAAGTGGCATCTGGATAATATTATTGTGACACAATATGAGATGAGGTTCTCTAAGTTAGCCTGTCATGTTATCTGGTTGGTTCACACAGACATGGAGAGGATGAGGAGGTTCTTTGATAGCCTCCCATACCAGATACGGATTTTTATGAGTAGAGAGAAGGTGTTTGATGCTTCTTTTGAGGAGGTTGTTGACATTGATTAGGACATAGAGTCAATTCACCGTTAGAAGCGAGTGGAGAAGAATTTCAAGAGGCCTCGTGGATCCGGTAGTTTTGGGGGTTGGTGCTCCTCATGGGGGTCAGTTTCAGCACGGCAGAGGCCATCCACTCAAACATGCTTAGTCAAATCGCCCAGTTCATTGTGGGGCATCATAGAGTCATGGTTATCACAGTTGCCATCATGGCCATTCATCATCTAGCGCCCTCCTAGCCCAGAGTTCGTCTCGTGCTCCATCAGTTAAAGGCTCATCTATGCCAGGTTCTTCTACCAGTCATCCCGGTGCTAGGAGTTCCCTTCAGTCCCTGTCACAAACACTAGTGTGTTGTTATGAGTGTGGGTAGTTGGGGAATGTGTGGAGGAAGTGTCCTCATTGCCATGAGGGCCCGCCTCCGTAGATGAATCAACCATCGACTTCACCACCAATTACTTCACCACCCGCTTAGTCAACTAGGGGTCGCCCTAGAAGGGAAGGTTGATCAGGTGGTAGTGAGGCCCGTTTCAATGCACTCCCAGCCAGACTAGATGATATTGCTTCAGATGCTGTGATCACAAGTGTTGTTTCAGTCCACCACGGAGGCCTCTGTATTATTTGATCATAGTTCCACTTTTTCACATGTGTCATCATATTTTGCTCATTATTTGGAAAAGCCCCACGAGTCTCTTGCTCCGTCTGTTCGTGTATCTACTCCAGTGGGCAATACTATTGTTGTGGACTACGTATATACGTCATATGTGGTTACTATTGTGGGTATAGAGACCCGAGAGTACCTATTGTTGCTTTTTATAGTTGATGTTGATGTGATATTGGGTATGGATTTGTTGTCTTTCTGTCATGCAATTTTGGACTATCACGCTAAGACGGTGACATTAGCTATTCCTGGAGTGTCACGGATTGAGTGGAGAAGTTGGTCGAATTATGTTCCCAGTAAAGTGATTTTAATTTTAAAGGCCCAACGGATGGTTGGGAAGGGTTGTCTTTATTACTTGGCCTTCGTGAGGGATGTTAGTGCAGATACTTCTACCATTGATTTAGTTCTAGTGGAGAGGGATTTTCCGTATGTGCTACAGACCTATTGCATCACCCTTGACCAAATTGACCCAAAAGGGTGCTCCTTTCATGTGGTCAGATAAGTGTGAGGCGAGCTTTTAGAAGCTTAAAATTACCATCAGCTTTAGGTTCTTATACGGTATATTATGATGCTTCTCGGGTTGGTATTGGGGGTGTGTTGATATAGGAGGGTAGGGTGATTGCATATGCTTCACTTCAGTTGAAACCCTATGAGAAGAACTTCCCCGTTCATGATTTGGAGTTGGTTTCCATTGTTCACGCGTTGAAGATTTGGAGGAATTATCTCTATGGTGTGTCGTGTGAGGTGTTTACTGATCATCGTAGCCTCTAACACTTGTTCAAACAGAAGGATTTGAATTTGAGGCAGTAGAGATGGTTAGAGCTGCTGAAGGACTATGATATTACTATCTTGTAACATCCAGGATAGGCCAATGTGGGTCGATGCCTTGAGTAAGAAGGCGGTGAGTATGGGAAATTTAGAATATATCCCAGTTAGAGAGAGAATTCTTGCAGCTGATGTTCTGGCTTTAGCCAATCGGCTTGTGACGTTGGATATTTTGGAGCCCGGTCAGATCCTAGCATGTATGGTTTCTCGGTCATCCTTGGTTGATCGTATCAGAGGCGCCAGTATGGCGATCCTAACTTGCTTGTCCTCAAGGACAAATTCCAGCATCGTGATGCCAGAGATGTGACCATTTATGATGACAAGGTATTAAGGATGTAGGGCTAGATATGTGTGTCTAATGTAGATGGGCTTCGAGAGTTGATTCTGGAGGAGGCCCATAGCTCGTGGTATTCTATCCATCCGAGTGTCATTAAGATGTATCAGGATTTGAGACAGCACTATTGGTAGAGGAAAATGAAGAAAGATATAGTGGGGTTTGTAGCTCGGTGTCTCAATTGTCAGGAGGTAAAATACGAGCATCAAAGACCGGGTGGCTTGCTCCAGCATATGAATATTCTAGAGTGGAAGTGGGAGAGGATCACCATAGATTTCGTAGTTGGACTCCTACAAACTTTGAGGAAGTCGATGATATTTGGGTGATATTGGATTGGCTGACGAAGTTCGTGCACTTCATTCCTATATGTACTACCTATTCTTCAGAGTAATTAGCCGAGATTTATATCCGAGAGATTGTTCACCTGAATGACGTACCGGTTTCTATCATTTCAAATATAGGTACTAATTTTACATTATAATTTTGGAGGGCCGTGCGACAAGAGTTGGGTACTCGGGTTGAGCTGCCACAACTTTTCACCCTTAGATGGACGAACTGTTGGAATACACTTTTCAGATAATGGGGGACATGTTGCGCGCTTGTGTCATTGATTTCGAGGTTTCATGGGACCAATTTCTATCGCTTGTAGAGTTTGCATATAACAACATTTATCAGTCGAGTATTCAGATGGATCCATATGAGGCTTTACATGAGAGATAGTGTAGATATCCAATAGGTTAGTTTGAGCCGGACGAGAATTGGCTTTTGGGTACAGACTTGGTACAAGATTCTTCAGAAAAGGTGAAAGTAATTCAGAGGCGGCTTCGTACAACTCTGTAGAAACAAGAGTTATGCTGACAGAAAGGTTACTGATGTGTCTTATATGGTTGGGGAGAAGGTTCTACTGAAGATGTCACCCATGAAGGTGTTTAAGAGATTTGAGAAGAAGGGCAAGTTGAGCCCTAAATTCATCGGGCCTTTTGAGGTGCTTCGGAGGATTAGGGAGGTGGCATGTGAGCTTGCTTTGCCACCTAGCTTATCCGGTGTGCAACCGGTATTTCATGTTTCTATGCTAAGAAAATATATCACTGATTTGTCTCATGTATTAGATTTCAGCACGGTTCAATTAGATGGTTATTTGACATTTAATGTGGAGCCATTGGCTATTTTGGAGCGGGAGGTCCGAAACTTGAGATCAAAGAATATAACTTCAATGAAAGTACATTGAAGAGGTCGGCCTGTGGAGGAGGATACATAGGAGACCGAGTGGTAAATGCGAAGCAGATATCCACACATGTTTGAGGCTTCAAGTATGTTTCTAGACTTGTTTAAGGACTAACATTTGCTTAAGAAGGGGAGGATGTAACGACCTGATCGGTCATTTCGTGAATGATAGCCTCATTTCCCCTATTTCTACTTCCTTATGTGTTCCCAAGTTGTACTTCATCGTATCGATTGGTTGGTTCGGGTTTGGAGTGGTTTCGATGTGGAATGAGACACTTAGTCTCCTATTTAGAAGTTTAAGTTAGAAAGGTAAACTGGATGTTGACTTATGTGTAAACAATCTTGGATGTGAATTTTGATGGTTTAGTTAGCTCTGTTAGGTGATTTTGGAATTGAGAGCGCGTCCAGAATGTAATTTGGAGGTCCGTAGTGGAATTAGGCTTGAATTGGCGAAATTGGAAATTTGGCATTTTTCTGTCGGCAGTGGAAATTTGGATATCATGGTCGGAATGGAATTCCTGAATATGGAGTAGGTTTGTAGTATCGTTTGTGATATGTGTGCAAAATATCATGTCATTCGGAGGTGATTTAGTTGGTCTTGGCGTCATTTGTGGAATTTGGAAGTTTAGAAGTTCTTAGGCTTAAATCCGAGGGTGAATTGGTGTTTTAATGTTGTTTTGAGTGTTGTAAAGATTCGACTAAGTTAGTATGTTGATATATGACTTGTTGGTATGTTTGGTAGAGGTCCCGTGAGCCTTGGGTTAATTTTGGGTGGTTGACGGATCAAGGATGGAATATTAAGAATGCTGAAGATTTCATTCAACTGTCACAACCGCACCTGCGGAGTGGGAACAGCAGGTGTGGGCCGACAGAAGCAAAGAAAGGACCACAAAAATGGCCAAGGCTAAGGAGGGCAGGAAACACAGGTGCGGAAGGTGGAGCAGACTTGCGAGACCACAGGTGCAGTGGGACGATCGCAGAAGCAGTTTTGGAGGATTACGTGACTTCCACAGATGCGGACTTTTGGCATAGAAGTGGTGTCGCGGATGCAACTATTGGACCGTAGATGCAAAATAATGCCTGGGCAGAAGGTATAAATGGATCCCTTCGCGAAATTTTGGTTCCACCATTTTTATTTGGACTTGAAGCTTTTTAGAGAGTTTTGAAGAGGGAATCAAGGGGTTTTCAATGAGGTAGGTTACTTATGCTCAATACTTGTGATTATGGTAATTTTTAGTTGTTTAAGCATGTGATTAGTAGGAATCAGAGATGAAAATGAGGGGTTATGGCTTGGAAATTGGAGATTTTGATTTGGGGATTTGAGGGACCATTTGATGTCTGTGTTTTAATGAATTTAATATGTATAGACTCATAGGTGAAGGGGGTTTCTAGTTTTCTGATTATTGTTGGATTCCAAAACATGGGCCCGAGGGTCGGGTTTGGGTGAATTTTGGGATTTTGGTCTATATTGATAGTATTTCGTGTGGGATTGGTTCCTTAGGCTATATTGATTGCAATGTATTATTTTCGGTTAGATTCATGGAAAGGGTGTCGCGGAGTAGTGACTTAACCGGTATAAGGTAAGTAATGATTCTAAGTCAAGTCTTGAGGGTATAAAACCCCGAATTTCTCATTGTTTTACTACTTTTAGGTGATGCACATGCTAGGTGACGGACGTGTGGTAATGCATCATTGGGGATTGTGACTTGGTCCGTCCCCCAGCAACTATAAAGTTATGTATTTGACCGAAGGCTATATGATACTTATGTTTTCTGAAAGAATTTTCTATAAATTGGGCAGAATGCCGTATTTGGGCCTTGTGCTAGAGCTGTTTGGACCCTTATGGGTCTTTTCTTATTATCCTCTCACTTTTTTGATTGAAAATATATACTCGGTCATGCTATATTTACTAATTTCTTAACTCAGTCGTTATTACTCAGTTTTGATGCATATAAAATGTTATTTTGGCTGAGCACCTTGTTTTACTGATAGCCCGAGTGGCTTGAGAGGTTTATGACTGAGTGAGGCTGAGATCTTGTTTTGTAAGGATATTATGGCGCGCTGCAGCAGGTTGTTACTAATTTATGATTATGTGAGGCTGAGGGCCTGATTGATTTATGTCACAAGGTGGTTTGTTATATCGCTTGGGTTGTAGAAGCCCCTCCGAGGTCTGCACACTTCCAGTGAATGTGAGGGGTTGTACCCGAGTGAACGTGAGGCTTTCCTGAGGGGCAGTATATGAGTGATTTTCTACCTGAGGGGTTCTTTATGATTTTTATCACTTTTATTATCTTTTTCATGGAGCCTCTGTTGAAACTACTGAAAAATATCTTCAAATGATTTTAATCGAAAATTTAAATTTTTTAAATGAGATGATTTGACTCACGTACTTATTTGAAAGCATGTTGTAACTTTCTGAGATTTCATGATGTGGACTTTATGTGTTTCTACTGCTCAGTCTTTATTTACTTTTATTACTTACTGATTTGGCATACTCACATTACTCCATGCACCTTGTGTTCAAATTCAAGGGTTGCTGGACATGCTAGCGAATGTTGATTTTCATCCATCGCGGATCTGTGGAGTTAGCAAGGTAGCTGCATGGCGATCGCAACCATGCTCTTCTCCCTCCTATCTTCCATTAGATGTTATTAGTTTTAGCAAGGTAGTTGCATGGCGATCGCAACTCTGCTCTTCTCCCTCCTATCTTCCATTAGATGTTATTAGTTGTTTTCCAGATTGTATTAGACTTAGTTTTATTGAACAGTTCTTAGTAGATGATCATAACTAGCGACACCCCGCTATTGGACTTTTCTTTCTGCACTTTGTTATTCAGATTTATCTTATTAATTTTTTATTAATTATAGCTTAAATCAATCTTTAAACTGAAATAACGGGTTATTTTTGTAAAAGAGTGGGCTTGTGTAGTTCATGATAGGAGCCATCACGACATGGTAGATTTGGGCCGTGACAAATTTATTATATTCCATGATTTTATCTTTATTTTTATCATTTAATTAGTGTATTGGGTTGAGGGAAAAGGGAAATTTTTAAGAAAACTTTCAAAATGTAAAATCATGATTGGAGGGACGAAATGGTATCGGAATTTGATAATTTTGTATGGTTGAACTCGTATTGGAATGGGTGTTCAGATTTTGTGAAATATGTTGGGTTCCAAGGTGCGAGCCCTGGGGTCGACTTTGATTTTAATAATTTGATAAATATTGAGGCTTTGTGATCAGGAAGAATTTCTTATGAGTTTTATTTGTGCTTTAAAGTTATTTTGGTTAGATTTGAATCGTTCAGATGTCTTTTCAGCTGAGAAGTTCATTGTAGAGTACCGTTCTGTCTTCTTTGAGGTAAATATCTTTCCTAACCTTGTGTAGAGGATTTTCCTGAGTCTTCTACGTTAATTGTAGTCTATGCACGTGAGGTGACGAGGGCGTGCTCGGACCTATTTGTGGAGAATTGTCTTTTAGGGTTCTTAGGCTCTTATATTCACTAAATAGGAAGTTGTATGATATGATTGAGTTTCCTATCTTCTAGTCTCACTTCTACATGCTTTATAAGATATTGTTAGCTCATTTTTACCTCTTACTTGTTATTTGTCCCTTAATTGCCTTAATTGAAATGATTCCCTTCCTTATTATTTATGTTACTTCTTAATTGTGAGTTCCCTTATGACTTTGTGCATATATGCTACATTTCCATATTGTTGTGGTTGCCTATGTAGTTATCACGTGCCTTACATGTCTTGTTGTTTTTGTAAAGGTTGTTGTATACCTTTAATTTTTACGTGATTCTCTTATTGCCATGTACTCATACTCTTCGTGGTAAAAATTCTTCTAATTGAGTTATTGATTTATTGTTGTTGATTTAAATACTATACAGTGGGATTGGGTTGTACATCGCACCAGGAGGAATAAGGGCGATATATTGAGGAGGAATAAGAGTGAATTGATATTATATGGTGGGATCGGGTTGCACGCTGCAAGAGGAGGAATAAGGGAGATACATTGAGGAGGAATACAGGTGAACGGATATTATATGGTGGGATCGGATTGCGCACCGTAGCATATTATATTTATTATTATGATATTGATATTGTATGGTGGGATCGGGTTGCACACCGCAATAGGAGGAATAAGGGTGATATATTGATGAGGAATAATGATGAATTGATATTATATGGTGGGATTGGGTGGTGTGCTGCAATATATCTTGTATTTTTGTACTCCATGTTTTACTGTATTGACTTTAGTTCCTTTGTGCAAGACTTTGATAATTTGTATTTCTGGTTCTACTGAGTTTTAAGGATCGAGTAATTGTCATTGGCTTATTGACTTGCCGTCATTTCCTGAGTTCATTCCTAATATTATTATTCTGGTGAATTAATCTTCAAAGTAAATTTACTACGTTGAGTCATTTTCTCCGGCCCTGCTGAGTCGTTCGTAATATCGTGATTTTAAATGAAGGAATTAATATCATGCTTCCTTGTGTGCCTTTAAGTTACAATGCACTATATATTTTAGTATCTACTGTTTATAATAATCATTATATTTTATTTCAATTGCTTCCCCAGCTTAATCTTCTTCACTTGCCCAGGGATGGCAAGTGATCTGGTGCCGTGCGATTGTGGAGCAAACACGCATAAACTCGCAAAGATTTCAACCCACCCCGTGTAGTATTTTCACTCGCGTACACCTACTCCCACACAGACCCGCGTCCACCCGCCACGCATCGCACTTCATAAATTTTTTTTTTCTTTTTTCATTTTGTTGCTTATTTTACTTTCTTGTCAATCAATCCGCATGTTTCCTTAGCAAAGAAGATTAGATTAAATGGCAAATGAATATGATCAAACATTCAAAAGATAAATTGGCTGTAACATTATGTATTTTCTTGCCTTCTTTGTTTCTACCTTTGTTTTTTCCTTCTAAAGGATACAATGCAATTCTACTTAACCGATGGCCTATAATTAACATAACAACAAGAAGTATGATGCAGTAGTATCTTAAAACAACAATTTTTTTTTCTTTAGCTTCTTAATTTCCCTTGAAAGTGACACTGAAAAAAGTCAATATAGTACATCCGGTTTTAGTTTTTAAAACTAAAATGATAATCTATAAAATTGAATTATAAACTAGTTTAAAATTATTACCACTATTTCTAGGGTACAAAACGAGTGACGAACGTTCCTGATTCATCTCGTTCACACCACGCACCAACAAAAACAAATAGCTTGTTGTTACTAATTAAAGATACAGGGTCTAATCAGCATTACCTATTGGAGGTAAAGACTTAAAAGGCAAAATGATCCCATAAATTCTTCACCCGCATAAACCCGCAACCCGCCCCGCCCCGTATCAGTTTTTATGAAAAGTATTTTAACCCACCCAACCCTGTCCCACTCCGCCCCACAAAAATTATATTTGTCCTGCCCCTCATAACATTAAACTTGCATCGTCCCACACACATGTTGGAAATCATGTATACCTTTGATATGTGCGCTTTGGTTGTATGAGCATGATTTTCAGGTATAGGTTTTGATGAATGACAAAGAATGAAGTCAAGTGTCAAACAACGATATAATCAAATGGCGAGAAGCATACTGATGACGGAATTGCATGAACGAGCCAAAGAAGTTCAAGACCGAAGACCCAAGACGTAGGTCGTTTGGTAGAACCAATGTAAGGACAACGTTTAAGTTATCTTATCCTTTGGCTCAGCATTAGGTCATCATAAACATGCATAAAATCACTTTATTAAATTATATATATCATAAATATTTTTAATATATACTTCAAACAAAATGATTTTAACGTTTTCATTTCAACCAAAATGGGTTTTGAAGTAAGTTTTCAATTCTGGTATACTCTGGTATACACAGTGTATATCAAGTGTATATAATCGACCGTTGCCAAAGTTTTGAACACTGGAACAACATAATCGATTGTCTACTCTAACAATCGATTGTTGGCAATCGATTTTCCACTTAAACAATCGATTATTTTGACAGCGCAACCGGTTTTTAAATATCAAAACAATCGATTGTCTTTGTCCCACAATCGATTGTCAACAATCGATTATCATTTTCATATAATCGATTATTTTTTGACCGTTCCACAATCCTAAATTGATTTTTGAATGTTGAAGAACAATCGATTATTCAGGATTAACAATCGATTGTTTAGCCTAAAATCAGGAATGTTTTAACGTTAGTCAGACAATCGATTGTCACCTCCAAACAATCGATTGTTGAAGCACAGAATCAGGGATTTTATTTGTCAATTAAGCAACGGTCAGCACCACTTTTTCACCTATAAAAAGAGGTCTTTTGAGCTGATTTTAAACACACAACTCCTGCATATATTGATATACATATTGATCATTTTCAAGCATCATTTTAGTGCTTTTGTTGAGCCATTTGATAGACAACTTTGTGTTGTTCATAGAGCTTATTTTGTTTCTCTTTATCCACTCTATTGAGAGAGTATTTGTTGTAAAAGGGAGTTGTTTGAGAAGAACATATCTTCTCATTTGTCGGGTTTGCTAAGTACCCAAAGTCTTAGTGGTTGAAGTCTTGGGGTGAGGTATCCTCAAGCAAGTGAAGTCTTAAGGTGCGGTATCCTTGAGCAACTGTAACGGTTTGTTAAGCACCCGTAAGCTTGACGAAGATAGTGGAATCTCGAGAGAGTCTCTCGGGGACTGGACTAGCCACGGGTTGTGGTGAACCAGGATAAAATACAGTGTGTTCTTTCTTGATTATTCCAATTACCGTATTTACTTATTCCTGCAATTTTAAATTCCGCAATATTTCAATATTCTCGTGCCTCACTATTCACCCCCCCCCCCCTCTAGTGAACGGCATAAATTCTAACAACACACACAGCCCTGTTTTCTATCCCTACACTTGCCTAAGGTTTTCTTTTATTTTATTTAAGATGGAATGTTATTATATTTTAACTTAATAAATATAAAATGCAATAGCTATTTGATTTTTTAAATTTTATTCGAAAATATTATTTTCTTCATTCAAATTATTTCTAAAAAATAAAAATAACTTCCTCTTTCTCGCTAGTTTCCTATTTGGTCTAGGAACTGTAAATTTACTTGATGAAATATAGATGGAACTTCTTGAACATATTAATTAGAAGTTGATACGAAGATGATGTATTGAGTAGCTAGTGAATTTTGCCGTATAAAGTGAGAGGGAAATATGTGGGCACAAGGTACCATGCGTGTTAAAGGTTTAGAAGTTGTAATTTTGATATGAGACTTCGAGGATTGGAATGGTCGGAAGTTTATATTAGGAATAATGTGATTGGTTGAGTTTATTTGAGCATATTTTTACTTGTATATATCTTAGCTATGTTGGTATTAGTTTACTTGGTTACTATTTGTTACAATCTGTGTTTTGCCCTTATCGACTCTACTGTTTGTAATTTGAATTCATACTACTATTGGCGTTACTTTGTTATATTTATCTTGTTAGATGTATGTTATAATGTTCAACATATTAGACTGTTGCACCCAAAGACACTTAAACAAGTGCACGTAATCGTCAAGTAAAAAAATAGTGAGTACAGTATTATTCCCACGAAGACTTATGATTAACTAATGACTGATTCAAACATAACTAACTAATCAATTTAAGAGATCTATCAAAAACTAGACAATTCAAGGATTTACTACCCAAAAATTTCAAATAATGAAATAACTAAAAAAATCAATCAGACGAATAATAATTTCGAATAACAATCAGTTGGAGAGAATATTCTAGGGTCACGAGCTAGATACCAATTGTGTTGTATTCTCGGCTTGAAATGACTAATTTATTTATCTGGATTGTTGATTGACAGGGTTGATATTACTCATAAGAATCTGTCGAGTCCATACTCGCCTATTCAAGATAACTTAATGCTTATATGTCTATGGAATTAAGGTAAACAAGAATGCATTTATGATTCTTGTATTTCAACCAAGGAAGGCGATTAGGTATATGTCTATCCTAATTCCGAAATCGTTCCCCAATGTCCAGGTTCAAGAACTTGCTTTAGTTAATTCTATATGCAATCTAGAGCTCCAATTTTTGAGTTCAACTCTAGATTCATAGATAGTATTTTCATGTTAGCTACGCAGCAAAATAATTAAAAGAAGAATTAAATAAACAACTCAATATGATAAAATCAACTTCTTCAAGTTAAACTTCAAACAACAACATTCATGTTTCACCCACGACCCTAGAATAATAGTTTTTAGCCACTCATAATGATGTTCATATTAACAATATTCAATTTCATCACAAATCGTAAAAACAAAAGAATGAAAGAAGAACTCGATGTAGAAATCTCCTCATTGCCTCTCGCCTCTCTTTTTCTTGCACAAAACTATGAAAATCTTGATACTTGATACTTGGGCTAGCTTAACTTTATATAGGTTAAGTGAATTTACCCCCAGACTTCCAATTTTACCCCTAAAACTTTTCTTTCCGGAACTGGGACTAGCGCGGTCGCGCTTGTGGCCGTGCTAGTTTCCTAAAATTCTGCCTCAGCCATCTAGACTAGCGCGTTCGCGCTAGTGGGTGCACTAGTGGATGTGCTAGTCCAGACCTTTATTTCTTTGATTCTTTGTCTAGTCTTCGTGCGTACTCAGCTCTGAGGGGTCTTTTTTGCTCCAATGTCGCTCCAATTACAACTTTAAGGCCTTATATAAGCTCCTCATCTTACAACATGTGAAATTCACAATTAGAGCCCATTTTTCATCATTTAATTATATTATGACTTGAAACATAATCAAGCAGGAGCATAAACAATCGCCAAATTATATAGACCTAGCCTATTATCAATACCCCATATTTAATTCATTGCTCGTCCTCAAGCAATCAAACAACACTTTCTAGAGGTTCATTCACTCAACATTATCCCCTAACACATTACACCTAGAATAAATCATATAAGTTACGCCTAGTAGTGAATAATCCTAGCATCAAAAGTCGACTCTCACGTTCCGTGCAAAATTCATACTTCCTCAAGCTACTCTACACAGAAGTCAAGACTTGTCTTTCCTTCACGAATCACATGCCCTCACAATCAAAGAAAAGAAAGTAAAATCAATCCACCCATTCGAATCTCATGCGCACATATATCAAAGAAAATCGTTCACCCTCACAGAAGAAGTCACATGCATGTGATTGGTACCATAGGCTTGCCTTAATGTAAATCTCTACTAATGTAGGCTCGCTCGATCTAAAATCAATTAGGACTTTATCATGGTTATAATGTGGGCTAAGGGACGGATAGGATATATTTAGGAATAGTAACTATTCCTCCTAAGCACTTTAAAACACCACATAATCAACTTTAAGCATAAATTCTTCAATCCACTTCACTTTCACAAAAAATATCACCCCAAAAATGCTCCCTTCTTCTTTAAGCACTACATTAATTCATACCCACTATCAAGAACAAGACAACAATGTATTCATCTCTATTTTTTTCAGATTATTCTTTTTTTTAATTTTCTGTAGTGGTGTATTATTTTAAAAAAAACAAGTGCAACTTTCTTCCTTTATTGGTTCCACTCAAAAACCACCCCACATTTAGTTCCTTCTTACTTCTTTTAGCGTTCATCTCACAATTAAAGTGCTTAGGAGGAAAAGGGATCAAAACAATGCCAGTTAAGAATAAAAAGGGTATAGGCTTATATTGTGGGTACTAAATAAAGATCTATAGGCTCAAATGGATTGACTAGAGATAAATTTTATTTGTGGTAAGCAATTGAGCTCAAAAAGATCAAAGAAAGCCTAGAATTATTTTTCAAACCGAGCATCACCTAAAATTTCGCTTCGACTCACAAACCGGGCAAGTTCTAGACACAAATACAATACATGGACTACACAAAAACCTGATCACACATGGCATATGACTCATTCCAAATTAGCTTATCGAGACATTCCAATCGGAGCATTCAAGTGAGTGACAAACATACAATTTAAAGCACTTTAGTGAGATTCTACCACTAAGACTAAGCATTACACTCTAGTGTATTGTGTACAGGTGTGTCACGCTATGGGTTCTCTTTTGATTTTAGCTCATAGCCCATTGCTCCTAACCTAAAAACTAAAAAGAAAATAGAGGCATTTACCGCCTTTCGACGCACTGTGACTATACCATTGTCATGTTATGGTAGATTAGCGTAAAAATCTCTCACGATCATCGCATTGCCCTCCCCTAATGGATTAATAAAGGTCTGCAATCCCCGCCTCACCAACTCAATGTACATGTGATGGCAGTGCTGCTGGATGGAACCAATGTCAAGGCCCCTCTCCGGAATCAGCTTTTTTATGCCTCCTCCGTAAAGCGGTCCTAGGGTTTGGCGGACACAAATTTGGTATTGTCAAAAGAGCATAAAGGGGCTGCCCCTTGTGTTCTGGATGAGCCGTCTTAGATGCTAGAGGATGGACCTGTGGCGTGGCATTTTCGAGGTGGTGCCATGATACTTGAAAAACAGGAATACATTAGCACGGCCCAACACAAACGTGTGACGCACTGCGGTTACTCAGACTTCACCCGCATAAGTGGTCACAACTACAAAAGTAAGTTCATTGAGTCCTTTCCACAAACACCTCGTGGGCATTAGGCATTCACAACCCCTTTTAAGTTATTTATAGCATAAATCCACCACACAATATCACCAAAATCACAAATCAAGTGAAACAACACCCCACACTTTTTACCACCCACCAACACCACAACATATGTTACCAATTTCTCTACACAAAAACAAAGAAAAACTACTACAACAAGGCATTCTACCACAACCAAAATTCTGAAAAATAAAGAGAAAAAGCAAAAAATACAGAAAAATGTAAAACTAGGGTTCATACCTGTAGTGTTAGAAGATGGGGAGTAGAGAAGGAAGGTATAAAAGAATGTGGGTCAGCCTTGGGGAGAGGAAGATCATAATAATGAGGGAAAGGGTTTGGGTTTGCTGATTTTTTATTGTGTAGAAGATGGGGATGATCTGGGGAAGGACTTTCTATGGGGGTAATAAAAAGAGCGAGTGGGTATGGGTTATTTTGAATTTTAGACTAATGGAAAATAAACAAGAAAAATTAATAAAACTAAAAAGAAACATCTTAAAACAAACAAACCCGTCGATTTTTTGGGGCAGGACTAGCACGGTCGCGCTAGTCCAGGCAGAATGTAGTCTTCTTAGTGCGGCCGCTAGACCGGAAACTAGCGCGATCGCACTAGTAACGCAGCCAGTAGCATGGTCAGTAGCACGGTCGCGCTAAAATCTGTGACCTTGGACAGAATGTCTCCCAACTAGCACGCACTGCAGCGCAGTCAGTAGCACAGCCGTGCTTTTGGGCAGATTTTTTTCCATGTTTTTCACTTGTTCTTACGAGTGTTGATTGCCATATCGCCCACCCTTTGTCACCTGCACTGGTTAGCACATTGTAATAACTCACAAATAGCAACTACACCTATCATTGGGTTGCCTCCCAACTAGCTCCTGATTTAACGTCGTGGCACGACGGTTACAACAATTCAATGGGTTACCTCCCTTTCAGCGCCTGATTAACGTCGTGGCATGACTCAACACATTCTTAAGCATCTTCCAAGTCCACTGAGGTCTTGTGATGTGCAATGTCACCACCCCAATAATGTTTTATCCTCTAACCATTTACCAAGAAATACCACTTACGCTCATATCCCGCAATTCCACAGCTCCATGAGGCCTCACGCTTACCACAACTAAAGGACCTGACCAACAAGACTTAAGCTTTCCTAGAAAAAGATTCAACCTCTAATTGAACGAAAGAACTTCTTGCCCTAAATCAAACTCTCGATGTTGGATGTATTTGTCATACCACCTCTTAGTCTTTTCTTTATACAATTTGGCATTTTCATATGCGTGCAATCGAAACTCATCAAGCTCGTTGAGTTGCAGCAACCTATTCTCACCAACTAAGTCCATATCAATATTTAGCTTTTTAATTTCCCAATAGGCTTTGTGTTCAAACTCGGCGGGAAAGTGACATGCCTTCCCATAAACTAATTATACGGAGAAGTAGCTTCCCAAAAGTACTTATTGTTCTCTCCAGAATCTGATTTACCTTCTGTTTGACACTTCCACTTGACCACTTGTTTGGGGGTGATAGGCCGTGGAAACCTTATGCTTAACTCAATATTTTACAAGAACATTATTCAGTAATTTGTTGCAGAAGTGCGTCTCTCCGTCACTTATCAACACTCTTGGAGTTCCAAAGCGTGTGAAAATGTGCTTCTTGGCTTTTTACCATAACCTTTGCATCATTAGTGGGAAGAGCAATGGCCTTGACCCACTTATAAACATAGTCGACCGCCACCAAGATGTACTTGTGACAATTAGAGTACGGGAATGGTCCCATGAAGTCAATCCTCCAAACATAAAAAAGCTCTACTGCTAGTATATTCTGCAAAAGCATCTCATGCCTCTTAGTGATTGTTCCGGTTCTTTGGCATCTATCATACATTTTAACAAAGGCATGTGCAACCTTAAACAATTTTGGCCAATAGAAACCTGATTTTAGGATTTTCTGGGCAGTTCTATCCCCACCATGATAACCTCCGTATGGAGAAGCATGACAGTCATGCAGTACCTCATTCGTCTCTTCCTCAGGAACATATCTTCGGACTAACTGATCTGCACATAGCCTAATGGCCCATCCCATATGTAGAGCCTCATATCATGTAGGAACCTTCTTCTATTATCAGGTGTCAATTCTGGTGGTGTCACCCCACTTGCAATAAATTTCACATAATCTGCATACCACGGGGCTTCACTTGAGGTGATTTTCAATAACTGCTCATCATGAAATGTTTCTTTAATTGAACCTCCCTCGGCTACATTGCTCCGATTTTCTAATCTATACAAGTGATCAGCCATTTGATTCTCTGACCCTTTATGATCTCAGATCTCTAGGTCAAACTCTTACAAGAGGAGGACCCAACGAATCAGCCTCCTCTTGGCATCTTTCCTTTCAAACAAATATCTGATAGCTGAATGATCTGTGTATACGATGACTTTGGTCCCCATTAGATATGATCTAAACTTATCAAACGCCCACACTATTGCAAGCAACTCTTTTTCAGTAACTACATAGTTCATCTAGTATGGATTCAGAGTCTTGCTCGCATAGTAGATGGAGTGAAAGACTTTATTTCTCCTTTGCCCCAAAACAGCTCCAATAGTTGTGTCACTTGCATCGCACATCAACTCAAATGGCTGCTCCAATCCAGATCAATTATAATTGGTGCAGTCACTAACCTTCCCTTCAGCTTCTCAAATGCTTTCAAACATGCACCATTAAATTTGAATGAGACATCTTTCTAAGAGAAACTTGCACAAGGGAGAGGAAATTTTCAAAAAATCTTTAATGAAACGATGATAAAAACCTGCATGGCCCAAGAAACTGCAGATGCCTTTAACGGATGTCAGTGGGGGCAATTTTTCAATCTCATCCACCTTTGCTTTGTACACCTACAAACCATTTTTGGATACCTTATGCCCCAAGACAATACCTTCATGTACCATGAAATGGCATATTTTCCTTGTTTAGCACCAGGTTCGTCTCTTCACATCTAGCAAGCACTTTATCAAGATTCATTAAACAATTATCAAAAGAGAACCCAAAATCGAAAAAATTATCCATGAACACTTCTACAAATATTTCAACCATGTTAGTAAAAATAGCCATCATACACCTTAGAAAAGTCACAGGTGCATTACAGAGACCAAAGGGCATTCTCTTGAACGCATGCTTGCCATATGGACACGTAAATATGGTTTTCTCTTGGTCCTCTAGGGCTATAGCAATCTGATTATACCCCAATTAACCATCTAAAAGCAATACTATTCTTGGATAGCTAATCTATCAAGCATTTAATCAATAAAGGGGAGAGGGAAGTGGTCTTTTCAGGTGGCATTCTTCAATTTTCTATAATCTATGCAAATCCTCCACCCAGTGACAGTTCTTATGGGAATTAAGTCATTATTTTCATTAACCACTACAGTCATCCCCCCTTTCTTAAGTACACATTGAACGGGGCTTACCCGTTTGCTATTTGATATTGGAAATACAATACTTGCATCAAGCCACTTAATCACTTCTTTTCTTACACCTTTTTCATGATTGGATTTAGTCGGCATTGTTGCTCTACACTTGGCTTGTGTCCGTCCTCCATGAGGATTTTATGCATGCAAAAAGCTGGACTAATGCCCTTAATGTCAGACATTATCCACCCAAGTGCTCACTTGTGCTCTCGTAGCACTCTCAACAGCTTCTCTTCCTACAATTTAGACAAGTCAGAAGAAACAATAAGAGGTAAAGTGTCAAAATCACCCAAATAAGCATATTGAAGGTGGGGAGGGATGGGTTTAAACCCTAATTTTGGAGCCTCCTCAATTGATAGCTTTCGAGGAGGCCTATCCGGCCTATTTTGGGTCTCAAAGGTGTGTATCCCTTGCATGTAAGCGCAAGATGTATCTAGGATATGCATCATCTCCTCAATCTCATCATCAATCACCAGTCAATCGAACAACATAAGTGCTTTCTCTAGATAATCGTCTAGATATACCCTCGTGTCAAGAATTTGCTCATCTGCCTCAATAACATATATCATTGAGAGCTCCTCATAGTGGCACAAAAGTTGGATTGTTTTGTAGACGCTAAATTATGCTTCCTCATCATCGACGCGCAAAATCATTTTTCTCTCTCTCACTTTAATAATTGCATCACCCGTATCCAAGAGAGGTCGCCCTAATATGATTGGAACCAGTTCATCTGCCACATAATCTAATATAATGAAGTCTGCAGGGAATATGAACTTCATAATTTGCAACAACACATCTTCAATCATCCCCTCAGGGTGTGCTATCGACCTATCAGCCAGCTGCAACATCACAGTAGTTGGTCTTGGAGCTCCCAGACCCAATTGCTTCAACAAGGATAAGGGCATTAGATTCATGCTCGCCCCAAAATCACAAAGAGCAGGACCCACATCAATATTACCAATTCGCACTGGGATGGTGAAGCTGCTAGGATCCTTAAGCTTTTGAGGGAGCTTGTTTTGGACCCGTGAAGTGCAGTCCTCAATAAGTGCAACTGTCTCCAATTCAGTCAATCTTTTTATATGAGCCACTATATCTTTTATGTACTTAGCATACTTTGGAATTCCACGAAGTACATCAACGAGTGGAACATTTAATTGAAATTGGATCAACATAGAGAGAAATTTGTTGAACATGCGATCATTATTCTTTTTCTGCAATCTTTGGGGGAAAGGTGGTGGTGGCCTTGTAGCTTCCACTGGATCTGGAATTGCATCCTTATTCTTCGATTCGTGTGCGGCCTTAGGAATCAACTCCTCCTCAGGTATGGGCCTGTCTTTTCTTTTCTTTTGCACCTCCTCTAATGCCTTCCCGTTTCTGAGTGAAACTGCATTCACATGAAGGTTCTTCTCTGTATCGTTGGGCAGAGCGCCTGCATGTCTAGTATTTTGATTTTTTGATAGCTACCCCATTTGCCTCTCAAGATTTCTGAAATCAGTCATCAGCTGTTGATTGTCAAGCAATAACTTTTATAGTAAATCATGTGTACTCTCTTCCATTTGCTGGGTAGCTTCTAATGTGGATTGAAATTCCCTTGGGGTCTATAATGATTCTGATTCGGCTGATTTTCACCCCATGAGAAGTTGGGGTGATTTTTCCAATTTGGATTGTAAGAGTTCCCATATTGAGCATACTGATTCATTCGACCTCTGCTCTGTTTCCCAACATAATATATGGATTCAGGATTCGTGGGGCACATGTCACTCATATGATTGTCACCACATAGTTCACAGAAAATAGACATTTGTTGTACATGTTGCATCAATTGTGGTAGCTGCATTGTCATTCTAGTCATCTGATTTGCCAATTTTGCTATATCGGCTCTCATGGCTGACAAGTCATCTAGCTCAAGTATTCTAGCTGATTTCTGCTTAATTGCCTTGCGTGAATCACCATCAACTTGCCAGGTGTGATCATTAGTAGTGAAGTTATTTAGCAAGAGTTGGATTTCACTATACGGTTTAGCCATGCAACTACCCCCACAAGCTGAATCAAGATTCATCTTTGATGCAGCATCTAGCCTATCAATAAAAGTGCGACCAAATACCTCGTCATTCTGACAATGATGTGGGCAATATCTGAGTCGCTTCTTGTTTTTTTCCCATGCTTGACAAAGTGTCTCGCCATCCCATTGTTCGAACCCAAGAATCTGACTCCTTAATGACTTTATTTTCTAAGTGGGGAAAAACTTGATTAAGAATTTCCTTGCTAGATCATCCTAAATGTGGATTGAGTTAGCGGTCTCCTTCTGCAACCATTCCATAGCTTCCCAAAGCAGTGAAAAAGGAAAAAGTGTCAGCCTGACATAGTCCTTGAAAACGTTCGGATAATTGTAAGTGTCTGTAATTTCCAAGAAATTTTGAATATGCCTCTGCGGGTCTTCATGGGATAGACCCACATATTGTCCAATGGATTGGATCAGCTGCACCATGTATTGTTTGAGTTCAAAGTGCCCGTTGATATCAGGCTTCACAATAGCCTGAGTCATATTTGTAGAAAATCATTATATCCATGATATGCGTGCTTTGGTTGTATTAGCATGATTTTCAGGTATAGGTATTGATGAATGACAAACAATGAAGTCAAGTGTCAAACAACATTATTATATGACAAACAATCAAGATTGAATGCCGAGAAGCATATTGATGTATGGATTGCAATGAGAAAGCCAAAGACGAGCTCAAAAGTTCAAGACCAAAGACCCAAGGCGTAGGTCGTTAGGTAGAACAAATGTAAGAGCAATGTTTAAAGTTATCTCGTCTTTTGGATCAACATAGGTCATCATAAATATGCATAAAATCATTTTATCAAATCATATTTCAAATACTTCAAACAAAATGATTTCAAACATTTTCATTTTAGCCAAAATGAATTTTAAACATGTCTTTCAAAGCTGGACAGAAATAATCGATTATGTTTATTTTGATAATCGATTATGTTAAGACAGTGTAAACCGGAATTTAGAAAACAACAAAATAATCGATTATCAGAATAAACATAATCGATTATCTTGTATCCGTTGCCAGTGTTTGAACGCTGTAACAAAATAATCGATTATGCAAAATCCAATAACTGATTACTCTGCATAAAATCAGCTTCCGATTTTGTAACGGTAAGCTGATAATCGATTATCCAAATCTGATATTCGATTATCTTGGCATAAAATCAGCATAATTGATTGCCAATTAAGCAACAGACATACTACTTCTACCACCTATAAATAGAGGTCTTTTGAGCTGAATTGTAACACACAACACCTCTCATTATTCATATACATATTGATATCAATTGTGCATCATTATAGAGCTTTTGTTGAGCCATTTGAGAGAACTTTGAGTTGTTCATAGAGCTAATATTGTATCTCTTTATCTACTCTTTTGAGAGAGTTCTTGTTGTAAAAGAGAAAGGTGTTTGAGAAGACCATATCTTCTCATTGATTGTCGGGTTTGCTAAGTACCCTCAATCTTAGTGTGTGAAGTCTTGTGGTGCGGTATCCACGAGCAAGGTGAAATCTTGAGGTGCGATATCCTCGAGCAAGTTGAAGTCTTGTAGAGTGTACATCTACGAGCAAGTGTAACGGTTTGTTAGGCACCCGTAAGCTTAACGGAGTTAGTGGAATCTCGAGAGAGTCTCTCGGGGACTGGACTAACCAAGAGTTGTGGTGAACCAGGATAAATTCGGTGTGTTCTTTCCTTACTATTTTAATTACCGAATTTATTTTATTCCTGAGATTTTAATTCCGCAATATTTATCAATATTCTCGTGCCGCACTATTCACCCCCCCCCCCCCTCTAGTGACGGCATAAATCCTAACAATTGGTATCAGAGCCTAACTCTCTGAAAGCCTTAACCGGTTGAGAGAACGACATACATCTTTTTGTTGAGAATGTTGAACGCAGGAATGATGAGCGAAGGACACTCTACCATTGAGCCTCCACTATTTGATGGAACAAATTACACATATTGGAAAGAGCGGATGAGAATCTTCATCCAATCAAACAACTTTCGCATATGGCAAATCATCAAGAACGGTGAAACGCCGACAAAGAAAGTTGGGGAAGCCATGGCTCCGAAGGATAAGAATGAATATAACGCCAAGGCCATCAATATGTTATATTGTGCGGTGAATCCGGATGACTATCGGAAGATTTTCTATTGCACAACCGCCAAAGAAATGTGGGATAAACTTGAAGCCATTTATGAAGGAACGCCTCAAGTCCAAAAGCATGTGACATGGGACTCGGACCGCTCGTGTGATGAAACGACTGCCCTATGCTTCATGGCCGACGAAGAAGAAGAGGTAAGCACTTCTAATTCTTTCTCTTTTGAAGAATTACAAGAAGCTTTTAAAGAATTACTTGGTGAATTGAAAAAGACTTCAAAAATCGCCAAAGAGGCCAAGGATAAAATCAAAGTTTTAGAAGAAGAAAACAATTTTTTAAAAACTGATAATATTGTTCTTAAAAATAAAATTAATGAGATGAATGAAACTTCTACAATTGATCAAAGTTCCAATTGTTCTTCTTGTAGTTCTTTGAAAATAGAGAACATAGAACTTAGGAACACACTAGAAAAACGTAGTGTTGATGATCCTAAAACAAGTGAAGAAATTAAGAAGAATATTAGAAAGGATGATAGAAATGAAGTTAGACCACCTAGAAATAATTCTAGGAACTTCACTAATGAGTCTAAAATTAATCATTTAAGACCACCTAGAAACAACTCTGGGAATTTTGGTAATGAGTCTAAAATGAATCATTTTAGACCACCTAGAAATAACTCTAGGAATCGCAATACGTCTAGGAATAACGACTTTAGATCACCTAGAACGTTTTTGGCTCAACCAAGACATATGCACAACCCGAATGTTATATGTCATTATTGCAACCGGGTAGGACACATAGCACCCGTATGTTTTGCAAAACATAGAGATTTATCTTTTGACTATGATTATTATTTGCCTAACCCCCAAGGACCCAAAAGCAGTTGGGTACCGAAAACCTATTTTTAGGTACGTTTGCAGGTGTGCTTGAAGACTACAATATCGTAGTAGATGCACCAAGCACGAAACCTTATTGCATCGAGGGGGAATTTCGGTTAGTTATCATATTTTTGATAAAAACGTAATAGTTGATATGTGTTAACAATTAATATATCTTTGTTAACAATTGATATTAATTATTTTTGTTGATTCATGTTTTGATAACTCTTATCTTGAATAACAATTAGTATCAATTATTTTTGTTAAAAATAATAATTGATTCATGTTTTGATGAATACTATTTTTGGTTTGAATAACTGTTGATATGTTCTTAAGTAATATGATTTGCGAAAAATAATCGTTATTATGGTTGTTATGTTTTTACTAACATTTGGTAGTATTTCATGTTGATATGATTTTTTAAAAATATCGTCAATGTATTTTCCTCATTGTATTTCCTATCTTATATTTGACACTAACAAATGATATACCCAAAAGGGGGAAGTGTCGAAAGGGGGAAAGTAGCCTTTGCATACTCTTTTTGCTAATGCCAAAAGGGGGAAGAGTTTAGGCGATATGCATCAAATAAGGGGGAATGTATCTACGTTATAGCATGCCTTATTTGAGGGGGAATTATCATTGAGGGGAATTGTTTGCATGAATTGTATGTTAAGATACAGCATGAATTTAGGGGGAATCCGATATGCATATCTCCTGTTGTTTGTCATTATCAAAAAGGGGGAAATTGTAGAAAATCATTCTATCCATGATATGCGTGCTTTGGTTGTATTAGCATGATTTTCAGGTATAGGTTTTGATGAATGACAAACAATACAGTCAAGTGTCAAACAACGTTATTATATGACAAACAATCAAGATTGAATGCCGAGAAGCAAATTGATGAATGGATTGCAATGAGAAAGCCAAAGACGAGCTCAAAAGTTCAAGACCGAAGACCCAAGGCGTAGGTCGTTAGGTAGAACAAATGTAAGAGCAACGTTTAAAGTTATCTCGTCTTTTGGATCAACATAGGTCATCATAAATATGCATAAAATCATTTTATCAAATCATATTTCAAATACTTCAAACAAAATGATTTCAAATATTTTCATTTTAGCCAAAATGAATTTTAAACATGTCTTTCAAAGCTGGACAGAAATAATCGATTATGTTTATTTTGATAATCGATTATGTTAAGACAGTGTAAACCGGAATTTAGAAAACAGCAAAATAATCGATTATCTGAATAAACATAATCAATTATCTTGTATCCGTTGCCAGTGTTTGAACGCTGTAACAAAATAATCGATTATGCAAAATCCAATAATCGATTACTCTGCATAAAATCAGCTTCCGATTTTGTAACGGTAAGCTGATAATCGATTATCCAAATCTGATATTCGATTATCTTGGCATAAAATCAGCATTATTGATTGCCAATTAAGCAACGGACATGCTACTTCTACCACCTATAAATAGAGGTCTTTTGAGCTGAATTGTAACACACAACACCTCTCATTATTCATATACATATTGATATCATTTGTGCATCATTATAGAGCTTTTGTTGAGCCATTTGAGAGAACTTTGAGTTGTTCATAGAGCTAATATTGTATCTCTTTATCTACTCTTTTGAGAGAGTTCTTGGATTAAAAGAGAAAGGTGTTTGAGAAAACCATATCTTCTCATTGATTGTCGGGTTTGCTAAGTACCCTCAATCTTAGTGTGTGAAGTCTTGTGGTGCGGTATCCACGAGCAAGGTGAAGTCTTGAGGTGCGGTATCCTCGAGCAAGTTGAAGTCTTGTAGAGTGTACATCTACGAGCAAGTGTAACGGTTTGTTAGGCACCTGTAAGCTTAACGGAGTTAGTGGAATCTCGAGAGAGTCTCTCAGGGACTGGACTAACCACAAGTTGTGGTGAACCAGGATAAATTCGGTGTGTTCTTTCCTTACTATTTTAATTACCGAATTTATTTTATTCCTGCAATTTTAATTCCGCAATATTTATCAATATTCTCGTGCCGCACTATTCACCCCCCCCCCCTCTAGTGACGGGCATAAACCTAACAATATTAGCAAGATTGGGCCTTGCGGCTTCAATCACAGCGCACTCTTCATTATCTGACATCTCTATTGGTTGTGGTTGAACTACGATGTCCAACCCTCTCTCAATTATGGTTCTAACATCTAATTCCCTCCTCACTCTGTGAAGTGTTCGTTCAATTTCAGGATCAAGAGGAAGGAGATTGTTTGCGCTTCTATTTCTCCGCATTTAAGAAAAAGGCATGTGTTAACACAAACAAGGTGAACTGAAAATTACAGCTTGAATAAATAACCAATAGAGGCTCAATTCTGTCAAGTAACTAATTTCTAAGTCCCCAGCAATGGCGCCAAAAACTATTTGCGACCAAAGACACTCACGCAAGTGCATATGATCGTCAAGTCTAAAGTAGTGAGTAGAGTATCGTTCCCATGAAAACTTATAATTAACTAATGACAGATTCAAACTTAATTAACTTATCTATTCAATAGATTTATCACAAACTAGACAATTCAAGGATTTACTATCTAAATATATCAAATAATGAAATAACTAGAAAAATCAACCAGACGAATAACAATTTCGAATAACAATCAGATGGAGAGAATATTCCAGGGTCACGGACTAGATAACAATCGTGTTGCGTTCTCGACTTAAAATGACTAATTGATTGATCTGGGTTGTTGATTGACATGGTTGATATTACTCATAAGAATATGTCGAGTCCTTACTCGCTTATTCAAGTTAACTTAATGCCTATATGTCTGTGGAATTAAGGTTAACAAGAATGCATTTATAGTTCCTGCATTTCAACCAAGCAAGGCAATTAGGTATATGTCTATCCTAATTGCCAAATCGTTCCTTGATGCCCAGGTTCAAGAACTTGCTCTATTTAATTCAATATGCAATCTAGAGTTCCCACTTTCGAGTTCATCTCTAGATTCGTAGATAGTATTTTCCTGTTAGCTACGCAGCAAAATAATTAAAAGTAGAATTAAATAACTGACTCAATATGATAAAATCAACTCCATCAAGTTAAACTTCAAATAACAACATTCATGTTTCACCCACGGCCCTAGAATAATAGTTTCTAGCTACTCATAATGGTGTTCATATCAATAATATTCAATTTCGTCACAAATCGTAAAAACAAAAGAATGAAAGAAGAACTCGATGTAGAAATCTCCTCCTTGCCTTTTGCCTCTCTTTTTCTTGCACAAAACTATGAAAAGCTTTATACTTGTTCCTTGGGCGAGCTTGAATTTATATAGGTTAAGTGAATTTACCCCCAGACTTTCAATTTTACCCCTAAAACTTTTCTTTCTGGAACTGGGACTAGCGTGGTTGCGCTAGTGGCCGCGCTAGTTTCCTAACATTCTGCCTCTGGACTAGCGCGGTCTCGCTAGTGTACGCGCTAGTCCATGCCTTTATTTCTTTGATTCTTTATCTAATCTTCGCGCATACTCGGCTCCGAGGGGTCTTTCTTGCTCCAATGTAGCTCCAATCACAACTTTAAGGCCTCATATAAGCTCCTCATACTGCAACGTGTGAAATTCACAATTAAAGCCCATTTTTCATCATTTAACTATATTGTGACATTGAAACATAATCAAGTGAGAGCATAAACAATCGCCAAATTACAGAGATCTAGCCTATTATCATAGACTAGTAGGTGTCTTGACTGTTCCTCGTCAATACTCCACCAAGGTTAGGTTTGACACTTACTAGGCACCACTGTGGTGTGCTCATACTATACTTCTGTACATTCTTGTACAAATCCAGGTATTCGGTCATTAGCAGTTGTGCGAGTCGTTGCTGTAGAGACTCAAGGTAAGCCTATTGTTGTGTTCGCAGGTCTCGGGGTCACCTTCTGTTGTACTTATTTCCATTATTTCCTTTTCTTCAGGAACAGTGATGTATTCATTTTGTACCACTATCCCTAGAAAGGCTTATGACTTGTACTACCAATTTTGAGATTGTAAATTGTTCAGAGATTTCTATTTCAAAATTGTTCGATGTTAGCAAATATTGTCATTATTTCTGCTAATGTTAGGTTTACCTAGTTTTAGAGATTATGTGCCATCACGACTCCTTCGAAAGGATTTTGGGTCGTGACAACAATTAAGAGGTAACATGACAATAAGGAACGCAATAACTTCAATTAAGGCATATAAGGTCCAAATAGCGAGTAAGAAGTACAGTAGGTGCTACAATTTAATTAAAGGCAGGTAAAGACACTAGACAATCGAAACCGCCAAATACTATATATAGACCGTGTACTCACTCGTCACCTTACGCACACGGCTTTCACATAACAGGATAACACAATTTACTCAATTCCTAAGGGGTAGTTCCCCAACCCCCACTCTCACAAAGTTAGGCAAGACATTTATCTCAATTCGACTAACTCAATACTCAATTAAGTTTTTCCTTTACCGATTCACCATCGTTTGACTCAATCTAGCGAAAGACGATTTAAATACATAAAACAATGCTTGAGAAAATAATTCAATTAACAAAGAAATTATCCTTATACAATTTGCACACAAAAAAGTCAACAAAAGTCAATCTCATCATGCCCGCATCTCGAAACCTGATAAAATTTACAAAACACGAACACCCATTAAGATACGAGTTCTACCATACCAAAATTATTATTTTCCGACGTCAATTTGTCCATCAAATCATCAATTTACATTATGAAAGATTATACAGTTTCCCCTTAGATTATCATGAATTTGATGTTAAATCTAATGTATAATCATAAAATATAACTGAAAATTGATTAGAGGTATTTACCCAATGATTTGATATGAAAATCCTTTCACAAAATTGCCTCCCATCGAGGCTATGCTTCAAAACACAATAAAAATAAAGTTAAGTCCCGAAGAAGCCTTAATACCAGCCTCAGATGTCGTATTTGCAACATCTAGATTGCAATTGCGATGTTCGAAAATGCGATAAAAGTGTCGCAAAAATGAAGGCTAACCAGCACTGTCACGATCGCAAATCCGACACAAGACTCGCAAAATCGAGCTCATATTTTTCACAAAAGCGACATTTGGTGTCGCAAATGCGGAGCTGCCTAATTGCAAATATGTAAAATAGTTCGCAAATACGAACTCCCGTGGCCAAGCGCATCCTTGCAAAAGAGAATGATCTCAAATATGTGCACATCGCAAAGACGAGGAAAACCTCGCAAATGCGAGAACAGAGACACCGGCAAAGCTAAACCTTCTCCCACCACTATAAAACGCGTACGAAATTCATCGGAGCCCTCATGGCTCTATACCAAACATTCACACAAGTCTAAATATATACACGAACTTGCTAGCACATTCGGAACACCAAAATAACCTCTAGAATCACGAATCGGACACCAAAGCACATGAAAATCACAATTAACTTCAAGAATTTCTAGAATCGCAACCGAGCGTCCGAACCATATCAAATCAAATCCTAATGACACCAAATTTTGCAGGCGAGTTCCATATGATGAAATAGACCTATTCCAAGTTCCAAAATCAAAATCTGAACCTGATATCTTTAAAGTCAAACCATTATCAAACTTAGGAAAATTCTAAACCTTTAAATTGCCAACTTTTCCCAAATGATGCCGAAACCTTTTTCAAACATCCAAATGAAATTCCAGGAATATGCTCAAGACCAATATCACCATCCAGACCTATCAGAACCGTCAAAATATCAACAAGGTCAAAACTCAAAAGTCAAATCTTGGTCAATTCTTTCAACTTCGAACTTCTCAATGAGAGTCCTAAAAATCCTTTCTGAGCTCCTCAAAAATCCAAACTGCTGATGCACACAAGTCATAATACACTGTATGAAGCTACTGGTCATCTCAAACTGCCGAATCAGGCGTAATTGCTCAAAACGGCTGATCAGATCGTTACAGCTATAATGGCCAAAAAGTGGTTAATGAACATTTATTTTTGCTAAAATATTATATTATATATACAAATCAAGATGATGATGATTATTATTATTATTATTATTATTATTATTATTATTATTATTATTATTATTATTATTATTATTATTATTATTATTGAAACTTTTAATTTTCTTACTCCTATGTGGATTGTGGATGACTATGTAATGAGGATGGAAATAGTGGCCATAATAAAGGCCACTTGCGTGTGGGGTTCGACTGAAATTAGCCGCTTTTATTCAAATAGTTTATTTGAGTTTGGCAACGGTAAAATTTATTTTAGTGTAATTAATAGGTCATAAATTCTAATCGAGAAAATAGTCGGTCATATGTGCATTAAAGTAAATTGTCTACCTTTCTTGGAGTATGATCTTTCCTCAAACCTTACTTCAACTCGATAACTCTGTTGGATTGACCTTAGGGTATGAGTTATAATTTACCTAAATACTCTAATTAGTTTCATAGCTTCCCCTCCATCACTTTTAAGAGTTGCTTTCAAGAGCCGAATGTTCATATTCAATATAAGAGGCTATCATATTGAATAAAGAAAATACTAGAGTATAGCAATTAATTGGTAGAAGACTAGAGTTCAATTGACATTCAAAAGATGTATACTATTTGCCTTTTTGCATAATGGGTTTTCCTCCAAAACACCAAAACTACAAGTAGCTATCGTGGACTTCTTCAAACATCCCATTAATTTTCCGTGTATAATTTCACAATTTTGTGCACTTTCTGTGCCTTTGACTAAGCAATAAAACAGTCTTATCCTTCCCCCATGCAATGTACCTATTTAAAGTCTGTTAAATAAAAATAGCTCAACTTATATACACGCACTGTAGGTATAAGGCAACATTCAATTTGTATTTTTACATATTATATTTTGAATTCCTTCGACACAATCAAAAAACAAAGCTTAATAGTTAAAGAAATTGAAAATCTTTATTAGGTTGCTGGTTCAATTCCCACATGGTCATAGTCTCTTTAATTTTTTAACTTTTTTTCTTTTTTTAATCCCTTTAACAAAAAATTTTCCTCCGTCATTGTATGCATGGATGACACAAAATATCCAGATCATTTTTATCTTCCATGCAGGTAACATACCATTTCTTATAAAGGGTTATCTATAGAGATTTTTTGGATAATATGATAGAGTAAAAATCTACTGATCATGATCTGCCAAAAACAGTCTCTCAAACCCATACGATAAGATAAGGTTTACGTATGCCCGATCTTTTTCAAGCTTTACTTGTGAAATTTTACTAGGTTTGTGATTGTTGATATTGTTGATGATAGTGTAACATTCTCTTTTATAATGTTGAAATATATAAGTTAAACTCGAAAAAATACTAGCATGTATGAACACAAAACTATTGTATGCATGGTCATTATTGCAAGCAATTAAGAAAGACCTAATATATTGTCATTTGTATCTTCACAATAAACTGAAAAAGATTGTAGTTTTTTTCCTGTTGTCTTATTTTCCAATAATAATCAATTTAGAGGTTTATTTGAAAATCTCATTGCCATTTAGGAAGATTCTTTCTACTTTTGGATGATAGACTTATTGTCAAATTTGATTTTTTGCTTTGCATGGTTTTAATGCTGTTGGCCACCATGCCGTGGTATTGTTGTAGGGACAAATGTGAAGTCATTGGTGATTTAAAATATAAAAGAAAAACAAAGAAAATGAAAAAAAGAAGAGAAGTCAATAAATGAGAACACATGCATGGTCTTATAATCAATTCTCAATAGGCCGACTAATAAAGATGAAATTATTAGCATGTCAAATCTCACTGTCTCACCACGAATTTCACGAATATATCAAATAACCGTGTTTTCAGGAAACTACTACAAAAGAAACCGTGATAGAATTTAGCAACGAATTAACAATAAATTATCAAAAAAAAATTATTACGTATGAGCTTTTTTATTTTTTTATTACATAAGGAAGGTGAAAAATCGAACTTTTACTAATAAAATAAAAGTTCAAGTAGCCAACTAACTAAACTACTAAAATTCTCCAGTTATATATTAGCTATTTACCAATAAAGTTCACAACTAATTCTATTTTTTTGGCGTACACAGATTCGAGCCATGAAAATAATCTCTTGAAAAAATGTAAGATAAAAATATGTATATAAGATCCGATGTGGTCTAATCTTCTTTGAATCTCACATACAACGGGAGCTTAATGTACTGAACTGTCACTGTGCAAGTCAAATATCCAAAAAAAATGCTCTATCAGAATCGATAAATTATTATAAAATAAAAGAGAATCCATTTTTCTTATACTGTCAAAAACCATTAAAATATTTTGAGATTGAAGTTTGATATTCAATTTTAAACAGTTAAAGTACATAAAAGTGACCATTACTTATATTAATAGAGAACTTACAGAAATAAGCAACCCTAAAACTAAATTGTATACCCAAAAATTCATTTTTGGTTTGATGGCAAAATGGTCCATCTATTTTTTTAAGGTCCACCTAGTTAATTATAGAATCTGTTTAAACGTATAGTTGGTGAAGTTTAGACAAGACCAAGAATTTATCCTTTCCATTTTCAGCAAATGTAACTAAAACCAATCTGTGTTTTAATCTCACCGTGACATTTCCTAAGATAGCTGCGGTAAATTATTGATATTGTAGGGAATTCTCTGTGTCTTATTCCACATTCAAAAATAAGTATTGTTTGTTTTACCTTAATAAATTTTATATATGAGTTTTTTCTCGAGCTACGTCAATTCGAGTCTTAAAACATATGTACTATGTGAACATGTATATATATACCTTATGTGTACTTCACTTTTTTTTCCTTTTTAATGCGAGATTTATTCCTTTTTTTTTCCCCTCCCAAATTAGGAGGATCTATAGTATTTCTACACTTCCCCTTTTTGGTGACTCGAACCCAGAATCTAACTGTCATATATGGAGGTGCTTTACCAACTGAGCAAGCCTCACTTGTCTGCGAGATTTATTCAAGGGATCATATAGAACTTGTCAACTTAGAAGTTTGTTAATCCTTTTGAGTGCATGTATACCTGTCAACCAATTAACCCGATTAGAGCCCATAAAATGGAGAAGGGCAAGGGAGAGACACTTTCTGGATCAATAAAAGTAGTAAAACGAATGAGATTACTTCATCCTTAATTTAATATTTTCGTTCTGAAAATATTTTAAAAAACTAATAAGGAGCGATTCTCCTTAAATATCGTTACGCAAATCTATTAAGGGAGTTAGGGAGTTTCGAATAAAAAAGGCAGTTCGAAGCAAAACGGAACTCGCATTCACACAATGTCATGAGAAAAGTCGTAATTCATGAGGTATAATGTAAAGAGTCTATTCAAACGCAAGCAATAGTGATTGCTTTCACGACTTCGGCAAAAAGGTAAGGCCTGCCAGGCTGCATGCCCATGGGTGCAGGATTCTTCTAAAAAAGTGTGGGCTGACACGGAGACTTGAAACTTTGGTTTAGTAATGAATGAAGGGAAGCTCTTCGAACTTTCTCCGCCAATAACTTATATAGAGATCAATCTTATAAATCATACGAAGACAATTTTACTATTGTTCTAAAACTCATCTTCAGAATTGGAGATAATTAATTAGAAGATAGCAACACTTTTAGTCATGTTACTACAAGTTAAAAAAAGCAATGGCTTTCACTTTTCAAAAGTGTGGGATGAGTGAGCAAGAAGGTGTCTACATTCAAAGAAAAATGTCCTTTGTGGAAAGGCTATTTGCCATTAATTTGGCTACTATAAGTGGGGTTAGGGGAATGGATAGGGGAAGAAAGTTTGCATTAATTGAGTGATAGTTTTGTTTGTTGTTTTTTGAGCCAAACAATAGTGGTCTCCAAATTCAAGCTGGTAATGTATTAAAGAGGTCAGTTGTCTGTTTCTTGTGAAGCTAGATTCTTTTATTTTTTTATCATATTCTTTTCATATGTGGCTTCTATTGATCTTCTAAAGTAGAACACCTTCTAGAGAAAAAAAATTTAAAAATATATCATACTCAACGGTTGAAAGAGAAGTTTGGAGCAACTATAAAATTATTTCGTATGATTTACATGCATCACATTTTTGGGGTGTCGTTTTTCCGTCAATATTGTATGAACGCGGGATACTTTGTGTGTACTAGACTGCCATAGTAGATAGTCTATACCACATTTTTGGGTGCGGCCTTTCCATTAATATTGCATGAACGCGGAACACTTTGTATATTTGACTGCCTTTATAGGATGTCTATATTACATTCTTGGGGTGCGGTCTTTTTATAGATGTCACAAGAAGACAGAATACTTTGTGTACTAGACTGCTCTTATAGGCTGTTAACGTCATATTCTTGAGGTGCGATCCTTCCATGAATACTGCATATCCGACTATCAGTTTAACTAGTTCTAATCCATATTGGGGACCGACAAATTATTATTGGACGTTAAGTTGATCACTAGAAAATTGACACTCCTTGAAGCTATGTGACTCCACCACTGCTTCAAGCATCCGAGCAAGGGGAACGACGGCAAGTTGCATCATAGCAGCACAATCAAATGAAGGTGAAAAACTCTTGTATAGGTCGGGCGCTAGCTAGCGCCTTCCTTATACTAATATAAAATATTGTACCTTCCACTTATTAATTAGTATTAGACAAATTTCTCTATGCTACAGAAATTTCTTTGTAATTTCCTCTGGAAAAGATAAAATGTCAACAATTAATCAATTTCAGTTTCTATCAATTGCTATCACTTCAATTTCTCCATAAATTTAAGACTATGCCGGCCTAAGTACGTAAAAGAAAAAGGTCCATGATACTGCTGACTAAGAAAAATCTTATTTTAATTTATAATCTCTCTTTCCGACCTCATCATTTCAATTCAAGGGCAAACTCATTTTTTAGAGGTCCGATTTAATTCAAATATTAGAGGATAAAGCTCTTTTTATTTAAGGCGACTTCATATTCAAAGCTCATTCTCAAAATTTTTAAGTAAAGATAAAAAAGTATTTATGATGTATAATAATTTTATTGGCGGCCGAGCACTCATTTATTAATTTAATAGGGCGAGCTGATTGATTGTTGCTTCTTTCGATATAATAATTAAGTAAACCTACCTTCTTAAGTTTGGAAAATACTTGTCTTATGGCAGTCATATCTAAACTGTCCAAAAAATGACAATTAATGAGCTTATATTATACAGGTTTGAAGTTGCATCATTCATGACGATAAATAACTCCCCTATACCTCGGGGGGCAAACAAATCTGATATTAAAATAAGTAACAATAATGAAAGACAGCCAATTTTTCTAGTTCAATTTATTTTAAAAAAAATCAAGTTGCTTATCTTCTATAACAACAATAACAATTCAGTATAATCTCATTTAGTGGGGTTTGGGGAGGGTAGTATATACTATATACGCAGACTTTATTCCTACCTTTGGGTAGAGAGGCTGTTTCCAAATAAACTCCCAGTATCCTTCCCTCCAAAAACTTCCCACCTTGCTCTTGGGGAGACTCAAACTCACAACCTTTCGGTTGGAAGTAAGGTTGCTTACCATCAGACTAACCCCTCTTGTCTTAGCTTGTATAACGACTTATCTATTTAAAAAAACTATAATAAAGGCAGGCTTTGTTGTTTTGCAAGTTCTTTTATATAGTCAAGAATTAAATTACTAGTTGTCACCCAATGTTCTTTCTTTCTATTTTCTCCCATTAATTCATTTACTTGGTCCTGTAAAAGTGTTTGACAAAGGAGAAATACTAAGATCCGCTAGAAAAAGGTGATCCCCAGAAAAAATTACTGAATAATTTAAAAAGCTAAAGATTATAGGCACAAAACCATACCGATGTTGTGTATAGTATTCAATTTTTAGATTAGATTCAGTTGATGATCAAAATTTTGGGCCTGTCCATTACAGCTTGTCTCTGTACGATTTATTCGTCATCAATTCGAGCTGTGAAATCTGTTGTTGATGCTTATATCAAGGTAGTTTGCCTACATTGTACCTTTTAAATGCGATCTTTTCCTGAATCATGCGTGAATACAGAATATTTGGTGCATCAGGCTGTCGCTTTTTTTTTTCTTTTTCCTAATTAGAAGCGATAGATTTTAGGTGTCATATGCCGTGGGAATTTAGACTAATTAGGGTTAACGAATACTGAAGTGAGTTAGTGTATTAATTAATTATGATTTAAAGATAAAACTATATGTTATGCATTTATTGAATTTATATAAACACTCCAGGCGAGTAAGTATTTACCGTATTCACCGCTATAAAAGAAATTGCCGGCCTCGCCTTTAATTTCTTTCCTCCTTTTTTTTATTTTCTCAAGCCTTACTTGAAAATTAAGCCGTTCTTTTCTTTAAGACTTTATATTAATTATTGTAGCTCTTTTAGCAGAGGATTTATTTTTTTCTTTTATTTAATTTTGTGTTTGAATTCTGAATTACTAAATTGGAAATTAACTGAAAGTGATTTCACGATAGAAATGACGATATTGTCAAAGCTTGCTATTGTTATATACAACGGGACAATTGGTATCATGAGACTACCATTTCGAATGGCGCAAAAGGCAAATTCCTGATTTTTATGTTTTAATTGAAATTTCTATTTATAGAAAAAATTGAAAATTAAAGAAAAATAAAATGATTCATACGTAAGTACCAAAGAACAAGAGATGAATAATTGCATGTTAACAAATTTTGTGTATACACATATTACACATTAAATATGAAGAAACTTTTATCTAGTGAGTATTAAATAGGAGATGACTATATAAAAATAAAAAAGAATCCTAATATTTCGGAAATTAAATCTGATAGTCTCATAAAAAAAATGTAATGATCATTGTGACAATGAGAAGAATCTTCTTTAAAGCAACTGTGTTCACACAAGGGACAATTTGGTAAAGTGCAAAGAGCTTAATTTAGCTTCTATAAACGACATTGTAAATATGCTATAAGTTCATTTCATTAACTATCAATCATCGTTCATAATAAGTGGCATAATTTGAAATAAAAGTTAAATTATTTGTAATATAACATATTTAAATATACAGATAGCATAAAAAACTATATTTTATTAGAATAGAAATAAATTTTATTGCACATATATATATAGCAGAACTAATATGATGGTTGTCGGTTCAGCCAAATTTATTAACTTTGGTATAATTTTATATTTGTTCAAAGAAATTTATTAAATATATGCAAATTATTAATCGCCATTTGATTAGAATTTCTATATCATACCCTTCGAGATGTAACCTTCCTAAATTTACATAAATATGCAATGCTCTATACACCTGATTACAAAGACGAATTCAAAATTTAAATTTTATGGGTTAAGATTCATAATTTACCGAATCTCATCTAATTTAATGAGTTTAAAATTTATTTTTCGTATATATTTAATAAGTTTTTGGATAAAATACGAAGTATGAGCGGAAGGTATAGACTTAGATAAACCTATAATCTCTACACCGAATACGCCCCTTTCCAAAGGCGATACCAAGATTTTAACTCTTTTATTCTGAATTTTGGGATCGTAATTTTAAGTGCTAATAATTTAATTTTAAATTTAATATTCATATATATTTTATATATTCAAATTATTAAATACGTTATTTAAGCAAAAATTAATAGGTTAAGCCTAATTTATAGGTTGACTTGTGTTTCTACCCTTACCTCTGCTTGACTATTTTCTTTAAATTTAGAACTCAATAACTTTAACGGACAAAACGAAAGTCCCTATATAACCAACCACGTAGTGGACAAGACACTATTCAAGTTAGAATTATATTTTGCATGGTCCAAATTTATACACTCAAACAATTGCAGAAGGGAGGGGTGGGGGTGGGGGTAGGGGGGAATTTTTCCTAACGTTACAGCTTTTTACAGGGGTAGCGACACGTAACACATGCAAGAACGTGTCTTGTGTACAAAACAGCAGGCGCTTTCATTTCCTCATTAATTAATACTTTAGGTTTTTTCTCTTTCACCAAATACCATAAAACTAAAAAGTTCATTTTTGACCGTCTGATCTCTGCTATACCTGTACCTTTGACCTGGCACTCACAAATCCTTTTTTTTCCTTGGGATATGTTTTTTTTCTTTTTAATTTTTCTATTGATTATGAGTGGAAAACAAGATATTCAAATTCAAAATCGTTGCCTACAGTAGAATTTTTCTATAATAATTTCATTAGTTCAAAAAAATTTAAATACTATTATTACTAATGTATATTATAAGTTAGAATATAACATGTAAAATTGATTCTAAAAAGAATTTAATCGTTATAATGAAATATTTCTATAGAGAATAACTTTTATAAAAAAAGTCTCGTTGTATAGTCAATCTCTTTTTTTTTTTTTTTTTGTAATTAAGGCTTTTCATTAATCACCAATGAAGTAGCTTTATAAAATCACAGTCGAGTTTCAACCTGCTGACTATCTAGGAATCAACATATAAATTATATCCATTATCCTAACTATCTAACACTACTATATGCGAAGGTGTTAACTGTTGTCTAATTCGTGGGGTACCTCTAACATTACAATTATACACTATGTATCTTAGTAGGGCAGTGCTACATCGAAATATTTTGTTGAAGACTCTTACATTCCTTTCCAGCCAGATAGAATATGTGAATTCAGCTGTAACCATTTTGACAGTGGCAGCTCGAACTGTTCGACCTTTGACTTTGCTAATCAACCACTGTATTTTCTGGTTCCAATCAGAACTGGGTGGGTAGGTTTCCTGCAACCAATTCATTGTTCTTTCCCATAGGTCCACAGTGACAAGGCATTTCATTAACAAGTGATCTCTTATTTCCGAGTGGATTGGCATAAGTTGCATTGTTGATCAATACTCATTCCCCAACTGTGTAGTCTGTCCTTTGTTGGGAGTCTATCATGTAGGAATAGCCATAGGTTAAAAATGGCTTTTGGCCTTGCTTGATTCTGTATAATTAAATTTTTCCATAAAACTCTCGGCACTTGTTGCATCTATTCATCTCTTTTGATTGAAAGATGAAACCATAATTCTTTACTCCTCTTTAATTTCAATATATAAGACATATCTTGATCTTAATAGAGACGGAAAAGGATAGTGTATATGTACCTCCCTACCTATAAAAAGTTACTACACCCTTGACTCGAGAAGGAAGTATTAATTATTTTAAATTTTTAAAATATATTATTCTTTTTAAAACGAACAAAAATAAATAAAAAGTGTGTTTGCAAAGTTGTCGTAATCCTACATAAATGGTTGACTTATTAAATGTGGCATTAACAAATCTTTTGACCCAGTCAATGAAGAGATGTATACAAAGTTAGCCTTACAGAGGAAAAATGGAGAATTTCCGGAGGAATTCCTCCATCTTATTAATCATGGCTCATAATAATAAATATCTAATACAAGATTTACTATAACAACAAAACTATTAAAAACCAAAAAAAATTATTTAAAAAGGGCTTGAGACCTTTCAAGATTTTCTCTAATTTATCAACATCTCACTCTTTTGTGGTAAATCTTTTGCTTTTTTACCCCCTCTCTATCCTGTTTTGTTTGTTCCACAGCCACAAAGTCTTTCCTATTTACAAATATACCCAAGAGGAATTGAGGAAAATACCATTTCACTACTCCCCATCTTCTACTATTGTGACTTTGCTAGGTAGACATTCTCCATTGCTATGTCCATTGGAGTCTGTATGCAGTTCAAGCTGAAGTCGAACGATGACATTCTCGTTGGAAGAAAATAGCCGGGGCTGGATTTGCTCGAAACTTGGCCCTAAAACTTTCTCAACCCATTGTTCTAGACTTGTCCGACCACGAAATAATCCACCTAGGATCCGGTCTACTATATCATCTTCCACTTCGATTGAGACCTTGTCATCAACGACCATTGAGAATTTCGTGCTTATTGTTTTCTTGATCTCGCGTCGAGCAAAGGGAAATTCAATCGGCTTGAATTGTATGGTATCGTCCACTGAACTGACGAGTTCATGAGGAACTGATGTAACTGAGAATCGCCTGTTTTCAAGGCCCGCTTCTTCTTCGTGCTCAACAGTTAGATCACTCGAATTGTGAGATCCATCAGTCCTATAATCCTCGAAATTTGCTGCTTCGTTAAGATCGAATGCAAGTCCTAGATTCAATTCTTTTCTAGGTCTTGTAAACATGTCTTCATCGTGCAACCAACTCGCTCGTCGCTTAGCACTCTTTTCACCCATTGTTAACTTTAACTGCCAATTGGAACTAGCTAGCGAGACAAGTTTCTTTTCTTCCATCAAATACTCATTCCTGTAGCTCTCAGGGCTCATTGCAGACCAATTTCCGGTAAGGATGAATATAACATTGCCGAGACTTACCTCACGGCCATGTGAATTGGTAAGCCTACCTCTGTCCATGGCTCGTTTTATGTTCCCGCGAACTAGCACATTTGCTTCATCTATATCCTCTAGCATAATAACTGAAATTGGATTCCTCCTAACAGCCTCTGCGATACGGTCTACAGCTGTTTTGCCACAGAAACCTACGTCGGACTCTTCATCATCTCGTCGTGAACCAAGGCATATCATTATAGGACTGTTTCCGCACATTTGCTCTGCAAGAACAGATGCCATCTTTCTCTTGGCAAATCTGTCAGGACCAGTGAATAACAGCCATATATCACCCTTTGGTGCACCACCGCGCAGTCTCCCGTTGCCCAATCTGCACCTTGACACAGCAGAAGCTACAGAGGAAGATGCATCTCGTTGCCACCACGCCTTTCCCATTAGACCCTTGAGAAGCCTTTTAAAAGTATCAGCATCTAATGCACTGGCAAATTTGTCAAGTAACTTGTTCTGAGGCACAGAAGATATGCAGCTGAGGAAGTCCTTCGCTTGATCTTCCAAAGTTTTCTCACCAGTAGTTTCACTCGGTTTTTGACCTAGAACCAAGTCAGTCCTAACAGGGCTGTGTGGAGGACTAGCCACTGCCTTTTCCGATGGTTGGCTAGCCATTTGTGTGGTGTTCAGCTGCAGGCTCACTCCCAGGGTTCTGCTCGGTTGTAGCTTAGGCTGTAAAGGTTGACGCAAAAACAGGTTCGGGTTACACAACCCAGACATAGAGAGAACATGTGGTACTACTGTTCTTTCATGACCACCATTGTGCTGGAAATTTGGATGAAGTTGCAAGCATGTATCGTTCCACTTCTTTTGCAGCTCTTGGGTCTTCTGCTGCAAAAGTTCTTGATCCTTACTCTGCTAAGACAGCAAAACAGAATTGATTCATTCGCTCGCACGCAATTTAAGCCATCCTTAGGTTTTCATTAATTAAGTACTAACACATACCTGTGACAGAGCAGTTACTTTAGAATCATTCTTTAGCTTAGCATTTTGCAACCACTGAGGCAACTGAGGTCGAGGAGATTCTGATTTAGCTTCTTCAGCAGATGAATTCTCAAACTCAGATACAAGTTTCGCCAGCTCGTGTTCAAACTTCTCCTTGCACTGGGGACAACACGACGTCCTCAATCTCGGATTTGAATTCTCCGGTACACGCCTAAGTAACGAAGGCACCGGGGCGGTGAAGCTCTTCAGTGTATTCAAAGGATCCAAGGAATTTCCAAGAATTCTTTCATTTCCAAGCCTAAAGGTTCAAACCAATAGCCAAATCAAAAAGATCGCTCTAAAAACAAACCCAAAAGTGAACATATACAGATATCTAAACACCCAAAGAATAATTCCAGAAAGAGCATCTATTACTGGATTACACACACAAAAGATTCAAAGATACAATTTTTATCCCAAAATGTCAATTCAATGACTCAAAAAATATTCCCAAAGGTCAATATTCAATATTCTAAGATTCAATTTTAATCCCAAATTGTCAATTCAGTGACTCAAAAATGTTTCCAAAGATCAATATTCAACATTCAAAGATTCAATTTTATCCCAAATTATCAATTAAATGACTCAAAAATAGAATTACTGCAAACCAAATACCTTGGAAATATTCCGGGATGAGGAGATCTTGAAGCAATAGGAACAGCTTGAAGATCCCAATCATTTTCCATAGTACAATGATAAACTTGACACCTCAAATAAGTCTCACAAGTTGCTGTACCAATCAACCATAATCTATTATTACCCTCTCGAAATCGCGCTAATAACTTTCCCATTTCAGCCACTGCTGCTTTTCCAATCTCAGAAACCATAGCTGGTTGATGGTGCTGTTGCTCAACCAGCCATTTCAAATCGCCCAAATCAAGAATCACTCCTCCACTACTAATTTTCCCCTCAATTACCCCTACCAATTCCTTAATCTTGTTCACTATCTCGTTTTTATCTAATTCCTTCTCCATTTGAACAATTTGTAAATTCTTCAAAACCCCTTCTCCCAATTCCCCTTTCTCAATCCTCCTTAAAACCTCCTTCACCACACTTTCCGGTTCGCCTTCCCCAACTAAAACCGGGTTCCTTTTCTTACTTCTCAACAAAATTTCCAACACCCTTTTCACTTCTTCACTCCTTTGTAAATTCCCCACTCCCCCTACCCCTACCCCTAACCCACTCCCTCCACCCAAACCACCACCATGATGCTGCAACTGCAACTTGGGATTCAAGTACATATTGCGAGAACTACCAAGAGAAGTATTAAAAGTAGCCAAAGTAACATCATTACTATTGTTATTGCGAGCACCACCAAGAAAACTGGGAGAAGCAGTAAGACAATTATGATTCAAGGGAGTCGACACAGACTGTGTCAACGATTGTTCAATTGTTGCCTTAACAGCTGGGCTAGAAAAACTAGCCTCACGCATAACACGACTCACACTAGGATCATCGAGAATAGATATAATCAATTGTTCTAATTCAACTTTCACAGCTAAAAGCGGCTGTTGTTGTTGTTCAGGACAACCTCTACGTTGATGAGCTTGTGCCCGCTTTAACGCGGCCATAAGCGCATTAGAAATCGGGGGCTCAGTCCCCGATGGCATATTCTGTGCCGTAGGTAGCCGCTCCAGCGCGACGCTGAAGCAAAGCTCCAACGCTCGGCACTGGAGCGGGTGAGATGAATTAGGGTGTGAACGGATACAGGCTTGCCGAAGAAATCCGGTGGGTGAAGAGAGTAAAGTTGCTGCCACGTGTAACGGCGTCGTTTGGCCATGGTTACGGCGACCGGCTTCGGATATTGAGTGGTTTAGTATGGCTGCTGCCTCTGCCGTTAACGTTTGTTGAATCGTACTCAAACCTGCCCTCATAATTTTGAACAAAATTAAATAAGAATATTGTACACAACTCTATAGAAATGAAAATTGATGAGAAGATGAAATTGGAGAGAGTTTTATTGAGTTTTCTCTCTCTATGTCTACAGCTAAGTTTGTTCTGAGGTTTTTTTTCTCTCTCTAAGAAAGATGATGATGAAGATGATAAAAGGAAATGAACAACACATGCACACCGTCTTCTTTTTTTTCATTAAATACTCACCTCACTTTCTTCTTTCCTCCAAAACTATCCCCCTTTTTACTTACTCTTACTATGACATAAGCTAAAACATTAAAATAATAGTATTGTTATTGATTTATTTTATATGGTTTCGAAAGAGAGGGTTTAATCCATAAAATTGCTGCCAGCAAATTATGAGTTTATAATAATTTTAACTTTTTATTTTTACTTCATATAACTAATTTCGAATTTGACATTTATGAGTTCTTACAATGATCTTAAGTTAAAACGATTTCTTACAGAAATATAGAATAATAATATTGTTATTATTTTATTTTCTCTGGTCTTCAAGGAGAGTTGTGGCTTAGTCGGTAAAATTGTTGTCATGTGATTAGGAGGTCAAAAATTCGAACTATAGAAACACCTTTTACCAAAAATATAGTGTAAGACTGCATACGATATACACATGTGGTCCAAAACTTTTTCATACCTTATGCATAATGAGAGCTTAATACATGCGTTGTCTTGTAAAAAGTTGTATCGTACTATACACACTTGTGGTCCGACCCTTTTCGAGATCTCGCGCATGGACATAGTGCACGGGCTTCCCTTTATATTATATGGCTTTATTTTCTTGTTGTTCCAAGAAAATAATATATTCTTATGTTTGAAAACTTTTAAATTATTAATTCTAGATTTTTCATTTGTTATTCGTATTGCGATCCTGATTAATTCGAATTAGCCTTCATTTAAAGGATCCCTTATCAAAATTCTTTTCGTAATCAGGTTCGAACCCGATACATCTACTAAAGACATAAAAATCTTATCTTTCTCACCACAGAGCTTGATGGTTAGGATACTTTAGTTAAGTGTGAGAAGTCCTCTTTTTCTTAAATTCTAATATCATCGTATGAAAGAGTATATGGACAACATCAGTATCACTTAAAATTGATATATGTGTTTATATTAACAGCAACAATCTATAAGTTAGAAAGTTATTACATCAAAATATTTAAAATTTTATCTTCAAACTACAATAATTATGCTTTAATTACAAATAAAATGATAACGAGGAGCTTACTCACGTAACCAATATGAATTTGAAAAAGGAGAGTTTTCGTTAAATTGACGATCAATGTAAAACTAAATAACTTATTATAATTATTACATTATTAAATTGGCAAAATGGCTTACTAGTTACTTTTACCGAGTTTTTTAAAGTCGATACATAAATTTTCTATTTTCTCATTTGAACACTCGAACTTATTTTTTCCATAACTAATAAACACATCTGACAAGAGACCATATGCGCGTCTTACACATACACATACGTGTCCATCAAGTCAGCAAATGACCAATGAATGTCTTACACGTCAAGGGCACGAAAACTCTAACCCTGGTCCCCTCTTTCCGTAGACCGATACCCCTTTATTTTAACCTCTCTCTGACAAAACATTTCCCTGTTCATTCTAGAATTTTGATGATCGAAGAAGGTGAAAAGAACCCGAAAAGTGAGGGAAACATATGTAAGGCCCATAGGCCGTCATATGTAAGGCCCTTCTCGCCATCGATAAATTCTCCATAAGTTTGGAAAATCTCATCGAGAATGCCACGGATCTGATTATCATTAAATATGACCCTAGGGTTTACAACAACCACTAAAGTTGTCATTTTCTCGCGGTTAAGACCCTCATTATTATTTGCATCAAAATTCTAGAAGATTCTTTTCACAAAAAAAAAAATGAAGCTTCAAATTTTACAAGGAGGAATGGAGCTTCAGCATTTTATAAATGGAGGAAGGGGGTTGTTTAGAAGGAATAAATAAGAACACAATTAAATACAACTCATTTTATACTGTTGGGCATTGGGAAAAGGTTTTTACGCTCATGTGTATATTGTTTCTCACGCGGGCGGCTGATTAGGACTGACTGACGCCATATAAGCATGACCAATGGTCAATATTAATTACGAAAAAAATGAGTTCGAGTATTTAACTAAAAAAATAAAAAATTTATATATCGACTTTAAAAAATTTGACAAGTTTAAGTGACCAAAAAATTATTTTTCCTATTAAATTTTTAAATTTTATGTATGATAAATAATTGTTGATGGTAGGAAAGCATAAAAAAAGTTAAGGAGACAGATAAAGGAGGACATAGTATTGTTTGTTTTTATTGTATGTTCCTTTTTTGAGTTTTAGGTGGGGCGGGGAGGGGGTTAGGGGGGTTAAGGGGGGTATGGATTTAAGGGGTAGGGGGGAGAGAATTTATGGAAGAAAGGGAGATGAGTGAAAGTACTTTCAGTTGCAAAGATTTCTGGAAAATGCTCTGCGGACAGAGGAAAAAACCAAACCTGCCCTACTTTTTGTGTCATCTTTTTCTTATTACTACAACATTTTCTGAATTCTTTAATAAATGGTTTCACATTTTCATTGTTGCTTTATTGTTATTCTATGATTTTGATATTCGATTAGTTTATGCATATTTTGACTAATTTATATAATTATTTATTATTATTTTCGCGAATTAAACATTGAAATATACTCAATATAATTTGGGGATGTCCGTATACTTTAACCCTACTTTTTAATATATGCAGAATTCGGGGAATGATCATATCACAAGGATCTACTGTATGTAGTCTTACTTTGTATACTCGAACCGGTGACCTCCGAATCACATAATAATAACTTTATCAGTTATTTTATGGCTACCTTATAAAGGTACAGAAACTATTTTCAATAAACTCACACCTTAAGGAATCGAAAATTAAGTTTTATGTTCCTCGATTTATTTCGTCGACCATTAAGCAACACCTTTAATTTATCATTATTTTTTATTTTTTTTCACTAATAAACAAAACAATCTTATGTCATTGTATTATTTTCAAAAAGATAATGGGGAGAGAGAGAAGACATAAAATAATAGAAGTAACTAAAAGTTGAAACCTTTTTAAAGAGTGAGATGAGGAGATTCATGAGTAGCTAAGATTGCTTTTTTATTTTCTCTAAATAGCTTTTTCCCCATTCACTATGACTAGATTGACTGCCTCTTTAATTCCCTCATCTGTTATGCAATTGGTTGCTTCTTTCCTTTTAATAATACACAATTAGACCAAACACTTTTCTGGCGCGTGTATCTATATTTCTCTTTTCTTCTTCTTTTTTTTTAAAAAAAATTATTATTAGAACTTGGTTTTTTCGTTTCTTCTTTTTCTCAAGATGAGAAATTGGAGATAATCCCCTTTAGAAAAATTACTATAACCCTTAAAAATCGCTTACAATAAATATTACAATGCACATACTTTTTGTGATTCGTTTGATGTATGCTTATTATAATTCTAGAAAGTATGTCATATTTACCCCCTTTCCCCCTCCGCTCTCCCCTCCTTAAATGATATTCGTTCCGATTCACAATAAGTGTTCAATTTATGTATAGCATGTTAATTAAAAAAATATTAAATCTTATATAAAATATTAGTATGACTAAATTATTTCTAATTAAATATTTAATGTGAGGAGTAAGAAAACTTTTTAGGAATATGTACATGGGGGTTATTTCGTAAAAACAAATTGAATTTTTTCTTGATTATATAGTTGGACACTTAATTTGAACCAAATTAGAAAAAGCAAATTAGACACTTATTATGAACCGAAGGGAGTAATACTTCACAAGAAAATCTTTAATATGATGCTCTTTTAGTTTTAATTTTTTTCAAAAGAATAATACTATATCTATGCTTTAAATTAGATAACATATTTGGTTTATAGAGAGTTAATTTGACTAATATTTAAAATAAAATTGAATAAGTTTAACTCATTATTTTAAAATTTAAATATTTAAAATTTATAAGAAAAATATTTTAAAATATTGATTAAACTTCACATAATTTGACTCTAAATAAACGAGATATGTCATCTAAATAAAAAGAGAGAGAATGTAATAAAATGTTTGAAATTTCTTTAAATTTTAAACTTCTTATTTTATTATTAATAAAATTTCCTAAATAATTAGGAATGTCATTATATTTAAAATAATAAACTAAATGTGTAATAAAAGGACAACAAGGCTCAATGTTTTGGCAGAAGGTAGAGGTGGCCCCAGTGGACGAGAAGATGCGGGAAGCGAGGCTGAGGTGGTTCGGGCATGTACGGAAGAGGGGTCCCGATGCCCCGGTGAGGAGCTGCGAGCGGCTGGAGATTGCTGGTGGTCGGCGGGGTAGAGGGAGGCCTAAGAAGCATTGGGGAGAGGTGATTAGGCAGGACATGACTAAAATGCAGGTTACCGAGGACATGACCCTCGATAGGGGAGTCTGGAGGTCTAGAATCAGGGTTGCAGGATAGGGGCTCTTAGAGTCCTTCGTTCGCCTCACCCGGGGTTGGGTGTGGGATAGTAGGGTTACCCATCGATGTCTAGTGTTTTAGCCTAGGTCCCCTCTTGGTTGCGACGGTATTTATGTTCCTTATGTTTACATAACCATTTACGTTATTTCTGCAGGATTACTTATGCTTTGTTTTGTTATTTTGTTTTGTCTTGCCTTGGTTACTAATTTTGTCTTTGTTTTCCAATGCAGCTTTTCATTCTGTCCTATGCGCCGAGGGTCGCATGGAAGCAGCCTCTCTGCCCTTTTGGGTAGGGGTAAGACTGCCTACATATTACCCTCCCCAGACCCCACCTGGTGGGAGTATACTGGGTAGTTGTTGTTGTTGATTATAATATAGTAATAAGTATTTATATTTATTCTTAATTAGAATTTACGGTTCGCAACTTTAATTTAAAGTCGTCATTATTATGTGATTTTACTTTCAATGTGGGATTCTTTAATGTAAATCCAAATTTAACCTGGCTTTAATGCGAATACTAAAGAACAATAGGAGAAAACAAGGTTCAAGTCTTGAAGAGCAAATGAAGAGAGTGAGTTACACGAAAGTTGTAGAAGCGTGAAGTAAGTTGGAGATTCACTAACTCGTGTTCACCTTTAAACCAATTTTCTGCTTTTCACACGCAACTGCTGCCAAAAGGCATCGCACGGGCTATTTTCATACTTTACTCCTTTTTCACTTTTATCTTTTACACCCCCAACCACCCTGGGACCACCTCTCTTCTTAAAATTCAATAAATGCCTTTAATGTACGGTTAAAAAGTTTTTTTTATTTATTTCAATTTATTATATTCCCTTTGTCTTATATTATCAGTTACAATTATTAAAACTAATCATTTTCAATTATCTATTATTTTAGCAGTTCAAAATAAAATTGATTATTTTTTTCTTTACCTTTAATAATAATTGTTCTTGAAATTAGAGATAAAATTTAAATAGAATAAATATTTAATGAATACAGATTTTATCTTAAGATATAAATAAAAATAAAATAGTTTAATCCTTTTCCTAATTAATATTTCTTAGGGAACGTGTAAAAGAAAATTTCGATAGATAATATGATACAGAGGGAGTACTGTAATTGTATTTATAGGTTGTGGATTTGAATCACAAAGATAGTTATTAATGCTTGAAATAAAGCAGTCCAACTATAGCACACAACTTAAGTGCAACCCTTCTTCAAACCCTACACGAATATAGAATATTTTTGTATATCGAATTGCTTCTTTTTTTAATTGAATTTACAATAATTCTTTATATATATTCATACAGAGAGAGGGGATTTGGACAAAAATAATTAGATTTATGTAAACATGTAATCAAGCCTCCAAATTCACCCTAAATTTATACTTTGTTGTTTAATGTATGTGATACTTTATTTTCTAACTTATTTAAGGAAAATATGCATGTTTATATTTAAAAAGAATTTAACTTTAAATTTTTAAAATATTTTTATTAATGTTCTTATAAAAGATATAATGATCACATTTGAAATCGCAAATTTCACTGATACTTTTAGTATGTCAACATTATTTTCTTAAATTTCGTATCTGATTAAACATCTTGTAAATAAAATGAATGAATAAAGTATTAATTTCATTTGTTTAACATTTTTTAAATTTAATTATTTGAAATCTAAATCTCATTGTGTGGGATTAACTCAACTTTGCGTCCATTAGCTCAATTAAGAAAATTTTTAAAAAGAATTTTTATTAAAAATTTCTCTATTTTGATAATCGAATTGAAATTTCATATTAAAATAGAGAAACTTTGACCATTCATCACATTTTTGGATGATCCATAAAATATTTTATCTTTAAGGTATTTCCTGACTTAAAAAGTCTTTATTGTTGACATTAAAATAGAAAAGTGCATGTGGTAAATAATTGCATATATAAATATATATATATATATATATATATATATATATATATATATATATATATATATATATATATATATATATATATATATATCCAAAAAAAATGAGAAAGTAGATTGATATGGTAGATAAATTAATTCTCATTTCATGTGATAATTTATGCCTACTAGTTATTATCCATAGTTCTTTAATGTGCCATTTAAGTACAAAAATAAGAATTTCAATTTTTTTTATTAAGAAAAACCTTTATTTGCTAGAAAACGACAAATGCCTTCAATTGGTAAACTCTTAACTCTTACTCAACATCTTTTCTCTATCATTTATTTCGCCTGCAGCAGTCTATTTTGGACTTCCATTTTTAGTAAACATCCCTTAATTAAATAGCTAAGAGGTTTGTTAAGCCTACCTTATTTTTTTGGGTAAAATTTATTCGCTAAGATATTTATATCAAATTATATTAATTTATCATGATTAAATATTATATTAAAATAAAATTTGTATTAATTAACAATAATTTAGTAATAATTATATTTATAAAAATATGTGTCATGTATTTATAAAATTGGCATAAATATAAGGATTTATAATTTTTTTAGCACAAAGCAACAAGTTTTTTTTTTGCTTTTTTTTTTCGAATAGAGCTTTCAGGTACCTTTATTGCTCCTAACTTACTTTCATTTATTTATATCTTAAATAAAGTTCGTGATTATCACTATTACATTTGACTTTTTGGTAATCTAACTTTAAATTAGGTGTTTGAACTTATATTATACTCCATCCGATTCAACGTAAGTGAATTTTTTTGGATGTTTTCATTCAAATTAAGAAAATCACATTTTAATATTAATTAGCAATAAAATTGACCATATTAACATTTACTTTTTCATATAAATACTCCTAACATATATTTCAATATTATTTACTCTAATGACAATGTAGAAAAAAATAATTAATTTATTTTTAAAATTTAAAAAAATTACTTATTTTGAATTACTCTAATGACAATGTAGAAAAAAATAATTAATTTATTTTTAAAATTTAAAAAAATTACTTATTTTGAATCACAAAAAAGAAAATTAAAAAACTATTTATTTTGAAACGGATAGAGTATTACATACCTATACAATTAAGGTCTTGAAATTATGCTTCAAAACTTACCTCGATAGATAAGGTCATAAATATGCCAAATGCCAAGTATTAATTATTTGGAGGTAAATACAAATAATAACAAATTGATTATCAAGTTTAAAGAATGGAATAAAATAAATTAATGAATCTAAGTAAGCTACATACATACATCCACTTTTATCTCCTCACATTACTTTATTCTTTATATAAATTACTCCAGTAAAACCAAACAGAGGAATTTCATAGAAATTTGAGATTGAATTAATTAATTATATAAAATCCACTAGAAGATCAAGGATAGTCCAATATCATTGGGAAAGTTGTAAGCTAAGCATGAGAACAAAGGAATTTTCATGAAAAGTAGAAACCATTGGTTGATTCCCATGTACCCTTTTAATAAAATTTGTTCCCTCTTTTTACTTTTACCTTTTTCCTTTTTTCATCTAACCTTTTCTTTGTGTAAAATAAAAACATCAATTTGCACCAAGGAGAAGATTTTCCCTAAATGAGTTAAAATATAAAAAAGTATATATATAAAAAATCAAAAAGATTCTCTTTATATATAATATATGTATAAGATATACTTAATATGCCCGAACATATCCTTTCGATATATTAGAAATGATACTTCGAAGTAGTTATAAGGCTAAACAAATTACTTATGTTCCACGAATGGAGAACTATGTTGGTTATAAAAGATGTAAATTTGTCCATCCAACAGATTTTTTGAGTGTTCGATTTTATCCATGCCATGAAACTACTTGTAATATAGGTCTAGCTTATTGATACGTTTGAGAAAATTCTATTTGAATTTATAAAAAAAAATTTACCGATAAACCTGTGCTCGATATATATATATTATAATTTTTTAACTTTGTGTGTCAATTATACCATTTGGATATGGACATTGCTGCTAAAGAGTGTGGTGAGATGGATAAAATTCTATGCTTAGCAGTTACAAGTCTCCGGATTTGTACTCCGTGAATGGAGAATTCCTCAGCATAGAGTGTTTTCTCCTTTTATAAATTCTACTATATTTGACGGAAATTTGGTTTAGTCGGGCCTGTGTATACCGGATATAATATATTTATAAAAAGTAGCTATTTGAAAGGAAACCTAGCAGTAATAGTAAAACTATTTTTGTGTGATATATAAATTACGAGTTCGAGCGTAGAATCAAATATTGATATTTGCATAAAAATAAGCTTCCTATATCATGCTCTTTTAGAGTGCAATACTTTCTCAAATTTTATATAAATATAAAATACTTTATACATCAGACTGTATTTTATTAAAATAAAAAATGTCAATTTGGAAAAGAAAGGCTCAAGGTAAAACAAAGTATATGTACTTATGTAGGTGTGGGCCATGCTAACATTCGAGCAGTAAATTGTACCCTCAAATGATACAAAATGGTAAGCTTTTGGGATTCTTAACTTTTTACATAACTTTTTGTAAGAATAAAAGAAAAATTAAATAGAAAAATCTCTACTTTTTTGTGAAGTCTTTACAAACAAAAATCATCATCATATTCCCTTTTGGTAACGCACGCTTTCACTTGCCTTTTACGCGTTTTTCGAACTCCTGACTTTTCATTCCTTTTCCCACCTTTCTACCGCCCCGAAAAAAAAGGAAAAAAAGAAGAAGAGAAATTGTTCCTTTTTCTTGATTTGAAAAAATAGTTTATGCACTTTACTAATCATGCAATCATAGTTTAGATAATGTTGTTAAACAAAGAGATTATATTATTACTAAAAGAAATTAGAAATTAATAGTTTAGATAATGTTGTTAAACAAAGAGATTATATTATTACTAAAAGAAATTTGAAATTAAAAGGTGACTAACTCAACTTTTTAATACCATATATTTTTTTTTCAAGGGAAGTCCTCGAACAATAATAAAATTATATTTATAAGCTCAAAAAAATTAATGAGGGCATGCATAAGCGGTGAAGCATATTGTTTAATTCGATATAAAGTGAAGAACCTTTCTAGGACTTTTGCCGATGAATAATTTCTCGCAACAGAATTAAGGAACTAAAAGTATTTCCAATACTGGCAACTTGTTCGCCGACTCCCCTTTCATCGGTTCACGCCCCAGGCCTGGCGTCGCCAACCTAACGCCGACCTTAGCCTGGACTTTGTCTGGCCTCGCCAGGCTAAAGTCTGGTTCATCCTGGCCTTTGGTTGGTCTCGCCAGGCTAAGGCCTAGTTCAACCTGGACTTTGGCTGGCCTCGCTAGGCTAACGCCTAGTTGAGCTGGCCTTTGTCTGTCCTCTCCTTTTCATTGTTCTCGAGTACACTTTTAATGTTTAAGTATCTCTTTTGCTCTACTTTTGTCTCCAATTCACTTACATATAAAATAGACTCTATTACACATAAATAAAGTGTAATTTATCATTAAAGCATGTCAAATGCAAGACATAATGCACGAAACTATGGAATTATTGGCACACATCAATACCCCACATTCAAATATTGCTCATCCTCGAGCAATCAAACTACACTTATAGACATGATCTTTTTAAGCAATTTTTAAAATAGACTAAGTACAAGGATGTAACATCTTCACTTCAAGATTTGACTATCCATTAACATGCATTATTCATAACTCACTCACTTACTCTAACATGGAGATCAATGACATTACCTTTCCTTCATGAATCACGTTCCCTCACTCAACAAAAGAAAGTAGTTCCACACACAATAAAATTTAAGAACAATTAGAAACTCAAGATAGAAAGAATTCACTCACTCTCAGAAATAACATTCATATGCCACAAATAATGCACTATAGGCTTTCCTATAGTGTAATACTAATATATTAATCAAGTCCAATCAGTCTAGGATCAAGTAGAACTTTATTTGGTTGTAATATAGGCTACTGGTCGGGTAGGATACATTTGGATATAAAAGTGATTTTACCTCCCTAAGCACTTTAATACATATACTTCACAACAATACAACTATTTTTTTCTTTTGTTTTCAATTCAAGTGGCTCTTACTTTTTTTTAACACATTGCACATTTCTCCTTATTTCATTAGTTCCACTCAAAAACAAAACAAATCACTCCATACTTTAACTTTTACAAAGTCTGTAACAATTCAAGTGCTTATGAGAGGTGAAAAGGTTTAAATAGTTGGTTAATTCAAATTATTGGATAATGCTTGTAATATGGTTGTCAAAGAAACATGATTACAAGCTCAAATGGGTTAACTACGATATATAACAATTAGGCGGGTAAAATATACATATCTGGCTCAACAATGAAACGCCTATATTATTTTCAAGATTAAACAGAACTATTATTTCGCTTTACAAACATACAAGGCAAACTAGACATCAAATGCAATGCATAGAATAACACAAAACCTTACACGCATATGGCACATAACTCCGGAGAATAAATCGTTAGAAGATAAACATTATATTGCTTTTGTGTAACATATCCGTTGTTTTCTTGAGTAGGATTGGACTCATCAAGGAACTCTAGTCAAAGTAGCTAAGCAAAGTTAAGGTCATACAATTTAAGGCACTTCTACAAGAGTCAAAAACTGAGCCTAAGCATTGCAACCAAAGTACTCACTATTCTCAAGGCATAACAAAGTCAAGAGATATCACTGCGATACAATTCATCTAACACTAGCTCCTACTCCCTAGAAAAACTAATTGCACCGGTTCAAACAAAATCCTTGGAAATGAACCGCGACACAAAGAAAAATCAAAGGGGAATTACTACACTACCTATATTGAAAATCTTTTTATCTTTTTATTAGACTTAAATCCCTCAAGAAAACTATATAATAGATCCATCGTCGGGTAAAGTCTAATTATTTAAAAAAATATTATTCAATTAAACTAACACAACTATAGTAGCATAGAAAGTCACCAGACAACCTCCTCAGCCCACACTTAAAATTGGGCATTATCCCTAACACACACTATACTAGTAAGAGGGTTAAAAAAAACTCTCTGGTAGGCTAAAGGCCGGAGCACTAGCAGCTCATAGGGTACTCAGACTTCTCCCAGGCTTGGTCCTTCGTGCGGGTACCTCACACTTAGTTCCAACCATCTGGTTTGTTGTTGCATCATTCCAATAGATTTGCTTTTCATGCTCCTTGAAAGTAAAAAATCAAACTACAAAAATAATACAATTAAAAAAATAACTAAAATAAAATAAAACAAAAGAAAGCAGTAAAGCTGGGTTGCCTCCCAACAAGCGCTTGATTTAACGTAATGGCACGACGCGAATCACTTTCTTCCTCCACTTTGAACTTATGAATTAGACCCCAACTTTTGATTCTGCTCTATCATCATGCTCTTGGTGGGGTGGAACGAATCTAACTGGTCCAATAAAATAATGTAGTATTCTGCACTTCTCCGCCTTTAGATGAGATATGTATTCACGACTTTCTGGGAAGAAGAATTCCAGAATGTAGGCATCATGTTCCTCATCCCTTGACTCCTCAAGTGGCTCGGGCGACTCTATTTCCATGTCATCATCCAAACACAATGTGGAAAAATACTTGAAGTGCGGACCAATACGCTCAACTACATAAATATTGGGATTGTCAACATCCTCAACACTAATAACACTAGAGCCAACTAAACATGTATCCTCAATGTCCTTGGTTGACACTAATATCTCCTCTACAATATCGTCATCCTCTTATTCTAGTTTTATTGATTATTGGTGTTCTACTATGGACCCCTCTATTGGTACCTAAACTTTTGCATCTAATTCACGCTCTTCTTGGATACTTTTTACAATATTGGCTTGTTGAGCATTAAAATCTTCAACCAATTGACTCACTTGAACTTTCAATTTGTGAATAGTTTCCTCTTGCCTTTATATCTGCAGTTGTGGTTTGCTATTTATTCCACAAGGCACTTTAGCATGGCCTCGTTCATATTTAACATATCTTTTATCTCCTTCAGGTCAACTTCCCTAGGTTCTTTGTTCCTGGTATTCTCACAAGAAAAAGTAGAACCATCATAATAAGGGGTTTGGAGAAGATAAAAATTATAATCAAAACTATGAAACTAACCATCTTGAGCCGCACATATATCACACACATTCCACACATAAGATTGAGTTGGTGCATATAACTCGCTCTTGGAAAATTTTTAACAATTTTGCACTGGGTGGTTTCTTTCACAATATGCATGAGGAGGATTAAAAGTAGAATTACCAACATCAAAGCTCTCATAATTCTAAGGTTCTATATTTCCAAACTCAACAAGTAAAAAAATGAAATACAAAAACAAAAGTAAAATTTCAAAATTGCAACCTAGAAATATGTATATCTACAGCTACACCGTTAGTTCCCTGGCAGGGGCGTTAAAATTTGATCACGCCCAACTATGTGTTATAAAAAGGACTAGGCGATCGTTATAAATAAATCTTGTTGACAAGTCCGGAGTCGAATCCCACAGAGAACTAAGGCTTTGTTACATTTGTTCAATATCGCTAAGAAACACAAGTCCAAACAATTTCCTAATTATAAAGATTATAATAGTTATTTTTATCTAATTAACTAGCAAATACTAAAACGCAGTAAAACTATCAATTAACAAGGATAAGGATTGAATACAAGATTAAGGAGGTCTAGAGTTATGATTTCCTACTGTCAGAATCCTTTCCGCTACGTTTCCTAAAAATTTTCCAAAGTCGTCTCTACCTATCATAAGCATTCTGACTGTCGTAACTCACTTCTGAGTAATTACCATAATTTACTAGACATATTTTCCCGAATTACTCTAGCTAGCATTAAGTATCGCTCACTCGGATCGTACCAAGGTTTCGTTATCCCTAGTCTCACATTTAAACCCTCCATATTGATTCCTCATATACGTTAGGAGTCATATTTTTAAACAACTACCTAAATGCATGCTCTCCCGAGCAATACACACTAAATAGGCACAGTCGATTGAGAGCTCTTCAACAAACCATAAAATAAATGTAGTTGAACAAATAGAGAAAAAGCTACAACAAATCAATATTAACATAACAGAATAATCATATTCAAGAGGTTCCATCAAAATTCTAGATAATAAATTAGCTTTTCATAATAGTATGCATATCTACAATGCTAGAATTTATAACCAATAATGAAAAATAGGAAGAAGAAAGTGAAAAACTCGTAGAAGAATTCTCTGCGTTGCTCGTAGTGTGTTCTTGCCTCCTTATCTTGAACCTCCGGTCTCCACGACGGCTCTATGCTCTTCATAGGTCAAAAGTTCTCTCAAAAGTGACATTTTTAGGTCTATTTATATGTGTAGGAAAAGACCTAAACGTGTAGGCCAAGTGCTAGTCAAGCCTAAATTAGGAATGTGCATACCCCAGGCCTGGCGTCGCCAGCCCTAGCCTAGCCTTTGGCTGGCCTCGCCTAGATAAAGTCTGGTTAAGCCTTGCCTTTGGCTGGCCTCACCAAGCTAAAGCCTAGTTCAGCCTTGTCTTTGCATGGCCTCTCCTTTTCACTGTTCTCGAGAACACTTTCAACGTTTAAGTATCCCTTTTGCTCTACTTTCACCTTCAATTCACCTACACATAAAATAGACTCCATTACGTGCAAATAAAATATAATTTATCATTAACGCATGTAAAATGCAATGCGCATATGCATGAAACTATGGAATTATATCCACACATTAGTCCTCTAATTTTTACGAGTTGTTTACAAGAAAATATTGAGAATTAAAATGAGATGTTGTAACACCTTCACAAGTGTGAAAGGTTTTCTACCCTTTTAATGTTAGTCCCTTGGTATCACCTATGGTTTAGTTTTGGTCCACTTTAGAAGTATACTAGTTTATTTTTCAAACACAAGAAATTATAAACTTAGAAACTATATGGTATTATAAAATGCTAGTAATTGTTTATCTTAGATTTATTCATGTTAGTCTAAACCTAAAATTTAAGGTGACGTTTGGATACTTGGATTAAATAAAATTATTGTATATTTTTTTTAATTGGCATTTTATTTCTAATGTTAGAAATACCAGTATAATTTCATATGGCAATCTCAACATTATTTTTCACCCAATGCACAACTCGGAATAACATATTTATGGGAATAAAGTACCTTAATGTAAACGATCCGATCGGTCATTTTGCTTTCTAGAACCTCGTCCCTCTAAATAAGACTTCCTGTAGGTGCTTATACTTATTTATGACTTACGGGGATGGTTAGTTCGAGATTTTGAAGGGTTCAGATTGAAATCAAAATATTTGGTTCCTTTAAGTTGGCTAAAAAGGCTGAGTTTGACTTCGGTCAATATTTTGAACAAACGACCTTGGAATCGAGATTTTATAGTTCCAATATGTTCGTATGATAATTTTTATCTTGGACGTATTCTCGGATTAGGTTTTGGATGACCCGGGAGCGTTTCGACGCCTAATAGTGAAAGTTGGTTCCTTGAAGGTTTTTGAAGTTCTTTAAATTTGGGTTGAGGTAGGTTTTGGTGATACGAGGTCCAAATGGAATTTCGAGACCGAGAACGGTTTTGTAATGTCATTTTAGACTTGCACACAAAATTTAGTGTCATTCTGAGTTTATTTGATAGGAATTGGACGCGCAGAAGTGTTTTTGGAAGTTTTTGAGTTCATGAGTTAATCCATGCGTTTTGGCATTTGATTCTTGGTTTTTGATATTATTTTAGTGTTTTGATCACGCGAACAAGTTCGTATAATGTTGTTAGACTTGTTGTAACGACCCGTCCAGTCGTTTTGAACATTTCCATTTCACCCGTTTAGTTGAGGGCATGAGTAGCTCCGTATGATGTATTATGACTTATGTGAATCATCGGTTTTGGTTTTTAGGTTATTCGAAATTAATTTGGAAGAATGATTCTCAGCTAGAAGTTTTAAATTTAAAAAGTTTGAGCAAGTTTGACTTTTAGTATTTGATCTCAGATTGGATTTTTTATGGTTTCGTTAGCTTTGTTAGGTGATTTTGAACTTAGGAGTGCGTGTGAATCGTAATTTTGAGGTCCGTAGTGGAATTTTTCTTGAAATTGAGGAAGTTGGAATTTTGGAAAGTTCGACCGGGAGCGGACTTTTTGATATCGGAGTCAGATTCTAATTCCAAAAGTTAGAGCATGTTTGTAATGTCAAGTGTGACTTGTGTGCTAAATTTGAGGTCAATCAGACGTGATTTGATAGGTTTCGTCATCGGTTATGGAAGTTTGAAGTTTCATGTTCATTGATTTAGAATTGAGGTGTGATTCGTCATTTCGTTGTTGTTATGTGTGTTTTGAGGCCTCGAGTAGGTCCGTATGATGTTATCATACTTGTTGGTATGTTTGGATGTGGTCTCCAGGAGCTCGGGCCAGTTTCAGATCATTGGTTTTCATGTTTTCATTGCTGAGGAGCTGCTGGTTTTGGTATTTTCGCACATGCGACTGATATTCTGTAGGTGCGATGGCCACAGATGCGAGCCAAGCATCGCAAATGCGAGTTTTCGCTGAGGGGTGGAGTTTTTGACATAGGATTCGATCTTTATCATTGTAATTGCTTCATTGGGCCTTATCTGATGTATTTGAGTTGCTTTCGGCTAGTGTTGGGCCGTTTGGAGGTCACTACACGCGTGATGGCATTCTTGGAGTATCGCTTGGCTTGCTCGGTGTCGGAATTGGCTTGTTTAAGATAAGTAACTCTTCTAAACTTAGTGTTGAGGGTATGAAAACCCGAATTATGTGTTATATGATTGGTGTTGAGGTGATGCACATGCTAGGTGGCGGGCGTGTGGCGTGCACCTTGTGAGTTGTAACTCAGTGGTTTCCAGGGCACTGTTTAAATGACCACTTTGTTGATATTTGTTTTTTTCACCATGTGATAAGAATTGAGCTGTACATCGTGCTAGATATCATGTTTAGGCTTTGTGATGAATTGATGGGACCCCTAGAGGTCGTTTCGTGTTGTCATCTAATTGATTACATTGATATTTCGTACTAGGTCACATTCATGTATTTATATCATATCTCTGTCTCAATTGTTACTTATTGATACATCATATCATAATTTCGGGCCAGTTTTGATGACATTGTGAGCCCGTGAGTGATACTGGAGAGATTAATGACTGAGTGAGGCCGAGAGCCAGATTATGAGCGACAGTTATGGGATTGGCATATTTTATTGATTTATGCCATGATAGACTTGCTATAATGCTTGGGCCGAAGAACCCCAACAGAGTCTACATACCCCCAATTAGCACAGATAATATTATTGAGGGATGGATTTCCCTGGACATGGATTTGTCCGAAGTATATGATATCTAGAGATGGATTTCTTCGCAGGGTTGGATTGCCCTTTTTCCTCGTCATCGGATGACTTATCGTCAATGTTGTATATGTTTCGGGATAGATTTTCCTGGGCCGCATGGGCCATACATAGTACCGAGTGGTTGAGAATTGATACATTATTGAGGGATGGATTTCCTTGGACATGGATTTGTCTGAAATATTTGATAAGTGGAGATGGATTTCTCCACAGGGTTGGATTGGCCCTTTTTCCTTGGTACTGGGTGATTTATAGTCAGTGTTGTATATATTCTGGGATGGATTTTTCTGGGTCGTATGGTCCATATATAGTACCGAATGGTTGAGTATGATAAGTGGAAAGTGTAATACAGTGAGGTTGAGTACTCTGAGAGTGTGAGTACATGTTTCATCTATGAGATACATGGCATTGGCATGCATATATGACATACATACATAGAGACGCATTTTTCTCATGCTGTACAGTATCACATCATTCATGACTTTATATATTTATTGATACGTGGGTATGAAGTGGTATTTCACACTTGTTATTTGGAAAGGAAATGAAATATTTTTATTTACAGTGGAAAAGGATTTTTCAAGAAAATTACAGTTTTCAAACTATCTCATAATTTTTTTATGATTTCGATAAAAGGGTTTGGGTTTTCATTGATATTCTTGGAAAGCGGAACTACTTTTGGAAAACTGAACAAAAGTTGAACATATTTATCTCTAAGATTATTTCCTTGTATATATGCTCTACGTTGTATGAATTGTTCTTGGTTATTTGTGTTGGACCTGACATATATTCTAGCGCGTCACTGCTTTCAACCTGAGGTTAGTTTTGTTATTTTTTGAGTACATGGGGTCGGTTGTACTCATACTACACTTCCAGCACATTGGTACAGATCCTGGATGCAGATGTTGTTGCATTCGATGGTTGCTAGATTTGGAGGTGTACCTGCATTCTTGTTATAGCTGCCTCTTTTTCACGGTAGCATTATATTATAAGGCCCCGTTTGGCCATACATTTTGGCAACATCTTTTCAAATCTTTTTTGAAAACATTGTTTGTTCATAGATTAACGATATATTTTTAAAAAATTTCTGAAATTATTTTTCAAGTTCCTAAAATCTAGTTTAGGGTAGATTTTGGGTGAAACTTGTTCTCCCGCTCACAAAATTTCAATTTTTTCAAATAAAATGCATGTTAAAATATAATTTCAACTTGCAAAAATTATTTTTCAAAACTACTTCAAAATTTACTTTTTCAAGTTTCAACTAAATCTATGTCCAAACACTAGCTAAAGTTCTGTTTATGTATCAAATAGAATATGTATTTTCTTCATATCAACTTCGTAAACTCTATTCTTAGAAGCACATGATTTTTACTATCAGTCATTGGGGAATGTATAAGATTTAGATAATTCCTTTTGTTTAATTGTATTAATATTAGTGGAATTGGATAGTTATTAATTGGCTTACCTAGCAGTTTGGGTTAGGTGCCATCACGACTGGTAGATTTTGGGTTGTGACACTTGTAAGAGCATTTCTTATGGAGGCCCAAGGGTTCAGGTGTTTGTCAGATGTTCAGAAGGTTAGGAAAAACTTCAATTTTCTAGTGTTTTATTGCTGGTACTGCAGGTCTCCCAAATGCAAAAATTTGTTCGCAATTGCGAAGATGCCTGACCTGGGCTGTGTTCGCATTTGGGACACTTTGGTCTCTTTTGGGACCTCAGCAATGTCCACATTTGTGACCTTGGCTGTAGAAGCCCATGTTCGCATTTGCGATGGATTTTTCACATTTGCGAACCAGGTGTTGGTGTCGCAAATGCGACATATGAGACCTGTGCACAGATCTATTAAATGCGGGATTTAGCCCATTTAACTCATTTTATTTCATTTCTTGGACGATTTTTGGAGCTTTTTGAAGGGGTTTTTCATCTAGCACTTTGAGGCGAGTAATTTCTACACATCATGAGTTAATGTAACGACCCGACCGGTTATTTCGAGCATTTACACTTTTCTCAGTAGTTTGGGGATGCCAGTAGCTCCGTATAATGTATTAGGACTTGCGTGAAAAATTGAGTTCATTCCGAGTTGATTTGGTATGTTTCGGCAAGAGTTTTTGGAAGTCAAAAGTTTGAAAGTTCATTAGGTTTGATTTGAGGTGTGTTTCATCGTTTCGATTTTGTTATACGTGATTTGAGGTCTCGATTTGGTCCATGTGATGTTATGTGACTTGTTGGTATGTTAGTACGGGGTCCCAAGGAGCTCGGGTGGGTTTCGGATAAATTTGAGTTGTGTTGCTCTTATTTTTCTTATGTTTTGACGTCATTGTTCAAACATAAATGGTAGCACTTTGAACAAATAAGCTCCAATTCTGTTTTGATCGAACCATTAAATCCGTATTTTAATTACGGAGCCATAGCGAAAAAAATCGTCAAATTTGAACATCGTATGAGGATTTTATGATCATTTTTCTAAGAATTGGGTTGCTAGATTTTTCATATTAATTACGAAATTACCACTGTCGTCGTATTTAAAAATCTGCACTATTTTCAAATATTGAAACCAACTTATCTCCTTCAAAATAAGGTCAAATGAAGTGATTCACAAGCCTAACACGACTAGAATTTCACAAGGAATTCGTTGGAAATATCAAAAGTAAGTTTCGGGATTGTTTGTCCCAAGAAATGAGGCATAACAATGTTAAATCGAGGGTTTTATTCATTTAACATATTTTGAGTTAGGGAGCTCGAATATAGGCACTTTTTGGAGGCGATTTTCACCATATGGATTGGGGTTAGTGTTATATACTTGATTTTGGTTATATTTTAATCTATCTTCATTTTTTGGCATTTGATTGATGATTTCAAAGAGAAATTTTGGGGGTTTGTCTAAAATTTCATAAATAGGATTTTTGAGTTTTGAACATCGACTCGGAGTCAAATTTGAGTGAAACTAGTATGGATGGACTCATAATTGAATGGATTGTCGGATTTTTTGAGCTTTGTCGGGTTTTGAGATGCGGGTCCGAGTTTTACCTTTTGGCTGACTTTAGAATTTTGATTAAAAATTTGACCTTTATTGATTGGGTTTATTTCTTTTTGGCATCATTTGATGTATTTAAGTTGCTTTTGGCTAGTTTCGAGTCATTCAAAGGTTGATACTTGCGGGGTGGCAGTTTTAGAGCATCATTTGGCTTGCTGTATATTGGATTTTGCTTGTTCGAGGTAAGTAACTCTTCTAAACTTGGTGCTGAAGGTATGAAACATCGAATTATGTGTTATATGATTGGTATTGAGGTGACACATATGCTAGGTGATGGGCGTGTGGGCATGCACCGTATGAATTGTGACTCTATTATTTTTGTGGTACTATATAGTTACCTGATCTTACTGTAACTATGGAATTTCTACGTATTTGAGTTATTGAGCTATGATCCATGTTAGAAACCATGTTAGAGCTATATATTTATTATCTTGGGACCTTGGTCATTTCTGCTGTTGAATTATCTACTTTCATTACTTTATATACTCAGTCATACGCATCCATATGCATATTGATAGAATATATGAGGCCACCAAACTACATAGAGACCAGGTCCTATATAAGTTTCTACAGATAACACTAATGCAATAGTAAGTAAATGGAATAGGAAACTTTTACATGGAAAAATCCCCGCTCAAGTGGATAAAAAACCGCAACCTACACTGCTAGGATTTCAACTTTACTATGAGCTATCTTTAGATTACAATTTACAACCCATGTAATCTAGGAGTTAAATTATTAATCCCTCACTAACCTGTAATACACCTATTACACGCCACTTTGGAATACACCTATTACAACAGACTTCAACTTATGACTAACTCTAGTCACGAGACAAAACTAACGGTTTATGGTTTACAAGAGGTTCCTAATATAAACTTCTAGATTAGAAAAGTAGGAATGACAATGAAGAGCAATTACAAAGTTACAACTCAAATAAGGACATACAAGAGATGTGTTGTAGGAACTAATCTATAGTAATGTTGTACTTTGTTCTTGATGCACTTGAGAATTGAATACTTGATTATCAGATGCTTAAGTAAATTCTCAAGTGTTCAAGTGATATTCTCTTATAATGTTTATTATTAATACAACACGGATGGCATCACTTGAATGATGTAATCATTTAGTTGGTCAACGAGAAGTGACTTTTATACTGTGATGCACTGTTTGTATGTACAGTGCATGCAGTCACTTTCTAGATATAGATAGTTGAATTTGTACTGCTGTCAGGGGAACCCAGGGGGATCAGGTCCCTGTGTTGATTCTTTATCTTCTGAAGTCATAGAAACATACATTAGCTTGAGTCCGTTGATTAAGTTCTGTATCAACTGTATCAGGTTCTTTATCTGGTTATTTGACAGTAAGTTTGTTAGATCATCAAAACATAAAGCTAAGGTATTGTAAACCCATCAAGTTGCCCTTTTTTGATGATAACAAACTTAAAGATTGACAACCATATGTAGAGAAAAATAAACCAGATAAAGTTACGAAATGTCAATGATCGGCTCAAAAAAAGAGTAAAACCTGCTCAAGTATCAAAGACCAAAAAATCCAAGGGGAGAAGGCCTAGTGCGGACCGCACAAAAGAAACCACGGCCGACTAAGAGGTTCAGAGACATGGTATATTCTGGTTGAAGGCAATGCGATCGCGCTAGGATTATCCCGATACTCGGTCAAGCTACACGGCCGCTCCACTCTTTTGTGCGGTCCACGTAAATGAGATTCAGAGAGGTGGACAAATAGCCAAGATAATGCCACGCAGTCTGCGGTCTGTGCCAGACCCCCTTTGTCGTTGCGGTACACTTTCACGCGGTCCACATTCCTCAAGATCAGAGAGCTAAATACTGAAGTCAAAAAATCCAGAGCGCCGTGGTTGCTTTTGTGCGGCCCGCACTGACCCCGCCGGGGTATTTTTGTTCAGTTTTTCCAGCTTAGTATAAATAGAACATTTTATCATTTTTAGAAAAAGTGTTATATTCTAAACTCAGCTGAGCTCGTGAGACTCGATACTGTAGCCATTTTTGGCACTTTTGCTTGCCATTAACGATAGAATGTTGTAGTTTCTTTTTAGCAATTAATTAATATGCTTAGTTCTTCATCTATTTCTTCATTTTCTTCTATAAGAATGTGTAGCTAAACCCATTAGCTGGGGTTGTAGCTCAACAATAGTGTGGGTAATTTATGGGTATTGCCATCTAGGGTTATATTGATATTGGGTGTTTGCTGTTTGGGTTGATTTTATGTTTTTATTCAAGAATTGGTGGTTGCAAACACTGATTCAAGCTTTGTAGGTTTGAATCTTCTTGAGAAAGAGAATCTATGACCCTAAAATTGAACCAACAAGGAATTGGGATGGATTCATGAGCAATGATAGTCCCAATTAGCGGGTTAAATCTCGTGAAAGTAATCACCCTACTTGAACCCTAGTTGTTTGGTCTAATTGTCCTACCCACTTGGTCTCGAGAGAGTCAATTGGGCAAAATCACTCTCTCTACCGAGAGGTGTGAGAGTGGGTACAACTATACAATAGTTATAAAATCAACCCAAGTGCCATTCTTCCTATTAGATACAACTTAGCAATATTCTCATAACATAAGTTAGTGTTAATCATTAGTTTTATAATAGTAGTTATAAAATTAAAAACCAAGAATGTTTGAAGTGACATTAGGAGTACAAACATATCTCTAGACTAGACAGAAAATCCAACTCCACTACTAGCTCCTTGAGGAAATCGATCCCGACCTCTATTTGGGTGAAAGCTATTGCGACCCGCTCTTCCTACCTTGGTGTTGCGTCGAGTTGGCAGGCATCACCTTTTGGTGTCGTTGCCGGGGACATCTTTTTTTTTGGATGGGTATTCGGGATATAATCAAATCTAAATTCCCTGGAGGACCAAGAGAAGACCACTTTTACATACCCCTATGGTACATTTGCTTTCTCCCGGATGCCATTTGGGTTGTGCAATGCTCCGGCGACCTTCCAACATTGCATGATGGCAATTTTTACTGATATAGTGGAAGACAAACTGAAGGTGTTTATGGATGACTTTAGTGTGGTTGGTGACTCATTTGAAGAATGCTTGGTAAATCTGGATCGAGTCTTGGCCCGATGTGAAGAAACTAATCTTGTTCTCAATTGGGAAAATGCCATTTTATCGTTGAAAAAGGTATAGTGTTGGGTCACAAGATTTCTAAACATGGGATTGAGGTAGACAAGGCTAAGATTGAGATGATTTCAAGGCTCCCTCCCCCCACTTCTGTCAAAGGGGTGAGGAGTTTTCTTGGACATGCCGGGTTCTACCGGCGGTTTATCAAAGATTTCTCGAAGGTCATGAATCCACATTGAAAGTTGCTAGAGAAAGATGCCAAGTTTGTTTTTGATAAAAATGCATAGAGGCGTTTGAACTTTTAAAGCACAAGTTGACCACAACTCCTATCATCACTGCACCCAATTAGAGTTTGCCCTTTGAAATAATGTGCGAAGCAAGTGACGTTGCGGTAGGGGCGGTGTTGGGTCAACGAATTAGCAAAATGTTTCATCTCGTGTATGAATGAATCTCAACGTAATTACATGGTGACAGAGAATGAATTGTTGGCTATTGTATTTTCCATGAAAAAATTCAGGCCATATCTTATGGGGGCCAAGGTGATTGTGCACACGGATCATGCCGCCCTTAGGTATTTGATGACCAAGAAGGATTCCAAGGCAAGATTGATGAGAAGGGTGTTACTTCTTCAAGAATTTGACTTAGAAATAGTGGACCGGAAGGAAAGTGAGAATCAAGTTGCGGACCATTTATCTTGGTTGGAGTAAGAAGGGAGGCCATGTGACGACCTTGAAATAAATGATACATTCCCCGACGAGCAACTTCTTTCCATGTCAATGTGTGACATGCCATGGTTCGCGGACATTGCCAACTTCATTGTGACCGAAATTGTCCCGTGTGGGTTCTCTTCCAACCAAAGGAAGAAACTCAAGCGGGATAGTTTGGATTTTTATTGGAATGATACATACTTGTTTAAAATTTGCATGGATGGTGTGATTAGAAGATGTGTCCCAGAAGGTAAACAATTGAGCATTTTGGAGGTTTTTCACTCCTCCCCTATGGTGGCCATCATGGAGGGGTGAGGACGACTTCAAAGGTCTTGAGTTGTGTTTTCTATGCTAGTGATTTGGTAATGAGATGTGATGTATGCCAAAGAGCTGGCGTAATTTCAAAAATGGATGAGATGCCGCTCAATACAATTCTCGAGGTGGATATTTTTTATGTTTGGGGTATTGATTTCATGGTCCTTTCGTGAGCACTTGTGAGAACACTTATATTCTCATGGCGGTGGACTATGTCTAAAAGTGGGTCAAAGCCGTGGCTTTACCCAACAATGAAGCCCGGAGTGTTGTGGCATTTGTGAAAAAGAGTATCTTCACAAGGTTTGGCACTTCTCGTGCTATCATTAGTGATTGGGGATCTCAGTTTTGCAACAAGGCTTTTGATTCGTTGCTTGCCAAGTATCAAGTAAATCACAAAGTGACTACCCCCTATCATCCTCAAGCTAGTGGTCAAGTGGAAATCTCCAACCAAGAAATAAAGAGTATTTTGTCCAAAACCGTCAATGCAAATCGAACCGATTGGTCCAGAAAAATAGATGATGCTCTTTGGGCCTATCGGATAATTGGTATGTCTCCGTACCAGTTGGTATTTGGGAAAGCTTTCCACCTTCCAGTGGAATTGGAGCACAAGGCTATGTGGGCCCTGAGGAAGTTAAATTTGGAATGGGATGTTGCGGCAAATCTCTGAGTTGAGCAACTCAATGAGCTTGACGAGTTTAGATTTCATGCCTACTCCACCTCATCCTTGTATAAGGACAAGATGAAGTATTTTCATGACAAATATGCTCGGGGGAAGGAATTCAAGGTTGGTGATATGGTTCTTTTTTTCAACTCCCAGTTGAGGTTATTTTCGAGAAAGCTCAAGTCAAAGTGGAGTGGGTCATTTGAAGTTATATGTGTGACCCCGTTAGGTGCTATTAATCTCAAGAACAAAAATGGTGAAGTTTTTCGAGTCAATGGTCATCATATCAAGCATTAATTAGAGAAGTTTGATTACAGCCACGTGGTGAAACTCATTCATTTGAAGTGATGTGATGGTAACATGCGTCGTGCTGCGACGTTAAATTAGGCGTTTCTTGGGAGGCAACCCATGTCTTTTTCTTTCTCTTTGACTTTCCATACAGCTTAGGATTTTTTTGAGCTAATTATTTGTGAGATGTTGCATGAATTGTGTTGATGCAGTGCAAAACAAAGTGGAAAAATTGCACAGTCTCTGAAGTTTGTCAGTGCAACTACGATGCACATTGTGTGGTCTGCACTGGCAAGAGCTGAGCATGGTACTCTCTGAAGTTCTCCACCATAGTCGCGGTCCGTAGTGGACCTCCGTGGCCGCGTTCCATTTTTGTGCGGTCCACAAAGGCTGCCTATTGGAGGTTCACATGAACAAATCCAGCAAGGTCCGCGGTCGCTTTTATGTGGCCGCTTTGGTAGGTGAGGGTTGTCTATAAGTAGAGGCCAAGGGTCTCAGTGTACCCTTTCTCGAACTTTGAAAACTCAGAGCCATAAAACTACTGTTCATCCTTTCATGAGACCAAAATTCTTGCTTGCTAGGATTAGTTGCATTCAATCTTTACAAACCTGGCATTTCATGCATTTGTGTTTGATTAATTTCATATATTCATTTTATTTGCTTTCCAGTAGTTTGTAGCTTCTCTTTCTTCCTATTTTTCTTTGAATTGTTCGTTTAGGTTAGTTTACTTGTAGTTTTTGTGTGTTGAAAATGATTAAGGATTGGGAAACTGAGTAGGGATATATAGGTGTAAAAATTTGGACAAAAAATGGAAAACATGAAATCCTAACTTAGTTCCCATAGTCTGACTCAGCGCGGTCTAGGGTGCCCTGACGCGGTCTGTATTATCCTTTTGCGGACCGTAGTGCCCAAAATGTCTGAGAATGAACTTGTGCCCAGCGCGGCTGTGATGCATTTTGTGCGCCCCCCTGCTGGCCCACCGCGGCCACGACCCCATTCTGCGCGGACCGTGGTGGGTGATTCAGAGAAGGTGTCTTCTACGCCTTTGCCCAGTGCGGACCGCAGTCGCCTTAGCGCGGTCCGTTGTGCCCCTAACGCGGTCGTACTCATGATGGTGCGAGTCGCGGTACCTTGTTCTGCACCTATATCAGCAACACTATCACATGTTGTTCTACAATTCATTTCAATAATTGTTTTACTGCATGTGCTTAAACTAAATGTTAAATGTGTGTGCCTGCAGATAATGGTTAAATAAAGAGGCGGCAAAGGATCACAACAACCCGGAAGAGGCAGTTCCTCCCGAGGGGGTAAAGGAAAGAAAGTGGTAAAACTCACTCCCTAAGTCTGGTAAACATCAAAAAGACCGAAAGATGATAAAAGCTGCAGATATAGCTGCTTCCCATTCCTCGGGAAGTGAGTATATGCTATCTCAGGACATCTCCTCCGATTCAATCCAAACTCACTTCGTCTCCATCTTCCAACTGATTGATACCCCTCCAGCATCACACACTGCTAAGAGGTCGGTGAATATAGTTTCGGATTCATCTGAAGAGGCCGCAGCCGTTAGTGAAGAATACTCTAACTCTCTCACAGCTTCATTATAGGAGGAGAGTGCAGGAAGAGGTGATGGAGGTAGTGAGGACAGTGATGAGGAGGTTCCCCATAGTGGTATACCTCAGGTTGAGGGTGTTGACCATACTAGAGATCCCGAAACTTGGGAGGATAGGTTTGTTAGTCAGTTAGCATTCCACCGGTTTAGGGTATGGTGGCCTAAACGAAAGTTGATTCTGGAAAAGAGTTTAATTGAGCGAGACCTTCTACCTCTACTTCCTAATGTGCATAGACAATTTCACACTCAGTGGGTTGGGATCACTTTCAGGGTAATTGTGTAAAGGCAAATGAGCACATGGTAAAAGAGTTCTATAGCAATGTGGCCCACATTTTGAAGGGCACCAAGGTAGCCAAATTGCGGAACAAAAAGGTGATCTTTACTGGGCAGGCACTCAAGGAATACCTAGGGTTCGATGATGAGGATGAGACCCATTATAATGAAATGTTGGCAATGGGTGAAGAAGTTCGTCCGTGGTTAGTCTCATACCTGGAAATAGAAGAAACCATTTGATATCAAGGTCAAGCCAGTGGCTCCATTCACCTGGTTTAGTATAAAGGGCCTAGACAACCCTAAAGACAAAAACTACAAGCCACCTGCCTCTACCCCAACTGGCCAGTCTAAGGATCCAGTTACGGTAGAGCCTTCTGTTGAGCCTTCCATCGAGCCCTCTACATTGCCTTCTACCACTACTGTTGATGATTTGCCTCCAGGACCTTCTTATTCTGTGGGTCACAGTACTTCAGCTAGCCTGAGGGTTCCTTCTTCTCGGGTCTATCCTTTCACGGCCCATCAGTTGAGCCAAACATTGGCCAGTGTGAACAACTGGATATCAACTGCGACATCCAAGTTGTCTACTTTGTCTGCTACTATTGAGGCCCAGTCAACACCTCAGATTCCTCAGTCCATTGAGGATACACTGAAGAAGCTCCTGGACAACTAGGAAAAGATTATGAGGACTCAAGACGCCTTGTCTAAGGTGGTAGATTCACATGGCAAGGCTCTGAAGGATCTTGCCAAGGAGCATAAGAAGATGAGGAGATCACAGGCTTTTAAGGAATCTGTAAGGCGCTCAGGACATATGTGGACAAGCTATTGGTAGACCAGATGCCTATAGACTTATTATTCGGTAACCCAACCCCAGCAGCAACACCGGTAGCAAATCCATAGCAGGATTAGGAACCCAGGCATCCAAGGAAGAAGAGGAAGCTCCCAAGTACAACTCATGCGGTTATTGAGGTGGCAGCCCCACAAGAGGCCTCCTCCAATTTGCCACATGATGCACCTGATATCCAGTCGGTCTAGGAATAGGCCCCAATCCCAGCAGCTGAGTAGCAGGAGACCGGAAACCAGTCTGAGGTTCCCACACATACATAGGACATAGGGACCACTGATGATCCCATACAGACGGAACAAGCTTAGGGAGCTCCTATATCCTTTACTTTGTTTTTTATGCTTATTTGTTAGTTGGCATTAGGGACAATGCCAACTTTTATTCGTGGGGGTGCGCCCTACATTTTTTTTAATTATCCATGGATGACTGTATATATAGATTGTTAGTTATGCTTTACTTTGATTTTCTATTTTGGGTTGTACATAACTTTACATTTCGCTACTTTTCTCATACTTTTTATTCTCTCTTTTGGTCTGTATATAAAGTTACATTATATTCATCCCATGTTGTATATTCTACTCCCCTATTGTACATGTTTATTTTGTTTTCTATTTTCGCAAAAAAAATTCGTTTTTAGCTTTGTAGATAGGCTCGTAACCTTTTGTTTTGTTTTTCGCATTTTCAGTAAACCCTTGGTTTTCTTAATACCGCGGTTCTTTCCAAGTATGGAATATTGTGCGAACTAGGTGGCTCTTCCCAATGATAGAGGCGTGACAAGCTTCTTAAGGGTTTGAGTCTGTTTTTGTTCTTTTTGTTTTTGAATAGTTGTAGTTAAAGGTACCTCAAGTAAAGCTTCACTTGGGCCTAGCACATTTGCCTTTGATCCCATGGTCAAAGACAAAATGTTGTGTTTAGGATGGTGAAAGTCGTGGCCTTAAGACTCTTGTGCTGACCAAACATCATCATGTGGTCTTTTCTGACCATTGCGTGCTTAAATCGTAACTAAGGTCGTTATGGGCCCTCGACTCGACGTCTTTAGCAATCCCCTAGCGTGTGTGGTGAGAAATCGAATTGTGAGTCCAAGTCCCAAGCTAATGGTCTAGGACTTTGCCTGAATGTGTGTTGATGCGAACTCCTAGGTGAAATTTGACTTGGGAAGTGATTATAGGTTCTCCTTGATTAAAATGATAAGTTGAATGATTCCATAGCCTACTAATGAGATAATCCCTAGTTAATCCTTTTGAGCCTTAAACATTTTTCTTTCAAGAACCAATGCTACAAGCCTATACCTGTTCTAAATGATACCCTCGCTTGGCACCCAAATCTTCACTTGAGTAATGGCAATTGTCTCAGTTTGGGGGAGAGACAAGAAGGGAACCAAAGTATTAAAAGGTACAAAAGCAAAAGAAAAGGAAGGCAATGAAAAAGAAAGAAAAGAAAAATACAAAAAGAAAGCCCATTGTGAAAAAGAATAAAAAGGGATTCAAAGAAAAACATAAAGTGAAAAAGATGTGGAAAAAGTGGAAAAAGGAGAAATGTTTTGAATTGCATAAGAAAGATTGACAATGTGTCTCTCTAACCCGTTGAAAAGAAGTGAAATACTCAAAAGAGTCAAGAGAGTTGTGCCAAAATGAATCAAAAGAAGTGCTTAAGAGAAGATTGAACCCACTTGAATAAAAACATGTCCTACCTTTACCCAAAAGCCTTTACAATGACTCCACAAAAGCCCTATATGATCTAGAGTTGAAGGGAGCCTACATTAGTGGATACTTACATAAGGGGCAAGTATATGGTACCTAGAGCCGGATTTGTTACCTTCTTCTTGAGAGAGACGAGTGAAATTCCATCAACCTCAATTTGTGTGTCAATACTTTAAAAGGTGAGGTTTGCTTAGGGAGAGTTGAGAACGTGTGAGTTTGGGTTCCATAATGACCAAAGTAATTAAGAGAAGTGCTTTGATCTAATGAGTCAACTCTTGATGCTCTTGTGTCACACTTGATCCATGGTTTTTCAAAGTTTAAATGTGTTAATGATGTATTCGTACTGAGGGCAATTATTAGTCCCAATTGAGGCTTGTTGACGTTACTTTCGGATAGCTAGAATTACTTGGATTCTCCTTTAAGGGGCGCGTCTTATTTTATTTTCTTGAGGACAAGCAAAGGTTTAAGTTTGGGGGAGTTGATAAGTTAGGATTTTAACGTGTTTTATGCCCCTACTTGCCTATGCGTTGAGTATAAATTGCTACAAAATAGTCCCAAAATGCTCACAAATTGTGCTTGATTACAGGTTTGAGCAATAAAGTGACGAAATGTCAAAGATCGGATCAAAAAGGAGTGAAACCTGCTCAAATATCAAAGACCAAGATCTCCAAGGGAAGAAGTCCTAGTGTGTACCGCACAAAGCAATCGCAGTCGCACTAGGAGGTTCAGAGACATGGTATATTCAGGCTGAAGCTAATGCTACCGTGGTAGGATTCTTGCAGTCCGCGGTCAGGCTACGCAGTCGCTCCACTCTTTTGTGCGGTCCGCGTAAATGAGATACAGAGAGGTGGACAAATAGCCAAGATAATGCCACGCGGTTCGCGGTCGTTCCCGTGCGGTCCGCGGTCGTTCCCGCGAGGTCCGCGCCAGACCCCCTTCACGGTCACGGTACACTTTCATGCTGTCTGCGTTCCTCAAGATCAGAGAGCTGAATAGTGAAGTTATAAAGGCAGTGCGACCGTGGTTGCTTTTGGGCGGCCCACACTGACCCCGCAGGAGTATTTTTGTCCAGTTTTTCCAGCCTAGTATAAATAGATTATTTTACCATTTTTAGGAAAAGTTCTATGTTCTGAATGCAGCTGAGCTTGTAATACTCGATATTGTAGCTATTTTTAGTGTTTTTTCTTGTTATTAATGATAGATTATTGTAGTTTCTTCTTAGCAATTAATTAATATGCTTAGTTCTTCATCTATTTCTTTATTTTCTTCTATAAGCATGTGTAGCTAAACCCATTAGCTAGGGTTGTGGCTCAACCCCAGTGTGGGTAATTGATGGGTGTTGCCATCTTGGGTTAGATTGATATCGGGTGTTTGCTATTTGGGTTGATTTTATATTTTTATTCAAGAATTAGTGGTTGCAAATACTGATTCAAGCTTTGTGGGTTTGACTCTTCTTGAGAAAGTGAGTCTATGACCCCCAAAATTGACCCAACAAGGAATTGTGATGGACTCATGAGAAATGATAGTCCCAATTAACGGGTTCAATCTAGAGAGAGTAATAACCCTACTTGAACCCTATTTGTTTGGTCTAATTGGCCTACCCAATTGGTCTCTCGAGAGTCAATTGGGAAAATCACTCTATCGAGAGGTGTGAGAGTGGGTACAATTGCGCAACAGTTATAGCATCACCCCTAAATATGTCAATCTATTCTTAGTAACATATTGGCTACCTAGGTAATGCCACGACCCTAGTGCCCTTTTTCCCATTAGATACAACTTAACAATGTTATCATAACATAATTTAGTGTTAATCAGTAGTTTTATAGTAGTAGTTATAAAATCAAATCCAAGAATGTTTGAAGTGACATTAGGAGTACAAATACATCTCTAGTCTAGACAGAAAATCCGACTCCACAACTAGCTCCCTGAGGATATCGATCCCGACCTTTATTCGAGTAAAAGCTATTGCGACCCACTCTTCCTACCTTGGTGTAGCATCGAGTTGGAAGCGATCAAGGACACTAGAGGAACATGGCTTAGAAGCGACAGCAAGAGTGTTGAGAATCAGATCAATCCGAGCATTTGCGGACATTTGCTCTACAAGCAATTTCTTTCTCAAGTTCTCAACCTGTTGCCTGAGATCAACATTTTCTTTGGTCAGACGAGAAATTTCTCTGCACTTGATGAATTGGAGGACCCTGGTGCCTTTTGAGCCTAACTTAGCTGAGTCTCTAGAATGATATTCCCCGCCTTCAATTTCTTGATCTCCTCAGTAGCACTTTTCTGAGCATTGATAAGTTGTGCAATAATCAAAGTACTTCCTACCCCTCTAACTTTTTCAACACACCCACATTCCCTTAGAGTAGTTTGTGAGAAGGTCTTCTTCTTGGTCCCTATCTTGGGATGTCCCAAAGGCACATTAAAGAATTTGAAGACATGAGTGAGAAGAAAACTATAGGGGAGACCGTGATTTTCATCTTTGAATGCTACCACCTTTTACATATGCTCAATCGTTATGGCTGGCAGAATAATAGCTCGGAACCTATACACTGTGTCCATCAGATACATCAGACTTGGATGTGATAGACCTCTTCTCTACGCGAGGTAGCAGAACTTTGTTCACCAACTCAAATAGGAGCTGATAAGCAAGAAGCAAAGCTTTCTTATGCACCAGTTTTCGCACGGCACTACTCTCTCCTTAACTATAGCATGCCTAAAGTTTGAGCCACATATATCTCTAACAGAAGACAGACCGTCACTAGGAACCTTAAGTATGTCTCCTAGTAGAGCAGAGTCCATAACAACGTCTACGCTATTTACTAGAGCACATATATGGTCGGATCCAACAGTAAAGAGGTCAGCATAGAAACTTTGGACCTTATCCTCATAAACCTTGGGCACATCCACTTTGAACAGATGTCCCCACTGTTGAAATTCAGCCATCTCAAGTATTTGCCTTATATTGTCCATCTTAGATATCTCTGGGACCCTATAGTACTTTCTGGTACCTCAACCTTTCTTTACCAAACACGCTTCCACTTTTCATTTTCTTCACAGAATCGGGTTACTTCACATTCTCCAATTTTCTTTTACTAGACTTTAAAATAGATTTACCCTTTCCACTCAATCTCACTAGAATATCATCATTAGACATTGACTCATCAACCACCACTTGCTTCAACTTGTCACCACTTTTCACAGAATTTTTACTGGGTGTTCCAACATCCTCTTTTGAAGCACTTTCAGCAGAATGATTCTTTTTCAAAGTTCTCTTTACCAAGGAACTTGGTTCCTCTTGAGTTTCCTCATCCATTTCTACTATCGGAATGTTCTTGTCATAAATAATCTCTGCATCCTTCACCAGCCTCTTTTTCTTCTTCCTACTACTCCTTTTACTCTCCTTCAAGGCTGACTCAAGATCCCCCTTTTCTGTAACCATGGAGTAGGTCTCATAGGAGAGGGATCAAGAGTGGCTATTGTCCTCCTTTTGTAAATGAACGCACTCAGAGCAATATCATCCTGATCTTCTTAATCACTTGACCTTATAACAGGAGCGTCTACTTCCAAAGGCTCAACATTAAAGTGAAGAGAAGGGCTAGTGTCAAAACTTACCTGGGAAGAAGATTCCTGACATGATTCCTCAGGAGAAAGGTCAAGTCCTTCAAGAGGGGTCCTAGTAGTTTCTTCTGGTATAGGTTGTTCAATGATCACCATTGCTCCTTCTCCCACCGACGACTGAGTCTCTTCCCCCTGAAACTCAGGCATAGTAGAGGTTTCATCAACCACTATTCCTTCAGTGATGCAACATATTTTCTAAGGCCTCTCTCTCCTGAAATTCCATGGTAGGAGTACATGTAGATTGATCAACACCATCCTCAGAGACCTTTTATACTGTGGTGTCATACTCTTTTCTTTATCTTTGCTCTGTTCTTTGAGAATTTAAGCGATAGAGAAGAGATACTATACATTTTTGGGATTTTTAAGTTCTCAACACTTAGAGGAAAAGTGAGGTCTGAAGGAGTGGTGAGATGGAGGGTGAAGGATAATCATGTTTATGTGCTTCAATTTCAACAGAGGTAGAAGGGGGAATGTTGAGAGGTGTTTCTTTAGTAACAGAGAAGTTGAGGGTTTTCTCTTCAATGGTGGGAAGGCTTGTTTGATCTTCAGCCATGGTAAGTGATTAGTTTGAAAATTCTAGAGAGGATGAGAAAGAGAGAGATGATTGTTCAAGGTTTGGGAATAAGAGGGCTTTAATGAGGAAAAAGGCAATTATGAGGGAGAGAGAAACAGTTTCTGAAACGGAGATAGATTTGTGGGAAGATGCAACATTTTAGAGGGAAGTGAAAGGATCTGAAAACATTGATGGCGTGGCACTCAATTGTTTTTATTTTGACATATGTATGAGAAAAACATAAGATTACTAATCTATGATACAAGAACCAAATTCTTGACCAGTCATTAAAAAAATTCTCAACCCCTTTTACCGTTCATTCATTGCATCTGCAGCTTCTATAATCATCACACGTGTCTACCTACCACGGTATAAAAGTGAGTTAGACTTGTCCAGAGAACACCATATCTAATTTCACCTAAATGTAACTTTCATAGCCATATGGAAGGCATCAGGTTCTCAGTTAGGCTTCATTATCCCAGTACCATCCTATTTATCTCAAAATGTTCTCTACTCAGGGATTTGGTAAAGATATTTTCCATTTGGTCTTCTATACTGCAGAACTTCATGCAGATAATCCCCTTCTCCATATTGTCTCTGAGAAAATGATGTCTCGCATTAATGTGCTTGGTTCTTTTATGCTGGACCAGGTTCTAGGCCATGTTGAGTGCAATAGTTTTGTCACATATAAGAGGCACACAGTTAGTGTATGCACTAAAATCTTCCACTTGCTGTTTGATCCATATGAGCTAAGCACAACAGGAAGCTGATATAACATATTCTGCTTCAGTTGTTGAAAGAGCTACAAAATTGTGCTTCATTGTGCTCCATGAAATAAGACATGATCTTAGGAAGTGAGCCATTCCAGATGTGCATTTCCTGTCTATTAGATAAACTGCATAATCAGCATCAGTATACCCAATAAGATTAAAATTGTCACCTGAAGGGTAGTATGGAACTAGCTCATGTTGTTCCCTTAAGATATCTCAAAATTCTTTTGGCAGCCTTCAGATGCGATTCCTTGGGATTTGACTGAAACCTTGCACATAGTCCCACACAGAAGATAATATTTGTCCTGCTGGCAATAAGATAGAGAACAGACCCAATAATGCCTTTGTACATTGTTTGTTTTACAGGAGTTCCAGATTCATCCATGTCTAGTCGAGTAGCAATGGCAATGGGAGTGTTAATCAATTTTGATACTTCCATATCGAACCTCTTTAGAAGCTCCTTGATATATTTCTGCTGATTGATAAATGTTCCTTTTGTGGACTGCTTCACTTGAAGACCCAAAAAGAAATTCAACTCACCCTTCATGCTCAGCTCAAACTCACTTCCCATGAGTTTTGCAAATTCCTCGCATAGCTAATCAGCTGTTGCCCCAAAAATATTATCATCAACATATACCTGAACAATGAGCAAGTTCCTCCCTCATTACTTCAGAAACAAAGTGATGTCAATTTTTCCTCTTGTAAAACCATTTTCTACGAGAAACTTTGACAACCTTTCATACCAAGCTCGAGGAGCCTACTTCAACCCATACAATGCATTTTCTAATTTGAACACATGTTCGGGTTGTGCATGACATTCAAAACCTGGAGATTTCTTTACATAGACTTCTTCCTTGAGGAAAACATTCAGAAATATGCTTTTGACATCCATTTGGATAGAGTGAATTCCATGTGTGATGCAAAGGTAATGAGGATTATGATGGCTTCCATGCGAGCAACTGGAGCAAAAGTCTCATCATACTTAATTCCTTCCTCCTGATTGTAACCCTGGACAAATAACCTTGTGCTGTTCCTTGTAGCATTCTCATTTTCATCAAGCTTGTTCCTGAATACCGACTTGGTTCCTATGATGGTACGATTTGAGGGTCTAGGTACTAGGTACCACTCTTTTTTCCTTTCAAATTGATGCAACTCATCTTCCACGGATCCATTCTACATATTTTAAGTCTTCCTTATTGTTTTTGGGATCTATTTGGAAAAGGAAGACTGAGAAAAGCAATTGAATTTTTGGCTTTTGATCTGTTTTGGACTCCTGAATCAAGGGCTGATTATATTCTCAAGAGGATGGGAGCTTTTGTGTTTCCAGTTGGGGACTTGAATTTCATTAGTAGAGGAACTGGGCAATTCTGGCTGGTTTTCTTGTATCATTCTTTCTACTTCTTGTGCATTTCTTTTAACTGCATCAATCACTCTTTCTTCAGATTCAGTGGTTGTGATTATAGTACATGGTTCCTCTCAGGATGATGAGGAAGAGATTGCATTGTCTTCACTTGTCTTCTTTACTTGACTCATCATGTTTGCCTTTCCAATTTCCATATTAATGACCTCTCTTGGAACCAGCAGAGATGTTCCATCTTGATCATCCTTCTTATTCTTCTCACATGAGAGATATGATTAGTCAAATATTACATATATACTCTCCTCAACACACTAAGTTCGCTTGTTAAACCTTGTAGGCTTTACTTTGAGAAGAGTACCCCAGAAAAATTCCTTCATCACTCTTGGAATCAAATTTTCCAAGATGATCCTTTCCATTGTTCAAAACATAACGATTTCACATAAATGTTCTTAAGTGAGTCAGCTTGGGCTTCCTTTCATTCAGCAACTCATAGGGAGTTTTATTCAAGAAAGACATGATCATGCATATGTTCACCAAGTAGCATGCAGTGTTGATAGCTTCAGTCTAAAAGTTCTTAGCAATCCCACTATAGATCAACATTGTTCTTTCCATTTCCTCAAGGGTATAGTTTTTTATTTCCACAACTCCAAATTGCTGTGGAGTTGTTGGGGCTGAGAAGTTGTGGGTAATGCCATTCTCGTTGCAGCATTCATCAAACTTAGCATTGTCATATTCTGCTCCATGATATGATATAATGCATACTACTTTTGATTCCATCTTCACTTGAATTATATTCATGAAGGCTACAAAAACTTTAAAGGTCTCATCTTTTGTTCTAAGGAATAGAGTCCAAGTGAATCTGGAATACTCATCCATTATCACGAAAATGTATCTTTTTCCTTCCCTATTTTGCACTCTCATAGGAAAATGTAGATCCATATGAAGGAGATCAAGTGTCTTTGCTAACATCATTATTTGCTTGAATGAGGATTTCACATGCTTCCCTCTAGCGCATACATCACAAACCTTGTGATCTTTGAACTTTGACTCGGGCAGACCACAAACAAAGTCCTTCTGAACCATCATATTTAGTAGAGAGAAGCTTGCATGCCCCATCTTTCTGTGCTAGAGTTCATCATCATCATCAACTGCTTTCAAAAAGCTCAGATCACCACTTTATAAGAATTCAAAATTAGCAATATAGATGTTATTGTATCTTTTGTCCACAACTACCACTTCACCAATTATTAAATTGGTAACTATGCATATATTTGACAAGAACTCCACCTTATTTCCTTTATCAATTAATTGAGAAACACTCAAGAGATTGTACTTAAGGCCAGTGAAATAGTACATATTTTCAATTGAGTGAGTGAGTGATTTTCCAAATTTCCAACTCCAAGAATGTACCCTTTTTTCCCATTTCCAAAGGGCACACTCCATCCTTGTAGGGCTTTTAGTAAAAGGAAGTCCATGGTATTCCTAGTCATGTGCTTTGAGCATCCACTATCGATGAACCATTGTTGACTGCTTCCTTTCGTTGTTCCCAGCATAAGGAAATCAAGGGTTATATTTAGAACCCAAACAAGTTTGGATCCCTTGTAATGAGGAAAAGGATGAATACGAGCTTTTCTAGTTCATGCATGTAACATGCTCTTTCAATCAATGGTACCGGGTCCTCTTTTAGCAGTTATTCTTTATATTTCTGAAGAGACATAACCTTGGCTTGGCAATTTTCTTTGAAATGCCCATTGTTCCCACAGTGGGTACACGACCAATTATTAGGTACAGTGGCGTACTTACTATGAGGATTAAAAGGAGTTCTATCCCTTTAAAACCTTATTCCCTGTCTGTTTCCACTATTGTTTACGTACATGGTTGTAATAGCATATGAGGACCAGGTCCATTTAAGGGACTTCTCAAGATCAATTTTTGTTTTTTCCAATTCTCCTTGAAGTTGTCTATTTTTCTCAAGTTCAGCATATAAACTAGTTTTTACAGCATTTAACTCATTCTCAAGCTTAATATGTGCTTCACTAGGAACTTCTTTTCCTTTCTCAGAATTTCCAAGCCAATATTCTGCTTTGAATTCCTTTATTGTTTTCTTCAAGTCTGCAATCACAACTAAGAGGTCATCTCTTTCTTGCTCTAAGGCATCTACTTTCTCCACTAAGTCATTCTTTTATTTGTTGAAATTTTCGATGGTTTCTTTTAAGTCAACAACTATTACCATCAAATCGTCTCTTTCATGTTCTACACTAGCAATTTTCTCAATTACAACTTCCTTTTCATTTTTCAGATTATCAATAGTTTCCTTATGGTCAATTACACAAACTACCAAATCATCTCTAGTTTGCTAAGCATCTCTTAACTCTATGGTTAAGGCATCCTTATCAATTACAAGACCATTATACGCATCAATTAACACACTAGCTAATGCATGAGTTTTTAGGAGACCAGGATTTCTGATTTCTCTAATCCCTATAATTTACCCCATCATTGTCTGACTGAGCCATCAAAGCAAATATTGAATCATATTCATTAGCTTCACTATCAACTGCCATCATAGAACTATCTCCTACATCATTTCTTCTTCAGAGTCACTGGAGGAATCTCTCCATGCTGAAAGAGCTTGCTTTACAACAATGTTAGCGACGCTCTTTATTTTGAAGCATTTGTTATGATCCGGGTTCCTCTTGGCTACTTTATCAGAGTCGTGCTTGAAATGTTCTTGCTTCAGAATAGGGCCATCCATGCCCTGGCGTACAAATGACAGAGGTCATAATTCTCTGATTTGCTGGAACTACCTCTCTTTGGTATTCCTTCATTCCTTCAAACCATTTTCTGAAACCTTCTGGTTAAGTAAGCCATATCACTGTCCTCCTTGAGTCATTTCTTTCAACCTTGAGTATCCGGTTCTTTTTCTTCTTTGGTTTTCTTCTTTCACTGTCCTTCTTCTTCATTTCGTAGGTTTTCCAATTTCCAACTAGCTCATCTATGGTTAGCGCCTGCAAATCCTTTTCTTCAGTAATGGAATTCACATTACTCTCCCAGGAGCATGGCATAACACTAAGAATCTTTCTCACGGTCTTGTTCCTTGGAATTATTTTACCAAGAGAGTGTAATTCATTTATGGTGGAAGTGAATCGAGTGTGCATATCTTGAATGGATTCATCATCCTTCATTCTGATGGGTTCATACTCAGTGGTGAGTATATCAATATTAGACTTCTTTACTTGAGTGGTTGCTTCATGTGTCGTTTGTAAAGCTTTCTATATCTCCTTGGCAAATAGACAAACTGAGATCCTGTTGTATTCATCAGGTCCTATGCCACACCAAAATTTTCTTGGCACAAAATCTTTTCTTCACAGCTTTCCTATCTACATCATTGTATTCTTTCCCGGTCTATAGCATCGTCACAGGAGGGTCTCCGACCTTCTTTGTTGGGACATGAGGGCCATCATAATAACATCCCACAACTCAAAATCTTCTGTCATGATAAAGTCATGCATCATTGTCTTCTACCACCCATTGTATTGGCCATTGAACCTAGGTGATCTGTAGGTATAGTGATCCTCTTCAAAGTTTGGTGGAGAAGACATGAATATCCTTTCTAGGTGTTAACCTAATAGAAAGAACCTGCTCTGATACCATTAATAGAATATACGAATCTACCAAACCATACAGAAATCGGGTCCTATATAGGTTTCCATAGATATCGCAAATGCAATATTAAGTAAATGGAACAAGAAACTTTTGCGTGGAAAAATCCCTGCTCAAGGGGATAAATATCATGACCTACACTGGTAGGATTTCAACTTCACTATGAGTGATCTTTAGATTACAATCTATGCAATCTAGGAATTAAAATCGTAATCCTTCACTAACTTGTAATACACCTATTACAAGCCACTTTGCAATACACCTATTACAAAGACTTCCACTCATAACTAAATCTAGTTATGAGATAAAGGTTTACAAGGGGTTCCTAATTAAATCGTATAGATAAGTAAAGTAGGAATTACAATGAAGAGCAATTACAAAGTTACAACTCAACTAAAGACATACAAAAGACTTGCTGTAGGAACTGGTCCATAGTAGTGTTGTACTTTGTTCTTGATGCACTTGAAAATTGAATACTTGATTGTCAGATGCTTGAGTAAATTTTAAAGTATTCCAATGATGTTTTTATAGTATTTATTGTTAATACAACATAGATGACATCACTTAAATGATGTAATCAGTTGGTTGGTCAATGAGAAGGGAATGTTGTACTGTGTTACAGTATTTGCGTGTACAGTGCAGGCAGTCACTTTCCAGCTATAGACAGTTGACTTTGTACTGCTATCAGGGGAACCCAAGGGGATCAGGTTCCTGTGTTGATTCTTTATCTTCTGAAGTCATTGTAACTTACATTAGCTTGAGTCCGATGATTGAGTTGTGTACCAACTGTATCAAGTTCCTTATATAGTTCTTTAATAGTAAGTTTGTTGAATCATCAAAATATAAAGCTAAGGTATTGTAAACCCATCACATATCATATCTTAGTCTTTGTTACCATTTATTAGCATATCATATCATTATTTTGGGCTAGTTTCATGGTATTGTGAGCCCGAAAGACTGGAGAGATTGATGACTGAGTGAGGCCGAGGGCCTGAGTGTTAGTGACATTTTAGGATTGGGATACACGTTTCAGCATGCTATATTGATTACATATTGGGATCGTGCTGCACGCCATAACTATTATTCTGATTTATGATAGATCTTGGGCTGCAGGATCACCTCCAGAGTCTGCACATACCTCCTATGAGCGCTGTTGATTATATTGAGGGATGGATCTTTCCTGGACAAGGATCTTGTCAAAAGCATTTTATATACCTGGGGATGGGTCTTCCCCACGAGCTGGATTTGGCCCTACACAGTACTAAGTGACTGATGGTGAGTTGATATATATATTTCGGGATGGATCTTTCCTGGGTCAGATTGGCCATATATAGTACTGACTGATTGAGCATGATGAGTGAAAAGTGTGAGACAGTGAGACTGAGTACTCTGAGAGTATGAGTATATGAGTTCATTTCTGACATACATAGCGTTGACATGCACATATGACATGCATGTATAGAGATGTATTGTTCCTCATGATGTACGGTATTAGGTCATTCATAACTTCTCACACGTATTGACATATAGGCATAGAGATGTATTTTCCTCATGCCATTTGAAAATAAAACATTTATCGTTGAAAGTTCTTTTCAGAAAAATTATAGTTTTCAAACTTACTCATATTTTTGGTAATTTTGGTAAAGGATTTAGATTTTTACTGACATACCTGAAAAGCGAAACTATTTTTGTGAACCAAGATTAAGCTGAACATTTTATTGCTGAGTTACTTCCTTTGTTATTTTCTTTACGTTGTCATGAACTGTTGTTGGCTATTGGATGTTGGACCGACCTTTGTTCCAGCTCGTCACTACTCTCAACCCAATGTTAGATTTGTTCCTTATTAAGTATATTAGATCGGTTGTACTCATACTACACTTCTGCACCTTGCGTGCAGATGTTGGTTGATGATGTTGCTGTGTTTGGTGGGAGCTGGATTTTGAAGATATACATGTGTTCCGTTGTAGCTGCCTCTTATGCATGGTAGCCTTAGATTTATAAAAATCTGCTTAAGTATATTTCAAACAGATGACGTATTTATTTTATACCAGCTTTGTAAAGTCTAATCTTATAAGCTCATGATTTGTATTATCAGTTCTTGGGGAATGTATAAAATTCAAAGAATTTCTTTTATTTGTTTGTTTAATTAATTTCATTGGAACTGGATAGTTGTTAATTGACTTACCTAGATGGTTGGGTTAGGTGCTATCACGGCTAGTTGTATTTTGGGTCGTGACAGTTAAATATATAGAATTTGGGTAGATTAACATGCAAAAATTGGTGAAATTAAAGATTTAGATGAAATCTAGATTTTGGGTAAAAATCGAGTTTGGCCACGAAAATGGTTATGGAATTTGATGAAAAACATATATATGATTTCATAAGATTATGAGTAACAATTATCTTAGAAAATTTTCGGAATTAGGGCACGTGGGCCTTGGGAAAAATTTGGGAATTCTTCAATTGGGGTGAGTAATCAATTTAGTAGTTAGGACATGAATTTTTGAGCATAAATTGACCATCATATATAATATTTGACTAGTTTCGAGTCGTTTGGCAGCAAATTAAGGGTTTGAGCACGATCTGGGATTGAAAAAGTAGGTTTTGAGACAAGGTAAGTCAGTTTTTTTACCTTATATGAGAAAATTAAACGCATAGGTAAACTTAATTAATATGTGTTTCTATTTGTGGGAGCTACGTACGCACGGGTTACGAGAGTCCGAACGTAGATACTATTTATGCAGATTCACACCATGCTTTATTGACATCGTTATTCGATTATGCTTCTTAATTGCCTTGAATAGACTAGAGATTGAGGATTTCAAGAAGTTAAAAGTTTCTAGTCGAATATTTCTTGTTTGGAAAGAATTGAGGGATATTATGTTAACTTGAGAAATTTATGTTCAACCGCGTCGCAAGTATATTCCACGAGCGGGGTAAATTTTCACTACTCTCATGGAGCGGGTGTTCGCCTCGGCAGGTTAATAGATGTATCTATGGTTTATGTTGTTCAAACATCGGTAATGCACACAGTTTATGTTTATGTATAATATTTGTGCGTGATAATACTGGAAACCTTTTATATTTGACATTGTTTCATTGGCTTGAGAGCTTATCTGTTTAAATGGAGGAAATGATTTGATTCTTATCAACGGTGAAAGAATTTGTTTGTTTATTTATGGCTCTGAGTTCTATTGTCACTTTATATATATATATATATATCATGTTTAATTAGAATTTCATATTATTATATTGTTGGTTCATAGTAAGTGTCGAAGTCGATTGCTCATCACTACTTCTTCGAGGTTAGACTTGATACTTACTGGATACATGTTGTTTATGTACTCATGCTACACTTCTGCACTTAATGTGCAAGATCTAAGGTAGGTACATTTGAAAATCAATCTGGCACACAAACTTGATTACCACTTTGAGGCCTCACGATGAGCTGCCTTCTAAGTCCGATCCGCAGCAGCCAAAGTATTTCTTTTGATTGAAGTTTTTTCAATCTATTTCACTTCGAATAGTAGACTAGTATTCTTTTGCATATTATACCAGATGCTCATACACTTGTGACACCGAATCTTAACACATACTGGTGGACTTGTGGTTTTGATTTTATTCTATAATTAATGATTGCACTCAGTTGCTTTCGTGTTATCTATTTCAAATCTATTATTTCTTAAATCTTTTTTAATTTAAAGAAAATTTAATTACTTAGAAAATAACTTATTAAAAAGAGGAAATCATGTGGTTAGTTCATAGTTGATTTGCTTAGCATGACATTAGGTGCCATCACAGTCTATTGTAGAATAAAGTCGTGACACTTAAAGATCAAAATAACCTTAATTTAATATTTCTATTTTTTATTTACTTTAAATACAAGGGCAATTGTTAGTTTATATTCTTTGGAGAGCATCTTTTTAGTTTAGATACCAAAAAGAAAAGATAAAAACGAATATGCTAAGCTTAAGAGATGGAATCTAGACAAATGCATTATTTTTTTGCAATATTTTAATATTTAGTGAGTTGGTCAATGTTGATCTTGTAAAGATCATACTCGATCAACTTTATTAGAATGAAGGTTAGTATTAAATTGGTTTGGTATGATATTAATAAATGGGATAGAGAGATTTTATTTTGTGTCTCACATAATTTATATTAATTGTGTATGTTCTTTTTTATTTCACATATTTGTGGATTCATGTTTTGTATATCTGGGTCCACAAAATTTTGAGACCTATATAGTTGTGAGACAGAAAAAAATTTAACATAACTAGTATTAATTGTGTGAGGCACAAAATAAAATTTTTCGGATAAATATAGTACTTCTTGTTAATGGTCCAAATATAGTCCAATTGGGCAAATTAGTATTGACAATAATTTATTATGGTTGAAATGTATCTCTCAATTCTGTGACAGCAGTTCAAGCATCTTATTAATGTTTTCTTTACATCAAATTGCAGAAATACCAAAATAATAATAATAATAATAATAATAATAATAATAATAATAATAATAATAATAATAATAATAATAATAATAATAATAATAATAATAATAATAATAATAATAATAATAATAATAATAATAATAATAATAATAATAATAATAATAATAATAATAATAATAATAATAATAATAATAATAATAATAATAATAATAATAATAATAATAATAATAATAATAATAATAATAATAATAATAATAATAATAATAATAATAATAATAATAATAATAATAATAATAATAATAATAATAATAATAATAATAATAATAATAATAATAATAATAATAATAATAATAATAATAATAATAATAATAATAATAATAATAATAATAATAATAATAATAATAATAATAATAATAATAATAATAATAATAATAATAATAATAATAATAATAATAATAATAATAATAATAATAATAATAATAATAATAATAATAATAATAATAATAATAATAATAATAATAATAATAATAATAATAATAATAATAATAATAATAATAATAATAATAATAATAATAATAATAATAATAATAATAATAATAATAATAATAATAATAATAATAATAATAATAATAATAATAATAATAATAATAATAATAATAATAATAATAATAATAATAATAATAATAATAATAATAATAATAATAATAATAATAATAATAATAATAATAATAATAATAATAATAATAATAATAATAATAATAATAATAATAATAATAATAATAATAATAATAATAATAATAATAATAATAATAATAATAATAATAATAATAATAATAATAATAATAATAATAATAATAATAATAATAATAATAATAATAATAATAATAATAATAATAATAATAATAATAATAATAATAATAATAATAATAATAATAATAATAATAATACGCCTTGTCTGAAAGTTCACTATTATCTTTTCTAGCCATATTTTTGGATAAATATTTACACATTGGATGCTTAAAAACCAAAATGGTCCACAAATTTTACATTTTCTACTAAAACACTTGCACTGTTATGAAATAGAAGATTCTTACACTTCTATTTAAGGTGAATGTCTTTAATGTACTTAATTAGAGAGATTTTAGAGTCCTATTATTGGTAGCAAGATCTTCCTCCTCCCTATAAATAGAGGTGCTCTCTACCATTGTAATTCACCCCTCTCAACTCAATAAGAAGAACTCTCTCTACTCTTCTATCTATTGCTATTGCTCTTGCATAATTGTTCTTGTCTTTACTTTAGTTTATAACACGTTATCAGCACGAGACTCTACCGTCTCAAGTATCATTCTCGAAAATCCAAGGTATTTTCCCTCTTCCTAATTTAATTTTCGAGTATGTCTGACATTATGAAAAGAAAGTTCGTTGCCCTTGAAATTTCGGGCAAGAACTATATGACATGGGTGTTGGATGCTGAAATCCACCTAGATGTTATGGGTCTCGGAGACACCCTCAAAGATAAAGAAAAAGCATCCACCCAAGATTGTGCGAAGGCCTTGATTTTCTTGCGCCACCACCTTGACGAAGGTTTGAAGATTGAATATCTCACCGTCAAGGATCCACTCGTTTTGTGGAACAGCTTAAAGGAGAGATATGACAACCTGAAGTTGGTCACTCTGCCACAAGCACGATATGATTGGGCCCATCTGAGGCTACAGGACTTTAAGTCCGTCTCTGAATATAATTCTGCTATGTTCAGAATTACTTCTAAACTGAAGCTATGTGGAGATAACATCTCCGATTACGATATGCTTGAGAAAACGTTTACAACGTTTCATGCCTCCAATATGGTACTGCAGCAACAGTACCGAGAGAAAGGCTTTACGAAGTACTCTGAACTGATTTCTCTCTTACTAGTGGCTGAGCGAAATAATGACCTGCTCATGAGAAATCACGAAAATAGACCAACTGGGTCTACACCACTGCCTGAAGCAGATATGGTGCACTCGCATTATGCCAAACATAAAAGGGACCATGATCACGGTCATAAACGGGGTCAAAGCCAAGGACGTGGACAAGGAAGAAATTCCAAAGAAGTCGTCACCCCCCAAAGAGAGATAACCACCGAAAGCAGAAACGGGATCCCGAAGATCCTAAGGCAAATAGTTCAGAAACTATATGTTATCGTTGCGGTGGGAAAGGGCACTGGTCAAAGATTTGCCGTATACCAAGACACTTGGTTGACCTTTATCAAGCATCTCGAAAGAGAAAAGGCCCTGAAACAAACTTTGTCTATGACGACAATGAGGACATCACCCACCTGGATGTGGCAGACTTCTTTGAGCAACCCGAGGGGAAAATAGACCACCTAATCGGCGATGGGACCGTGATGAAAGAAGATGGAGTTATTTGATTTTGTTCTACTTATTTGTATTAGTTTGTGAATAATCTAATAGTCATTAGTATTAGCTCGTATTAGCTAGTTCATGATGCAATGTTAGCAGTAGTTCTTTAGAATATCTTCAATATGCTCAAATATCAATAAAACTTTTATTTTCCAGTGGGGGTAATCGACTAGCCTGAAAAACTAGTCGATTATCAACTATTTTCGCATTAAAGTTGAAAAACAATTGATCAACAATCGATTGTCTTTGGCTAACAATCGATTGTCTTGAAACAGTGTGTTCTGGAATTTTTCAAAAATAGCCAACAATCGATTGTCTATGAATAACAATCGATTGTCTTGAAACAGTGAGGTCGAATTTTTCAAAAATCACCCACAATCGATTGTCTATATCTAACAATCGATTGTCGTTAGGCAGTGTAATCTGGAACTTTTCAAAAATCATCCACAATCGATTGTCTATGTTTAACAATCGATTGTCTTAAACAGTGTGATCTGAAGTTTTTCAAAAATAACAAATAATCGATTGTGTATGTCTAACAATCGATTGTCTATGTTCAAACAATCGATTGTGTGTATTTAATAATCGATTGTCTTATGAAAAACGCTGAAATTTTCAAACTGCAAAGTAATTGATTATGGACAACATATCTTATTTTGTTTGTCAACTGTTAGTAGCAGATTTTGAAAATATTATGTGACACAAAAGGAATTGAACTTGCTTGTTCTTATGTTCCTGTATTTCTTTTGTATGTCATACCATGGGAAGTAAATTGATTGAAAGGCTCCGGAAGAGCAAATGTAACTCTGCCCAAAGGCATGACGTTTATCTTAGAGAATGCAATATTCTCCTCCAAGTCTAAGAAGAAACTTGTTGAGTTTTAAAGATGTACGCCGGAATGGCTACAATATTGAGACAATGGATGAAGATAATCTTGAATATCTCGTCCTCACTTCAAAGAATGTCTCCGGCCAAAAGAGGGTTATTGAGAAATTCCCGTCTTTATCTTGTGGCCTGTATTGGACAAGAATTAGTGCAATTGAGGCACATTCAACAGTAAATCTAAAGAATACTGAGTCCAATACATTTGTACTTTGGCATGATCGACTGGGTCACCCAGGATCAACCATGATGAGACGGATTATAGAAAGCTCATATGGGCATCCGTTAAAGAATTTCAAAATTCTTTCAAGTAATGAATATCCTTGCACTTCGTGTCATCAAGGCAAGCTGATTATCAAACCATCCCCCACAAAGGTTGGGACCGAGTCACCCCCGTTTCTGGAACGTATACAAGGGGACATTTGTGGACCTATTCACCCACCTAGTAGGTCGTTTAGGTATTTCATGGTCTTGATAGACGCATCCTGTAGATGGTCTAATGTGTGCTTGTTGCCATCACGCAACCTTGCGTTTGCAAAGTTAATGGATAATAGATGAGAATAATCTTGAATTCTTCATGAAAACGAGGCTGCCCATTTCGGTTTGGGTTCACGCCATTTTGCATGCAGCAATGCTACTTTGTCGGCTGCCCGCTTCGGCTTAGGGTCACGCCATTTCGCATGCAGCAATGCTAGTTCGTCTCTGACTGACGAATTATCACAAATATTCCCCATTGCAATTGGTTTTGGGTCATGAACCCAATATATCCCATTTAAGAAGCTTTGGATGCGCAGTATATGTGCCTGTAGCACCGCCATCCCGCACCAAAATGGGTTTGCAAAGGAGGTTAGGAATATATGTTGAGTTTGACGCGTCCTCCATTATTCGCTACCTCGAAACATTGACAGGAGATTTGTTCACTGCACTATTTGCAGACTGTCAATTGGATGAGACACTTTTCCCAAAATTAGGGGGAGAAGTTGGTGAAACCAAACGGGAAATTTTGTGGAAAAATGCATCATTATCTCATCTTGATCCACATACCTCTATTTGAAAGAAAGAGGTACAAAAGATTATCCATTTGCAAAGAATAGCAAATCAAATGCCTGACGCATTTACGGACTTGAAGAGGATAACAAAATAACACATTCACGCGGGAAAATGTTCCGATCCGTATTGAAGTCCCTATTGGACAAATATCTAGTGTCATATCCAATGAGTCAAATGCACGCCAGAAGCGTGGCAGACCATTAGGTTCCAAAGATCGAAATCCTAGAAAGAGGAAAAAGAACGATCTAAATGACACTATGAAAGAATCACATGAGGACGCTCATGATTTGATTAATTCCGAGATTCACGAAGAATCTATTGAGCCTGAGACTCTTGAAAATACGATATGCAAGAATGTGAGGATCTCGAACCTCAGTCTGTGGTAGTACAAAATTAATTGAGAGCTCTCGAAGAGCCAATTATTACTATGTTGGAGAAACACAATTGAGTATTGTGCTGTAGTAAGTCTCAAAGAAACTTATCCAGTTTCCAAAAGTACACGCGAAGGCGATTGATGATATTGAGACTATAAATAAAGGAAGGCTTTGATTCTCCTATTACTACAACTTGTAGCGGGGTAATTTGTATATGAAAAGCTACCCGCTTTGTTCTCCAGTTTGTACTACACAAACGAAACAATGCCACAATAAAGTGGATATCTATTGGTATAAAACCCATGTCATAATAAACCCGAAGTTTATTGATAAGTGCACATGTCATGGTGTAAATTTGAAGTTTACCAATATTGATAATTTATTCAGTTGGCATTCATGTTAGCCATCTCATTTTAAGTATGATGTGCAAATTCACATAGGTGAATATTAAAGAACTAGAAAGTTCTTTACGAATACTCTTGTATCACTTGTTCTCATTAATGAACTGACCAACTAAAGAGTTCGGGTTGAAGCCCATAAATTCTGGAAATATCAAAGGTGAATATGGGCCCATTCACCTGCCATGTATACCACATATGATGCATCTATGATATGGTTACATGCGCCATTGTTATTAACCCGCAGCCTGGCAGTGCTTGCGAGGTAAATCGCTCAGTAATCTAACTTCGAGCATAGTTTCCAGATTCTCTACTCAAGACAGTTCATCTTGATAAGTTGGTTTATATTAAAGTTGGTTTAGCAAGATAATTATTGAGTGCTGCCACTTAATAGCTAAACTGTTTCTTATGAGAACTAAGTTATATATATATATATCAGTTTGATATAAGTTGTATACGAGAGTATATTCTCCCCTCACAAGTGGTTCAGGGTCAGGAACCAAATAATTTCATCTTATTATTAAGGTGCTGTGTATATTGACATAATGCACAAAGATGATTTTCCAAAGTTGAGGAAACATGTTAGCTTTACTAACATGAGGGGGAGACATGATAAACACTTGAGAAAGTGTTACATGGGATGAATTTTCATTTGTATATGTATATCCCCGAATATCATGATATGAACCTGTAGTTCATAAAAAGGGAAATGCAATTGCAACATATTGCAAAGCATGCTATACGCATTTGCTGACTCAAAGAAAGTAACTAAATGGAAGAGATACAATTCAAGAAGAATTGATTCCATATGAAAGACATGTAGTTTTGAACCTATAGTTCAAATGCTTGAAAGATAAAAGTCAAAGGTATGTATAGTCAGTTTTCGATATCTTATTTGTTTAGTATCACTAATGAAAGCTTGATATGCAGCTAAAGTTTATTGTATGGCTTATATGACTTAACTTGAAAGATTTAAGTTGCTTAAAGCATATGCAATTCGTGGTCCTGAAGTACCACATCCTAAGTGCAATTTGTGTACATATGTATCTTGCTATAACTATAAGCATGATGGCATTGAGAATGCATCTATGGAGATATTGAAGAGCTATTCCACGACATTATATGAAGATGTTCATATCTATCAAGAGTGATGATTTCAAGGTGCGGAATATTTATTCAAGTCAATATGGTTGATTTATTCATCAAGCATCTACCAAAGATCGTTTTGAAGATGATGCACAAGATTGGAATGCAAATGCTCAGGGATATAAATTGATGTACTCATTAGGGGGAGTCAATGCGCGTTGCACTCTTTTTCCCTTACAAGGTTTTGTCCCACTGGGTTTTCCTTGCAAGGTTTTTAACGAGGCAACCAATAGGCGCATATTCAAACATGTGTACTCTTTTTCCTTACTTTAATTTTTCCCATTGGGTTTTGGTTTTAAGGTTTTATGAGGCACATCATTGAATAGACATTCAAGGGGGAGTGTTATGAAATAGAAGATTCTTACACTTCTATTTAAGGTGAATGTCTTTAATGTACTTAATTAGAGTGATTTTAGAGTCCTATTATTGGTAGCAAGATCTTCCTCCTCCCTATAAATAGAGGTGCTCTCTACCATTGTAATTCACCCCTCTCAACTCAATAAGAAGAACTCTCTCTACTCTTCTATCTATTGCTATTGCTCTTGCATAATTGTTCTTGTCTTTACTTTAGTTTATAACATGCACTGTATTAAAAACAAATTATCAAAATAAATTTGGTAATTTTGAGGGTTAGTTAAAATTTATCGAAACTTGATATCCATCTATTCACTTGTAATTTGTAAAGAATATGGTAAATAGCCTCAAAATTGTTTCCAACTTTATTATTGAGATTTGACAATTGAGAGTTGAGATTTGAACACCATTTCTAATTAAATTTACTATTTTAGAAAAAAATTTAAACTCCCCCCCCCCCCACCCCACATTTTGGCTAGTGATTTAGTTTTGCTTTTATTTGAACATATTCACACCTAAATCATGATGCCATAATATTTCTTTACACATCAACCCAAAACTTAATAACTTTAAACCTTCCATAGATCTCTTTCATCATTTCTGATCTAAAAAATAGCAACAACGAAAACAAAAAAATATAGTATAATGTTATAAGTAAGGTTTGAAAGAACAATTTATACACGATCTTATTTTTACCTGTGAAAGTAGAAAGATTATTTTTAATAACTCCTCAGCTCGAGATAAGTATAGTAACAACATTGTTGAAAAAAAAAACAATAATGAAAAAAAGAAGAAGAAGAAAAATCAAAATACACCATGATATAATAAGAAATTTAATTCCATGTTAGGCCCTATCTATAATGGAGGATACATGATTGACAAAAATGCCCTTTTTCTTCCACATAAAATAGTTTGCTTAAATATAACCAAAAGGGGACCCAATTTTGTAAAGATTTTTTTCTGTCATTGCTAAGGTGTCATTGTTTTGTCCTATAAAAAATAATAAAACTATGAGGTCCTTTTTCTTACTTCAAGTTCAAAATAGCCCATTGATAGGATTATGATCAAGAAGAAAAGCTACTCTCAACGGCTAATTGATGGAGTATTATGAGACAATAGGGCCCATAACTCTTTTCACTAGTGCAAGTTAAGCCCCACTTTAACTTTATGCACATATGAAGAATAACATATGGTAATCATGCTATCTAAGGTCAAACTTTAAGCAAACATATAACAACAACTTACTCACACCTTGGAGGTAATTGATACCCTCCCACCCCCACCCCCACCCCACCCCACCCTATCCCAACTCCATGTTCTTCCCCCAAACCCTACCCACCCCACCCTAAAAAGCTTTTGGTACCTTCTTGTGTTCAAAGCAAGTAGACATTGAAGCTTCTCCTCCTTCCTTTTACCCTTTTAATTTTAGGATAGAATTGGTTTAGATCAATAAAAGGTCAGCCCGATACATTAAATTCTCGTTATACAGTGTTCTTCCTCTCTTATCTTTTTACTCTTTTAATTTTAGGATAAAATTGGTATAGCTTAATAAATAAATATAAAGGGCAATTCAGTACATTAAGCTCTTATTATGCGCGGGATTTGAAAACTGTTTATAATACATAATCTTATTTTGTACTTTTACAAGAATTTATTTTTACGGTTCAAATCTTGTGGCATCCTGGTCAGAACTATTAATAACATTTTCAAGTACTAACTCTTTAATTACGAATAATTTATGTGGAGTTATTTTTTAGGTGACATGATAATGTAAAAGAAAGTATATGGAAGTTGAACTCTTACTTTAATTAATTTGAAAATGGGGGTAAGTGGACTTGCTTTTTGATGAGAAAAATTATGAAAGGAATGCACCAATCAAGCGATTGACTATTGCTTTTTACAACTAGAAGAATTGTGTCATCATTGTTAAAAGGAAAGAATCTAATGGAAAAAAGTTAGTTTTGTGATGTGTGTTTGAATTGGTTTTTTTCTTTTTTTGAATAATTCTTGGCAAGAAAGTCAGTAATCACATTTTTGCTCTTTGGCTTTGCCCTTCATAATCCATTTTCCTTTTGTTATTTACATCAGAAACTCTTTAGTATCATTTGTTATTACTTTTGTTTATCTGTCAATACTTTAATTCTCTTTCTTAAAGTAATGTTAATTATTCTGTACTTGAAAATATCTTTTTATTTTATTTTATAGGTCAAAGGGAAAATAGAGTTTTATTTTGTATTCAAATCTTCAAAAAAGTCAAAGTCATCCCAAAATTTGACTAACTTTGTGAATTGGCATGCTTAGTTTATTTTATCATGATTTTGGTCCTTTAAAATTCTAGCTAATTTATTCCTCCTAGTAATTATGCACGTCTATTGGATGAAATTTTGGAATATTAATTATTTTATTAAATCCTTTAAACACTCTTAAAACTGTCACATCTTAAAGCCACCTTTAATCGTCTTTTGAGTTAGTAAAACCTCGAGTGATAACCAAAACTAATTAAATTAATGGGTGTAGAATTGAAGGAATCAATAATTGAGAAAGAAAGCAAATCACATAAAATATGTACAATATTATATTATTGTTTCGAATCAGGTTGACTCTTCTATTCCAAGTACTAAATCCGCCTGTTCCACCAAAAGTGAAGGTTAGATGTTCTAAACTATGATAATGCAAGGACCACAAATTGAAGCTAAGATTGTTTTAACTAGGGCCGTCGATGATTCGGTTCGGCTGGTTATTTTATAAAATTTATACCATACTAATGTTTCGGTTATTTTATTATGTATAGCCAAAATTAGATTATTCGAAACCGTCCCAATCAAATCGGTTTCACTTCGGTATCGGTAGGGTCCGGTTAATTTTCGTATTTTTTATATGTCATATTAAATTCACTAGTAGAAGTAGACTGCACTAACTGAATAACATACGTTCTTTTATGGGACTTAGCAAAATTCACTAGACATTTTTACCATTCAAAGAGTGATGAATTAAAAAACCATGAAAGATGACTAAAGTATAGATCCATTAAGTATTCGACAACAATGTAAAATAAACCAAGTAAAAGCAAAGAAAATATAAATTATACGAGGGAAAATTTATTAACCAAGTTGTACATTAAATATTCAAAAAAAAAATCAAATTATATGAAAGGAAACATATTCAATACATTGTAGTTTGTTACTCATAATTGCTAGAATACTTTGTATCTTTCTAATAAAGATACTTGAAATAACTTAATTTAAATATAAGTAGCATAACATGTTTTAGGATTTACTATTTTGAGTTTAAGTACTTGTTGCCTTGTAACAATTTTCATAATTTCAAGTTCCAGCAAAAGATTTAACGCTTTATTAGTTTTAAACTTACTATATAAATATATTTTTCACATGTAAAATTTATTCGGTACGATTCGGTATTTTTTCGATTTATTTTTATAAAATTAAAAACCTACCCTAATTATCGGTACGGCTATAAATTTATATAAAAACCTACGATTTCTTTAAAAGAAACCTAAAAATCGATTTGGTGCGGTATAGTTCGATTGATTTAGTCGGTTTTCAAATATTCATTAACACCCCTAGTTTTAACCATTACGTTAATATATTATTAAAAATAAAAATCTCAGTTGGAGGGAGTAAAATCGAAAATAAAATAAGAAAAACAAAAATAACATATTTTCTATGTAATGAGACTTGCGCTGCTCGGACCCAAATTAATCGGAGTCCTAATATAAATATCGAACATGAAACAAAAAGAAAAAATGACATTATATAGTCGTCGTAAAAATAATAGCCGAAAAATATATAAAATTTGTATATATATATATATATATATATATATATATATATATATATATATATATATTTATATTTACATTGTATATGTTATATATAAACTATACAAATTTTATACATTTTTTCAACTGTCATATACAAATAATTTTTGACGCGGACTAAAAAATTATAATACCCCAAACAAAGGCTAACATACTTTCGATATGGGAAAGACAAAGTACATATTATTTCGGTAATATTTTACCAAACTTCATCATAAATAGCCCCTTAACCAAAAGAAATAAAGAAACTTCAAAAGCAATTTTCTTTCTATTAAAGGGTCAAGGGCTTCTAGCTTTTGGGAATTCAACTTAAAATAAATTTTAATTTGATTCATTTAATCATTAATAATATCTTATCTTCACAATTGAAGTTGGGGAAATTAATCTTGAATTTGGGAATGATCAATAACCGCATGTGTTAGCAAACTCGTTTTACCGATTCAAATTTGAATAAAAATGAAATTTTGTGATAAGCTGACAGTCAATTTATAATAAATTCTTATAATAACACATGATTATGAGAAATTGTATAGTCGATATCATTTTATATGGAATTGAGGCATACATTACAATTTAATGGTGTTTATTACGCAAAAATATCAAGTGCCAATCTATTCAAAGAAAAAAAGATAAGATAAATTGAGTTAAATGTAATTACCTAGAGTTTCATAGTAATTTTCAATAAGTTGTGAATTTTTCCTTCATTACGTTAACATCTCAAACTACTCATAGTGGCCATACAATCCCACGAAATATGGGCTCTTGCTTTAGCTAGACAAGTAAATTATTCACCAATTGGAAAAACCATAGTGAAGCTTTGTTGATGACGATGAATGCACCTACCCATCATATCTATGTATATTTGTCCCATTACTTTTCATGCTCTAACATCTCGAGTGAAGCATTTGAGTAACAGTAAAATTATCTCTGTTGACTTATAGGTTATGCGTTCGAATTATGAAAACAATCATAAATTTTTGCGTTAGGATAAATTATACACATCACACCCCTTAAAATGCTACCCTTCTCCGAACCGCATGACATGAAATACTTTGTGCATATTGTGCTATCTTTTAACACCGCAGGTGTGGTGATAGTTTGTTTATTATGGTTCGACCCAACTTTAACACACAAGGGCATGGGCGTAGCCGATGCAAAGGCTATAAGTTCATCCAACTCATGGCTTTTCGCTTATATCTTGTATTTCCAATCAAAAAATTATTAAATATATTATAAGGAATGTGATAGAATTATAAATCTGAACCCATAAAATTTAAATCTGGATTACTAACTGAATATGGGCGGAGCTAGAAGCCGAGTTACGGGTTGCTAGAACCCCATAGCTTTTGCTCTAATAGTATATTTATGCTAAAAATTCATCAAGCTATGTACAAATATCAAATATAAAACTAACTATAAACATTTGAAATTATCATTCTAAAATTCAAAACCCACAAAATTAAATGCAACACTCAATTCATGCACTAAGTGACAATGAAGAGATGCCAAAACCCCTTTTGTTTGATAGAACATGGCTTCTTTTTCCTTTTTCAACTTTTCAAGTTCAACAAGGAATCCTTAGAAATTACTAACTATAGAAAAACAGCACATGAAATAGGCAAAGGAAAAAAGAGCTACTTTTTCTCCACTAATTGTGTGGAAATTATGGCTTTGTTTAACACTAATCAACTAAACTTTACACACAAGCATGCATTCAACTTTATATATTAAAAAAATAAGAAAAAGGGGGTTTGTTTCCAAGAATCACACTTATCCTTTTGGATAGATATGTAAAAGGAAGACAAACCTACGTAAGACACTTAAACCTCACATTAGTGAATAATACAAGTGATTATTGATGTTCGATTAAATCGTAAAGCCATTCTCCAAATTGTCTTTTTAAAAGGTTAAACGTACGGTGACACCAAGGTTATTAGGTACTAGGATATGATTAAATGGAAGTAGTCTTAGAGTAGTAGTAAATTTATCTTTGTATGACTTATAAATTATGTCTCCGAGCCGTAAAAATCAGTTAATGATGTTTATATCAGGATAGACAACCTATATCATATTCTTGGTATGTGACATTTCCTTAAATCTTGCGTGAATGCATAATAATTCGTATACCGAATTACTTTTTTTTTTACCATCTACTCTCTCTCTTTCTTTTTTAATTTATGTGGCAATATTTGATTGAACCCAAGATTTTTCTTTAAAAAAGGAAAGGAATGACTCTTAAAACTTGCAGTATTAAACACACATAAAATGTCTACGGCTATAAAAATATGTTACTAGAAGTAAAATAATGTTATGAAATAATATAAGAACAAGAACAATAATACAAGAACAAGAACAATAGAGAGAAAAGTAGAGAGAGGAGTATTCTTATTGATACTTTGGGATGATTTACAATGGGGTAAGACCCCTCTATTTATAGGGAGGTGGTGGCTTAGCCACCAAGTAGTAAACCCTAGAATCTCTCTAATTATAGACATTCACCTTAAATAGAGTTCTATTTATAACACTCCCCCTTGAATGTCTATTCAACAATGTGCCTCGTTAAAACCTTAACTAAAACAAAACTCAATGGGAAAAAAAAATTATAGAAAAGGAAAAAGAGTACACATGTTTGAATATGCGCCTATTGGTTGCCTCGTTAAAAACCTTGCAAGGAAAACCCACCTTGTAAGGGAAAAAGAGTGCAACGCGCATTAACTTCCCCTGAAGAGAGCATCAATTCACATCCTTGAGCATTTGCATTCCAATCTTGTGCACCATCTTCAAAACGATCTTTGGTAGAGATTTGATAAATAAATCAGCCATATTGATTTGAATAAATATTCCGCACCTTGAAATTATCATTCTTGATAGATATGAAAATCTTCATATAATTTCGTGGAATGACTCTTCAATATCTCCATAGATGTATTCTCGATGCCATCATGCTTATAGTTATAGCAATATACATATGTACACAAATTGTACTTAGGATGTGGTACTTCAGGACCAAGAATTGTATATGCTTCAAGCAACTTAAATCTTTCAAGTTAAGTCATATAAGCCATATAATAGACTTTAGATGCATATCAAGTTTTCATGTCATGCCAGACAAATAGATATCAAAAATTGATTACACATACCTTTGACTTTACACTTTCAAGTATTTGAACTACATGTCCAAAACTACATATCTTTCATATGGAATCAATTCTTCTTGAATTGTATCTCTTCCATTCATATATCAGGTACCTGAATCTCTCATGAGATTTTATGAAGTGTTATGTCATGTGATCTTCTGGATCACTTGCCTCCTTATTATGACCACTTTGATCATTTGCTCATCTTCTTTATTAGGAAGTTATTTTGAAACCGATTTGTCTATACGCTTTAAGCGTATCAAAGACTTTGTCCTTCTGGGACTTAATATGAGCACTTGCAGTGAGAATATAGTTACTTTCTTTGGGTCAGCAAATGCGCATGGCATGCTTTGCAATATGTTGCAATTGAATTATCCTTTATGAACTTTAGGTTCATATTATGATATTCGAGGATCTAAATGATAATTCATCCCATGTAACCTTTTCTCAATTGTTTATCATGTCTCCCCCTCATGTTAGAAAAGCTAACTTGTTTCCTCAACTTTGAGAAATCATCTTTGTGCATTATCATGTCAATATATACAGCACATTAATAATAAGATGAAATTATTTGGTTCCTGACCCTGAACCACTTGTGAGGGGAGAATATACTCTCGTATACAACGTATATCAAACTGATATATATAACTGTGTTCTCATAAGAAACAGTTTAGCTATTAAGTGGAGGCACTCAATAATTATCTTGCTAAATCAACTTTGATATAAACCAACTTATCAAGATAAACTATCTTGAGTAGAAAATCTGGAAATTATGCTCGAAGTTAGATTACTGAGCAATTTACCTCGCAAGCACCGGCCAGGCTGCGGGTTAATAACAATTGCGCATGTAACCATATCATAGATGCATCATATGTGGTATACATGGCAGGTGAATGGGCCCATATTCACCTTTGGTATTTCCAGAATTTGTGGGCTTCAACCCGAACTCTTTAGTTGGTCAGTTCATTAATGAGAACAAGTAATACAAGAGAATTCGTAAAGAACTTTCTAGTTCTTTAATATTCACCCATGTGAATTTGCACATCATACTTAAAATGAGATGGCTAACTCGAATGCCAACTGAATAAATTATCAATATTGATAAGTTCATGTTTACACCATGACATGTGCAATTCTCAATAAACTTCAGGTTTATTATGGTATGGGTTTTTATACCAATAAATATCTACTTTATTGTGGCATTCTTTTGTTTGTGTAGTACAAACTGGAGAATAAAGCGGGTAGTTTTCACATACAGATTATCCCGCTACAAGTTGTAGTATTAGAAGATATCAAATCTTTCCTTTATTTATAGTCTCAATATAATCAATCGCTTTCGCATATACTTTGGAAACTGAATAAGTTTCTTTGATACTTACTACAACACAATACCTTATTGGTAATCAATTGTGTTTCTCCAACATAGTAATAATTGGCTCTTCTAGAGCCCTCAATTAATTTTGTACTACCACAAATTTATCAACATCCATGTGGTGAATATCTCTTTTAAAGAGAAAGTTATACCATTATGGTCATGTCAAAATTATATGCAAGATATGTTTCTTGCATTGTTATTGTCCTTTGGTAATCACATTGACAAATTATTTTGGCGTACAATAGGTACGTGACCAATGACCATTCATGCCATAATAATGACATCATCTCAAACCTCCTTCTAGGGGTGAGTGTAGTATCATCTCAAACCTCCTTCTAGGGGTGAGTGTGGTATCATCTCAAACCTCCTTCTAGGGGTGAGTGTGGTATATTCGATACCAATTTCATGTTTATATTCTTCCAATAATGAATATGTATTCATAAATCAGATGTTGTCACATTCACTGCGGGGATATGTGATTTTGTTATCCTTTTCATATCTGTAAATGCGTCTGGCATTCGATTTGCTATTCTTTGCAAATGGATAATATTTTGCGCCTCTTTTTCACAAATAGAGGTATGTGGATCAAGATGAGATAATGATGCATTTTTCCACAAAATTTCCCGTTTGGTTTCACCAACTTCTCCCCCTAATTTTGGGAAAAGTGTCTCATCGAATTGACAGTCTGCAAATCGTGCAGTGTACAAATCCCCTGTCAATATTTCGAGGTAGCGAATAATGGAGGGCGATTCAGACTCAACATATATTCCTAACCTTCTTTGCAGACCCATTTTGGTGCGATATGGCGGTGCTACAGGCACATATACTACGCATCCAAAAATTCTTAAATGGGATATATTAGGTTCATGACCCAAAACCAATTGCAACGGGGAATATTTGTGATAATTCGTCGGTCTTAGACGAACTAACATTGCTGCATGCAAAATGGCGTGACCCCAAACCGAAGTGGGCAGCCGACGAACTAGCATTGCTGCATGCAAAATGGCGTGACCCCAAACCAAAGTGGGCAGCCTCGTTTTCATGAGTAAGTGAGGTATTCAAGATTATTCTCATCTATTGTCTCAACATGATATCCATTTTGACTGATATCTTTGAAAACTCAACAAGTTCCTTTTAGACTTGGAGGAGAACATTGCATTCTCTATGATAAATATTGTTCCTTTAGGCAGAGTTATAGTTGCTCTTCAGGAGCCTTCAATCAATTTACTACTACCAGAAATTGTAGTAACATCTGCCTTACACATACTTAAATGAGAGAATTATCTTTTCTCTTTGAGTATCGTATGTGTGGTACATGAATCAATTATTATATCATTTATCCATTCGCATGTAACACTGATAATAAAAATTTACAACTGCTTTTATTTATTAATTAAGTTAACTAATCAGTCTTATTAATGTAAATATATGCTTTACTTTGTACTGTAACAACTGTTATTAAACATATAATCATATATGTACAACTACAGAAAGTTGTCTGAGCATCATAATGTGACAGTTACAATTACAATTAAAAATTGATATGCAATCATTCAATAACATTTTATACAGTAGTATAATACCATCACCATCATTCATAAACAATATACATAATCATATTGCTAATTATGTAACACATAAAATAGTGTTATTGAGATTTATAGTTATTAAAACGTATGAACCATCACACCACAATTAAATTCTTAACTGTCAGTTCTGGTATTCACAGTGAATATATATCTTTAATGAACATTCAACAGTATGAAAATTAATAAAATATCCAATTACTACATGGAACTCTTTAGAACATAATAAGTACATATATAAATTAGTTGCAATAACTGAAAAAGAGCATATTAACTTTGAAACTACGATATTTAATTCCTTGTTAACTAATGCATTGCACCGTAATAACACTACAATACAACTTATAAAAATGAATTTGCTAGCAAAAAGTGTTCATGAAGAATGTGCATTGAACAGTTTACCATTATATAGATTGTTAATAATGTAATACATCTATTTCTTCAATTTATATCGTTAAAAGCCTTTATAAATTATGAATAAAGTCTTGGAGCCTCAGATGAGCCCAATCATATCGTGCTTGTGGCAGAGTGACCAACTTCAGGTTGTCATATCTCTCCTTTAAGTCATTCCACAAGATAAGTGGATCTTTGACTGTGATATATTCAATTTTCAAACCTTCATCAAGGTGATGGTGCAAGAAAATCAAGGCCTTAGCACAGTTTCAAACCTTCATCAAAGTGATGGCGCAAGAAAATCAAGGCCTTAGCATAGTCTTGGGTGGATGCATTATTTCTGTCTTTAATGGCGTCTCCAGGACCCATTGCATCCAAATGGATTTCAGCATCCAACACCCATGTCATATAGTTCTTGCCCGAAATTTCAAGGGCAACGAACTTTCCTTTTATAATGTCAGACATGAAACAAAATTACATCAAGAGCGTGTTCATACTTACGGGCTCTATTACAATTATCACATTCACTTCAGGGAATGGATCATAATCATCTGTATGTGCTATACACAATCTCATGGAAAATATTACTTTCATAAAGTGAAAGATTATTTTGAGAATCCTTATTGTATTCATTACCACAATAATGACGATTATAATTTCGTCTATTGCCACGTCCACATCCATTGATACCTTCACGGTAATAATTTTGTCTTCTTTCAGACTTATCACATACTGCTACCACATTCTCTAAAGGGAATGGAGCAAATTCAATTGGACGGATTTTTAATTCTTTGCCCACAATCATACATGAATTTGATCATGGCAAGGCATAGAAATTTTACCACTTCATGTGAGTGTAATTTCTTACGAACTCCATTAGAGTTATAATCAAACTTTGTTGTCTTTATTTGTATATAAAATCAAATCGTAGAATTTCAAGAATTTGAAAGGGAAAAGTAAATTACTTACCTTTAAGGTATACCAATAAATGTTGTGATATCAAATATACCTCTTGAGTTTCCATCCCGTTGCATTACTTTATGATGATACCATCTCTTCTATTTTTCCGTATAAAAATTCTTAGGAGAAGAAATTTTCAATTCTGCTGGCCATTTCAGTTGTTTCTTTTTGCACATGATGGAGCAATTTTAGTGCCTTTTCCAGTTGTTTCTTCTGTCGTGCCATAATGTTGACAAAAGTTGGTTCAGTTGTAAAATTTTCTTCATATAGGATTTTCCCACAGTTCCTACAACATGTCATCCCAATAGTCTGGCCGACTGAATTTTATGCAATGATCGCAATAAACCATTCTGAAAAAAAAAAACTGAATCAATTCGAAGAAAATTTCAATTGGTTAGAGACTCGTGCTGATAACGTGTTATGAAATAATATAAGAACAAGAACAATAATACAAGAACAAGAACAATAGAGAGAAAAGTAGAGAGAGGAGTATTCTTATTGATACTTTGGGATGATTTACAATGGGGTAAGACCCCTCTATTTATAGGGAGGTGGTGGCTTAGCCACCAAGTAGTAAACCCTAGAATCTCTCTAATTATAGACATTCACCTTAAATAGAGTCCTATTTATAACAAATAAGAAGTTTTTAACTAAATTATTTTCGAATATAGAGAAATATCTTTTTGGAATAAGCTAAATGTAAAATAGTGACACATGAAATGATACAGATGGAGTAATATTTGTATGCCTAAAATTCAGTTGTTGTGGATGCCAACTCTTTTACCTTACTGTGTTCGAGGTTTTGGGATCAGAGGCCCAAACTCCTTAGGCCCATATTCCACTAAGCCCAATAAATTTGTTTTGTGTAGAAATAACACCAGGTAATCACTTTAACGGTCTGTTATTTAGGAATTAACCAATATATCATAAATTTTGATTTTTTAGTCAATTTTCAGGACACAAATATTCTAAAATATCCTGTAATTAAGATTTTATAATTCAAAATTTCAAGACAAAATAAATATTTACTAATCTCTAAATTATATCCCTAAATATGGTTGTTTGTGCAGACAAGAGGGGTTGCTCTGATGGTAAGCAACCCCCCACTTCCAACCGAGAGGTTGCGAGTTCGAGTCTCCCCAAGAGCAAGGTGGGAAGTTCTTGGAGAGAAGGATGCCGGGGGTCTATTTGGAAACAGCCTCTCTACCTAAGGGTAGAGGTAAGGTCTGCGTACACACTACCCTCCCTAGACTCCATTAAGTGGGATTGTTTGTGCACTTCGCCCCTCTTTTGTTACCCTTGGGCCTTGCTTAAAGTAGAGAGAAATCAAATTCTTCGGAAATTGGAACAATGAAATGATTGGATTGACTCAAAGTATAGAACTCAATATTAACTCTAAAATCAGATATATATGGCCCAATGGACATGGCTCTGTCCATAATGCTATGATGAAATTTCATGAATTCCATAAAAATTATTGAGGTAGAAATCAATTGAAATCGTTATCTTTTTATTCTCAAAAGCCCTAATCAGACTTCTAATCTGTTGGTACGTTTGGTTTTCTTTTTATATCCAAAAGCCCTAATCAGATCTCTAATCTTTTGGTATATTTGATTTTTTTTCTTATATTCTTAAAAAAATCTTCATTATTTATTTTTTCTACTCATATACATCAATTATACGCAACTATATACATATAATAAATAATTATGCATATAATATATCTTTATCGACTATTTTAAAATTTAAGTAATTGGGTTGGCGGCTATTCGGGCTAATTCTTCTTATTAAAATAGATGGCTTGCTCAAATTTTGAATGAGGAAGCTTGAGGGCCAAAGATTCCCTTGAGTGCAAACTTGATGTGTGAACTAGATACACGTTGAGTTCGTATCCGGTCGTAGACAAAGAGAGAAGTCCGTTCCTTATTCATAAAATCTTGAATCGTCTATCATCTAGCTCTCTAAAAAATTTTGATCATGATAATAATAATAATAAATTTAGTTAAAGAAAATCCAAAATATTTATAATTATATGAAATCATGTGAATCTAAATTAAAAATAAAAGGAAAAATAACATGGGACAAAGCTATCGTTCGATTAGTTAAAGAAAATCCAATCATTCATCATGTGCTTTCCCAGATTTAAAACAAAACAATAATTGCAACAATTTCTTTTTCTTAAATAATGATTTTGTTATAAATAGACTTTTATTTAAGGTAAATGTCTATAATTAGAGAGATTCTAGGGTTTACTACTTGGTGGCTAAGCCACCACCTCCCTATAAATAAAGGGGTTCTCTTCCATTGTAAACATCCCTAAGTATCAATAAGAATACTCCTCTCTCTACTTTTCTCTCTATAGTTCTTGTTCTTGTATTATTGTTCTTGTTCTTATATTATTTCATAACACGTTATCAGCACGAGACTCTACCGTCTCAAGAATCCTCTTGAGAAAATTAAGGTATTTCCCTCTTTCCGAATTTGGTTTTAATTATGTCTGATATTATGAAAAGAAAGTTCGTTGCCCTTGAAATTTCGGGCAAGAACTATATGACATGGGTGTTGGATGCTGAAATTCACTTAGATGCTATGGGTCTTGGAGACGCCATTAAAGACAGATATAAAGCATCCACCCAAGACTGTGCTAAGGCCTTGATTTTCTTGCGCCATCACCTTGATGAAGGTTTGAAAATTGAATATCTCACAGTCAAAGATCCACTCATCTTGTGGAACGGCTTAAAGGAGAGATATGACAACCTAAAGTTGGTCACTCTGCCACAAGCACGATATGATTGGGCTCATCTCAGGCTCCAAGACTTTAAGTCTGTTTCTGAATATAATTCTGCAATGTTCAGAATTACTTCTAAATTGAAACTCTGTGGAGATAATATCTCTGTATGATATGCTTGAGAAAACGTTTACAACGTTTCATGCCTCCAATATGGTACTGCAACAACAGTACAGAGAGAAAGGTTTCAAAAAGTACTCTGAACTGATTTCTCTTCTCCTTGTGGCTGAGTGAAACAATGACCTGCTCATGAGAAATCACGAAAATCGACCCACTGGGTCTACACCATTGCCTGAAGCAGATAAGGTGTATTCTCATTATGCCAAGCATGAAAAAGACCATGGATCTAGTCATGGTCGTGGTCGTAATCGGGGTCATAGCCGTGGACGTAGACAAGGAAGAAATTTCACTGATGTCCGTCACCCCCCGAAGAGAAATAACCACCAAAAGCAGAAACAGGATTATGAGAATCCAAAGGCAAATAGTTCAGAAACTATATGTTATCGTTGCGGTGGAAAAGGGCACTGGTCAAAAGCTTGCCGTGTACCAAGACATTTGGTTGACCTTTATCAAGCATCTCTAAAGAATAAGGGCCCTGAAACAAATTTTGTCTCTGACGACAATTTTGGCATCACCCACCTGGATGTGGCAGACTTCTTTGAGCAACCCGAGGGGAAAATAGACCACTTAATCAATGATGGATCTGTGATGAAGGAAGATGGAATTGTTTGATTTTATTTTACTTATTTGTATTAGTTAGTGAATAAACTAATAGTCATTAGTATCAGCTCGTATTAGTTAGTTTATGATATAATGTTAGTATTAGTTCTTTAGAATGTTTCAATATGCTTAAATTTCAAAGATATTTTTATTTTTCAGAGAGTTAATCGAATAACCTAACAGTTAGTCGATTATCTAATATTTCGCATTAAAACTGCAAAACAATCGATTATATACTTGTTAACAATCGATTATAGTAAGACATAATCGATTATGTATGTTTAACAATCGATTATATTAAGACAGTGTGATCTGAAGTTTTTCAAAATAGCAAATAATCGATTATTTATGTTTAACAATCGATTATATTAAGACAGTGTGATCTGAAGTTTTTCAAAATAGCAAATAATCGATTATGTATGTTTAACAATCGATTACATTGAGACAAACGGATTGAATTTGTTTATTCTCATGTTCGTGTATTTTTCTTTTGTATGTCAAACCATGGGAAAGCAAATATGGATATCTCACAAAGCAATCTTGGATCAAATATTTGTTTAGTTGATTCATGTACTACACATACGATACTCAAAGAAAAGAAATATTTCTCTCAACTAAGTATGTGTAAGGCAGATGTTACTACAATCTCTGGTAGTAGTAAATTGATTGAAGGCTCCGGAAGAGCAACTATAACTCTGCCTAGAGGAACAATGTTTATCATAGAGAATGCAATGTTCTCCTCCAAGTCTAAGAGAAACTTGTTGAGTTTTAAAGATATACGCTGGAATGGCTATCATGTTGAGACAATAGATGAGACTAATCTTGAATATCTCATCATTACAAAGAATGCCTCTGGCCAAAAGAGGGTTATTGAGAAATTCTCGTCTTTATCTTGTGGCCTGTATTGGACAAAAATTAGTGCAATTGAGGCACATTCAACAGTAAACCAAAAGGTTACTGATTCCAATACTTTTGTACTTTGGCATGATCGATTGGGACACCCTGTATCAATCATGATGAGACGGATTATAGAAAGCTCATATGGGCATCCGTTAAAGAATTTCAAGATTCTTTTAAATAATGAATTTTCTTGCACTTCTTGTTATCAAGGCAAGTTAATTACAAGACCATCACCAACAAAGGTTGGGACTGAGTCACCTATGTTTTTGGAACGTATACAAGGGGACATTTGTGGACCTATTCACCCACCTAGTGGGTCTTTTAGATATTTTATGGTCCTCATAGACGCATCCTGTAGATGGTCTCATGTGTGCCTGTTGTCATCACGCAACCTTGCGTTTGCAAAACTAATGGCACAAATAATTCGACTACGAGCACATTTTCCTGATAATCCAATCAAGTCTATTAGACTGGATAATGCTGCTGAGTTTTCATCCCAAGCATTTAATGATTATTGCTTATCAATTGGGATAAAAGTGGAACATTCTGTAGCTCATGTTCACACTCAAAACGGTCTTGCAGAATCTTTAATTAAACGCCTGAAGTTGATTGCAAGACCATTACTCATGAAAACGAGGCTGCCCACTTCGGTATGGGGTCACGCCATTTTGCATGCAGCAATGCTAATTCGTCTAAGACCGACGAATTATCACAAATATTCCCCTTTGCAATTGGTTTTGGGTCATGAACCCAATATATCCCATTTAAGAATCTTTGGATGCGCAGTATATGTGCCTGTAGCACCGCCATACCGCACCAAAATGGATTCGCAAAGAAGGTTAGGAATATATGTTGGGTTTGAATTGCCCTCCATTATTCGCTACCTCGAAACATTGACAGGGGATTTGTTCACTGCACGATTTGCAGACTGTCAATTTGATGAGACACTTTTTCCAAAATTAGGGGGAGAAGTTGGTGAAACCAAACGGGAAATTTTGGGGAAAAATGCATCATTATCTCATCTTGATCCACGTACCTCTATTTGTGAAAAAGAGGTGCAAAAGATTATCCATTTGCAAAAAATAGCAAATCAAATGCCTGACGCATTTACGGACTTGAAAAGGATAACAAAATCTCACATCCCCGCGGAGAATGTTCCAATCCGTATTGATGTCCCTGTTGGACAATCATCTAGTGTCATATCCAATGAGTCGAATGCACGCCTGAATCGTGGCAGACCATTAGGTTCCAAAGATCAAAATCCTAGAAAAAGGAAAGCAAACGATCAAAATGACACTACGAAAGAATCTCATGAGGAAATTCATGATTTAATAAACTCAGAGATTGATGAAGAATCCTTTGAGCCCGAGACTCAGGAAAATAAGGAACTATCCATAAATCCAATCGATATTGAGGCAAATTTTAATCGAGTGGATATAGTGGTGGATTATGTCTTTGCTTTTAATGTCGCATCTAGCATTATGCAAGAAAATGAGGATCTTGAACCTCAATCTGTTGGAGAATGTCGAAAAAGACATGATTGGCCAAAATGCAAGAAGCAATTCAATCAGAATTGAATTCGCTGGCAAAACGTGATGTTTTTGGCCCTATAGTTGAAACACCTAATGGTGTTAAGCCTGTTGGCTATAAATGGATTTTTGTACGCAAGAGAAATGAGAAAAACGAGGTACAAAGATATAAGGCACGCCTTGTTGCACAAGGATTTTCTCAAAGGCCTGGTGTCGATTATGAAGAGACATATTCGCCTGTAATGGATGCCATAACTTTTTGTTATCTCATTAGTTTTGCTGTCCTTGAAAAGCTTGACATGCATTTAATGGATGTGGTTACTGCCTATCTTTATGGCTCACTTGATAATGAGATATACATGAAAATTCCCGAGGGACTCAAAATGCCAAACGCTCATAATTCAAAGTCCCGGGAAATATTTTCAATCAAATTGCAAAGATCCTTGTATGGTCTAAAGCAATAATAAGGAAGGGGATTACAAGGTGGGGAATCGAACCCTCACCAACAAGGTGAAAGTTCAGAGCTACTAAGATTCCCCAAATAAAGCCAACTAAGCTAGAATCTGTTACTAACTGAAAGTTCAAATTGACTGATGCTGTTTTGGTGTTTCCTTTTTAGGTTGTATATGTTGATGGTGACGTAGAAATCTTGAATCTACATGAAGAACGGTGGCAGATGCTGAAAAACAATTTATCTGAAAAGGGGACGAATGTGGTATAATCGTCTTAGTGAGTATTTGTTAAAAGAAGGCTATATAAATGATGCCATTTGCCCGTGTGTTTTTATAAAGAAAACAACATCGGAATTTATTGTACTTGTCGTATATATCGATGACAAAAACCTTATTGGAACCCCCATAGTACTCCAAAAGGCAATTGATTATCTAAAGAATGAATTCGAGATGAAAGATCTCGGAAAGACTAACTTATGTCTTGGTTTGCAAATTGAATATTTGGCAAACGGAATTTTTGTTCATCAATCTACCTATATAGAAAAGGTACTGAAACGGTTTTACATGGATGGAGCACATCCTTTAAGTACTCCGATGGTTGTTCGATCACTTGATGTGAATAAAGATCCATTTCGACCGCAAGAAAGGAATGAAGAGCTACTTGGTCCTGAAGTACCATATCTTAGTGCAATTGGCGCACTAATGTACCTTGCAAATACTACAAGGACTGACATAACCTTTTCAGTTAATGTCTTAGCAAGGTATAGCTCGGCTCCTACAAGGAGACATTGGAATGGGATCAAACATATATTGAGGTACCTAAAGGGGACTACCGATATGGGCTTATTTTATGGCAATAATTGCAGTCCTGATCTTGTTGGTTATGCTGATGCTGGATATTTATCCGACCCACACAAGGCTCGATCTCAAACAGGTTATGTGTTTACCTATGGAGGCACCGCCATATCTTGGCGATCGACTAAGCAATCAATTGTGGCTACTTCATCTAATCATGCCGAGATAATCGCTATTCATGAAGCAAGTCGGGAGTGTGTGTGGTTGAGGTCTATCATACATCATATTCAAGACAAATGTGGTTTGAAGTGTAACAAACTACCCACGACTTTGTATGAAGACAATGCAGCATGTATAGCTCAATTGAAGGGAGGATTCATAAAAGGAAATAGAACAAAGCATATTTCACCAAAGTTATTTTTCACACATGATCTTCAAAAGAATGGTGATATCAATGTGCAACAGATTCGTTCAAGCGATAATATGGCTGATTTGTTCACAAAATCTCTACCAATGTTAACCTTCAAGAAGCTGGTTCACAAGATCGGAATGCGAAAACTCAAGGATATGAATTGATGCTCTTTTCAGGGGGAGTTAATGCGCGTTGCACTCTTTTTCCCTTACAAGGTTTTGTCCCACTGGGTTTTCCTTGCAAGATTTTTAACGAGGCAACCAATAGGCGCATATTCAAACATGTGTACTCTTTTTCCTTTTCTATAATTTTTTCCCATTGGGTTTTGTTTTAGTTAAGGTTTTAACGAGGCACATTATTGAATAGACATTCAAGGGGGAGTGTTATAAATAGACTTCTATTTAAGGTGAATGTCTATAATTAGAGAGATTCTAGGGTTTACTACTTGGTGTCTAAGCCACCACCTCCCTATAAATAAAGGGGTTCTCTTCCATTGTAAATCATCCCTAAGTATCAATAAGAGTATTCCTCTCTCTACTTTTCTCTCTATTGTTCTTGTTCTTGTATTATTGTTCTTATTTTTATATTATTTCATAACAGGTTTCTATATATTTTTTGTTTTTCCCCGGCGTCATATGCGCGTTTTGAAGCATTAGTTTGTTGTGTTCGTGAGTTCCTGCCCACCTTTTCTTACCTAAAAGGGGAAATCATTCCCTGTCAATTTTTCAGTCGCACAACTCAAATTCAAGACTTATGATATTTTTATTCATCCCATTATATTTCTCGATGATTAATGATTTATATATATATGTTCTCATTACAACTTAGCGAATAACAGCAGATTGATTATAAAAAGCCAATTAAAGATAGCTAGTTTTCTTCAGGGTATCATAGTATTTGAAAATCAACAACCATTTCTTGTCTCTATTGTTGAAATTATCTTCTATTGGCCTTAATATTTTACACGACCAGTATAGTAAAACCCATTTATTTACCCTTAAAAATAGATAATAGTTAAATTTATATGTGATTTTAAGGATATGCGAATTAATTTAATACAAATGATAAATGGTGTTAGATTACATAGATAAAAGACGTAATAAATTAGCAAACCAATTAAGGGGAGTGACTCCGGACTCAGTGGCAGCTCTAAGAAATGCCTGCCTTCGATCCCGGGCTTACACTAATGAAGAACTGATGAACAAAAGTAAGAACTTTGAATAATAAAGAAAATAAGAGTATATTGCCTTGATATGGGTGTTACAATATGCCGTGTGAATAATAAGCTTTCCTGTTTATGTAGTAGGGGAATTTTACCCTAAGTACAATTCTAAAAAAGGTAAAAATCTTCCGTTTCAGCGATCACTGACTTTCCGCCGATACGAGCCGAGATTCACATCGTGATAACCAGTTAGGTACGGATATCACGACCATTTGTTTGTCGTGTGCAGCCGATGGGTAATGCTCTTCGAGGTCTCAACCCTTCAATCGAACCTCGGGGATATTGGGGCAGGTGTTTGCCCGAGCCTTGATACGGGGGGTTCTTCGTTCTAACTCCGATTCATTACGGTCACGTTTCTGATCCGCTTGGCTCATCGGGAAGTCGAGTCATACAGCGGGCCCTGTTTTACCCTTATATAGATAGTCCTTTTATTTCTTATAAAGTAGGCTAGTCGAAACGATGGGAGACCAAAGATGACTCCGGCTCCTTCCTTCGTAAGCTAGGACAGGTAGCCGAAATATCCCATCAGTCGCATCGTTCTGACTTCGGACACGTGTTGCTCATCAGCAAGTTGCCTCCAAATGCGAAGCCTTATTTCTTTGTCCTTTTCCTACTTTCCAATAAAACCGCTATCTTCGAGCCATCAATCATTACTAGAACCTTCATCAAATCTTCAAATCATTATCCATGTTCTTCAATCTTCGTAGCAATCTCCACATTTCTACCAATATTTCTTCAAATCTTCATACCTTGTTCTTCATCTTCTCCAAAACTTCATGTTTATTCTTAAAATTGTCAAAGTCTATCCTGAATGACAATGGGAAAAAACGTCAAAAATCATTCCTCAACAAGTTGCCTCTTCATCTTCTCAACCGGCCGCTGGTACTGAAGCGATCGCCCCCGAGGTGGTGTCCCTCGAAACGGCTTCCCATATTGCAGTTGTTAATGAACCACCCCCCGAGCCTTCTTTGTCGGCGTTTATCCTAGGGGCTTCTCAATTCAAAACGACTTCAAGGTCGAGAGCCTTTGCGCAAACAGGACTGAAGCGAATGGGTCTCGAGATATATATGTTTTGTGACTGAGGAAGTTCTTCCCATAGTCTGAAAATATTGCATTTGGGAAGGAAAAGACGTGGTAGTCCCCAGGCTCGAGGATGCTATTACTACCCGTGCGAAGGGTTATTTAAGTATTTACACTTATCCCTTCGCGATGGGTCCAGTGGACCCGATCATCTTGGATTTTTGCAAGTGGTACGAGGTATACCTCGGGCAAATCCTTGTATCATTAAGAAGGATCATGACTCTCCTCCGTTACTTCATGAACTAGACTGAATCTCGTCGGTTCACGATCGACCACCTGATCCGATTATACAGTCCCCGGATGTTCTGAGGAGGACTGATCAAGCTTATACTCCGGGCCAGTAAAGCCCCCTTCTCCAATATCAATGAAGACCGAGACTGAGGCTTGCAGGGACGCTTTTTTCGAGTGAAGACCGAGGATTTGATCCCTCCCCCCGAATACATGCCATGTATTGAGAATTGGAATGCGTTTCGCAAGTGCAGCTCCTTCTTTTAACATCAAAATTTATACTTCCTTTATTTTGATCTTCTCATTCGTGTTTATGGCCATGCAGCTACTACACGGGTTTCGAATACGATCCCCCAATTAAAGGAGTGAATCAAGGTCATCTTTACTCAGATGTCTTACTTCGAGAGCACATGGCGTGGACTCTCACAGGGCCGATCGGAAGCTTGTTCTCATGGTAAGGTTTCTTTACAAATAGCCACCATCACATCTCCACTTTATATTATACTAACCCCCTTCTTTATCATTATAGGTTTGCCTAAGACCACCAAATAGGCCTTCGGAAGGGTACGAAGATGTCCCCCCGCTCGTTGCTCCCCTAGTTGCTGCCATAGAGGGAAATAATAAAAAGAAAAGAAAACCCCGGGCTCCCCGGGCTTCAAGGCAAAGAAATTAAAGAAGCATGTGCTCCACAAGCCTAGGAGGGTTTCCAATTCCCATGTGCCTGCCTCCGACTCCCTCCTTCAACTTAGTAACGAGCCAGAGGATGAATATGTCTTTATTACTCACAGGACTCCTGGGATTGAGATGCGTCCAATAGGGAGACTCGCGAGATCGACCCCCCTCCAACTCAAAAAGCCGACAAGGATCCCCGGGGTGAAACTCCCAAGATGCCAGCTCTGTACCAAAGGAGGTCCCTGGCGTGATCGAGATCTCGGGGACGTTCTTCTACACCGAGTCTATGCTCGAGGAGGCACAAGCGAGGAAAGAAAAATCTCACGAATGGACTTATAGCATGGAATATCCCCTTCGCTTCTTTTTCAACGGCATAGATTATCCGTATTTGAAGATATTTCCGGGTTTGGCGACCTGAAAGTGCAGAGAAAGGATCTGTCTTTAGAAGTCGATGGGCTAAATTTGAGCCCAAAGTTAGTCAACCAGTTAACCCCTCGAGTGTAGACCCTAGCCGATAGAGGTCCATAATCATCAATATCCCGGAGGACGTTTGGGTTTTTTATTCTCCCGTGGAAGTAGCAAGCTACCTCTGATGCCTGGTGACCAGATAAAACCAGGTGAAAATGAATAAGGTGGATGTGACGTTCCTGCTCAATAAGGCGCAACAGGATCTGAATGGGGTAAGGCATCATTACGCTCTTTCGACCTATGTTTTAGCTCTTGATATTTCTCATGTCTTCTTTCTTGTACCTATTTGCAGGCCTCAGTACTCCATCATGAAATCTTTATTTGATACCGTATCGAGGTCAACCAGCTCAAGGATGAGGTCAAGGAGCTTGCCAGGAAAAGAGACATGTATAAGCTTCTCAGCGAGCAACATAAAAGGGTCGTCAAGAATCTCCAGGCCGAGCTAGATATGACTTAGAAGGAGTATGCTAACTTGGTGGAAAAGGTAAAGGTTTTTGAAGTTAGTAATGAAGACTTATCCATGGAGACTAACGACCAAACCTCGCAGGTTCAACAGAAGATTGACCGAATCGACCAACTCTAAGCTTAAATGAATGAGGTCCAAGACATGGCTGATGGCTGGAAGAGCAAAATAGACCAGCTGGCTTCAAAGAAGGCATCCGCCTAGGCACAACTAGCTTCGGTCGAGTTTCAACTTTGGGTAGCAAAAGAAAAGGCCAACAAGCGGTCCTAGTTGACGATGAACTCCGATCACAATTGAGCTCGACTTTGGCAGAGCGGGAGGCCCTCGACAACAAATGTAATGCCATAAAGTCTCAGTTATGCACAATTTCCACCAATGCTGAAGAGATGGTGGCCCAGTGTAGGGCTGCTATCAAAGCAATCGAGGCTCGCTTGAAGCCTACTACTGAGTATGTGAGGCAGTTATCCCAGAGGGAGACCCTAGAAGAGATCCATGCCTGAGGCTTTGACCTATCGGCCAAGATCGAGGAGGCGAAGAGACTTGAGGTCGAGGCCAAGAAGCTAGCTGAATACAACAACGAAGAAGGCTTTGAGGGATCATAAAAACCCAAAGATGAAGAAGGCATCGATGGCTTTGGTGATGGGTCGGTCCTGGTGAAGATCAGGTGCAGATGCCTTAGGATTTGTTGTCTATATTTTTGTACCTTGTACATTTATTTTGTTGAGACTATTTTCATTGGCCTTTTTAAAGACATTCCGGAATGAAAATAAAGTTTCTTCCCTTTTGGCAATTTTCAAATCTATTATCTTTAGCATTTTTTTACAATTGAAAAGATTTCAAATGCCTTAGAACAGAATCAAACATGGTCGTAAGTCATTTTTTGGAGGTCCGAACAAGGCTTATCCTCGATGCAAGTTTTGCTTGAAACTAAGCTTTCCCCAAGATGCTCGTTCAAATGTTTTTAGACTATATATTTGTCGAGGGTAATCTTTGAACATGTTTGGAATTTTGTTGAAGGCCTTATGTCTTCATTATGGGCTTCAGATGTCTCCGAACAGTTTTTAGGGTGGTTGTAGCCTCTTAGGTTTGGGAACTGCCTAATAGGTTTTGTGCCTTCGGGTTTCAATAACCTGAGCCGTTCGAACTTATCAAATACGACAGTCCTCGAGTGGGGGTATCTCTTTGGTCTCGGATAGGGGTGGCCCTTGGGCTCGATATTTCTCGGGCAGGAATAGCTCTTAGGCTCGATACTTTTAAGAAGCAAAAATATTTTGTTAGCAGCGTAGAAGATTGTTTCAGTGTGTAATGTACAAGATTATATAAAAGCTCGCATTATGGCTGGGGCGACCTATGCAGACACAATTCATTTGCTCATTTAGCCATTACAATGAATCTTAACCACCGAGCCTAGTCTGTTCGAGCACAGAGTTTTCTTCCTTTCTAAAAATCATGATCCGAGGGTGATGGACCCTAGTACTCTAGGTTGATCTTTGAGTGGACCCGGATATTGTTAATGCGACCATTGACTCTGATTCAAAACCGGCCTTCGATTAGCACGATTTATTATTGCCTTGTTAAAAACCTTGTCGGAAAACCCATTTGGGACAAAAATGGTTCAAGAGAAAAAGAGTTAATGCGTGCTCTTAGACCTAATCAGCTACATTCTTCTTTGGATGTTTCCTACAAGTGTTAGTCCAATTCGTAATAAATTAAACAAAAGAAAATAATTGAGTGCGTACATATCAATAGTGTTGTTTTAAATGGGTCACGTTCTAGTTGTTCAGTAGTTGTGCGTCATTCCCTGCTTCGAGTTTATACAAACCTTTATCAGTAATTCTGATGAGTTGATATGGACCTTCCCAATCCGGTCTTGGCTTTCCTTCTTTCGGTTCTGGGTGTTCTGTGTAACTCTGCTTAACCCCAAGTCCTCGATATTGAAATGTCATAGGTTGGCTCTTTGTTTGTAATTTCTTTCTATCAACTACTTTTAGGAAGATAGCTGAACTAGAGCGGCCTCGTGCTTCTCATCCAGTAGTTCTAGGCTCGTACTCATGGCCTTTCCATTTAATTCTTCATTTGCATATCAAAACTTGAGGCTCGATTTTCCCACCTCGACAGGTATTAGTGCTTTGACACTGTAGACAAATGAGAATGGGTTTCCCCGGTATTGGATTTTGAGGTGGTGTGATATGCCCACAAGACTTCGGGCAGGATTTCCTTCCACTTCCCTTTGGCATCGGTCAACCTTTTCTTAAGGTTTTAAAGGATTGTTTTGTTCGTCGACTCCGCCTGTCTGTTCACACTAGGGTAGTAGGGTGTTGATAGGATCTTTTTGATCTTATGGTCCTTAATAAATTTACTCACCTTACTGCCGATGAACTGCTTCCCCTTATCACACATTATCCCAGCTGGTATATAGAACTGGTATATTATGTGGTCCCAAATGAAGTCGATGACTTCTTTTTCTCGTAACTTCTTGAATGCCTAAGCTTTGACCCATTTGGAGAAATAGTCAGTCATAAATAATATAAATTGAGCCTTCCCTATTTCATGAATGGCCAAGGCGACAGGACCAAGTATTGTAACTCCCAGGGCTGATGGATCATTAGTGCGTGCCTTTAGTAGCCATCGCATTTTTGCTCGAACTCCTTTGCAACTTTTTCCATGTTGATCCAGTAATAGCCGACTCTGATTACCTTATAAACCAACGATTCTGGCCCCAAATGGTTTCTACAAGTGCCTTCAAGCACTTCCCTCAAAAAATATTCAGTGTCTTCCGGCCCTAAGCATATGGCGAGTAGGCCATCGAATGTTCTTCTGAATAGAGTATTATATTTGGATAGGCTAAACTTGGCCGCCTTTGTGCACAGAGTTTTCGATTCATTAGGATCTGAAGGTGTCTTCCCGGTACTCAAGTAATCTGAATACTTGTTTCCCCTGCCCCAGGCTAAACTTGCCGTGTTTATCTTGGCATGACCTTCTTTCACCACTGATTTCATGAATTGTATGACCGTCAACGAGCTGAGTTCATCGTCATCGATCGACGACCCCAAGTTAGTCAGAGCATCAGCTTTGCTATTTTGATCCCGGGGCATATGTTGTGGGGTCTATTACTTGAATCAATGCAGCATTACATGTAGTTTATCCAAGTATCTTTGCATTCGTTCTTCTTTCACTTCGAATGTCCCATTGACTTGATTTACCACAAGGAGGGAGTCGCACTTAGCTTAGATCACTTTGGCCCCCATGCTTTTAGTCAATTCGATACCTCCAATCATGGCCTCATACTCGACCTTATTGTTAGTAAGTTTCACAGGCTTCAATACGATGCCGAGTCATAAACTCTTTGCGTTTGATGCATCCATAAAGAGGGTCCAGATCCCCGAGTAGGTCCCCGGGGTTAACAATTATTCCGATTTGACTTCAGGTATTAAGGCCAGCGTGAATTCGGCCATGAAGTCTGCCAAGATTTGAGATTTGATGGCAGTTCGGGGTCAATATTCGATATCGTACCTGCTAATTTCCACGACCCATTTGTTCAACCATCCCGAAAGCTCAGGTTTTTGAATTATGTTCCTCATGGTTAGTAATTATGACACATATGGGATGTCAATTAAAATATGTCTTTAATTAGCAAAGCGAGCTCCAATTTCTCCAGGTAAGGAAACAATGTTTCGGCCTCACCAAGAGTCTTGCTAACATAATATAAAGAAAATTGTGTACCTTTCTCTTCCCGGACTAGGAGTCCACTTACTGCTATCTCGAATATCACTAGGTACAAGTACAACAGCTCGTCTACCTTCGGAGTATGAAAAAAGGTGTACTCGAAAGGTATAGTTTAACTTCTTCCAAAGATTGCTGGCACTCCGGGGTCCATGAAAAGTTCTTGTTATTCTTATTTAAGCTCAACATATAAGTGGTAATTTCTGGCAGGATATCTTTCATATCAAGGTAAGACCAAGCGAAACAATCTATGATAACTATAAGGAATTCAATGAGTTTCTTCCTGAGCTCAGGAGTTGGCCCCATACACAGGTATACCTTCCGATCAGTCAAGTGCTCGATCAATATGACTTGATCCAGCTCGTCAACCGTTGACTTGGTAGCGTCGGAGCTATGAATGACCTAGGGACTCCGTAATCGCCATCCTCGCCTATTTCTTGCTTCTCTAGTTCGGTCGGTGTTGGTGGTTGCTATTTGGTTTCTTTCTCCGTAATCGAATTTAGGATATTTGATGTTGAGACTACTAATATTTGGGTCACCTTATCAACCGTGAATATTTCTTTTACAGCCGGATGTTCTCCATAAATTTTCTTGATCCCTCCTGGTATGGGGAATTCCAACGCCAGATGTAGTGTCAAGGGTATTTCCCTCATGTGGTGAATAAAGCATTGTACCTCATATTTGCTATGATCAAGTAGAACTTTGTTTCTTAGTTCCAGCGGTGTTTACCGGCAGGGTTATCTCCCCTTTAGTAGTCTCGCATGCTATGTTAAATCCATTTAAAACTCGGGTTTCAAGTACTATTTGGTCTTGTAGACCTAGCTGTTCCACGATCCTCGATATGATGATATTGGCCGAGCTACCTGGATCAATTAACACATGATTAACTCGAGATTTATTTATATGTAAAGATATTACCAGTGCATCATTATGTGGTTGCACGATGCCTTCTGCGTCTTCATCACTGAAAGATAGGGTTTCCTCCCGTACATAATCTCAAGCCCGTTTTTCCCTTATAACGGACACCTTAGTGTGCATTAGCATCGACCCTTGGGGACACCAACTCCACCAATGATCATGTTAATGACGTGCTGAGGTTCCTCTTGCTCGATCTGTTTGTTGGTGTCCCTGTTTGTGAAGTGAGTTTTGGCTCGATCAATCAAAAATTCTCGTTGAACAACCGGGCTACTTCTTCTCTCAGTTGTCGGCAGTCTGCGATTCTGTGACCGTGAGGGCCATGATACTACACATTAGGTTGGGGTCCCTTTGGGTAGGATCTGACTGCAATTTCGAGGCTGCTTAGTATCTTTTATGTGTCTGATGGCTTATACAATGCCGGCAACATCAACGTTGAAGTTATATTCTGATAACCTTGGTGCCTCCTTAGACCCGATTGGTCCGTTGAAATCATTTTTTCTCATGAGTCCTCAATTATTATGAGCTTGATTATTCTTTATTTCACTTATCGCAGGGTTGTGTCCCGACCTATTATCCCCCCGATATCTATTATATGGTTGATACCGATCTTTTCTCGATCTTGGTTCATGATCGGTGGCTCTTTTGGATATATCACTAGTTTTAACGGGATAAATGGATATGGAAAGGCTCTCGAGTTGATCATCTTTAACCCTAATTTTTGATTGGTACCCGTTATGGAAGTTGGCCCAAGTTATCATCGGGTATTCTATTAAATTTTGTTCCAACTGCTACGTAGCCAATGAGCTTTGCGAGTAGACTCCTTCGGTAAATGCCTGGACGGCCTAATCATCTGCGACCGGAGACAGATCCATCCATTCAATTTGAAAGCTCGACATGAATTCCCCGAGCATCTCGTTATCCTATTGCTTTACTTTGAAAATGTCTGACTTCCTGGTCTCGACCTTGATGGCCCCAGCGTGCGCTTTTACAAAGGTATCTACAAGCATAGCAAACGAGTCAATAGAATTAGGGGTAAGTTGTGAAATCATATCATAGCTTCTTTTGACAAGGTCTCTCCAAGGTTTTTCAGCAGAACAGATTCGATCCCGTCATGTTCCAAGTTGTTCCCCTTGATGGAGCATGTGTAGGAGGTCACATGTTTAATTGGATCAATTGTTCTATTATATTTTAGGTTTCGGGCATACGAAACTTCTTTGGGATCGGCTTCAAACTCGTACTCGTAGGGAAAGGCTTTTGGAAAAATTTCTTGGAATCTAGGCCCTTCAGTATCGGTGGTGATCCTGGGATTTGATCGACCCTAAAGTTATAGGTCTCCACTTTTTGGTCATTGGCTTCAATTTTCTTTTCTCCTAATTTTACCCGTTTTGTGAGTTCCTCAAGCATCTTTATTATCTCTGGGTTAGTCCCAGGTTCAGCTTCATCCGGCCTTTCTGTGGTCAGTTCATTTCTGCGAGCGTTTTCTAGGGATGGTTTGGGCCTAACTTTGCTGGGGGCGCGACTTTGGTTCTGCAACTGGGCTATTGCTGCATGTTGAGTCTGTAACATTTCGAAGATCACCCACAAGTTGATCCTTTTACCTTCGCTGTTGTATGTACTCCGAACTATCGATGGGCTCCCCTACAAATGCTATTTCCGAGGACGATGGGAAAGTTTGCTTGGATAACCACGTCTGAGTTAGCATCAATCGGGTCAGCGATTGGGACTCGATTGAGGTCAATAGGAGGCACCTCGTTGCTGGGCAACACATTGTTGTTCTCGCCATGGTGGTCGGACTCAGCATCAATGTTCAAATGGGAAGATTGGGAGTTTGACATTTTAAATTTGACCTGAAATGAGAAGATTAAAGAACCAGTGTAAAATATAATGCATTATAGAGATTTATATCAGATCGCCACTATTATCCTTAGCCCTATGGTGGACGCCAAACTGTTAACCCTAAAAAAACAGATAATAATTGAATTTATATGTGATTTTAAGGATATGCAAATTAATTCGATACAAGTGATAAGAATGTTAGATTAAACATATAAAGAACGTAATAAGTTGCCAAATCAATTAAGGATAGTGACCCCGGACTAAATGACAACATAGATAAATTTCTGACTTCGATTCCGGACTCACTCTAATAATGAACTGATGAACAAAAGTAAGAACTTTGAATAACAGATAAAATAAGAATATATTGCCTTGGTATGCGAGTTACAATATATCTTGTGAATAATAAGCTTTTCCCTTTATATAATAGGGGAGTTTTATCCTAATTAATATTTAAAAAAAGGTAAAAATCTTCCATTTTGACGATCACTGACTTCCTACCGATATGAGTCGTGGTTCACGCCTTGATATCCGGTTAGGTAAGAATATCACAACCCTTTGTTAGTCGTATTCAGCCGTTGGGTAATGCTCTCCGAGGTCTCAACCCTTAAATTGGACCTCAAGGATACGGCCCCGATATCCCCGAGGGTAGGTGTTTGCTCGATCCTTGATAAGAGAAGTTCTTTGTTCTGACTCTGATTCGTTATGGTCGCGTTTCTGCTCCGCTTGGTTCACCGAGAAGACGAGTCATGCAACGAGCTCGATTTTACCCATATTCACTATTATAAGAGATATGTTCTCATTTTTTTACCTAGTTACCAAGTAATTTATCATAGAGATTGACTTATATTTCCTTTCTAATTGGTATAATAGTATAAATATTTTTTAACCATCAGTATATAGAACTTAACTTTATTTCTTTAGGATACTTTGGTATGTTTGATATATAGAATAGGAAAAAACATAATACCATATGAAGTGCGATAAGATACCAGATCACATTTATTTTCATTTGATGAAAAGTACCGTCCCCATAAGATTTTTTTCACTGGGATTTTCATCAAAATTTTGACCTCTCATGTATATCTATCTAATTGTTTGCATAAGTACCTTTCATTTGTAATCTTACATCACTATTTGTCTAATAAATTAAATTACCGTTTAACACTCAGCTGTGTGATATTTGTTGGAAAAATTGAATGGTTATGGAAAATAAAATGTTTAGCTTGAGGCGTGTGTTGAGTTGTTCCCCATCGGAGGGATTTGAGGTCCTCGGTCTCCTTATATGGCTTGGGCAATCCTCACCTCATAAGCTAGCTTTTGAGGTTGAGTTAGGCCCAAGGTCCATTCTTTTCAGCGTGTCAAGAAGAACGCCCCAAGAGTCAACAAAACACTCTTCTAGTATAACTAGGAGTAGAAACAACAAAAACTTATAAGAGAAAAACCCAGCAAAAAAGAAAAAAAGAAAGAAAAGTTTTCTAACTTTTTTCACCTCTCATGGAAGATGAAAACAAAAACATATATAGTGCAAAGAAATGCACTTTTTGACATCAAATTATGAAAAGACATAAAATCTTTTTAAAGCCTATCAAACCATTTCAAACACAGCCATTAAATCTGTTGTTAACAGACAAAGATTTCAAAATAAGGATTTAAAGGTTTTGAAAACGTTTCAAACGTTAACATTCACAACTATTCAGGTTGTTGCTAACTGACAAAGGTTTCAAAATAAAGGATTAAAAGGCTTTGAATGCTAATAAAAAGTATGTTACAATATTATAATAATGTTTATTAATCATGCCTAGTAACAGATAAAGAATATATTATAATTTTCAGTTATATATATTAAAATATATTCTATTGATTAGTCTAATAAAGACTCACTAAATGAATGAACGTAGACATCAATTTAAATATTTTTTTTGTGATATTAAAAAAAATATTGCTATTATTATTTTTTAACAATATCTACACGTGATTACCTACTGAAGTGACCTGATTGCATAAATATTAATTCAATTTATGATACAAGTCGAAAACGATCAACTTGAGAAGTTCTGAAAACAAGGCACCGCAAACAAAAGGGCCTTATGGATACGTGAGTGGCGCGAGCATGGAATATGTTAACTTGAATGAGGTTACCTTTTGCACTAGTAAGGATTTAACCCATATAAAGTTATTTGTACGTAGCCGATATTTACGTCAGATCATGGTGTTTAGACATAAGTTGGTTGATATTTGAAAAATCTCCTTTTTTTTCACTTTATATGACGTTATTGGAGCACGAGGATCAAGCTAACTATGTTTCGGTATGAACTCGAACATAGAATTTTTAAAATAAAATTTACATATAAAAAACAACGTAAAATGTACTATAAGTCAAAATAGTAGCAATTTAAAGAATATATAGGTTTGAAGTATTCCAACATTACGTGCAAGATTTTGTAAGAAAGATGAAATGAGTTTGAAAGAAAATCTGTATTTTGAGCGGGAGAAATAATCAACAATTGTATTGGGGGATAGGAAAAGTAAGATAAGGGACTTAGAAAATATAGAAGAATGGACTTCTAAATCGCATTTGGTAAATCGTTTTTGCAATCTTATAAACTCATTTGCTTAATGCAACTTATAAAACACATTTGACGAATGGATCTTATACGTTGCATTTAACATATGAGACTTATAAATCGCATTTACCAAAGGCTACTTGTACATTAGGATATTATAAGCTTTAGAATTGTTAAATTCATCCATAAATGATGAAATATTAAGTACTAAGGTTAAATTATTTGGTCTGTTATAAAGTTAAGTGTAGAACTGTAGATAAATATTTTATCGATTAACTTAATTACAATTTAATATTATATATAGATTATATCATCGAACCTTTACATATCAGTAATTTTACCTTTGTACATGCCTTTTTTTAACTTTGAACATAATCTAGTGGTGGAGGTTAGGAGGGTGAATGACCGATGACTACTAAACTAGTTGTTGGAGGTTTTACTTTGAACATAATCAGTGCTTATGCACCGCAAGCAGATTTGGTTGAGGAAGTCAAAAGGCATTTCTGGGAGGATTTGGATGAGATGGTATGTGGTATTCCGCATATCGAGAAGCTTTTCATATGAGAAGATTTCAATGACCACATTGGAGCGACGACAGGCAGGTATGATAATGTGCTTGGTGACTTTGGTTTTGGAGATAGAGATGGAGGAGAGACGTTTGTGTTGAACTTTGCAAGAGCATTTGATTTGGTGACAGAAAACTCGAGTTTCCCGAAGAAGATGGAGTATTTGGTCACATTCTGGAGTTTGCTGGTCAAGAGTTAGGTTGATTATCTATTCTGCAGGAAGTTCGATAGAGGTCTTTGCACAGATTGCAAGGTCATCCCGAGTGAGAGGATCTCGACCCTTCAGAGTGGTCATGGACCTTGAGATCATGAGGAAAAGGATGAAAAACATAATGTATAACCAACACATGATCAAGTGGGGAGCCTTGAGGGAAGTTAAAGTGCAGGAGTTGGGGTTCAAGATGCTGACTATGGAGGCTTGGAGGAGTAGTGGATATGAAAGTGCTATGTGGACCATGACTACGCAGTGCATTAAAGAAGCCACGAGAGAGGTATTAGGGGTTTCAAAGGGTTACTCTAATGGTCACAATGGATATTAGTGGTGGAATGGAGAGGTATAAGGAAAAGTATATCTGAAGCTAGTAAAAAGTGTAGATGAGGAGGAAAAGAGGGCGAATAAGGAGCTGTATAAGTTGGCTAAGAAGGAGGCAAAGTTAACAGTTATGGTAGCCAAAACTGCATCTTTTAGTCATTTGTATGAGGAACTCGAGGGCTGAGGTGGGGTAAGAGGTTGTTCAGTTTAGCCAACGTGCGAGAAAGGAAGGCTCGTGACTTGGACCAAGCGAAGTGCATCAAGGACGAAGAAGGTAGAGTTTTGTTGGATGGGGGACTTATCCGTCGGAGATGGCAAACCTACTTCCATAGTCTCTTGAACGAGCAGGGGGACATGAGCATTGTACTAGGCGATTTGGAAATCTTCGGGAGTCGTTGTGACTTTAGCTATTATAGGCAAATTAGAGTTGATGAGGTTGAGTGGGCTATGCGTAAAATGACCTGGGGCAAAGCAACCGGGCCAGATGAAATCCCAATATAATTTTGGAAGAGAGCGGGCAAAGCGGGCTTGGAGTGGCTCGCTAGATTAATTAATGTCATTTTTAGAATGAAGAAGATGCTCGAAGAGTTTAGGTGGAGCATAATGGTTCCTGTATAAAAAACAAAGGTGATATCAAAAATTGCAATAACTATCGGGGTATCAAGCTACTTAGCCATACTATGAAAGTCTGGGAGAGACTGATAAAATTAAGGACGAGGAGGAGTGTGTCTATTTTCGAGAACCAGTTCGGGTTTATACTAGAGCATTTGATACAGAAGTTATCCACCTTGTTAGAAGATTGATGGAGCAGTATAGGGAGAGGAAGAAGGACTTGCATATAATGTACATCAACTTAGAAAATGCATACAATAAAGTCCAGAGGGAGATTTTGTGGAGATATTTGGAGACTAGAGGTATACTTGTTGCCTACGTTAAGGTGATTAAGGACATGTATGATGGAGCAAATACCCGAGTGAGGACGGTGAGTGGGGACTATCACCATTTTTCGATCACGATGGGGTTGCATCAGGGGTCGCCAACCTTTTTTGTTTACCCTGGCGATGGACCTACTGACGTGCCACATCCAAAGGGAGGTGCCGTGGTGCATGCTATTTGCAGATGATATTGTACTAACTGACTAGTTACGGGACAGTGTGAACGCATAGTTAGAGATGGAGGTAGACCATAGAATCTCAAGGTTTGAAGTTGAGTAGGACCAAGACAAAATAATTGGAGTGTAAGTTCAGTGGTGAGACTCAGGTATTGGAAGGAAATATGAGGCTAGACTCTCAGGTCATCCCTAAGAGAGGAAATTTTATGTACCTTGGGTTTATTGTTTAGAGGGATGGGGAAATTGATGAAACTGTCACACATCGTATTGAGTCAGGAATGATGAAATGGAGCTCACTTCCGGTGTTTTTGTATGAACAAGAAGGTGTCACTGAAACTTAACTATATGTTCTACAAAGCGATGGTCAAACCGACTATGTTGTATGCGGCAGAGTATTGACCAATCAAACTCACTTATGTCCATAAGATAAAGGTAGCAAAAATGAGGATGTTGAGATGGATGTGCGCGGCGCACCATGTTAGATATGATTAGGAATGAAGTTATTCACGATAAGATGTGTGTGACCCCTATTGAGGAAAACATGCGGGAAACGTGGCCTAGGTTGTTTGGTCATTTGAGGAAGAATAACACAGATGCCTCGATGAGGAGGTGTGAAAGGTTGATATTGGAAGGCATACGGAGAGGTATAGGTAGGCTGAAGAAGAGGTGGCGAGAGGTGATTAGGCAAGACATGCTCAGCTTCAGCTGACCAAGGACATGATCCTTGATAGAAAGATATAGAGGTTGAGGAATAGGGTAGTAGGGTAGGTGGTATAGAGTATTCATAATAGTAATATTGGCACACAATCTCCCTTTATGTTGGTAGTAGACTTTTATAACTAACCGCTATTTTCTTTCATTGTTGATCACCTTATTATCTTGTTATTTTTATTCTGCTTTTATATGGCCTTTTGATGATGTTTCTTCTTGTCTATATTTTCAATAATATATCAGTTGTTAGAATCAATAGGTCTTCAAATTGTTCATTTGAAAAAATTGAAACCCTTCTTATTGGACGATCATGATACTTCCCAAAAATCGAAATTCTTGATCAATGGAGGAACAATATCACCATTTTTGTTCAATAAGATACCAAAGTGGATGATTGACTCATTCCATACTAGAAATAATCGCAGGATATCCTTTGATAACCGGATTCCTTTCTCTTAATGATATTCCACGATCAAAACAATTGGCTGAATCCCGTGAAACCATTTCATAGAAGTTCATTGATATCTTCTTTTTATAAAGCAAATCGACTTTGATTCTTGAATAATCTACATCACTTCTGCTTCTATTGGAACACAAGATTCCCCTTTTCTGTGGAAAAGGCCCGTATCAATAATTCTAATTTTACGTATGGACAGTTTATGCTTTTCTGAGGCGAGGGTCTATTGGAAACAAGCTTTCTATCCTCTCAAAATAAGAGTAAAGTCTGCATACACACTACCTTTCTGAATCTCATAGAGTAAAATAAATACTAAATATATTACTGTTCTTGTTGTACGTACTTTTGTTCTTTGTTGGCCGGCTCGACCACCGCCTACAGGAATCTTAGGAAGTAACACATGGAATATTCTACGATTGAACCAAAATGAGCTAAATGTTAAGAATAGAATTCTAATTAGAGTGAATGTCTATCTTGTAGAGAGTTTTACTTTGAGGCTAAGTTATTTTTCCTCCTATAAATAGAGGGGTCTTACCCCATTGTAAACCACCCCAAAATCAATAAGAATTTTCTCTCTATTTCTCTGCAATATTGCTCTTGTTCTTTTATTGTTTTATAACACGTTATCAGTACAAAGCTCTACTATCTCAAGAATCTCTTTGAGAAAATTAAGGTATTTTTTCTCCTCCTAATTTTGTTTTAATTATGTCTGACATTATGAAAAGAAAGTTCGTTGCCCTTGAAATTTCGGGCAAGAACTACATGACATGGGTGTTGGATGCTGAAATCCATTTGGATGCAATGGGTCTTGGAGACGCCATTAAAGACAGAAATAATGCATCCACCCAAGACTGTGCTAAGGCCTTGATTTTCTTGCGCCATCACCTTGATGAAGGTTTGAAAATTGAATATCTCACAGTCAAAGGTCCACTTATCTTGTGGAATGGCTTAAAGGAGAGATATGACAACTTAAAGTTGGTCACTCTGCCACAAGCACGATATGATTGGGCTCATCTCAGGCTCCAAGACTTTAAGTCTGTTTCTGAATATAATTCTGCAATGTTTAGAATTACTTCTAAATTGAAACTCTGTGGAGATACTATAACTGGTTATGATATGCTTGAAAAAACGTTTACAACGTTTCATGCCTCCAATATGGTTCTGCAACAACAGTAAAGAGAGAAAGGTTTCAAAAAGTACTCTGAGCTGATTTCTCTTCTCCTTGTGGCTGAGCGAAACAATGACCTGCTCATGAGAAATCACGAAAATCGACCCACTGGGTCTACACCATTGCCTGAAGTAGATAAGGTGTATTCCCATTATGCTAAGCGTGGAAAAGGCTATGGCTTTAATCATGGTCGTGGTCGTGGTCGGGATCATGCCCGTGGACGTGGACAAGGAAGAAATTTTCCTGGCGTTAGTCACCCCCAAAGAGATATAACCACCAAAAGCGGAAATGGAATTATGAGAATCCAAAAGCAAATAGTTCAGAAACTATATGTTATCGTTGCGGTGAAAAAGGGCACTGGGCAAAAATTTGCCGTGTACCCAGACATTTGGTTGAGCTTTATCAAGCATCTCTAAAGAGTAAAGGCCCTGAAACCAATTTTGTCTCTGACAATAATTTTGACATCACCCACTTGGATGTGGCAGACTTCTTTGAGCACCCTGAGGGGAAAATAGATCACTTGATCGGTGATGGATCCATGGTTAAAGAAGATTGAGCAGTTTGATATTTTTATTTTTACTTATTCGTAGTAGTTAATGAATAAACAATTACCATAATTTACATAAGTTATCTATTATTGTGATATGGTTCAAATTTTATATAACTTTAGATTACACATTCATCTTATGCTTTATTTGTAATGATTTTTCAGTAAGTTAATCGATTAACATAACAGATAATCGATTAACCAATATATTCTATTAAACTGGACCTTTTCCGCAAGGCATGTTAGTCGACTATCCGGTTTAGTTAATCGACTAACCTAATGACCGTTACCTAAGTTAATCGATTATCACTTTAGTTAATCGATTATCACTTTAGTTAATCGATTAACCTTATGTCCGTTGTCTGTTCATCGACTAGTTTTTTTTAAACGTTGAAACAGGTTAGTCGATTATCTATTTGGTTAATCAACTAACCTCAGCAGATTTTGAAAATATTATTTAATTATTAAGCAACGGATACAAGAGTATTAAAAGGAGAATAACTATGATAAAAAATACTAATATTTTTCGTATATTTCTTTTGTATGTCAAATCATGGGAAGCAAATATGGATATCTCACAAAGCAAACTTGGATCAACGTCCAATTGTAAAAATATTTGTTTAATTGATTCATGTACCACACATACGATATTCAAAAAGAAGAAATATTTCTCTCATTTAAGTATGTGTAAGGCAGATGTTACTACAATTTCTGGTAGTAGTAAATTGATTGAAGGCTCCGGAAGAGCAACTATAACTCTGCCTAAAGGAACAATATTTATCATAGAGAATGCAATGTTCTCTTCCAAGTCCAAGAGGAACTTGTTGAGTTTTAAAGATATCCGTCAAAATGGATATCATATTGAGACAATAGATGAGAATAATCTTGAATACCTCATCATTACAAAGAATGTCTCTAGCCAAAAGAGGGTTATTGAGAAGTTCCCATCTTTATCTTGTGGCATGTATTGGACAAAAATTAGTGCAATTGAGTCACATTCCACAGTAAACCAAAAGGTTACTGATTCCAATACTTTTGTACTTTGGCATGATCGATTGGGACATCCTGGATCAATTATGATGAGACGGATAATAGAAAACTCATATGGGCATCCACTAAAGAATTTAAAGATTCTTTTAAATAATGAATTTTCTTGCACTTCTTGTTATCAAGGCAAGTTAATTATTAGACCATCACCAACAAAGGTTGGAACTGAGTCACCTACGTTTTTGGAACGTATACAAGGGGATATTTGTGGACCTATTCACCCACCTAGTGGGTCCTTTAGATATTTTGTGGTCTTAATAGACGCATCCTCTAGATGGTCTCATGTGTGCCTATTGTCATCACGCAATCTTGCGTTTGCAAAATTAATGGCACAAATAATTCGATTACGAGCACAATTTCCTGATAATCCAATTAAGTCTATTAGACTAGATAATGCTGCTGAGTTTTCATCCCAAGCATTTAATGATTATTGCTTATCAATTGGGATAAAAGTGGAACATCCTGTAGCTCATGTTCACACTCAAAATGGTCTTGCAGAATCTTTAATTAAACGTCTGCAGTTGATTGCAAGACCATTACTCATGAAAAACGAGGCTGCCCACTTCGATTTGGGGTCACGCCATTTTGATGCAGCAATGCTAGTTCGTCTCAGACCGATGAATTATCACAAATATTCCCCGTTGCAATTAGTTTTGGGTCATGAACCTAATATATCCCATTTAAGAATTTTTGGATGCGCAGTATATGTGCCTGTAGCACCGCCATACCGCACCAAAATGGGTCCGCAAAGAAGGTTAGGAATATATGATGGGTTTGAATCGCCCTCCATTATTCGCTACCTCGAAACATTGACAGGGGATTTGTTCACTGCACGATTTGCAGACTGTCGATTCGATGAGACACTTTTCCCAAAATTAGGGGGAGAAGTTGGTGAAACCAAACGGGAAATTTTGTGGAAAAATCCATCATTATCTCATCTTGATCCACATACCTCTATTTGTGAAAAAGAGGTGCAAAATATTATCCATTTGCAAAAAATAGCAAATCAAATGCCTGACGCATTCACGGACTTGAAAAGGATAACAAAATCTCACATCCCCGCAGAGAATGTTCCAATCCGTATTGATGTACCTATTGGATAATCTTCTAGTGTCATATCTAATGAGTCGAAAGCACGACTAAAACGTGGCAGGCCATTAGGTTCCAAAGATCGAAATCCTAGAAAAAGGAAAGCAAATGATCAAAATGACACTACGAAAGAATCTCATAAGGAAATTCACGATTTAATAAATTTTTAGATTCATGAAGAATCCATTGAGCCCGAGACTCAGGAAAATAAGGAACTATCAATAAATCCAATCGATATTGAGACAAATTTTAATTGAGTAGATATAGTGGTGGATTATGTCTTTGCATATAATGTTGCATCTAGCATTATGCAAGAAAGTGAGGATCTTGAACCTCAATCTGTTGGAGAATGTCGAAAAAGACTTGATTGGCCAAAATGGCAAGAAGCAATTCAATCAGAATTGAATTCACTTGTAAAACGTGAAGTTTTTGGGCCTATAGTTGAAACACCTAATGGTGTTAAGCCTGTTGGCTATAGATGGGTCTTTGTACACAAGAGAAATGAGAAAAACAAGGTACAAAGATATAAGGCACGCCTTGTTGCACAAGGATTTTCTCAAAGGCCTGGTGTCGATTATGAAGAGACATATTCACCCGTAATGGATGCTATAACTTTCCGTTATCTCATTTGTTTTGCTGTCCTTGAAAAGCTTGACATGCATTTAATGGATGTGGTTACTGTCTATCTTTATGGCTCACTTGATAATGAGATATACATGAAAATTCCCGATGGATTCAAAATGCCAAACACTCATAATTCAAAGTCCCGGGAAATGCTTTCAATCAAATTGCAAAGATCTTTGTATGGTCTAAAGCAATCAGGACGAATGTGGTATAATCGTCTTAGTGAGTATTTATTAAAGGAAGGCTATATAAATGATGCCATTTGCCCATGTGTTTTTATAAAGAAAACAACATTGGAATTTGTTGTACTTGCCGTATATGTCGATGATATAAACCTTATTGGAACTCCCATAGAACTCCAAAAGGCAATTGATTATTTAAAGAAGGAATTCGAGATGAAAGATCTTGGAAAGACAAAATTATGTCTTGGTTTGCAAATTGAATATTTGGCAAACGGAATTTTTGTTCATCAATCTGCCTATATAGAAAAGATATTGAAACGGTTTTACATGGATGGAGCATATCCTTTAAGTACTCTGATGGTTGTTCGATCACTTGATGTGAATAAGGATCCATTCCGACCGCAAGAAAAGAATGAAGAGCTACTTGGTCCTGAAGTACCATATCTTAGTGCAATTGGCGCACTAATGTATCTTGCAAATTCTACAAGGCATGACATAACTTTTTCAGTTAATGTCTTAGCAAGATATAGCTCTGCTTCCACAAGGAGACATTGGAATGGAATCAAACACATATTGCGGTATCTAAAAGGGACTACCGATATGGGCTTATTTTATAGCAATAATTGCAGTCCTGATCTTGTTGGTTATGCTGATGCTGGATATTTATCTGACCCACACAAGGCTCGATCTCAAACAGGTTATGTGTTTATCTGTGGAGGCACTGCCATATCTTGGCGATCGACTAAGCTATCAATTGTGGCTACTTCATCTAGTCATGCTGAGATAATCGCTATTCATGAAGCAAGTCGAGAGTGTGTGTGGTTGAGGTCTATAATACATCATATTCAAGACAAATGTGGTTTGAAATGTGACAAACTACCCACGATTTTGTATGAAGACAATGCAGCATGCATAGCCCAATTGAAGGGACGATTCATAAAAGGAGACAGAACAAAGCATATTTCACCAAAGTTATTTTTCACACATGATCTTCAAAAGAATGGTGATATCAATGTGCAACAGATTCGTTCAAGTGATAATATGGCTGATTTGTTCACAAAATCTCTACCAACGTCAACCTTCAAGAAGCTGGTACACAAGATTGGAATGCGAAGGCTCAAGGATGTGAATTGATGCTCTTTTCAGGGGGAGTTAATGCGCGTTGCACTCTTTTTCCCTTACAAGGTTTTGTCCCACTTGGTTTTCCTTGCAAGGTTTTTAACGAGGCAACCAATAGGTGCATTACTAAATATGTGTACTCTTTTTCCTTTTCTAGAAATTTTTTTTCCATTGGATTTTATTTTAGTTATGGTTTTTTATGAGGCACATTACTTATTGAGTAGACATTCAAGGGGGAGTGTTAAGAATAGAATTATAATTAGAGTGAATGTCTATCTTGTAGAGAGTTTTATTTTGAGGCTAAGTTATTTTTCCTCCTATAAATAGAGGGGTCTTACCCCATTATAAACCACCCCAAAATCAATAAAAATTTTCTCTCTCTTTCTCTGCAATATTGCTCTTGTTCTTTTATTATTTTATAACACTAAAGAAATAGTCAATGAAAATAATTTAGCATAAAAAGAAAACGGAGAAGAAAGATGTGGTAGATGTTTAAATAATGCACTCTCACAGTGTGTGAAAATATCAATATCTGTAGTATTTACCTTGAATAAAATTCTTATTCACTTTGTTAGATTCATTTGTAACGTAATCAACCAAACTAACCCAATTAATTAAACCATTAATTAAGATGCACGTCAATGTCTAGATTATTAAAATATATCCTAGTTTTAGAATCTTACAAACATGAATATGACAAATGAGTTGGATCAAAGCCCTATTTCATTTAGTAAAAAAATTAACGTGGCATGCGGCACGCATCTGTACAACTTTAATTGAAAAAAATGAATATAGCATAAAAAAGGGTAGATTTTCGAAAGCATCATCAACCATTAAGAATTAGATAAATTATAGTCTCTCATTTAATATAGTTAGGAGTATTAGCTATTTATCTAGCTCATGATGTAAAGATTTAAAATAAACATTAAACTATTCACCTTATAATTTTGATGTTACGTTTATTATCATTTCACTCACTATAGCAATGTTTTCTTTCATCCATATTAGCACATATAAATTCATGTTATATGCATTAATAATGTCTACTTTTTTATACTAGTAGTAAATGTTAATCGGGAAATTAGTTACCAATTATATCGAAATATTATTAATTTTAATATGCGTCAAAAATTATTTATACTTGCTAATTGAAAAAATATAGAAAACCTAATAATTTTTTTATATAACATACATAATATATATATATATATATAATATACGAATTTATATATTTTTTCGACTATTATTTTATAACGGCTATACCATATCATTTTTTCAATTACTACCTTCCGTATGTAATAAACTTAAACTCTTATATATTGTATTAGTTGAAGATAGATATTAATTTTTGTCTTTAATCAAGGTCACAAAATATGACAGGTATTTATTTTAAAAAATATTCCAAACTCAACATTCTTTGTCAAATATTTCTATTTTCTCAAATATTAGTACTACTACTTTTAAAATATTCTATTCTTGTACCAAATTCAAACGCCATTATACCTTTCTTCATCTCCACTTCCTCCTATACAAATAATCCAACACATTATACGCTTTTATTTAATAACCAATTAAAAAGGGGGAAGGAGGGGTAAATTAGTCATTTGACATGGGTTCGCCGGAGTCGACACCAGCAGATTTATCAACGAGTCGGAACACGGCGACGACGTCGTCGGCGAGATCGTCGGTGATAGATTCAATAATGGGATGTACAGGGCTAACAATACATAAGGAGTATTTGAGAAAACGGATTACGATGCCGGAGTATTTAAGGGTAGCGATGAGAGAAGCGATTCAGAATAAGGACGTTGATTCCGTGAAGCGGCATTTTGATATGGCTCACGCCGACGGAGCTGAGGTTCCGAAGCCGTGTGAATCTCCGTTGGTTGTGTTTATTAATGCAAAAAGTGGTGGGAGACATGGACCGGAGCTTAAAGCTCGGTTGCAGGATCTCATGGGTGAAGAACAGGTAACCTTTCTGCATTGCGCGCGCGCGTCATATATATATATATATGCATGTGTGTGTGTGTTTATGGATTTGAGTATTACATGTGGGAAAAGGAAATATTTTGGTGCATTTTTTGAATGTTGAGATGCAGGTTTTTCTTGTATGTGGGCTACCTTTTTCAATTTATTACGTAGTAGTAGTTTTAACTTTTTAGTAGAACATTTTATATCCTGGGTATTTATTGCGCAGCTATGTTGGTTGGATTTATATCAGCTATCATGTATAAAAAAGTGATTAATAGTTCAGTATAACCAATGACAGCTCTACAACTAGCTGTTCAACCGAACCTAGTATTTTTTTGATATGGATCATCTATATATATATATATATATATATATATATATATATATGTGGAAAACAACAATATTTCAACAAATATTGGATTTTGAACTCTTAATTTAAAAAATATAGTTAGTTTAGTATAAGAACTATAAAAGTTGAACCTATTAAGTTAAAATCTTGGATCTGGTGATTATAACGACATGAGAGAAGGGAAGTTGATAAGAGTAACACTAGCAAATAATCACCCAAAATTTGCAGATTACAGAGCAGAAGAGTACACTTCTAAGAATTATTGGTTCTAAATCTGTTTATGTTACTAAAATAATTACTTTCCAGCGTCATTGTTTATGATCTCATCAACTAGGACAAACATCTTTTGCTGTATTGGTTTATTCAATTTTAGACGTAGAGAAGGATAGGGTTCGATTCTCAAAACCTTTATCTTTTCTTTCTAACAAAAGAGGCTTAAAAAATGCACAAAAGGCATATGCAGTGAGTTTTGGACCAATGACCTCTATTACGCAAATTGGCGCTCATGACCATTAGACCACGCTACCCATCACGTCAAGAGGTTTCATGTGATTTATATTTATCTATTCAGTACACATCGTGTCTATGTGTATATGTAAAATTTTCCGATGAAGTGGTGTTGCAAACTTAGTCTAACATGCGTCCGCCCCTATCTTACCCGTGTGACATTGATGCAACAGTATAAACAACAATAACTACACTTCAATCTCAAACAAGTCACAGTCTGCTATATGAATGCTCTCTAATCGTGTTCCTTCCTTTAAATTCATCTCAGGCCTAAGCTATACAAAACAAAAATTAGTTATTATGACCCAATTTATGTGTCATACTTTCCTATTTTATTTGTTACAAAAAAATATCATGCTTATTGAAAAACAATTTAACTACAAATTTCGTATTTTATCCTTAATGAAATGATTTATAGCAACTCAAATGTCTATGGCCTCTTTTAGACCACACGTTTTAAAAATCTTCATTTCTTTTTTAGACTATATGCCTTGTCAAACATTACCACATGAATTGGGATAGAGGGAGCACTAAAAATTCTCTATATATTATTACAGTTGCATAAAAATCTCTAATAGGGCGAAAGACTCCTAGAAGGCATAAGACTTAAAATAAATGTACTAACATAAGTTAAAACATATTTCTAACTAATTGGTATTTTATATAGATCTTTTTCTCCCATTATGCTTGATCTTTTGCTAAGACTATATGGATTTCAAGGAATTGTAGGTCTTTCGAAAAAGCTTCCTTTCATGTGATTTTTGGTGTACCTTTTCGAATCTTGTGTGATTGCACATCCGTTTTATCTTTCCTGAGTCGAGGGTCTACAGCCTCTCTGCTTTCTTAAAGGTAGGGGTAAGATCTGTGTACACACTACCCTTCTCATACTCCACTTGTAGGATTACACTAGGTTTGTTGTTGTGACTGCACATCCATCTTTGCATCTGCGTCGCTGGAAGACTTTAATGTCATAACATTTACTTTTTTATAGCGTTTCCGGTCTTATAACCATTGTAGGAAACTTAGCGTTCTCCTTGGTGGGCATCCTTCTGTTGCATAGCACCTTAGAAGCATTTCTCTGTTTCAATCATCCAATTTTGATTCTACGTGTAATGTTTTCATCTATCATTTCATTCTCCTGGAATAACAAGCCTAGATATCTCCGTGTCACATTGATGCATGTAAGCAAAATGAAAAATCTACTTAATATAGTGGAAAGGATCATTGGCAACATGAGACCTAAAAGAAAACTAGGATTGATCTTTTTTTCTGTCCACTCTGTTCCTCTACTTGCCAACATAATCTTTGATTGGATTATGTGCCGCTGGAAGTGAGAGGAATTTCTTACATTTAAGATGTTAGAAATAATACAGGTACTTTTTCCTTAATATTGTTCGTCTATGCTCTGGTTGCTTATTGTTTTAACTTTGAGCTTTGTGGTTTCTGATGGGGCTCTTATGTTCCGATATCCCTTGGGAGGGGGAAAGTAGCTGGTTGTGTTGTAAGGTTGTTCCTACGAAAACATCTAGTTGGATGATTAAATAGTGTAATATCTTTATTAAATAGTCATTCTTTCACAAATGGCATTGATTTTCTTTTCTTTTGATCTTCTTTCTGTCTTTGCGTTAAACTGTGCCAGGTTTTTGACCTTTCAGCTGTGAAGCCGCATGAATTTGTTCAATATGGATTGAGTTGCCTGGAGAAGTTTGCTGCTCTTGGTGACACCTGTGCAAAAGAGACTCGTGAAAAGATAAGGGTCGTGGTATGCATGCTATGTAACATAATTATGGCCTCTTTTCGCTTCTTAAACACGACATATTCTCCCAGTGCATTCTTTTCTGGCATTTGAGATTAACTGTTGCAAAAAGGACAACGTAATCAAGGAGCTATCTGTGTAATTTTCTGGTTTTGCAGGCAGCAGGAGGTGATGGTACTGTTGGGTGGGTACTTGGCTGCCTTGGAGAGCTCAAGAAACAAGATCGAGAGCCAGTTCCACCATCTGGCATAATTCCACTTGGTACAGGAAATGACTTATCGAGGAGTTTTGGTTGGGTAAGCTCCTATTGCCTATTGGTATCTTTTTTCCAACTTGCTTGATCAGTTCTTTCTTTCTCTTCGTCTGACTAATTTTTCTGAAATTTGTGGGGTTTCTCTTTTCAGGGCGGTTCATTTCCTTTTAACTGGAAGGAAGCCACGAAAAGAATTCTTGACAGGGTTTCCAATGGTCCTATCTGCCGTCTAGATAGGTGAATATTTGAATTTTATCCATAGTTCTTAATAAACCCTTTTCTAATTCCATGGTGTCAATCTCCTAAAATTATAAATGTGATGTGCAATTTGCTTTCAAAAGTGTATACAATAACAACTACCCAGTATACTCCCCCACCAGGTGGGGTCTGACTTTCAAAAGTGTATATATAGTTTAAATTTCACCTTCTATTTTTCCATTATGTTTCTATTTGAAATTTGAAACCTTTTTTTTTTAATCGTGATACACCTGAAACGTGGGTAAGGCTCATATTACTTTGTATTATTTTTGGAAAATATTTTAATTTATTTTTCTGTGTGTCAGTAGTAAAATCAATGTGTCAATGAAGATGTTTAGCAAAACAGAACATGAGTTTATATTACTTCATGCAATTGCAAGAAGTGTTTAGTTGTCATTTTTTTCTTTCTTGTCTGCTACCTTAATTATTTGAACATCTTTTCTACTCTTAGCAACTTTATCAAACAGCTGCTTTCATTTGCAGCTGGAATCTTGTAATATCAATGCCAGCTGGGGAAGCTTTGGAGACACCTTATTCTTTAAAACCTTCGGAGTGCGCATCTCTTGATCAGGTGACTGATTTATCCAATGTTTTGAAACTTATTCTGGTATCTCGAACGGACATGCATTGGTGGTCTTGGTTCTAATCTGTCATTATCGTCCTAAATAGTATAGTAATCTGGAGTAAATCCTATTCCCTAACTTGTCTCTGGTAATTTCTCACTACATGTTTTTTCCTTCATAAAGTTTATTACGTCCGGTTAGATGTATACTTCTTGTAGCGTGTTATCATATGTTGTTGATCTTTTAGTATGAGCACCATATCCACAGTGCTAAAAGTTGTACTTTGCTTTATCTTCTTCCATGCCAACTGCTCTCAGCTTATTGGCGAAATAGCATGCAGCTGCTGCCTGTTGAATCCAATGACCATCTCACCAACTAGAAAACTGATACTAGAGGACCTACAATCTAAGCATGTGTTTGTTGAGCCATAAAGATCACTCATTGCTATTTGCAGCACGCTGGATGACTCCAGAAGCATCTACACTGCATTTCTTTTCCCCAGTTGACAGAATGGGAGTTTGTCAATGAGTCATCCTCGCCACTTTTGGTCATCAGTGTGCCAAACTACCAACTTCATGGTTAATATATTACTCGGGGCCCAGAAGTGCCTTCTGAGATTTGCAGTTTGGCATAGCCAATTTGCAGTTTAAAGAAATCAATGTGATGTAGATTTGTTAATATATACTTATGCTTCTCCAAATGGAAGTCATTTATTGTTTGTTCGGTGCTATTTCATAGGGTCCTAAGGAAATCAATGCATGGAGACTTGTTAATATATACTTATGTTCTCTTGATTAAAGTCATTCATTGTTAGTACAGTGCTATTTCATTGGTCCTAGTAAATTAGTTATGCTTCAAGGATATGGTTACTAAACGTTTCTTGGGAATTTAGCATCTAACTATCACTTGGATGGTTTTCATTCTAAATGTAATATTACAGCAATTCCTATATACTTTTGCTTATGTGATTAGTGTTTTGGTACAGTTAGATGCTCAACTAGAACGAGCATCTCCATATATTGGTTTAGTACATGCATCTTCTTTTTTTCTGTCAACTTGCAATTTGCAAGGTATCATATGTTTGTTTGTTTCATTCCTTGTTTTGATTGAATGGATATGCCAAGGGTTCATTCTGTCATTGAACTGCCTTAAGGATAAATAGATCTTTTAAAAAAATATTTAATTTAAACTGTCATGATGAACATATTTAATTTTCTAGCTGTTTCTACTCATTCATCTACGATGTTGGCTGTGCAGGAATTGGAAGTTGATGGGCAATTATCAGAGAAGTCATCCTACTATCAAGGAGTATTTTACAATTACTTTAGCATAGGTGTGCTACAGTAACTTGGTCTAACTAGAGCATCAAAGTACTTTCAGCACCATGATTTATTACTTTTTTTACATTTATTTGCTGCTATCTGGCAAGACATGTGACTGGTCTATATAGATCAGTGTCTTTGATTTTATTAGAAAAATAGAAAATTCTTTTAGATTTGTATGAATACTAGAAAATCCACAATCAATTCTGGCAAAACCACTTCTTTACGTGTATCTTGTTATTTATCTTGATTAAATCTTATAGCTTAAGCTGATATTACTATTCTTAGTTGGCACTTGGCAGCGCCTCTACAAATACATATACTCCCTCTACCAGCACTTGGTCTTCCAGCATCAATATTTGGAGTTGCTAAAAATCAGAAAAAATAGTTTCTATCACCACCATTGTACCACGACTTTTGCTAGTTTTGAGAACAACAGTTTTAGTGGAGTTATTGAAACTATATTTACTGCTGCTACTAAAGTGATAGGGCCAGATGCTAGATAAGTTGGCACTCTTTCCTATACATCCCAAAAATCTGTATATAGGGAAATGATGCCAAACCAATTGGGATAGGGGAAAAATTATTTTAACCACAAAAAAATGGCTCTTGGTGTCTAACGCCAACTTACCCTGCCTTGAGAAGAAAAGACATTGTTTAGACAAGGTAATAAAATCAAAGTTATCAACAAAGAAAATTGCTTGTTTGCTTACTCAGTGACCAGCGTCCTACTTTTACTTTTATTTTTGTTTAACAATATGTGATAAACAAGCAGCTGTGACAATTTGTCTTTACCACTAATATTGCAGGAATGGACGCACAAGTTGCGTATGGTTTTCACCATCTACGCAATGAAAAGCCATACCTCGCTCAAGGTCCTCTTTCAAACAAGGTTGATGCTCTCGTTCTTGATCATGTTTTTGTCGTTTTAATTTTAAAAAGTTCTTGATCTTTTATTTTCTTAAATTCAACTTGATAAAGCATACATACTTCTCAAAAGAAGAAATGTGATACCAACAACACCTCTAACAAGGAAAGGAACCTATGTCTGAAGTGAAGCAAACTTCAGTCCCAGATGTGTAACATTTGGTGAACACTAAAAGGGTCTTTGCACTAACAGAATAGAGTTTCTCTAAAGACACATGAAACTTTGCAAGCCATATGTTGATTGAACTATGATTCAAGTAATAGGATTCTCAACTCTTTCCACTTAAATCTAGGCGATCACTTTGCACAAGATGGTTTTCTGATGTGTAGTCTAGAAATTTGGAAAAAGACCAAAGTTTTGGTAGCACATGCCTGTCCTGACACATGTTTAATTATGCTTTTTAAATGGAAAAATGCATTTAATTTGGCATTCTGTGGAACCACCAGAAAGTATGTGTTGCATTTTTCCTCTAGGAGCTTTGCTTCCAGGTTATTTTGTTTTTAGTCTTTTCATTTTATTTTGTAAGAGATTATACAAAATATTTGAATATTGCAACTGGATATTCCATCATTTACTCAAGCATCGAGTATGTTTTATTTTTGAAATTTTATAGCTCATCAGTTCCTGAAAACATCTAGGATATCTAATTGAAGATAGAGCTTAGAGAAATACTTTTCTGTTTTAGTTCCCACTAATGGTTCTCATGAAGTACTATGTAACTAGCATGGATGATTATCTTGATTTTCTTTTGCGTTCTTTTTTTGTCTTTAAGGAATTGAGTGTGGTTTTTTTTTTAATTGAGAGACTCACCAGAATACCTATTAACTCAAGAATCTTACATGTTTAGAAATTGAAGCTTCTCCTGTTGAAGGAAGACCAGTGAAAAGTTTGATCTCTCATTTTTTAAGATCAGTGCTCAGTTTCTTCTGCTTGGGTTACTTTTCATTGGAGATTTCAAATTCTTCAGTTTCTCTTGAAAGATTTTAGGGAGTTTGTGTAACTACTACTGAAAATTACATAATATATCCTATGATAGGGTTCTGAACTTTGGAGTACGCGATAATCTAGCGAAAGCTATGTAAGACTCTTGTTCTATGCATATGCTAGCAGTTTTATAGTCAGTATTGCTTGTCAGATGATTTTGTCACTCTTACTGCAGCATATGTGTTGCCATCCTTTGATGTTTTATAGCCACTAGTTGTCTTTTAAACTTCTGTTATAAAGGCTTATACAAATATGAAGTGCATACTCATCGATGTTTTAACTTTTCATAAGTGCAATATATTTAATTTCATGGGGTACATGGTTTAGATTCTAATAAGAATATTTACTGCAGTTGATTTACTCAGGATATAGTTGCAAGCAAGGATGGTTCTTTGCACCTTGTAGCAGCGATCCTGGCTTAAGGTTAAACTGTCTCACTCAATTATCCAGTCATATCCCGGATGCCATAACTGTTTTTTTTCCCGTGTTTTCCTACATGCATAATCATACAATTCGCTTCCCTCTTACTTGTCTAGATCATCATTGATTGGGGTCAGAACAAATTAGAGATGTAAACAACAACAACAACAATAACAACAACTACCCAGTATATTCCCACCAGGTGGGGTCTGGGGAGGGTAATATGTAGACGAGCCTTACCCCTACCCGAAAGGGTAGAGAGGCTGTTTTCATTCGACCCTCGGCGCATAGGATAAAATGAAAAGCTGCATTAAAACAAAAACAAAAACAAAAACAAAGACAAAATTAGAAACAAAAACAAGACAAAACAAAACAATAGAGCATTAGTAAATCCCGCAGAAATAACGTAAATAATTATGTAAACATAAGAAACATAAATACAGTCGCATGCAATATTAACAAACCGTAACTACCATACTAACAACCATAAGGGGACATAAGCTAAAAAACTAATCATCTATGAGTGACCCTGCTATCCCACACCCAACCCCGGGTGAGGCGTACGAAGAACTCTATGAGCCCCTAGCCTACAACCCTGATTCTAGACCTCTAGACTCCCCTATCAAGGGTCATGTCCTCGGAAACCTGCATTCTAGTAATGTCCTGCCTAATCACCTCTCCCCAATGCTTCTTAGGCCTCCCTTTTCCTCGCCGACCGCCAACAATCTCCAGCCGCTCGCAGCTCCTCACCGGGGCATCGGGACCCCTCCTCCGTACATGCCCGAACCACCTCAGCCTCGCTTCCCGCATCTTCTCATCCACCGGGGCCACCCCTACCTTCTGTCGAATAACTTCATTCTTAATCTTATCTAGCCTGGTGTGCCCACACATCCACCTAAGCATCCTCATCTCCGCAACCTTCATTCTCTGAACATGGGAGTTCTTCACGGGCCAGCACTCCACCCCATACAACATCGTAGGTCTAACCACGGCTCTGTAGAATTTCCCCTTGAGTTTGTGTGGAATTTTCTTGTCACACAGGACCCCTGAAGCAAGCCTCCACTTTGACCACCCCGCTCCTATTCGATGGGTGACGTCCCCGTCAATCTCTCCGTCCCCCTGAATCACAGACCCAAGATATCGGACACTATCCCTCTTGGCGATGGCCTGAGAACTAAGCATCACGTCCCTGCCTACCCCGCTCGGCTCGTCGCCAAACTTGCACTCCAGGTATTCTGTCTTTGATCTGCTTATTTTGAAACCTTTAGACTCGAGGGTCTGTCTCCACACCTCTAACCTTTCACTAACACCGACCCTCGTCTCGTCTATCAATACTATATCATCAGCAAAAAGCATACACCAAGGCACCTCCCCTTGGATATGTCGGGTCAGAGCATCTATCACTAAGGCAAACAACAGGGGGCTCAGCGCCGATCCTTGATGGAGCCCCATTACCACAGGAAAATGGTCTGATTCGCCACCCACCGTCCTAACCCTAGTCTTAGCTGCGTTATACATGTCCTTGATTACTCTGATATAGGCTTCCGGCATACTCTTTGCCTCCAAGCACCTCCATAACACCTCCCTCGGGACCTTGTCATACGCCTTCTCCAAGTCGATAAGCACCATGTGAATGTCCTTCTTCTTATCCCTGAATTGTTCCGCCAGTCGCCTGACTAGGTGAATAGCCTCTGTGGTGGAGCGGCCCGGCATGAAACCGAACTGGTTCCCAGATATAGTTGTCGCCTCCCTCACCCGCGCCTCAATCACCCTGTCCCATACCTTCATCGTGTGGCTTATTAATTTGATACCCCTATAGTTGTTGCAGCACTGGATGTCCCATTTGTTCTTGTACAAGGGCACCACTGTACTCCACCTCCACTCATCCGGCATCCTCTTGGTCTTGAAGATCGCATTGAACAGCCTAGAGAGCCACTCCCCTCCAGGCTTACCCATGCACTTCCAGAACTCCACCGGGATCACGTCAGGCCCGGTCGCTCGACCCCTACTCATCCTATGCAACGCCCCTAAGACCTCCTCCACCCTAATGCGCCTGCAGTACCCAAGGTCTCTATGCTGCTCTGAATTCCCCAACTCTTCTAGCTCTATGCTCCGATCCCCCTCCTCGTTAAGAAGGTCCCGAAAGTACGCCTGCCACCTCTGTTTGATTTGAGATTCCCCCATCAGAACTCTACCATCCTCGTCCTTGATACACCTGACTTGGTCTAGATCACGTGCCTTCCTTTCCCCTGCTTTAGCCAACCGGAATAACTTTTTAATCCATCAGTAAGGGCCCTGCTTGGTGACATTTCCTAGCCTTAAAAAATATATTTCTTTTTGCACTTCAGATCAAAAGCGTTTCTTGTCATGCTTGCCTATCATAATTTACATACATATTCTTATATTCTTAGGCATGAAAGGTAGCAAGTGCGGACAGGTCTGATAGGATATTACCATAAGAGATCAAATCTCAAGACCACAAATGCCCTGGTAGATTGGTTTATCACGTGTTGTTTGCTCCTTATTTGGAGTATTTTTAAAGCTAACAGTTGTTCGTGCCAAAGTCATGCACAAGAAATCCGCATCCATGTACTTTCTTACGACTCAACAAAATGTAGTTTCTCTTGAAGATTTGTGTCTTTTATTAAATATAGAGCTAGTTGTCTTGTGTTATACTTGATTAGAAATTTAACTCTCCACTTGAATTACTTGCTCCATGTCAATACTGTTGTAGATAGCTATATTATAAGCGGTACTTCGTATATGATGTATGCCTTATTCCTCTTTTTTCGATACACAATGGCTTTAGATATGGCGTCTTACTTTCCAAGCTTTTGTGGGAACAATTCTACTGGCTTTTGGTGTTGTGGGATTAGCTTATTTAAGAAACGTTTTTTGGAAAGATCTTTTTTCCTGCTTGTTATTGTTGCTGCTTCCATTTTAAAGCATATATTGGGTTTATAATCTAAGTTTGCTGAAGCATATATCTGATCTCCTGAAGATTTTTTTTTGGATGCAGGGGATTAAATAACATTCTGCGGTTATATGTCAAGAAGGTCAATAGCTCAAAGTGGGAGCAAGTCCCTATCCCTTCAAGGTTGACATTCATCCTGTGGTATCTGTTAGAGCAACAAGAACAACCCAGTATAATCCCTCTTAGTGGGGTCTGGGGAGGGTAGTATGTACGCAGACCTTACCCCTACCCTGGGGTAGAGAGTCTGTTTCCAAATAGACCCCGGCATCCTTCCGTCCAAGAACTTCCCACCTTGCTCTTGGGGAGACTCGAACTCACAACCTCTCGGTTGGAAGTGGGGGTTGCTTACCATCAGAGCAACCCCTCTTGTCGTATCTGTTAGAGCAATGTACTAAAATATCCATCGCATGATGCAGTGTCTCTTGGATTCCTTACTTTTTCGCGGAATATTTTAACAAATATAGTCATCATTTTTTCTTTTTGATTACCGTGGTTTTTGGGCCAGCTCGCGCACCTCAACTAATTCCACGAGGTACCTGCTACCTCCCACTAATACATACCAAGTAGCTCTATCCACCAATGAACAGATAGGAGGAAATCAACTGGTGGTTTTGCCTCCATTGGAATTTCAACCTGATACCGTGGTTCTCACTCACTTTGTTGATCACTAGGCTGCACCTTTGGCTTCTATGAAATGCGAATATAGTCATCATACTGAAACATCATGCTGATGATAGTGCTTCTTATGAGTTGTTACATGTTTCGAACTTTTATGGTTATACATGCCTTTTACATGACCTTACATTACTTCATGTTGCAGCGTTCGGTCTATAGTCACTTTGAATCTTCCCAGCTATGGCAGTGGAAGGAATCCATGGGGGAATTTGAAGCCAGAGTATTTGGAGAAGGTATTTTTTATATTAGACACTGCGAATGGTGACTTTGCAACTGATAGTGATGCACTTCCATTTTGCATTTGTCCTTTTACTTTTAGGACTGTCTGTAGAGGGCTGTAAGAACCTCAATTGACTTAAATTAGACCCCTGGTAGACAAGTAGACATGTTTGGGCACCTGTGATCATGATTAAGCAGGACATATAGATGTTTTTATATTAGATACTGGATAGTGAACTTTACAGCTTCTTTAAGAAACACTTAAGTTAGTCTTTGCTATACCAATGATCTTAGGGTTTTCGTCTGAAAATTCGTATGGAACAAGTTGACATTTCCTTTTATTTTATCAAGCATCTTCGTTTTTAGTCGCCTTCTGCTTGAAGTACTGAATATGATATTATTGCATACTTAAAAGAAAACAATTGAGCTGTGTCTTTTAGATACTGAATTTTCTAAATTTCCATGCTAAGGAAATTGAGCTCAATGAGAGCCGAAGTCCTCAAGTGCTAATTTTGAAATAAGCGAAGGCATTATCTACTGCAACATTTTTTGGACAATAATTTTGATTTCTTTTCACTTGCTTTTGAAATTTCAGAGGGGTTTTGTTGAAGCCCATGCAGATGATGGATATGTTGAAATATTTGGCCTGAAACATGGATGGCATGCTTCTATGGTTATGGTCGAACTCATCTCCGCCAAACATATTGCCCAGGTATCACAATGTAGTCAATTTGGATATCCTCTACTTGCTGGAAACTGTTCTCTATATTGTGGAATCATCACATGCATTCCTTTGTTTAATATCCTATAAAATGCTGAATGAAGTTGGGGGAGTGCTCATTTTTCTTCTCTTCTTGTGTTACTGTCCTCCATTTAGCTTCTTATGGACAAAAGTCTTTCTTCCGTTCCTTCTTCACTCTTGCACGAGCATACCCCCGTGCGCGTGTGACACACACACACTCTCTCTCTCAAGCAGAGAGAATATCATAACCATTTTCCAGTGGTTATGGGGCTCCATCAAGGATCGGCGTTTAGCCCTCTCTTGTTTGCCTTGGTGATGGATGCTCTAACCCGACATATTCAAGGGAATGTGCCTTGGTGTATGCTATTTGCTGATGATAAGGGTCGGTATTATTGAGAGATTAGAGGTATGGAGACGGACTCTCGAGTCTAAGGGTTTCAAAATAAGTAGATCTAAGACAGAATACTTGGAGTGCAAGTTTAGCACCGAGCCGAGCGAAGTAGGCAGGGACGTGATGATTGGATCTCAGGTCATCGCCAAGAGGGACAGTGTCAGATATCTTGGGTCGGTGACTCAGGGGGACGGAGAGATTGACGGGGACGTCACTCATCGTATAGGAGCGGGGTGGTCAAAGTGGAGGTTTGCATCAGGAGTCCTGTGTGACAAGAAAGTTCCACAGAAACTCAAGGGGAAATTTTATAGAGTTGTGGTTAGACCTGCAATATTGTATGGGGCGGAGTGCTGGCCAGTGAAGAACTCTCATGTTCAGAGAATGAAGGTTGCGGAGATGAGGATGCTCAGGTGGATGTGCGGGCTCACCAGGTTAGATAAGATTAAGAATGAAGTTATTCGAGAGAAGGTGGGAGTGGCCCCGGTGGATGAGAAGATGCGAGAAGCGAGGCTGAGGTGGTTCGGGCATGTGTGGAGGAGAAGTCCCGATGCCCCGGTGAGGAGTTGTGAACGACTGGCGATGGTCGGCGTTCGGCGAGGCAGAGGGAGGCCTAAGAGGTATTGGAGAGAGGTGATTAGGCATGACATGGCTAGAATGCGGGTTTCCGAGGACATGACCCTTGATAGGAAAGTCTGGAGGTCTAGTATCAGGGTTGTAGTATAGGGCTCCTAGAGTTTTCGTACTACTCACCGGGGGTTGGGTGAGGCTTGGTGGGGCTATCCGTAGATGATTTGTGTTTTGGATTATGTCTCCCTTATGATAGTTATTTATAGTAGTTATTGTATGATATTATTGCATGCTATTTTATTTATGGTTCTTATGTTTAGATAATTATTTACGCTATTTCTGCCGGACTTACTAATGCTCTTTTGTTTTTGTTTTTGTTTTTCCTTTCCTTCACTGAGCCGAGGGTCGATTGGAAACAACCTCTCTGCCCTTTCGGGTAGGGGTAAGGCTCGTCTATATATTACCCTCCCCAGACCCCTCTTTGTGGGACTATACTGGGTAGTTGTTGTTGTTGTTTTAGACACCTGTATTGTTACCATAACTACGGCTGGTTGGAGTTGTTTGACATTATTGATTTAGGTTTAATCAAATATATCTATTTCTATTCACTAGGCTTCCGCAATTAGGTTTGAATTGAGAGGTGGCGAATGGAAAGAAGCGTATATGCAGATGGATGGTGAACCATGGAAACAACCTATGAGCAAGGAATTTTCAACCTTTATTGAAATCAAGAGAGTACCCTTTCAGTCTGTCATGATCCACGGGGAGTAGCATTCCACAATTGTTTGTTTTTTTCCCTCTTTTATTTTCTTGTTGTAGATAGTTTCTGTAGTTTCTCTATGTAAATTCAGGTAAATTATTTAACCAATATATATTCCCTATGTTGTGTGGACTCCCCAAAATGATGTTACACCTATTCGGATCCTTCAAAAATGCATTACTTTTGAAGGTTTCCATGTTTAGTTGAATCAAATCTCTCTCTCTATATATGAAAAAAGTGACTTGGCACCTCTCTGAGGCCAAGAATCACATTTATCTTTTTTCTTCTTTTTTTTGCTTCTTCTCTCATTATTTTCTTTCAAATTCAAAATATATTAGAAAGTCCAAAAGTTTGTATTAAGAAATTAAATAATGAGCAATCAGAAACGGCTTCTTAATTCTATTATCTCCCCAAAGATTAATGCGGCAATCACCTCTCCTCAGCAATGTGAGCTGCTACGTTTTGACTTTGTGGACTTTAACAATTTGCTTGCTCAAGATTATCGTGTTAGATCCTTTTTACATACACAATTGTGCTCGTGTATTTCATTTCAAACTTTCTTTTCTTAGTTACTGAAAACGTGAAGATTAAGCTGAAGAACATGAAGAATATAGTGAGAGAAGAAGAGAGAGAAAGATGGTAGTTGAGAGAACTCTCCAGAAGATCGAGAGAATCTATTAAAGAAAATGAACCGACTGCCTTACAAAATATCTCTGTACAAATATATATACACCAGCCTTGGGTCGGGTCAGACGGTCCAAGAATAAAATAAACTTGGGCTCAGATATTCAGTCCAATATCAACAATCATCACAGCCCACTACAATGTATACCATGAATATACAATAAATATACAATGAATATACAGGTCTATATCACTTATGCTTTGGACTTGGAAGCCATATAATCTCTCATCTCAACAATTACCATGGTACTATTTTCACGTTTAGTAACTAGAGCCTGGAATATGGTTTAAGTTTTACAAAAAAAGTTGTCATGTACTTTAAATTTATTACTCTATTTTAGAACTGATTTTTTCTTTTATTCAGTTTTATGAAATGTTAATATATTGTTGTTATATGTGGCATTAAATTTCTAAATTCAGAAAACAATTGATGACAAGAATTTTGTTAAACTTATCTTCAAATTAAGTACTATTGTTAATGTTATAAGTTAAATTGGCCGAGAAAAATATTGTGACATTGAGACTTCAAATGTTTCACATTGAGATACCTTGTGACAATTTCTCAGAAAATTTGAATTTGTATAGTATTAGAAAAATACACAAATATTATATGCCAAAAACAAAAATATCAAACACAAGTTTTTGGCTGCCAACTAGCAGACAAAGATGTTTTACATTTCTTTAAGTACAAAGGAAACAGAGAACGAAGAAGATATCATAAAATAAAAATAAAATTTGAATTTGAACATTAGAAAAAAATTAGTTCATAAATTTGATACGATTTTTTATGACGGCACGAAGTGCGGATAAACTGACTAGTGATAGTATAATGGTGAGCAAAACTACAATGGGTTCTGCTATGGCAAGTAATGCTCCCTTCTTCCCAATCTACCCCCTCCCCCACATCGACCTCCTTTTTTTTGTGTTCTAAACTTTATGTCATAAAATTTACCGACTGCCAAGTGGCAATGTGTTCATGTGCGGAGTAATGGGGGGTCATACATTGACGCTGAAAATTTAATCGCATTCTAAACAATTCAAGCATATTTCAGTTACTTCAATGTGAAATTGTAACTTTACTTTTCGTGTGTAATGTTTAGTAACAATATGCTAAATATACGTAGAATTGCCCTTTTAAATTTCTACCTCTTGAATAAATTGGTAAGACAAAATTACGGAATAACGCACTTCATAAGTTAATTTGGGCATTTGTATTTATATGCGCTTTTTGTGTCACATTTTAACTTGTGTCCGCTTTGCAAAAATAATTACAAGCATATTCGCTTTTTCGCATAACTTCAGCATACGAGGCTGAAGTAGCAAAGACAATCACGCAGAACTTCAGTATTCTAGTAGAAGGACGTGAAATAGCAAGTGTGTTGAACCAAGTGTGCTGAAATTTTTATTTTTGTAACTGGCGAACTTAAGCTCTAAAGCTAAAGTTTCTATTTTTGTAACTGTCGAACTTCAGCTCTAGAGCTAAAGATTTTGTTTTGTATTTGTCGAACTTCGGCTCTTTTTATTTTGTAACTGACTTAGCTGAAGTTTTTGTTTTGTAACTGTCTAACTTCAATTCTAAAGATGAAGTTTTTATTTGTAATATGGCGAAAAGCGGACGTTTTTAAAACCCTTAGGTATGTACTGCTCCACTCTTTACATCTACAGTGACGACGACGAGCAGAATCAGTTTGCTCGTTTCTTCCCTTGTTTTCCACAAATTAATAGTCAAAAACCTTATTGATGGTTTGTTGGAATCGACTAAATCAAGTCATATAGATATCGTATGACAAACTTTTGGCCACCAAAAAATGGAAGTTTGCGTGAAGTAATTTAGATTAGCCACTATAATAACCAATCCTTTATATATATCAGTACTTGTTTTATTCATACGTATAAAAGAGTTGCTGCAGCTGCTGAGATCAACAAAGTAATACGGAGGAAAAGAAATACGCAGTTGAGGTTGAGAAAGCTAAAGAAGGAAAGTTTCGGAGAGATATAAAGATTACCAAGAGAAGGAGGATGAAAAAGGGGATCGAATTTGTTTAAAAAATAGGTATAAGTTAAAATTTTAAAAAAAAAATGGGTATAGGTTAAATTGGGGCAACCAAATATGGCGCCCCGTGCAATTTTACAAGTTAACCTTGCACTATTTTAGTCAAATTATAAGTTTGCAATGGTGTAGCCAAATATCAATAAAAATTTTTTTGTCCCATTTACTCTAATTATAACAACCTCATTTATTTTTACCTATCCCTATTGTAGCTCTCTCCTTATTTTTCACCCACAAATATTTAATTTAATTAATATAAAAGATTCATATGCAAACAAAACCGAAAAGAATTAGTTCCCCATTCAGTCAACGGTAATTCTGGCATTCTTCTATAACCAATACTTCTCTATTTTTTTTAAAATTTTGTATATCTTCAGGTTTATACATACCTATCACAACTGCAAAACGCAAAAACAAATGCGAGAAACCTAAATATTATCTCCTTTAATGCTAATCTTGTTAAATTTTGATTATGATTTTGTGAGAAATTTGGAGTGGGTATTGTTTGAACTTATTAGAAATAGTCTAAGCACGTTGTATATATAGTTTGAAGTTATTTGCTGGAGATTTAGACTAGTTTTATACATGAATTGCAAGTGAAAATCGTTCAAAAATTTCGTCAGCGATGCTTATACACTTTTATACAAAGACGTACAATATGTATATAGTTGTATAAAAGTGTATAAAAATATATAATCACAGAGTGAAAATATTCTTGATACATTATGTATAAAGGTGTATAATAAGAATGAGAAGAAGAAGAAAATGCGAGAAATTCACCAAATACCTATCCACCTTGGATATAATAGTGTATAAGTTGTGTTTATACAATATTATATACTATTTATACAATATTATATATAAATGAATCCTATCAATGGAGCTTCACGTGCTCTTCTTCTTCCTTGGACATCCTTTGAAATTTAACTCAAATATAGCCTAAAGCTACTCCAAATCACTTGAAATTTGAGTTTGAACTCATCTTGATGATTCAAATCAATTGAGACAACACCCATCCAAATAACTAATATATCGGAAAACTCGTTTTCTAAAATTTAACTCAAATATAGCCTAAATCTACTCCAAATCACTTGAAATTTAAGTTTTAAACTCATCTTGATGATTCCAATCAATTGAGACAACACATATTCCAAACAACTAACAAATCGAAAAACTCAATTTCTGAAATGGAATCTCCAAACCACCTGTAATGGTGACTTTTATTTTTCAAGTCCTTAATTAACCATTGGAATCCAGAAAAGAATTGAAGGAGGATAACAATAGTAAAAAAATTTTGTGGTGCAAATGCTGACTTGGGAAGGAGAAGAAGAAGTTGGGCTAACTGGAACGAAGAAAAAGAGGGGAACAAAGAAAAAAGAGGCTAACTAGTGAAAAGTAATTTTCAAGTTATGTACAACCTAGACTATACTGGATAAAAACTTCAAACATGGGCCATTTTCTGTTAGGTTGGTCGTCCAAGTGACAAGGAATGTAATTCTCCCATTTTACTCGTTAATCCCAATCTATGCTGTTATAATTTGTTTCACATTCAAAGTTACTCGGCGTCTTACCTTTATACCTAGATCAAGTATTTGTACTGCAAGTTATACTTAGATCAGGTATTTTTTCTGCATGTTATTTATTTTCAGTATAAAATAGATTCTAGCATGCCAAACTTTGCATAGTAATATTAAGGGGTAGTCACTTTTCAGTCATTTACGGAAAAATAACCATTATCATGGAATTTCAAATTTCATAATTAAAACTCTAGGATAAATAGATAATGTCATGAAGTTAGATTATTTTTTATGGGCTAACAAAATTTTAGATGATTCGAGTCTAATTCCTGGATATATATAGATGGTGGGGACTATAGTACATGAAAATGTAGGGATGATGCAAAATTTCATTTTCATGGCAATAAAAATTCTAAACATGAGGAGCTGCCATGGCGCAACAATGACAATTGTTCCTTAGGATGTTTTTCGTGGGCTGACACATTTTAAGTGATTTGGGTCTGGTCATACGGATACATGCAGATGGCGTGAGCTAGCACAAGAAAATCTAGGAATGGTGAGGATTTCCTGTTTTATCACCCTAACACGCGATAAGCAAGGGCTATTATTCCTTAGGTTGTTTTTTATAAGATGACAAAATTTTAGGTACTTTAGGGTCCGGTTGCCCAGATGCATGCAGATGGTATGGGCTAGCATACGAAAATTTGGGAATGATTAGGAATTTCTATTTTAAGGCCCTAAAATGCTAAAAAATGACGAAGCGATGGATATTGTTCCTTAGATTATTTTTTATGGGACGATAAAATTCTTGTCGATTCTAGTCCAGTCGCCCAGATGCATGCAAATGGCGTACGTTATAGTAGACGAAAATATGAGAATTATGTGAATTTTTTTTTATGGCCCTAAAATGCCAAAAAACAAGGAATGATCATGGTAAAATAATGACAATTATTCCTTAAGGTTGTTTATGATGGTCCGACAAAATTTTAGGCAATTGGGGTCCAGTCATTGGATAAACGCACATGGGTGGGCAGTCACACCCAGAAATCTAGGAATGGTGTAGAGTTCCTACTTTATAATTATTAAATGCCAAAAAATGAGAAACAATCACGACGAAATAATGAAGTTACTTATGTTATTTTTGATAGGTAGTCAAAATTTTAGGTGATTCGGGTCGGGTCGTCTGGATGCATAAAAATATAGGGATGATGTGGAATTCCTGTTTTATACCCTTAAAATGCCAAAAAATGAGGAACAATCATTGCGAAGGGATGATTATTTTTCCTTAGATCGTTTTTGCTGGGTCGGTAAAACTTTAGGCGATTTGGGTCCGATCGCTCGGATATATGTAGATGGCATATGCTATAGTACACAAAAATGTAAGAATGGTGAGGAATCCTGTTTTATAGGACTAAAATGCAAAACGCGAGAAACAACAATGACAAACGATAACTATTGTTCCTTAGGTTATTTTTAATGGACTGAATATTTTTTATGTGATGCGGATTCGATCGCCTGGATGCATGCAGATGGTGTGGGGTATATCATATGAAAATCTTGGAATGACGTGAATTCCTGTTATATGGTCTTAAAATGCCAAAAATGACGAACAATCATGGCGAAGCGATGATTATTGTTTTTAGGTCGTTTTTGATGCGTCGAAATTTTTTACGCGATTCGGGCCTGGTCGCCGCACAAATGGTGCGTGCTATAGCACACAAAAATCTGGGAGTAGTGCGATCTATTTTATTGCAATAAAATACCAAAAAATAAGGAACGATCATGGCGAAGCAATGCCTATTATTTCTTAGTTCATTTTTGATGGATTGGCAAAATTTTAGGAGACTAAGGTTTCGTTGCCAGGGTATATACAGATGGCTTGGGCTATATCACCCAATAATCTTGGAATGGTGTGAAATTCCTATTTTATGGCCCTAAAATGCCAAATGAGGAACAATCATGGAGAATTGATGATTATTGTTCTTAGGTCTCTTTGACGAGCCAAGTAAATTTTAGCCGATTCGGGTCCGGTTTGCCTGAATACATGCAAATGGCATGGTCTATGGCACACGAAAATCTGGGAATGATGCGGAATTCCAATTTTATGGTCCTAAAATGCAAAAAAATAAGGAACTGTCATGGCGAAGCAATGACTTTTGTTCCTTGGGTCATTTTGTATTGGCCGATAAAATTTTAGGGGATTCAGCTCCCGTCGTCCGGATGCATGGAGATGGCGTGAGTTATAGCACATGAAAATATGGGAATGATGCAAAATTTCTATTTATGGCCCTAAAATAGCAAAAAACAAAAAACAGTCATGGCAAAGCGATGACTATTGTTCTTTAGGTCATTTTTGATGGGCCAATAAAATGTTAAGAGATTTAGGTCCAGCCGCCCAGATGCATGTAGATGGTGTGGTCTATAGCACACGAAAATCTAAGAACAGTATTGAATTCCTATTTTATGGACGTAAAACAGCAAAAGTCGAGGAACAGTTATTGCAAGGCGACATATATTATTCCTTGGGTTAGTTTTATTGTAGCCGATTCGGGTTCGCTAGCCCAGATGGATGTAAATGACGTGGGTTATAGCACACGCAAATCTTGGATTGGTGTAGAATTGTATTTTGTGGCCCTAAATTTCTAATAATTGAGAAACGATCATGGCTGAGCGATGATTGTTGTTCCTTAGGTAATTTTTGATGGTTCGAAATTATTTTAGGTTATTCGGATCAGACCGCATGTATGCATGGAAATGGCATGGGCTATAACACATGAAAATATGAAATAATGCGGAATACCTATTTTATGGCCCTAAACTGCTAAAAAACAAGAAACATCATGACGAAGCGATGTCTATTGTTACTTAGGTCAATTTTGGTAAGCAGATAAAGTTTTAGTCGATTCGGGCTCGGTCACCCAGATGTATGGAGATGGCGTGAGTTATAGCACACAAAAATATGAAAAAGGTGCAAAATTCATGTTTCATGAACCTAAAACGCCAAAACATGAGGAACGATTATGGAAAAGCAATAATTATTGTTCCTTTGGTAATTTTTAGGGGCTGATAAAATTTTAGTCGATTCGGGTCCGATCACCCAGATGCATGCAGGCGGCAAGGATTATAGTACAAAAAAAATCTGTGAATGGTGCAGAATTCCTATTTTATGACCTTAAAATACCAAAAAAATAGGAACAGTCATGGCGAATGGATGACTATTATTCCTTAGGTCGTTTTTGATAGGTTAACAAAATTTAAGGCTATTCGGATTCGATCACCTGAATGCATGCATATGGCGTAGGCTATAGCACACAAAAACCCGAGAATGGTGCAGAATTCCTATTTATGGACCTAAAATGCTAAAACAACGTGGAATTGTCATGACGAAATAGTGACTAGTATTCATTAGGTCGTCTTTGATATGCCGACAAAATTTTAAGCGATTTGGGCCAGATCACCCAGTTGCATGCAGATGATGAAACACATGAAAATCAAGGAATGATGCAAAATTCCTGTTTTATGACTTTAAAATGCCAAAAAATGAGGAAGGATCATGGAGAAGAAATAACTATTGTTCCCTAGGTCATTTTTTATGGGCCGGTAAAGTTTTAGGAGATTCAGGTCAGGTCACCTGTACGCTTGTAGATGGCGTGGGCTATATTACTTGAAAATCATTCTAAATTCCTGTTTTATGGCCCCCAAATACCAGAAAATGAGGAACAATCATAGCAAAGTGATGACTGTGAGCACGTGATTTTTTTCCTATATGAATTACTCCCATAATTTCAAACAAAATAATTTCCTTTTGTTATTTTTAATTATTTTTAATTTCGACTAGTTTTATGGCATGTTCTGTTATTTGCTTGCATTCGTGTAAGCATTTTTAGTTCATAAACATACAAAAATATATGCATTGCATTTAGAGTAAATTTGCATATTTTAGGGATTAATCAGTAATTAGGAATCAGTTTACTTTTGCTTTTAATTTTAATTTATGGAATTGTTGCAGTCTTACTTTTATATTTAATTATTTGTGACAATTGTCATTTAGAACTAATTAATTTAATTTGGTATAATGATTTTATTAGGATTTAATTTTGATTTTAGGATTTAATTTGACAAAAAAGAGAAAAAGGAGAGATTTGGAAAATATGGTCTTAATTGTGGAATCAAATTTGGGCCAGTCATTAATTAAAAATAACCAGCCCAAAAACACCTCATACCGGCCCAAATCCAGCCTGGGTCCAATCCAGCCCCACCCTTCGCTAAAACAACGTAGTTTTGAGGCGTTTGATCTTGACCGTTCATCTCCAGCCATCTAATGAATGATAACTAAGCCCCAGTTACATTAATATGTCTAAGTAAGACATCGGATAACCTAGGATTAAGTACAACCCTCATCTCCTGTCGCCACCGTCCCTCCGCCGTCCGCTGCCGGTCAGAAATCGCCGACGGCGGCAGCAAGTCTCCAAACCATACCAATTAACACCATATGTGCATCTCGATCCCCTCTATCCAAATATCCAATCCATGTCCCTCGAATTAGTCTGAATATCCTCGAATATTCGAAGAGGTGATCGCCGGTTCCGCCGTCTCCGGGTGCGTTACTTCCAAATCACCCTTAAATTCTCATCACCTGCTCCTCTCACTCCCCTGAACATTAAACATCCAAAGATTCCCCAAAACCCCACCTGTTCAGTCTTGGTTTCGGATCAAAAGATGAGTAATAGCCTTAGGATAACCAGCATGGCCTGGCTTCTTAGTGATCATCCTCGATCGGATTCAGAACTTGTATTAAACCATTGTTCTAGCCAATAACAGTTTATTAATGCTAGTTTTGGATCCGTTCAAGGGTTGCAGTTTCCAACCAAGGTTCCCTAATTGGTTGAATTTTGTTGGTTTGCTTCGCATGGTAGTCATTTCAATTCGTCGATTCAATCCAATCGAAGTGGTACACCCCCCCCCCCTCTCTCTTTCAAATGTTTTTTATTATTTTATTTTCATTTGTTCTAGCAGTTGTTTTTTCATCCCCATCCATTTCTTTTACTTGGTTGAATTAGTTTCAGCCTTTTTAGGGGTTGTCGAACCCATTTGGTTAGTGACATAGGTTTAAGGATAAACACTAAAAACACCTATGTTTGGATTACCCCTGAATTGGGTGCTAATTTGCTTGTTGTTTGGGATATTTTGGTTTGGTCTAGACTTTTTGATTATGGGTTTGGCAGCCCAAAACCAAGTGATAGGATGGGTTAGATAGAGGGCAAAAATCAGTACAATTGATGATTGTTTAGGGAAATGGGATGGGAATCCTTTGGTAACCGAAATGGAAGCTTCTTGGAAGTTGACCTGGGGATATTTTGCAGACTTTTGAAAACTAATTAGAGTAATCTAGGCAAAAAACAAAAAATGCAAATGCAATTTTGAAAATGTAAAAGGGCAATAATGTAAAGATGGAACTTATTGTTTACCCTATTTTCCTTGCCTATAAAGGCATATTTTCTTGCCTTTCAAGGCAAGGACAGGGAATAGAGTCTAAAACAATTAAGATCATCAACCAGTGAAATTTTTCTCTTCATATTTTCATTGGGATTTTACGGAATTTGAAGTTTGCTTTTTCTTGCTTTGGGATATTTTTGTTTATTTGAAGGAAAATGGTTGAAATTGATGGTTTTGAAAGCTTCTGATTCAATTTGATTGAAACTTACTGTTCTATTGAGGTTCCTGGGTTATTTCACTTGTTTCCACTGCTGAATCTGCTTGTTTCCATTGCTGACCCTTTACTTTCAAGACTGCTGATACTTGATTTGGTTTTATTTCCACTTCCAGGTATGCCTAATGACACTATGGTCATCATCTAAATGTAGTTGAAGTTGGGGTTGGAGTGTGGAATAGGATATGAAGTTGTTTATAGTCAGTCGTATTTGATTTCTTCATTTGCTTGTGCTGTAATATCTAGCCTTAGAGATGTCTTGATTGGAATGTTGATAGGTATACTTAGGGATGACAAGTTTAATTTAAGCTATGTTAGCATGATGCAATGTTGTTTTCTCCTAATCGTGTTATTGTGTTTTGAAATTAGTTTTGAATTTTTCCTTGTATGTTTCATATTTAGGTTTGTTTCCATAGTTTAAGCTTACACCATTGAACGAATTAGTTCCATGGCTACTGATTGATTGGTAGGTCTTGATTTAGTTGGTTTTAGAGTTGTAAGCTCATTGTTAACCTTTGTTTGCCTGACTGAACCCTTCCTCTAAACTTGGCAGTCAAATGACAAATTATAGTGTTCAAATTCAAGGCTTACAAAGCTATTGGCTGCTTTTAGTTTTCATATTGTGATTTTCACTTCGATTCGAACAATAAGATACAGCCTCATGAACGGTTAATCCTGTATTTCCATTTTTAATTATTGGATGTGTCCAAATCAATTTGATCTGTAAGTGTAAAAAATGTAAATTTGATAATTCAGGCACTTCTAGGACTCGACTTGAGATTGGACATTAAGGTCCATTCGTTTGTATCACTTGGGCCCAATATGAGCCCAAAGCTTTGGAGTTGGTCGCTGGAGGATGGCAATATCAGCCATACCCTTGTATTTTTTTTCTTGTTGTTTTCGCCGGGCCAAACTCACTCCTTTAATTGGCCTATATTCTTTTTTGAATCCAAGTCATTTTAGTAACAACCCAGGTGATATTAATGTCGTTCAATCAGTTAATTCATTTTTTTTCCGTGAAATAATAGGGTTTGCCCCGTTATATTTTCGCAAATTAATATAGTAAGAATCGAGGGGCACCACTTAGCGAATTTTCGTGGTCCTCACAAGTTGCAAACCTGAAATTGCTTTAGGCGCGATAGTTTAATAATTTTACTTTCTGAAATTCGGATGCACATTTATGTGACCCAAATTCAAATCCCGACGAAGTTGAAATGTGTCAAAAACCACGGGTGCATTTATATGACGTGGTTCGAGACATGTTTTAACAGTTGCAATTATCTTTAAAAATAATAATAATAAAAGTGGTTAAAAGATTAAAAAATGCACATAGGTTCATAATTGTAAAAATCAGATAATTTAAACGAGATAATGTACAAAATCCAAGAAAGACTAACACCTTCTCTCGAGTTAGCAGAATTTCTTACCTAGATTTCTGGTACGCGGACTGTTAAACAGAGTCATTCTTTCCTCGGTCCGGGATTCTAAACGGTGACTTGGGACATCATAAATATCCCAAGTGGAGACTCTAAAATTCTCTTAAATAATTGAATCCCTTTTTCGATTGTCCTTTAATTGGAAAAACTCCCTTATCTACGCCCTTCGTCGGGTTGTAGTAGCCAAAAGGAGGTGTGAGAGCTCTGCGACTCTGCTGGGGAAGGAACCCACAATCTCTGGTTCAAGGTTCAAGAATTCGAGCTAAATAATTGTTGCATTTGGTTGTATTTATCTGATTTTATTGCATGATTTGCTAAAAGTTGTTTTTACCGCGTTAATATTACTTGGACTGTATATCAATTGCCACAAAACCCTTCTCTTCTCAGAACCGGGGATGTGCTTGCTGGTCGAGACTTCCTATTCTGTTAGTGTCATACCTGAAAATAAGAAAGATGCTCGGACAAGTTACAAAGCCGGATGGCCTTTTGGTTCCAGGTACATAGCCCCCTCCTCTACTCGAGTCATCCGCTCGGGTGCACATTCTAGACCCTATACCAAGGTTTTTTACCTAGAATAACTCAACAACATGATGGAGCCCTAGTAGAAATGTTTATTTGCATCATGCATTTGACTTAGGGGACTCAACACAGGGGTTTGGTCCGTCTAGGACATGTGTACCTAAAAATGGACCATCCTGATGCATTTTGCGTGTTACTTGTGCATTTATTCCGACATTGCATGCTGACCGGCTTATGAATATTGGGAAAAGTTGAGAAAAAAAGTAGCGGTAAGGGCAAACAGAGTTAATCACCTATTTTGAAAACCAATACCCAAATAGTCCCGAAACGCTGCCGAATTTTTGAAAAATGAGAGAAAGGAGAAAAGGGTTTATCGTCAAAATAGTTTGTTTTACTTACCAATGGAAAAGAAAGTAGTCCTATTTGCAAGAATAGTTCATTTTAAAAACAAATAGCTTATTTATTCGCCTATAAAAAAAGGTCTTGTTTTCAAAATAGTTAGTTTGTTTTATAAAAAATAGCTTATTTGTGTGCCGATGAAAAAAGAAAAGAAAAGAGAGTATTGTTTTCAAAAGAATAGTTCGTTTTGTTCTCCCGAACTACGCCGGTTTGATACTCGTTAGGTGCGAGATACGTAGGCAACCCCCATCAGGTCCAACCTCCCTTTTGGCAAAATAGCCAAAACAAAGAAAAACAAATGTCGAGTTTTATTTGTTGTCCTAAATAAATCAGGTGATACCGTTGTTGTCAAGAACACCTGAATGTTACTGAAAGGGACACCGAAAGGCTGATTTTGCACAAAAGACCACCTTTGGGTTTTATTTTTATTTTTGGCCGGTTAGCAGGCACATCCATAAAATCTTCCTTCGGAAGTGCTGAAAGGCTATATTTGCAAACCTGGGCCTTGGTTTTAGAAAATAACTTTAATAAAAGAAAGGGGTCAATTTTGATTTTTGAGGTCAAACAGGATAAAGTCTTGAGATACTAATTCGCCCTAATAAATGTGCAGAATGAGCACGAATCAGCATTGGCCAATAACATTCATGAACATAATTCCCCTGAAGCTACACATGTGGTGGAATGACCTGGGCGAGGTGGGGCAAAACAGGGTCAACGCATATTTAGGATGACTTACCGGGCTGTTAAAGATTAACCTTAGTGGAGACATCATAAAGGCATCAATCACATCCTGGGACCCGGCTCACAATGTATTTCATTTCTCAGATTTCAAACTCACACCGACTATGGAGGAAATAACTGGGTATATTGGGGCCCCTACGATCCCCCTGAGGCATCAGTACTTGATTGAGCCAAGGGCCATCGCCATACACAATTTCTTGGACTTTTTAAAAATCAGCAGGAAGGTTCACAACCCAGACTTATCAGCCGGCTTTTGTACCCCGCATTTTATATATAAGAGGTATGGGCACATAGGTGGATTTAATGACCCCAGAAAACCATATTTGTAGCAGAGGGAATCAACTCAAATGGGAGGAACATCGTTGTTTCTCATTCATGATATTCTTCTTGGGCCTTTTGGTGTTTTAGCGGAAGGACAAAAATATTGACATATGGATAGCAGGGGTTGTCAACACTTTAATAACGGAGGCCAAGAGCACCCTCGCTCCCATGATTTTATCCAAAATCTTCCGTGCTCTTACTACTGTAAAGCAGGGGGAGATTTTTTCGAAGGATGTAACCTATTGTTACAAATATGGATGATCGAACACTTATTCCATCGCCCCAATTCATGAATTATGGGTCGCCAACAAAGAGCTGCATAGAAGAATTCTATAATAGGGTTGATGGGTTTAGGTTACCCGAGGGTGCTACAGAATGGGTGTCGCGTCTCTGGGCTATCACTTCAACCAAATAGAGAGGACGTTCGGGTGGCTCCCCGTTGATGAAATCGTGTACATGCCAGCCATCGGGCCTCATTTTCTTCTGATGGGTCTCCGAAGTATCCAATGCTATGCTCCATACAGAGTGCTAAGAATATTAGGGAGGTGCCAAATGATTCCTAGGGACGAGGATATTAGTCGCCACATAGTTGAGATTAGTCCCAATGGTCAAATTCCCGAAGACGTCGTCAGTCAAATTTGGAGCATATGTTAATATTTGAAGGCGGGCACTCGAGTACGCGACATATATATAGGCGAGGTTTCACCAGGTACATTGCTTGGTATTAGAAAGAAATAGAGTTCGGAAGACCGGCTAAGAGGCCACACCTCCAAGAATTTGCCAAAACGTCAGAAGAACAGTGGAACTGGTTAGCCAAGGAAAATGAGTACAGGGCAACGATAGGAAAATTGGAAAAACAAGTCAAAGACCTGCAATTTGAAAATAGTTTGCAAGCTGCTGCAAATGAGGGGGAAAAGAAAATATTAACCAAATAAAATGAAGCATTGTGAGCCCAAATCTAGAAAATGAAAACAGCCGCGAAAATTCCCCCCAGAAGCGTGAAGCATAAAAAGCTCATAGACAATTTAAGGAGAAAAGTAACCGAGTATGGGTTTGACTTGAATAAAGCATAAGGTGATCTATCCAGGGCTCGAAAACAATTGGCTAAAAATGCGGAGGAACGAGCCCGCATCATTGAGCAATTAAAGGAAAGGCATGACGATGAGGTTGCTGGATTAAAAAGAAAGTCATGATGATGGCTGAGAACAAAGTGGCCAAGCAATCCAGGGACTTCAAAGCCGAGAGAGAACATTGTTATATGACAATAGTTTGGAGATGGATTTGCAGCAATTCCAAGAACTAAAACAGGTAGCTGAGCGAACTCTAGAGGCAAGGGCCAAGCTAATTGGGTGGCTATTGCAAGAAAAAGGTGCTATAAGGGAGAGAGTACAGATGATCGCAGACTACATCACCACAAAGTGCAGCCACTGCGAGGATATGACAAGATCCAAATTCTTTCCCACTGCCATGACCTTTGTTCGTAAAGTAATAGAAGACCTCCATCACCTCCAAGGGAATTTAGCACACAGGCCTGCAGTAAGGACGAACAATGTCTTACGGGTCCCAAGAGCAAGTGAAGCCCTAATGTATTCGTGATTTCTTAAGATTGTATTTTCCTTAAAGTCTGTCTGTATGTCTTGGAGTCTGTATATTCTTTTGCGCAAGGTTAACTGCTCTTCGAGTCTGTAGTTCGTCTTTCATCAGAATTTGTTAGTTTCTTGTTTAAATCTGTCAGTTTTTCGAGTCCTTGTAACTAAAGTTTGTTATTATGAAAATGGAAAATTCCAATATATTTTATGCTTCAATTTTTATTTGCCAGAACTACGCTCGGTCTGATTCATGCGGGGTCATGATGCGTAGGCAATCTACATAGGATTCTACCATATCCGAATAAAGAAAAAGGAAAAAAAGAAAGGAAACGAAAGGAAAAATAGGTGAGGAAAGCATAGGAAATGCAAGGAAACAAACAAGAAAACAAAGTAGGAGAGAGGGAGAGAATAAAGTCAAAAGAGGGGGGCCTTTCAAACAAAGAAAATGAAAGCGGGGATGATGCAAACAACCGATGCATGTAGTGACCAATCATTATTTAGGTGCATTCACACCCAATATGTGGCCGCTTGCATGTTATAACCTAACCATTAACAAGTTTTTGGTGTTTTGTAATTCCAGACTAGACAGGTGGTTAGTACTTGTGCCATTCTGGAAACCCACTCCTACAACACGCGGTCTAAGAACAAGCAAGTCATCGACAATCAGGAAACTGATGTCAGCATTATTGACCCCCTCGAAAGAAGCAGAGGAATTGGACGTTAACGCCATGAAGGAGGAAATGTACAAACTAAAGCACCAAATGGCTGAGATGTACCAGGCATGGGTAAGAGGACAGCCACCCCAACCTATCCTGCTAATCCAACCTTTATCCCGCCATTGGACCAAGTTTCCCTATCTATTCGCAGAACCAGGGTACGACCTCTCAACCACTACCAGCTCCACTACACAAAGTTGCTCCTCACCCCCCCCCCTCCGCCAATTGATCCCATCTATGTGGCACCTCCTCCTCCCGCACTCCATAGATCGTCAAGTGAACCCCTGCTTCAAGCTTACGAGCCCCAATACTATCCACTGGAGCCTACTTACAAAACCTCTGAGCCTTACTCATATGCTCCCCCTCTAGAAATCTCGGTGGGAGCTGAAAAGCCAATCAAAACTCCTGAGCAGGAGGAGGTTCTTAGAAAAGTCAGAAGTTTAGAACAATCATTCAGGGACATGCGGGAATTAGGTGGCTAGGTGAGCGTGGAGTTCAAGGACCTTTGTTTATTTCCAGACATGTAGTTGCCTCCCGGTTTCAAGATTCCTATTTTTGACTTATATGATGGACACGATGATCCGGTCGCGCATCTAAGAGGGTTTTGCAGCAAAATGAGGGGAGCAGGGAAAAGATGAATTGCTAATGGCGTACTTTAGCCAGAGTTTAAGCGGGTCGGCACTGGAGTGGTACACCCGGCAGGACCACAATCGTTGGTATACTTGGGATGACCGGCATAAACGTTTGCTTGTCACTTTCAATATAATCTTGAGATTGTCCTGGATCGTCTATCTCTGACAAAACTTGAGAAGATACATAATGAGAGCTTCAGGGAATACGGTTTTCGGTGGAGAGAACAAGCAGCCAGAATTGATCCTCCCATGAAGGAGAGTGAGATGGTGGACTATTTTCTACAAGCTCTAGAACCTACCTATTTCGGGCATTTGGTGTCAGCAATAGGTAAATCTTTCAACGAAGTAGTTAAGATGGGAAGTATGGTCGAGGAAGGCCTCAAATCCAATAAGATCATGAGCTACTCTGCAATTATGGCAACTACTCAGGCCATCCAGGGCGGAGCTGGGGGAGCATTTGGAAAGAAGTAGCAACAGTGGAGTTGGGAACTTGGTTCAGGCCTCGGGCTCCATCTCATTACACCCAACCTCGTCCTCACCACCAAACATACCCTTACCCTCCATACAGTTCACCCCCATATTACTATCCACCATTAGATCCTCTCTTCTTAGTCCATCACACACGAGCGTATGCCCAACCTCCTGCCCATGAACAATGGCGTGCACCAGCCCCACAAAATACCTACCCAACTCCACAAAATCACTGTCCAAATCCACCTCGAAGAGCCTACCAACAACCCCCGAAACCCGCCTTCTGAGCCAATCCAGTCTTGAGAAATAAAAGGATACAGAAGAAGAAGACTTTCACTCAATTGGAAGAGTCCTACACTAGTCTATTCCACAGGCTGTGACAATTGGATATGTTGAGACCAATCGAAGCAAAATTTCCAAAACCTCCCCCGAAGAATCTAGATTATTTAGTTAGCTGTGAGTACTGTTCCGGTGCACCAGGGCATGATACCAAAAAGTGTTGGCATGTATAAAATTCCATCTAAGAACTTATTAACTCCCACCGGATTGAAGTACACACTCCAGAGGCACCCAATATTAACCAAAACTCGATGCCGGCCCATTAGGAGACCAACATGATTGAGATCGTGAAGAAAGGGGGAGAGTCCAAAAGGCCCTTACAGACAGTAATGATGATCAAATCCTGTGAAGTTAAGCTAACTGAGAATGCGAGCAGTGAGAAGTCATTGATCGAGGCAAAAGGAAGAAGCAACAAACCTGTCATAGTTCAAGGAAGCTCATCATGCACGGTTGCACCAAAACAGGAACATGCAAAAGTGATGGTACACGGGGCTTCAGAGAACCTGTCGTGGTTTTGGAAGGTGTTTTGCATAAAGCCTTTCATTGTAAAACCAATAATCCAGCTGCCAATCATCAACAGCAAAGCCGTTCTTGGAGGTATGAACAAGCAATAGTGATGTATAAAAGAAAGGAAGTTAGGGAAGAAGTTTGTGAGGCCCGGAGTTTAACTCGGTCAGGGAGATACTTCGCTCCTAAGGATTTGAGGAAAAGCAGGACCTCTAAAGATAACCCAGAATCAGTAAAGAAAGCTATCAGAAGAAGAGGCAGAAGAATTCTTGAAGAAAATGAAAATGCAGGACTACTCCACCATAGAGCAGTTGAGGAAGACACCAGCTCAGATCTCCTTACTGTCCTTACTAATCCATTCAGATGAACACCGCCGGGTGCTGATGAAGATTTTGAATGAAGCCCACATCCATGACAAGATAACAGTGAATCATTTGGAAAAGATTGCAAACAAGATATTCGAGGTAAATCAGGTCACCTTCTCTGACGATGAACTGCCCATGGAGGGCACTGAGCACAATCGAGCCCTTTATCTAAGTGTGAAATGTAAAGATGCTATAGTCACCAGAGTTCTGGTCGACAACGGGTCTACTGCAAATATTTGTCCACTCTCCACATTGGCCAAGCTGAAGGTGGAAAACAAAAGGGTCCACAAGAATAACATTTGTGTTCGAGGTTTCGATGGTGGAGGTAATGACTTAGTAGGGGACATAGTGCTAGAAGTGACAATAGGGCCCGTTTAGTTAACTATGGAATTTCAAGTGCTGGACGTGGTAGTCCCTGGATTCACGCAGCCAAGGCAGTGCCATCTACTTTGCACCAGATGGTCAATTTGAATGGGACAGGCAAGAGATTGTGGTGCACAGTGCAGATATTCAATGTGTCTTGGGTGATGCTATCATACCTTTTATTGAATCCGAAGACAGCAAAGGGCCTTGGGTTTACCAGATATTTGATACGGTGTCAGTTGAGAAGATCCCAGAAGGTGAGGTTGTCATGACTCCAAAGATAGCAGCAGCGTTGGTCATGGTGGCTTCAAAAATATTGAAGAATGGTTTCACGCCCGGCAAGGGGTTGGGTGCTGCTCTACAAGGCATTGTGCAACTGGTGTCCTTCCCAAAAAATCTGGACACTTTTGGTCTAGGGTTCAAGCCTACAGCCGCAGACATAAGGCAAGCCAGGAAGCTAAAGCAGAAGGGTTGGGCTTTCCCAAAGCCCATCCCGAGGTTGTACAAGTCATTTGTCAAGCCCAATACTAGCAATTGCTCCGTGCCAAAGATTCCCAGTCCGCTGATCGACGCGGATTGGGATATGGATAAGGGGTTAGAAAGGTTGTTCAGTGAGGTAAATATGGTCGAGGCAGGAGAAGGATCGAGCAGGACAGATGTGCAGTTTGTGGGAGCATGCGTAAAAGTCAATAACTGGGAAGCCACTCCTATTCCTATCCGGAGGGAGTTGTGGTAGTCGGCTTTGATTTTTGTTTTAGTCTAGTTTGGATTAGCTTCAAATTTGTCAAATTAGTTGTTATTTCTGTCCGTTTGGATGTGTAAGCTCTGTTATCTTTGATTTTAATGAAATGCAATTTCCCTTCCAGCAATGCTGATAGCTTCCATTTTTCTTTACTTCTCTTTATTTTCTCTCTTGTACAGTTATTTTTATGCTGGTTCCAGTGATCTGACATGCATAAGGACTCCTCAGTCCAGCCTTAAAAATTGGTCTAGTTCGGAAATAATAATTTAGGAAATAGAGCATGAGGATGAGCCAGAATATGATGTGGAAGGGGCTTGGGATGAGATTAGTAAAGAGTTGAGCCAATTTGAGGAGAAACCCAAACCAAACCTTAGATACTGAGGCGATCGATTTAAGAAGCTCGGATAATGTCAGAGAAACAAAAAATAAGTGTCCATCTGGAATCACAACATAGGAAAGAAATAATTGAAGTACTGCTTGAGTACAAAGATGTCTTTGCATGGTCGTACGATGATATGCCCTCACTGACTTGGTAGTTCACAAGTTGCCCACTGACCCAGCCTGCCCTCCCGTCAAGCAAAAGTAAAGAAAGTTCAAAACTTATGTGAGCGTGAAAATCAAAGAGGAAGTGACCAAGAAGTTTGAGGCAAAGGTTCATACGAGTTACACGATATCCCACTTGGTTAGCTAATGTTGTGCCCGTACCAAAGGACAACTTCCCCCTGCCGAACATTCACATACTGATCGACAACTGTGCAAAGCATGAGATCGGGTCGTTCGTGGATTGTTACGCAGGTTACCAACAGATCTTAATGGATGAAGAAGATACGGAGAAAACAACATTCATCAGACCGTAGGGGACGTATTGCTATAGGGTCATGCCTTTTGGTTTGAAGAACGCCGGGGCGAAATACATGAGGGCATTGACAACCATTTTTCATGATATAATACATAAGGAAATTGAGGTCTATGTGGATGATGTGATTGTGAAGTCTAGAAAGTAATCCGATCATGTCAAAGACCTGAGGAAATTTTTCTAAAGGTTCCGCAGGTATGACCTCAAACTCAACCCGGCAAAATACGCATTTGGGGTCCCCAAAGGGAAGTTGTTGGGGTTCATAGTCAGTCGACAAGGCATTGAACTAGACCCATCAAAGGTCAAAGCTATACAGGAATTACCGCCACCGAGGAACAAAACAGAGGTGATGAGTCTATTGGCAAGATTGAATTACATTTGTCGGTTCATTGCTTAACTCACAACCATCTGCGAGCCCATCTTTAAGCTATTGAAAAAGGATGCTACGGTGAAATGGATGGGTGAGTGCCAAGAGACTTTTTATAAGATAAAGGAATATTTGTCGAACCCACCGGTATTGGTCCCTCTAGAACCAGGAAAGACCTTGATTTTATTTTTGACAGTTTTGGACAGTTCATTTAGATGTGTGTTGGGTCAGCACGGCGTCACCGGGAGCAAAGAGCAGGCCATTTACTACCTCAACAAAATTCACGGCCTTTGAAGTTAAGTATACTCATCTTGAAAAGACATGCTATGCCTTGACGTGGGTAGCCCAGAAGTTAAAAAATTACTTGTCATCATGTACCACTTATCTCATCTCATGTCTGGACCCGCTGAATACATTTTCCAGAAGCCAATACCCACAAGAAGGCTAGCAAAATGGCAAATTTTTCTCACAGAGTTTGATATTATCTACATGACTAAGACTGCCATGAAAGCACAAGCATTGGCAGACCATTTAGCTGAAAATCCGATAGATGAGAAGTCGGGATGGAAATTGTTCTTCGATGGGGCTGCCAACATGAAAGGCGTTGGGATAGGAGTAGTGTTCATTTTTGAAGAAAAGCATCACTACCCAGTCACAGCCTAACTCTTCTTCTATTGCACCAACAACATGGCAGAATATGAGGTATGTATTTGGGGGCTGAGATTAGCAACAGACATGGGTGTCCAGGAAGTATTGGTCTTGGGAGACTCAGACCTTCTGGTACACCAAATTCAAGGGGAGTGGGAAACAAGAGACTTAAACCTCATACCATACCGACAATGCTTGCATGATCTTTGTCAACGATTGCGGTCAATAGAGTTCAGACATATCCGAAGAATTCACAATGAGGTTGCGGATGCCTTGGCTACTTTTGTGTCAATGTTACTATTTCTGAACAAGGCTTATGTTGACCCGATACATATCCGGGTCCATGATCAACATGCTTATTGAAGCATGGTGGAAGAAGAGATCGACGGTGAGCCTTGGTTCCACGACATCAAAGAATATATCAGGAGAGGTGTGTATCCGGTACAAGCCACGAGTGATCAGAAGAGAACAATCCGTTGCTTGTCAAGTGGGTTTTTCTTCAGTGGAGGAATATTATACAAAAGAATACCGGATCTTGGTTTCTTAAGATGCATAGATGCTAGGCGGGCGACAACCATCATGAATGAGGTGCACGCTGGCATCTGGGGGCCACACATGAGCGGATATATTTTCGCAAAGAAGATTCTCAGGGCAGGATATTATTGGCTCACTATGGAGCGGTATTGTATCAGCTTCGTGCGCAAATGTCATCAATGTCATGTGCACGAAGATTTAATTCACTCCCTTTCGTCTGAATTGCATACAATGTCTGTACCATGACCCTTCGTTGCTTGTGGCATGGACGTCATCAGGCCTATTGAGCCATCAGCTTCTAACGGATACAGATTTATCTTGGTTGTTGTTGACTGTTTCACCAAACGGGTTGAAGCCAAAACCTTCAAGGCGGTGACCAAGAAGGTCGTGGTCGACTTTGTGCATGCAATTATTATTTGTCGGTTCGAAATCCCCAAGACTCTCATCACTGAAAATGGGGAAAATCTCAATAGTCTCTTAATGAGGGAAGTATGTCAGCAGTTCAAGATCACACATCGAAATTCCACCCCGTACCTCCCCAAGGCGAACACAGCGGTCGAGGCATCCAATAATAACATAAAGAAGATACTTCATAAAATGGTGGGAGGGTATAGGCAGTGGCATGAGAGGTTACCCTTCAATTGTTAGGCTATCGCACTACCGTTCGCACCTCGGTAGGGGCAACCCTATATTTGTTAGTGTATGGCACAGAAGCATTAATCCCAGCTGAAGTGGATGAGAAAAGATTGGAGCAATTGAGTCTGATTGATGAGAAAAGATTGGCAACGGTGTGTCACAACCAGTTGTATCAACAGAGGATGGCCATAGCATATAACAAGAAAGTGCGTCCCAGAAAGTTTGAAGTGGGTCAATTAGTGTTGAAAGGCATCCACCCTCACCAGGATGAGGCAAAGGGCAAGTTCACTCCAAACTGGCAATGACCATTTGTCGTGTCAAGAGTGCTGCCTAATGGAGCCTTGTATCTAACAGATGTGAAAGGAAGATGTGTAGAAATGACTATCAATTCAGATGCCGTCAAAAGATATTATATATGACTTTCTTTTGTTTGGATCATTGTCTATACTTGGCATGTTTTATAGATTGGAATGATGAAGGCATTTTATTCAGTTATCTAAACACTTTACCCTTTTGTTAACCCCTTTGGGCTTCAGTTATTTTTCTTTTCATATCCTTTCTTTCGGAATCAATAACAGAATGGAAACACAATTATAAAAGGCGGCGAACAAACAATAATGAAAAGAGAAAGTAGAGCAAAACCAAGGAAGAAAGAAAAAGAAAAAAAAAGAATGAAAGGAAAAAAGCAAAGAAAAAGAAGGAAAACCAAAAAAAACAAAAAGAAAAAAAAGAAACAAAAGAAAAAAAGAAAAGAAAAAAGAGAAGAAAAGGGAAAAGTAAGAAAAGTAGCAGAAAGAGAAGAGGAAAAGGAAATCAAACAATGGTGAACATTAGGAATTGTTAGGAACTACATTTGACCTGATTCCTTTTTAGGATACGTAGGAAGCCTCACGGCTCGGTCATATTCAAATAAAATCCAAAAGCCCAAAGTAAGAAACTGGGACAAAAAATGTGTTGGTTTGGATTCTGAAAGCTGTAAAATTTGAACCCATGAAAGCGATTTTTGAGCCTTTCATACCCTTTCTTTCTAAACTTATCCAAAAGCCTACATTACAGTCCAGAGAAAGACCTTCTGATCAATCTGTAAGAAATGCCGGGCAAGCAAGGAGAAGTGGACCATACCTCGGGATGATACTTTAGTTCCTGCATAAAATAATAAGATGAGAGAGTCTTATTGGTGAAAACCCTTACATGCATCATAAGGCGACGAGAGTTGAGAGAAATAAAAAATGAGAGAGCCTCATTGGTGAAAACACCCATGGGCACCGTGAGGCGAAGGTAAGGCAAGAAGCTACAACTGGAAAGGGGCTATTGGCGGAAATTCGTCCAGAACACCGTATGGCAAGCAAAGCTAGGGATTGGTTGAAGGAATTGGGCAGAAATTGTCACAACAACAATGGAATGGAAACAGAAGGTCGGTCATTGGGACAGAATAGATCGACTAGGCCAAAGTGCATGTCATGATCATGAAAGACCGGCTACTCCTCCTCAGATAAGTTCCCTTTCTCTTCCTTTCAGCAGTTAGTGAATGGGGAATTCTTTACCCTAAATACCGTTTTGAGTCATTGCATTTTATTTTCTTTCGAGTCTCTAAAGTCTTTTGTTTAAGCAAACGGGAGAAATTTCAAAGCCTATTATCAGCTCTCAAAGGGACAAAGCGCATGACACATAAAAATGTAACAAAGATAACAAAGTCTGAAACAACAAAGGGAGAGATTCACAAGAGCTTCAATGATAAAATTGATGGAAGAGAAAAGAGTTAGCAAAGTGAAGGAGCACCACACAGACATGGGGATGCAAAGTAAAACCACTAAGGTTCTGGGGTCAGCCAAGCATAACACACTGACCGGGCAATCTCCGATGGGATGCAAGGTTTCTGGCAAAAAGAGTCAGAAGCACAACCCAAAGATGGGAAAGGTCACAAGGGTTGACCAAGCATAATACATTAACTCATCAATCGTCGGGGAACGTTATAAAGAATTTCGGCAAAATGTCGGAAATGCAACACAAGGTGGGGAGCAAAGTAAAGACACAAAGGTCAAGGGTCAGCCAAGCATAATACATTGACTTGGTAAAGGTGCAAGAATTATGGCAAAAGGGCCAAAAATGTAACACAGTAATGGGCGAGCAAAGTAAATCCATAAAGGTTCGGGGATCAGCCAGCCAACTCAAGCAACTCATCATCAACATGAAAATTTGAACACAACAGAACACGACAATGAGGAGGCCACTTCCACCAAAAATGCGGAAAGCTAACCACCACTTTTTAAACTGACAAGTTGTCTTTGATTTACACAGGGGCAGAAAAATTCCAGAAGAGCCTAAGAGGGTCCATCCACAAGGGAAGGCAGGCACATGGCAGGTATGATAAAAAATCTAGGAATGGTGCCAAATTTCTGTTTTATGGCCCTTAGATGCCAAAAAACGAGGAACGATCATGGTGAATTGATTACTATTTTTCCTTAGGTCGATTGTAATTGGCCGGAAAAATTTTAGTCGATTCGGGTCTAGTCGTTCTGATGCATGCAGATTGCATGGGCTATAGCACACAAAAAACTGAAAATAATGCAGAATTTCTATTTTATGGCTCTATAACGCCAGCAGGAGGCACGGTCATGGCGAAGCTATAACTATTGTACCTTAGGTTATTTTTGATGGGCCAACAAAAATTTAGGCGATTCAGTTCTACTGTTTGGATGCATGCAGTTGACGAGGGCGATAACACGCAATAATATTGGAATGGAGCAGAATTCCTATTTTATGACCCTATAACAAAAAAAATGAGGAATGGTCATGGAGAGGTGGTGGCTATTATTCCTTAAATCATTTTTGATGGGCCGACAAAATTTAGGTATTTCGTGTCTGGTTGCCTAGTTATATATAGATAGTGTGGGCTATAACACACAAAAATATGAGAATGGTGCTAAATTTCTATTTTATTACCCTAAAACGTCAAAAAACCAGGAACAGTCATGGAAAAATGATGATTATAGTTCCATAGGCCATTTGAATGGGATGACACAATTTAAGGCGATTCAGGTCAGGTCTCCCAGATGCATGCAGATGACGTGAGCTATAGCATACGTAAATCTAAGAATCACGCGGAGTTCTTCCTTAGGTCAGTTTTTATTAGCCAGCAAAATAATAGGCGATTCAGGTCCAAGTGCCAAGACCCATGCAGATGGCATGTGCTATAGCACACGAAAATTTGGGAATCAGATATAATTTCAGTTTTATAGCCCTAAAACTCCAAAAATAAGGAACGATCATGGTGAGGCGATGTCTATTCTTACTTAGGTTGTTTGTATGGGTCGGTAAAATTTTATGCATTTCGGGTTTGGATGCCTGGACCCATGTAGATGGCATGGCCTATAGTACACGTAACTCTAGGAATCAGGCACAATTCTAGTTTTATGGCTCTAAAGCATTAAAAAATGAGGAACGAACATGGCAAGGCAAAGACTAATGTTCGTCAGGCCATTTTAGATGGGCCAACAAAATTTTAGGCGACTAGGGTCAGAGCACCCGAGTCCATACAGATGATGTGGGATAACACACAAAAATCTAGGAATCAGGTAGAATTCTAGTTTTATGACCCTAAAACGCTAAAATAAAAAGGAACAGTCATGGAGAGGTGATGACTAATCTTCCTTAGGTTGTTTTTTATTGGCTGGAAAAATTTTAGGCGATTCAAGTCCAAGCGCCTGGACTCATTGAGATGGCATGAGCTATAGTATACGAAAATTTAGGAATATGTCGGAATTCCAATTTTATGGTCCGAAAATGCCAAAAAATGAGGAATTGTCTTGGCGAGGCTATGACTAATGTTCCTTAGATTGTTTTTGATATGCTGACATATTTTAGGCAATTCTGGTCTAGATGCCCGGACCCATGCATATGGCGCGGGCTATAGCACATGAAAATATAAAAATTGTATAGAATTCCAATTATAAGGCCCTAAAACACTAAAAAACAAGGAATATTCATGGCGAGGGGATTATTAATATTCCATAGGTCATTTTTTATATCGAGTAAAATATTGGACTGTGATAACCCAATCGATCGATTTGTAGCTCCATTCTCGTATTTATGGTGTATTTTATGCTTAATAGTTGCTATGTGACTTGCCGGGGTATTTAGTTTGATTCCGGGGAGGTTTCGGAATGAGGTGAGACACTTAGTCTTAAGGCTAGAAGATTAAGTTGAAAAGATTGGTTGGATATTGACTTGTATGCAAATGACTCCGAATGAAGTTTTGATGGTTCTGATGGCTCAATAAGGTTATTTTGGACTTAGGAGTGTGTCCGGATGGTGCTTTGGAGGTCCGTAGTTGAATTGGGCTTGAAGTGGAAAAAGTTGGAATATTTGAAGCTTTGAAATTTTAGAAGATTGACCGAGAGTTGACTTTTTGGTTACCATGCTTGGATTAAGGTTCCAAGAGTTGGAGTAGGTCTGTTATGTCATTTATGACTTGTGTCCAAAATATGGGTTCAATCGGACTTGATTTGATAGGTTTCGGCGTCTAATGTAGAAGTTGGAAGTTGATAAGTTCATTAGGCTTGAATCGATATGCGATTCAAGGTTTTAGCATTTTTATGTGATTTGACAATTTTAGATAGTGTGTATGATGTATTAGGATTTGTTGTATGTTTGGTTGAGGTCCCGGGGGCCTCAGGTGGATTTCAGATGGTTATCAGAATGGAATTTTTGTTTTCTTGTATCCGTAACTGGTTTCCTTGTACGCGATTGCGTGGGAAGGTCAACGATTGCGTAGGCTAGCTGAGGTAGTTGAGAATATTGTTCTATGTGATCGCCAGTTATGGTATGCGATCGCGTAAGCTGGAGAAGTTAGTTCATCGCGAACGCATGGGCTAGGTCGTGTTCACATAGAGGAAGTGAAGCAGCACCTGAGTTCACGCGTTTTTCTTCACGATCGCGTGAAGAGGGACATGATAGCTTAGGTCTGAGGAAGTGTAGTGTCGTGTTTGCATAAGGTTAATTTTTTAATGCTTCACAATCGCGATGAAGGGTCATCGGGGCAGAATTTAAATATTTCAAAACAAGGGTTTGAGTTCATATCACAAATTTGATTTTGGGAGCTGGGTTGGAGGGTATTATTGGAGAGATTTTCAAGGGACTGATTTGGGCAAGTGATTATTACTTAGTTTTGGTTAAATTCCATGTCTATTACTTTGATTTCATCATTTAATTAGTGATTTGGGTTGAAAAATTAGAGAAAAATTGAGGAGAGTCCTTAGGCCAAATATTGGGGGATTTGATCGATATTTCGGTATCAGATTTGAGTAATATTTGTAGGGGTGGATTCGTGGTTGAATGGGTGCTCGGATTGTAACTTTTATCTGATTCCGAGATGTTGGCGTAAGAGTTGAATTTTGACTTTTGATTAGAACTTAGTAATTTCATATAGAATTGTTTCCTTTAGCTCGTTTTGTGTATCGAATTGCTTGTGGCTAGATTCGAAGCATTCAGAGGCCATTTTGCGAGGCAAGGGTGTGTTGGAGCAGAGATTTGCACAGTTTGAGGTAATCAATACTTTTAAACTTGGTTCGGTGGGTATGAAACCCCGAAGTACGTGCTACATAATTGTGGTTGAGGTGACACACGTGTTATGTGATGGGCATGTGGACGTGCACCGTAAGAATTGTGACTTGGTTGATTCCATGAAATTGTAAAGTTGAATAATCTTGTTGTTACCCATATTTTCACCATGTGTTAGAGCAATTGAGTTGCCAGTCGTGTTAGAAATCCTGCTTAGGCTCCGTGTTGTTACTGTTGGGACCCATAGAGATCGTGTTTCATGTTGAATTATTTGCTTAATTTGTTAAATTGTACTCATTCACAGTTATTATTTGCATCCTAGTCTCTGTTTTCCTTTATTTGATACATCTTATAATCATTGTTTGGGCTGATTATCATGATTCTAGTGGGCCAAGAGACTGGAGGGATTAATGACTAAGTGAGACTGAGGATCTATCGTGAGTGTGCTTTCATGGTATCGGGCTGCACGTCGCATCAGGCTTTATTGATTCATGTCAGGATTTAGCTTATTATAGTGATTGGGATGGATCGATCCCTCCGGAGTCTGCACATCCATAGTGGGCGCAATGCTAGCAGTTATTCACATTTAGGCTGGATCTGCCTTGGTTTGTTTACTTTTTGGGCTAGATCTGCCTTGGCTTGGATCTGCCCTTTTCTGTATTGAGTTTTATTGCAAAATCTGAAAGCATGTCAAACTTCTTATACCTTTACTTTTAGATTATAAATTTATGAGATATCACTGTCATAATTGTCATAAGTTTCCGTACTGTTGATACTGCATGTGGACTACATTACTCAAGCTCTACTTTAAATCCAAAGGTTAGATTTGTTACTTATTGATTTTTTTTTTGTACTCACGCTACACCCTGCACTCATGTTCAGATCCAGGTGTTTCCAACCACGACAGTTGTTGATTTATAGAGTTGAGACATTCGGAGATCATCGAGGTAGCTGCTTGGCCTACGCAGGCCTTGACTTTCCTCCCTTATCTCTCAGTTATTCATTCAATTCTACTTTCAAGATAGTGTATCCGACTATGTTACTTTGTAGATACTCATGTACTCAGTGGCACCCTGGTTTTGGAAAAACTTATATGTTTAGTTATGATATTCTATCATGTTTTATGAAATTTTTATTTATTTAAACCGTTTTAGTATATTTCAAAGATTAAAGGTATAATGGATTTCTGCTCACTTAAACTTATATGGCTTTTGAAACTCGATACATGAACTTTGAATTTTTCCATTTGAACACCTCTACCTGAGAATGTCTGCTAATAAACACTTGTCGTGGTGCGTGTTTTCAATCACTACTGACATGGATTTAATTAATATTTTATATAGCCACATCTTCCATTCATTCACATTTGTGGCCACATGTATGTTCAAGGTCCCACTTCTTTTATTTTTTTTATTTTTTTGTCAAATTAATTTTTTCTACATATAACCCTTGTGCCCCCAAGATCTGCTTCCTCCTTCCCTGTTGCAAGATCTTCTAAAGAGACAGTACGTGTGTGTAATTCAACGTGCAAGAAAAATCCATAAAACCACCTCCCGAGCTTCTACTATTATACACGTACTTGCCTTTTTGAAATATTGCAGTTTCTTAGCACTTTCACTCCCTCAGATCCCGCTAGAAAAATATTCCCAAATTGGTAAATAACCTGAAAACTTCTAGATTTACCAGTCAAATATCTCCGGCGATTGTTTTTTTCTCTCCCACCTAATATCTTTCACTTCCACTGTTTTATCATCTTCACACCTATAAAATAAGAACCATATGCAAACCTTCATTTTACCACCAAAAATCATAGAGAAAAATTCACAAATTCAGAGAAAATTACCACCCCCAAAAACCATAGAGAAAAATCAGGAAATGGTGAATAACTTTTGTCATGATTGAAATCTGACACGAATTTTCTAACAAATCAACAAAATTTTTCAAAAATTCAAAAAGCAACAAACACTGCTGCTTTTAAATTTCTTATTACCCATTCTTACTCCAAAAATTTGTTCCGATCTCTTTCATATTCCTTGATTCGATAAATTTATTTTATGATAATGGTGTTGACTTTTCTCAGGTATGGAGTTTTTGACTGTGAATGAGGGTTAAAATTGAAGAATAGTCAGATATGTAGGTTGAATATGAAGCTTTTGAGTTTGATTTATCAAAATTTTGGTTATGGCTTTAATTAAAAATAAAAGGCAAAAGACGGTAAATGAAGAAGATAAATGGAGGGGGTGGGGAGATAGGGGCGAAGATAAATGAAGGGTGTGGTTTTTTTCTAAATCTGAACCGATGCATTTTTCTATATTTTAAAATTAATTATTTATCTATTTTTTGATTATTTATCATATTCACGCGCTTAATACCCGTGATTAACATGCAATTGGCCACATGAGCTATAATATTGCCACATAAGCATAGTTAACGGTTAAATGTGTTTATTCGTAGACATTTTTCTCAAATAGAGGTGTTCAAATGGGAAAATCCAAAGTTCATGTATCAGCTTTCAAAAGCCCTACAAGTTTATGTGGCCAGGAAGACATTTTTCCAAGAATAAAAGTGTTGGAGATGTTTGTGTAGTTGGCTTACCTAGTAGCATGATAGACACCATTACGACAGGTTGGGTATTGGGTCGTGACATAAGCAATTCGGCTCAGGGAACTCAAACTTACAGTTGGCATGGGCTATAACACACGAAAATCTGGGAATTGAGCAGGATTTCAATTTTATGACCTATGCAAAAATATAAGGAACAATCCTGGCATGGTGATGACAAATGTTTTTCAGATCATTTTTATGGTCCGACTAGTCGATTCGGGTCCGAACGCTCAGACCCACGCCGATGGTATGGCCTATAACACATAAAATTAGGGAATCAGATGCTCAGACCCGGATTTTCCGCCATCGGGACCGTGAGGGCGCATAACATTTGAGTTGTTAGGCAAGCTAACTATTAAAAATTAAATATTCTAACCCTTAATCTATTTAGTATATAATATCAATTAAATCATAATAGTTTAAAGAAGTGAGACATTTCATAATAACCCAAATATTTATACCCAACTACCCAGAATCCAGTGTCATAATTCACGAACTTCTAAGAGTCATTACAAGTATTGGATGAAAGAAAGTACAATTGTTTTCGAGTAAAAAGAAATAGTAAAATGAAATAACTGGAAAGGGGACTCCAGGGTCGGTGAACGCCGCCAAATCTACCTTGGGTCTCCTGTGGGATGGATGTTTGTAGCTCAACTCGGGTCAACACGGTCTAGTATCGAAATCTTCACAGGAAGTGCAAAGTTCAGTATTAGTACAACCGACCCCATGTACTGGTAAGTATAGTGTCTCACCTTGGAGAAGTAGTGACAAGGCTAGGACAATAAACTCCCAAACAAACATGTGCAGTTTATCAATACATATACACTAATAACAACAACTAACGCAACAAAACAAGAAGTATTGGGAAGGGGCATGCTGAGTGGATTACAAGACAAAGAATTAGAACAGAACTGAGAGCATGATCAATGGATATGCCTTAAATAGATAGAAATGGATAAACACAGTAAAGAAAAGTGCACGATATCACCTTTCGTGCTTTTACTCTCAATCTCACCAGTTAAATAATAGAAACGTGCACGACATCACCCTTCGCACTTTTACTCTCAACCTTACCTTAATAAATAATAGAAATGTGCACGGCATCACTCTTCGTGTTGTTACTCTCAACGTCACCATAATAAATAATAGAAACATGCACGATATCACCCTTCTTGGTTTTACTCAACCTCACCAAAACAATGAACAATGACAAAGGGTAGATAGGAATATAAAAAACAAATCCTGCTTCAACACTTAGTTCCACAATACCAACCTCAACTTTGAGTGAATACTCAATCAATACCAAATTCAGTAAAACATGATAAAAAATTGCTCAACGCGTTGAATAGCTTGTATGAACATGAATAATGCGATCAAAGAATACAACATTTACAAGAATAAGACTTACTCACATGCTATGATTGTACAAAAACGCATAGGTATTCGGCACCTCATCTATATATGTTGTAATCAACATACAAACACGTAGAAATATATTGAATGAAATTGTAATGGGTATGATTTGATTTAGATGCTTTTTTCTTATATTTTAATTCAGAATGAAATATTCCTAGTGTTCTAAAATAGTCCTTTATTTTAGTCTTAAAGTTTACTTACTACGGTACCAGAGTGAATATGATCTCCACCAGACATACGTAACGCTTTTGCTAATACCCGAAAATTGATACCATGATTCTTCTGTCTATCAATAACCGCATGCATTGCACTGTGGATGTGCAAATAATACCTAGTAACTCAAGCTAAGGTTAACCACGGCACTTACCTCACTCCAACGGCCAACTCAAAGATCAATTACCGCTTTTCCCTTCACACACGCCTCTTGTGTTTTAGGTTTTAAAAAATTGAATAATGGATAAAATATCCCGTCTAAGTCCCTTTTTACATAGATGCGGATGTCTTATTGCGATTAAGCTTCGCAATTGAGAAGCTTGCAAATGCGAGAAAAGCTTCACAAATGCAAACTCCTCACATCTCTTCTACCTTCGCAAATGCGAACTATTGTTCACATAAGCAACCTATGATGATCGCAATTGCAATCCTGATATTCGCAAATGTGAAGTCCACCCTCTAGACCAATTGATCGCAATTGCGATGCATTTTTTTAAATGCGAGGCTTGCATTTGCGATCCAGACCTTGCAAATGCGAAGTTTGCAGACCTCAAGCTTACCAACAAAACTTCCTATTTTCAAATCACCCTGTAGCCTACCTGAAACTCACCCGAGCCCTCGGGCCCCACACCAAACATGCTCACAAGTTTTAAAATATTATAAGAACTTGCTCGCGCGATCAAATCACCAAAATAACACCTAGAACTACAAATTTAGCACCAAATCAGATGGTATTATCAACAACATTTTGAAATTTCTGATTTCTTGACCGGACGTTTGAATCATGTCAAACCAACTCCGTTTTTCATCAATTTTCACAGATAAGTCTTAAATATCGTATTGAACCTGTATCGGGCGCCGAAACTAAAATACAAGCTCGATTCCAACAAGATAAAATATTATAAATTTTTAAAAGACCATTAGATTTTCGGACTTACAATTTATATCATAAATTCATCACTCAGGCTTGGGACCTCCAAACTCGATTCCGGACGTACGCCCAGGACCCATAATTTGATACGGGCCCACAAGGACTATCAAAACACGAGTCTGAGTTTGTTTACTCAAAACGTTGACCTAAGGCAACTAAACCATCTTTTAAAGGTAACAATTATTATTTTCAACAACTTTCAACATAAAAGCTTTCTGAGAAAATGTCTGGACTGCTCATGAAAATAGAGGAGCGATAAAATGTGGTTTTATAGGCCTCGGAACATAGAATTTAGTTTTAAATCATAAGATGGCCTATCAAGTCATCACATTCTACACCTCTAAAACAACTTTTCATCCTGGAACGGACATAGAAAAGTACCTGGGCTGGGAAAAAGGTGGGGATATTTGCTGCGCATATCAGGCTTGGACTCCTAGGTAGTGGCCTCAATAGGCTAACCTCTCCACTATGCTCGAACTGAAGGATAACTCTTTGATCTCAACTGACGAACCTGCTGGTCTAGAATGTCTACCAGCTCCTACTCGTAGGTAAAATCCTCGTCCGACTGGACAGTACTGAAGTCTAACACGTGAGATAGATTGCCATGATACTTCCGAAGAATGAACACATAGAATACTAGATGTACCAATGATAAGCCTCGTGGCAACACAAGTCTGTATGCCACCTCCCCTACTCGCTCAAGGATCTCAGAAGACCCGATGTACCTAGGGCTCAACTCGCCCTTCTTCCCAAACGTCATTACACGCTTTATGGTAGATACACAGAACAATCCTCACTCTCTGACCATGAATGCAACATCACAGACCTTACAGTCGGCATAACTCTTCTGCCTAGACTAAGCTGCGTAAAGTCTATCCTGAATGATCTTAACCTTATCCAAGGCATCTTGTACCAAATCTGTACCCAATTACTGAGCCTTCCCCAGCTCAAACCATCCAATAGTAGACCGAAATGTTCTACCCTATAATGCCTTATAGGAGGCCATCTGAATGCATGACTGGTAGCTATAGTTGTATGCAAACTTTGCTTACGGCAAAAATTGATCCCAAGTATCTACGAAGTCAATACACATGCGCAGAGCATATCCTCTAAGATCTGAATAGTATGCTCTGATTGTCCGTCTGTCTGAGGATGAAATACCCTACTTAGCTCATCCTGTGTCCCCAACTCATGCTACATTGTCCCCTAACAATGCGAGGCGAACTGTGCTACCTCAGTCTAAAATGATAGACACGGGCACACCATGAAGGTGGACGATCTCACGGATGTAAATCTCTGCAAACCGCTCTGAAGAATAAAAAACTGCCACATGAATGAAATACACTGACTTGGTCAGTCTATCCACAATAACCCACACTGCATTGAACTTCTTCTGAGTTCGTAGGAGTCAAACAACGAAATCCATAGTGATATGCTCCTACTTCCACTCAAGAATCTCTATCTTCTGGATAAAACACCAGGTCTCTGATGATCGTACTTTACTTGTTTAATTTAGACACCGAGCTACATATACAACTATGTTCTTCTTCATCCTCCTCCACCAATGATGTTGTCGCAAATCATGATACAACTTGGCGGTGGGTGAATAGAATATCGGGAACTATGGGCCTCTTTTAGAATCAACTCACAAATTCCATCCACATTAGGCATACAAACATGACCCTGCATCCTTAAATCTCCATCATCTCCAACCATAACCTTCTTGGCATCCCCGTGCTGCACTGCGTTCCCAAGGACAAGAAAATGAGGGTTATCATACTGTCACTCCCTGATGAAGTAAAATAATAAAGACCGAGCAACTATACAAGCTATAACACGAGAAGGCTCAGAAATATCCAACCTCACGAACTGATTGGCCAAAGCCTGAACATCTAATGCAAGCGGTCTCTCACTGATTGGAATGTACACGAGGCTGTCCATACTAGCTGACTTCCTACTCAAAGCATCAGCCACTAATTGTCCTTCCCAGGATGATACAACATGGTGATATCATAGTCTTTTAGTAGCTCCAACCACCTCCCCTGCCTCAAATTTATCTCTTTCTGCTTGAAATAGTATTGAAAACTTTGATGATCAGTGAATACCTCACACGACACACCGTAAAGATAGTGCCTCAAAATCTTCAATGCATAAAAAATGGATGCCAGCTCTAGAAAATGAGCAGGGTAACTCTTCCCGTAAAACTCTAGTTGTCGCGAAGCATAAGCAATAAATTTTCCATCTTGCATCAATATCGCACCACTTCCAACTTCGGATGCATCACAATATACCGTATAAGATCCTGAACATGTGGGTAGAACCAATACTAGCACCATAGTTTTGTTTTGAGCGTCTGGAAGCTCACCTCACACTCGTTCGACCATCTGAATGGAGCACCCTTTTAGGACAATTTGGTCAATGGGATGCTAGATGAGACTCTTTCCACAAACCGATAGTAATAACTCTCCAATCCCAAGAAACTCCGGATCTCAGTAGCTGATGTAGGTGTAGGCAGTTCTTGACTGCCTCAATCTTCTTAGGATCCACCTGAATCGTCACAATCCCGTTTTGCCCTCGGTGAACTTTCGTGATGGCACCTAGTCTCTAGGACTAGATAAGTCTAAATTGCGGAAGAAACCAAACTTGCAAAAATAAAACGACTTAAAAATAGAATTAAAGCAATAATAGTGTTAATCGTGCCACTCGACATACACCATCTATGTATAAGTCTCAAAACCAACATCTAAATCCAAGGCCCGAAACTTCACGAATCACAATCTAAGATAAATGCTACATATCTCTAACTCCGGAAATGTCTAAGAAACAGAAAACTACAGAAGGGCTAAATGCTAAGCAAGAATAGAAAGTGAATCCTTGGTCTGCGGACGCGGTAGATATACCTTGTAGTCTCTAAGCGGTCGCCTCCCTCAAGGATGGTAGGCCTGATCAGCGATACCTGGATTTGCACGTGAAAAACATGCACAAAAAGGGCATGAGTACACCACGTCGGTACTTAGTAAGTGCCAAGCCTAACCTCGGTCGGGTAGTGACGAGAAAGAATAGATCCCTACTAAGGTTAATAATTAATAAAATGACAGGATAAAATAACAATATCATTGAGAATGTACAATAAGAGTCTATACATGTTAATAAGAGTACAATAACATAAACAAAATAGAAAGACAATCGCAAGGAAATGCCACTCTCAACAAGGATAATAACCAAGTATCTCTTGGTATCCTGTGGATCTTTTGGTATCCTCAATATATACACTAGGGATCTCTTAGATCTCTTGGTATCCTAAATATATGCCAGGGATCTCTTAGTGTCCCGAGGATCTCTCGATATCCTCAATACATGCCAAGGATCTTTTGGTATCCTACACCTCAATCCAGTTCATAAATACGTCAGGGGATCTCCCGGAATGGCGTCCCGTAGTCCTAAATTAAAACACACAGCAAAAACATAAGAATATTAAATTAATGCCAATTTTGTACAAGCAAACAGTTAAAGTCTAGCCTAATATGCTTCACGTGATACAATTAAAGCAGTTTAAGCAAATAGGCAATTAAGTCAGCTAAGCATAATTTTCTAACTAACAACATACTAAGTTTGAAAGTAGAATAAAACAGGGAAGAAAAGAACTCAGCTAAAATACTTAAAGTAAAACCATATTTTCAACAATTAGCTCAAGTACACACTCGTCACCTAACGTAAAAGGCATTTCAGTTATGAAATATCATATCCTAAGGGGAAGGTCCCAACACAATGTTAGACTAGCCAATTACCTCGATAAGCTCAAATAACCCTGAAACCACGCCTTTTCCACGAGTATCCGACACTAAATGGCCAAAATCTATTCAATTCCATTTCATAATGTAAATAATACTTCAAGTAACTGATTCTACAATTAAATTCTAAGCTATGCATGACATTATGTAAAATAACCAAAACGCCCCTTGAGCCCACGTCTCAAAATCAGGTAAAATTTACATTTTCAGAATCCTCACACTCTTACGAGTCTAACAAAACAAAATTAGTCCAATACGATGTCAAAAACCCAGTCAAAACCCAATCTCTTGGTCCAAGAACATTTTCCCAAATTTCTCCCAAAATTCCAAAATTAAAGGATGAATTTAAGTGAAGATTCATAAAAATTAGTCTAAACCGAGTAAGAATCACTTACCCAAGCTGCCTAGGTGAAAACCCCTTCAAAAATCGTGATTTCCAAATCTCCCAAGTCCAAAATATGGGTTATAGACTGAACCCTCGATTTGGGATTTTGAAGAATCTGCCTAGGTAATTTGTACATCGCGAATGCGGAAGGACAATTACGTTAACGAAGAAGGGAACCGAAGCTGCCAAGAAAAATTCCCTTTCGAACGAGGGATAAGGGATGCAAACGTGGAGCGTAAAGACTAGGGGCTTACGTGAACGCGGAGGCTGTGACGCGAACGCGAGAAGAAAATAGCCACAATCCCTCCCCTTAAGCGCAAAAGCTACTATGCGACACGAGTGGTTGGGTGCAAACACGAAGAAAGGGAAAGGCAACCTATGTGAATGCAGGAAGCTTAACACGAATGTGAAGAACACCAAATTACTCCTCCAAGATTACTTCTTCGTGAACGCAGAGGAGAACGCGCGGACGCGAAGAAGGATACCAGCTGACAGGTTTTCTGCAATTCAACAAGTTCTAAAAATGACCCACTATCCAAAACACACCTGAGGCCTCCGGGATCTCAACCAAACCTGCCAACCAATCCTAAGACATCATTAAAACTTGTCCCAACCTTCGGGAACACTCCAAACAACATCAAAACTCCTATTTTTCATTGAATTCAAGCTTAAAATTTTCAAAAACTCAAAAAACATATTTTCGATCAAAACGTCTACCAAATCTCATCCAAATGACCTACAATTTTGCAAGCACATCCCAAATGACATAACAGAACTACAACAACTCAGAAAATTCTATTCCGACCCTCGGGTCAAAATCTCACTATCGAACCAGAATCTTCCAAAATTCAACTTTCGGTATTTCGAGCCTAAATTACAAAACACTATCCGAATATGCTCCTAACCCTAAAATCACCCTACGGAGCTAAAAGAACAATCCGATCTCCATTTTGAGGCCGTCTTCACACTGTTCTGACTACAATCAAATTTCCAATACTCAAGCTCTCATTTAGGAACAAAGTGTCCCATAGCGCTCCGAAACTCAAAACCAAACGTCCCGACAAATCAAATTAGTTAAAATAAACTTGGGGAAAGTAGTTAATAGGGGATCGGAGCATAAATTCTTAAGACGAACGGTCGGTTCATCATATCCTCTTATACTTTAACATTCGTTCGTCCTCGAACAAGCATAGAGACATACCTGAATTAGTGAAAAGATGGGGGTAACGACTGCGCATATCTAGCTTGATCTCTAAGGTTGCCTCCTCCATCGACAAACCCCACCACTGAACCTTCATTGATGCAATATTCTTTGACCTCAGCTTTCTAACCTGCCTGTCCATTATTGCCACTAGCTCCTCAACATAAGATAGATCCTTGTCCAACTGGATGGAGCTGAAATCCAACATGTTTGACGGATCACCATGATACCTCCGGAGCATCGAAACATGAAATACCTGCATGAACTCCTGCCAGGATGGGAGGTAAGGCAAGCTCATAAGAAACCTCCCAAATCGCCTTAATATCTCAAAAGGGCCAATAAACCTCAGACTCAACTTCCCTTTCTTCCCAAATCTCATAATGCCTTTTATAGGCGAAACCCGAAGCAGAACTCGCTCTCCAACCAAATAGCAAACATCACGAACCTTCCGGTCCGCATAGCTTTTCTGTCTGGACTGGGATGTACGGAGTCTATCCTGAATCACCTTGACTCTCTCCAAAGCATCCTGAACTAAGTCTGTGCCCAATAATCTAGCCTCATCTGGCTCGAACTAACCCACTGAACATCTACAACGCCTATCATATAAAGCCTCATACAGTTCCATCTGAATGCTGGAATGATAACTGTTGTTGTAAGCTAACTCTTCCAATGGCAAGAACTGATCCCAAGATCTTCCAAACTCGATAACGCTTGCACAGAGCATATTCTCAAGAATCTGAATAGTTCGCTCGGACTTTCTTTCCATCTGAGGGTAAAATATTGTGCTCCACACCACCCGAGTACCTAACTCATGCTATACGACTCCCTAGAATCATGAAGTGAATTGAGTATCTTTGTCTAAGATGATGGAAATTGGAATACCATGTAGACGGGCAATCTCCCGCATATAAATCTCCGCCAATCGCTCCAAAGAATAAGTAGTACATATAGGAATGAAGTGAGCGGAATTTGTCAGTTGATCCACAATAACCCAAATGGCATCAAACTTCTTCAAAGTTCATGAGAGCCCAGATACGAAATCCATGGTGATCCACTCCCACTTCCACTTCAGAATCTCTATCTACTGAAGCAATCTACCCAACCTTTGGTGCTCATACTTTACATACTGAAAGTTGAGGCACCGAGCTACAAACCCAACTATATCTTTCTTCATCCACCTATCTGCCTCAAGTCTTGATACATATTCGTGGCACCAGGATGAATGGAATACCGCGAACTGTGGGCCTCCTCTAGAATCAGCTCCTGAAGCCCATCAACATTGGGTACACAAACCCGACCCTACATCCTCAATACTCCATCTTCGCCAATGGTCACATCTCTGGCATCACCATGCTGAACCTTGTCTCTAAGGAGAAGCAAATAAGGGTCATCATACTACCGCTCCCTGATACGATTAAATAAGGAAGACCGAGAGACCACGTAAGCTAGAACCCGACTAGGCTCTGAAAGTTCCAATCTCACACGCTGGTTGTCTAAGTCCTGAACATCCATCGCCATAGGCCTTTCTGATACTGGTAGATAATCCAACTCCCCAAACTCTCTGCCGACGATTTAAAGCATCGGCCACCATATTGGCCCTACTTGGGTGATACTAGAATAGTAATGTCATAATCCTTTGGCGACTCTAACCACCTCCTATGGTGCAAATTTAGATCTTTTTTTTTAACAAATGCTGCAACCTCCAATGATCAGTATAAATCTCACAAGGCACGCCATATAGATAATGGCGCCAAATCTTAAAGGCGCGTACAATGGCAGCTAACTTAAAATCATAGACATGATAGTTCTTCTCATGTATCTTTAACTGTGTGGACGCATAGGCAATCATCCTACCATCCTGCATTAATACCGATCCAAGTCCAACTCTCGAGGCATCACAATAGACAATATAAGACCTCGAACTTGTAGGAAATATCCAAACAGGGGCCGTAGTCAAAGCTGTCTTGAGCTTTTGAAAGCTCACCTCACACTCTTCCGTCTAATGGTATGGGGCACCCTTCTGGGTCAATCTAGTCATATGGCCTGCAATCAATGAGAAGCCCTCCATAAAACGACGGTAGTAACTCGCCAAACCACGAAAATTGCAAATCTCTGTAGCTGAGAATGGTTTGCGACAATTCTGCACTGTCTCTACCTTTTTCGAGTCTACCCGAATGCCCTCACCCAATACCATGTGGCCTAGGAATTCCACAGAATCCAACCAAAACTCACATTTTGAAAACTTTGCATATAACTTCTTTTCCTTCAGAGTGTGGAACACTATCCTCAGGTGCTGCTCATGATCTTCCTGACTCCAGGAATACGCCAGAATGTCATCAATAAAGACAATGACAAAAGAGTCAAGATATGGCCGAAATACACTGTGTATCAAATGCATAAAAGCTGCTGGGGCATTGGTCAGCCCAAATGACATAATATGAAACTCGTAATGACTATACCGAGTCCCGAAAGCAATTTTCGGGATATCTGGCTTCTGAATCGTCAACTGAGGTAACCTGAGCGTAAATCAATCTTAGAAAACACCTGTGTGCCCTACAGCTAGAGATCATCAATACGATGAAAAGGATAACGGTTTTTCACTGTAACCTTGTTCAACTAGCGATAATAAATACACATAAGCATAGAACCATTTTTCTTCTTCACAAACAAGACATGAGCACTCCAAGATGAAACACTGGTTGAATAAAACCCTTGTAAATCAATTCCTATAACTGATCCTTAAACTCATTCAACTCAAAGGAGCCATACGATACAGAGGAATAGAAATGGGCTAAGTGCCTGGTAACAGATCAATTCCAAAATCAATATCTCTATCAGGTGGCATGCCCGTAAGATTAGCTGGAAACACATCGGGATAATCCTGTACTATTGGGACTGAATCAACTGAAAGGGTATCAATACTGACATCTCTCACATAAGCTAAATACACGTCATACCCCTTCTCAACCATATGCTGAACCTTATGGAAAGAAATAACTCTACTGGGAGTGTGATGTAAAGTAGCCCTCCACTCAACATGTGCTATACTTGGCATAGCCAGCATCACGGTTTTGGCATGACAATAAAGAATAGCACAATGCGGTGACAACCGGTCCATGCCCAAGATAATATGAAAATCAACCATGCTGAGTAACAACAAATCGGCTCTGGTCTTAAAACCATAGAGAGTAACCAAACACGACTAATAAATACGGTCTATAACAAGTGAATCTCCCACATGAGTAGAATCATAAATAGGGGAACTCAAAAAATCCCAAGATACACCCAAATACAGAGCAAAATAAGAAGAACCATAAGTGTAACTGGAGGTTGGATCGAATAAAACCGATGCATCTTTGTGACAAACCAATATAATACCTGTGATGACAGAATCGGAGGCGACAACCTTGGTACGAGCAGGAAGGGCATAGTATTAGGCATGGACTCCCGCTCGAGGGCGACCTCTACCTCTTCGACCTCCATCTCTTGCTGGCTGAGTAGGTATGGTAGCAGTTGGAGCTGTAATCATAGCCTGAGAACTCTGCGGGACACACTGTGGTTGAGAAGTCTGTGGAGTTGCACTCCTCCTAAGTCTAGGTCAATCCTTCACTATGTGGCGTGTGTCACCACACTCAAAATAAGCTCTGGGAGGACTAGGGCCAGGCCTACTAGACTGACCTTTAAAAGCACCCCGCATAAGAGGCGCGCTAGAAACTAGAGGTGCATAATAAGGCTCCTGAGATCTAGGAGGAGCTGGAGCGCTACTGGCTATTGGAAGAGCTGAATGAATAGGGTGACTTATATAACCCCTACCAGGATGACCTGCAACTGGGGTAGGGGAACTAGAATAATGGCCCAACTCTCGAGAACTCTTGGGCTCCCTCTACTCTCTCTCCCTAGCATGCATACCCTCAATCCTCAAAGCTATGCTCACCACCTACTGATAAGAATTATGCATCTCCAACTCACGAGCCATGCTAGATATGATGCTGCGAATAAGGCCCTCAATAAACCGGCGAACCCTCTCGCGAACAGTAGCAACCAAGGCTAGTGCATACCTAGCCAAACTGGTGAAACGGACAGCATACTATAAAACAGGCATAGCACCCTGGCATAAATGCTCAAACTCTGCATGCCATGTGTCCTTAAAATGAACCCAAGTTAGTGAAGCAGCCTCATCTGGACTGTCTAACTCATAGGTGTACCACCACTCATAGGTGGTCCCTCGAAGCTGGAAGGTAGTGAAAGAAACCCTGCAAGATCCTGAGATACCCATGGTACGGAGAATGCGGTAACATTCATCGAGGAATCCCAAAGTTTCCTCCGATGCTAGAAAACTGAATGCATGAGGCTTGTACTTTTTGAACCTCTCAAGCCTCAGCTGCTCATCCTCGGAAGCCACTGCCCTGTTCTTGGGCTGAACTGGCACTGCAGACGGTACAAGACTAACCTCGGGGACCTATTCAACAAGCACTCACTGCTCAGGAGTGTGGGCGACGTGAGTCTGTGCTCCTCCCCTCGCCATGGATGTGACTGCAGCAAAGAGGAACTGTGCCTGAGCCAAGGTGGTGTACATGCTCATGAATTATGCTAGAGTCTCCTGAAGAGCTGGAGTTGTAGTATCAGTAGTAGGCGTGTCACGTGCCTGGAATCCAACAGGAACTATTAGTGGTACCTCGGCGGCAGCTCACACAGTTGCTCTGGCTGCACCCTGTACACGTCCTTGGCCTCTACCCCGTCCTCGGCCTCTTACAGTTGTAGTAGGGGGCGCATGGTCCTAATCATCTCGAGTACCATACGTCCTTACAATCTGTGAGAGAATACGAGGCAGAAGTTTAGAATTATGATGTCAAAATATCGCATGATAAGGAAATCAAATGAAGTGGAAATTTTCCTAACAGTTACATAGCCTCTCGTAGATAAGTACAAACATCTCTGTATCGATCAGCTAAAATCTAATAAACCGGCTTGTGATCCATGACTCCTATGAACCTAGAGCTTTGATACCAACTTTTCACGACCCTGGTTCACCCTCCATGAACCATCGTGATGGCACCTAGTCTGTACGACTAGGTAAGCCTAAATTGCGGGAGAAACCAAACTTGCAGAAATAAAATGCTTAAAAAATAGTATTAAAGCAATGATAGTTTTAAATGGGCCACTCGCCATACACCATATATGTATAAGTCTCAAAATCAATATCTAAATCTAGGACCTGGAACCCCACGAATCACAAGCTAAGACAAATGCTACATAGCTCCAACTCCGGAAATGTCTAACAAATAGAAAAGTACAGAAGGGCTAAATGCTAAGCAAGAATAGAAAGGCACTCCTCGGTTTGCAAAAGAGGCAGATGTACCTTGATGTCTTTAAGAGGCTGCCTCCCTCAAGGATGGTAGGCCTGATTAATAGTACCTAGATCTGCAGATATAAAACGTGCATAGAAAGGGCATGAGTACACCACACCGATACTCAGTAAGTGCCAAGCCTAACCTCTGCCGGGTAGTGACAAGTAAGGTGAGGGCCCTACTGTGTTTAATGATTAATAAAAAGACAGGATAAGATAACAATATAATTGAGAATCTACAGTAAGAGTCTATATATGATAATAAGTGTACAACAGCGGAAACATAATATAAAGACAAGCCAAGTACTTAAAGTGAAATCTGATTTTTAACAATTAGCTCAATTACACGCTCTTCACCTCACGTACAAGGCATTTCAATTACCAAATACCATATCCTAAGGGGAAGGTCCCCTACACAATGTTAGACAAGCTACATACCTCGACAAGCTCAAAGCAACCCGAAATCACGCCTTTGCCAGGAGTATCCGACTCCAAATGGACCAAATCTATTCAATTCTATTTCATAATATAAATAATACTTCAAGTAACTGATTCTACAATTAAATTCTCAGCTAATGTAATGCGTGAAAGTTTGTAAATAACCAAAATGCCCTTCAGCCCACATCATGAAATCAAGTCAAACTTACATTTTCGAAATCCTCACACTCTCTAGAGTCTAACCATATTAAAAAACTTTTCCAATCCGATGTCAAATACCTAGTCAAAACCCAATCTCTTGGTCCAGAACTTTTCCGCAAATTTCTACCAAATTTCGAAAAATAAAGGATGAATTTAAGTGAAGATGCATGAAAATTAGTCTAAACCAAGCAAGAATCACTTAACCAAATCGCCCAGGTGAAAATCTCTTCAAAAATTATGATCTCCCGAGCTCTCAAGTCCAAAATATGGGTTATGGTCTAAACCCTCGATTTGGGATTTTTAAGAATCTGCCCAGGTAATTGTGCATCAAGAACGCGGAAGGACAATTGCGTTCGTGAAGAAGGGAACAAAAGCTGCCAAGAAAAAGGCCATTGCGAACGTGGGATAAGGGGCACGCATGCGAAGAGTAAAGATCAGGGTCTTAGGCGAACGCGGAGGCTGTGACGGGAACGCGAAGAAGAAAATAGCCACAACACCCCAGCGCAAAAATCTACTATGCGAACGCGAGGGTTTGGGTGCGAATGCGAAGAAGGGGAAAGGCAAACCTTCATGAACACGGGAAACTTAACACAAACATGAAGCATAATAAGTTCCTCCTCCAAGATTACTCTTTACGAACACGGAGGAGAAGACGCGAATGTGAAAAAGGATACCAGCCGATAGAGTTTTTGCAATTCAACAAGTTCTAAAAAAGACCTGTTGAGCATCCGAAACACACCTGAGGCCCTCGGGAACTCAACCAAACCTGCCAACCAATCCTAAAATATCATTCAAACTTTTTCCAACCTTCAAAATGCTCCAAACAACTTCAAAACACCTATTTTTTCGTCAAATTCAAGCTTAAAAATTTCAAAACTCTAAAAATCCATTTTCGGTCAAAAAGTCTACCAAACCTCGTCCGAATGACCTGAAATTTTGAATACACATCCCAAATGACTTAAAGTAACTATTTTAACTCTTGAAATTCTATTCAGACCCTCGGATCAAAATCTCACTATCAAAATGGACTTCCAAAATTCGACTTTCGGCATTTCAAGCCTATATTAGCTACAGACCTCCAAAAACACTATCCGAATACGATCCTAACCCAAAAATCACCCTACAGAGATAATGTAACCATCGAATTTTCATTCCGAGGACGTTTTCATACTGTTCCGACCACGATCAACTTTCCAACACTCAAGCTCTCATTTAGGAACTAAGTGTCCCAAAGCGCTCCGAAACTCAAAACTGAACATCCCGGCAAATCAAATTAGCAGAATTAAACTTGGGGAAAGTAGTTAATAAGGGATCGGGGTGTAAATTCTTAAGACGACCGGCTGGTTCGTCACATGAATATTCTCTGCTGATACAACATCACCCAAGAAGGCAGCTAAACTCAACTAAACTCGCATTTTGAAAACTTAGCATATAACTGGTTGTCTTTAGGAGTCTGAAGAATGACCTAAAGATGATACTCATTCTCCTCTCGACTGCGAGAGTAGATCAATATATCATCAATAAAAATAATCACAAAGGAATCCTGATAGGGCTTGAACACCCGATTCATCAAATCCATGCTATTGGAGCATTTGTAGCACAAATGACATTACTAAAAACTCATAATGCCATACCGAGTCCGAAAAGTTGTCTTAGGGACATCAAACACCCCAATTATCAACTGATGGTAGCCAGACCTCAGATTGATCTTTGAAAACACTTTGGCACCCTGAAGCTAATCAAATAAGTCATCAATAATCGACAATGGATACTTGTTCTTGATAGTAACTTTGTTCAACTGCTGATTAATCTATGTACATCCTCATCGACCCATCCTTTTTCTTTACAAAAAACACAAGCGCACCCCAAGGCGAGACACTAGGTCTAGTAAAACCCTTATCAAGCAAATCTTGCAACTGCTCCTTAAGCTCTTTCAACTCTGGCAGGGCCATGCGGTATGGAGGAATAGAAATAGGTTGAGTGACCAAAACCAAATCAATGCAGAAGTCAATATAGCATGATAAGGTGACAGCCAATCCATCCCTAAAATACTATCAAAATTAACCATATCGAGAAGTAGTAGGTCTATGAAAGTCTAAAGACCCACAATAATGACCACACATAAATTATAAACATAATTTACAATAATAGAATTCCCCACAAGTGCGGACACATACACGGGAGCACTCAAAGAATCATGAGGCACAACCAAATATAAAGCAAAATAGGATGACGCAAACGAATAAGTAGAACCCGGATAAAATAATACTGAGGCATCCCTACTGCAAGCTAATACTATACCTGTGATAACTACGTTAGATGATTCAGCCTCAAGGACTGGCTGGAAAAGCATAGCATCAGGGCAGGGACCGGCCACTCTGCACTACATCTCGAGGATGAGCCCTGTCTAACTGGCCTCCTCCTCTAGCGACCTGACCTCCATCTCTAATGCCTCGACCTCCACATCTAGCTGTCTGGCCCCTACCTTTAGCAAGATGAGCAGGCAGCGGAACGCTTGATACTGGGACCATTGCATGAGAACCCTGATGCTGAGAATTGCTGGATGCTCGAGGGAAGACTAAGTAATGTGCCTCGGATTGGCACAAGTATAACAAGATTTCGGTTGTTGTGCCTGATGACCCTGAAGCTGACCTTGGCAGCCTGAGTAGGCACCGTAAAAACTTTAAAGCATATGTGCAGTGATAGTAGCTGGTGGTGCACTATAGGCTAGCTAATCAGAATACAGCATATGAGGGCCACTGCCACCTGAAGCACTGTGAGAAGCCTGAAGTGCAAAATGAAACGACGTGGGAGGATGGCCTTTTCCAAAAGTACCCTAGTCTCCAGATGAGACCCTACTGAATCCAGAGAGGCAGCTCTGTTTGTAGCTTTTATTAGCTTCCTTGTCTTTTTATACTTTGCCGGACTTAGGGAGTGGGTTTTATCATCTTGCCTTTGTCTCCTCGGGAGGAGTCACCTAGACCGGGTTGTTTGGAACCTCCACCTTGTTGTTTTACCATTATCTGCAAGCACACAAATTTGATATTTTTAGTCTAAGCACAGGTAGTGAAACAGATGCAGACTAACTTGCATCACAGAAACTCAGGAATTGTAGAAATAGTTGCAGCAATAGATCAGTGCGGACCACACAAAATAGAGGTGCGGCCGCACTGAGGCCACTGTGGACCGTACAGAAATGACTGTGGTTTGCACAAGTCTGAGGCCCCTAAAACATGCTCTCTAAATCTTACCACCGCAGCCTGCACAAAATGGCATCGCGGCTGCGGCCACTCAGCAGGGACCGCACAAAGTGCAATGCGGTCGCGCTGGCAGAATTCGAATCTCAGAACTTAAGCACCATGGACCGCACAAAAGTAACTGTGATCCACAAGGGTTGCTAACTTAGGTCACTGAATTAGGGTTTCTAATTTTTGCAATTTTGTTCATGTTTTCACCCTACTTTGTCCCTACTCAATTTACCCAGTTAATAAAACTCTTTAGGCACACAAAAATTAACTGATATACAAACCAAGATAAGAACTAGAGAAAAATGGGAGGAAGTGAAAGCTATGAGCTATTGTAAATGAAACAAAAACTAAAAGTAAGCATAAAGATATGACTGAGATGTTACTAGATGAGTATATGTAGTGCAAGTAGTCACACAAAGCAAAAGATTCGGTCAAACAGTGAGAATGAACTGTAAAACGAGCTCCCAGAGTTTAGGGTTCGAAAAGGGTAAATGGTGACCCCCGGGGTCTATTCATAGGAAACAGTGGAACGCATCCTTACCTACTAGAACGGCACCACAAAATGGACCGCGGATTGCTTGGGGTTTAAGCAGAAGAAGTTTGAGAAGGAAACCTCCGCGGTCTGCACAAAAGCGACGCGGCCGCGGAGATTCACCGCGGTCCGCACAAAATGGAATGCGGTCGCGGTGGCAAACTTTAGCGAGCACCTCACTTGGCCTTCACCAATGCGGACTGCACTGTCATACCTTTTTTTTACACTGCACCCCCGGAAGGGCGTAGATAAGGGAGTTTTTCCAATTAAAGGACAATCAACACTGGATTTATTATTTAAAGATTTTAGAGTCGCTACCTTAGATAATTAATGGTGTCCCAAGTAACCGGTTTAAAATACCGAATTGAGGAAGGTTTAACTCTGTTATACAGTCTGCGAGCCAGAAATCCGGATAAGGAATTCTATTAAACCGGGAGACGGTGTTAGGCATTCCCAGTTCCGTGGTTCTAGCACGACCGCTCAACTGTTATATTCTGCTTAATTATCTGATTTTACAATTATGAACCCATATGCAAATTTTAACTTTTAACCACTTTTATTTAATTTTAAGAAGATTGCAACGTGGTTAAAGTGCGTCTTGGACCAAGTCACATAAATGTACCCGCGCTCTTTGACATATTTTAAAGTTGTTGGGATTTGAATTTGGGTCACATAAATGCACACTTTATTTTAGGAAGGTAAATTATTTAACTAGCGCGCCTAAGGCAATTGCGTGTTTTCAAATTCGCGAGGGCCATGGAATTTGGTAAATGGCTCGCCTCGAGTTTTAAAGTTAAATTAAAACTAATTAAAACGAAGTCGTGTAATTGTTATATTTTTTCGGCATATTTACCCCAAATTTAAGTTAAAAGGTGCTTGAACCAGACTGCGGAGGGCCATGGCTACCTTGCGTTTATTAGAAATAGCTCGCCTCGGGTAAAGAGATACCAGTTAAAATTATATTTAAGGGACTATGACTAATTCACTTAGATTTGAACTCATTATTTATTCAAAAGCTACCAGGCCTGATTACAGGCCCAGTAATTGTCGAAGTCTCTATTCAAAGACCGAAAATATGCTCTTCTAAATGAAAATCAGGCCCAAGTTGGGCCCAACTACTAATGAGTTCACTGCTGTGAACGAAAGACTCAGAATTGGAACCCATCAAAGGCCACCCAATATGCAAAAGAGACATGACCATCTCATTGCTCATCATTTGAAAAATCAAATTGATTTTACTGAACTACCTTAAGCATACAAAGAGTTCAATATCAAACCAATTCAATTTTGATCATATCATTACATATACAACCCCTTTCGCATATATATACAAAAATGTGTGTCAACATGGACATGATTAAACTAAAATACCCCCTGAAATCAATGAATCACATCTCATCTCAAACAAATACCTACCCAGTTTGCGTACTAAATCCAATTGTACACTACAGCAAACTGAGAAGTCCTTAATTAACTCATGACTAGTGATTCAAAATAGCTTTGAATCAGTCAAATTAATAGCATCCAGATCCAATCCTTAAAAAAATAAAGCAGGACGAATAGAAGAAAGAAATAAACTACTAAGTTAAGTTATGGTACAATTACTACTCAACTAGCACATGACCAAATTCCAAGGTAAATCCAAATTGTGTTATAAGAACAATATGAATCAGAAAAAAAAGAAGAAGAAGAAGACTAAAAACTACACTGAATATCAACATATCTTATTCCATTTCAACTTCCAACGTTGCAGATTCACATTGTTTGAATTTTAGAGATGTGTACATGGCAACAAGATGAAACAGAAGGATGGGGAATCAGTCGAACATCAATAGCAAAGTGTCCAGATTCAGGAATCAAATATGAATTTGACTCAGAAATACTAATGAAACAGTAAACTAAACAGCACACACCAGACCAAGCCTTTACGAAAAACTAAAATTCAACTCATCAAGCTTCAGATGAGCCAAAATTTGTTCTAGAAGTCAAAAACTTCAAAATCCCAAAAGAAGCACTCAATGAAACAGTAGATGCCCTTTAACAAACCAAAAACCAACTTTGTAGCAATTTTTAAACCTCAAATCATTTCGTTTCAACCTCAAATGAACTGGAAGTTACTTGAGAGATGGGAAATTTTAGAAGGCAGTCAAGAGATCAATGAAACAATAGAAATTTCTGTGTATATTTTTGGAATTCTAGCAGTCGAGTCCTCTATGAAATAGTAAAATGCATCTTTGTATTTTCTGGGTTTTCAGCTCTATTCCCTCTTGCCTTGAAAGGAAAGAATAAATATCTTTATAAGCAAGGCAAGTAGGGCAACCCTTACAATTTAGTTTTTTATTTTTGTCCCTAATTTTATAATTTGTTAACCAAGTTATAGCCTAAAATTTTACAGGAAACTCTTACGAGAAGCTTCCTATTCTTGTTACTAAAGATTCCCCGGTCATATTACCTATACTACCTTCCCATACCCTTAAAATTAACCTGCCGAACCAACCTGGGTGAATTAACCTAAGGCAAATCAAATGTGGGCCTTTAACCCTTTGAATTGACCCTTTTCCTTGGGCTTTCACGACAAGCCTGGATTTCAAGGTTTGAAAACAAACACATGACAGGGTTTAACCAAGTGACCAAAATATTTTGAAATCAAATTGACCGGCCGCTGAATTAAACCCCTGAATAAAACCCTAGAATTAAAAGGAAAATTACCAAGCTAAACACAATTCAAGTGACGACCAGTTCATGTGAAATGAATTCATGCAGATGTAGTTCTAGTGAAGATATGATTGACAAGCATAAATTAATCACAATGATAAAAGAAATATTCAAAACTAGAAAGAGAATGAATAGAAATACCTAAAAATGAGAGCTAACTTTGAAATTGGCTTGAAACCTCGATTTTGACCACAGGAGGCCTCGATCATGTGTTGCCAAATGAAAACACATGACCAAGGCACGTTTTGGTCCAAATCTACCCAATCTCTGGCCTTGAAACTTTACATGCCTGACTTCAAAACGAAATTTGATAGGTTATGGGGTCATTCGAAAGAAACGGACTACAGATTTGTAAAGAGGGAGGTGAGGGGATCCTTTGGTGTGTTCTTTGTGTCGTTTGGAGGCGATGCCGCCAGACACGGTGGCGACGCCCTAGGGTTTCAAAGATTTGAGAGGTTTGAGAGAGTTTTGAGGAAAACCAAAAGCAGATGCGAGATGAGGCGGTCAAGGCGAGCCTATGGTGTAAAAATGGAGGTCATTGGATGATCGCCGCCGGCAGAGGCGATTTTTGCCGGCGGTTTATGGCGATGGACGGCGGGGTTAATTCTGGTCTTGTGAGAGGTGATCGTGGCGGGGGTGGGGGTTCTGAGGAGGGTAGTGCCCATTTGGATATATATATATATATATATATATATATATATATATATATATATATATATATATATATATATATATATATATATATATATATATATATATATATCGATATCGTCTCAACCCAGCTTCCCAGCTGTTCGATCATCAAACTTCGACGGCAGAGATTCATCCTAATGAAACGACGTCGTTTAGTTATTAGGGGTACTGGACCGAGTAATAGGGCAGGTATGGACTAGTCTAGGCAGGGTTGAGGGGTTTTGGGCTGGGAATTTAAACAAAAATTGGCCCAATTCGGGTCTCTTATTAAAGAATACCAGTTCTTTTTAATTTCTTTTTCTTTTTTTTTCAAATTTAAAACCCCTTTTCTTTTCTAGTTGAAACAAAAATCTAATTCGAATTATAAAACTAAATTAACCTACCCAAAATGTTAATTAATGCTAAATAATAATGATCACAAACAATAAAAAAAATTAGAAAAAAAATCACCTAAAATCAAAGTTAAAATTAAAGGTGCAAATTAAAACTTTTTTATTTTTCTTTTTTTTTATTTATAAAATGAGTAATTGCTAATTAATTCTTGGAATATATCAAATCAACTTCTAAATACACATGCAACATACTTTTTTTATTTTTATTAATTAAAAATGCACAAACAAAATACAAATAATTAATAGAAAATGCCATACAAATCCACAAAATTGCAAATAAACAAAAAAAAATTATTTTTTAATTTATGGGAGTAATTCATATAGGGAAATAATTACATGCTCACAGCTGCCCCTCTTTTCCCGGAAACACGAAGAGCTTTCGTGCAAAGATAAGTGAGTGGATACGAGCGATTTTTGCCCATTCAAATACTCCGTGGGAAGCATTATTGAAAAGCTTGACAGCACCCTGCTTCGGAGGTTGTCTACATATCCTCGGCTAAAAAGGAATCAGGTCAGTATAGTTCAAGAGTATTTGGTAGTTGGGACTACCGAAGTTGTGATCTCACTGTTCTTGTTGCTACTGCTACTGCTTGCTAGGTCCCCTTATTACACCGAGTCAAAATAAAATGAAGCTAGACTAGGCTATGACCTATGGATTATAAATGAACCTATCTATGTCTTCAAGCTTGTTCTCGATCCTTGTTGCCTTATTGACTTGTATTTCTTCCTGTGAAACTCCTTGTTGCATGTTGCTATGTTTCGCTTTCTGTTGGTTGATGCCTAATTGCTGAACTTGAATTGTATTCCCTTGTTCTCTAGGTGGACGCATGATTACCAAAACATGACGTCTGATTACCAAAACTTGAATTGTATTCCCTAGTTCTCCAGGTGGGTGACTGATTACCAAAATTTTGATTGTATTCCCTTTTTCTCCAGGTGGGCGCCTGATTGCCGAACTTGAATTATATTCCCTTGTTCTCCAGGTGGGCGCCTGATTGCCAAAAACTTGAATTGTATTCCTTTTGTTCTCCAGGTGGGCGCCTGATTACCAAAAACTTGAACTGTATTCCCTTGTTCTCTAGGTGGGTGCCTGATTGCAATAACTTGAATCGTATTCCCTTGTTCTCTAGGTGGGCGCCTGATTCCCAAAACTTGAAATGTAGTCCCTTATTATCCAGGTGGGCGCCTGATTACTAAAAATTTGAAATGTATTCCCTTGTTATCCATGTGGGTTCTTGATTACAAAAAACTTGAAATGTATTCCCTTGTTCTCCAGGCGGGCGCCTAATTGCAAAAACTTGAATTATATTCCCTTGTTCTCCAGGTGGGCTCCTGATTACCAAGACTCGAATTGTCTTCCCTTGTTCTCCAGGTGAGTGCCTGATTTCATAACTCGAATTGTATTCCCTTGTTCTCCTGTGGGTGCCTCATTTCAAAACTTGAATTGTACTCCCTTGTTCTCCAGGTGGGAGCCTGATTACCGAAACTTGAAATGTATTTCCTTGTTATCCAGGTGGGTGCCTGTTTACTAAAAACTTGAAATGTATTCCCTTGTTATCCAGGTGAGCGCCTGATTACCAAAACATGAATTGTATTCCCTTGTTATCCAGGTGGGCGCCTGATTACCAAAATTTAAATTGTATTCCCTTGTTCTCCAGGTGGGTGCCTGATTACCAAAAACTTGAAATGTATTCCCTTATTATCCAGGTGGGTTCCTGATTACCAAAAACTTTAAATATATTCCCTTGTTCTCCAAGTGGGTGCTTGATTGCAAAAACTTGAATTATATTCCCTTGTTCTCTAGGTGGGTGCGTGATTACCAAAACTCGAACTGTATTCCCTTGTTCTCCAGGTTGGTGCCTGATTTCAAAACTCGAATTGTATTCCCTTGTTCTCCAGTGGGCGCCTGATTTCAAAACTTGAATTGTACTCCCTTGTTCTCGAGGTGGGCGCCTGATCACCGAAACTTGAAATTTATTCCCTTTTTATCCAGGTGGGTGCCTGATTACTAAAAACTTGAATTGTATTTCCTTGTTATCTAGGTAGGCGCCTGATTACCGAAATTTTAATTGTAGTCCCTTATTCTCCAGGTGGGCGCCTGATTACCAAAATTTGAATTGTATTCCCTTGTTTTCCAGGTGGGCGCCTGATTACCAAAAACTTGAATTATCCTTGTTCTCCAGGTGGGCGCCTGATTACCAAAAACTTGAATTCTCCTTGTTCTCCAGGTGGACGCCTGATTACCAAAACTTGAATTCTATTCCATTGTTCTCCAGGTGAGCGCCTGATTACCAAAAACTTGAATTGTATTCCCTGAAATTGCTGCCTTTGAAATTACTAGGTGCTTGCTTTTCCTATGGAGGACTTCTCTGAGACATCCAGAATTTCCTGCCCTTGTTTCAATCAAAGATAAATCTTGTCGTTTTAAAAACGTGGTGGTTGGTTTGTGGACTTGAACTTTTAGGGCGATTGCTCCTTCACTTCCCATGATGATTGATTTCCATCCAAAGACCTTGCTTGTTCCTTGACTATCCACTTCCTTTGCCACCCTTAACACAGAAAATACCTCTTCTCCTTTCAAACCCAATACCTTCTATCTATAGCATTGCTCCAGAACTGACATTTACCAACCTTTGTATCTCACATGAACCCCAAAGCACGACGCTCTTCATGCCTCATTGCGTATGTTGTTCTTTCTTGACTTAAACCACTAGTCCTGTCCTTGAGGTCTCCGACTCCCTCATTTTCCATGATAACTTTGATTTATGCTCGAAAGGTCTTGATTGTCATTGGTTAACCACCTTTATTTGTCGATCTTATCACAGAAAACATACCTTTGATACGTTCTCCCTAGCCCCCCTTTTGTTGCATTGTCCATGGATTTATATATACCAAGCCTATGTATTTCACACGAATCCCGAAGCATGTTGATTGTTACCAGCTCAGCGCGCTTGTTGTTCTTTCCGGATTTATGATGCTTTGATGTGCTAACCAGGTCCCGCTTTGTGCAATTGAAAAGCTGGTGGCAAATTTTGAAGTCATTTCTTACTTGTTCTGACCCAACAAACTCAAGAAGAGGAAGTAAACACGACAAAAGGAACAGAGCAGAGGATAATGGAAAGAGATTATTCCTAATAAGAAAATTACAAAGTAGAAACCTATCAGATGTGGATACTAATCTAATGACCATGACATGTACCTGCAGTCTATCTTGTGAAGCAAATTTGAAGTTCAGCTCCTGTTTTACCCTTTACCATGAAACTGGGCTTCGATGCTCAGTCGTTAGTCATCTTTCACAATCTACATATGGTGATTTGATTCTCAATCCTTATTCGACTTGTAGCGCCCGTAGGGTTTTCACCATTAATCCTCTCTCATTTTGGTCTTTCTCTCAACTCATGTCGACTTATGGTGCCCTTGAAGGTTTTCACCAATAAGACTCTCTCATTTTGACTTCTCTCATCTCCCGTTGCCTTACAGTTCCCGCGAGGGTTTTCACCAATAAGACTTTCTCATTTTCATTATTTTTTCTACTTGAACTGGAGTGTTGCCCCTGACATGAATCACCTCTACTTACTCGACTTGGCATCTCTCGAAGACTGATCAAAAGGTCTTTCTTTGGACCGTAATGTGGGCTTTTGCCCCAATTTCCTACTTGGAGACTCTTGGAATCAAATTAAAACATTCAGAATCAAATTTCTTACAACAACCACAACTTCTGCCCCAATTTCCTACTTGGAGACTCTTGGATTTTTATTTTGATGGGACCAAACCGTGAGGCTGCCTACGTATCCTTAAAAGGAATTAGGTCAAACATAGTTCATGTCATATAAATTACTTTGTTGTTGTAATCTTTCTTTTCATTTCATTTCTCTTCTTTCCTCTTTTTTCTTTTTTGTTGTTGTTGTTGTTGTTGTTTTTCTTTTCTTTTTTTTTCTCTTCTTTTTTTTCCTCTTTTTTTTATTTTTATTTCTCTTTTTGATTCTTTTCTTTCTCTTTCTCTTCTTCCTTTACTTATCTTTTGCGGTTGCGTTTCTGAACTTTGCTACTGATTCCAAGAGAGGGATATGAAAGGAAATGAATAAGGCTCAAAGGGGTGACAAAGGATCAAGTATTTAGATAGCAGAACAAAATGTCTTCATCATTCCAATCGTCAAAATGTGCCAAGTACAAACAACCCAATTAAACAAACCACAGAAAACATTCATAACATATTTTGATTGTACCAGACTTGCTAACCATATCCACATATTTGCCTTCTACATCTGTTAACTAAAAGCGCCATTGGACAACACCATCACTCTCATTACCCCGAACGGCCCCTGTCAATTTAGGGCAAACTTGCTGTTAGTTTTAACTCGATGCAGCATAGTCTATTTCAATAATGTTTCTTTATGTTCTATCTGCCCCAGTTTCACACAGTTCAAGCATGAAGTGATCTCCAAATTATGTATTAATTTTATTCAAAATTGCTCATTGCTTCATCGGTAAACTAACTTTCTAAAACCAGGTGGAGAATTACGGGTGCATGTCATGTCACTAGAGTCAACAGGGCTATAAAAGAAAACAGAACTAAACAAAAATGATTGGAAATTACAGAAAATGGAAAATTGCATTAGACAAATGGTGAAAGGGTTTGGACAACAAAACAAGAAAACTAAACTGGGGTTACAAACCTAGACAACACAAAACGAGCTACTGTGACTAAACAAACTAGGCAAAATGAAAGGACAGAAGAGTTTAAGTCACAAGACAATATCCGAATTATAACCCTAAAATAACCCGAAGAAAAGAAATGACAAACAAAATAAACCACCAAAAACTCCACTCCGGCCGACCAAGAAATGGAGCGTCTTCCTAATTACCGAGCACGATATCTTAGCCACTGATTCTCGCATCAATATTGCCAAGAACATTATAAACTTTAACCAACAAGTTCCCAAGAGGATTCACATGCCCCATGTCGCTGTCATTGACCACAACTACCCCTTCTTGAATCATTATTTCTATTTCCATTTTCAAAGAGCGACAATCTTCAATGCTATGCCCTGGACATTAAAGTGGTACATGCATAAAACAGCAGGATCAAAGCCTTTCGCATATGGGTCTGGAGTATAGCCAAGGAGTGGCTTAATCAGGCTGGCATGCGTTAACCTTTTGAACAAGCTTGAATAGGATTCTCCGATGGGTGTGAAAACATTTTCTTTTTTCAGTATTCTTTTTATTTTATACTCTAGCCTTGGTAGGAATCTTTTGCGGCCAGGTGGTGGATATGCATGAGGGGAGGGTAAGACATTTGGGGAAGTGGTGCGGGGCATCACGAGCCTCGTGGGTGTGGAGCATCTGGTGGTGCATTGCAGACAGGGTACTGTGAAAGTGATGCACGACTTAGAGGGTTCTATGGAGAAAAGTAGCATTGGGGAGGGTCATTTGGTGCACAAGAATATTATGGGGCCGCTGTCGAGGCTAAAAACGGTTAGCATGAACGAGCTGGACCCTATCATCGGTGGGGCTCAGCAATATCTTTTCTATCAAGGGGGGGGGCTATCCAGAGCAACTTGTCCGTTCCACCTGAGCCAAATATCCCAAAAGCTATCCTTCGATTTCTTTTCCATATGAGGTAGAGAGGAGCGGTCTAGGACAATGCCTATATCGTACTGAAAATTTCACACAAAATCTTGAGCCATGTCGCCCAATGTAGGCCACTTACCACATCTTGACGATTATGGTATTCCAAAGCTGCGCCAGTCAAGCTCTTACTGAAATATGCAATTAACAAGTCATCTCTCTCGCCAACACTTCTCATTTCATTTCAATAAACCTTCAAGTGGGCTACCAAATCTCCAAACCCATCATACAAGTTAAATTTTAGCATTTAACATCCCGCGTGCAGGCGATCAGTGAAACAATAGAAATTTCTGTGTATATTTTTGGAATTCTAGGAGTCGAGTCCTCTATGAAATAGTAAATGCAACTTTATATTTTCTGGGTTTTCAGCTCTCTTCCCTCTTGCCTTGAAAGGCAAGAATAAATGCCTATATAGGCAAAGCAAGTAGGGCAACCCTTACAATTTAGTTTTTCATTTTAGTCCCTAATTTTATAACTTGTTAACCAAGTTATGGCCTAAAATTTTATAGGAAACCCCTACTAGAAGCTTCCTATTCTTGTTGCTAAAGATTCCTCGGTCATATTACCTATACTACCCTCCCACACCCTGAAAATTAACCTGCCGGACCAACTTGGGTCAATTTAACCCAAGGAAAATCAAATGTGGGCCTTTAACCCTTTGAATTGGCCCTTTTCTTTGGGCTTTCACGACAAGCCTGGATTTCAAGGTTCGAAACCAAACACATGACAAGAATTAATCAAGTGACCAAAGTGTTTATAAATCAAATTAAACGGCCCCTAAATTAAGCCCCCGAATAGAACCCCTGAATTACACCCCAAAATTAAAAGGAAAATTAGCAATCTAAATACAATCCAAGTGACGACCAGTTAATGTGAAATAAATTCATGTAGATGTAATTCCAGTGAAGAGACGATTGACAAGCTTAAAATAATCACAATGATAAAAGAAATATGCAAAACCAGAAAGAGAATGAATAGAAATACCTAAAAAAATTAGAGCTAACTTTGAAATTGGTTTGAAACCTCAAATTTGACCACAAGGGGCCTCGATCATGTGTTCTCAAATGAAAACACATAACCTAGGAATGTTTTGGTCCAAATCCGCCCAATATCCAGCCTTGACACTTTACAGGCATGACCTCAAAACAAAATTTGATAGGTTCTGGGGTCATTCGAAGGAAACGTACTACGAATTTGTAAAGAGGGAGGTGAAGGGGTCCTTTGTTGTGATTCTGGTATCGTTTGAACGCGGTGCCGCAGGACACGACGGAGGAATCAGTGGTGGCGCCCAAGGGTTTCAAAGATTTGAGAGGTTTGGGAGAGTTTTGAGGAAAACCAATGGCAGATGTAAGATGAGGAAGTCAAGGCGAGCCTATGGTGTAAAAATGGAGGTCATTGGATGATCGCAGCCGGTGGAGGCGATTTTCGGCCCACGGTTTATGGCGGTGGACGGCGGGTTAAGTCTAGTTTTGTAAGATGTGATACAAACGAGGGGTTAGGGGGTTCTGAAGGGGGGTAGGGTCCGTTTGAACATATATATATATATATATATATATATATATATATATATATATATATATATATATATATATATATCATCTCAACCAAGCTTCCCAACCGTTTGATCATAAAACCTCGACGGCTGGGATTCATCCTAATGAAACGACGTTGTTTGGTTATTAGGGGGACTGGACTGGGTAATAGGGCAGGTATGGACCAGTTCTGGGCAGGGTTGAGGGGTTTTGGGCTAGGAATTTAAGCAAAAATTGGCCCAATTTGGGTCTCTTATTAAAGAAGACCAATTCTTTTTAATTTATTTTTGTTTTCTTTTCAAATTTAAAACCCCTTTTCTTTTCTAATTGAGATAAAAATCTAATTTGAATTATAAAACCAAATTAACCCAAAATTCTAATTAATCCTAAATAATGATTATCATAAACAATTAAAACAAATTGCAAGCAAATCACCTAAAATCAAAGTTAAAATTAAAGGTACAAATTAAACTATTTTTTGTTTGATTTTTCATTTTATATAAAATGACTAATTGCTAATGTCAAATCAACTTCTAAATGCACATGCAACACATTTTTTATATTTTTATTTATAAAAATGCACAAATAAAATACAAACAATTAACACAAAATGCCACGAAAATACACAATATTGCAAATAAACAAAAGAAATTATTTTGTTTTAAAATTTATGGAGTAATTCATATAGGGCAAAAATGACATGCTCACATGCACCAAGTGCAGTGCGGTCGCACTGGCAACTTCAAAGACTGTTCAATTTTCCAAAACATTTTGCACTGCATTAACTCAATCCTTGCTACATCTCACAACCAATTAGCTCAAACATCAAACCTACACTACCAAGAAAATCACAGAAAAAAAAAGACATGGGTTGCCTCCCAAGCAGCGCCTGATTTAATGTTGCGGCACGACACATGTTACCATAACATCACTTTAGATGGAGAAGTGTGTTACCACTTGGCTATCATCAATTTTCCCGAGATAGTGCTTTACCCGATGCCCATTGACTCTGAAGACTTCACCATTTTTGTTCCTTAGATCAAGAGCACCAAATGGGGTCACTAAGATAACTTCAAATCGCCCACTCCACATTGACTTGAGCTAACCCGGAAAAGACGTAATCGGGAATTGAACAAAAGAACCATATCTCCAACCTTGAACTCCTTGCCCCGAGCATATTTTTCATGAAGGTACTTCATTTCGTCCTTGTACAAGGATCAGCTGGAGTAGGCATGGAATTTAAACTCATCAAGCTCATTAAGTTGTTCAATCTGAAGATTAGCCGCAACATCCCACTCAAGATTAAGCTTCCTCAAGGCCCACATGGCTTTTTTAGGCTCCAATTCCACCGGTAAGTGGCATGCTTTCCCAAACACCAACCGGTACGGTGACATACGAATTGAGGTCTTGTAAGCAGTACGGTAGGCCCACAGAGCATGAGTTAGCTCTTTGGACCAAACGGTTCTAATGGCATTGACAGTTTTGGACAAGATGCTCTTGATTTCTCTATTTGATACTTCAACTTGGTCACTTGCTTGAGGATGATACGGTTTAGAGACCTTGTGATTGATACCATACATTGACAGAAAGGCATCAAAAGCTCTATTACAAAAATGCGATCCTCCATCACTAATGATTGCCCGGGGTGTACCAAAGCTTGTGAAAATGGTTTTCTTTAGAAATGCCACTACACTCCTAGCTTCATTATTCGGCAAAGCCACGACCTCACCCACTTTGACACATAATCAACCGCTACAAGGATGTAGGTGTTCCCATACGAGCTAACAAAAGAGCCCATAAAATTGATACCCCAAACATCAAAGATATCAACTTCAGGAATTGCTTAGAGGCATCTCATCTTTCTTGGAAATCTGGCCCGCTCGTCATTGATCACATCTTTTCACTAAATCACTTGCATTTTTGAACAAGGTTAGAAACTAGAAACCATAACTCAAAACTTTTGAGGCCGTTCTCACCCCTCCATGATGGCCACCATAGAGGGATAAATGACAAGCCTCCAAAATACTCAATTGTTCACCCTCGGGGACATACCGTCGAATTACTCCATCCGTGCAAATCTTGAAAACGTACGGCTCATACCAATAAAAGCCCAAGCTATCCTTCTTGAGTTTTGGAAGAGAGCTCACACGAGATAATTCAGTAACAAGATAATGTGCGACATCGGCAAACCACGGTATTCCATTCTTTGACATCGCAAGGAGTTGCTCGTTGGAAAATGAATAATTTATCTCAAGGCCGTCACAAGGCCTCCCCTCCCCCTCCATAAGGGAAAAGCAGTCCACCACTTGATTCTCACTCCATTTTCGGTCAACAATTTCCAAATCAAACTCTTGGAGAAGAAATACCCATCTCATCAATCTTGCTTTTGAGTCCTTCTTGGTCATCAAATACCTAAGGGTAGCATGGTCGGTCTACCCTATAACTTTGGCCCCCATGAGGTAAGGTTGAAACTTTTAAATAGCAAAAATAATAGCCAATAACTCTTTCTCAGTGACTGTGTAGTTTATTTAAGCCTCATTCATGGTTTTTCTTACGAAGTACACTAGATGGAACATTTTGTTAATCCTTTGGCCCAAAATAGCCCCAACTGTAACTTCACTAGCATCGCACATGAGCTCAAAAGGCAAGCTCCAATTTGGTGCGGTAATGATAAGGGTAGAATTCAACTTGAGCTTGAGAAGCTCGAATACTTGCATACAACTCTCATCGAACAAGAACTTTGCATCTTTCTCTAGCAACTTGCACAACGCGTGTACCACTTTAGAAAATTCCTTTATGAACCTCCGATAGAAGCCCGGCGCCCAAAGAAACTTCTCACCCCTTTGATAGAAGTAGGGGGAGGAAGCCTTGAAATAACCTCAATCTTGGCCTTATCAACTTCAATCCTATGCTAAGAAATTTTGTGGCCCAATAATATACCCTCTTCAACCATGAAATGGCATTTTTCCTAATTGAGTACTACGTTGTTGTCTTCACATCGGGCCAAAACTTTATCCAAATTACCCAAGCACGCTTAAAAGGAGTCACCAACCATGCTAAAATCATCCATAAAGACCTCCAATATGTCTTCCACCATGTCGGTGAAAATAGCCATCATGCATCGTTGGAAGGTTGTCGGAGCATTGCACAACCCGAATGGCATCCGAGAGAAAGAAAATGTATCATATGGGCATGTGAATGTGGTCTTCTCTTGGTCCTCCATGGCAATTAAAATTTGATTATACCCCAAGTAACCATCCAACAAGCAATAGAAAGCACAACCCGTAAGGCGATCAAGCATTTGGTCGAGGAACGACAACGGGAAATGATCCTTCCAGGTCACCTTGTTGATTTTCGATAGTCCATACAAACTCTCCATCCAGTAATGGTCTGAGTGGGAATGGGTTCATTGTTGTCATTTGTCACCACCGTCATCCCTTTTTTTTTGGCACACATTGGAACCTGCGAAGCCCATGATAACCTCTAACCACTTGATAACCTCTTTCTTCACCACTTTTTGCATCGCCCTATTTAGTTTTTTTTATGTTCCGAGGAAGGCTTTTCATTCTCCTCCAAGATGATTTTATGTATGAAAAATGTGGGGCTTATTCCCTGAATGCAAGCTAGTGTCCATCCAATTGCCCTTTTTCGCTTTTGACGAACCGCCAATGTGGCCTCAACCTGCATGTTAGTAAGGCAAGAAGAAAGAATAACTGGTAAAGTAGAATGTGAACCCAAGAATTCATACCTGAGGTGTGGAGGAAGTGGCTTCAACCACAACATCGGTGGCTCCTCAATCGATGGCTTTGTTGGTGGAGTTTTTCGATTTTCTAGATCCAAAGATAACTTCCAAGGCTCATATGAATATGAACCCATACTATGCAATGCATTCACACACTCCACTCTACTAGCATCATCATTGACATCCATATTAAGAAGTACGGCCTTAAAGAGATCTTCAACATTGATCATGGAACTTGTGTCATCTGCTATCACAGCTGTGACAAGGTCCACAAATAAACACACCTCGGTGCTATTGGGTTTCTTCGTGGATTTGCTAACATGGAAGATAACCTTCTCATCACCCACTTGGAAAGTGAGTTCACCCGCTTCAACATCAACCAGTACCTTCCCCGTAGCAAGGAAAGGTCTACCCAATATAATCGGCACCTTATAATCTACCGCACAATCTAAGATGACAATGTTGGACGACAATATAAACTTATCCATCTGGACAAGTACATCATCAATTATGCCCAAAGGTCGCTTCATCGATCAGTCCGCCATTTGAAGTCTCATTGAGGTTGGTCGAGGTTGTCCAATTCCCAAAGTCTGGAAGACCGAATAACGCATCAAATTTATGCTAGCCCCCAAATCACATAAAGCTTTGGCAAAGCCCGCACTTCCAATAGTACAAGGGATAGTAAAAGTACCGGGGTCGTCTAACTTCGGGGCAATTGAATGCAATATAGCACTCACTTGGTGAGTCATATTTATAGTTTCACAATCCATAGACCACTTCTTTGTAACCAAGTCCTTCATGAATTTTGCATAGCCCGACATTTGTTCAAGTGCCTCTACCAGAGGCACATTTACGGACAAACTCTTCATCATATCAGTGAATTTCTTAAATTGATTATCATTTCTTTGCTTTGCGAGCCTTTGAGGATACGGTAAATGTGGCCTAGGCAAGGGTGCCTTGGCTTTGGTCACCACTAGCTCGGGCATATCTATCACGTGTTTCCTAGATGGGTTCACGACATCTTGTATTTCCACCTTGGCCTCATCAATATCTATCTTCACTTCATTGTCACATTGGTCTCAATCATATCTTCAATAATCAAAGGTACATCGTCATCACGCAACTCAACATCATCTTCCACAACTTGCTTTTCTCTTGAGGCATGCACATCACCGCCTCTTCCGCTTCTAGTTGTAACCTCCATCATATGATTGTTATTGTTCCCACCCTTTAGTTTCAACACCGTATTACTTGGTAGAGAACCCTTGAGACGGGTATTCAAAGCTTGAGAAATTTGACCTAGTTGCACTTCCAAGTTCCGGATAGATGTATTATGCGAAGCCAATTGTGCATCAGACTCTTGGTTCTTTTTCATCGTTTGCTCGAATATACTTTCAAATCTCCCCATATCACCCCGGGAAAAACATGGACCTTGAGAAGGAAAAGGGGATGGATTGTTCGGTTGTTGGTACATAGGGGGCCTTTGAAAGCCTTGCCCCCAGTTGCCTTGGTTCACACTATTCCACCCTCCTTGATTGTTGTTGTTTCTCCAATTATTGTAGTTCCAATTCCAATTACCTTAATTTTTACCTTGGTTACCCCAATTACCGCCTCGATTGTTGTTGTTCCAATTACTACCACCTTGTTGATTTCCCCAATTGTTGTTTTGATTGACTATATTCAGAGAGTTGGCAAACTAGGCTTAAGGCAACACAACCGCGGCTTAGTTTTAGCGGCCCGCGATGAAGGCTCCGCAGCCGCACTACCTTTCTGTGCTGTCCACGGACAAGAGATTCAGAGAGTTGGAATTATGCCAAGCCCAAGCCATGCGGTCCGAGGAGCCCAACTTCAGAGAGCTAAAATTTGAATTTCAAGAGCCTTGTGCGGGCGCGGTCCATTTTATGTGGCCCGCACTGACCCTGCAGGAATATTTTTGTCCAGTCTTTCTAGCTTAGTATAAATAGAACATTTTACCATTTTTAGGTTATTTGTTATCTTTAAAATAGGGTTTCGCTCGTGAGAACTCACTTTGTAGCCACTTTTGGCATCTTAGCTTCAATTAACGATAGATTCTTGTAATTCAATTTAGCGTTTAGTTATTATGTCTTGTTCTTCATCTATTTCTTCATTTTATCCTTCAAGCATCAGTAGCTAAACCCATTAGCTATGGTTGTGGCTCAACCCTAGTGTGGGTAATTGATGGGTGTTTCCAGGTAAGATTGACTACGAGTCTTTGCTATTTTGGTTGATTTTATGTTTTAATCTAAGAATTGGTGGTTTCAAACACTAATTCCAGTTTTGTGGGCTCGATTCTTCTTGAGAAAGATTTTCTATGTCTCTAAAATTGACCCAATAAGGAATTGAGATGGACTCATGAGAAATTATAGTCCAAATTAACGGGTTAAACCTCGAGAGAGTAATCACCATATTTGAACCCTAGTTGCTTGATCTAATTTGCCTATCCATTTGGTCTCGAGAGAGTCAATTGGGCAAAATCATTCTATCTACCGAGAGGTGTGAGAGTGGGTAAAATTGTGCAACAGTTATAGCATAAGCCCCAATCATGTCAATAAAACCTTAGTATCTCTACTCGTCAATTAGCCACCTAGGTAATGTCATGACCCTAATGCCCTTCTTCTCATTAGATACAACTCAACAATCATCTTGTAGTATAATTTAGTTGCAATCAATAGTTAGATAATATTAGTTATAATTTGAAAACCCAAAATATGTTTGAAGTGATATTTGAGGCAAACGCACATCTCTAAGCTAGATAGATATTCCAAATCCATTACTAGCTCTCCAAGTAAATCGATCCCGACCTTCAAATCGGGTAAAAGCTATTGCGACCCGCTCTTCCTATCTTGGTATATTGTCGAGTTGGCAGCGATCATGTTGCTGCTCGAGCTCTTAGCTGAGCCCTACCCCTGCCTCGGCCTCAGCCTCTGGCACGACCTCGACCTCTTCCCCTTGTAGGAGCTGTCACTGGGGGCTCTGGCTATTGCTCAATTGAAGACGCGATACGTGTTCTCGCCATCTACGAAAGAAAAGAGTGGACGAGTTCGATTAGCACTAAGAGAACAAAATTACATGACAGAGAAGAACTAAAGTGAAATTGTTCCTAAAATATGTGGCCTCTGGGAGATAAGTACAGACGTCTCCGTATCGGTTCCCCAGACTCTACTAAGTTTGTTAATGAATTATGAGAGCTAGACAATCTAGTGCTCTAATACCAACTTGTCACGACTCGGATTTTCCACTGTCGAGACCATGATGGAGCGTAACCTTCACTTGTTAGGCAAGCCAACAATTAGAAATTAAGTACACTAATCCTTAAATAATTCAGTAAATAACATCAATTAAATCATAATAGATTAAAGAAGTGCGGAATTTCATATTAACACATATATTTTTGTACTCAACTACCCATAATTTGGTGCCATAATTCATGAACTTCTAAGAGTCACTACAAATATTGGCCAAAAGAAAGTACAACTATTTTCGAGTAAACAGAAATAACTAGAAGGGGACTCCAGGGTCCGCGAATGCCAACAGATCTACCTTGGCTCTCATGTACGATTGAAATCAGTAACTCAAGTCCGCTCAACACGGTCCAATACCAAAATTTACACAGTAAGTGCAGAGTACAGTATATGTACAACCAACCTCATGTACTGGTAAGTGTTGAGTCTAACCTCAACAAAGTAGTGACAGGGCTAGGACAAGATACTCCCAAAAAAACCTATGCAATTTATCAATACATATAAACTCATAATAGCAACTAAGGCAACAAGGTAAGAAGTATTGGGAAGGGGCATGCTGAGGGGATAACAAAACAAAGAATTATAATGGAAGTACGGAACTGAGAACATGATCACTCAGTATGCCTTAAACTGATAGAAATGGATAAACACAGTATAGAAAAGTACACGGCATCACCTTTCGTGCTTTTACTCTCAATCTCACCAGTTAAATAATAGAAGCATGCATGACATCACCATTCATGATTTTACTCTCAACCTCACCATAATAAATAATAGAAACGTGCACGGCATCACCCTTCATGCTTTTACTCTCAACCTCACCATATTAAATAATAGAAATATGCACAGCATCACCCTTCGTTCTTTTACTCTCCCTCACCAAAACAATGAACAACGACAAAGGGGAGATAGGAATATCAAGAACAAATCTTGCTTCAAAACATAGTTCCACTACCCAACTTTGAGTCAATACTCAATCAATACCAAATTCAGTAAAACATGATAGAAATTGCTCAACACGTCGAATAGCTAGTCTAAACATGAACAAAGTGATAAAAAAATACAATATTTACAAGAATAATACTCACTCACATGCTATGACTCGACAAAAACGCATAGGTACTCGTTACCTCACCTATATATTGTACCTAACGTCTAAACATGTAGCAAATAAGCAAATAATACATATTTAGTCAAGCTAAGGTTAATCAATATACTTATCTCGCTCCAATGGCCAAATCGAAGCTCAATCACCACTTTTCCCTTCATACGCGCCTCCGTACCAATAGAATCTAGCAAATTACCAACCAAACAATTCAATTTAATCTTTAGAAACTACCCAAGATTGCAAGAAATTCAATTTAGGTCATTTTTGAAAAAGTCAACACCCAGACCCACTTAGTCTTAATGTGAAATTTGGACACAACCCGATTACTCATTCACCCCCGAGCCAGGATATATAATTGATTTTGGAATCCGACCTCAATTTGAGGTCTAGATCCCTAAATTTCAAAATCCCTAGTTTCAACACAAAAATCCCCCAATCCCACCATGCAAATCTTAGATTCTAGGTTGAAATTTCGCAAAATGAAGTGAAAGATTGAAAAAAAACTAGTTTAGAATCACTAGAAAGAAATGGACTTTTGAAAATCGCCTCTTGTGTGTTAGGTTTTGAAAATTTAAAGAATGGATGAAAAATCCCGTCTAAGTCCCTTTTTACAAAGTTGCATATGTTGCATTTTCGACCTGAGCTTCACAATTGAGAAGCTTGCAAATGCGAGAAAAAAATTCTATTTTCGCAACTGGACGTCCGAATCACGTCAAACCAACTCTTTTTTCATCAATTTTCATAGATAAATCTTAATATTTTATTAAACATATATCGGGCTCCGGAACTAAAGTACGGGACCAATACAGGCAAGATCAAACATTATCAATTTGCTAAAGACCATTAGATTTTGAGACTTACAATTTTTATCAAAACATCATAACCCGGGCTAGGGACCTCCGAATTCGATTCCGGGCGTACGCCAAGGTAATGTTTTGATACGGACCTATCGGGACTATCAAAACATGAGTTCGGGTTCGTTTACTTAAAACTTTGAACAAAGTCAACTATATCATCTTATAAAGGCATACATTATTATTTTCACTAACTTTCAACATAAAAGCTTTCGGTAAACAAGTTCGGACTGCGCATACAAATCGAGGAGGGATTAAATAAGGTTTTAAAGGCCTCAGAACATAGAATTTGGTTTTTATATCATAACATGACATGTCGGGTCATCACAGCGAGGCGATGACTAGTGTACCATAGGCCATTTTTAATGGGCAGAGAAAATCCTAGGTGATGCAGGTTTCGGACACCCAAATCCATGTAGATGGTGTGGGCTACAACATATTAAAATCTGAGAATCGAGTGAAATTTTAGTTTTATAGCCCTAAATACCAAAATACAAGAAATGATCATGGCGAGGCATAGAGAAATGTTCCATTTTTTATTGGTCGAAAATTATTTAAGCGGTTCTGGTTCGGGCCCCTGGAGCCATAAAGATGGCATGGGCTATAACACATGAAAATTAGGAAATTAGGCGAAATTTCAATTTTACGGCCCTAAAACGCCAAAATACGAGGGAAAGACCATGGCGAGAAGATGAATAGTGTTCTATTGGTCATTTTTGATGGGCCAAAGTTTTTTAGGAAATTTTGGCACAGACATAATACCCATATAGATTGTGCGAGCTATAGCCCATGAAAATCTGAGAATCAGGCATACTTTCAGTTTTATGGCTCTAAAATGCCAAAAACGAGGAATGCTATGACTAATATTCCGTAGGTTATTTTTTATTGGACGAGAATATTTTAGGTGATTCTGGTCCAGGCACCCGGACCCATGCAGATGGCGTGGGCTGCACATGAAAGTAAAGGAATCGCGCGGCATTCCAGGAGCCTGGACCCATTAAGACGGCGTGGGCATACGAAAATTAGGAATCAGGCGGAATTTCACTTTTATGACCCTAAAGTGCACAAAAAGGAGGAACGATCTTGGTGAGGCGATGATGTTCCTTTGGTATTTTTGATTGGCCAACAAAAGTTTAGACGAACGGAATCGTACATATAAAAATTTGAGAATAGTATGGAATTCTAGTTTTCTGGCCCTAAAACTCCAAAAATTGAGGAACGGTCATGAAGAGGGGATGAGTAGTGTTCCATAGATCATTTTTTATGGGCTGAAAAAATTGTAGGTGATTCAGGTCAGGATGCCCACACCTATACTGATGTTATGGGTGATAGCACATGAAGATCTAGGAATCGGGTAGAATTCAAGTCTTAGGGTCCTAAAATGCCAAAAAAGGGGAACGTCATGGCGAGGAGATGAATTGTGTTCCTTAGGTCATTTTTGATGGGCGAATGACCTAAGTACAACAGATGGCGTGGGGTAAAACACCCCAAAATATAAGAATCGGGGAGATTTCCAATTTAATAGCCCTAATACATCAAACATATGAGGAACTATCATGGCCAGGCAATAGCTAATGTTCCTTGAATAGTTTTCTATGGGTTGGAAGAATTTAGCCAATGTGGGTACGGGCGATCGGGCCCATGCAAATGGCATGGGCTACAATATGTAAATATTTGAGAATTGGGAGGAATTCTAATTATATGGCCCTAAAATTCCAAAAATTAAGAAACAAACATGGCGAGGTAATGACTGGGTGTTCCTTAGGTCGTATTTGATGGGCCAATAAAATTTTAGGCAATTCAGGTTTGGGCACCGAAACCATATAGATGGCGTGAGAAGTAACATATAAAAATTTGGGAATCGGGCAAAATTCAAGTTTCAGGGCCCTAAAATACCAAAACACGAGGAACGATCATGGCGAGACGATGTTTAATGTTCTTTAGGTCCTATTTGATGGGCCAGCAAAAAAATTAGGCGATACGACTCGAGGCCCCAAACCCATGCAGATGTCGTGGCCTACAACACTCGAAAATTTAAGAGTATGGCAAAATTTTAATTTTATGGCCCTAATATGCCAAACCATAAGGAACGATCATAGCATGTAATGACTAGTATTTATTAGGTCATATTTGATGGATCGGTAAATTTTAGGCTATTCATATTGGGGCCCAGTGCAATATAGATGGCGTGAGTTATAAAATAACAAAATTTAAAAATCGGGTGAAATTCAGATTTGATGGCTCTAAAACGCCAAAAATGAAGAATTTTCATGGTGAGGCAATGATAAATGTTTTTAGGTCTTTTTTGATGGGCCAGCAAAATTTTTAGCAATTCAGATCTGGCACCCAGACCCATGCAGATGGCATGGACTATAGCAAACGAAAATCTATGAATTACGCAGAATTCCAATTTTACAGCCCTAAAAAGCAAAAAAATAAAAGATGAATGGTCATTGGTGAAGTGATGACTAATTTTCCTTAGTTCGTTTTTTATGACCTGATAAAAATTAAATCGATTAAGGTCCGAGTGTCTGGGCCCATGCAGATTGCGTGGGCTGTAGAAAATAAAAATCTAAGAAATAGGGCAAAATTCTAGTTTTATGGACTTACAATACAAAAAAACGAGGAACAATCATGGAGAGGCAATTACTAATATTCCTTAGGTCATCTTTGGTGGGCAGAATTTTTTTTTGGCGATTCAGGTCTGGCCGCGTGGACCCATGCAGATGGTGTGAGCTATAGCACACAAAAATTTAAAAATCAGACACAATTAATGTTTTATAGCCCTAAAATACCAAAAAAATAAGGAACGGTAATGGCAAGACGATGAGTATTGTTCCTTAGATCATTTTGATAGGCTGGCAAAATTTGGGGTAATCAGGTCTAGAGGCCAAACCCATGCACATGGCATGGGTTATGGCATAAGAAAATCTAGGAATCGAGGGGAATTTCAGTTTTATAGCTCTAAAATAACAAAAATTAAAGAACGGTCATAGCGAGACGATAATTAATGTTCCTTAGGTTGTTTTTATGGCCTTGCTAAATTTTAGGTGATTCGGGTCCAGACATCTGGACCTATGCATATGACGTGGGTCATAGCTCACGAAAATTTAAGAATCGGGTGGAATTCCAATTTTATGGCCCTAAAACGCCGAAAAATAAGGAACGGACATGGCGATGATATGACTAGTTTGCCATATATCATTTTTTATGGGCCAACAAAATTTTAGACTATTCGGGTCTGGACGCGTAGAACCATACATATGGTGTGGGCTTTAGCACACGAAAATCTGATAATCTGGCAAAATTTCAATTTTATGAGCCTAAATGCCCGAAAACGAGGAATGGTCATGTTGATGCGATGTCTAATGTCATTTTTAATGGCTACATATATATATATATATATATATATATATATGATTCATGTTCGGGCATCTGGATCAATGCAGATGAGTGGCTATAGCATACGAAAATATGGGATTCGGGCAAAATTTTAATTTTATGAACCTAAAATACCAAACAATGGGAAACAATCATGGTGAGATGATGACTAACGTTCCTTAGGTATTTTTTGATGTGTCGACAAAATTTTAGGTGATTCCGGTCTGGGTACTTCGACTCGTACAGATAACATGGGGTATAGAACACGAAAATCTGGGAATCGGGTGGAATTTTAGTTATATGACCCTAAAACGCCAATAAACGAGGAACAGTCATGGCGAGGCATTAACTAATATTTTTTAAGTCATTTTTTATGGGCTGACAAACTTTTAGGTGATTCAGGTCCGAGTGCCTAGACCCATGTAGATGGCATGGGCAATAGCATACGAAAATATGATCAGATAAATAATATATAGATTTTTGCCTAAATTATGTAAAATCGTGGCCTCATTTGTTTGCACTTAATGAATGTCTAAATCTTAATAATTAAGTCTGTTTATTTTTTTAATTTTACAACCACTTAATGGGTTTGAATTGATCTTGATGATCAAAATCTTTAACAGAGTCTTAATATCATTAAGATGTTATACATTCAAGAATTTATGTAAAAATGATATTTCACTATTACTCCTATATTTTCACCACTAATCATCTTCACCACTGTTATCAATTGCCTCCATCTTTATAAACAACTGCCATCCATTATTCACCATCCATTACCACAATCATCAACCACAACTACCATTGCTGTCAAGTACGAATGTCAGATGTCACTACCACTAGCTAGCATTTACAACCTTCACCGCCATATATCACCCGCTATTGTTAGCAGTAATCACTTATATCAACCAATACCACCACCAGTCATTACCTGTCACACCCCTTTTTCCCACCCCAAAAGAAATATCATATGTATGTTAGATTGTGGATTATGAGTTAAAGAGTTTTTCCAATTAAAGTGATAAATTTGAATAGAGAATATTTTTATTTATAGATTCGCCACTTGAAATTGATTTTTGAGGTGTTCCAAGTAACGTTTTGTTCGAACCCCTATTCAAAAGAAGATTTGACTCTTTTATTATTGGACTGCGAAAACAAAGCCTACGTAAGAAATTCTGTTGACCGAGACGAATGTGTAAGGCATTCTCCGAGTTCCATGGTTCTAGCACGGTCGCTTTATTGACTAGATTTGGCTTTAAATTAATTTTGAACAAACTACGTTTTTATTCGATTTTTCATGTTTAACTTATGTTCGATTTTATTATTAAAATTATTATAGAAAGATTTGAATAAATTTATCCTGACCGCACCATGCAAGAAAATGTGCGACCGAGATGAATTTTATTTATTTTTTGTCATGATTGTGCTATGCACGCGAATCCGTAGTCATGACAAGGATTATTATTACATCAACCCTTTTGGAAAAAATTACAACATTCACAGAAATTAGTTTTGAAAATTAGAAAGTCAACTATCGCGCTACACGAACAAATTCGTAATTGTAGCAAACATTATTTAAATTAAAAATTAAATAAGAATTATGGCATATGGTGTGAGATTTATTAAAATAATTTATTAAAGGTTAAACATCACAGCAAGTAAGTTCATGAATAAAAAAGTTAAAGCGCACCAAACAATTAGCAATTGCCTATTCTTATAAAAAAGATGTAACTATTTAGAAGAAAAAAAGTTTGAGCTAACTATGATCAGAGTTAAAGTTTACTTGTCTCAGTTTTTGCAACCCATACCACATTAGTAAAATTGGCCACTTCACGGGTTTCAGGCCCCAAGGGATGGGTCAATTTCACTTTTCACTGTTTTAGTTCCATTGAGCCCCACGGCCACTCCTCTTATATCTCATCGCCCAACCGGCAGTAACAATAGCAAAAGGCAGCCCATGAAACGCAGAAATAAACTAAAGAAAACAATAGATTTTGAAGGAACTAATCCAAAAAATAAACTCAAAATTCTTTAGTGTTTCTGGAATATTTTTCTTTGAAAAATCTTTCTTATAACTTTCAAGTTTCGGCTGCGCATCTAATTCTCTATTAAGTTGTATTTTCTTAGAGTGTAAAGGACGTGTAAAGATATTTTTTCTTCAATGTGAAAAATAGCCTCTTTAAGTAGGGAAACGAAATCCTTTTGGATAGTTTCTGATTCATCAAAAATTTGTCCAAAAGTATTAATTTTTGTGTGTTAGTCATCTTTTCACCAAAAATCTAACACACAGCAAGGTAGTTGTATTTTCAGCATGCTTAAAGAGTAAAAACAAACTAACATGTACTTATTTCACGATTAACACATACTAAATTTCAGTTTTACACTAAAATAGTACCACCTATTTGATTCAAACTAAACCAAGTAACAAAGCAACTAATCATTCACCATTGAACTGCTAAAGTAAACACACTTAGATTGCAACTAAAATGAAAATTCAAATGAACTAGATTAAATCGGTTCAACCTACACAAGTTAAGATAAAGCGACTAATATTACAATCTATGATATGACACGGAATTTAAACAAACATTAATGAATCGTCATAACATCGACGAAACGACTTGTTAGATGAACGCCGATTCGATAATACTAAAGATTAGCTTGATTAATAACAATATGATAAATAAATAAAACAAAGCTAGATAGAATAACCAATTAAATAAATCTAGGCCCTAAATAACAAACAACAAACAAAAATAGAAAAAAAAATCAAAAATCAACCTACTACTGTTAAAAGATCAAAAATTAATCATGGGATGACACTTATACCAATTGAACGTGTTTGAACCGTTCGAGCCACAAGAAGACGCCGGAGATGTGAAGTTGTACCTGCTCGGCCCTGAAACACTCGTTTCACTCCAACCATGCTAAAAAAGGATTCCAACAATATGACGGAAGGAAAAGAGGTTTTTCGAGTAGAAGGAAACAAAGATAGAGAAGTAATGGTGGCAGGCCGCGGGCAGTAGGGTGGTCGACGATGGCTGGACCATGTTCACCGATTTTTGGAGGGGTTTGAAAGGTTTTGGGGTGTGAAATGGAGAAGAGGAGGGTGAGAGGAGCCCGATGGTGTAAATTTTTTTTGAGTTTGGGATGGTAAGTGACGGCTAGGGTTTCGGTTAACTTAGATTTACAGAGATTGATAGGGTTTATGGGAATTTGGGGTTCGAATTCATAGAGAGGAGGTTGAGACGAAGAGATGGTGAAAAAAGGGGATTGTTTGGAAGCTGGCCGTCGCTGGTGGCGAATTTCGGCGGGCGGCACCGCCATTGATGGCCTGCGGCAGTGGAGAGGAATGGAGAGATTGAGGAGAGAAGTTTAGGAGTTAGGTTGGGTGTGTAAATGAGGGCCAAATTTCTAATTTTTAGGCTTTAAATACCTGTATTGGGAAGGAATAAGGACCACCAGATCAGATGGCAATGAAAGGCTCAAATTTAATCTTTGTCACTTAATGAAAAAGGGTAGTTTCTTGCTAATCTACATCGTTTTGAGCTATTTTTGGCCACCCACCTAATGGATCGGGTACGCCCGAATTGGGCTCAAATTTTGGGCCAATTTTAGTGTGACGACCCAAAGGGGTCCTCACTTGTTTTTTACCTATTTTGTACTTCTGAGACCTTGAAAGTCTTATATGGGATTGCCTCAATTTGCGTTCATTGTCCGGGCGCGTGCTCGGGAAGCTTATATATGAATTATGTGAGAAAAATGCTAAATTTTGATATTAAATTGAATAAATTTGACTCCGGTAAAATTTTGGGTAAATGGACCTGGACCTGTAATTTGACGATCCCGGAGGTCCACGAGAAAAAATGGGACTTGAGCGTATGCCCGGAATCGAATTTTGAGGTCCCAAGCCCGAGAAATGAATTTTTATGTGAAATTATTTTCTGAAAATATTTAAGAAAATTGGAAATGAAATTCAATTAGAACGTATAGGTATCGGGCCCGTATTTTGGTATCGGCGCCCGATACGGGTCTTATATGTGGTTTAAGCACTTTCTGTAAAGTTTGATTGAAAACGGACGTCCTTTGACGTGTTTCGGACTTAAAATGGATATTTGATGTTTTATGAAAACTTGGAAGAAATTATGAATTTTGAGGTTAATTCGATGTATATGATGTTATTTTGGCGATTTAATAGCACGAATAAGTCGGCAAGATATTTTTGAGGTTGTGTGCATATTTGGTTTGAAGCCTCTAAGTCTCGGGTGAGTTTTGGATAGGCATCGGAGTGCATTTTTAACCTTGAGAGTTGCAGGTATGAACTCGTGCGAAGCCTGTCTCGCAAATACGATATTGCAAATGCGAGTGGCCCTTTGCAATTGCGAAGTAAGACCAGGCCAGCCTTATCGCAAATGCAAGCATTTCTTCGCAAATACAAAAAATGCTCAGGCTCCCAGTGATTGCAAATGCGAACGTTATGTCGCAAATGCGACCGTTGCAAATGCGACCCTCACTTCGCAAATGCGAAGGTTCAGAAAATAGGAAGGGTTCACAAATGCGAACATTGTTTCGCATTTTTCATGTTAGCAGAAAGCGAACCCCAGTTCGCAATTGCGACATCTGCAACCTGCATTTTTTATACTTAGTCGATTTTAAGATATTTTTCACCCCATTTTCAAAACACAACTCCTTTGGGCGATTTTCCAAGAACAAGACTTCTTCCAAATCGTTTGTAAGTTGGTTTTTACTCATTTCTTTCAATATTTAATATCATTTAACATGTTTTCCACTTAAAATCAAGGATTTCCATATGTGAAATTGGGATTTTTGGGTAGAACCTAGATTTTTCTAAAATTGGGGATTTGGACATGAATTTGAGGTCCAATTTTAAAACAACTCATATATTTGGGTTCGTGGCGGAATGGGTAATCGGATTTTGGTTCGAACCCCGGTTTTGAACATGTTGGCCAAAGGGTAAACATGTCAAAAGGGCCGGGTCGGACCAGTTCTAGATCGGACCGGATCGGTGTAAACCGGAATCGGACCGGCCTGGTTACTAAGGGGTCGGGTGGGCTAGGTTCGTGAAGGGGAGGGGGTTGGTCCGCTTGGTTTTTTTAGTTGTAACCGGACCGGACCGGCCCGGTCTACATGCACAGTGGACCGTAACGGGTTGGCCCGGATCGGACCGGCCCGGTACAATGGTAATTTTTTTTTATTTTCTGACTTTTGTGGGGCCCACACGACCGTTGGCAATGGTCAAAATTGGTCCAGATCCGTTGGCCAACGGATTCTTTGCTAAATTGGCCATTTTTTGTTTATTTTCTTGTATTTATTAATTTATAATATTAACCCTTCTTAAAATCTACAAATACCCTCCCCCCCCCCCCCCTTCTTCATTTCTTCACTCAAAATTCTTATCTCAATCTTAATTCTTAATTTCTCAATTTCTCTCTTTCCTTCAATTTGCAAGATTTCATATTCTAATTTTATAATTTTTATTTGGCTCTCTTTTCTTGAGTTTAATTTACCGAAAATTGTTATTTGGAAATTGAAATTCGAAATTTGAAGTTCAAAGTTAATATACTTGGTTGATGTTTGTTTGTGGTAATACCGGAATTACGTAATCAAGTGCTCAATTTACCGTTGAATTCGGTGCACTCCCTCCAACTCTTTCTCTTATTTAATATTTTAATTACATATTTAATTTTAGCTTATACTTTAATTTTAAAATATGTTTAGTATTGCTAAAAGAGCGTGTAAAAAAGTTACTGGTAGGGGTGGAAATAAAAAAAGAGGTAGTCCTGTAGCTTCCAGTAGTAATAGTAATGACCCAATAACACATGTTTCTGAATCATCGCCTAATGATAATGTAGAGATAGATTATGAACAATTACAAGAAGCTTTAGGAATAGAAGATAATGAAATTGGAACAAAATATGAGATACCACCTACACCTACTAGTGGAAATGTTGGTAGTGTTGGAGTTGGAGTTGCTAGTGCTACAACGGGTAGACTACCAGTGGCTCCGACTTCTAATCGTAAAAGAAGAAGTCTGGTATGGAAATTCTTTGACATAATAGAAGGTACTAATAGAGTTAAGTGCAAACTTTGTAACGAAACTTTTAAACATTTGACCGGAGGAAATTTAGGGGGGACTAGGACACTTTGTAGACATATGAGATCTTACCATCCCATAGAATGGGGCAATAATGGGGATGGAAGTCAAACAACTATTAACCCTACTACTGGAGATCTAGTAAATATGATAAAATGAGGGATCGTGAGGAATTAGCAAAAATGATTGCTTTGGGTTGTCTACCTTTTTCTTTTGCTTCTCCATCGTATCTTATTATGTATATTCAAAGGATTTACAATCCTTTATTTAAAGGTATCCCTATAAGTACTTGTAGAGCATATATCTTTAGACTTCATGGACAATATCAAACATACATACGTTATTTTTTTAGCCACCTTCCTTCTAGAGTATGTCTAACTTCTGATATTGGCCATGATGTTAATGGAAATAATTATTTGACAACTACATGCCATTGGATAGATGATAATACTTGTATGCAAAAACGTATTATCGCTTTTAGATATGATGAAGATCAAAGTCATACTGCTGCGTTATAAGTAGTACTATTGTTGAAGTTGTTGAATTTTATAATATAAACCAAAAAGTTATGTGTATGTCTTTTGATAATGCTTCAAACAATAATGCCGCAATTTCAATTTTAAAATTGCATTTGCAACCACCTCTTGGTGATATTTTTCATATTAAGTGTGCATGTCATGTTTACAATTTAATTGTTAAAAGTGGCCTTGATTATTTTCAGTTGAGATTACTCATGTTAGAAGAGCAGTTGGTATTATTCAAGGAAATAAAAGACAATCTAGAATAAAAGATTTTAAGACTAACTGTATCCAGTATAACCTTACATCAAGATTCATGCCAGACGAAATTGTTACTAGATGGAATTATACATATATATTTTTAAAATGTTGCTGCAAATATAGATTTCCAATAACTGAAGTTGCTAATGCACATTGTATTGATCCTAGGCGTATGTTAACAAGTGATACTTGGGAGGTCATTAATGATGTTGTTAAATTTTTACATAAATTTTATACTACTACTGTTGTGTTTTCTGGAGCATATTACCCCACTGTTACTATGGCTTTAGTACATATAGCTGAAATTTCTTTTCTACTATCTGAAATTAAGAAGAAAGAAAACTATAAGGATGTTGTTGAAAAAATGCAAGCAAAATTCAAAAAATATTTTATTCCAATTCCTCCGATTTACTTAATTGGTGCAGTTTTAAATCCTTCTATTAAGATGTCTGATTGTCACCAATTAATGAATGCTTTATATACTTATATGGAGATGGGAGAAACTTATACCCCAAATTTATATGATTCTATGAACAAGCTAAATGAATATTTACAACAACTATATAATTATTATGCAAATGAATGTGATAATACTGCTCGTGCTTCTGGCAATGTTAATCCCGCTATGCAATGTAGTAGTTATGCTATTGTGGATGATGAAGAAGGCCTTGATAGTTTTAATAATTTTTCTAAATTTTCTAACAGTCAAACCAGTAGTAGGAATATTTTTGAACTTCAATTCTACTTGCAAAAACAAAAGGAGCCTCGCACAAAGAAATTTTCACCGTTGGGATGGTGGCATGAAAATGAAAAGCAATTTTCTGTTCTTTTCGCTATGGCTCGGGACGTGCTGAATGTGCCAATTTCTACTGTTGCATCGGATAGTGCATTTAGCCAAGCAAGACAACAACTTGGAGACACCCGCCACTCATTAGGAAGCAATGCTTTGGAAGTTTTAGTATGTTTCAGAGATTGGATTAGATCGGAACGAAGAAATCAAGGAAAGGAAGATGTTGATAGCCCAGAAGACGAGGAACTTGGAGATATATTAACCCATGGAAACCCATCCGAATTTATTACGCCAGAAGAAGGTCAATCGGTTATTATTGATTATGATGAACTTACTAGGGCGATGCAAAACATTTGAAATTACTACTTTACTAGTTTACTTGTTAGAAAAAATGTAACATTTCATTTTCTACTTTTCAATTTGAAATTAAGAAATAAAGTAGCACTTGCAATAAGTGCAATTTTTTCTCATCTTACTTGTATCCATTCAATTAATATAAAGTATTAATATAACTTAATAGTTAGACTATACATAATTCCAAAAAAAAGTGAAAATATACTAAACCCAGCCAGGCCCGACCCCTTCAACCCGTAACCCGTATGGTTCAATTTTTACCCGAATTAACCAGCCCGCTATGAATCCGTTACTGTACAACCCGGCCCCGACCCGGCCGCAACCCGGACGGGTAAAAAAATGGCCCGAACCGGACCGGTCGGCCCGTTAGACAGGTTTACCTGAGGGGCATTTTGGTTATTTTACCTAAATTTGCATCTTAGCTTTAAATTAAATAGTGGAATCAGTTGCTTGAGATGTTATTTACGAGATATAATTGAAATGAATAGACTTTGGCCATTTGGAGTCGGATACTCGTGGCAAAAGTGTGGTTTCAAGTTGAATTTGGAGCCGGTTCGAAGTAAGTGGCTTGTCTAACCTTGTGTGGGAGACTTCATTCCCTTAGAACATGATGTTTTGTATTTGAACGCCTCGTACGTGAGGTGAGGAGCGCGTACTTGAACAAATTGTTGGAAATTCGTTTTTACTTGAAGTATTTAAATTGAGTTTTCTAGCTTACCTGTTCATTTTAAATTGTAAGTTTATTCCATGCTAGTTGGAGAAGCATGTTTATTAGACTTACTTGCCTAAGTGCTTAAACTGTCTTGTTTGCGCTCTGTGTAGTATGTTTGGAGATTTTCTATTTCTTGTCCTGAGTTTAGTATCTATCCTAATGTTTGGGTTGCTATTATGTGTTTTTGAATTGGGAATACGGGTTGGCCTCCTGGGAGATCTCCCTGCACTTGATACGTTCTGGAGTGAGGGTGCAGGATACTAAGAGATCCCGGGCACATGAAATTGTATGTTTTGAGGATAGCAAGAGATCCTTTGAACATGAAATTGTAAGTTTTGAGGATACCACGAGATCCTCGGGGTACCAAGAGACTCCTCATGTATGTGGTAAAGATACCAAGAGATCCCCGATTATAGTTCCTATTGTGAGTAGTATTTACTAGTATTGTCATGTTTTCTGTTTTCTATTACGGTCTTCAGTATTCATATTGTTTAGATTCTCATTGTGCACTTTATCTATACTGTTTTTCCCTAACTTATTATTTATTATGTTATATCTCAGTAGGTACCGGACCTTTCCTCATCACTACCCAACCGAGGTTAGGCTTGGAACTTACTGAGTACCGTTGTGGTGTACTCATGCCCCTCCTGCGCATGTTTTTCATGTGCAGATCCAGGTACCTCCACTCAGGCACACTATCCTTGAGGCAGGGAGAGATACAGAGACTTAGAGGTACATCTGCCGCGTCCGCAGACCGAAGAGTCTCCTTCTTTACTCTATCTGTAGTATTTAGTCTTCTATCGTCCTCTTGTTTACTCTATCTGTAGTATTTAGTCTTCCATCGTACTCTTGTTGTAGACATTTATTGAGATTAGAGCGTTTTACAATACTTCTTTTAGCTTGTGTTCCCGTGAGTTTCCGGGTTTTGGGGTGATATTGTAGACTTCCGCATTATTGAGTTGTATATGCCGAGCGGCATTTATATACATTTTTAATTAACTATTCTGCAAGTTATGTTGTTTCTCCGCATTGTTAGGCTTGCCTAGTCATTGGTACTAGGTGCCATCACGACATGTTCACGGAGGGCGAACTGGTGTCATGACATTTGGCTCAATTTTACTTAAAGTACACTAGCCCAATTCCTTAACCCCCTATATTTTATTGAGGTTTTTTCCTTCCTATACCATATATGAAATCTTATTACCAAAAATGTACATAGTTTCATATTTACCCGCCATGTTCACAGTTATTCTACAAAATATATACCATTCATTAAATACTAATTATTAGGAGGCGATTCCTTCCTAATTAGGCACGCTTTAAATCTGGAACTAAATATTCTTCCAGATATTTATATTTAGGCACGCTACAATTATGGAAGTAAATATTCTTCCAGATATTTTCCACCATTGACAGACATTAAAAAGCTTGAATGCTTTGAATTCAAACTGAGTTTTTAAAAATCATTATTTGTTTGGATTTGGTATTGCTAAAAATAATCGGGAATATGGTTTGGAATTTATATCTCAATTTTGAGGAGTTTTGGTCAAGATTAAACTTGGTTTTGACTGAATATCATATTAAAACTCGAAGAAGAAGAAGAAGAAGAAGAAGAAGAAGAAGAAGAAGAAGAAGAAGAAAACGTATTGCAGAAATTATAGATAAATTGTAGATTATGTGTATTCTGATTGGAGATGATTTATTTTCTGTTTTCACAAATAAATATGGCTAAAACTTCTACAAATCTTCTAAAAAATGCAATTATGTAAAAAATCACAATTACGGTACAATTGAATGGGAATTAGGATATAAAAATTCAATGTACCCAGTTTTTAGATATTTTATAGATAAATTACAGATTATTTGTATTCTAATTGTAGATGCTTTGTTTTCTGTTTTCAAAAATAAAAAAACGACTAAAACTTCTATAAAAATGCAATTATGTCAAAAATACCAATTAAACTACAATCGAATAGGAATTGGGATATTAAAATTCAATATACTCAGTTTGTAGATAAATTATAGATTATTTATAATATGATTGTAGATGCATTGTTTTCTATTTTCACAAATCCAAGACGACTAAAACTTCTATAAATTTTTCTGTAGAAAATACAATTATGTCAAAAATACCAATTAAGCTACAATTGAATGAGAATTCGGATCAAAAAGCAGCCTCCCAATCTCACTTCACTTGTTGAATGTGAATATAGAAAGTCGAATTGAGAGGTTTACTTTGTTGAATTCATGGGTAGAATCAATGCGGCATTTTTTATCTGATCAAAAAATGAAAATCTATGAAACATTTTAATTTCTTGCCTAATGCATCATAGACATGTCAATCTTGTTTATATATTCAAAAGTAATACAATATTAGATGTTTGATGTAGTAGGATGTCACACCTCCTTTTTTACACTCATCCCTAGAAGGAGCATATAAGGTAGTTTTCCAATTTAAGTGACATTCAAAATGGGATTATTTTATTATCAGAGTCGCCACTTGGAATAAATTATGGTGTCCCAAGTCACCGGTTTATTTTAAATCTCAAGTCGAGGAAGTTTTATTTTAAAAGAGTTTGCGAACTAGAAATTCTAGATAAGGAATTCTGTTAACCCGAGGGAAGGTTTTAGGCGCCCCCGGGTTCCATGGTTCTAGCACGGTAGCTTAGTTATTATTACTTAGCATAAATTATTTAGCTACTCATTTTTATGTCCTATGTATAATTATCTTTTTACCGCTTTTAAATCACTTAAATTATTCGTACTTGAAGAAACGAGTTACGCGTACGTATACTCATTTCCTTTGGTGCATCAAAAATCATGTCACGCCAACATGTCTACAATTAATAATTCTTCGCTTATTTAATAAGAGAGTTTAGTTGAAGTTGCACGAACGCATCCCTCAAATCTTTTAGAGAATTTAATTTGCAATTGTATTACGCGAACGTATATACAATCACAATACTAGTCCAAATCAAGCCTAAGGCAAACTACGATTTTTAGATATTTGTTAAGTCTAAGTTACGAGACTGGTATAAGAGCCACAAGCTTAAGAGTTTTGAAATATGGCACACTTCAAATGTTTTGCTAGGAGGGTTTAATTAAGTTACCTAAGATGTTCTTATTGGAGACTAAGTGAAGCTCAAACAGCGCGGAATAATTATGAAGCCGTATCAAATGCTTTGGGCCAAAGGGGAAATGGGCCATCGACAAACCATTGCTAAATCAGCTTTGAGAGCTGAAGTTGGGCTCACGAATAGCCTAGAAAATAAAATTTGCGGTTACGAATATAAGATCTCATAGCCCAGGTTGGGCTTAAGCTCAAAATAGCCTAACACTAATACTGGTGACTGAAGATTCAGTTAAATTCAAGCGTTCTTATGAAAAATTGAGATCAAACTGGCTTGGAAATTGAAAATAACAATTTAAAACTCAAACCATATTAAACAAAGATTGGAATTAGATGAATCAAATTTTGTTGGGTCAATTCGTGAAATCCAAATGCCTAAGCCCAAATGACCTAGTCTGACTTATATTGAATAGGCCCCAGGTCGGGCCTAGTTGTGACCCTAACACCAGGTTTTGACTGTATATAGTTATCCAACTTCATTCATGACACAAACTAAGCATCCCAACTTTACGGGCTTACTAATAACTGAATGGATAAAACAAAAATTAACAGTCCACTTTACAACTTTGTGAGTCTTGAAAATTATACAACAATGTTTAAATTCTTAGAGGATCAGCACAATAACAGCTGATATCCAAGATTATCTAAGGAAACAACAAATACAGTAAAATAAAAGGCCTTTTACTGCTTCCAGGTTTCCCTTTGCATTGCTTCTTTGAACTCTATGCACCCAATGTACAAGAACTCAGCTACACAATTACTTCTCACAGTACTATTTGCCCATGAATCCAACATGAGGCTTCTGGTGGCTAATTAGCCCTGTCCTATAAGCATCTCATGGATCCAACTATGGAGAACGTTAGATTCATGAAGTTACTTTAATTACACTACCTTGACAGACCTAAACTTCATAATGCAATAATAAAATAAGACTACTCTTGAGTTTAACTATATTGAAAGTTAAACACACAAACTATTATAGGTTTTGAACTTAAAATCTCAATATCTTCTTTTCTCAATATTTGATCCAATTTTAAAAGCTTTCAAAGCTAATTGGTTCAACCAACTAGTGGCTAAACAAATAGGTTGTAGCTTACAACCAATCAGTTAAAGGACAAATGAAAAGCAATGTTTTTAGAGTTAAAAAAACCATATGAAGTAAATAAGAAAAAGCATTGCATATTGAACCTGGATACTGCCATGAGATAAGATACAGTTGCTTATGTGATTTAAATAACATTTTTTTCATGCTGAAATGCAGAGAGGAGCACAAGAAAAGCTGATGAAAGATGAGGAATAGATACAATAATTCCTATTGCTAACATATGCATCCATACACACATAGGTATGAGTAAATTCAGATTGCACAAATAGAGTCATTTTTATAGCTGAAGCTTAGTTACATACCTAGAGAAGATTTAAAGAAAAGACTAGATAAAGGTTACTGAAACAGTTGAGCATTTCCCAATATAATGAGCAGCAGCAAACAAAAAAACCACAACTAAATCACACCCAAGTTCAACCTTAGAAACCCAGAGATTCTATCCAAAGGAGGCGAGGAGAGAACTTTCTATTTCAAGTCATCTTTTCAGCTTTTTGAGAAAAAACCAGGAAGAAAAGTTTTCTAAAATTTGAAGCCTAGGTATTTTTTTAGCAGAAGAGAGAATGATTTTGTGCAGTAAATTGGTACTCTCGCCTCTATGTGAGACTGACGGAGTGTTCCTTTTTATAGAATGCCCTAAAAGCATCTAAGAAAGGAATATACTGACCTAATACAACATATTTTACAGTTGCATTGTCTTTTTCCTCTTATCCAATATCAGCACTGGCTAAGTATAAGGACAGTTGTCCCAAGTTCTAGAAAATTCTGATTTAGCCTAATGTAAAAGTTAAATTTTACCCTTTTAATAACTGATTATTTTAGTATTGCCCTTTATTCTGATTTCAAATTAATTACGACCATTTTAAGATATTTGGCTAAGTGGTATTGCATTTCAACTTTGAATTTAATTTATGGTTCAAATTGTACTCAGAAACTCCAACTAAAATTTACTAATCAAGATTAATCAAACATGTGAGCAAACAATACCGGTGAACTCAGATTGGAACAATTAATCAACATCCAAATTAACCACTAAACCTATTCTAATTAACTAATGAATAGTGGAAGTAAAAGATCAATACAAAAAGGTTATATGAGACTAAAAATGTCATATCTTGGCAAATGAAACCAAATTATTTTGGACAGTGAAACGCTCAAATTAACTTAAACAGACTAAATGAATCATTTCAACTTGAAACTCATTCAAGCAAGAAGACAATCAGAATTTAACCAAAACAAAAAATGAAAAAGAAGAAATCAAAACAAGAGACAAACAACAGAAAGAGGTATTGCAAGCAAAGGAAGGTACGACCTGGCCATGCATAACTGGTGACTTCGAGCCAGAGCCTCTTATGGAATCTCGGATCTTCCATCCAATGATTTTGGAGAGATTTCTAGGGTAATTGGTAAAAGATACGAGGTGTGGGGGTGCGGTGGTTGTCTGGTGTAAGTTTGGGGCTTTTTTGGTGACTTGGTGTTTTGGATGGAATCCTTCTATTCAAGATTCAGAGGGTTTGGCGTGGATTCGAGGGAAGCTATATGGATATTGATAGTGAGGAGGTGATGGAGAACATGTGGTGTTAATATGGGGTCGATTAGTGGTGGCGCCGCCGGACACGGCAGAGGGTTCAAAGCTTCTGAGCAAGATTCAAAGAGTTTTAGGCGGGATTCGAGGGAAAAGGAGTAAGGATTTGAAAAGAGGAGAAGGAGAGGAAGCTATGTTGTTATTTTAGTGGTCATTAGAGACCCGCCGCCACCGTAGACGATTTCCTGTAGGCGGCAGACGTCGGTGGATGGCAGAGTTAGGGCTGGTCCCAAGGGTTTGCTGGGATGCGAGAGAGGAGATGGGTTTTGGGGGGTGGGGTAACGTTTGGTCATATAAATACTAAGTTATGTCCAATTGTGAACCGTTGGATCACTTCAACCAAGACGGCTAGGATTGATCGCCTAGGAAACCACGTCGTTTGGGTTATCAAAGTGCTGGACTGGGTTTGGACGCGGGTCAGGGGTGATTTTGGATGGGTTTGGGGGTTTAATTTTTGGGCTTGGGGTGTCAATTTGGCCCAAATTTGGGCATCTCTTATTAAAACCAATTCTCTTTTTTTTTATCTTCCTTTTCTTTTCTAACCAAAATTAAAACAAACTAAAATTAAACCTAAAAATTAAATTAACCTATTTAATTATATTAAGCCCTAATTAATAATTAAAACTATTAATTAAATACCAATTTAAAGGAAAACTAAACGAAATTCGGAGCTAAAATTAAACAAAGCAAATAAATCAATTTTTGTGAAACTCTAAGTACAAATTAACCTAAAAATGTAAAATTAACTCATAAATACAAATGCAATGAATATTTTTGTATATTTTTATGAATTATGCTAAGTTAAAAATGCACATAGAAAATAAATACGAAAATAATGTAATTAATTCCTAAAAATCAAATAATTAAAAGAAAAATTCTAAATCTAAGAATTCTGTAGGAGTAATTCATGCGAGGAAAAAATCATGTGCTCACATAAGATTTTAGGCTTAGAGTAGGAGAATTAATTTCATTTTCGAAGTTGAAAATTCAGACTGTATGGTATCACATTCGACACTAAAAAGAACAATGAAAAGGAAAATTAAGCAAAAGGTCAACTGCTTCAAAGAGGGAAAATCTCATGAGCTTGAGGATTTCAGAGAAACACAATTATTTGCACTGACAATATATTACCAAAAAAGTTTCCATAATCATAGGTTTTTATGTTTAATAACAGTACATAAACGTGAGTGAGAATGAGGGTTCGGGAGAGAGAAACGTGGGAGGGGTGGGATACAAGGTACCTTAAATTAAAGAAAGATGTACGCTGCATTAATTGTACCCTTAAAATACACTATGGTATATAATTGGTAATTTGGTATACTAAATGTAATTAAGTCAAACTTTAAACATTGAGGGTAATAAGTTTTCCTATGTGGCGTAGGAATGTAAAATTTTCTATTTTTAGTCTTAAAGAAAACGTACAAGTAGAAAGAATTTTTTTTGGTAGATATAATTTAAAGATGCAAACTAAAATGTAACTTTTTTTTTTTGGTATTTTTAATAAAGCAATGCAAATAAAAATGTACAAACAACTAAAAACATTCAAAAATAGTATTTTGTAGGGGAATTTGAAGTGAGAAAAAAATAGGTATTCACATTACTCAGTCGCCACTTGCAACCACCATTGGTAGCCATCACATTACCAACAACTGTATAAGTTTTAAAAATTATTTTATTAATATAGTATGAGATTAATTGTTATTAATTTATTTAAATTTATACTTATTAATTTTTACATAAAGACAAGTTTTACACATTCAGAGCTGAGAAAACAAACAATCTTAGTAATTAAGTATTCAGGTCTTAATATAATATCTTACTATTTAAATGTATATTGAGATTCAGACATTTTAATCTATACATATTAATATCGGATACGTATTCGGAGTTAAACGTCTTAATTCTCGTAAAAACAAATGAGGTAATGTCTTGTGACGACCCAAAGGGTCATCACCTGTTTCTTTATTCATTTTGTGTCTCCGAGACCTAAAAAACCTCATGTAGGGTTGCCTCGATTTGCATGCGGAGTTCAGGCGTGTAGCCGAAAAGTTTAAATATGAATTATGTAAGAAAAATGCTAAATTTTGATATTAAAATGATTAAATTTGACTTCGGTCAATATTTTGGGTAAACGGACCGGGACCCGTAATTTGACGATCCCGAGGGTCTATAGGAAAATATATGACTTGGGCTTATGCCTGGAATCGAATTCCGAGGTCCCAAGCCTGAGAAATGATTTTTTTTAGTAAAATTATTTTTTAGAAATAATTATGGAAATTGGAAGTGAAATTTGATTAGAAAACTATGGTATCGGCACGTATTTTGGTTCCGGCGCCCGCTATAAGTCTTATAAATGACATAAATACTTTCTATAAAGTTTGATTGAAAACGGACATCGTTTGACGTGTTTCGGACTTAAAATGAAAAATTTGATGTTTTATGAAATTTGGCATAAGTCATGGATTTTGAGGCTTAATTTGATGCATATGATGTTATCTTGGTGATTTGATCGCGCGGGTAAGTCCGTAAGATATTTTTGAGGTTGTGTGTATGTTTGGTTTGGAGTCCCGGGGGTTAGAAAGAATTTTGGATAGGCAACGAGTGCATTTTGGACTTTGAAAGTTAGCTGTTGCATTTCTGACCTGCAGGATTCACATTTGCGAAGCTTGGTTCGCAAATGCGATATCGCAAATGCGAATGGCTTCTCTCAATTGCAAAGCTAGCCCATGTATGCCTCTTCTCACAAATGCGAGGCATTTCTTCACAAATGCGAAGGTATTCCTGTTGGCCAGGAATCGCAAATGCGACCACATGGCTCGCTAATGCGAAGCTGGGACTTTCGCAAATGCGATATATTGGTCGAAATTGAGAAATCCCTCGATTTGTTCTGTGTTCGCAAATGCAAACTAGTCTTTGCAATTCACAAGCCTGGAGAGTCGTGCGAACCCCAGTTCGCATTTCCCACATCTGAGACCTGCATTTTTCATACTTAGTCGAATTTTTCACCATTTTCTTCATTCTTTCAAAACCCAAACACACTTAGGCTATTTTCCAAGAACAAGATTTCTTCCAAATCATTTGTACGTTTATTCTACTCATTTATTTCAATATTTAACATCATTTAACATGTTTTCAACTAAAAATCAAGGATTTTCATGGGTGAAATTGGGGATTTTGGGTAGTACTTAGGTTTTTCTAAAATTGGGGATTTGGACCTCAATTTGAGGTCTGATTTCAAAACAAATTATGGATATAGATTCTTGGGGGAATGGGTAACTGTCTTTTGGTTCAAACCTCGGGTTTTGACCATGTGGTCACGGGGCCTTTTTTTGGACTTGTTGGGCAAAACTTTGGGAAATTCATTTTTATACATTCAAATCGATCATTTAGCGTTTATTGATGTAATTAAGTAACTTGTTACTAGATTCGAGCGGATTTGTGGTGGAATCGAGGGGTAAAGATATAATTGAGGCTTGAGTTGAGTTCAAAGCATCGAGGTAAGTTTTCGATCTAACCTTAGCTTGAGGGATTATGAGTTGAGTCGTATTTGTTACTTGTTTTGTGTGGTGTACGACGTATGGGCATGGTGACGAGTATCCATATGTTGATGTCAAGCATGACCGTGGGTCTTAAATTGATAGTTGTGTATTCTTAATTGATTCTATGGAAGCCTTGGTTGATGACCCTTGATACTGAGTATTGGTTTTAACGTGCCGAGTAGAAATTGAATAGGATTAGTTATAGCTGACTCTCCCTTGCCGGGACATTTGAATTGTTATTATTGTTTCCCTTGTCGGGAAGCTATCACATTGTCTTATTCCCTTGCGGGACTATATTGTGTATTGTGTTGGAAGTAATGGGAGCTGGTGCGCCTACCACAAGATATTGATCGAAATTGGATCAGGTGGTACGCCTACCACAAGATATTGATTGGATGGGATCGGCTGATACGCCTACCACAAGATATTGATTGAAATGGAATCGAGTGGTACGACTACCACAAGATATTGATTGAAATGGGATCAGGTAGTACGCCTACCATAAGATATTGATTGAAATGGGAGCGGGTGGTACTCCTACCACGAAAAAATAAGAAATGGGTTCGGGTTGCACGCCTGCAATGAGATGAGCATTCAAAATGAAAGTTGTTTTATCTATTCTTATTCGTGTTAGCAGCTTTATAGTTGGCTTCTTTGTCAGTGCTGAGAACTTTGTTTATTTTGCTGTCCCCAGAGCATGTTTCCCCTCCCCAGTTTCACTTGACTCCACAGGTTTGTTTATCTGGAGTCTGGTCCTAGCCTCGTCACTACCTTACCGGGGTTAGGGCAGACACTTACCAGCACATGGGGTCGGTTGTGCTGATGCTATACTCTGCACTTATGTGCATATACCAGAGCAGCAACAATAGTTTAGGAGCGAGCCTTCAGTCTAGTGAGACATCGAGGTAGCCTTGCAGGCGTCCGCAAGCCCGGCGTCTCCTCTATCTTTATTGCAGTCTGTATCTCATGTATTTCGAGACAATAATTTATATTTTCTTTCAGACATTGTATTTAGTAAATCTTAGTAGTTCGTGAGTTATGTGATACCAGATTTTGCATAAAGGCTGTGTTGAGCTTCCGCATTGTTATTCAGTTTTTCTTAAATTTAAGATTTCCGCTTATCTATTCAAATTCCGATGTTTCATTTTGTCATTGATAACTGTGAAGGAAGTTATTGGTTATTGAAAGAGATAGCTATAGGTTGGCTTGCTAGCTATCAATAGTAGGCACCATCACGATCCCCGAAGGTTGAAAAATTCGGGTTAAAAAATGTTTTATTAATATAGTATTAGATTACAACAACAACAACAACCCAGTATAATCCCACTTAGTGGGGTCTGGGAAGGGTAGTATGTACGGAGACCTTACCCCTACCCTTGGGTAGAGAGGCTGTTTCCAAATAGACCCCCGACATCCTTCCCTCCAAGAACTTCCCACATTGCTCTTGGGGAGACTCGAACTCACAACCTCTCAGTTGGAAGTGAGGGTTGCTTACCATCAGAGCAACCCCTCTTGTCTTAATATAGTATTAGATTAATTGGTATTAATTGATTTGAATTTAACTTATTAATTTTTAAATAAAGACAAGTTTTACATATTCAGAGCTGAGAAAACAAACAATCTTAATAATTATGTATTCAGGTCTTAATATAATATCTTACGATTTAGATGTATATTGAGATTCAAATATTCTAATTGATACATATTAATATTCAAATATGTATTCAGATTTAAGCGTCTCAATTCTCGTAAAAAAAAAAAAAGAGGTAATGTCTTTGACCATTCCATCTTTTGAGAGTTTCAGTTTGGATATCAAATTGTTGTAGAGGTAATGTCTTTGGCCATTCCATCTTTTGAGAGTTTCAGTTTGGATATCAAATTGTTTACAACGTATTACAATAATGTGTCAAGCATATTCTCATTTTCTAAAGTAATACAAATTTCGGCCCAATTCTCCTATTATTTTAAGATTTTAGATTGAATACTCAAATTAATTTTTAACCTCTAATAACAGAACATGATATTTAGATAAATGATGTTCAAATTTATCTATTCTGTAGCATTGATAATTTTTCACTTTTAATCGGAGCTTTCGGATTTGAGAATAAATTTTATTAGTAAGGAGTGCTTGTCCCTTTAATTATAAGCCTTTTGTATCGCAAGTCTAGATGAGTCGAGGCTTAATACAGATATTAAATATCAGTCAATACCAATCCTAAAATTTATTTGATGAGGATAACTTAATTTTTTTTATATAATTATCTTGTTCCTTTTAATATTAATTTGACTTATCTCAGTGGTGTCTACTTCATCCTCATTAATGTTTCTCTAGTGCTTTCAAGAAGATAGTCCGTTGAATGCATACTAAAACCCAATTTTAAAAAGTAATGCTATCTATCTGTGTCCAACTCTGTCCGTAGTTGTGTTTGATTAGGTACGAAATTTTTAAAAGGGTATTTTTAATTGTGTGAAATAAAACAAGGCATAAATAGGTATGTGGTTATTAAATATTTTATCAGGGGTAAAATAAAAAATTTTAATTAAATTATTTTTAAAATATGAAACAAATTAAAGAGAAAAGTATATCATATAAATTAGGACAAAGGAAGTAATATATTTATGCCTCACATTTTTATTGATGTATTCAAAATGTTTGACCACATTTTTCTGATTATAATATTTTATATGTCTCCCTTCTTCCAGTTTTAAAAGAATTAATTTAAATAAAAATTTATTGTTTGACACATCATCATGTTGTTCTACTATCACTTGAGTAACTATATTGCTCTAAGATATACTAATTTGACTTATTATTTGATTAATAGTAGCAGCAGCAGCAACTAGAATAAATGTTAAATATTTAAAAAGATAGTTTGGCGAAATATATCAAGTTTTATTTTTAATTTAAGCCCTTTCCTTTTCGGAGAAAAAACAAAAAGAGGGAAACATTTCATATATTAAATTACTTATAAATATATATTTAGCTATATGGCCCTTTTATTGGCGATTCATTTATTGCATATTATATATGTTATAAAATTAATATCAGAGATAGATTGTGATATAGAACAAATAAGATCTTTGTAGAATTATTTTCTTTTATTTTAATTGTAATTGATTAGAGGAAATTATTTATTGTTAAATTATGAAACTTTTAGAGTATGACAAATAGTGTAAACGCGTGAACTTTAGATTGATTCGTTATCATATATATGGTTCAATGTACTCTATTTATAATAAAATAAAGTAACAATGCTTAAGAAAGAGATAACATAATATAACATTTTGTTGTACAAATGCTAATCATGTGGTTTGGAGGTACACATACGTATCCATCATTTCAAATATAAAAATGTAGAAAGAAGCGAAATATCTCCAAAATTTGAAATTGATGGGTTCGAATTTTAAAGTTTTTAGTATTGAACTGAATATACTTTTAAAATTATAATTTTTTAATATTTATCAAAATTTTGATGATTTTCACACACATATACGTATATATTCAAATTTTGTGATGAAAATATTAGGTTCGATTAAACCCGTAGTATAGGTGCATCCGTCACGAAAAAGAGTATTAAAAAATTTGACATATTAAAATATAAGTTTTGGATATGGAATGATTAAAATTAATAAAATAAACATAACCTATCCATCTAAAAGACTAAAATCTAAACATCTATGTCTAACTTGCAAAATACCATACAATTAGAATCTAATTTTTTAATTTAAATGGGATAGTGTGTAAAGTGTATCAGAAATTGATGCAACAAAATGTTACTAAGTGCTCAATAGTTAAAATTTGTGAGGTTGGAATAGGTGCTTAATCACTCATTGTGTACAATCTCAAAGTAAGATTTCTATTTTCTAGTGTGGAATTTATAGAGTGACGTGTCATAATTTGATTTTAAAAAATTTGGTCTTTCGAACCTCTCACCATAAACAATAACAACATACTCAGAGTGATCCTATAAGTAGGGTCTGGGAGATTGTAGTGTATACAACCTTTATTATTAGGGCATACGCCAGAATTTTTGTCAACGATATCGAAATTTATAGAAATAATTGGAATAAGTAACTTTTGTTAGTATCGTATTTCTAGATATGAATTAGCCTTAATCCATTGATTTTGTTGAGTCTTAAGTTTGAAAGGTTCTTGAGTTCAATTCTACGTAATCATAATTTTTTATCACAAAGACCCTCTCAAATATTTTTAAAAATACATATTAGTTGAGGTTGAAACCTCTGACCTCTGGTATTTTCTTCTACTTATTTTTATCACAGTATTAATATATATAATTAATAAAAAAATTCCGTCACACAATATCTATCCTTATCTTGTTTGAGACAGAAAGTTATTTTCAATATACACTCGGTAAAAAAAAATATTTATTGAGAAATACGCACCATAAACGAATTAAAATTAATAAACATCCGACCTATCATGCATTGATCTTTGCTAACAAAACAAAGTATAATTAGGCAACTTTGTCGGCAAATTGGCTAATCAACAATAACCCACCAATATTAACAAAGGAAAGAAAGAATAGCTTAGAAGGCAATTTTGGGGCAACATTAAAATTGTAACCTATAAGTCAGGTTTTCGAGTCGTGGAATCAGTCATTAATATTTATATTAATATAGGCTATTTACATCACACCTTTTGAAATACGATCTTTTTCGAATCTTATGTGAACATAGAATACTTAGTATACCGAACTGTACCCTTTATAGAAAAAATAGTATAGTAAAATAAACTCACAAAGTGAAAGTCCTAAAAAGCAAAGCACCCATAAAAATTCATATGATAACTACAAGCACTAGCAACTCCACCATCAAAAAAAGAAACCATTCTATCAACTTGGCCAACATTTCTATTCTTCAAAAACCCTACAAAATTTTCCATTAAAACCTAAAACAAAAACACAACCCCCTCTTCATATTCTTTATATCATGTGGAATATATTAGTAACAATGAGGAAAAACTTACAAAATATGGGAAAAAGTCCAAGAGTTGGAGATGAAAATATGATAAATATTAGAGTTGATCAAACTGCAGGAGGAAGATCATCAAGGCAGAATTGGCATGGTTTTTCGATTATTTGTGGCATTTTACGCGCACCGTTTTATTTGTTTTCGTGCTTAAATCATCCACGGATTAATGGAACAGATGGAGTTTGGGTTTCTGGAGATTTTTCTCAAGTTTCTGAAATGAACCATCTTATGGTTAGTGATAGTATGAGGTATGCAATATTAATGTAAAAAAAGAAAAATGGTGAAGAAATGAAATGGTCTTTTCTTATATATTGTAAGGACTATGAGTATGAGCACTCATTTGTTTTTCCTGTTTCTTATTTATGAGTTTTCTTTTGGGTCAAAAAAAAAAGAAGACGACAGAAACTTTTCTAGTATTATATAGGGGAAGGGAGATTGGAATGAGCATGTTATCAAAATCTGTGGTTCAGTTCTGATCATAATTTTGTCTTTTCAATTGGAAGTAAATAATGAAGGAACTAGTTAGACTATTTTTCTTTTTTGTTTCTTTTTTGTAATTCTAGGGACAAAGTTTTGTATTGAAGTTTGTTGAGATAATGAATAAAATTGCATGAATTTGGGGTCATGAACTTGAAAACTTTTTCAATTGGTTAATGCTTGTGTTACCTTTTTTTATTCGGTGTTTGGTACTCGTTTAATTGTTTAATTAATTTAAATTCGGGACACGTAAGGCCAATTAAAAAAGCACTCCCTATTAGGATTTTCTTATTCTCACTATACAAACCCAAGACCTCAGATTATGAGGGAATAGATATCCATGTAAATCTCATAACACCTTTTGGAACCATTTGGTAGGATATATTAAGGAAATAATATATGTGTTAGCTTCGTAGATTCTAGTCTCTTATTTGGTAATGTTTTTTAAATTATGCGTAACTAATATACGTATTAATTACACTGTATTCAATATTATTTTTGTACATAGTAAACTATGACATTAACAATACTATAATTTTAATTCATCGATAAGTATATATAAAAACAGAATTGTTTTTTCAAAATCTTTTTCAAACCATTGGAGGGTACTTGTAAACAGGTAATTTAAAAAATAAATTATAGTGCATAGACACTTAAAGTTAGTCTGAGATTCTTTACACTCCAACTTAATTAAGTAGACTTTTCGACTAGGCACAGGTGTGTCTCATGGACACCCCCGTCTAGTAAGCTTAGAGCGCGAGTTACAATTACATATGACGTAAAAAAGTGACAAATAAAAAAATTAACACGTGCAATTTTTGCAAAAAGAAAAAAAAGAAATTTAATTTAAAAAGAAAAATAAAAATGTTAGAAAATCCTATTTACTATCTCCTTTACTGCCCACCGTCTTTCTTCTTCTCCATAAATTTTTCCCAAATCTTGTAAACCTCATTTTCTATTCAATTTCACGCAATTTTTTTAGAAAAAAATTCATCATCTCTATTCCCATTGAGTAAATTGAAGTGTGAGATAGATATTTGAAACCAATTTTAAGTGTCATTTTATATATTTTGCTTTATTTTTAATACATCAAATCAAAAGTCGATAAAAATTAATCTTAATATAACTAATTATGTCATAATTAATCCTAGTATTACTAATCTTAATATTATCAATACACGCTATTTAATACTATTCTTATATACTCTTATAAATGAACCCTTAGTGGTGTATTACCTCTTGTACATTAGCCAACTTGATTAGTATATGATGTGACATATTTATCAATTTCCTTTATTGCTTAGTTAAGAAAAGAAATTATGGTAAACTCCCCATTATATGACCCTTAATTTTTTTTCCTTTCATCTCAATATGAAATTTAAATAATTATGGAACTCAGATAAGATCAAACTAATAATAATATTTGACAAGCACTAATAAATGGAAGACTCAGATACTTAAGATATGATATACTCAATTTAGGAAACCCAAACAAATTGCGACATGTAATTGGCTGAAAAATGGATATATACTTCGCACTTTTGGTACATGATATTATACTTCCACTAGGTTTCCATATGCATTTATTCTTTGTATAATGACTGAGTTGACCTTAATATGTGATTCATAATTTTTGGAATGAGTTGATAATGTACCACTTTCTTTAAGAACCGAAACCAAAATTTAGAGCCCATTTTGACATAATAATTTTTTCATTTTTTTTTGGCAATCAGTGCTAGATCATAAATTTTTATTTTCACTTGAAGATGAATTTTAAATTTTTTAAAAATTTGAAATACTCAAAAAAGTGATTTTTCGAAATTTTCATTTATATCACTCACAAAAATTCAAAAACAACCAGTATTATATTAATGTCCAAACACAACTCTAATTTTCAAATAACATATTCACTAGAATAAAATTTCACTTTTTTTTTGGGAATTTTATAATTCTTAGGTCCAAGCTCCCACTTAAACTTCATAAGTTCAACCTTCAATTTCATCATATTGAACTTATTATATTTTTAAATTTACGAATTCAAATATAGTATTGTTTATTGCATTTTAGGGAGTTTTATACTTACAGAGGAGGATGTAGCACACGGGGTGCAGGTTCAACTGAAGTCAGTACTTTTGACGAGGAGCATATAATTATATATAAAAATTCATTAAGATTCCAGCAGTTAATGAGTCTGAACGATAATTTTAAACATCTAATAGGTTAATATTAAAAAAAACTTAAAGATTGAACCCATAAAATTTATACCTTATATTCGCCTTTGCATACATAAACTTATATTCAATATAAAAAATATTAAATTTAGATGAACCCGATACCAAAAGGCTGCATCCGCCTACTTCCTTGTCCTAGAGAGAGCAATCATGGCTAACATTTGGGTGGTCCTAGAATTCCTTTTTTTCACTCAAAATGCGATGCTTTAAGTTCCACTATTGCAAACCTTTTATGGAAAAAGGGAGAGTGTTAATATTGGAAAGTATTTAGTCATTTTAATTTGTAAATAATTCTTAGAAAACCATGGAGGAGTAAGGAATCAATTCTCGTTTTCTCTTTTGTTGTTTTTTACTCGCTAAAAACATCTTTTTAAGATAAAACGTACTAGTATTTTCAGAATCTATTAAACTCACAATTTTTAAAAAAAATGTTAATTTTGTCTAAAATATCGGAAATATTTACATCATTTATCTTAAAAACAAGGAAAATTATGTTTTTGTGCCATTTGAAATTAACAACTTTACCATGCATATCCATTAAAGTTGGGGGATTTGCATTATATCCGGTTTTTAGGTCACAATTTAACTTATACTCATTTTATAAAAAAAAATTACAAGCATACTCACTTTTCGAGTAACTTCAGATATACGAGATCTGAAGTAGCAAGAATTTATGTCCGAAGTTTGAGTTTCAGATTTTTTTTGCCTGAAGTGTGACCTTATCAAAGTAAACTTCAGATACTTTCATCTGAAGTTTGGCCTAACTTGCAAAAGCAATCAAAAAAAACTTTCAGTTCATAGTGCAAACTTCAGACAAATTAGTAGTGCAAACTTCAGACAAAATCAGCTTGTTATATTTGAACTTCAGATAATTTTTCCTGGCATGATAATTGCAAACTTCAGACGAGATTTAACCTAGTAATGTCTGAAGTGTGAATACCTAGTTTTTGCACTATTTTAACACCTCCTAAAAGTTATTGTTGTTTTGTTATTTTAATTATTTTTCTAAATTTTTGTGTCTTTAATTGCATATTTTTTATCATAAAATACTATAAAAATAGTTTTTTCTTCATTTATACATTTTAAGAATTAACTAGTTTTTCAGTTGGTGAATTAATCTAGTTAATTGATCATTAGAATAAGTTATTTAATTAATTTATTTGTGTAAAATTAGTTTAATAAGTAGGATTAAGGGAAAATGAGCTAAAATTAAAATGATCAGGTGGCTAAGAGTGTAATATCATGTTTAATTAAGTGGCTGCCAGGAAGAATTCAAAACGACGTAGTTTCAAGGTGAAACTACGTTACTTTATTCAAATGAATCAAGATTAAATCTCATCCATTCATTTCCTTTGATCAAATGGTCCTTATTTGATCCCTCATGGAGTATTTAAATTCTTAAAATCAATTTTTTTGCCTCATTTAGACATAACTAAAACCCTAACCTCCTCTCTTCTCGCTTCTCTCTTCTCTCTTCTCCATCACCTTTTAACCGATGTATATGCTCCACCCGCCGGAATTCGCTACCGGCGGCAGCCAACCTCCAAACCACCCTAAAATTTCACTTTTCTTTCTCTGAACCTTCTCTCCATGAATCCAAGCCTCATATTCTCTAAATCCCAACCAAATTTCGCAAATCTAACCTAAATCAAAATCCTAGCCATCACTTTTTGTCAAATTCATGGAGAATGAGCCACATTTTCCATCTAATTTTTACATATATAGATAGAGCTCAACAGGGGCTACCATTTGGCATTGGTCTTAACCCAAAATTCTGGCGATCGGAATTCTGGCGACCTCGACTTCCCCGCTGTCGCTGCTAACTCTTCTTTTTCTTCTATTTTTCTTCTTTCCCTTCTTCCCCTCTTGTCTAGATATGACTCGAGCGAGCTTTTCACGTGGAACGATACTGAGATCGAAACTGTTCGCTGAACTTTTAGTTTTGGTGTCTGCCAACGTGAAAAGTTCACTTTGTGGTTGATTCGTTGCTGCCTGATATCCTTGACATCTCGTCGCTTCTCGAATTAGAATCAAATCTCTTGCTATGGTAAGATCCTAGTTCCTCTCTTTTTTCTAATATTTTTTTTTTTTGCTTTGTGTTAAGTTTGGAGTTAGTTAATTTAGGTTCTGATTTTTTCTTTTATTATTGTTATTGTTAGTATAATTTTATTTTTGATTTTTAGTGCTTAGTTAGTGTTTAGTAAGCCTATTTTAAATGCTGATTCTAGTTTAATTTCTGGATTGGTATGGAATTAATTGTTGAAGTTTATTTCTATTTTTCTGCTTTTGTCTTTGTTAAATCAATGGACAATAATACTAAGGATAGAGTTGAAATTTAGTATAAGGTAAATGATGAAGTAGGATACATGTTTGGTTTACTTTTTACTATTTGTGGACTATTTTGAGTACAATACTCCTAATATTGTTCATAGTTTGATAAAAGCTTGTCCTTCGGAAAGATATTTTACCAAAAAATATGTCCTTTGAATAATTTGGACATATTTTTGGTGAAAAACATGTCCTTTGAATAAATTGGGAATAATAATTCAAGGTCTTCACTCCCCTATTAAGAGGAGGTCTTTCTTTCAATTAAAGGGGGATTTTTTGAGAACTCCAACACCCAAAAAGAACATCTTTTACACACACTAAAAAGAGAACAATAAAAAATGGAGTAGTTGTATGTCACGATCCGGATTTACCCATCATCGGGAGTCGTGATGGCGCCTATTGTCGAAACTAGGCAAGCCAACCCTTCGTGATGGTGCCTACTGTCGAAGCTAGGTAAGCCAACACTTATAAACATTTCCAGAAAATTTGAATCTAAAACAAATTAAATGCTAAAATAATTAGTTAAAACATGCGGAAGATGTCTAATAACAATAACGAAAATAATATGCGGAAAACAAACAATCAATCTCTACCCAGCATCTAGTGTGTCACTGCTCACGGACAACTAAAGAGTGCTAAAAATAATAGTCTGAAAGAAATACATAGAATGTCTATTTGATACAATTTAACAAAATGAAAGGGAAAGTTACATGAGACTCGGGGCCCGCGAACGCCTGCGAACTACCTCAGAGCCTCTTGACTGAAGGATCACTCCCGGTCTAAAGCTGCGGTCCGTAGACTGGGTCCTGACCTGTGCACAAAAAGGCACAACCGACTCCATGTGCTGGTAAGAGTCCGGCCTAACCTCGGCGAGGTAGTGACGAGGATAACCGGACCTACCATAAACAACATGTACAGATATATACGATAACAGAAAAGTAAAATATGAATTTAAACAACAAAAAGGGAGGGGACATGCGGGAGGGGAATAACAGTTCAATATTAAATTCTACAATTAAGAGATGGAACTAAATAGATATTATTTAAATAATAGAATCCAATGAAACACAACTAATAAAGGGAAAACGGAATAAGGAACACCAGTATGGTAAGACGAATAAAACCACGTTGCGCGGCACCACCCATCGTGCTTTTACTCTCGTCCTCACCCAATCAATAGCACCACTCCATCTTGTGGAGGAAATCAATATATACCACTCCATCTTGTGGAGGAAATCAATAAATATCACTCCATCTTGTGGAGAAAATCGATATATACTACTCCATCTTGTGGAGGAAATCAATAAATACCACTCCATCTTGTGGAGGAAATCGATAAATACCACTCCATCTTGTGGAGAAAATTTATATATATCACTCCATCTTGTGGAGGAAATCAATAAGTACACGGCATCACCCATCGTGCATTATCGCTCCTCCTCACCTAAAAAATAATCACAATTAATGGGAAAAGGAGTAAACAACAAGATTAACCATCCCGGCAAGGGAGAACAATGCAAAAACAAGTCCCGACAAGGGAAACAATTTAACAACAAGTTCCGGCAAGGGAAACAATTCAACAACAAGTCCCGGCAAGGGAAACAATATAACAACAAGTCCCGGCAAGGGAAAAACACCAACAACTCAGCTCTAGTTCATTTACTTCTCATCTTTCACTTCATAGCTCTTATAACGAGAATTTATCCCAATTGTTCACTTCTTCCACCATTCTAATAACAAATGACAACACGGTCATGCTCGACTCGGGCGCATAGGTAGCCGTCACCTTACCTATACACCGACTCCACATAGCACATAGGAATTAACAACCTAATTTTATTCCCTCAAGCCAAAGTTAGATCGAGCACTTACCTCGAAGGCTTCCAACTCAACTCACGCTTCTAGAATGGCTTTACCCCTCGAATTCGCTTCAAAACTGGTCGAATCTAACCACAATTTACTCAAATGTATCAACAAATGCTAGTTAAATCAATTTAGATGCATAAGAATGAAATTTCCAAAGTTTTACTCAAAATTTCCAAAATTCCCCCAGGACCACGTGGTCAAAACTCGAGGTTCAAACCAAAACTGGGTTACCCATTCCCCCACGAGCTCATATCTAAAATTAGAATTGAAATCGAACCTCAAATCGAGGTCCAAAAGCTTAAAATATGAAAAATCTAACTTCTAACCAAACCTCCATTTTTTACCCATAAAAGCTTTGATTTAGTGAAGAAATCATGATAGAAGATGATAAGGATTGAAGAAAACAAGTAAAAATGGACTAACAATTTATTTGGGGACAGAAGAGTTGAGAGAAAATTGCCAATGAGGGTTTTGGGTTTTGAAATTATGAAAAAGAACTTCAAAATCGGTTAAGTATATTTTGTGCAGACACGGACCTCGCAATTGCGATATCGAATTCGCAATTGCGAACTGGGCATCAAAGAAGTGGACCTCGCATTTGCAAGATGGGAGTTCGCAAATGCGAACTTGGGCTGGAATGGGGAAAGGTCGCAATTGCGAAGAATATCATCGCATTTGCGATGACTGAAGGAAGAGAGGAGACTTCACATTTGCGAAGTAGAACTCGTATTTGCGAGATTAGCTGGACCTGGACCTCTTTCGCAAATGCAAACCAGGCTTCGCAATTGCGAAGCCTGCAGGTCTGATACACAAGAAATAGGTTACAACCATGCAAAATGAACTCGACACCTACTCCAAATATCTCCCGAGCTATCGGGGCTCCAAACCAAACATGCACACAACCTCAAAAACATCCTACGAACTTACTCGTGCAATAAAATCACAAAATAACATCTAAATCAAAGAATCGACCTCCAAAACTCATGATTTTCATTTCAACATCAAAACTTTCAAAATTTTCCACTATTAATCCAAAACACGTCAAACGACGTCTGATTCAAATGAAACTTCACAGATAGTGCTTAACAATTATTTATGACTTGTACCGGGCGTCGTAACCAAATTACGAGCCCGATACCATTTTTACTCATTTTTTGTAATTCATTTTCCTTGAACATTAACATAAATCAATTAAACTAAAAAATTGTTTTCTCGGGCCTGGGACCTCGGATTTTGATTCCGGGAATACGCCCGAATCCCATATTGTCCTACGGATTTTTCCGAGACCGTTAAATCATGGGTCCGGGTCCGTTTACCCAAAATATTGATCGAAGTCAACCATATCAGTATTATCATAAAAATTCATAGTTTTTAACACAGAATTCCAATATTTTCACATAAACAAAATTTCGTCTTCGCGCCCGGACTGCGCATGCCAATCGAGGTAACCTAATAAGAGGTTTTCAAGGCCTTGGAAGTTCAAGGAAAGGGAGAATTACGGTGATGACCCTTTGGGTCGTCACATCCTCCACCTCTAAAACAACATTTAGTCCTCGAACGGACAAAAGAAAGGAGTACCTGAGTCGGGGAATAGATGGGGATAATGGCTCCGCATATCAGACTCAGACTCCTAGGTTGATGCCTCGGGAGGCTGACCTCTCCACTGAACACGCACTGAAGGAAAACTCCACGACCTCGATTGTCAAACCTGCCGGTCAAAAATAGCCACCGGCTCCTCCTCATATGACAGATCCTTATCCAATTGGACAGTGCTGAAATCTAACACGTGGGTGGGATCACCGTGATATCTCTGAAGCATGGATACATGGAAAACCGGATGCACACCTGACAAGCTAGGCGGCAAGGCAAGTCTGTAAGCCACCTTTCCCACACGGTCAAGAATCTCAAACGGGCCAATATACCTTGGGCTAAGCTTGACCTGCTTCCCGAATCTCATCATCATAGGCGATACACGGAGCAATACACGCTCACCAACCATGAAGGAAACATCCCTGACCTTACGGTCTGCAACACTATTCTGCCTGGACTGAGCTGACTGAAGTCTTGTCCTGAATGAACTTGACCTTATCCAAGGCCTCCTGTACCAAATCTGTACCCAATAAATGATCCTCTCCCGGCTCAAACCATCCGACCGGGGACCGAGATCGCCTACCATACAACGCCTCATACATGTCTATCTAAATACTAGACTGGTAGTTGTTGTTGTAGGAAAAATCCGCTAACAGCAAAAACTGGTCTCACGAGCCTCCAAAATCAATAACGCAGGCTCGAAGCATATCCTCAAGAATCTGAATGGTCCTCTCGGACTGATCGTCCTTCTGGGGGTGAAATGTTGTACTCAAATGGACCTGGGTACCCAACTCATGTTGCACCGCTCTCCAGAAATGCGAAGTAAACTATGGACCCCGATCCGAAATAATAGATATAGGCACCCCATGAAGGCGAACGATCTCCCTGATATAAATCTCTGCATACCTCTTGGATGAATAAGTGGTGGCAACTGGGATGAAGTGCGCTGACTTAGTCAGCCTATTAACAATAACCCATATAGCATCAAACTTCTTCCGAGTCATCGGAAGGCCAGTAACAAAATCCATAGTGATCCTCTCCCACTTCCATTCGGGAAGCTCAATCCTCTGAAATAACCCACCAAGCCTCTGATGCTTGCACTTAACTTGCTGACAATTTAGACAACGAGCCACATATGCAACAATGTCTTTCTTCATTCTATGCCACCAATAATGCTGTTTCAAATCCTGATACATATTCGCGGCGCCCGGATGAATAGAATACCGAGATCTGTGGGCCTCCGCTAAGATCGACTCTCGAATACCATCAATATTGGGCATAAAAGCTTGCCCCTGCAACCTTAATATGCCATCATCTCCCAAAGTCATCTCCTTGGCACCTCCCCTCTGCACTGTGTCTCTCAGGACTCATATATGGGGATCATCAAACTGCCGCTCCTGGATACGCTCCATCAATGACGAACGAGAAACCGTGCAAGCTAACACTCTGCTGGGCTCAGAAATATCCAATCTCGCAAATATATTGGCCAAGGCCTGAACATCCAAGGCAAGAGGTCTCTGGCTGACCGGAACGTATGCAAGACTACCCATGCTGGCGGACTTTCTACTCAATGCATCAGCCACCATATTGGCCTTCCCTGGGTGGCGTTATATAGAGACATCATAATCTTTCAACAACTCCAACCACCTCCGCTGTCTCAAATTCAACTCTTTCTGCTTGAACAAGTACTGAAGGCTCTTGTGATCCGTATACACCTCACACGTCACACCATGCAAATAATTCCTCCAGATCTTCAAGGCAATGAACAATAGCTGCCAACTCTAAGTCATGAACTGGGTAATTCTTCTCGTGGATCTTCAATTGCCTCGAAGCATATGCTATGACCTTGCCGCTATGCATAAATACTGTACCAAGTCTGATGCGGGAAGCATCACAATATACAGTATAAGCCCAGATCCCGTGGGCAAAACCAATACCGGTGCCGTAGTTATGGCTGTCTTGAGCTTCTGGAAGCTCGCCTCGCACTCATCTGACCACTTGAACTGGGCACCCTACTGAGTCAATCTAGTCATCGGGGCTGCGATGGATGAAAACCCCTCCACAAAACGTCTGTAGTAACCAGCTAACCCCAAGAAGCTCCGAATCTCTGTAGTTGAAGCTGGTCGAGGCTAGTTCTTGACTGCCTCTATTTTCTTCGGGTCCACCTGGATACCCTCTATTGATACGACATGACCCAGGAATGCTACTGAAATCAACCATAATTCGCACTTCGAAAACTTGGCATACAACTTGTTATCCTTCAGAGTCTGAAGAAACCTCTGAGGTGCTGCTCATACTCCTCCTAACTGCGGGAGTATACCAAGATATCATTAATGAATACAATCACAAATAGATCCAAGTAAGGCCTGAACACTCGGTTTATCAACTCCATGAATGTTTCCGGGGCATTGGTCAACCCAAACGACATGACCAAAATCTCATAATGCCCATACCGAGTACGAAATATTTTCTTAGGGACATCAGACGCCCTAATCCTCAGTTGATGATAACCACACCTCAAATCTATCTTCGATAACACCTTAGCACCCTAAAGCTTATCAAACAAGTCGTCAATCCTCGGGAGTGGATACATGTTCTTTATCGTCACCTTGTTCAACTGCCGGTAATCAATGCACATCCTCATCGACCCGTCCTTCTTCTTCACAACCAACACTGGTGCACCCCAAAGTGATACACTGGGTCTAATGAAACCCTTATCAAGAAAATCCTGAAGCTGTTCCTCTAACTCTTTCAACTCTGGCAGGGCCATGCGATACGGCGGAATATAAATATACTGAGTGCCATGAGCCAAATCAATACAGAAGTCAATATCCCTGTCCGGCGGCACACCCGGCAGGTCTGAAAGAAAAACCTCGGGGAACTCTAGAACAATAAGAACAGAGTCGATAGATGGAACCACTGCGTTGGGGTCGCGAACATACGCCAAATATGCTAATCATCCCTTCTCGACCATACGTCGAGCCTTGACATACGAAATAACACTACAGGTGGCATGACCTGGGGTCCCTCTCCACGCAAGTCAAGGTATGTCTGGCAAGGCCAAAGTCACGGTCTTGCTGTGACAATCTAAGATGGCATGATACGGGGACAACCAGTCCATCCCCATATATAACATCGAAGTCCACCATGTCTAGAAGCAATAAATCGACACGGGTCTCAAGACCCTCAAATACCACTACGTAAGAACGATGCACTCGGTTGATCAGTATAGAATCACCAACCGGGGTGGACACATATACCGGAATACCCAATGCCTCACTAGGCATAAGCAAATATGGTCGAAAATAGGATGACACATAAGAATAAGTAGATCCCGGATCAAATAATACCGAATAACCCCTATCATAGACCAGTATAGTACATGTAATCACAGCATCAGATGATTCAGCCTCCGGCCTGGATGGCAATGCATAACAGCGGGGATGGCCCCCACCTCCCTGAACTGCGTCTCTGGGACGATCTGCTGCGGGCTGACCCCTACCTCTGCTTGTCTGGACTCCACCTCTACGGTCTCTCTCTCCACCTCAATGATCCCTACCTCTGCCTCTAGCTGGCTAGGCAGCATGTGCATCACCTGTTGCCTGAATCGTAGGACGAGGACCCTGCTGCTAAGAACTACTCGAGGCTCGAAGGCAATACCTGACAATATGACATGGGTCACCACAACCATAACATGCCCTCGGCAGCTGATACTGCTGGCCTGTCGACCTGTATGTCCTTCCCTGACGCTCTGAAGTGGCGGCGCACTGATGTGGGTTGGTGGTGAGATGAAGAGCTGCTGGCCAGAATGCTGCTGATGACTACCACCGCATGGGATACCATGAGAAACCTAAAGTGCTGACTGGAGGTCTCGGGTGATGGCTTATGTCATAGGAACCTCTACCTCCAGATGAGGTACTACTAAACCTACCAGAATGTCTAGGCCTTATTTAGAACCCTGACTACCTCCTTGAGCTAGTGCCATCTCCATTCGACGGGCCGTATTGGCTGCCTCCTGAAATGTAATATCACTGCCAACCCCACTGCCATCTGTAGGCGAATGGGCTGAATTAATCCGCCAGTGAACCACCAGACCCTCTCTTGATCAGTAGAGAGTATCACTACTGCATGGCGTGCTAAGTCAACAAACCTGGTCTCATACTGTGTAACTTTCATAGAACCCTGATGAAGATGCTCAAACTGTCTACGAAGTGCCTCCCGGTGAGTGGCAGGGAGAAACTTCTCAAAAAATAACTCTGCAACCTGATCCCATGTCAAAGCTGGGGACCCTGCTGGTCTAGACAAACAATAATCTCTCCACCAAGTCTTGGCGGAACCCACAAGTCTGAAAGTGCAAAAATTGACCCCATTGGTCTCCACTATCCCCATATTCTTGAGGATCTCATGACAACTGAACAGAAAATCCCGGGGATCCTCCGATGAAGCACCGCTGAAAGTGGTAGTGAAAAGCTTGGAGAACCGATCAAGTCTCCACAAAGCATCCGAAGACATGGCTGACCCATCTCCGACCTGAGCTGTAATACATGTCTGAGCCGCCACTACAGGCTGAACCAAGGGAACCTGCTCCGGAGTACGTATAGCAGGAGTCTGAAGCCCTTCTCCAGCCTGAGAAGTGGCTGGTGCTACTAGAAGCAATCCCGCTCTGGCCACACTGTCTATAAAACCTGCTATGCGGACAAGGGCATCCTGAAGATCCGAAGAAAACATCATTCCTCCTGGGACCTGAGTTGGGCCTACTGGAGCTGGTGGAGCTGGAACCTCCTCATCAAAGTCAATATGAGGCTCCACCTCTGGAACAGCTGCCTTGGGCTGAGCTCTGCCCCTGCCATGGCCTCTAGCACGGCCTCGGCCCCTGCCCCTCGTGGGAGCTGCTGTTAGGGGCTCAAGCTGCTGCGCGAAAAAGAAGACGCACGTGTTCTCGCCATCACCGAAAGTACAAAGTAGAACGAAAATCAATATTTGGGAACAGAATCACACGACAAGAATGAACAAAGTGAAACTTTTCCTAACTCTGTAGCCTCTGAGGGATAAATACAGACTTCTCGGTACCGATCCCTCAGACTCTACCGAGCTTGTCTGTGAGTTGTGAGACCCAAGTAACCTAGTGCTCTGATACCAACTTGTCACGACCCGGATTTACCCACCATCGGGAGTTGTGATGGCGCCTACTGTCGAAGCTAGGCAAGCCAACCCTTATAAACATTTCCAGAAAATTTGAATCTAAAACAAATTAAATGCTAAAATAATTAGTTAAACATGCGGACGACGTCTAATAACAATAAGGAAAACAATATGCTGAAAACTAACAACCAATCTCTACCCAGTATCTGGTGTCACTGCTCACAGACAACTAAAGAGTGCTAAAAATAATAGTCTGAAAGAAGTACATAGCATGTATGTTTGATACAATTTAACAAACTGAAAGGGAAAGTTACACGAGACTCGGGGCCCCCGAACGCCAGCTAACTACCTCAGAGCCTCTGGACTGAAGGATCACTTCCTGTCTAAAGCTGCGGCCCGTAGACTGGGTCCTGACCTGTTCATAAAAAGGCACAGAAGCATAGTATTAGCACAAACGACCCCATGTGCTGGTAAGTGTCCGGCCTAACCTTGGCAAGGTAGTGACGAGGCTAACCGGACCTACCATAAACAACCTGTACAGATATATACGATAACAGAAAAGGAAAACAAGAATTTAAACAATAAAAAGGGAGGGGACATGCTGGGGGGAATAGCAGTTCAACTATAACTTCTACAATTAAGAGATGGAACTGAATAGATAGCATTTAAATAAGAGAACCCAATGAAACAACAACTAATAAAGGGAAAACGGAATAAGGAACACCAGTAAGGTAAGACCAATAAAACCACGTTGCACAGCACCACCCATCGTGCTTTTACTCTCGTCCTCACCCAATCAATAGCACCACTCCATCTTGTAAAGTAAATCAATATATATCACTCCATCTTGTGGAGGAAATCAATAAATACCACTCCATCTTGTGGAGGAAATCGATATATACCACTCCATCTTGTGGAGGATATCTATAAATACCACTTCATCTTGAAGAGGAAATCTAGATATACCACTCCATCTTGTGGAGGAAATCAATAAGTACACGGCATCACACATCGTGCTTTATCGCTCCTCCTCACCCAAACAATAATCACAATTAATGGGAAAAGGAGTAAACAACAAGATTAACCATCCCAGCAAGGTAGAATGCAACAACAAGTCCCGGCAAGAGAAACAATTTAACAACAAGTTCCGGCAAGGGAAATAGTTTAACAACAAGTCCCGGCAAGGGAAACAGTATGACAACAAGTCCCGGTAAGGGATAAACACCAACAACTCATCTCTAGTTCATTTACTTCTTATCTTTCACTTCATAGCTCTTATAACGAGAATTTGTCTCAATTGTTCACTTCTTTCACAATTCTAATAACAAATGACAACACAACCATACTCGACTCGGGCACATATGTAACCGTCACCTTACCTATACACCGACTCCGCATAGCACATAGCAATTAACAACCTAATCATATTCCCTCAAGTCAAAGTTAGATCGAACACTTACCTCGAAGGCTTCCAACTCAACTCACGCTTCTAGAATGGTTTTACCCTTCGAATTCGCTTCAAAACTGGTCGAATCTAACCACAATTTACTCAAATGTATCAACAAATGCTAGTTAAATCAATTTGGATGCACAAGAATGAAATTTCCGATTTTTACTCAAAATTCCCAAAATGCCCCTATGCCCACGTGGTCAAAACTCGAGGTTCGAACAAAAAACGGGTTACCCATTCCCCCACGAGCTCATATCTATAATTAGAATTGAAATCGGACCTCAAATTGAGGTCCAAAAGCTCAAAATATGAAAAACCTAACTTCTAACCAAACCTCAATTTTTTTAACCCATAAAAGCTTTGATTTAGTGAAGAAATCATGTTAGAAGATGATAATGATTGAAGAAAACAAGTAAAAATGGACGTACAATTGATTTGGGGACGGAAGAGTTGAGAGAAAATTGCCTATGAGGGTTTATGAAAAAGAACTTTAAAATCGGTTAAGTATATTTTGTGCAGACACGGACCTCGCAATTGCGAGATCGAATTCGAAATTGCAAACTGGGCATCAAAGAAGGGCACCTCGCATTTGCGAGATGGGAGTTCGCAAATGCGAACCTGGGCTGGAATGTGGAAAGGTCGCAATTGCGAAGAATATCATCGCATTTGCGATGACTGAAGGAAGAGAGAAGACTTCGCATTTGCGAAGTAGAACTCGCATTTGCGAGATTAGCTGGACCAGGACCTCTTTCGCAAATGCGAACCAGGCTTCGCAATTGCGAAGCCTGCAGGTCTGATACACCAGAAACAGGTTCCAACCATGCAAAATGAACTCGACACCTACTCCAAATCTCTCCCGAGCCCTCGGGGCTCCAAACCAAACATGCACACAACCTCAAAAACATCCTACGAACTTACTCGTGCGATAAAATCGCCAAAATAACATCTAAATCAAAGAATCAACCTCCAAAACTCATGATTTTCATTTCGAGTTCAAAACTTTCAAACTTTTCCACTTTTAGTCCAAAACGCGTCAAACGATGTCCGATTAAAATGAAACTTCACAAATAGTGCTTAACAATTATTTATTACTTGTACCGGGCGTCGGAACCAATATACGAGCCCGATACCATTACCTTTTGCTCATTTTTTTTCTAATTCATTTTCCTTGAACATTAAGAGAAATCAATTAAACTGAAAAATTATTTTCTCGAGCCTGAGACCTCGGATTTGGATTCCGGGAATACACCCGAGTCCCATACTTTCCTAGGGATTTTTTCGAGACCCTCAAATCTCGGGTCCGGGATCGTTTATCCGAAATGTTGACCGAAGTCAACCATATCAATATTATATTCAAAATTCATAGTTTTTAACACAGAATTCCAATATTTTTACATAAAATTTTTCCAGCTTCACGCTCGTACTGAGCATGCAAATCGACGTAATCTAATAAAAGGTTTTCAAGGCCTCGGAAGTGCAAGGAAAAGGTGAATTACGGTGATGACCCTTTGGGTCGTCACATTGTAGTAACTTAAAAACCCTTTGCAATCTTCCTTCTTTGAAAAATATTCCAGAGAAATGAAAGAATACATAAGAAAGAAAAGTTTTCTTTAAGTCTTCTTCTTTAGTTTCTGATTTTGGTTCTGCAAGTTTTTCGGAATTGAATCTTTTTGGTTTTACTAGTTCGTTTGCTGCTGTTGGTGTTGGTTTTGAGCTGTGTTTACTAGCTGTGAGTTTGGATAAAGTTCATCACTTTTATTTGCTTTCGGATTCGCAGCCTAGGTATTCTTCTTAACTTTGTAATACATTTTTTTATCTCTATTAATGAAACATGAAGTCTGAAGCTTTAACTTGATTTCATTAGTTGATTTTAGATTATTTTCATGAATGATAACTTTATGCGATCATATTCGGATATTAGCTATAGCATAAGTACCTTTAACTTTAAATATTTCAATGAGAGTTTTATTTTTTGAAAGTTCTTTACATATTCACGAAAATTGTAATGAAATAGTTTCATTGATAATCATAATAATTTTGTTTGAGTTTCTTCTCCTTAGAGTTACACTTACCGGAGGTTGTAACCCTTTTTTTGGTTTATGGTTTAAAGATGCTAATTTGATCCATCTATGTGATGTCAAGATATGGCCTCCTAAATTAAGAAAAACTTGAGGCACAATGGCAAAGAGAACTTAATTTGTGAATATGCTTATACCTTGGTTCATATATATATATATATATATATATATATATATATAAGAAAGAAAGAAACTTAAAAAAGAATAAGGAAGAAGCGGAACTGTTACGAAGAGGACTTGGAAAAACATTCACATTTTCCATTTTTCTTACATTTTTAATCTAGTATGTCTGCTTCGATTATGTCGTCCCTTTCGGTTTGATTCTTTCGTTTAACTTTTGCTATTTAATTTCTGTTTATAAATTAGGATCTCTATAAATATATATATATATATATATATATATATATATATATATATATATATATATATATATATATATATATATATATATATATATATATATATATTGTATTCCAAATATACTGAAATTATTTATGTGTTCAAATCTCTCGGGGAACAACGTTTCCTATATTATGTGTCGGATGAGCTTGAGCCATTATTTATATTTCCTCTTTTGTAATTAGTGTAGAAGCAATAAACCAATAAACCAGGCCCAATGTCATCAAAATTTATGAATCTGACCCATTTTTATTATGATTCAGCTGGCTCATTTTTCATTTTAATGAAAAAGCAGCCCGTTCTCTTAAGGATTTTTTTATTTATATCATATAGCAAATTTTATTATCAAAAATGTTCACCAATTGATATTTATCTTTGTTGTCCGCATTATCCCTACAAAATATATATCAAGCTCATAAATAGCGAGATTCTCCCCAATAAATGCGCGAGATTGTAGGGGGGATCTGTGTGTGATCCTATCAGCATTTAATTCAAAATTTGAAATGGAAGTAAATCTGTAGCTGCATAAATCTCTCCTTTTTTAGCATGTTTTATTTTTCTTTGACCCTCCTCCCCCTTCTTTTGGAATCAAGTACAAAAAAAATCGAAAATCCATGCCACTACAAATAAGAGTTGGGGAAATTTGTTTAAAAAAAAAGAGAAGAAAAAAAAAAGCAATAAAGGATTATTCGTGTTAGTTGAACTACGTTTGACTTGATTCCTTTAAAGGATACGTAGGCAGCTCTACACTAGGGCTCTGTCTAACCAAATCAAAAAATAAAAATTTCCAGTACATGGAACTGGGGAAGATTTTTAATTTTTTATTTTGTTTATATGAAGAGTCGATTCTGAAAGTTGTAAATATGCAACCCTATCATTTGAGTCTATTTTGAGCCTTAATGTGACCCTTTTTTTTTCTAAGCCTCTCCAAAAGCCTTCTAAATAAAGCCCTTCCAAATAGTCTTAAGAATGCCAAGGGAAACAAGCAGTAAGCAACAACTGTCGAACGACATAGAACGATGTCAAGTTTCTCTCACAAAAAAACAAAAAAAAAAACAACGATAATGAATGGAAATGAGAGATTCTTATTGGTAAAAACCCTCATAGGCATTGTAAGGTGATGGTAAGAATAGATAAATAAATGAGAGAGGCCAATTGCTGAAAAACTTTCGGGGCACTACTAGTCGAATGTGAGTTGTGATTGGCACGAAGAGGCCAACTTCAAAGAAAAAAGGGAACAACAAGAAGAATGGGTAGATTGGTAGGATGGATTCGGCCGCTCAGTTCAAAATGCATGTCATGATCATTATAGTTGGATAACATATTCAAATGAGCCTTTTTTTTTCTTTTTCCCCCGTAAAGTGGTATTTTTAGTTAAGTACTATTCTTGTCTTACTTGTAAATCGCGTAATTTTGTTCATTTGCATTTTAATTTTGAGTCAGTCTTTGTTAATACAACCGAGAAATGATTTCAAAATCTATTACCATACTTCCAATTATGCAAAACGAGTTATATCCTAGCACATCGAAGAGGACATACGTAAGAAGCAACATGCACACTAAGTTTCTTGAAGCTAAACAAGATCTGAGGGTCCATGCCAACGGAAATTCCAAAAATTTGTTGGTCTGTTTGTTTAGAAGCCAATAAATAATGGGCCACAAAATTGGTCATTGTTTCGTAGAAGTGAAAAATAAAGGATGTGTGGCATACGCGGCATTTACAAAGGTACGAATACAACTGTTATTCCCTCTGATAAGCCAAACAAAGTGTTTTGAAGACATCGAAAAGGTCGCTAAGCAAAACTTTCTTCATGGGAAAAATTGACCCAGACACAAACTAATAGCGGGTGCAAAATGATCAAGTTTGATTTTAAAGGAAAAATCTGCGAAAGTGAAGACTTGCATTATAGACAAGGTTCAACAACACCTTAGACATCTGGTTATCAAATAGCTGGAGGCGATAGTAGAAAGCCGAAGTTTCTAGAACACAGTACAAAGCCTTCTCGTTGTTTGGTACCATTACTTGCAAATCAGTTCTCTAACACGAGGTGGATGCAGATTCAAACTGCTCAGGGCATACAAGGCCACAAACCGACCACCATTGTTAATCTCACAAATCTTTCTTTGTTTGAAGCAGGAAACAAAGTAGTATAGCATTGAAGCTCTTAAAGGAAGAATATCACCAAAGGTAAATTCTTCAAAGTCTCTGCTTGTTCTTTCTAGATAATCACATCATCAGCAACTGTATTTTCCAGCATAAGGTACTTCAACCCTTAGTTGAGGTCCCATATTGACATAGGGCAGACAACTCCCTAGTCGCGTGTTTAGTATACGGTACACCAATCCCTAGCTATATTTTTTCAACATAAGGTACAACATTCTTTAGTGAGGTTTCATTTTCATATAAGGTATCCAACCCCTTGTTACATTCTTTCTCAGTGATACAGGGCGCCAACCCCTGGTTACCTTCTTTCTCAGTGATACAGGGCGCCAACCTCTAGTTATATTCCCTACAAGACTTTCAAACTCACTCGTAGGAGACGCACTTCCTAGTTTGAGTCATTCCAATAGGAGACACACTTCCTAATCTATACCATAAATCCTAGGATACACACTTCCTAGTCTAAGACTTTCAACCTTACTCATAGGAGCTTCCTAGTTTGAGAAATTCCAATAGGAGATGCACTTTCTAATCTAAATCATTAAGCCTAGGAAACACACTTCCTAGTCCAAGACCTTCAACCTTACTCGTAGGAGACACACTTCCTAGTTTGAAATATTCCATTAGGAGACTCACTTCCTAATCTGAACCACCAGTCCCAGGAGATGTACTTCCTAGTCCAAGTCTTTTGGCCTCATTCGTAGGAGAGACAATTCCTAGTTTGAGCTATTCCAATAGGACACGCACTTCCGAATCTAAACCACCAATCCTAGGAGATGCACTTTCTAGCACAAGCCCTTCAACCTCATCGTAGGAGATGCACTTCCTAGTTTGAGAAATCCTAATAGGAGACGCATTTCCTAATCTGAATCATTAAGCCTAGGAAACGCACTTCCTAGTCCAAACCTTTCAACCACTCCTAGGAGACGCACTTCCTAGTTTGACTTATTCCAATAGGAGATACACTTCCTAATCTGAGCTACAATTCCTAAGAGACGCACTTCCTAGTTTGAGACATTCCATTAGGAGATGCACTTCCTAATCTGAACCATCAATCCTATGAGACACACTTCCTAGTCAAGCCCTTCAACCTCACTCGTAGGAGACACACTTCCTAGTCTAAGTCTTTTGACCTCATTCGTATGAGACGCAATTCCTAGTTTGAGCTATTCCAATAGGAGATGCACTACCTAATATGAACCATTAATCTTAGGAGATGCACTTCCTAGTCCAAACTTTTCAAACTCATTCTTAGGAGATGCACTTCCTAGTCTGAGCCATTCAAACAGGAGACACACTTCCTAATATGAACCATTAATCTTAGGAGACACACTTCCTAGTCCAAACCTTTAACCTCATTCGTAGAAGACATACTTCCTTGATTGAGTCCATTCTAATAGGAGACACACTTCCTAATATGAATCATTAATCTTAGAAGACGCAATTGCTAGTTGGAGTCCTTTAATCTTGTAGTCATTCCAATGCCACCCATGAAAGAAGCACCTCTTAGTCTAAGCTTTACCAATTCTACTCCTAAGAGAAGCACATTTGATTCGGAGTCTTCAGCATCATTTTTGCATCTTTCAAATAAAATAAGCTGATTTGCAGCTTTACCCAGTAACTCATAAAATTTTCTCAATGCCAAACTGGGGCTGAAAACTTTGTTCGTTTTGTTCATCTTTGATGGCTTTGCAGGCCCCGCCATAGGGCGCAGTTTGTGACGATCAAAGCTTGAAGTTTCAGTCACCATCAGAAGGAAGACGTCTTTCGATCACATAATAGTTGGAGTTAACTTTGACAATGTGTCAGTAAACCAGCTTCTCAAGATTCATCTTCTCAATTTCGGATCAATAAAGCAAGCAGCTGATATTGAGTCATAATATTTTATTCAAAGAGCATCAAGATCCATTCATGCTCAACACAAGAGACCCAGTCAAAAATCAAGATTTGACTCCAGAAGGCATAAGAATTTTGTAACTTTTATTTTGCATACATATATAGTTCTTTCTCTTTTCCTTTTGATATAGCAGCAAGTAACAGTAACAACAACAACAACAATAGTCTTAACTCCAGTGCCTGGTAGTCCTAGCGATCATATTTTTCAGAACTACACTGGCCTGATTCTTTTATAGCAAAGGATATGTAGACAACCTCGGAAGCAAGGTTTGGTCACCTTTTTCAAAAATTGTTTCCATTGGAGTAATATGTGAGCAAAAATTAACTATGGAATTTTCTTTTCTTTGCACGAAAACTCTTCATGTTCTCAAGCAAAGAGGGATAGCTGTGAATACCTAATTTTTGCGTTATTCTAATACCTCCTAAAAGTTATTGTTGTTTTGTTATTTTAATTGTTTTCTGAATTTTTGTGTTTTTAATTGCATTATTTCTATCATAAAATACTATAAAAATAGTTTTTTATTCATTTATACATTTTAAGAATTAACGAGTTGTTCAGTTGGTGAATTAATCTAGTTAATTGATCATTAGAATAAGTTATTTAATTAATTTATTTGTGTAAAATCAGTTTAATAAGTAGGATTAAGGGAAAATAGGATAAAATTAAAATGATCAGGAGGCTAAGAGTGTAATATCATATTTAATTAAGTGGCTGCCAGGAAAAATTCAAAACGACGTTGTTTCAAGGTGAAAGTACGTCACTTTGTTCAAATGAATCAAGATTAAATCTCATCCATTTATTTGTTTGATCCAATGGTCCTCATTTTGATCCCTCATGGAGTATTTACATTCCTAAAATCAGATTTTTTGCCTCATTTACACATAAATAAAACCCTAGCCTCCTCTCTTCTCTCTCACCTTTCAATCGCCGCCTCTGCTCCGCCCGCCGCTGCCCGCTGGAATTTGCCACCGGTGGTGGCCAACCTCCAAATCACCCCAAAATTTTATCATTTCTTCCTCTCAACCTCCTCTCCATGAATCCAAGCCTCATATCCTCCCAATCCCAACCAAATTCCACCAATCTAGCCTAAATCAAAACTCTAGCCACTATTTTTTGACAAATTCATGGAGATTGAGCCACCCTGTCCACCTACTTTTTACATACATAGATAGAGCTCAGCAAGGGCTACCATTTGGTATCGGTCTTAATCTAAAATTCTAATGACCGAAATTTCGGCCACCTCTACTGCGCCGCTGCCGCTGCTAGCTCTTCTTTTTCTTCTATTTTTATTTTTTCCCTTCTTCCCCTCTTGTCTAAATATGACCTGAGTGAGCTTTTCACGCTGGCACGATACCGAGATCGAAACTGGTTCGTTGAACCTTTAGTTTTGGTGTCTGCCAACCTGAAAAGTTCACTTGGTGGTCAATTCGTTGCTGCTCGATATCCTTGACATCTCATCGCTTCTCGAATTAGAATCGAGTCTCCTGTTATAGTAAGACCCTAGTTCATCTCTTCTTTTTTCTGATTTTTTCGTTTTGTGTTAAGTTTGGATTTAGTTAATTTAGGTTCTGATTTTTTTTGTTTTGATTGTTATCGTTAGTAAAATTTTATTTTTGATTTTTAGTACTTAGTTAGTGTTTAGTCAGCCTATTTTAATTGTTGATTATAGTTTAATTCCTGCATTGGTATGGAATTAATTGTTAGAAGTTTATTTCTCAACTTTTTGCTTTTGTGTTTGTTAAATCAATAGACAGTAATACTAAGGGATAGAGTTGAAAGTTAGTAGAAGTTGAATGATGAAGTAGGGTACATGTTTGGTTTACTTTTTATTGTTTGTGAATTATTTTGAGTACAATACTCCAAATATGGTTCATAGTTGGTAAAAGTTTGTCATTTGGCAAAAAATCTATCCTTTGAATAGTTTGGACATATTTTTAGTAAAAACCCTATTCTTTGAACAGATTGGGGATAATAATTCAAGGTTTTCCCTCTCCTATAAAGAGGAGGTCTTTCTTTCAATTAAAGGAGAATTTTTTGAACATTCTAACACCCAAAAAGAATATATTTTACACACATTAAAAAGAGAGCAACAAAAAAGGGAGTAGTTGGAGTAACTTAAAAACCTTTGCAATCTTCGTTCTTTGAAAAATATGCCAGAGAAATGAAAGAATACAAAAGAAAGAAAAGTTTTCTTTAAGTCTTCTTCTTTAGTTTCTGATTTTGATTCTGCAAGTTTTTCGGAGTTGAATCTTTTTGGTTTTACTAGTTCGATTGTTGATGTTGCTGTTCGTTTTGAGCTATGTTTGCTAGTTGTGAGTTTGGATAAAGTTCGTCACTTTTGTTTGCTTTTGGATCTGCGGCCTAAGTATTCTTCTTAACTTTGTAATGTATTTTTTATCTCTATGAATGAAGCATGAAGTCTGAAGCTTTAACTTGATTTCATTTGTTAGTTTTGGATTATTTTCATGAATAATCAACCCCCACTTCCAACCGAGAGGTTGTGAGTTCGAGTCTCCCCCAAGAGCAAGGTGGGAAGTTCTTGGAGGGAAGGATGCCGGTGGTCTATTTGGAAACAGCCTCTCTACTCAAGGGTAGGGGTAAAGTCTGCGTTCATACTACCCTCCTCAGACCCCACTAAGTGAGATTATACTGGATTGTTGTTGTTGGTGGATTATTTTCATGAATGATAACTTTATACAGTCATGTTCGGATATTAGCTATGGCATACGTGCTTCTAACTTTAAATGTTTCAATCAGAGTTTTGTTTCTTGAAAGTTCTTTACATATTCACGAGAATTGTAATGAAATAGTTTCATTGACAATCATTAGAATTTTATTTAGAGTTTCTTCAACTTAGAGTTACACGTACTGGAGGTTGTAACCCTTTTTTTGGTTTATGGTTTAAAGATGCTAATTTGATCTATCTTTGAGATGGTCCATTATGAATTTAATGTTTATATGTTTATACCTTGGTTTACTAAACATATATATATATATAAGAAAAACTTAAGGCACAGTGGCAAAGAGAACTTAATTTGTGAATATGTTTATACCTTGGTTCACAAAACATATATATATATAAAAGAAATTTGAAAAAGAATAAGGAAGAAGCGGAACGGTTATGAAGAGGACTTGAAAAACATTCACATTTTCCATTTTCTTACATTTTTTGATTGGATTATGTCGTCCCTTTCAGTTTGATTCTTTCGTTTTAAACTTTTGCTATTTAATTTTTGTTTATAAATTAGGATATATATATATTATTCATGTGTTCAAACATCTCGGGGAACAACGCTTCCTACATTATGTGCCGGATGAGCTTGAGTCATTATTTATAGGGGTTTTTACCTATACATCCCATATAACAAACCTTACTACCATTATTGTGCATTGTTTGTTTATTACCCTCATATCCCATGTTTTTGTTACATAATATATACCAAACAGAATATTTGCTGATTTTTCATCCTAAATTAATGCTAGATAATTAAGGCTAAAAAGATTCTTAATAAAGTGTAGCCTAAAATAACTCCTATCTTGATGGCTTCTAATTAATCTTTGATTTTCTACCAAATAAATGCCAAATCAGAAGCAGAATCAGCAATATGCATATTGTCATTCTGGTCGAACAACCTCTCTTTCTCTGCAACTAATCCGTCCTCAAAGCCAACTACCTTTACTTCATTTGCTTTCTGCGAACCTGTCATCTTCGCCAAGATGACGAATGTCGCTTCCCCAAGAAGGTTATTCACTCATCTCAAAACCACAAATCGAGGACTTAAATACCAATGGAGGAAGACCTTTGGCTAGCACAAACTCAATACCATTAAGTGTTTGATATCTTAAGTTACTACTGAATCCCATACGTATTGCCCAAGTTGCAGCATTTAAAAGTGTTGGAGGTGGCTACAATTTGTATTCCAATGCAGACGGCACTGCATTGGATAATTCCAATGCAGTCACTATTATCCAATGCAGTCACTAATTGTAATACAATTTTTGATAATGGTAGGCTTTTGTACCAAATGTCTAATTCCAATGCAGTGCTTTTGTGGTTGCTAACCGCTGCCTGTATTAAGACGGAACGACCACAAATTGCAAGACGGGCAATCGATCTTGCTGAGAGTCGCTTATCTAAGGACGTGTGGCCTGAATATTATGATGGAAAAGTATGAAGATATATTTAAACAAGCAAGAAAGTATCAGACGTGGTCAATCGCAGGATATCTTGTAGCAAAGATGTTGCTGGAGGATCCTTCACACTTGGGAATGATCGCGTTGGAAGAGGACAAGCAAATGAAGCCTGTAATGAAGCAAAATGTAGTCAAATGTAGTTAAGGTTATATGCACTGTTTCCAGTGTGTTTTTAAAATGTAGTCAAATGTAGGTAAATGTAGTTAAGGTTATATGAAGTGTTTCCAGTGAGTTTTTAAAATGTAGTCAAATGTAGCTAAATGTAGTTAAGGTTATATGCAGTGTTTCCAGTGTGTTTTTAAAATGTAGTCAAATTTTTGTAGTTATATGAACTTTGTAGTTAATTGTAGTTACTTGTAGTTAATCGTAGTCAGTTGAAAAATATGTCTGAATAACGTATTTTTTTGTATCTACTGGATGGTATGAGTTGCTGAAAACTACAAATGGCATTTCTATGCAACGTCAATTCATTATTCTTCACTGTTCAAGACAAGAAGTTTAATCTCGAAAACATAACAACGCAAAATGTACTACAACAGTACATGTAGCATTGGACTTCCAACAATTTGTAGTTATGCAATTGTAGTTATATGTAGTATAGATGTGTAGTTATATGCAATTTTAGGTAATTGTAGTCACTACATTAGTACAATTAACTACAAATTTGATTCAACAGTACATTTTGCCAATTAACTACAAATTATCTCCAAAAAACTACAATTAACTACAATTTGTATTTTTGATGAAACAATTTTCAAAAAGTATTTTTGATGAAAAATATTTTGGTTTCCCGTATATATAATTTTAGCTCCGCCACTATATACACTATACAACTATTACTTGGAGATGACCATCTTGAATAGGTCAAAGACTCGTCAAAAAGGATAAAGGACAATTAAAACGCACAGTGGTAACAATTGTTGATATTGACAAAGCAACTATGGTTTTATACTTGTTTGAACTGTCAGGCGTTGGAACTCTAATTCAAACTTGTTGCAGGAAATATATTGAATACTACTATTAATTGCCTTAAAAAAGTTTTATTATAGAATAAGAACTAAATATTGATAGTAAAGAAACAAGAAGATAGGCATGGAATAAATGCTTTATACGACTTGGTGTAAGTGGATTATTGGCAGAATCATGGTAATACAACTACCACCCTTTTCTCAAGCGTACACCATCACACTTTGCCAAATATAGTTGTCCATTAGATGCGAGAAACCCCCAATAGTGAAGAGGAAGATTGATTTTGAAATAGGAAGCTGGAGTTTTGGAGGCTTATTTCAAGGGATTTTTGTTCCACAAATCAAGCAAATAATTAATAAGTTGATCATTAACCTTAAATATAATTTTGGTACATAAATTGAAAGGTGGTATACTTAAATGTAATAAACACAAACCTTAAACATAGGTGGTTATAAGGTTTGCTATATGGGACGTATATTTAAAAATCCCTTATTTATATTTCCTCTTTTGTAATTAGTGTAGAAGCAATAAACCAATAAACCAGGCCCAATGTCATCAAAATTTATGAATCTGACCCATTTGTATTCTGATTCAGCTGGCTCATTTTTCATTTTAATGAAAAAGCAGCCCATTCTCTTAAGGATTTTTTTATCTATACCATATAGCAAACTTTATTATAAAAAATGTTCATCAATTGATATTTATCTGTGTTGTCCGCATTATCCCTACAAAATATATATCAAGCTCATAAGTAGCGAGATATTACCAAAAAAATGCGCGAGATTGTAGGAGGGATTTGTGTGTGATCCTGTCAGCATTTAATTTAAAATTTGAAACGGAAGTAGATCTGTAGCTACGTAAATCTCTCCTTCTCCATATATTTTCTACCATTGATAGCCATTAAAAAGCTTGAAAGCTTTGATTTCAAATTTGGTTTTTCAAAAATCATTATTTGTTTGGATTGGGTGTTGTTGTAAACAACTCGGAATATGTTTAGGTGTTTATATCTCAATTGAGGGGTTTTGGCGAAGATTATACTTGGTTTTGACTGAATTTCAGATTGAAACTCGTCGAAGAAGAAGAAGAAAAAGAAGATATATTTTCAGAAATTGTAGTTAAATTGTAGAATTGTAGATAAATTGTAGATACAATGTAGATAAATTGTAGATAATTTGTAGATAAATTGTAGGTTGGGAAGACTAAAACTTCTAGAAGTCTTCTACAATTATGTCGAAAATGCCAATTATGCTACAATTGAAATGGGGATTGGAGTATTAAAATTCAATGTATTCAGTTTGTAGATATCTTGTAGATAAAATTTCTGCAAATAAAATACAAATCAGTTTAAGTATTGTATAAAGTTGTATTGTTTTTAAGAGTATCTACAAAATTACTACATTTATACTACAATTAAATTACAGACAACAAAATTTGGTCTTCATCTACAAAATTTCTACATACAAACTACAAGGATTATAGTACGTACCTTTAATAAAATTGATAGTAAGAAATGTTTAATCTTGTGTTTAGAGAACTAGACACATTTCTTTTCTTGTTTTTTCAAAAAATTAAATTGCTATGGAATTAACTGACGGTAAATTGGATTGGCAACGGAATAGTACTGGATTGAGGTCCGATAGGATAGCTAGTTTAACAAGATAGAAAATTTGGTTTTGAGCATTACACATTTATTAAGGAAGGGGTAAACTGACTTCTCCATAGCATTAGATGAATGGCGTATTCATGAAATCGACCAATCAACTATGTTTCACTCCTAAACTAATCGGATTTGGCTATATAAATTCGCTGTAATATGGGGGTGTGGGGGTGGGAGGAAAGAGAGGTAGATAAATTAAAATTGGAGAATATATGCTCCTAAAATCATGCCTAGAATAAATGAAACGATAATTATACCCTTAATTTGAATTATGGTGTATAAATTAAAATTTGATATAATTAAATATAAGAAACACAAACCTTAACATAAGAAGTAATAAGATTTGATATATTGTATACATAGTAAAAATCTGTTCTCTTAATTGATAGAAGCTGGCCCAATTTAAGTACCATGGCTTGTCCAGTATCAGTCTGACATGTTTTCCTCTATAATAAGATTCAAATATCAGTTTTCTTCTCAATTAACCAACTCAAATGCCTCTAACGTAATTGAACCGTTAGGGAACTAATAGGCATGCTTCGATATTTTCATTCACGAACTTACTTGTGTAGCATGATGTTTAACATTCAATAATTTAACCAAATAATCCAATATCATATGCATTAGTTTTAGTTAATTTTAATTTACTTAATCTCCATAATCGCGGATCGCTTATGTAGCTTGATAATAACCATTAATAAAATTCAATTAACTTTCTCAATTATATAACTTTCAAAAGTAAATAATGTGCTAATAATCGTTTGTCAAGACTGCGAATTCGCTTCCGTAGCGCTATTATGACTAAATAATAAATTTCGTCGATCATGCATTTGCTTGCGTAGTGTGGTTATGATGTATTATTATTTAAAAATTCTTAATTTTTCTAATAATGAAGAGATAAAAGTGGATAGGTAAAACATGAAAATCGTATAAATCACAGTTTGTCCAAAATTAATTTAAGGCAAATTTTAAATCAATAAAGCGACTGTGCTAGAACCACCGGATTCGGGGAATGCCTTGCACCTTCTCCCGGTCAATAGAATTTTTTACCCCAATATTATTTTCGCGGACCGATAAAAATAGAGTCAAACCTCTCTTTGACTAGGGATTCAAATAAAAGGTAATTTGGAATACCGAAAAATCAATTTCAAGTGGCGACTCTATAAATAAAATATTCCCTACTCAAATTTATCACTTTAATTGAAAAAAACTCTTTAACCCTCAAATACATAACACAACACACGTATATATATTTGGGGGTGGTGAAAAAAGGGGTGTAACATAAAATTTGGCCTTGCAGTCCCAAATTTCACTTGATGCTTCTTCGAGTTTTGAATATAAACTCTTGTTTTATTATTTACGTACTTTATGTTTGGATGTATTATTGTTCGAGAGAAGAATACGTTTGAGAGAGAAAAAAAGAAGAAGAGGAAGAAAGGAGCGCATATGTCGCAGGATTTGAAGTTATCAAAATTAGGGTATAGATTAAATAATTTTAAAAATATAATTATTTATTAAATGAGGCGACCAAATAAAATGCCAATACAATTTTTACATTAAAATTGTAAATAATTTTAGCCTTTCGTAAAGAAAAAAAGTGTCACAATCAAAAATTGAGGGTAAATGCGAAAATGATATAAATGAAGAAAAGTCTAGTGTGGGATAAAGTTGAGTAATTACAAATAATATTAAGACAAAATCGAACAGTTTCCCTGAAAACAAAAAAGACATTTATACTATGAAAACAATAGACAAACATTTTGGAGTATCACTTCAAACACAATATTGATATATGAATAGAAATAGATTCAGTATTTAAATTTTATATATTAAAACGGATCCGTAATACTATTTGCTTATTTAATGTTAAAATAGCACGATCTAGTTAGTTTTCAGGTTAGTCATTTTAGAATAGTCAGTGTTTACCAAGTCAATAAAAAACAGCCACTATTTTACTGCAACAAAGACCGGTCTAGCATAATATACTAAAGTTTGGTGCACCTGTGTATGAACTTTCAGCATATTATGATGGACCGATATACTTTGCTGGATCCAGTATAATATACTGGAGACTGGAGCACTGATGCTACAAACTCCAATATTTTATTCTGGACCGATTATATTATACTCGAACTCCAGTATACTAAACTGGAGTTCCAGTATAATATATTAGAACTCCAGTGTATTATGCTGGAGTATTTTTCTAAATATTGAACAATATTTTTGTTCAAATTTATTTTTATATAAAAAATAGCTAAATTATAATTATTTTAAAAATTGTGATAATTTTTAATTGACCAATTATAAATTTGACAATTTTTAAATTTCTCCCTATTTTAATGGAGACTCTGGCCCAATTAGATGACAATAATAGCAGCTCCGTCTATATCCCAAGCAATTTAAGGTATATGAATTCCCAATGTCTATGCTTTTTTTAAAGAGGATTCATCATAAATTATCTAATTGTACGTTGTCTGCCAGTGTACCACAACTCTCCTCTCGTTCGCATATATGTATATATATATATATATATATATATATATATATATATATATATATATTAACAAGCAGAACATAGTAATGAGTAATCGAGAAGGAATAAATTAGAAGCAGATTCTTTAATTTCTATTTTCACTTCAACTTGAAAAAGTTAGGAGCTTTCTTTTAAATATTTGGACTAAGAGGATCTTGTTCATACCAGGACTAAAGCCCAATCTAGAAATTTAGATCGAATGCTATGGTTCAGCCGAACCCCGTAATTCTGGTCAAATGTATATTTATTTTTAAGAACATAACAAAATATATATAAATTATTAATTTAAAATTTAATAATTTAATAACAAATGACGATTTCGATATATTTAATTGTTTGTTGTAAAATATTAAGCCCATATTAGCTAAAGTGTATTATAAACATTATTTCCTTTTTATTAATACTTTTTAATTTACCTTTCTCCTTTCTTTCTTCTTTTCTTCTCTTTTTTTTTCCTTTTTCTTTCTCCCACATCCGATTTCCTCCATTGTTGATGTCTTCTCCATTTGCGTCACCAATTTCACTTGACAAAACTCATGAATTCATGCTAATTTTATGTAACGACCCGATTTCGCCCGATTCGGTAGTTTGAGGTTTGTGTTATACGAGCTTTGAAGGTTAGTTTTGTGGATCATCAGACTTGGTTTTCTATGGCCTTGCTCCAAGTGGAGAAGTCCAATAGCGGCATTCAGAGTGCAGAGTCATATTTGTATCAATCTTAGCCTGAGGTATATGTATATGTGGTATTGGTAGATTTCCGGATTTGGGGTATGACCAAGGTCTGAGATCTTGCCCGGGATGATGTTGGGGCTTATAGTATTTCTACGTCAATAATGGATCTACATATCAACATTAAGGGGAGTCGGAGGAATAACTTCAAATTCATAGGAGGTCTATTCAGCATAGGTATCGTGGTTGCGGTAGAATGGGATGCTTCAGAGGTGGTTTATGAGTTTCTTGCTACATGGTTCATGCTAGAGTCATCTGCATGTGGGGCTTTGAGGGGAGTTATTGTATATCGACTATCCAAAGAAATGAGGCAATTTAGTAGTGTTGGGTCAACGTGGCCATGGAAATAAATGGTCCTTTTCAATAATTCTCTACTGGCATTTATGGCAGCACTCTTGGATTGGGCGATTTGTGTGATTCGGTTGAGTTGGGGAGGTGCAATCCTGATGGTCTGGTTGTGTGCCGGCGGTTCTCGATGGTTTGGATATGGCTTGAGTTGGGTTTCTACTATGGGCATAAGGAATATGTGGTACATTGTGGTTTCTCCCAAATCGGTATATAAAATTAATAGAGCGTCGGCAATGTTGGTTATCATATTTGAAGAGTGTGCATTTTTGCAAAGGACCTTAAGTTTTGGTTTGTAGTGTGTGGCAAGTAGCAGGGTGATTACTAGGTTTTAAGGCTTTCGAGGTTCATATTTTGTTACGCGCTCAGAAACTCTAAATGAGTTCTTCAATAGAATGATAGAGTGTAAGTGATATATCACCATTTGATTGTGAAGTGGAGTTAAAGTATGAAAACTTTGGTATTCCTGAGGTTTTGGGGCTAGGTGCCCTCATATGTGAATTATTTCCTGTTTGCGAATTGTGGGGAAATGTTGAGGATGAGATAGTTAATAGCATGCATGATTGATAGATCGTTTTGGACTTTTGGAAAGGATATTTACCTATTTGGAGGTAATCAGGATTTGGTCGTGAGCTATTTTGGGGATCAGCAGAATATGCATGTCGTGTCAAAGCAAATCTGTGTGCCTCTGTGAGATTGTTATTTTGGTTATGTGATAAGGTAGGAGGAATATTATATGTGCCCCTAGCCTATGATATTTGCTACTCTTGTATGATGTGTTATGCAGTGAGGATGTATGATTATTTTCCCGTAGGTAGTAATTCTGTTCAAGCCTTATGGCGATGCGGGCAAGATAGCCCTCGTGATATTGATTTGCTTATTGCGCCTTAGTCGTTCTTGCTTCTTTCATGTTTAGCACTTTCACTTATTTTTCCAAAGTATTATTTGTGCACTATGTTGTTCTTGATGTCACTATTCATATGTTCAGTGAGCTCGAGCATTTTGACTTGATGAGTATTTGGGAGCGGGTTGCAAGTCGCAGGGGATGCTATGTGGGATACCATTTCCTTTTGTTTATTTGGTGTTTTGTTCTCCCTCTGTGGGACGATTTGATAAAGAATATGACTTTTGTTATTATAGGTGTTGTACTCGTTAAACTCTGCTTTTCTTTACTTGTGCTGCATAATTAAGTTATTGTTGGTTTGTTGTATGGATTATCTAATGTGAGAATCTGCTTGGTTTCCGTGATGAGGTGTCAGTTTTGCTGCTTGTATTGGATGAGATGAGGTTCTTAGAACTGAGATTAGTACTATGGTATCGGGGGTAACGAGTGTTTGAAAGTACGAGGGTAATTCTGCTAAGATTTGGGTGATGGCCCTTGGCGGGCGAGAGATCTTCTTGACTTGTCATTTTCATGGGCGGCTATGAGTTCCCGCATGTTTCTTTATCATGAGTAGTGATGTGGAGGTCCGGAGCAAGATTTTATTTAATGTGAAGTATATTGACGGCATCCAAGATGCTATTTGAGCAGCAATGGTGGTTAGAGGATTATTGCTTTGGGCGTTTGAATTATGTGGAGCAGGGTGTGATTGTATTTTGGATTGGAATTTGGCTCGATTCATCTTGTTAAGGCTCATGCAGTGTGATGATGTGGAATTTGGATCACATGATGAACTTCAAATATTGAGGTTTGTGTTTAGTTCTAAGGATATGGGCTAAGGAAGAGATGAGATCTTCAGTTAAGTTACATTGTCAGTTCTTCTTTGGTTGGGTGACTAAGAATCACCCAGGGTGTATGTATGGTGAGCTCATGCAGTGGTTCAATCGCTTTAGAACAACTCTAGGCACATTCGAGGACGAACGTATGTATAAGTTGAGGAGGATGTAACGACGCGACTGGTCATTTTGAGCAATTCTGCCTAATTCGGTAGTTTGAGGTTTTGAGCAGCTTCACATTATGTATATTGACTCATGTTCATGGTTGGATTTAGTTTCTGGATGAATCTGAGTTGAATTAGAAGAAGAAACCTAGTTTTGGAAGTTCAAACATTGAAAATTTGACCGGAATTGGACTTTTGAGTAAAAGATCATGGAACGGGTCATGGATGATCTCAATAGCTTCGTATGGTGATTTTGCACTTAGGCGTGCATCCGAATTTGGATTTGGAGGTCCGTAGGGTAATTTGAGGTGTTTTGGCTAAAGTTGGAAAAGTTGAAGTATGGCAAATGGAGAAGTTTGACCCATAGCTAACTTTTGTGATATGGGGATCAAAACACGATTCCGAGAGATGGAACAGCTCCATTATGTCATTTTGGACTTCTCTGCAAAATTTGACGTCATTTTGGGTTGAATTGATAGGTTTTGGAACCCGTTTTGGAAGTTAGAAGGTTTGAAAGTTCATAAGTTCGATTCTTGGGTAATTCGATGTTTCGATGTTGTTTAATGTAATTTGAGGCCTCAATCGAGTCCATATTAATTTATACGACTTCTTTATGTGTTTGTCGGGGTCCTGTGGTCCTCGGGTGTGTTCCTGGTGGGCTACAGATCATGTTCCCAAGTCTTTGAACTGCAATTTCTGTTTTTGGTATCCTCTTTCGCAGTCGCGAACCGCCTTCCGCATTCACGAAGCTTCGTTGCTAACCACCTGGAATTTGTTCATCGCATTCGCGTTAAAAGCATCGCATTCGCGAAGCTCTGTCTCTTCCTTCATCGCGTTCGCACCCGTCCATCGCGTTTGCGTAGTTATGCCATCCCACCCTTTGTGTTCAGGTACAAGTTCACGCATTCGCGAAGAGCCGTCTTTGGGCCACCAGACTTCCCTTCTTTACATTTGCGGATGCACTATCACGTTCGCGATGAGTAACCTGGGCAGCCTTCCTTTTCTTCTTCGTGAAAGTGATACTTCCTCCACGTTCGCGATGCTTTAAGGCCTGGGCAGAATAAATAGTACTCTATTTCGAGGGTTTGCCATTTTCACCATTTTTGGAGTTCTAGAGCTTGGTTTTGGGCGATTCTTTGTAGGTTTTTCAACCAAAACGATTGGATAAATGTTATTCACCTCGAATTGATTATATTTCATGAATTTATCTTTATTTTTATTATTTAATTTGTGATTTGGGTTGAGTAAAATGTTAGTTTTTGAAGAAAATCTCTAAAATGAAAAATCGTGATTTGAGGGGCCAAATGGTATCGGAACTTAATAAATTTTGTATGGTTGAATTCCTATTGGAATGGATATTCGAATTTTGTATAAATTTTCGGGTTCCGAGGTGCGAGCCCGGGGGTCAATTTTTGGACCAATTATTGAATTTTGTTAAATATTGAGACTTTATGATCCGGAATAGTTTCTTATGTGTTTTATTTGTACTTTGAAGTTAGTTTTGGTAGATTTGAGCCGTCCGGAGGTCTTTTCACCCCAGAAGTGCATTTTAGAGTATCAGTTTGTCATCTTTGAGGTAAGTATCTTGCCTAACCTTATGTGGGGGACTTCCCCTTAGGGTTGAGTCTTCTTTGCTAATTGTATTCCGTGAATGCAAGGTGACGAGTGTGTGCTCGGACTTATTTGTGGGAAATATGTTCTAGGGTCTCATTCCATTATATTCAATATGTGTAGAGTATTTTGTTATGATTGGGTTTAATAATTGCTTAAATTGTCTTTATATGCTCCATATGATGTTGTTAGCTTTCCTCTAATTCCTACGTGTTGCATTGACCCTTAATTTCCTTAGTTGATGTGATTGCCTTCCTTATTGTTTTGATCCTTCTTGATTGCTTCCTCTATGACGTCGTGCAAATAGGTTACATGTCCAATTGTTGTGGTCACCTATGCAGTTATCACGTGCTTATTATGCCTTGTTGTTTGGTTGAGGTTTCATTGTGAAGTAAATTGTCGGTGCAAGTTTGGTTATAGCCGAATCCTTTCCCAGGACATATTTAATCCTTACTATTGGTTCCCTTATCGGGATATGTTTATTCTTGTTGTTGCTCCCTTGCCAGGATATGGTTATTTCCTTATTTTTCCATTGCCGGGATTCTTTGTGATTGGTTTTGACTTGTATACTGGGATCGGGTTGCACGTCGCTATAATAATATATGGAATCGAGTTGCACGCCGCAATAATATTATATAGGATCGGCTTGCACACCACAATATCATTATATGATTTGGATCGGGTTGCATGCCGCATCATCATTATATGATTTGGATCAGATTGCATAACACAATAATATTATATAATTTGAATCGGGTTTCAAACTGCAACATCATTATAAGATTTGGACCGGGTTGCATGCCGCAGCAATATTATATGATTTGGATCGTGTTGCATGCCGCAACAGTACTATATGATTGGGATCGGGTTGCACGCCGCAACAAGAAAGAATAAAAGTGAATATTGACTCTTATGATGGGAACGAGAGTAAAAGCACAAAGGGTGATGCCGTGTACTTTTTGTTGCTATGTTTATTTGTTGTTATCAATTCATGTGTATAAACAATGTAAATTCCTTTATTGTTGTGATCCTCCGTGTTAGAACCTACAGTGCTTTCAATACCTCACCGTATATATCTTTAAACTTTAATACACCGTATCACTGTATATTCACACACACACAAAACAATCCAATACTCCAAACTTTAATAATTGTTACAACCGTAATTTAGTTAGTTTCTCAATTATACCCCTTTAAATACTCTGAGATTGTATTTTACTTAAAAAGAAATTTCTACTAAGTTTTAAGTTATTAAATCTCATGCTAAAGGTATATAATTCATTCAATGTTGTATTTTTAAATTAGTAGGGATACTTTCTTTACCCAAATCTTTTCAAAAGAAATAATTTCATCTTTCCTCGCTAGTTTTCCCAATTATTTTAAAAATTATAATTTATAGGATTTCTTGGACATACTGAGGGAATTTTACGTACATTATGTATTGTATAGAATGTGGATTCTGTTGTTAAAAGTGAGATGAAAAATATGAGGGCACAAGGTGCTATGCGTGCGGAAGGTTCGAAGTTAAAATTATGATATGAGAAACCGAGGATTGAGATGGTTGGGATTCTGTATTAGATATGATGTGATTGATTGTGTGGGCAACTCCTTCTTTAATTGAATATATTCTTACTTGTCTCTGTTCCTGTTATATCAGTGTTGATTTACTTAGTTATCTGATTTACTTGGTTACCGTTCGTTACTACCCGTGTTCTCCCTTTATGGTTCTTACTGGTGGTATTTTGATTTCTTTTCGTTGTTGATATTACCACATTATGTTTATCTCAATGTTTTATTATCATATCCTGTTCATTCCATTTGACCAGTGGGTGTCTTGACTGTTCCTCGTCAACCCCCACCGAGGTTAGTCTTGATACTTACTGGGCACTGTCATGGTGTGTCCATAGTACGCTTCTGTATATTTTTGTGTACAGATCCTTGTATTGATCGATGGTAGATGTGTGGGTCATCGCGGTGGAGACTCACTATAACCTTTTGCATCGTTCACAAGCCTCAGAGTCACCTTTGTTTGTATTTACGTTTCATTGATTCCTTCTCGTTTTGGAACAATGTTGTATTTATTTTGTATAATTAATCTTAGAAAGGCTTATGCTTGCACCACCGATTTTGAAAATGTTATGCTTACCTAGTTTAGAGACTAGGTTCCATTACGACTCCTTCGGAGGGATTTTAGGTCGTGACGAGTTGATATCAGAGCTCTAGGTTCATGGGTGCTACGAGTCATAAGTAGGTTAGACGAGTCTTGCCGATTGGTACGGAGACGTCTGTGCTTATCCTCGAGAGGCTACATAACTGTTAGGAAATTCCACTTCTTTCAATCCCTGTCGTGCAATATTGATTCAGCTCGAAGTATATGACCTATGTCCTCTACATCCACTCGTGTATAATATTACGCTCTCAACGTTCGCTATGCGCCAGCTGTTCGTGATGTTACAGCCAGGCTACAAAGGAGTCAGGGATGCTCAAGTATTGCCTCGACGTGTTGTCCAGACTGAAGATACAGAGGCATTGAGAGACAATATGGAGGCACAACGATTTCCGACACCTGATTAATGAGTGCGAGCTTGGGAAGGTTTAATTGGTCGACTAGTCGTGATGATAGTGGCAAGGCCACGAATTGGGTGTTGACTAGGAATAGTTTGTGGCATTGGAGTACCTTGTGATTTGTGTTTTACGAGCTTTGAAGGTTAGTTTTGCGGATCATCAGACTTTGTTTTCTATAGCCTTGCGCCAAGTGGAGGAGTCCAATAGCGACATTCAGGTTTAAGATTCAGATTTGTATCAATCTTAGCCTGAGGTATATGTATGTATGGTATTGGGAGATTTGTGGATTTGGGGTATGACCAGGTTCTGAGATCTTGCACGGGATGATGTTGGGTAATGGATCTACATATCAGCATCAAGGGGAGTCGGAGGAGTAACTTCAAATTCATAAGAGGTCTATTCAGAGTGGGTATCGTGGTTGCGGCAGAACGAGGTGCTTCAGAGGTAATGCGATGATTTATGAGTTTCTTGATACGTGGTTCATGCTAGAGTCATCTGCATGTGGGACTTTATGGGAGCTATTGTATATCGACTATCCTAAAAATAGTAATGTTGGGTCGGCATACTCATGGAAGTAAATGGTCCTTTTGAATGGGAATTCTCTACTGGCATTTGTAGCAGCACTATTGGATTGGGCGGTTTGTGTGACTCGATTAAGTTGGGGAGATGCAATCCTGGCAGTTTGGTCGAGCGCAGGCGAATCACAGAGGGTTCTTGATGGTTTGACTACAGACAAATAGTCAATACAAAAAATTATTTCCTAGCTCTGTCTAATTTATATGCGGGTGACTAGAATACAAGGATCAAAATATCTAATATTCTATGTGAATTGAAACATAAATGTTTTAATATTTTTAAACAAAATATACATATTTGAAATTTTTATGAAAAATACAATATTAATCAATACTTAGAACTATTTAACAATCATTTTGAGAAAATTGCAGTCGAAGAGATATCGCTTGACTCTTTAAATAGTAGCATTTTCATGTGGTAAAATGGGATAGAGGTAATACAATAAAATATTGAAATTAAAAAAAAGTGGGAATAAGGTTGATGGTGACATTTATCCACTACAGATAGTTTGACAGGCATAAGTCAGCAAAGCCAGGGTGTAGGAAGAAGGGAAAAGTTAGAGAAGTGGAACTACCCAACAAAAACAAATCATAGAAAGCTAACCACTAATATTTGCATCATTCATTTCTTTTCAGATAATTATATATTTTTTGTACAATTAACTTATAGTAAAATTAACTTATAATTTTACATAAAAATAATAAATATATAAAAATTAATTTATCAAAATTATACATCAAAATTAAGATATAATACTAATATTATAAAAATATTATACAACTATAATTAGGTATATATAAAAAGTTAAATTAAAAAATTAAATAATAAATAATAATAATAAGTGAATAGTAATGAGAAAGATGAATAATGTACCCTTATTTTTGAAGGAACACTATTCGTCCCCCATTTTAGGAATAAATATGAGAAGGATTGAAGCACAATTCCCCTATTTTTTTGGGGCAAAGTTGGAATTGCCCCGATGGGGTTATATCCTAATTGCCCCAATCAGCTCTTTTCTTCACGTTAGGTCATAAGTAGTATACGACCATGTGTCTCCTGGCTAGGAACCAATTGATCTGGCTTCTTCTTTTCTTCTTATATCGAAAATGGTACTCTTGAAAAATTCAATATGCTCTTCGTCCCCATTTAAAAACCATGGACATCCATTTTCTTAATAGAATATATGAATAGTGTTTAATTAACATACAATGACAGTGTAACAAATTTTCATATGATCAGTGTAATTGAGTCTATATAGCATGTTAATTATCACGCTTATTAGGTTACAAATAAAGAAAGGAAATTTAGACTAACGGTAAAGTTGTTTCAGTGTGAGTTATAGGTCACGGATTCAAATTGTGAAAGTCGTCACTAATATTTGTATATATTAGGATAAACTATCTACATCACATTTCAGTATGTGTGATTTTTTCCTTTACCTTACAGTAAACACAAAATATTTTATGCACCGAACTGCTTTTTATTAGGTTATGAACAGATGACACTTGATCTCCACATCCACAGAGATCCACATACAATTGAGAAGATAAGATTTGTAAGATTGCATGGTGGGCACTTTTTGGCAACAAAAAGCTCATCACAAGTCTATAATATATTCCACTGAATTATGTTAGTGGCTTTATAATGGTGCAAACTTAGGGCTAAATGCCAAACAAGTTGCACTAAATTCTTATGAACATGTTTAAAAAATTATTCCATCTGACAAACAAACAAAGAAATAAAAAATAAATGAAGTACAAAAGCTAAAGTAACAATTCAATCATACAACCATGCACACTTGATAGTTTGATATCAGTATTAAGGTTAGGTTAAATTCGAATTTATACCGAAAAGTCCCATATCGATAAACTACTTTTTAATAAAGACGATGTCACACCTAAAGCTCGTAATCAACATTATTAATGAAAGATAAAGAAGTACAGACCTGGTAAGTTAATCTAGGATATGAATATCAGGTATAAGTAAAGTATTGGCTAATATCTTAAATATGAAAAGTCATTGAGATACAACATGATTTTTAAGGTTCATGCTCAAGTTTTACAGCTTTCAAAAGGTAATCATGGTATCTTCTTTTCATAATTTTTCCACTATGGATTAATAATCATGTGAACATTTTTTTATTACCCAGGCATGTAATAAGATTTATCATGTTATCCAATTGTATTTTCAGTAAATATATTAAAAATGACAGAACATATTTATATTTGTAGCAACACCAAAAATTGCTTGTATACCTCTTTTTATTAAAAAGCATTTCCATAGGGTATTAGAATTCTGGCTTTTGGTCAATGGAAAAGCCAGGGTTTTTGTAAATTGTAGTCTTTAGTTCAATAAAAAACACATTGTTTTAAGGTAAAAGTTACGCTTGTTTAGGCCATCCCTGAATATAAAAAATATTATCTTAGGTCGAAAAGTATGTCTACATAAAGGAAGGAGTCCTTCCCTAGTACATCGTATATATTCCCTTATGGATCTAGAAGTTCATACGATAATGGCTAACGGAATTTTATGCATTCGTCTAGATTGCATTTAGGTTCTGCGCATTGTATCAGAGGTGGAGCTAGAATTTACAATTTATGGATTCGAGATTTTAGTCTTTTTAAATTACTAGCTAGATTCTAAATTTAATAAATTTTTTAAGATAAATATATAGTTTGGACGAAAGCTACTAGATTCGATCGAATCCATAATCCAAATGCTAGGTCCGCCCTTGCAGTTTATTAGAGTTGGGCTTGTCCAACTCTCGACTTATATATGGGAGTTAGTAGGTTGAGAACTTTGAGGTTTTGGATTCAAATTTCAGCGAAGATAAAAATAGTAGGTGATTTCTTTTAATCTTTCATCTGTTTGTGCCTTGATAATAGACAGATTTATCGGATATCTGTATTGTAAAAGGTAGCAAATACCCTATAGAATTAGTCGAAATACGCACATGCGATCTAAGATACCACGATAAAAAAATGCATATTTACTAGAACATATATATATATATATATATATATATATATATATATATATATATATATATATATATATATATATATATATATATATATATACTCCATATTGGTGGAAAATAAAAAATACAAATTCTCACTTACTTATATGATAGAAAAAGTATTTCAAATCTTTTCCTTCTTTCTTCAACATTGAAGAGATGACAACTTCATCGATTTGCAATTATCTGATAAAGCACCTCTATTTATAGACGTCTGCGATGTGGTTTTTATTTTTTTTTCTTCTAAATTTCTTAGTTTATATATTTATTTTTATTTACTTCTATCATTTTCTCAATCATTTTTTTAATGAAATTTTTACCTCCTATAACAAAGGTTAATACCTTATTTGTTTTAAATAAATACTATTTGAAAATATTATATTCTATTGATATCTTTTAAGTTTTATAGAAAAATATTTAGTTTTGGTTATGTGGACAATAAATTTGGTTCGAGAGAATAAAATCAAGACCGGAAATATCACAACAGTCGTAGTTTTATTTCGAATATTTGAGTGTTACAATCTCTATGAATCATCTTATTCTTCTTTCCAATGGTAAATAAATTCAAGGGCCTTTGAGCTTAATCTTGAATCTATATTTGTTGCCACGAACGATGATCTTATTCTTGAGCTTGAGCTTGAGCTTGATTGCTTGAACTTGACCTTGATTTGTTCTTCGTTCTTGAGCTTGAACTTGATTCTTCTTCATTCTTGAGCTTGAACTTAATTTCTTGAACTTGAAGCTCGAAACTTGTGGAGGAATTTTCAGCGTTTGATCCACGAGCTCTTTCTTGCTTCTTGTTATGACTTCTAGTCTCTTTTCTGGGTTATGAATACCCTTATTTATAGTTGTGGAAGGGAAGAGTTATGATACGAACAAACTTTTTCCGACCAATCAAATTAAAGTGTGACATGGCCATATTTGATTGGCCAAAACATGTCACTTGCATACGTGGCACGATTTCATTGGCCTTTTAGTGTGACTGGGCATGCCTTGTCATTTTGACATGTGCAATGATCCTATTGGCTCTTTCATTTGACTTGGCTTGCCACGTCATTTTCCATGTGGCACCAAAGTGGGCCTCTAAGAAGATGACATCTTGGGCTTAATGAAGTGGGCTCATCACTTTAGCCCAATTAAATGGGCTAGCACAATGGATTAAGACTTATTTATTTAATCCATATATATTAGATTTATATAATTAATTAAATTATATTTGCCCATATATTTATTTGGACCAATATATTTTGAATTTAAAATATAATCTAAATTATTTTATGAATTTAATTTTAATAAATTTTGCATGCCTACAGGTTACTTACTAGCCCTACGCCGCTAAATATGTTAATCAGTAACACTATTTTCTTTCTCTCTCTACTTTGATACATCGCATTCTCTTTCCCCAATCCCATTAAAATTTTTGATCTAGCGACAAGAACTCTAAAGCATAAACACAACCTGGAGAAGGGCGATACTTTGACGATTTTGTCCAACGACAAAGGAGGCATCTTCCTTCTCTCAATTTTCCAATTCTTTTAGTTTTAGTTCTTCCTTCTTTCGAACTTTTATTTGCCTTCTGCTTTAGTTCTTAGGCATTGCCAAAAAGACCCTACAATTATTTTGTGCGACTTCACAAGGCTACGCAAACAATTCTCAAGCGCCGGAAACAGAGGCACCTCTATACGACTCTGTCGAGTTCATGTGGACCGTAGACTTTATTAATTTGAAATTTTCTCTCATCGTTGCTTATAGAATCATGGTTGGAATTCGATGGGTCGTCAGAAAATTATCGTCTATAATAGGTTGTTTGAAGTTTAGGGTTGAGCAATTTGAAGATTTTGTTACCTTTTTTAAGAGCATTTCAATTATAGGTGACCAACGGGTGGGCCGGGCCGGGTCCGGGTCCAATTTTTCTGACCCGTCCGGGTCCGGTCCGGGTTCAATTAGAGGTGGGTTGTTAACGGGCTGGGTTGATCCGGGTCGGGCCGGGCCGGGCCGGGTTTTTTTTTTTGGAATTACGTATAGTATAAATATTAAGTTATATTAATACTTTGTAATAATTGAATGAACACAACAAAAGATGGGGAAAAAATTGCACTTATTGCAAGTGCTACTTTATTTCTTAAATTCAAAATTTCAAAACTAAAATGTATCATAATTAGTTTACAATTTACATCAAATGGTTTGCATTGCAATAGAAAGTTCTTCAAAATTAATATGAACCGAATGACCTTCTTCTGGAGAGTTAAATTCGGATGGGTTTCCGTGCGTTAATATATCTCCAAGTTCTTCGTCTTCCGGGCTATCAAGATCTTCCTTTCCTTGATTTCTTCGTTCAGATCTTATCCAATCTCTTAGACACACTAAGACTTCCAAAGCATTGCTTCCCAATGAGTGCCGTGTGTCTCCAAGTTGTTGTCTTGCTTGGCTAAATGCACTCTCGGATGCAACAGTGGAAATTGGGACATTCAGGACATCCCGCGCCATAGCGAAAAGAACGGGAAATTGCTTTGAATTTTCATGCCACCAGGCTAACGGTGAAAATTCCTTGGTGCGAGGCTCCTTTTGCTTCTGCAAGTAAAATTGAAGTTCATCTATATTCCTGCTACTACTTTGAGTGTTAGAAAAAGTTGAAAAAATATTAAAACTATCAATGCCTTCATCATCATCTTCGACTACATTAGAAGTGCTACATTGCATAGTGGGATTTGCAGCAGTTGAAGCACGAGCATTATCACATTGAGTTGCATAATAAGTATATAGATATTGTAAATGTTCATTTAGTTGGTTCATAGATTCATACAAATTTGGGCTTTCAGTGGGCCCAATCTCCATATAAGTGTATAAAGCATTCATTAATTGTTGACAATCAGACATTTTAATTGAAGGATTTAAAACTGCACCAATTAAGTAAACAGGAGGAATTGGAAAGAAATATTTTTTGAATTTTGCTTGCATACTTGCAACAGCATCCGTATATCTATCTTTCTTCTTAAATTCATATAGTAGCAAAGAAATTTCAGCTATATGTACTAAAGCCAAAGTAATAGTTGGGTAATATGCCCCAGAAAACACAACAGTAGCAGTATAAAATTTATGTAAAAATTTAATCACATCACTAATGACCTCCCAGGTATCAGTTGTTAACATACGCCTAGGATCAGTACAATGTGCATTAGCAACTTCTGTTATTGGAAATCTATATTTGTAGCAACATTTTTAAAATATATACGTATAATTCCATCTAGTAACTACTTCGTCGGGCATGAATCTAGGTGTAAGGTTATATTGCATACACTTGTTCTTAAATTCTCTTATTCTAGATTGTCTATTATTTCCCTGAATTACTCCAACTGCTCTTCTAACTAGAGTAATCTCATGTAAAAATAAATCGAGCCCACTTTTAACAATTAAATTGTAAACATGACATGCACATCTAACATGAAAAATATCATCAAGAGGTGGATGTAAATTCAATTTTAAAATTGAAACTGCAGCATTGTTGTTTGAAGCATTATCAAAAGACATACACAAAACTTTTTGGTTTAGATTATAAAATTCGACAACTTCAACAATTGTACTACTAATAAATGCAGCAGTATGACTCTGATCTTCATCATATTTAAAAGCAATAATACGTTTTTGCATACAAGTATTGTCATCTATCCAATGACATGTAATTGTTAAATAATCATTTCCATTTACAGCATGGCCAATATCAGAAGTTAGACATACTCTAGAAGGAAGGTGACTAAACAAATAACGTATGTATGTTTGATATTGGCTGTGAAGTCTAAAGATGTCTGATCTACAGGTACTTCTAGGGATACCTTTAAACATAGGATTGTATATCCTTTGAATACACGTAACACGATAAGAGGAAGAAGCAAATGAAAAAGGTAGACAACCCAAAGCAATCATTTTCGCTAATTCCTCTCGATCCCTCATTTTATCATATTTTATGAGACCTGCAGTAGTAGGATTAAGTGTTGTTGCACTTCCATCCCCATTATTTCCCCATTCTATAGGATGATAATTTTGCATATGTCTAATAAGTGTGCCAGTCCCCCCTAAATTACCTCCGGTCAAATGTTTAAACGTTTCATTACAAAGTCTACACTTAACTCTATCACTATCTTCTATCTCATCAAAAAATTGCCAAACAGGACTTCTTTTTCTACGATTAGATTTAGAAGTTTGAGCGACTGGTGGTCTTCTACCCCTTGTTGCACTAGCAACTCCAACTCCAATACTACCAACATTTCCACTAGTAGGTGTAGGTGGTATCTCATCTTCTATTCCAATTTCGTTATCTTCTATTCCGAAATCTTGGTGTAATTGTTCATAATCAATATTTACATCTTGCAAATTAGGCGATGATTCAGAAACATGTGTTATTGGTTCATTATTACTATTACTACCAGAAGCTATAGGACTTTTTTTACTACTTCCACTTCCACTTCCACTCCTACCAGTAACTTTTCTACACGCTCTTTTAGCAGCATTCAACATATTGGAAAAATTAATATATAAGCTAAAATCAAATATGCAATTAAAATATTAAATAAGAGAAAGAGTTGGAGAGAGTGCACCGAATTCGACAATAAATTGAGCACTTGATTACGCAAATCCGGTGTTACCACGAACAAACGTCAAGCAAGTATTTCAATGTTGAACACTTGAACTTCAAGAATCAAGCTTCGAATGCCGATTTCCAAATAAGAAATTACGATAAATTAAATTCGGGAAAATAAAGACAATAAAATTATGAAAGTAGAATATGAATTCTTGAAAATTGAAGAGAAGAGAGTGATTGATATTTGCTAATTTGAGAATTAAGAGAGAGATAGATAATTTTGAGTGAGGAAATGAAGAAGAGGGGATGATATTTATAGATTTTAAGAAGGGTTAATAATGTAATTTTAAAAAAACAAAAAAAAACTCAAAATTGGCCAAAATGCAAAAAGTCCCGTTGGGCAACGGTGCTGGACCGTTGCCAACGGTCAAGTGGGCCCCATGTTTTCAGAAAATTTTTTTTTTTTTTAAAAAAAAAAAATTTTACCGTTGGGGACCGGTCCGGGCCGGTCCGGGTTGACCGGTTCGCCCGGAATTTTCCTTCCCGGGCCGGTCCGGTCCGGGTCAATTGGACGGAATCGCCTAACGTCCTAACCCCTTTCCCCCCCCCCTAACCCAGCCCGGCCCCCGCTATAAACCGGTCCGGTCTGGGCCGGGTTTGACCGGGCCGGTCCGTGCCGGTCCCGGGTCAACCCGGCCCGGTTGACACCTCTAATTTCAATGTATCTCGATGTATTTCTATATATTTTATTGTATTCACTATCTTTTTTTCCATTGCAATTCAATGTATCTCGTTGTATTCCATGTATTTCATTGTATTCTGTGTCTTTTTTTCTCATTGTATTTCAATGTATCCATCTGTATTCTATCTATTTCTTTGTATTTTGCGGTTTAGAATCTTTTTCATAACTGAAAAATACAAAATTTATGTGTTATAATTGAGTTTGTTGAGTTATATTAGGAGTCTATTATGTTAATTGATTCGATTTCCATTTTAAAAACAGTATAATTCCCTATTTCACGCCGTGAATACACTCAAATATAATTACCTGTCCAGCTATAATCCCATGTTTTACTCCATAAATACAGTCAAATATACTCGAATACAATAACTGATTAGTTGTACTTCCCTAATTCATGCTTATTTTTACTTAAATAAATCAAATACATCTTATAATTACAAAAAAATATCTATATTCCGTAATATAGCAAATGGTATTTGTAGATGGCTAATTACTACTAAAAGATACTGCTTCATAAAAATTTCTTTTTGATAATAAAGAAGAGATATGAAAGGGACGGGGCGATCAAGACCACTTCTCCTTAATGGGACTACCGTAGTTAATAGGAAATTTTACACCTTATAAAAAAGCTTAGTACCCTATTTATTTTAAATAAATACCATTTTAAAATATTATATCCTATAGATACCTTTTATCTTTTATAGCAAAATATCTACTTATAATTATATCATACATTTAAGGCACCATATATGCTAAATAATATTTCTCCTTTTTAGTCTTTTCTATCACATAATCACCGCAAATCTTACTAACAACATTTTCTCTCTTTTGCATACACTTTACTCTCTTCTCCCACAAACCCATAATTCATACATCTTCTCCCATCCAAATTTTCTAGGTCTCCGCCATTATCACTCCACATTTCTTTTCTCTCTAAAATCACTGTTTTGGAGCCGATACAAGTTCTTAGGGTAAGTTTAATTCTTAGATTTTATCCAAGGTTTTATTGAGTTATCTTTTCTCCTAATAAAGATCCTCAATGGAATATGGCGCCACCAGAGGCAGTGGCAATGCCTCTGAAACTCACCGGAAGGAAACGTTTCAATCGGCACACAGTGCACCAAATTCAGTTTGTTGAAGCGTAATATGCAATTTCAGAAACACAATATGTGCTAATATGTCTAGCAGTGGCCTTTAAACATTTGGATAAGAAGATAAACAATAAATTGGGGCTGACAATAAAACTTTCGTATAGCTAGGTTCGAATCTGCTATCAACGAGGCGATATTAGGGTTACTCTTGAATAAAGACGATAGAGTTTGGGGCTGAGCAACTTGAAGAGTCTATTACCTTTTTCATTATATTTTAATGTACCTCGACGTATTCTATGTATTTCATTGTATTCATTATTTTTTTATTGTATTTCAACATATTCCATTGTATTCCATGTATTTCATTATATTCATTATCTCGATATATTCCATAAATTTATTCATGCATTTTTTAATTAATATAATTTATGTATTATATAATTTCTCTGAAGATTATTATGTTTTGGGGGTAATTTTTGGTTGAGATTTTTTTTTATAACTGAAAATACAAAAGTTGTGTGTTATAATTGAGTTTGTTGAGTTATATTATGAGTCTATTATGTTAATTGATTGACTTTCCGTTTTAAAAATAGTGTAATCCCCTATTTCACGCGGTGAATACAGTCAAATACAGTTAAATACAATAATCTGTCCAACTGTAACTCCATGTTTCACTCCATGAAAACAGTCTAATACACTCGAATACAATAACTCATTAACTGAACTTCCTTGATTCATGCCTATTTTTACTACTGTATTCATGAATACAATAGTTTAAATATATCAAATGTTAGGATTATGATTCCTACTAAAGACAATAACCTTCATATTGAACAATTCGGAATTAAACTACATGAGCAGAAGCTAACCTGAATCCATATATGGAAATTGTTGAACCTCCTTTGATGATTGGCCTTATGTCCTTATGAACTCCTTGATCCTTTCTTCAAGATTTCTTGAAGTTGTATATCACCACAAGTATGCTCCACAAGACTTAAACAATATGTGAATGGTTCATAATAATAATGTTATGACAATAATCAAATTGGTATATGGTTTTCCACAATATTTGCAAGACAACAATGGTGTTTTTGCTCTTGATTCAATGGGAGGAAGAAGAGTCTTGTCTTGCAATAATGTGGGAACCATAACCCCTACTTTATAACTTCATGAGTTACATAACCCAAGAGTCACAAGAGTTACATAACTCAAGAGTCACAAGCATGTAACCATGGTTACATATACGTAACCTTAGTTAGCCCATCATCAACTAAGGTTACCCTTTTGGGTATCTACACATTAGTCCTACACTTTATATGACAACACATTGGCCCCCTTAACATAATGTCCATAAGACCACAAAATTAGGCCAAACCAAAAGATAGCACATAACATATAATTTATCCATATATTTTTCATATGTATGTAGATATAAGTCCATATATCTAGATATAAATCCATATATCTTACAATCTCCCACTTGGACGAGATATACAAACATATGTACAAACCTCAGTATTATATGTTACAAAATAACCTTAGGAGCTCAAAATTGCTATCACAATAAAATTGTCATGAACAATCCGGTCCATCAATCATACCAACATAGGAACTAAGAGCTCTTTGTTACTCATTCATAACTAGAACCAACATAGATCACGTATATCAATATAGCCAACGACATGGATCAAGTGTAGGTATGTAGCATGGAAATAACATAAAGTGTGGTCAATAGAATGTCTATTTCCAACTAGTTCTCTTTATTGAGATCAATCATAAACTGTAAGAGTACAAAAACTTTAAAACTGAATATCTGCGCAGATATAACTGAATTACTGAATTTCTGAATATAATGAACAATACATAAATGTGCAATACAATCTCCCACTAAAATACATAATCCTTATCTGATTTGACACCCATACAAGCAATATGCTCATGAAATACTTTTGGTGTCAATCCCTTAGTGAGCGGATCCGCAAGCATGGAGTTTGTAATTATGTACTCAATGCACAATTGTCCATTTTGTACTCTTTCTTTAACAACCCGAAATTTGACGTCCTTATGTTTTGCTTTCGTCAAATTACTGTTGTTGTTATTAGACTAAGTGGCAAAACCGGAGTCGGTATACCCGATGATCTCAAGCTGGTCCGAACTCCGATATGTAAGCATGTTATCCTTTGTTCTCTGTAAATACCTTATGACCCTTTTGGCTGCCAACCAATGGTCCATTTCCGGATTGCTTAGATATCTGCCTAACATCCCAACAATGTATGCTATATCAGGTCGTGTACATACCTGAGCATACATCAGACTACCTACCGCCGAAGCATAAGGCGTCTTCTGCATTTCCGAAATTTCATAATTATTAATTGAAACTGTTTGAGACAATTCTGCATGCCAAATCTTTTCAGAACCTTATCGATATAGCCCTTTTGTGACAGACCGAGAACGCCTTTGGAGCGATCTCGTAGTATCTGAATTCCTAATACAAAAGAAGCTTCACCAAGATCTTTCATTTCAAATTTCTTTGAAAGAAATTTCTTAGTTTCAAGTAATAATGCTATATCGTTACAAGCAAGCAGTATGTCATCGACATATAAAACCAGAAAAATATACTTACTCCCACTAAACTTATGGTATATACAGTCATCAGCAATATTTGGTTCAAAACCAAAAGATGTAATGACTGCATGAAACTTATAATACCATTGACGAGAAGCTTGCTTGAGCCCATAGATGGATTTCTTTAATTTGCAAACTTTTTTCTCTGATTCATTCGAAACAAAGTTTTCAGGTTGCACCATATAAATTGTTACCTCAATGTCACCATTGAGAAACGCTGTCTTAACATCCATTTGATGAAGCTCAAATCAAAATGTGCTACTAATACCATTATAGTCCTGAAAGAGTCTTTCGATGAAACTGGAGAGAAAGTCTCTTTATAATCAATGCCTTCCTTCTGAGTGTAGCCTTTTGCGACAAGACGAGCTTTATACTTAATAACATTGCCCCCTGAATCCCTTTTGGTTTTAAAAATCCATTTACAACCAATAGGTTTAATACCTTCGGGCAATGTAACAAGCTCCCAAACGTCATTATCGCTCATAGACTTCATCTCATCATTCATGGTATCAATCCACTTTTGAGAGTTAGAACACTTAATGACTTGACGGAAGTTGATTGGATCATCTTCCTCAAGTCCAATATCACTTTCTTGTTCTTGGGGAAATACAACATAATCATCCGAAATTGCATTTCTCCCCTCTCTAGTGGATCTCCTTAATGGCATTTCAGTTTCTTGAGGTTGTTGAGTTTGATTTTCATTAGTTATATCAGGGTCCTGATGGGGAAGATTTTCGAGATTGTCTTGAACCGGAGTTGTGTGATCCGTGTTAGGAATGTGACCAAGATCAACAACTTGAGGGAAAGATACATGTTCTTCCTCAAAGACAAAATCTCTAGCAACTTTATCTCCCCACCCCCCAAACTCAATATCCTCAAAGAACCTAGCATTACCCGTCTCAAAAATAGTTCTAGAAGTGGGATCATAAAACTTAAAACCCCTGGATTTTTCAGAGTATCCAACAAAATAGCTACTAACCGTCTTAGCATCCAGTTTCTTTTCATTCGGCCGATAAGGCCTTGCCTCAGCTGGACAACCCCAATGTGTAAATGTCGAATACTGGGTTTATGCCCAGTCCAAAGTTCATCTGGGGTTTTGATTGTAGCTTTAGTTGGAACTCTATTAAGAATATAAGCTGCGGTTTTAATGCTTCACCCCAGAGTGAGTCTGGCAAAGTAGTACGAGAACTCATACTTCTTACCATATCCTTAAGGGTCCGATTTCGTCTCTCAGCTACACCATTCATCGTAGGACTTCCTGGCATAGTATATTGAGGGACGATCCCACACTCATCTAGGAATTTAGCAAAAGGCCCTGGACGTTGTTCAGCGGAACCATCATATCGACCATAGTATTCACCACCACGGTCAGATCTAACGGATTTAATTCTTTTGCTTAGTTGATTTTCAACTCCAGCCTTAAATGATTTGAACACGTCTATGGATTGGGACTTTTCGTGAATAACGAGAGTAATCGTCTATGAATGTGATAAAGTATTGTTGACCATTCCGACAAGGAGTAGGAAATGCCCCACAAATATCCGTATGTATCAATTCTAAGACGTCCGAAGCTCTCTTAGCACCTAATCTAGTCTTGTTTGTTTGTTTTCCCTTGATACACTCAATACAAATTTCCGAATTTGAGGAATCAAGAGAATCAAGAATTCCATCTGACACGAGTTTCTGAATTCTTTGAATGGATATGTGACCCAAACGTTTATGCCAGAGTGATATAGAATTCTCATTAGTTAATTTTCTTTTGGTACCACTTAAACTTGTATGCAAAGTTTCTTTATTTGAAGTTATTGTATCAACCAAATATAAGCTATCAAATGTTGATAAAACACCAGTACCAATAAGATTTGAATTCTGAAAGAGACTAACTTTATTATCACCAAAAGAACATGTATAACCGGATATGTCCAATTGGGGAACCGAAATTAAATTCCGTCTAAAAGACGGTACAATAAAAGTCTCATCCAAATCTAAATGAAAACCGGTCTTAAACAACAGCCTAAATTTGCCAATAGCCTCAACTGGCACCTTCTTTCCGTCACCCACATAGATGTATCTTTCACCATCATTTGGTTTTCAGCAGTTCAGGCAACCCTGCATAGATATACTTATGTGAGTAGTAGCAGCAGAATCTACCCACCAAGTATCCTTAGGTACCGAAATTAAATTAACTTCAGAACAAACAAGAGAAAGAAATGTACCTTTTTTCGCACGCCAGGCATGGTACTTGGTACAGTCTTTCTTCACATGATTAGTCCCCTTACAAAAAAAACAACCTAATTCAGTAATTTCAACCTTAGGTTCCTTATGTTGCTTAATCTTGGGCTTTGCAACCGCAATTTCCTTACCTTTCCTCTTCTTAGTTTCCTTAGAAGAGGATGCCAAATGAGCACTTTCAGTCTTATCTAGCTTTATCCTTTCCTCTTCTTGCACACAGTGTGAAATGAGCTCGTTAAGAGTCCATTTCTCCTTCAGGCAGTTGTAACTGACCTTAAACTGATTAAAGTGTGCAGGAAGAGATATCAAAACAAAGTACACAAGCAGTTCCTCAGGTAAATCCAGCTTGAGTGACTTTAGTTTCGAAGCAAGATGAGACATTTCCATAATATTCTCCCTAATGTTTCCCTTGCCCTTATACCTCATGGAAACAAGTTTACTCAATAGTGTACTTGTTTCCGCCTTTTCGTTTTGCATAAAACGCTTTTCAAGGTTTTCAAGGAAAGCTTTGGCATTAGCTTCATCATTCATAGTGCCCCTGAATGATTCTGGAATTGCACGTTTCATAATTGTTAGACTCATGCGATTCGAGCGTTCCCACTTCTCCATCACCCTCCTTTCATCAGGAGAGGATGTATCCTCAAGAGGAGTAGATTTCTCGGTCCGAAGTGCAAGGTCAAGATCCATGCAACCGAGAATGATCATTACATTCTCTTTCCATTCCTTAAAGTTAGTGCCGTTAAGCACAAGGATGCTATTGATGTTGGCAGATATCGTAGAAGCAGAAGAATTAACTGAAAATAGAACAAAAGGATTACTGAATACATGCTTACAATTACTTGAACTTTAAATTTACTTTGTAGATTCAAAATAGGCATTTCCCATTACAAGATACCTAGCACAACATTGATTTTAGTCTTTGGACAGAAAAATAACTTGTAAGTGGTACTCTTGGTGTAGTGATTAAACATAGACAATAAACTCCTGTCAAATATTAAACCTTCCTTTGGGCCGATTTAATATTCATATGGAAAACCAAATAATTGTCTCATATTTATCACCACAAGCATGTTCGAATTCCTGCCAAATAACAACCTTCCTTTTGGGCCGGTGTTAAACGCATGGAAGTAGGGGTGTTCATTGGGCGGATTGGGCGGCTTTTTACTCTAACGGTTTGGCTTAGCGGTTATCGGCTTTTAAATGTATTCATTCGTTAGCCACCCGATAAGATATCGGGCGGATTGGTATCGGATTAGCTCTTATCGGGCGGTTACTGGGCGGTTTATCGGTTTAATACCTAAGGTCTCAAATATATTCTGTCCGCACACTAGGACATAACTAAAATTTCCTGTGCATGACATTCAAAGGCATCTGACCTTGCCATGGATTTTACAATTGACAATGAAACAAAGAAAAAGAGAAGATAAGATACATTGTCAGGTTTACAACAATTGGTCACAAATTTTTCAAGATACAGTGCGACCATAGCATAGGCAAGAAAGATAAGAGGTTCTTTCCCCACTTCTCCTGCAACGAAAACCAAAGTTGACACAAGTTAACTCTCTCATAATAAAATGAAGATGATAAAGTCTCATAATATATTAGTCTGAGAACTACAACCTTGCTAATAACAGAACCTAGTCAAAGCAAAAGATTCATAGAGGCAATACGAACTGGTCGCAAGTAAGACTGGGTGCTGGTGTTACACTTGCATCAGGTTAAGAATATATATATATATATATATATATATATATATATATATATTCTTAACGGGTTAACGGATTACCCGTTAAGAAAATTGAATAATCCGCCCCCAATCCGATAAGCCGTTAATAAAAAAATTTTAATCCGTTCCCCGTCCGTTAAGCCGTTAAGCCGTTACCACTAAGCCATTAAGCTTCGGTTTCGGATCGGTTTTCGGTTTCGGATCGGTTTTGAACACCCCTACATGGAAGACTAACATCCACAGTCATCTTATATTATAAGATTAATCAATCTACACAATAGAGGTTACTTTGGCAACATAATGCTTCAATTGACTAATTAAAATATTAGATGCTATAAACTTTAGTTCCTTAAGCCATATCATGAATCTTTAACTTAATAAGTTACATGTTTTGACATGCAACTTTTGAATAATAATTGTTGTATACTTGAGAGGACAATTCTAAAAATAATGAGAATTGATGGACTTTAAAACAATTAATATTCAAAACTCAAATATTTTAATGTATAATACATTAAAAAAAACTTTATATTAATTGATATGTCAATTAAAAAACTGAAACTTAAAAAAATTGAAACGTTTTTAACCTTACTGGACCGAGATAATCGATTATCTAAAACAGATAATCGATTATTTTGGCATAAAAAAAAATTCAGACTTACTGGACCAGGTTAGTCGATCACTTTAAGTTAGTCGATTAACCTGGAAAACGTTTCAATATTCACTGGACCAGGTTAGTCGACTAACTTTAAGTTAGTCGACTAACCAGGCTTGTGGAAATTCCAGAAAAATTAAGGTAGTCGACTATCTGAAAAGTTATTCGACTAACTTTTAAAACTGTTTTGGACAGAATTTACAAAATTATAATATGATTTTCAACAAGCATCTTAAACAAGAAAACATGTTGTTTACCAACTAAAATCATGCTTAATACAAAGCTTTAGTACATGTAAAGATAACATGGTATTAAAACATCAAATTCCAACAAAACATAACATTCATAACATCATGCTATTTCATGGTACTAGAATTTCATAAATAAAATTCTAACATCTTGAACATGAATCCTAACATAACATGAATATTATGAACATCCAAATTATCCAAAAATGAAGGTGGCTCTGATACCAATTGTTAGGATTATGATTCCTACTAAAGACAATAACCTTCATATTGAACAATTCGGAATTAAACTACATGAGCGGAAGCTAACCTGAATCCATATGTGGAAATTATTGAACCTCCTTTGATGATTGTCCTTATGTCCTTGTGAACTCCTTGATCCTTTCTTCAAGATTTCTTGAAGTTGTATATCACCACAAGTATGCTCCACAAGACGTAAACAATATGTGAATGGTTCACAATAATAATGTTATGACAATAATCAAATTGGTATATGGTTTTCCACAATATTTGCAAGACAACAATGGTGTTTTTGCTCTTGATTCAATGGGAGGAAGAAGAATCTTGTCTTGCAATAATGTGGGAACCATAACCCCCACTTTATAACTTCATGAGTTACATAACTCAAGAGTCACAAGCATGTAACCATGGTTACATATATGTAACCTTAGTTAGCCTATCATAAACTAAGGTTACCCTTTTGGGTATCTACACATTAGTCCTACACTTTATATGACAACACATTGGCCCCTTAACATAATGTCCATAAGACCACAAAATTAGGCCAAACCAAAAGATAGCACATAACATATAATTTATCCATATATTGTTCATATGTATGTAGATATAAATCCATATATCTTACATCAAATACATCTTATAACCATACAAAAGGTATTTATAATCCGTAATATAACTAGATGGCTAATTACTACTAAAAGATATTGTTTTATGAAAATTTCTCTAATACATATATATATATACTTAAGCTTTAGTTATAGCTCAATTTTAAAGTTACAACTTTCACGTTTTAAGAAGACTTATATGTGAATCTTTTGAGTGACTTGATAATATAAAAATAATTATACGGCCTATCAAGACCACTTTTTGCAGCCTTTATTTCCATCTATCAGCTTTTTAGCTTTTGAGATTTTTTTCTTCTTACAGTTTCATATTTGATGATGCAGTTTTCATGTTGGAGCCCGATTAATTTGATTTAAACAGCATAACGTCGGTTAAGGAAGAATTTATTATCGATTTTACTTTTATTCTAGGAGTTTGAAATCTAGTTAAGGCTAAAAGTATCTTATTTATTCTATCACAACTCTTTATAATGATTCAGAATTATTTTTGGTTGTCAAGTAAGATAAGCTAAAGAACACACTTTCTAATAAAATGACACAAACCGAATGGGAAAGGAAAGGAAATGAAGATTATTCCTTTTAAGTGTTTGGTTTTTTTGGGAAATTCATTTTCATGTGCGTTTGTCTGAGCAAAAAGTGATTAATACATGCGAAAATTAAAGCTGTTGAACTAATCTCTTGATGCCTTTTTCTTTGAGTTACGCAATATTAATTTTGTGAAATTATTTCTTTTTAAAACCTTATTATTTTCCACATTCATGTTAATCAACTATAAAGAGAATTAAAAGGTTAATTTAGCAGTATAACCGTTTCCTTACATTTCATATGTATGATGTTTGATTTTATTAAAGGTTTCCTTTGTTCTTTGCCTATCTGCCTTCCCATAACTCAAAATAGTAAGGGTAAAGATCATTCTTAACCTGCAGCCAAAATTAATTATATTTGATAACAAAAAATATATTTTTCGACTATTATAGTGAGAATAGCTATATAATGTTATTTTTAAGTAAAAAAGAATAAAAAATATGCATGCACACACACGCGAATAAAATACATAAATGGGTTGATTTTTGTTGACTTCGTCAATCAAATGTATTAGTAAGGCGAAAGTATTCTTCTCTTTCATCCTAAACCAAAATCTTGAGTTTCCGAGTTTGGAATGACGTTTTTCTTGGTAGAAAGTACTTTACCCCCTTATTAAGTAAGATTTTTTAGCGTGAATCCTGATTAGTGGAGCCCTAAACATGAATGCCCGATATCGAACAAGAAACCAAAAAAGGAGAAAACATTGCCGTAAAGAGCCGTCATTATCACTTCTAGCGCGAAGATTAGCCAAAACTACCAATTGTCCCTTTCTAATGGAAAAATTGAATGAACAAAGTGATTAAGCACAACAACAAGTACTCAAAATTGATTCATTTGCGTGCCTAAAATTTTCTGTTTTTATCTTATTTGGGGAAAAAGTGTCTCAAACTTTTTATGGTTTGGCAAAGAAACTCATGGAAAATTTTGTACCAGATTTAATGAGAATTATACCTACCAAATCAATGATTCAATGTCTTAATCAATATGTTAATTGCTTTCTCCAGTGGGTAATTTTATCGTTAGCTTTATATAGTACACTGGATTTTGGAAATTGGAACATGCATTAGCCTTCTAGGAGAAATAGTAAAACGAAGAGGATGGAGTGTTTATTTCTATATTTTCTGTTTTTATTTATTATTTAGGGTTTGGGGTTTAGAATTTAGGGTAAAGTTATCTATCTGGGACATATAGGTTACGGCAGACGCATAACTAGAATTTGTAGTCTATGGGTTCTAAACTTGATACCAAACCCATAGCATATATTTGTTACTAGGTTCACAATTAGATATTAACACAAATTTAATATATTTTCCAAATGCAAATACATGGTCTATGTGAAAGTTATACCGTAAAAAATACCTTACCTCTGCCTATGGTCACGTGTTCGAACCGTAAAAAAATGAAAATAATGACTAATATTTGCATCGTATCTCAAATGTGATTCTTCCTCGGAACTTGTATGAACGCTATTTACCTTATATACAGGACTGGCTATTATTTAGTGTTTTTCTGTTAGTATTTATGCATGTATTGAGTCGTTTGTTTGACAGAATGTTGTTTCTTTATTTGGTTCTCAGCATAAAATGAATATAATTCAAAAGTATTACGATTAGATATAAGTACTAGTAAATATTAGATAGAAGCTGGAGTCCTGAACCAAACCATCATCCATATTTATCTTTATCTGTTAATGTTGCACTCCTACTCCTATAGCACTTTTGATTAAAATAAACAAATTAATTAATTAGTGTGCATCCTTAGTAAGCGCACAACATAATAATTATCAAATATTATTAGTGTGTATCCTTAGTGAGCACAACAATCATATAATATAAATGCAACCATACAAAAGCATAGGAAACTAACTTTATGTTAGTAGCTTTCCAATCCCTAAACTCAATTTTACTAATTATTTCTTTAAGCATTTCTTGTATTGTGCAAATAGATTCCAACATTATCCCATAAACTTGAACTAGCTAGGTTTGCTTGCTTAATTATTGTGATCTTATATAAATAGAGAATTAATTAAATAGAATCACTATTAAGAAAAGGAGCCTTGGTGCAACGATAAAAATGTTTCCATGTGATCTATATGTTACGTGTTCGAGCTGTGAATCAGTCATTAACACTTACATTAGGGTAGACTACTTACATTATACCCCATCGGAGTGCAATCCTTCCCCGGACCTTGCATAAAACACGGAATACTTCGTGCATCGGGCTACCCTATAATTAGTACTTTAAAGCAGCTTTGGGGTTTTTCAGTGAATTTTTCGAGCTATTCTTAATATTTTAATAAATTATACTATTTAGTATTAATATAATCGCACTACCATTGTCGAGTTGTAGTTGGATAGAAAGAAAAGTTGTTTGAGAAATGAGAGCAGTAGAAAATCAATTATTATTTGTGGTGGCCTACATCAGTATCAGATTAGTTAAGCTACCAAATATAATTATGCTAAACATTAGAAATTAAGCAGTGGAAATCCCACTTCAACCAAAGAATATATTAATTATTTTTCTCAGTGACATCAATTCATGTTCTATAAATCTATCCAACTAATCTAATCTTCCAATATTTTAAGACTATCTATTTTATTATTATTAATTAGGACGACAGGATTCCAATACTTTTTATTATTATAATCTTTATTATAATAATCTTTATTCAATTAGTTACTACAAATGAATCTTTTTATTCGTTTATTTTTGGAACTATTCTACATATTTATTATCTAAAATTACTTGAGTGTGATTATTATTTGATGGATACTAAGAACCTATTTAATTAGTTGGACGTGACCAAACTAGATGCTGCTACCTGCTAATTAAACATGCAGTTCATTTAGATTAAGGAGTTAAATGTTAGATTCTTGTATGCAATTATTTTAGTTTAAGAATTTTGAGAATCTAATACTATGTGGAAATTAATGCAATCTTATCATATCTTGGTTCAGCTTTTAAATCATAAATTATTCTGTAAATGTATTATTACATCATTTAATAAGTACATTTCTTAATTATATGCAGAGTAAGCAACCCCCATTTACATAAATTATTCTGTAAATGTATAATTAAATCATACATTTCTTACTAAGTACAAGAGGGTTGCTCTGATGGTAAGCAACCCCCACTTCCAACCGAGAGGTTGTGAGTTCGAGTCTCCCCAAGAGCAAGGGCAGGAAGTTTTTGGAGGGAAGGATGTTGTGGGTCTATTCGGAAACAGCCTCTCTACCCTAGAGTAGGGATAAGGTCTGCGTACACACTACCCTCTCCAGACCCTACTTAGTGAAATTATACTGGGTTGTTGTTGTTTATATGGTGGTGTCACCCTTCCTTAAGGTCTGGTCTTCAAGGAGACTCGTTGTTCCAATTTGTGTCTTTGTGATGCCTATGACGAAAGGCGGGCCGACTAGGAGGATCAAAGAAAAGAACTAACAGACTTTAGTCGAATCTCGTATTAGAATGTAAGAGATAAGTAAAGAGTTTTTTAAGACATAATACAAATTTACATTATACATATAATTTTGGAGCTCGATAGTGGACATATCCCAAGGTACAAATCCGTCAAGCTTGTTGGGCCAAATCAAACAAACATGTCATGCGCTTAATTGTGACCCCCAAAATGGGTGAAGCGTACCATTAATCACTTTTAAGCATGTTTTTTAAAATATATTCACAATTTATAATGTACTTAAAGATTAGCTAATTCGCATAAGTTTCAGGACTTAATAGCCTGAATTTGGAATTTAGAATTCAGGACTAAGTATCCTGAATTTTTGAGCAGCTAATTTTACACTACAAAAAAAACCCCAATTACCAACAAAAAAAATTGTTGGTAAACTGATCAAATTGGTTGGCAATTTGAGTTACTAACAGATTACCAACGGATATTGATCCGTTGCTAAAAGGCTCGATGGTAAATTTACCAACCAGTTTGAATTTGTTGGTAAAATTACCAACTAAAAATCAGTTAGTAAACACCAAATAAATTTGTTGGTAATTTTTAAATCTTGAGTCCAAGATTTTCGTTGGTAAATTTACTAACCAAAATTCGGTTGGAAGTGTGTTAGTAACTTTACTAACTGATAGAAAATGAATTAGTAAAATTGGTTTTCATTATTTAAATTGTATTTGTAAATGGTTGGTAAATATAGTATCAAGAAACTTGTCATTTGTACTCCGTTAGCAACTATACTAATGGATACCTACTTGGTTGGTAAATTCGATAGTATATTTTTAAAAGTACAATGGCAATCGGTTGGTAATTTTATCTATGAAAATGTTCTGTTTAAGAAATTGTTTTGTCATAAATTTTTCTAACAAATTGTAAATGTGTTACCAACTATTACAACTATTAAACAAAACAAAAAACATACTAGAATTTCATAAATAATAATAACATCTATCGTGAAGTTGTGAAATTGAAAGCATAATTCAAGAATCCAAGATGTGTCTAACATAGAATAAACTAAAATAAATCTAAATCTTGTCATTTGACGACGAGTCATGTCTACGAGAAGGCGGTGTAGGTAAGGCACCTATGAGGACCGACATACGATTTTGGAGTAGTTGATCAACTTGCTCACACACCTCTTGTTGCAATTCGTATCTCATTTCTTCACGTAATTCTTCTCTCATTTCTTATCTAATCTCTTCTCTGATCTGTGATCTCATATCATGCTTCATCTCTTCCTTACTTTCTTGCAAAAAGATGTCCGACACATTCACCCGAGCATTAAAGTCTATATCTTGAAGTGGAGATATCGAAATAGAGGATGCACCAACATGCCCATATAAAGGAGCTTGAGAACCAAGACCATAAATGCGCGTCTTCTTAACATCGACTTCCTCCAAATAAATTTGTGAGTAATCAATTTCAGGAGGCTCACTGGACCCGTCTTCAGGCTGAGACGCCGACGCAATATTAGACATTATGACATCCTGAACAAAAGAATGATATAAACTCTATAATAATAACTTTTGAAAGAGAAAATATCAAGAACAGAGTCATAAAGGCAACAAAACTGAAAACTCAAATGTCAATAACAACACCTTAAAGACAATTGTTTTGATGTACACAATAATTTTTCCCTACAAATTGCATTACTTGTTCATCATCAATTTGTTATACTTTCAGATAAAGAAGTACTAATAATTTTCAACAGTGACATTTTATAAAGCTTATGTGTGCAGATTAATAATTCATCTAGGAGTTTCCTAGAGAAGGATGGCTAAAATTGAATACTGATGGTGCTATGATAGGGAACCCAGGAAAGAGTTCAATTGGTTACTGTATACGAGATGCATTAGAGGATATTATTTATGTACATGAGGAGGATATTCATGAAACAAATACACAAGTGAGAAAAGAAAACTTTGTCTTAGTTACATAGCATATTTTCAAAAGATAAAAGCAAGCAGGGATGTCAAGTTTGAACAATTACTAAAATCCGATGTCTCCTTTGTCCTTCTTCTAGAAGTCAACGACTAAAGATATGTGAACACTGTATTGAACTCAACAGTGTCTTTGATAGCGCGCGGCGACAAATAGCAACGAGGGCTCGCTTCAGTGAGGCGAGAGGCTTCGCTGCGCCTTTTTGATGCAAGGCGACAATTTAAAAAAACAATATATATATATATATATATATATATATATATATATATAACTAAAAACTCAATAACAATAATATGTTAAAAATAAATATATCAATTTATTAATAAATAGAGCAATAAATCAAATAAAGAATTTAAAGAAAATAATGCAATAAATCAAATCAATTTTAAGAATTATAGATTAATATTTCTTGTTTAATCTGTGCAGGTGCTCTTCTAAAGAAGAAGAAAAACAGAGCATAGAAGAAGAAAAACAGAGCATGGACAGTGCTGGTCGCGAAAAATAGAGCACTAGACAGTGCTGGTCGCGAAAAACAGAGCACTGGACAGTGCTGGTAGCGAAAAACAGAGCACATAGTGCTGGTCGCGAAAGAGAAAAGAAGAAAAAAGAAGAAGAAAGAAGAAAGAAGAAAGAAAAAAACAGAGAGTCTGGTCGAGTCGAGAAGGAGAAAAGAAGAAAGAAGAAAGAAGAAAGAAGAAGAAAGAAAAACAAGTCTGGTCGAGTCGAGAAAGAGAAAAGAAGAAAGAAGAAAGAAGAAGTGAAGAACATCTGGAGCAACTGAAGAGGTTGTTGTGTTTTAATTTTTCTTTATTATCAAAATAGCGACGCCTTGCATCGCCTCGTGCCTCGCCTCGCCACTCGCCACAGAAGTTGTGGCGCTTGCTATTCTGGTTCGCATCGCAACAGTGCCCTTTGTGGCTTAAAGGCTCGCCTCGCCTCGCTACACGCCTTTAGCACTGTAGCGAGCGCTATTTACAACCCTGGAACTCAACAATACCTTCCGCTAATCAATTGCCTTGGGACCAGAAAAAACAGCTATTTTTGTGACCAGATATATCAACACAATCCTAGACCAAACTGCCAACCTGTGGTTGCAGTAATCATTGGAACAGATTAAACCTTTCCTGACTCAGAGTGTACTATTCTGCAATCCACTATGCACACAACAGCAAGAGACTATGTATAGGGGGGAAGGAAAAACGCATTAACAAGAAGTTGCAATGCCTGAGGGACAAATATAGTGTCGAAGCTGGAGAGATCATAGCCATAAACCTCTGGTGGAGAGACTGGCTTGATAATTGTAGAAGGAGGCTATTGTTAGCAGGTTGAGAGCATTTTCTTCATTATCCTTTTTCTATTTATTTTTTAATTTTCTGCGGGGTCGGGGGCGAGCAGGGAGCCACTGTTGATGGCTTTAGCTTAGAGAGAGGTTGTTGACAAGCATCAAAGATACACTGATGTTATCTGCTAGATTGGTTGCTAATGACTTTGGGAGCCCAGAAAAAAAAAGCATCTTTCGTTAATCTGAAAGAACAATGTTTTTTATTTTCTATGAAAACTTACCTGATTTCATCAAGCAAAAAGAACTTGGACCCAAAAGTTTTCAATTCTTTTCATAAGAGGTATTGAGGAGCGAAGCAACGAATACTTCAGTAGTCTTCAGGTAATTCAAGTCATAGCTATAGCTATTATTGTTGGTTTACTACGGTGGCATTTAGATACTTCATCTCCTAAAAAGGCAGCAGATCAAGCAAGTAATGCTAATTTTGTTTTAAAACTAACTAGCATATTTCTATCTGTTTAGTTCTATAACAGATTTGGTATGGAAAATTTTGCAACATTGTAATGATATTGTTCATGCATCCATAAACTATGAGGGGAATATGTAGAAAGAGTTCAGCAGGCACTTGGAACAATTGGACTTATTTTCTTATGTGTGAATACAATAGTTAACTGGTCTTGTGTCAACTCCTGGTTGTGTGAAAAGTAATAGAAGCTAACAAAATGTCTTAATAAGTTATCTTCCATCAAAATGTATTATTGTGACTAACCACAAGTTTTTGCAACAAATATATACTATGTTCACATTGTTGGAGCTAAGTTTGTCCGCACGTTTCACATTGCATTCTATGCTTGTCCTCAAAAAACAAAGAGCAATGACTAATTCTGACTGTTTTCAAGTGACTGCAAAGACAGGCATGGGCAAATGAATAGATCATCTATGCCTCAAGCCGCTAAAGTTGTACGTTGGTTGTATCAAATCATGGCTATTGTTCTTCATTTCAGTATTTTGGACTGACTTTGGAAGCTACATTTGGAGGCTCTCAGAAAGGCATATGCATTATATTACATATGTATAGTTTCCCATGATGTGATTCATGGGAATAATACATTGATATTATACTGGGCATGGCTACATTCTAGGAATGCGCACAGAACAGATGAAACACAAGATTGATACAACAGAAATTTAAAATGTCCAAAGTCCATTATTAAAATGATATTATTACTATAACTTTACCTTAAACTCTTCCCAATAGAAATCTTTTGTCTCTGGTGTAACAGACTTCCAATTGTGTCCTTCATGATCCAGTTTCTCCATGAAGATTTTTGTGACAGACCGAGCAAATTGATTGGGCGGGTCCAGACTTGAGGAAATAAGAAACAAATTGTTTTATTAAACATTAAAAGAATGATACCCATATCAATGTACCTCAGGTGAATGGATCGATATAAATACAAAGTAAATGTATCAATTTTGAATACATATGCATTGTGAAACTTGAAACACTAGGTAATAAGAAAGAAAACGATCTACACATATACCATAAGGAGCTAACAATATAAGCAGCAGCAAGATTACTCCCAGCATGTAACCCACACTATTTCTTTCCCTATCTTTTTTCCTTTTTGACAGCTGTGAGAAGTGCTTTACCATAACTAAGGTCTATCATTTCAACTGTCACAGAAGAAAAAGAATTTTCTTTTGAGGGTCAAAATTTCACCAAAGAAGCACATGATTGTCAACTCCAACTGACTTGTGATGTTTTAGGACTTGCTGTGAGGTTCTTTAGTAGTAGTTTTTTCTTTTTCAATTTGACAGTAACAAAATGTTTGCAGACGTAAAATTGGCCTATACTGCTGCTCTTGCACATCTAGGAGGAATCAACTTCGGGAGGCTCACTGGACCCATCTTCAGGCAGAGACGCAGATAGAATTTTAGACATTATGGCGTCCTGGACAAAAAGAAAATGATATAAGCTCTATAATAATAACTTTGATAGAGAAAACATCAAGAACACCGTCATAAAGGTAACAAAACTGAAAACTCAAATGTCAATAAATGAGCTAAACTGAAATAATTCCCAGTCGATAGAACTAGAGGTTCAGTTAACCTAAACCAAAGAAACGAAATTGAAGTGAATTAGTAGGTTTTTGCAGGTTATATGTATCAAGAACTCTGCAAGTGTTCTGTACCAAGAAGATGACAATCACTTCAATTGGATACTGCGCATAGGGACATTTTAAATGCTGCATATGTACCACATTTAGAAAATGTGTATCCATTCTATTTTGGTTACTTGTATTTCTTATACTTCATCCGAATCATGTCCTATAACCTTATGAGCTTCAGGAGAACATCAACCACATTATACACAATGCAGAAACAACCTACACAGTTTGAGATCAACAGAAAACCACTACTTGAGGAATAGAGAAGCAAGCCCATATGGTCATGCTATATAGTTGCATCTAATAATACTCATATCTGTAGGTACAATTGTGTTTAACTCTGCAAGTGTAGTTTCCATCAGTGGTATTAGCACTTATGTGCTCAATCTGATGAAACTGTACCATTTGCACCAAGTATCCATCCATACATGCCTCCAGGAATACAAAAATACTCCTGAAACAACATAGCAATCTCACCAGATACTACTTTGAATTACAGCTACTAAACAGTGGTTTGAAGGAACCTAAGAAACTTACTGCAGTGCACTACCAGCATTCAACCTTCATGGAGCCTTTCAAGATGGGCATCTCTACAACATTATCCAGTCAACCTTTATGGCTGACATGAAGAACAACATGAGAAGTTCACTAGAGACGCATCAACCACCAGCAAACAACAACTCTGCCCCTATTTACTCAACTGGGCAGGCAACTTGGGGTGTTCTCAGTTGAGAACACCTAGAATAGAGTCCTTTGGACCCCAATTTCCACTTAACTTGGCCAGACTCCAAACCTTGGATTTTCTAGGGTTCATACAGTCACTTTTAGGGTTCGACCTTTCAGGTCAGATTCGAACCAAAACCTTGTTAGTTTAGGTACGAGAGATGTTAGGGGAGTTCTTGGTATTGATTTGGGGTGATTTGGTGTGAGTTGAATCTGGGCTCGAATCTTCAAATGAAGATTCAAGAAGGTTCTGTTTGATTTGAGGTTAGGGGTTAGTGGATTTGGCTTTAGGGGAGTGATGGGGGTTCTGTGGTGTTAACGGGGTGACCGGCGGCGTCGTTGCCGCCGTGTTTCTGGTGCAAATTGCCTAGAGGCGGCTAGGGTTTTGGGGTTCTGGTCTCTGAGGGTTTGAGATGGAGAAGAAGAATGAGGAGGTCAGGGTGCCTTTAGGGGTGCGGGGTGAGTGAGTGATTTATATATATGGATTAGGAGGAAGGATCATGTCTGTTAGATCAAGAGTGATCTATGGCTAGGATCTTTTGGCTAAGATGAAATGATGTCGTTCCATTTAAATGGAATTGGGTTGGTCCAGGGCTAGACGGGTCAGGTTATATAGAGATGACTTAGGGCCGTTGGATGGCTTTGGATGGATGACCCGGATTAGACGTCAAATACGATGCCGTTTGGTTTAATGAAGGGCCTGATTTGGGCCGTTAATTTGATTTGATCAATGGCTCAGGATTGAGAGGTTAAAACGATGCCATTTGGTTAACGTATCAGAGGTGCCTGGTCTTGGCCTGGGTCAAACGTGCAATTGGGCCCGTTTTTTTTGCAATTTTAGCCCTTTTCTCTTTTTTCTCAACTAACCAAAATTAAATAAACTCCTAAACAATTCCTATTAAAATCAAAAGAAATTAATCAAACACATATTAATTAACACTTCAATAATAAACACAAATTACACATTTAAATAAAATCACATAACGATAAAGAACAAAAAAATGCACATTCTTGTAATTTCTTTTAACCATTTTATTTTTCATTCTTAATTAAACGACGCCGTTAATACTAACTAAATACATGTATCGTTTGGTTATTATATTACCATACAAATTAATAAATTTTAATTGGACCAAACTATTTGTATAAAATAATAAAATTTTAATTGCACTCATGTTTGAATTATTAAATATAAACTAGGTCCAAACATAATTTAGCTAATTATTTAAAGTTCGAAAATGCAATGAAATTATTTCTAATTAATATTAGAACTAGTATTATTATCCACGCCTATATGCGCGTACACTGACCATGTCAAATATTCGAGTTGTTTAGGTTATATATAAATAATCTTAAAATTGAAATAACTTCTTCATAAAATTAAATATAGATAATCATTGGATATTAATTAATTAAAAACGCAATGTGAAAAAAGATTACTTGTTTCTCAAATCTCATACTTAATTATTATTATATTTTATTTTTTAGTACCATTCTCGCCAGTGTCATAGAACCTAAAAATAGTGAGAATCGAATAATAACTCATATTTATCACAAAAAAATCGAAGATTTTAGACTATGAAGGACTCTTATATATACGACTTGAATCTTTTACTACTACTTAAACTCATATTGGTGTCACAACCAATTTTCATAATAGGTCATGATGGCGCCCATCAATCTTGCCGGACAAGTCAAGTGCGGAAAGTATTTCCAAGTTTATCATAAATTATAATTTTTAAGAAAAGATAAAGGATCCCAATGGGCATTTAGAAACCAAATACAGTAAGAAATGTAGGAAGCATATAATGATACAGCACAAAACTAGTCTACTAATGTGTGTGCCAGAACCTTGTGTCACAAGCTACGGAAACTAGTAGAATATACACAAAAGAATACTATACTATCCTACTATCTGAATCAGGATAGACAGAAAACAAATTACAAATTAAAGAAGACTATTCTTCGGCTGCAGATTGTCATGAAGGGGAAGCAACTCACCATAGAAGTCCCAGATGGCCCACTGATGCGCACCCGAGTGATAACCAGATCCACCTGCCTCAGATCCTCAATATTTAAGTACATAAGTGTAGCATGAGTACATAAGTAACATGTACCCAGTAAGTATCCCGTCTAATCTTGAAGAAGTAGAGACGAGAGGTCGACTTGATACTTACTAAGGTCAAATAATATATGAAATACTTTATAAGCATAAAAAGCTACTAGTATCAGCAGTTTATGGCAAGATGCATTCTTACAATGATTTACTATTTCTATTTTTGTGTATAATAATGAACAATGTGAGTATGAGTTTTCACACAACAATCATCCGCACGTTATGCCGAGGCGACTGCCCAAACCAATAGAAATAAATTGTGCACTTGCCGAGGGTCGACGACCGCCTATAGATGCATCTATTCATACCTAGGCGATAGGCTCGATCCACAAATATCAAGAAAATATCATGTATATATACACACGAAGGCACATAAATATCCAATTATGCCATACAAGAGTTCAACAAGTATACAAATTTACTTTTATCCTCTTTCAAGTCCCTAGTATATCCTAAGCGATATCATTGACATAGAGATTTCATAAATTAGGCATGATGTCGTGGGTCCAAAACTACCCGGATAATTAATATAGTAGCAGCCAAGCACCAACTCTCGTCACGTAGTGCGCACGTATCCCCCGCATTTAACAACAATTATTCATTTATAAATCCTATGGGGACATTTCCCTCTTACAAGGTTAGGAAATAGACTCACCTCGCTCCGAATTGAAGCACACTTCCAATATCAAGAATAAGCCAAAACCCTCAACACGACGTCGAACGAGCACAAGCTAGTTAAACAACGTAAGAACTAGTCAATAAAGGCTCAGAAGCAACCCAAAATATATGTATACATACATAAAGAAAAATAGAGACAGAGAATTGAATATAACACTAATTAAAGCGTATACTTTAAATTGAATTTAAGAAATAAGTAAAAATAATACCCAAAAATATTATTGATAATTTCAAAATAATAAATGTATTCAGAGAAATCGAATAAAAGTCTAAAAGATATATAATTTTTTGGTTCTTAATTATTGAGATAAAATAATTTTTAATTTATGATTTTGTTAAAATGTATGATTTGATGTACTCGAACAATTCATATCGATCATACTTTCGCTTATTCTTTAATTAATAATGTAAGTATCATAAATAATATTAATAATTAATTTCAATCTATTAATAAATTACAAACCAAAATCTTGATCTATTCATAAAGTTTTCCAACCGATTAAGTATTAGTTGGCAAGTTTACTAACAGATACCATTCGGTTGGTAATTAATAAACGCATTTTAAATTAGTTGGTAAAATTAGCAACAAAATCTTTCTGTTGGTAAGTATTGGTTGGTAATTCGATACTAATCTGTTAATAAATAATACTTCTTTTTTACACCATATTTAACAATGGATATGTACTCCGTTGGTAATATTACCAACGAAAAATATTTGTTGGTAACATTTGAGTTGGTAATCCATTAGTACGCAGTTGCTATATTAGCCGCCTATTTTTTCCGCCATATTTACCAACTAAATTATTTAGTTAGTAACATTTTGGTTGACAATTCGTTAGAAATCTGTTACTAAATTCTGAAAAATAAATTAGTTACCATTTGGTTAGCAATTTGTTGCTAATACACCAATAAATTCGGAGCGTTGGTAAAATCCGTTAGCAATTGAGGTTTTTTTTGTATGTAAAATTCAGGACACTTTGTCCTGAATTTCTGAACTGATAATTTAAAATTCAAAATATAAGATTCGAACTTCTAAATGTAATTTTCGAACTTTAAGGCATGATGTCCTGAAGTTTGAACTTTGAAGTTTAAACTTTCAGACGTTGTGTCCTGAAGTTCAAGAGAACTGGTTAATCTTTAAATACATTATAAAGTGTGAATATACTTTAAACAACGGGTTTAAAAGTGACTACCCGGTATCATTTCCATCCCAAAAGTAAGTATTTTCTTAGGATATTGTTTTTCTTTCTTCCTATTTAATCGTTTTCCTAAAGGGTTTATATTTATATCTCATAACAAATTATAACCAAAACAAGGGATTAATTCTTGTGAGTTGTAGCCTAACAAAATCTCTTGTAATAATATTGTTAACAACTTTACGCTGCATTTTCTTTTTCTTTTTCTTTTATTTATCTCTTTGAAAGCATCGATCTTTTATTAAGAAACTTTAGTAAGTAGTAGCATAGCAGTTGTAGTAGTAGCTATAATCTTACAATAATAATAATAATAATAATAATAATAATAATAATAATAATGATTATTATTTCATGAATATTATATGCATCAACTTGTACTTTAGTTGTTTAATCAACTACTGTGAGTGGGATTTGGTTTTGGATTAGGACATCACTTATATAGAAAAAAAAAGTTAATTTAACCTATTTGTGGTAAAAACAACGAAGATTAGATAAACCAAATGATTGTTTCAATACTTTGTTTGATAGTAAAATTTAAAATATTAAATAATTGAATTTTAAATTCTCACGTTAGAAAATATACAATCGTCCTTGCCGTCTACGTCCATTTTCAAATGGAAGCTGACGATGAAAGGGGCCATTTTTTTTGTGGGACCTATATTAGTCATTTTACAATAGTTAACATCTATAGCTTTTCCTTTGGTCCTACTCTATCAATTAGTGTCCAATTGGTTTTACTTTTTGTGTTATTGTCTTCATCTTCCCTCTTTTTATTGTTTGTAAATTTAGAAGGAGAACAATGAAACAATCGGTAAGTTGTACTTATACGTTCGAGTCGTGAAATTAGATACAAACCTTTAAATTACATCCGTTAATTAAGGTACGGTTTTCTTCAGACCTTGCATGAACACAAACTTGATATTTGTGCGTTGGACGGCTCTATTTTATTTGTAAAATTAGTCTATGATTAAAAGGAATTTTTATTTTTAGTAAAAAACTATTTTACAAGTAAGAGGAAAGAGGTAAAATGAGAATCGAAGAATTGACACGACACCTAGTGTGCGAAAGACTCTCATTGACACCACTAGACTGTAAATCTTAATTGGTGCGGTTATTAATACTTGAGCTTTCTAGATTAAAGAAATTAAGTTTGGTTCAATATCTGGTTTAACGATCTTAGAGACAATTAAACTGATACTAAATTACAAAAAATAACTATTTTAGTGACAAATTAATTATTCGAAGTAAAGGTAAATCGGAGCTTCAATCTTCCATCTCATACTATTGATCAAATATTATTTCAATAATTTGTACTTGAGAGTTATTGTAAGATATTACATCCAAAGTAAACAAAGAAGGTACATGATTGACAGAGAATAAAAAAAAAGGGTGACGAATGGGACTCTTTTTAATCATTTGGGGCAAAAATGAAATTGGCAATTATTAGTAATGCGATAATGACGATTAGACAGGGGTGGCAGGCCAAGCATATAGTAGTGACGATAGACCCCCCAAAGTTTTTTGGGACCCATTCCACCCCCAATCTTATGATGAATACACCAAAAGTCATCCAACCTGATAAAATTATATTGAAATCTTACTCTAATCTTCCAAGATTTGAAATGCTTCTTATGCAAATTTTCTTATTACCTCTTGAGCATTATAGAAAAAGTTGCATGTCTTTATTTTGTTCTCTCTGTTATGAAAAAAACATAGAAAAATCAAGATAATTAATCAAGAAAAATAGACTAAGAAAAAGATAATTAATTCCGTATCAACAAGTAATACTAACTTACAAATGGTATAATTCACTTTAAATTTCTACTGACGTATGTAAATATCGAGTACGAAATAAGCATTTAATCGGACAGAAATAGAAAAAAAAAAAAAACAATAGAAACGAAAATGTCGTCAGAATTTCACTTTCCAAGAAAACAAATACATCAGCTTAAAACCGTTTGATGTCTTTCAAGGACTGCTACACATTGTGTTATGAAACTGTCTCGATAGCTATTTTCATCATGTAACATTCCCCCTTCCTCCCCTCCCCCCCTCCCTCCCCTCCCCCCACACACACCCACCAAATCTTGTTCTCATCTCTAATATAGCCAAACACAATTAAAATAATACTCACTCCTATTCATAATAAATAATTTTTTTATCTTTCTTTTATAATCCAAAATAATTATTTTTTTAGATTTTAAAAATAAATTAATTATTTTTTTCCTACATTATCCTTGAAGTAAATAGTGTTAGAGTTTGTGTTAATAATATTTATGTGAAGAGATAATATAATAAATTTTATTGCTAATTAGTGTTAAAAAATAAATTTCTTAATCTATGTAAAAACAATCAATAAATCACTCAATGTGAACCGAACAGAGTATGACCTAAGACTTTATTCCCAAATTTAAAAGTGGGGGAGGGGGGGAGGGGCTACTCCTTCATCGGAAAAATTATATTTCGTAGTTTAATAAAAATTCTAGCATGATCGCTAATATATATTTAGGTTTAGACAAGAAGGACAAGTTGTGTTTTTAAACTCGGATTTGTGTAGAATATGAGTATATGCTTGATAGGTCAATTTCATTATTTTCTTTTTCTTTTTTGTAGTCAGAGTATATTTATTAGAGAATTTTTGGGGGATAACTACCCTCTTAATATCTCTAGCTGACAAAAGCCTGATAGGTGTGTTGCAGAGTTGACGCTATGGAAAATTGTCTGTTCCATTTGTATTGTTTCATAAAGAAAAGAATTTTTAGAGAAAATGAAAAGTTAGTAAGTTAGACTTGTTGCTTTCAATCAAAAGTATTGCTTTCTTCTTTAAAATGAATATGATGCTTACGTCAAAATTTATAATCCAGTGATATCTATAGAAATTGCGTGAAATATAGCATTACTTTACCTTTTCCTTCTATTAATTTGGTTCATAATAAGTGATCAATTTTTCTTTTGTAAATTTATTAAAAAAAATATTAAATTCTATATAAAAATATCTAGTATGATTAAAGTATCCTTATTAAATATTAGTTATATAGGTATAATAAACAAGCCCTATGTAGGTTGTGCACAGATTAGATTTAGCATATTTTGAATTCTAAAAAATATAATCTGAATCCAATTCGAATTATATTGGATCAAATTTTAAAATTTGAATCGGATGGAATTTTGTATCATATTATTATGTCTTAAAGTTACAAACTAATATGTATTTAGATGCAATATATTAAGAAAAATCCATGTTTATGCAATTATGAGAGTACTATGGTGCCATTATAGTTAAATCTAGCAATTATAAAGGTAATAGCTTGAAGGATGATGTAAAGGAAGTGCTGACTATCTGAAATTAAAGTGCAGTATTTATACATTCTCTAATAGTTCAGATTTTGGATCGGATCGAATTAAAATACCAATCTGAATCCGATCCGAAATTGAAAGTTTTGATAAATACAATTCGAAATTGATCCAATTCGAAATTGAATGGATCGATTAGGATTTTGAATATTCGATTTGAATGAACAGCCCTAGCTCTATGTGTTGCGAATTTAAATTAGCCGAATCACTAAATTTTAGATATCAAATGGTTAAATAGAGAAAAAAAATAAATCTCACCAATTCACCTCCAGTTTCGATTTTACCACATTAGAAATGTAGTTCACTTTACTTGTATTTTTCTTCTTTTTGTGATATTAATAAAATTATTTATTAACAATTTCCCCTTTGATGTATTAACAAAATAATCCACCAAAATTCCTTGTTTGGAAGTTAGGTGGTTGCCTAAAAACACAACTCGACTTTGCCTCGTGATTTTTCAATATTTCACTCTTTTTTTTAAAAAAAAAGGAGGGGGGGAGGCGGAGGGTAGTTGGGGGTCATTTCCAACTTGTCTTTTACAAAATTTTAGCAAGTTGTCAACCAATTACACCCCCTTACCCCCCCCCCCCCCCGCATGTTAATCCTCTAGGATGGGTCCCATGACCAACATGGAAATTAAAGCCTAATGAATAATAATGCAGCATTTTTAGCCAGAACAAATGATGAGCCTAACGAAACTCTTTTATATACTGGTATACAACTTTCTCTTTGATATTACGCATGAAAAATATATGTCCCTAATTATTCGTAAAATAACATAAATTTGAACAATTAACCGTCTTTAAACCCCCCCCTCCCCCTCCCCCCCTCATTGCCCACATTTTATTAAAGGCATTTTTTCTTTTTCACGTAAAACATTCTCTTTCTGTCGCGAAAAGAATAATATATTTATTATTTTGAAGAGCAAAGAAGTTTTTTCTAACGACATTTTCAAAAAAAAAAAAAAAGAATTATATGATTTTAGCTATACTAATTATTATTTATAACATCTTGTATAGTTTCTATGTTAGGCTAAATGGCCAAAATATACTCTTCATATAGTACGATATTATCCGTTTTTGGGCCAAGTTCATACAGTTTTTCCCAAAAAACCTAACACCTTTAAGAGTTCTCAAATATTTTGACTACTAATATGATACTCTTTTCGCACACCCAACAATTTTTCCTCGTACTAAATTTCACGTGTGCCGTTACCACAAATCATGGGGCTCCCCCTCGAACTAAGTTCCATGTGGTCCATTTCCATAGTCCCCGAGATTCATTGTATGTGACTCACATTGTTAGAGTAAGTAGCTTCTTCTTGTGTGCGCAATAACCCGCACTATGACTTTGTCATTTCCATACTCTTTCCGTCGAACAGGTTTTGATACCAGTTGTTAGGTTAAAACGACCTAAAGATACACTTCATACAACAACAACAACAACAACAACAACCCAGTATAGTCCCACAAAGTGGGGGCTGGGGAAGGTAATATGTAGACAGGCCTTACCCCTACCCGAAAGGGCAGAGAGGCTGTTTCCAATCGACCCCCGGCTCAGTGAAGGAAATAAAAATAAAAACAAAAACAAAAGAGCATTAGTAACTCCAGCAGAAATAGCGTAAATAATTACCTAAGCATAAGAACCATAAGTAAAATAGCATGCAATAATATCAGACTGTAACTACCATAAATAACTACCATAAGGGGGACACAATTGAATACACAAATCATCTATGGATAGCCTGCCAAGCATCACCCAACCCCGGGTGAGGAGTACGAAAAACTCTATGAGCCCCTATCCTACAACCCTGATACTAGACCTCCAGACTTTCCTATCAAGGGTCATGTCCTCGGAAACCCGCATTCTAGCCATGTCATGCCTAATCACCTCTCCCCAATACCTCTTAGGTCTCCATCTGCCTCGGCGTACGCCGACCATCGCCAACCGCTCACATCTCCTCACCGGGGCATCAGGACTCCTCCTCCGCACATGCCCGAACCACCTCAGCGTCGCTTCACGCATCTTCTCATCCACAGGAGCCACCCCCATCTTCTCTCGAATAACTTCATTCTTAATTTTATCTAACCTGGTGAGCTCGCACATCCAAATGAGCATCCTTATATGGATGCTCAGGTGTCAAGCCCGTAATAATATCGTACCATAAAGATACACTTCATATGGTACGATATTATTTATTTTTGTGTCAACCCCGTACGATTTTTCTAAAAAAATATTGTATCATTAAAAAAATTATATATCTTATATGTAAGCTCTCTATCTTTTTAACTATCAGTGCGACTGTCCGCACAACCAACATTCTGAATATAAGTTAGATCTACAAAAGGTTAAGAATTGATATTTGAATTTATGTTGAAAACATCAATATGTTGCCTCTAGTGCTTCGTCCAGCCATTAGTTCTTCTTTGGGACAAGGGATTAGATTATTTATTATAGAGTAACTATTTTTTTTTTACTTATAAAGTTCCTGTAAGTACAATACTATTTTCCTTTAGTATTTTAATGGGACCCATGGTCAAGGTCACCCTGGCACTGCATACAATCAGCACTAAGCTAAAAGACATCCAAATCATGGGTTTTCTGTACGTCTTTTTTTATAGGGATTTTTACCTATACATCCCATATACCAAACCTTTCTACCACTCATGTTTAAGGTTAGTATTTATTACAATTTAGTATACCATATTTCAATATATATACCATTTTAAGTATTAATTACCAATCATTAATTAGAGGATTTATTTGTGGAAAAAATTAATATTGCCATATTCTCTTTCCCCATTAACCACACGTTTTTTATTTTAATTTTTATACTTTTCCATAAAAAATACACCCCCCCCCCGCGTACTTTCACAAAAATTGTATACACCGCCGGTTTTTCTCTTTCTATTCTTTTCACTTCTCTCTCATTGTCTTCTTCTCCCCATTGTCTTCTTCTCCCGCATTGTCTTCTTCTCCATTAGCAACAGTATCTCGCCAAAAATCTTAAAATTTCTTCAAAAAAAATACATTTTCACTGCTAAAAAACACTTCCATCCTCAAAAATGGTGAAAAAACAGAATACCCCCAAACGTCAAAAAATAGGCGAGATTCCATCTTTTGATTTAGGTGTTTTAACACCTAAATCTCCAGTAAAAATACAACAATCCGTCAATGCAAGTGGACAAGAAAGTGTTACTACATCACCGAGACAAATACGAGTTGAAAATCGAACAAAGCACTTGCATGAGGTTGATGCAACCGGTGTTGAAATTGAAGCCGACAAACAACGGAAGCGAAAGGGGAAATCCTTGATGGCGGATGATGATGATTTTGTGGACGATTCGCCAAAAGTTCAAAAAACAAAAATAGAGAAGGTTTCACATTCACCCTCAAAGCAAAAAAAGGTGAAACCCTCTAAAAAACCCACAAAATTGGTTCAACAACAAGTTTCTGTTAAGGTAAACAACTATTTTTATATCTACAATGTTTTGTCGTTTTTTATGTTATTGGAAAAAGTTAGAAATAAATTCATTCTTTGTCGTCTAATTGTTTTTTTGTATAAAATTAATGTAATATTGCATGTTAAGGTTGCTTATACAAATTGTAGTTAATTGTTACTTTTCGGAGATAATGTGTAAATTTACGGCAGAATATAGTGTTGGAAAAAATTTGTAGTCAAATGTTTGTTTTTGTATTTTAATGTAGTGTTAATTGTAGTTTGTTGTAGTTGAATGTATTTCACTGTGTACGTTGTAGTTGTTATACACCGTTATTTCATTGTGTATGTTGTAGTTGTTATACACAAATCACTTATGCTAATACAGTCTGTTGTTTTAATACAGTCTGTTGCATTAAACTGCAGTATTTCTAATTGACTTCAAATAACTACAATTGAAGACATTTAGTTTAACTAATAATTGCATTAAACTGCAGTATCTACTTAATGCAACTTTTACTTTTTGTAGTTAATTGTATTTTAATGTAGTGTTAATTGTAGTTTGTTGTAGTTGAATGTATTTCACTGTGTACGTTGTAGTTGTTATACACAGTTATTTCATTGTGTATGTTGTAGTTGTTATACACAAATCACTTATGCTAATACAGTCTGTTGTTTTAATACAGTCTGTTGCATTAAACTGCAGTATTTCTAATTGACTTCAAATAACTACAATTGAAGACATTTACTTTAACTAATAATTGCATTAAACTGCAGTATCTACTTAATGCAACTTTTATTTTTTGTAGTTAAACATGTATTTGGTGTGTTTAAAAGGTAGTTATATGATTTGTTACATTATATATTGTAATGCTGAAGTCTAGCTTCATTCTAACGACCATTAATGTACTTTTTTTGCAGAATGGACCTTACTATGCACAACATAATGTTGATTATGGTGTGATACGGTTCCATAGCTTGTGCGATGCAACGATACCATCCCAGATAAAGTCTTTATTATCCCCAACACAATTATGTGCTTTCAAGAACACCTGTTTTGGATATTTACTAGATATGCCCCCTATATGCATGCAGAACCAATCTATTCATCTTCTAATGAAGTATGAATTATCAAAGTCTAGTGCCGACTATTTTTCTGTTCTTTTAAATGGGCAAAAATTGTTTTTTACTTTGAGGGATTTTTGTTTGATAACTGGGTTTAACTGTGTCGATGGTTTATCCGATCATGGTTACAATTCTAGTTATGTTAGTCATTTAATGACTAAATACTTCCCTAACAAATCTCGGGTAGAGAAAACTCTTTTGAGAAGTGTAGTGACATCCAAATCCTGGACAAATGATTTGGATGCTGTACAGTTGTGTGTCTTATATTTGTTGGAATTCTTTGTTTGTCCTTCCGATAAGGACAATGTTTGTTTGATAGACAAATTTACTTTTTTTCTTATAGAGAGTGGTCATTTCGAATCGTACCCATGGGGTACCAAATCTTTTAAGCAAGTTCTTGAGTCTGTCAGACATCGTCTAAGTCCAAAAGTCCATTCTTATCTTTTGCGGGGGTGCTCGTTAGCCTTACAAGTGTGGCTGTACGAGTGCTGTTCTTCTGTCAGCACCGAGCTTGCTATACGGTGCTCTGACTCCATTCCCCGCATTTTAAGATGGTCGGCAACAAAAGGACAGATTTGGTTGAATGTTTTTGAAGAAAAATTCATCAAGCCTGAGTGGCTCAAGGTATTCTTGTTAACCTTTGTGTAAATCTTCAATAACTACTATAGTAACTACGTGACATTTTCAATTTCTTTCAAATTTACTTCACTGTCTTCATACTTCTTTCAGTTCTCAAACTTGGTTGCATCCGGGGCCGAGATTGGAGCGCTCAACCTCCCAGCAACCCTTAATTATGAAGATGAAGAGGTTACTCAACCTTCAAAAGTCCCATCTGGTGCTTCTCCTAAAGGTCAACACGAAGAGGCTAAATCTTCAAATGATACGGAATCTGTAAGAAGCCAGATGAGAAAGTTGGAACAAAAGATTGAGCAGGTACTGTTATAATTTACAGTTGTTTAGTCATTGTTTAGTACCATTTGAAGTCATCCCTTCGTCATTGTAGTTTCTTTTTATTTTAGTGTAACAAATCGAATATTCTCACATACATATTTAATTTTTAGGTTGCTGGAAAGTTAGATCAGCTGAGGAATGATGTTTTTGATGAACTCTCCAAACTTCGAGAGTTCATAGATCAATCTTTGGAAAGATTAGTGAATGCTGTCAACAATAGAAAGGAATTGGATGAGTCCAAGGTAATAATTTACCTATATGTATCCTAACAACAATAATAGTTATGATAATCTATTCTAACACTAAAACAATACTATCAAAATGTAGTTTCCTGTTACATAAATTGTAGTTCCTGAACAATACATTTCAATACAATTGAGTACACTAAAAATACTGTTTCCATTACTGTACATTATTGAACTACAATTATGTAGCTGTTATTTTGTAGTTGTTTAGATGTATTTTGTTTTTTCTAGCTGGCTCAATGTTCTGATACATAGTCAGGTACTACATATGACTTAGTTAGCCTAAGTAGCACTATATATAGTTAATTGACTACATTTAACTACAATTGACTACATTTAACTACAATCAACTACAAACTAAAAACACACTGTTTTTCTGTATGTACATTTGACTACAAACAACTACAATTGACTACAATGAACTACAATTGACTACATTTAACTACAAATTTAAATGCAAATGAATACAATAACTACAAATGTATACAACTGTATATAGTTAATTGCAGTCATTTATAGGCATTTGTATTTTGAATTCTTCCTGTTTTCTTTACTGTTCTATGCTATTTTAAATGTTTATATTGAACAAGTGTTACCCAAATGTAGTTCCTTCCGGCTACAATTGACTATAGATTTCAAAAACTACAATGCAGTAACTACAGATTGCAGAATTGAAATAAATATTGTGTATACATAATTGAAATGAATTAAATATTGTGTATTTGTTATTTGGAAAATGTAGTTTGCTCACTGTTTCACTATACATACTTGAACTTTATATGACTTAACTGGCTCACTGTTATTTGTAACTAAAACTATATAATATTTATGATAATGTATTCTCATACTAAAACATTCATCTCACAATGTAGTTTGCTGCTAGTTCAAAAAGATATAACGAACATAATAAGCAGAGAAAAACAAAGACTTTCAGTTCAATTTTGGTCCTAAAGTCTGTGCAGGCCCCAGTATAACAGGTATCAAGATAATTCATACATACATATATACTTCCATCTTGAATTGCTAATAAAAAATAAATTTACATGTTCAGCTCCTTCTTCTCCTCAACCATTTGTACAACAAGACAATGTTCCACAGTCACCAATTCATGGTGTAACTGTGACTGAAATTGTAGAAGAACGCATTGAAAATGAAGAGGAGATTGGAGTGATGGGTGGAGGAACTGAAAATAAAGGCGTGACACTGGAGGATTTTGAAATTCCAGAAAACCTATCCCAAATCGTCATGTATGGTGACCCAATTCAGGTAGATTCAACCCCTCTTCATCAAGGAAGAACAAGGTTACCTGGAAAACATGCACGATCGCCATTCACGCCACTCTACAGTACTGAAGGCAGCACGTCTTTTGGGCCAAAATTTTTTTACATAAAACACCCATTCACAAGTCCAATTGGTGAAGATGTTGATCCTCATGTAATAGATAGTTTTACTACCTGGTTATACCAACGAACTGACAAATCCTCCAGGAGGTATGGTGCTTAAATGTATTATGTTGTATGTATTTGTTTTACTTTGCTTTCTATTGAATTTAGACTTTATTAGTGTCTACATTTTTTTTAGTAGTTTGTTTAATTATATTATTATTACAGGAGGAAGAACTTCTATTCCATGAAGGATAACCATCTCAATCCTTTGTTGGATTTGGGTTGCGAAAAAATAGATAAGAAGGAATGGTTCTACGCCCTTGCTCACCCCGGACAGCTCATAAATTGTACAGTAAGTATATGGATTATCATTGCAGTTTTGTCTTAATCTGATAGCTGGCTCTCTGTTATGTAGTTATCGAACACTACAGTAATCTACAATTGAAGACATTTGCATTAACTACAAAATGCATTAAACTACATTATGCTTTAACTACATTTAAAATCAATTCACCACATTTAACTACAATTGCATTAAACTGAAGTATGTTTATTGAACACATGTCTGAATAAATGCAACTTTTACTTTTGTAGTTAATTGAATACAACTACATTTAACTACAATCATCTGTTACATCTTTAAGAATGTATTGGTATATGCAACTGTATTTCTAATTGACTTCAAATAACTACAATTGAAGACATTTAGTTTAACTAAAAATTGCATTAAACTGCAGTATGCTTTATATACATTTAAAATCAATTCAACACATTTAACTACATTTGTATTAAAATGCAGTATGTTTATTGAACACTGTTGAATAAATGCAACTTTTAATTTTTTCAGCACATCGATGTTTTAATGTACTATTTGAGAAAGAAGGGGAAATATGGCCCCAACAACAACTGTAGATTTACAACAACAGACTGTTTGTTCAAGACAAAAGTTGAAAGTATCTATGATAAGTTCTCTGCTGCTCCAATTAATCAAAGGAATTCTGTTGTAAAAGCCGATGACGATATTGGAGAATACATTATGGGCTATCGAATCCTTGCAAATGTAGCATGGGATCTTGTGGATTATGTGTTAATGCCTGTTAACCTTGTAGAGAACTTCCATTGGTTGTTGTTAGTGTTTGACATAAAAGATCGGCAACTGTATGTGTATGATTCATTGGTGAGGGCAAAGCGTAACAAAACAGTAAATGCTTTGGCCGAAAAATTTTCAACAATTATCCCTCTTTATTTGTCATGCACTGGTTTCTACGGTAAACGAAAGGACATTGACTTCAAGACTACAAAGTCATACGTAGAGAAGCCAGTTACGGACCCTCTAGACATACAATGGATGGTTGCCGAGATTCCACAACAAAAGGAAGGCTCACTGTAAGAAAACTAAACTCCCTTTCTATATGTTTAATACAAATTTACTTGTTTATTGATATTAAATTAAAAAATTACTCATAATCTCCAGGGATTGCGGTGTATTTGTGGCTGCATTTGCTGAATATATTAGCAATGGTGATTTGTGCATACCAAAGGAGGATCTTAATGATATTAACAAACACCGTAAAAGATATGGAGCTCTGTTGTGGGACTACGCCACAAAGAAGCTAAACGATGGTTCAATCAGTGAGAGCGAGGTTACAGGCAGGCTTGCAAGGAGGAGGGGTCCACCGCCAAAAAATGAGAGAACTAAATTGGAACGAAAGAGGAAATAGTGTCTACTGTTGTAATGAACTTTGATTGTAACCCACAATGGATACTGAACAATTTAGTAGTTATTGAAGAAATGTGTGAGTTTGGGTGTACTGAACAATTGCTTTGGAAAAATAACATTAAGTTTGCATTTCTGTTTGCCATATTTCTGAGATTCATCTGTTCATTTAGTTGCACTGTATGTTCTGCCAGTGCTTGCATTATACAGCTTCTTGGATTGGAATACAAGGTGTTCTTACAGGTCTGAATACAGATTTAGAATTGCCTCAATACAGATGTTAACTCTATTGATAATGATAACATTATTGAAGTTCATTACAATTATCTACAATTCTATATCATGCTCACTCTTCTCCTCCAGGCAATATGTATTGTAAATGTAGTCATTTTGTTGTAATGAACAAAAAAATAAACTTGTGCTACAATTGAATGTCATGATAAAATGAGAATGCACAGTACCTCTTGCAACAACTGTCAACTAGACTGGTTGCAGCACATAAAGCCTCCAGATCTCTATATATGAACCATAAACCAGGCAAGTTTTAGGTTCCAACTTATAATCCGATTGAAAAATACAGCGAGCCACTTCATATTAATGTAGTGACTACAATTACATACAATTACATATAACTACACATTTATTATGCATATAACTACAATTACTTACATAATTTTTTAATGCAAGAACACTGCTACATTAACTGTTGCAGTACATTTGCACAATATATGTTTTCAGATAAACATGATGATGTTTCTTACTTAGATTTCTTGAAAATGAACTACAATGTTTTATCTTTATATACAACAATCTGTCTTTGTCTATTATGTCGATATCACATTTAGAAATCAATTAAAGTACATTATAACAACAATATGCAAACAGTTTACATTACTCAGGGAAACTTCTTTATTATAGTCAAAAACGTATTACAGTTATACATTAAATTCCGATAATCCCGGATAACTACCATTTATTTTGAATAACTATTGTAGCTACATTGTATTCATGCCTTTTTCGGCGCATTCTTGCAACTTCTTTTGTTATGCCCTTCACCTCCACAATTGCCACATGACACCTTGTACTTCTTTGAGTTTATTTCATCAAATTTCTTATATCTTTCCTTGTGAGGTCTTCCTGGCTGCCTTTTATCTCCAGCTGGTGGCTTCATTACATCATCCAAAATATGTTGTGGAACATCCCATTTTGCTTCATCAGGAAGAGGATTAACTGGCAATTCATATGTAAGTAGTAGGCTCTTAGTTGTGTAATACGGTGAGCAATAGTTGTCCGGCCTTTCATTCCTATGCCTTAATGATGCCAAAGCATGTGCACATGGAAGTTCATCAAGTTGGAATTGTCCACAACTACATTTCTTATTTTCTAAACATACAATGTACCTCTTCACGCCATCTAACACAGTGTGTATATGATCAGTTGAAGCTCTCACCTACAAATCAAGATCAAAAGTAAAATAATAAGGTGTCAATATGTTAGCAACAATCAGTACATTAAAAAACAGCTACGAATAAACGACATAAAACATTAACTACATATAACTACAATCGTCTACATTTTTAAAAGTCTCTGGAAAAAACATTTTCATCTACTATTTTTTTGTCATGCACCAAACAATAATATATTACCTTTAGTTTCTGGGATAAAGTATTGTTATTTTCCAATTCTTTGTTGAATTTCTGCCCAAGAAATGTGAAAGTACCCTTTGCCTTCAATAACTTGTCTTTTGTCCAACGTTCTATAATAGTCCTCATATACTCCAATAGATCAAATATTGGCAGCTCTCTTGCCTCTTTTGTAACAGCGTTCAACGACTCTGCAATGTTTGATGTCATAGTAAAAGTTCTATTTGCCGTTGCATGTACTCTTGACCATCTATGATAGCCAATATCATGTAGGTAAGACGAAACACGTGGGTCTACCTCCTGAATCTTCATCATTCTTTCATTGAAATCATCCAGAGTATATGACCTCGCTGTAGCAAAATACAATTCATGTATTTGTAAATGTGCCTTCTTGAATTTTGACCTTATATTTGTCCATATATGCCACATGCAAAAGTAGTGCGCCATTCCAGGGTAGACTGCAGATGTTGCCTTCGATATACTCTCGTGCCTGTCTGAGACAACACACATAGAAGGTCTTTCACCATATGCCTCCTTGAATTGTGCAAAGAACCACCTCCAAGACGCGTCATTCTCAGAATCAACAACAGCATATGCCAAGAGAAAAATAGAACCTACAATTTGTAAACATAATTTGAGATTAACTATTAAATACAAATATATATTGACAATTTAGGCAATTTAACTACATTGTAACTACAACATTATTACATCTGTTACCTGCTGCATCCATGGTGCTTGCTGTCAGCATAATACCCCTGTATGATGATTTTAAGAATGTCCCATCAACCACTACTACCGGCCTACAATGTTGCCAACCATTTATTGATGTAGAAAGAGCAACAAATGCATACAAAAAGCAATCATCCGCTGCCTTCTTCAATTTAACAACAGAACCTGGATAATTCTTCTCAAGAATATAAAAATATTTTGGTAATCTGTTGTACGAGTCACACGTATTCCCACGCAGAAAACGTAATGCTTTTTCCTTTGCTCTCCATGCTTGCATGTAGCTTAGGTTTACTCCATGTTCAGATAACATGTCAGTTTGTATGTCCTTTGGCGTGTAAACAGTCTTAGGATCACAAAACTTTGGAACAACAATGCTACCAACTACTGTTGCAGTACACTTGCGCTTTATGAATGTTTCGTCCATTCGGCAACATGTGTGTTGTCGGCTAAAACTTCTTATCTTGAACAGTGAGGAATCATTAATAGATGTTGCCTTGAAGTGCCATTTGCAGTTCTCCGCAACACATACAATCCAGTAGCTACAAAAAAATCAAAATTTCAATCGTTGTTAGTAAATACTACAATGAACTACAATTGACTACATTTAACTACAACTAACTACAAACTAAAAACAAACTGTTTTTATGTAACTACATTAAACTACAATGAACTACAATTGACTACAATGAACTACAATTGACTACATTTAACTACAATCAACTACAAACTAAAAACACACTGTTTTTCTGTATGTACATTTGACTACAAACAACTACAATTGACTACAATGAACTACAATTGACTACATTTAACTACAATCAACTACAAACTAAAAACACACTGTTTTTCTGTATGTTCATTTGACTACAAGCAACTACAATTGACTACAATGAACTACAATTGATCACATTTAACTACAAATTTAAATGCAAATGAATACAATAACTACAAATGTATACAACTGTAAAATAAAAATAATACTTTAGTTTTTAAAATGAAAAACTAACAACAAACCTTCTACAACTTGATCTTTTAACTCTGAACTGGAACTTCTGCATAACTGCATAATTCTTCATTGCAGCAACAATCGTCTTCTTGTCCTGGTACACTTGACCTTCTTCAATACATGTTTGAGAAGATTCAATGATTATTTCGCTTTGATATTCCTCAATAGCTGGTGAAGATGGAATTTCTAATAATCTTAATGATCCTGAAGAACCTGCAGACAATACATTCACATTGTATATTCATTACAGATAATTGGCGTCAAATTCTAGTTGATTAGAGAACACAAAATTCTTCAAATTCGGTAACAGATGTAATCTTACCTATAGTGATGGGGCGTTCATTGGTGATTGCCAATTCCATATTGAAATCACTTATGCTAATACATAACGGATACGAACCTAAGTTTTTATTCTCTTTTTTCATTTCCATATATACATGAACGCCCATATCGTTTCTAATCTGCAACGGAGGACAATTATCATTCACAATGTATTTTATTTCTACAACTTTATCAGATGTATCAATAGATAATTGTTCTGCAATTGTAGACTGGAGAATTCCGTAGCTTGCAGTTTCATCAACCAAAATGGCGTCAACTTCAAAATCTCTGAAACTGCCATAGTTATCCCAATAACCATTAAACTTAAGCATTATCGGAATTTTTGACATTGTATAATCTCCTTACTGCCAGTCACGGAAGAACTACGAAATATAAAAAAAAATATCACTGAATAACAAGATACACACTGTTTTTGAATGGAGGAATGTTTGATGTCAACTTCCAAACAGGTTTGTCAAATAATGACTGTAGAATGACGAATTTCTTTTCAGTTTTGAAGAATTTCTCTTTGGTAGAATGACTGTAGAATAGGAATGACTGTAGACGAATTTCGAACTATTTTTGTCAAAGAACAAACGACATTTGAAGCTGTTTATTTACTAGATATATTTAGAGGATATATTTGGAGCATTTACCTTATATGTTTTGGCATTAATTTGTAGTAAATCAAACATTAATTATCTCTTAAAAACTGATTGTCATTTCCAAATTTAAGCCAGACGGAAATATGGCTGTTTCACCGTTTGGTAATTGTCAATTTATTAAGGAGAGATTTAGCATTAATTGTCTAGTGTTAATTTAGGATGTAAAATCAGCAAATATATTGTTTGGTATATATTATGTAACAAAACCATGAGATATGATGGTAATTAACAAACATGACACATTTATGGTAGAAAGGTTTGGTAGATGAGATGTATATGTAAAAATCCCTTTTTTATATCTGCCTGCCAAATCTAAGGCCTTTTTTTTTCCTGTGTTTTCAAGTGGTGTTTAATATCTTTATTGAAGCCCAATTAAATTTAAATTTGTTCAAAAAGTTTCATATTGAAGAATAAAGCTTTTAAAAAGTTAAAAGTAATAATTTAAATATGTAACTGACGAAAAGTTAATAATTTAGGGCTATTTTAGGATATTAACTCCCAAATAAAAGAAGTTGTCTTATACAAATTGTTTCTCCTAAAACACAAAAAAAAAAAAAATTAAAAGATGATTGGGACCCTATAACTCATCCATAATCAACTTTTTCTCTTTCTTTCTTTTGAGTGCTTACCACTGTATATATTTAGATGTCCCCCTTAAAAAGGAAAAAAAAACATAAATAAATAAGCATAACAACGTAGCCCCCACTTCTCATGCAATGACGACACAATTCACTCAAAAAAATTAAAATCAAAACAAATAATTAAATCCACTCTTTTCATCTCTATATAAAATCTCCTCCCTTTACTCTTCCTCTTCATTCCATTCTCTCATTCTTTCTTCTCCTCCTCCGTCATCACCACCTTTAAAAAAAAAAAAAAAAACCTACCCAAAACCTTCTAAATTTAGTAAATTTTCGTTATACAAAAAGTTTGATTCTGAAGGACTAAACTAGACGTACGTCCAAATTTCGATATTACAAAATATTTCGACTTGAAAAACGAAGATTATTTATCAGATGACAAATTTAGAGGCAACTTCTAGCGCTATTTCTCCGGTGGGGCCGCCACGATCACCGTGGCACTCACCGGTACCGTATTTATTCGGTGGATTAGCAGCTATGTTAGGACTAATTGCATTTGCTTTATTAATATTAGCATGTTCTTATTGGAGACTTTCAGGTTACCTTGAAAATAATGAAGGTGAAAATGAAGATGATATTGAAGCTGGAGAAGGGAATAATAAAGGTAATGGATCTGATGTTAAGGTGGCACCACCAGTTTTTGAAGAGAAGTTTTTGGTTATTATGGCTGGAGAAATGAAGCCAACTTTTATTGCTACACCTATATCTACTAGGGTTTCATCTTTTGGCAGCTGCAGTAGTGGTTGTACTACGAGCAGTGAGAGTAGTACGGAGAAATCCGAGGGAGAAGAGGAGGGAGGGAAAAAACAAGAAAATGGTGTTTTTGGTTCGAGTCTCGAAAATGAAGAAAGTGCTCCTGCCACAGAACGCTAGATTGTTTTGATTACCTTATGCGATACGAATCTGAATTAATTAAACCGGTAATTCAGTGTAAGTTGGTGGACATGAGGTGAAAATGAAGAGCATGGTAAGCATGGTGAGCCATGCCAACTCAACTATTAGGTACCTTAATTTAAGATAAATAAAGAAGAAGAAGAAAAAGTAATTTGCTTTATAAATTTTTGGATTTTCTTTTTCTATGGGTATGAGGTGGCAGGAAGATGAGGAATTGGGAGGTGGTTTTGAAAAAAGTAGAGGTGGATATAACCTTTTTTTTTGTGTTTTTCCTTTACTTGGAAATTCCGGAAATGTATATACTTTTTGGAGAATGAATGGAAAAACTTTATTTTGGTAATTTTATGAAAGAATTATAATTTTTTTCATTTGTCAATCTTTAAATTTGTTATTATTAATCTAAACTACCTTCAAAACAAATGTTGATGCTCTATAAAAGAAAAGGAATAACTTTAAGCATAGCTTATAGGATCACAATATTATTATATTCACCTTATTTCGTCGTTGAAGGTACGAAACCCTTTCTATTAATGTTACTTTTTTTTAACTTCAATAATATTTTATTTATAACTACCTTTATTTAAGTTTATAAAGAATTTTGGAGCAACGATAATATTATCTTCGTATGACATATAGGTTACATGTTTGATTTATAAAATCAATCACTGATACTTGCATTGTAATAGACTGCGTATATTACATTTATTGAAGGTGTAGCCCTTTCTCATAACCTACATGAATATTAAATACTTCGTACACGAGACTGCCTTTTACCTAATATTAAATTATAAAATTCTCTAACTTCTAGATAGTGGATAAACTAAGGTAGAAGGAAATAAAATTATTATTATTCAATAAAGAACTTACTTTGTGAACATATTCTTTTCTCTGTATATATATATATATATATATATATATATATATATATATATATATATATATATATATATATATATATATATATATATATATATATATATATATATATATATATATATATATATATATATATATATATATATATATATATATATATATATATATATATATATATATATGTGTGTGTGTGTAGGGATTCTAGCTTTAATATGTATTACATCAATTTATCATTATCTTCTCACATATCTGGTGTGAATCACCCACCTTAAAAAGAGTTAGGTAAACATTCAATGACATTTATCTTGATGTGGTCCTAAGAACTGAAATCCCAACCCTGAATTTCCTGAATATCATGAAAAGGTTCCTCTCTTTTATGTTTTATTAGAAAAAAAAGAACATATATATATGTATATATAAAAAATTAAAATTACTAAAAGTACGACATATTGGTCAATAAAGTACGAAGAAGTATAACGTCTCTGGTTTAAATTTCAACGGAGACAAAATATTAAGTAATTTCTTTTGATATTTTTAAATTTTTGTGGCAAATTTATTTGATACGTATATTAATGAGAGATAACAAATATTTGATTAAATAGTTGAGATACATGTAAGCTGGGCGACTACCACTATTATTAAAAGAAAGACCAGTTAAAAATGATAATATAAATATTTAATTCCTAGTATTTACTTATCAATCTTTTAAGCCATCTCAACATCTTTTCTTACACCAAATTTTACACCAAAGTGGTGTAAAATCAAATTTACTCCAATCATTATATCATTTTTTACACCAAACCTTCTCTCTCTTTTATATTATATTATTATCTTCTATTTACTTTTTATTTTTTATTTTATATAGTGTTAATTTTCATTTTTATTTTATGTATTATTAATTTTCTTTTTAAAGTTTTTATTTTTATTTCTCAATTTTACCAACATTAGGTATCTTACATTTGTATTTTATTTATAAATAATGGTTATATATCTTTTTATACAGTTATAATAATAGTAAAATTAACTTATAATTTTATATAAATATAATATATCAAAAAATAGTATATAAATTAAAATTATAAAAATCTTAATATAAAAATTAATTATATACATAATATATGATAAATAAAAAGATTAAAAAAATAAAACAGATTTAATAAAATAATATTAAACCAAATTTAAAATGATGAATAGTATTGTATCAAATTGCAATATTATTCATGCTTTATAATAATACAAGAATTAGTATTGTATTGAAACAAAAAGAAATACTGTTTTTTGCATTATAATTAAATTTAATACAAATAATAACGTAGCCTTGGAGATGACCTTGTATTACTATTGTATTACTATTTTATCTATCTCATATGATAAAAAATCGGATAACTAAAAGGAAATTTATACTAAGCCATAAAACTCGATAAGGTGGTCCAATGGTTTAACTTTCAGCCTTTTAACGAAGGGAGTAGTTCAGAAATTCACATGAAAAATCAGAAAGCTAAGCTTTTTAACCTGAAACTGAAGGAAACAACAAGAATTTCATGCATTAAATTCTTGTACTGTAGTTGTAAGTCACGTGACACTTGTATCGACACGTGTATGACATTTCACTGGGTTACCCCTATTCAACACCCTACTCCCTCTTGAATCATGACTATTAGATGGGATTGCGAGGGGGGGGGGGGGGGGTTGTTTTAGGGTTACTGCTGAAGACTTGCTTTTGATAAAAAGGTTGTTACTCATAGATAATTTTTATTTTATGCTTTATACAACATATATTAATTGTATGAGGTTTTTAATTATCTTATAAATTTATAGATTACAATTTTATATTCTTAGATCCATAAAATTATAAAACAAAAAAATTTATATTATACAATTAGTATTAATTGTATAAAATATAAATAAAAGTTTTCGTTACTCATCTATTTCCTTATGGAAGGCAATTTTTTGAGTTATTACTTCGGAATTTATGCCGAAAAATCTTTCTATAAAAGTAAATCGTTATATGGCGTGAGATGTAATTTTCTTACACTAAAAGTAATGATGAAATAATAAGTATTTCTCTATTTCTAATAAAATTTTGAGTTCGAACAGTGGATATGTCATTAGAAAATATATTATTCACAAAGGCGAATTTAGAATTTATATTATATGGATTCTGGAAGCCACTGAAATATAATCCACTAAACATTAGAATTACTGAATTAAAAGTTAAAAATTTATTAGACTTTTTAATATATATAGGAGAGTTTTGACATAACTAGTAAAGTTGATATCATATATTTAGGAGGTTACGAGTTTAAATCATAAAAAATAACCTTTTTACAGAAATATAAATTAAAATTGCATATAATAGACTCTTGTGATCTAATCTTCTTTTAAATTATGAGTATAGCTAAAGTTTAGTGAATCATACTACTACCGTATGAGCCAAAAGTATTGGGTAGCCCAAAACCCATAGATAATATTGTACACCGCCCTTGAACATCCATCTAACTGTTTTTCTTGGTTCAAGAGATGTTAATATGGCTCAACTCCCTAATTAAGATAGTTTACTCTAATTAAAGATGGTGATTTTATGCAATTAGTGCCAGTGACTTGTTGCTGCATGAGAGAGTGAATCCAAATTGGGTAATAAAAAAATCAAAAGAATGATTTTGTTTTGTGAAAATGAGATCAAAAAAGGATAATTGCATACATAGGGAAAGGAGATTTCAAGATTTAATGATGGTATTTTTTCTTGGGGAAGTGGTACACAACAGCACGCATTGTCTTGTTTAGTGGGTGCATTCTCTATTTTTGTTGAGTTATTGGTTTGTACACCTTATTTGTGGAATCATTTTAATTGACTTGTAACCATAATTATCTTTCACAAAATTATTGGCTACTGCACTCCATTTGAGTAACGTCACTTTGGTGGGTGAGATTGTTAGAAACAGACCCAGAATTTGACGGTGACAGATATGAATAGAACCGATTTGTTTAACAGCGTTCCTATGATTTTATGGACTTACAGTAAAATATATAACAATATTCAACATACATATATCTAGGTAAAGGGTTCAGTGATCAGGGCCGAAGGAAGAGTATTACTTATGGTTCAGACGGATTCATTAGCTTTTTGCCTGCCATTGTATTAGTAATTCAGTAACTAATGAGCTATGAGTTCAATTATAAATTCAGAACTTATAAATTTAAAATCATGGCCCCGTCTCTATCAGTGACCTTTTTTTTTAGTACGTAGGTCGGCCTAAGGCTGTATTGTGGGTCGGGACCAGCCTGGCTGGCCAAACGGACCGATTCAAATGGTCCGGTTCCAAACTGTCCTAGGAGCCCACTATGGGCCGGTCCTCTAAGTTGAGATCGTGAGCCCGGAACCGGCTGGCGGGCTTGGGTCGGTTCAACCTGGTCAAATGGGCCCAACGGCTATTTTTCAAAAAAAAAAAAAATTAAATTGGCCCTCCTCCTTGGCATAGCTCCTTGTGACGTAGAAAAAGAGATTAGACTAGTCATTGCACTAGTAGCGTCTACAAGCCTCCCACTTGGTTGGAAGTTTAAAAATTAGCCGTTGTCCTGCCAATTTAGCCGTTTGGCTTTTTAAAAAATAATTATTTGGCCCCCAAACTTTGTTTTAATCCCAAATTTTTTATAATTGCACTTTTTTCATATTCTTAACAATAAATACCCCCTTATTCTTTCATTTTTAGTCACAAAATCATCAATCTCTCAATCTCTCTCTAGTTTTCTTCTATAATTGCTTACTTTATTATTGCAATTTGTGAAGTTGGTGAATTGAAGTATTCAAGTCTTCAATGATATGCAATTTTCAAGAAGTTGTTCGTCAATTCGGTAAACGCATTCCAACTCTTAAGTTTTAATATTGTAGTTTTCTTTATTTTAGTTTGTATAATTATGAATTAGAAGATTTAAGTCACAATTATATAATATAATTTACAAAAAGTTTTAGAAGGCGCTCTCTCTCTCTCTCTATATATATATATTACAAGAAATTGCCTTAGATAGAAAAAATTCAAAAAAAAAAGCCCAAAACACTTAGGACCCGTAAGTCCAATCCATTTAACTCGGGACCATGTAGGGCTAAGGCCCATGGTTGATTGGTTCCACTTATCAGAACCGTTAAGCCCGGGATAGTTTCGCTCGAGACCGCCAAAGCCCGAAACCGTTAGGCCCCCTCCATTTATCTCATTTAGACCCGAATTCGGCCAACAATACAACCTTAAGTCTGCCTGCCTCTGGGGTAAGGATCGGTAGAGAAATTTGTTATGTCACAAAGTACAGTGTATATGATTGTTTCATTACTTTTGTGATATTAGTAAAACTTTATTTGTACTCGATATTTACATTTAAATAATGAAGGCAAGATACATGTCTTTTATACATATGTTTATCCCTTAATCATTGTTTAGTAATACGCGTTCTCGCTAATAAAGTTAAATTATGTGATCAAGTGCAAGTAAATATTTACCAAATTCAATTGAGTACTTCCAATAATTTAACAGCAGACAAAGAAGCAAAAAAGACATGGAAATAATCTCCACTAAAAAGAATCCAATTAATTCTCAAACTGACTTGCAAATGTCCATCATTAAAAGTAGCACAAATTCATCTGAAGCAGTAGCGAATGTAGTATTTATATAATCGTTGCGTCTAATTGAATCCAACGTCATCGATATAAAGTACAGATATACATATAAATGCATAATGAATTCAGTTATAAAAGGTTAAGAACTCATTATATTAAAATTCTGAATTTGCCTTGTTCTTAGGCATGTCACATTGACAAAAATGACATAGCTATCTTGCTATATTCTTCTTACCAAGAAAACAAAAGAGATGCTCATTCATTTTCAGTCTTCTTTTTCTTATCTAATCTTACCTTTTTGCTTAAATCACATTCATAGTTACCTTTTTAGGTTTAAATTTATGCTCTTCTTTTTCAAATTTATCCACAGGGAAAGCAATACTTAACACCCAAAAAAAAAAATTTTAGTGCACAAAGTATTATGTATTCATGCATAATCCGGCAAAGGGCCACTCACTAAGAGGTCTCACATAAACAGCTTATCCTAATGTAAGTATTAGTAACTATTTCTACAGCTCGAATATACGACTTATTATAGATCACACAGAACTAACTTTATCATTGTTCTAAGGCTCGCATTCACTAACTCCCAAAATATATTTTCTAAAAAGTTAGAGAATAAAACCCTTCTGTACATTTTTTCTCTTTTGGAGACATTTCCAAGCTATACTAAACTATATTCGCTCTTTTAGAACCTCTTTTTGTTTAATGTATGATAAGACATAGAACAACTGCAAAATACTACACAAACATATCCATAACTTATTGATATTAAAACCGTTCTTTTACAAGTCAGGTTTGATATATGCACCCAGTGACTAAGAGAAGATGACAGAATTCTTGAACAATCTACTTTATCCTTGAGGCGACAGCTTGGGACTAAACTGTATATATTCGGTCGCACTGTATAATAATAGTCGAAAAATAAATAATTTAGTATATATATTAATATATAAAATATATAAAATTTATATATTTTGAGCTAGCGAATATAATTAATTTTAGCGGATCGGCCAAGTTTGTATTTTTCCCTATTTTAACATATAGGTTAAGTTACAAAAATAACAACAACAACGACCTAGTAAAATTCCACTAGTAAAATCTGGAGACGGTAGTGTGTACGCAGACCTTACATTTACCCTAAGAAGGTAGAGAGGTTGTTTCCGAATAACCGTCGGCTCAAGAAGACGAAAATAGACAATATCAATATCACAAATTAAAATCATCAGAAAAATAACATCTTGAAAATGAGAAAGTAAATGCAAAGCAAAAGCAACAAACAATATATAGACCCGACACTATGAAGATATAGGTTAAATTATGAAAAAGAATTAGAAGTGTGTTGAGTTGTCCCACATCGAAGGGATTTGAGGTCATTGGTCTCTTTATATGGGTTGGGCAATCCTAACCTCACAAGTTAGCTTTTGGGGTTGAGTTAGACCCAATGTCCATTTTTATCATGGTATTAGAGCCAGATCCATCCCAATTATTGTTGTAAAATTGCACGGGGTGCCTTATTTGATCGCCTCTATTTAACCTATACCCATTTTTTAAAAGTTTTAACTTATTCCCACTTTTTAAACAACTTCAACCCCCTTTCTCATCCTCCTTCTCCTCCTCAAAGTTATATCCGCAGCCCTCAATTCGATATACCACTCCTTTCTGAAGTCGCTAATTGTGAAAATGTTCCAGTAATTGACATGGGTTGTGGAGATATTCTTGACGAAGTTTATTCTTCACGTATCTCTTTTAAATAAATATTTCTTGCTATTACTCAGAATTTCTTTTACTTGTAAGTATTAAAAACTCAAATGCGACAAGTAATTTGGCAAAAATACTAGTTGTTTGATTTCACATGGACTTTGATTGCAATACGATGTGAATTCATACTTTGAAAATCGTCATGAATTGCCTTATGACGTAATTCTCGCTTTGAAGATTATTGTGGATTCATAGTAATAATAGCAAAAACTTCAGCCTTAGAGCTGAAGTTTGACAGTTACAAAGCAAAAACTTTAGCTTTAGAGCTGAAGTTTGCCAGTTACAAAATAAAAACTTCAGCTCTAAAGCTGAAGTTCACCAGTTACAAAAACAAAAACTTCAGCTTTAGAGCTGAAGTTAATCAGTTACAAATAAAAACTTCAGCTCTAAAGCTGAAGTTCTCCAGTTACAAAAACAAAAACTCTAGCTCTAGAGCTGAAGTTCACTAGTTACAAAACAAAAATTTCAGCTCTAGAGCTGAAGTTCGTTAGTTACAAAAGCAAAAACTTTAGCAATTACAAAGAAAAACTTCAGCAAATAGAGAATAAAACTTCAGCTACTTTGCTTAAGTTTAGCAATTACAAATAAAAACTACCGCACACTTGGTTCAGCACAGTTGGTACTTCAGTCTCGTCTACTAGAATGCTCAAATTTTGCGTGATTATCTTTGCTACTTTACCCCTGTATGCTGAAGTTACTCGAGAAAATGGATAAGTTTGTAATTTATTTTGCAAAGCAGGCACAAGTTAAAACGTGACCCAAAAATCGGGTATAGATACAAATATCCCATTATTACTACCGATGTTGGGCCCATATTTATGTTGTCCATGCTCCAAAGGCCTGGGCGTGAGGGGGCTGTTGAGTTATTCCACATCGGAGGAATTTGAGGTCTCCTTATATAGCTTGAGTAATCCTTACCTAACAAGATAGCTTTTGGGGTTGAGTTAGGTCCAAGACCCATTCTTATAAAAATGGCCTTGAACTTTATATAGTTTATGATTTGAAAATTAAGTTCATACAAATAGATAAGTTTGCATTAAAGAGAATAAGTTCGATAATTTTGTATAAATATTCCTACCAAAAAGTTCAAAAAAATAAGATAAGTTATCTACTATAATAACAGATAATGTAAGAAAATAGTTTACACCTTCGCACGAGTAAAATCGGGAGCAATATCTTTCCCGATTTCTTAATGAAAAAACGAAAAGCACTTTATCCTTGAGGCGATACTTGTAGATAAACTGTGTATATTATGCCGCTCCTAAAAATGATGGACAAAAAGTATATATTTTTGTATATACATATATTATATACATAAAATATGCATATTTTACAATTTTTTGGATAACCGGCCAATTTGTATTTTTTCCTATTGAAATATATAGGTTAAATAGTTATTTGTGCAAAATTAAATTAGAAGTGCCTTTGATCTTTGCATAATTAATGGTTTCTTAAGAATAGAATTCTAATTAGAGTGAATGTCTATCTTGTAGAGAGTTTTACTTTGAGGCTAAGTTATTTTTCCTCCTATAAATAGAGGGGTCTTACTCCATTGTAAACCACCCCAAAATTCAATAAGAATTTTCTCTCTCTTTTTCTGCAATATTGCTCTTGTTCTTTTATTGTTTTATAACACGTTATCAGCACGAAGCTCTACTATCTCAAGAATCTCTTTGAGAAAATTAAGGTATTTTTTCTCCTCCTAATTTTGTTTTAATTATGTCTGACATTATGAAAAGAAAGTTCGTTGCCCTTGAAATTTCGGGCAAGAACTACATGACATGGGTGATGGATGCTGAAATCCATTTGGATGCAATGGGTCTTGGAGACGCCATTAAAGACAGAAATAATGCATCCACCCAAGACTGTGCTAAGGCCTTGATTTTCTTGCGCCATCACCTTGATGAAGGTTTGAAAATTGAATATCTCACAGTCAAAGATCCACTTATCTTGTGGAATGGCTTAAAGGAGAGATATGACAACTTAAAGTTGGTCACTCTGCCACAAGCACGATATGATTGGGCTCATCTGAGGCTCCAAGACTTTAAGTCTGTTTCTGAATATAATTCTGCAATGTTTAGAATTACTTCTAAATTGAAACTCTGTGGAGATACTATAACTGATTATGATATGCTTGAAAAAACGTTTACAACGTTTCATGCCTCGAATATGGTTCTGCAACAACAGTACAGAGAGAAAGGTTTCAAAAAGTACTCTGAGCTGATTTCTCTTCTCCTTGTGGCTGAGCAAAACAATGACCTGCTCATGAGAAATCACGACAATCGACCCACTGGGTCTACACCATTGCCTGAAGTAGATAAGGTGTATTCCCATTATGCTAAGCGTGGAAAAGGCTATGGCTTTAATCATGGTCGTGGTCGTGGTCGGGGTCATGGCCGTGGACGTGGACAAGGAAGAAATTTTCCTGGTGTTAGTCACCCACCAAAGAGATATAACCACCAAAAGCGGAAATAGAATTATGAGAATCCAAAAGCAAATAGTTCAGAAACTATATGTTATCGTTGCGGTGGAAAAGGGCACTGGGCAAAAATTTGCCGTGTACCAAGACATTTGGTTGAGCTTTATCAAGCATCTCTAAAGAGTAAAGGCCCTGAAACCAATTTTGTCTCTGACAATAATTTTGACATCACTTGGATGTGGCAGACTTCTTTGAGCACCCTGAGGGGAAAATAGATCACTTGATCGGTAATGGATCCATGGTTAAAGAAGATTGAGCAGTTTGATATTTTTATTTTTACTTATTCGTAGTAGTTAATGAATAAACAATTATCATAGTTTACATAAGTAATCTATTATTGTGATATGGTTCAAATTTTATATAAATTTAGATTACACATTCATCTTATGCTTTATTTGTAATGATTTTTCAGTAAGTTAATCGATTAACATAACAGATAATCAATTAACCAATATATTCTATTAAACTAGACCTTTTCCGCAAGGCATGTTAGTCGACTATCCGATTTAGTTAATCGACTAACCTAATGACCGTTACCTAAGTTAATCGATTATCACTTTAGTTAATCGATTAACCTTATGTCCGTTGCTGTTCATCGACTAGTTTTTTTTAAACGTTGAAACAGGTTAGTCGATTATCTATTTGGTTAATCAACTAACCTCAGCAGATTTTGAAAATATTGTTTAATTATTAAGCAACGGATACAAGAGTATTAAAAGGAGAATAACTATGATAAAAAATACTAATATTTTTCGTATATTTCTTTTGTATGTCAAACCATGTGAAGCAAATATGGATATCTCACAAAGCAAACTTGGATCAACGTCCAATTGTAAAAATATTTGTTTAATTGATTCATGTACCACACATACGATATTCAAAGAGAAGAAATATTTCTCTCATTTAAGTATGTGTAAGGCAGATGTTACTACAATTTCTGGTAGTAGTAAATTGATTGAAGGCTCCGGAAGAGCAACTATAACTCTGCCTAAAGGAACAATATTTATCATAGAGAATGTAATGTTCTCTTCCAAGTCCAAGAGGAACTTGTTGAGTTTTAAAGATATCCGTCAAAATGGATATCATATTGAGACAATAGATGAGAATAATCTTGAATACCTCATCATTACAAAGAATGTCTCTGGCCAAAAGAGGGTTATTGAGAAGTTCCCATCTTTATCTTGTGGCCTGTATTGGACAAAAATTAGTGCAATTGAGGCACATTCCACAGTAAACCAAAAGGTTACTGATTCCAATACTTTTGTACTTTGGCATGATCGATTGGGACATCCTGGATCAATTATGATGAGACGGATTATAGAAAACTCATATGGGCATCCATTAAAGAATTTAAAGATTCTTTTAAATAATGAATTTTCTTGCACTTCTTGTTATCAAAGCAAGTTAATTATTAGACCATCACCAACAAAGGTTGGAACTGAGTCACCTACGTTTTTGGAACGTATACAAGGGGATATTTGTGGACCTATTCACCCTCCTAGTGGGTTCTTTAGATATTTTATGGTCATAATAGACGCATCCTCTAGATGGTCTCATGTGTGCCTATTGTCATCACGCAACCTTGCGTTTGCAAAATTAATGGCACAAATAATTCGATTACGAGCACAATTTCCTGATAATCCAATTAAGTCTATTAGACTAGATAATGCTGCTGAGTTTTCATCCCAAGCATTTAATGATTATTGCTTATCAATTGGGATAAAAGTGGAACATCCTGTAGCTCATGTTCACACTCAAAAATGGTCTTGCAGAATCTTTAATTAAATGTTTGCAGTTGATTGCAAAACCATTACTCATGAAAACGAGGCTGCCCACTTCGATTTGTGGTCACGCCATTTTGCATGCAGCAATGCTAGTTCGTCTCAGACCGATGAATTATCACAAATATTCCCCGTTGCAATTAGTTTTGGGTCATGAACCTAATATATCCCATTTAAGAATTTTTGGATGCGCAGTATATGTGCCTGTAGCACCGCCATACCGCACCAAATGGGTCCGCAAAGAAGGTTAGGAATATATGTTGGGTTTGAATCGCCCTCCATTATTTGCTACCTCGAAACATTGACAGGGGATTTGTTCACTGCACGATTTGCAGACTGTCGATTCGATGAGACACTTTTCCCAAAATTAGGGGGAGAAATTGGTGAAACCAAACGGGAAATTTTGTGGAAAAATCCATCATTATCTCATCTTGATCCACATACCTCTAGTTGTGAAAAAGAGGTGCAAAATATTATCCATTTGCAAAGAATAGCAAATCAAATGCCTGACGCATTCACGGACTTGAAAAGGATAACAAAATCTCACATCCCCGCAGAGAATGTTCCAATCCATATTGATGTCCCTATTGGACAATCTTCTAGTGTCATATCTAATGAGTCGAAAGCACGCCTAAAACGTGGCAGGCCATTAGGTTCCAAAGATCGAAATCCTAGAAAAAGGTAAGCAAATGATCAAAATGACACTACGAAAGAATCTCATGAAGAAATACGATTTAATAAATTCTGAGATTCATGAAGAATCCATTGAGCCCGAGACTCAGGAAAATAAGGAACTATCAATAAATCCAATCGATATTGGGACAAATTTTAATCGAGTGGATATAGTGGTGGATTATGTCTTTGCATATAATGTTGCATCTAGCATTATGCAAGAAAGTGAGGATCTTGAACCTCAATCTGTTGGAGAATGTCGACAAAGACTTGATTGGCCAAAATGGTAAGAAGGAATCCAATCAGAATTGAATTCACTTGCAAAACGTGAAGTTTTTGGGCCTATAGTTGAAACACCTAATGGTGTTAAGCCTGTTGGCTATAGATGGGTCTTTGTACGCAAGAGAAATGAGAAAAACAAGGTACAAAGATATAAGGCACGCCTTGTTGCACAATGATTTTCTCAAAGACCTGGTGTCGATTATTAAGAGACATATTCACCCGTAATGGATGCTATAACTTTCCGTTATCTTATTAGTTTTGCTTTCCTTGAAAAGCTTTACATGCATTTAGATGTGGTTACTGCCTATCTTTATGGCTCACTTGATAATGAGATATACATAAAAATTCCCGATGGATTCAAAATGCCAAACACTCATAATTCAAAGTCCTGGGAAATGTTTTCAATCAAATTGCAAAGATCTTTGTATGGTCTAAAGCAATCAGGACGAATGTGGTATAATCGTCTTAGTGAGTATTTATTAAAGTAAGGCTATATAAATGATGCCATTTGCCCATGTGTTTTTATAAAGAAAACAACATCAGAATTTGTTGTACTTGCCGTATATGTCGATGACATAAACCTTATTGGAACTCCCATAGAACTCCAAAAGGCAATTGATTATTTAAAGAAGGAATTCGAGATGAAAGATCTCGGAAAGACAAAATTATGTCTTGGTTTGCAAATTGAATATTTGGCAAACGGAATTTTTGTTCATCAATCTACCTATATAGAAAAGGTATTGAAACGGTTTTACATGGATGGAGCATATCCTTTAAGTACTCCGATGGTTGTTCGATCACTTGATGTGAATAAGGATCCATTCCGACCGCAAGAAAAGAATGAAGAGCTACTTGGTCCTGAAGTACCATATCTTAGTGCAATTGGCGCACTGATGTATCTTGCAAATACTACAAGGCCTGACATAACTTTTTCAGTTAATGTCTTAGCAAGATATAGCTCTGCTCCCACAAGGAGACATTGGAATGGAATCAAACATATACTGCGGTATCTAAAAGGAACTACCGATATGGGCTTATTTTATAGCAATAATTGCAGTCCTGATCTTGTTGGTTATGCTGATGCTGGATATTTATGTGACCCACACAAGGCTCGATCTCAAACAGGTTATGTGTTTATCTGTGGAGGCACTGTCATATCTTGGCGATCGACTAAACAATCAATTGTGGCTACTTCATCTAATCATGCTGAGATAATCGCTATTCATGAAGCAAGTCGAGAGTGTGTGTGGTTGAGGTCTATAATACATCATATTCAAGACAAATGTGGTTTGAAATGTGACAAACTACCCACGATTTTGTATGAAGACAATGCAGAATGCATAGCCCAATTGAAGGGAGGATTCATAAAAGGAGACAGAACAAAGCATATTTCACCAAAGTTATTTTTCACCCATGATCTTCAAAAAATGGTGATATCAATGTGCAACAGATTCGTTCAAGTGATAATATGGCTGATTTGTTCACAAAATCTCTACCAACGTCAACCTTCAAGAAGCTGGTACACAAGATTGGAATGCGAAGGCTCAAGGATGTGAATTGATGCTCTTTTCAGGGGGAGTTAATGCGCGTTGCACTCTTTTTCCCTTACAAGGTTTTGTCCCACTGGGTTTTCCTTGCAAGGTTTTTTACGAGGCAACCAATAGGCGCATTACTAAATATGTGTACTCTTTTTCCTTTTCTAGAATTTTTTTCCCATTGGATTTTATTTTAGTTATGGTTTTTTAATGAGGCACGTTACTTATTGAGTAGACATTCAAGGGGGAGTGTTAAGAATAGAATTCTAATTAGAGTGAATGTCTATCTTGTAGAGAGTTTTACTTTGAGGCTAAATTATTTTTCCTCCAATAAATAGAGGGGTCTTATCCCATTGAAAACCACCCCAAAATTCAATAAGAATTTTCTCTCTCTTTCTCTGCAATATTGCTCTTGTTCTTTTATTGTTTTATAATATGGTTTCAATAATCATATTCATATAAATGGATAATTTTGCATTAAGGAGAATAAGTTTCGATAATTTTGTATAGAGATTCTTAGAAAATTTAAAAAATTTAGATAAGTAATCTACTACAACAGATAAAAGTATTTTGATAGTGTAAAAAATATTTTAGGCTGCTAATAAATTATATACAATCAAAATCGTACGCCTCCGATTCTGTAGGCTCGAGAAGTTGCATCAAGAACAAAAGTTCGAGAATGACCAAGCTAAGGCTGGAAGGTTGTATATGGTCGAAATCAGGTACGCTCGATTCCTATGGATCGAGAGGTCGCTTTGAGCCAGAGTTTAAGATAGATCGAGTTCGAGCTCGATGGACCAGACTAGAGCTCGATGAGAGAGTACAAGGGTCGAGGATCGAAGTGTTCAAGGAACGTCTAAGCCAAACACAACTGGCTCCGAGACAGTAAATATTCCCTCAAATCCCCAAAATCATGGCACAAATTTCGGAATACGATTGTACGATTTCGTACTAAGTGGTTAGACAGTTGTACCAAGAATATCCTTTTTAATTGTAAAAGAAATATACCACATTTAAGGTTCTCCTATTATATAAAGGGGAACCCAATCATTTGTAGTTTCATCTGATCGTTGGCAAGAACATCCTACTTTTCTCTCTTACTATTCATCAGAATAATTCTCTATATTTATTGTTCTTACTTTATTGCTCTTAATTCATCTCGAGGTCGTTAAGCTCGAGGTCAATACTGCTAAGTAACATTGGTTTGATTCACTTGTTTCTCTCATTTTTAGTTCATATTTTTTGGCAATTAATTGGTATTGAACTAAATCACATATCATTAAAATCACAAATTAAATTTAATTATTACTCGTATTTTTAAGGTAAACAGTTTGACACTCGCCGTGGGGCTAAACATAATAGTGATTATTTGAGTATTGGTTCTCATAACACACGTTATTTTATGCTTTTTCTTGTCCAAAATATTTCTTGATTTCTCAGGATTGAACACGTCAAACTCACAAAATTCTCATATTCATGAACAAAGGTTTTGGATTTCATGAAGAAAACAACAATGTAGAGGTCGGTATACCACCGTTAAACCCCGGAGAAAGTATACCCAGGGAAGCACGATCTAGGGGCCAAGGAACATAAGGTGTAGGAGAAGGGGAAGACAATCTCCAAATGATATTCGAGATGCTACAAGCTCAATAGATTGCCATCAGTCAGCTTCAAAGTCAACACAAAACCCCAAGCGTAGTCGAACCGGAACATACTCGACATACTGAGCCGATATCGGAAAGATTTTACGATAATAGCTGGGGGACTGATCCAAAAATTATGAGGATGCTCGAGGAACTCACCAGGAGAATCGAGTTAGGGGAGAAAAAGATTGATTATAATGGAAAAAAAGTAGAAACATATAACTCCTGTGTTGATCAAATCGCAGGGCACCACCCATATTGGAAGGGCTAGATTCTAAAAAGCTCGTGAAAAGACCATTCCCCCCAGTGCAGCCCCAAAGACAATCCCTAAGAAGTTCTGTATGCCCGAGATTCCCAAGTACAATGGGACGACCGATCCGAATAAACATGTCACCTTGTATACATGCGCCATCAAAGGAAACGACTTAGGAGACGACGAAATTGAATTCGTACTATTGAAGAAATTCGGAGAGACTTTATCAAAGGGTGCTTTAATTTGGTATCATAATTTACCCCCTAATTCTATTGATTCATTTGCTATGCTTGCAAATTCTTTTGTAAAGGTACACGCTAGAGCCCTCAAAAATCTCAACTAGAAAATCGGACCTTTTCAAGGTAAGGCAAAAAGATAACGAGATGCGCAGGGATTTTATGTCTCGGTTCCAAACGGAGAGAATGGATTTGCCCTCGGTCTCCGATGACTGGGCCATTCAAGCTTTCGCTCATGGTCTCAGTACTCAAAGTTCTATAGCTTCACAGCAGTTGAAGCAAAGTTTAATCAAGTACTAAGTTGTCACTTGGGCCGACGTACACAATCGATATAAGTCAAAAATTATGATTGAGGTTGATCGTCTAGGGACTCCTTCAGGATCCGTATATTCTAGCCGGGCCATGGATGAGGTCAAAATGGGCATTTATCGAGAACCGAGGTCGAGTATAGATCAATATCAACCATACAACGAAGATCGTAGGGGCATCGGATCTAGGCGAAGCTTCCTACGAAACGATCGAGGTCAAAATTCACGGGGACTCGACGCCGAGGAAGGTCACATTAAATATTCAAAATCCGAATAAAGGTATGACCCCATTTTATCTATTTTTTTAACTAACGCTTGTAGGTTATCGGTGAGGATCAACACGAAGGTATGGGTCTTAAGGCATGCGTTGTACTCTTTTTTCCTTACACCGGATTATTTCCCGAATGGACTTTTTCGAAAAGGTTTTTAACGAGGCAACCATTGTTCGTTCTAACTTAGAGCAAATTAATATTACTCGAGGTTCCCTACAATGATCCTCGATTATCAGAACGGGGGGAGGCGGGGGGCGTTACCCTCCAATGGATACTTTGTTTCAAGGAGATTACTTCATGATGGCGGGGCCTCGAAAGGGAAATGTTGTAAGGGTCAAACGGACAGATGAACCGTACCCATTTAGGTTACTCGAGCCCCAAACATCATACATGTGCTTATGTATAATCATCTATTGAGAGAAGTACTTTTCCATAATATTTCATGCCTTTAGAGAAATTTCATATTTTATACTCTTGATCTATTGTGTAGACAGGCTTAACGACCGACCAAGGCAGAATTTGAACAACCGACCACATACTTGAGGACTGTCATCCCAAAAGCAAACGGAATCAAACTACTAACATATCGATACCATAAGACCATAAAGGCAATCCTTGATTATACGGGCCACGGCCACCCCACACGGGGACTGACATTTAGGGCAAGCTCGAAGTGAAATGGAAGATAAGACCAAAGCACAAGTTCCAAACTAAAAAGGATACGACCAGATTAACATAGATGAGAAACATCTGAAATCCATAACATATACAAAAAGCCCAAGGGCTATCTAATTCTAAAATAAAACATATCTCGAACACTCGAGGACTACCTACCCGAGCTATCTAAACAATAATACCTCAAGAGGCACCCTCGATATTACAGGCCAAGGGCATCACATTCGGGGATTAATTTTCCGAACAAGTTCGAAATGCTAGCAGGAAACAAGTCCAAGAGACATACCCGAAGGCTACAGCCATATTAAAGACAATGGTCATATAAAAAGGCTACAACCATATTAAATACTCTTGTCATATAAAAAAGCTACGACCGAAATAATGCGGCTCATAAACATTTGAATTCTGCCATTAACAAAGACCTTCAAACATTCTGAAAAATTGGTTAAATCTGGCTACCCCCCGGCAAAAGCAAATATAAAAGGCTTTGATAAAATCAACCCTCGAATAATTTGTAGTCTTCGATAACCTTAGCTTTCGAAAAAACCTCAAGGGGTATTCGATTATCATTAAATAAACGAACTACAACTAAGGTTTAATTGATCGAACCTTTAAAAAACCAAATGGGTACAAAAAATACATGCCAAGGCATAGAAAAATTGTCACTAAGTCTTTTAGCCAAAAAGGAGGGAAAATAATAGTCGTTGTTAAGGGACGAATCAGCCTAACTCAAAGAACCTATGGGCGACCTAAAAGAGCCTAAGGGTTGATCTAAAACAGCTAAAGGGATAACTTTACTTGGAGTTCGAAAAAAATCCTCACTTGACTGTACAGCCCACAGTCTATCTTAACCCGAGTTCGAGCAAACTCTCACTTGAGGACTATCTATAAAGGCTAAGGGCTAACATTATTTCGAGTTCGAGAAAATTCTCACTCGACTATACAACCCACATGCTATCTTAACCCGAATTCAATCAAACTCTTACTTGGGGACCATCTGTGAGGCCTAAGGGTTAACTTTACTTCGAGTTCGAGAAAATCTTCACTCGACTATGCAGCCCATGGGCTATCCGAGTTCGAGAAAACTCTCACGCGGGGACTATCTATGAAGCCTAAGGGATAACTTCACTTCGAGTTAGAGAAAATCCTCACTCGACTATACAGCCCATGGGCTATCTTAACCAGAGTCTGAGCACTCTCACTCGGGGACCATCTCTGAAGCCTAAGGGCTAACTTTACATTGACTTCGAGAAAATCTTCACCCAAATATGCAGCCCGTGGGCTATCTTAATCCGAGCTTGAACAAACTCTCACTCGGGGACTATCTATATAGCCAAAAGGCTAATTTTACTTTAAGTTTGAGCATGTACCCACTCAACCATTAAGCCCAAGGGCTACCTTACCTCAAGATGAAGAAAATTGACTATTGAGCTCAAGAGCTACTTAAAATTCATGTCCAAATAATCATTCTTGGTTCATTGGTCAGAAACATTCGAAGGCAGTACCCATTGTCGATCAATCTCAAAACAAAGGCAAAAGGTTACGGACAGCACCAAGCCTAAGCAACACGATCCTTATTGATAGAAGTGTCTTTATCTTCAGAATCTTCCCCACCGCTAGATTCACTAGAGTTTTCGTAGTTTTCCTCGGGAAAGGAAAACTTCGGAGCTTTTGTTTCCTTTATCGCTTGCATCACGAGACTCACATCATGATCGCGTCGTCAAAGGGTTGAGAATCAAGTTACTTCTTATCATTTTACTCTAAGAAATATGGGTACTATCTGTATACAGTCAAAATTGCAAGCCTACGATTCTGTAGGCTCGAGAAGTTGCATGAAGGACACAAGTTCGAGAACGGCCAAGCTGAGGCCCGAAGGTTGTATATGGTCGAAATCAGGTATGCCCGATTCCTAGGGCTCGAGAGGTAACTTTGAGCCCAAGTTTAATATAGATCGAGTTTGAGCTCGAGGGACCAGACTCGAGCTTGATGACAGAGTACAAGGCTCAAAGATCGAAGTGTTCAAGGTACGTCAGAGCCAAGCACAACCGGCTCCAAGACAATATCGTTATGAGTTTGTTACAGAAGGACAATATTCCCACCACGTCCCCAAAATTATGGCGCAAATTCCAGAATAGGATTGTACGATTCCGTACTATGCGGTTAGACAATTGTACCAAGAATATCCCTTATAATTGTAAATAGAAATATACCATATTTAGGGTTCTCCTATCATATAAAGGGGACCTCAATTATTTGTAACATCATCTGATCATTGGCAAGACCATCCTGCTTTTCTCTCTTACGGTTCATCAGAATTGTCCTCTACATTTATTGTTCTTACTTTATTGTTCTTAATTCATCTCGAGGTCACTAAGCTCGTGATCACCACCGCTGAGTAATATTGGTTTGATTCACTTGTTTCTTTTATTTCTAGTTCATATTTCTTGACTATTAATCGGTATTGAACTACATTATATATGTTTAGAATCAAAAATTAAATTTAATTCTTACTCGTAGTTTCGTGGTAAACATAAATATTAGTTGAATTTATCATATATTTATTTGTTTGAAACAAGTGCACTTAACGTAAAATGATTTGTTAGAACTTGATAATTTAAAATGATTAAAATTTCGAATCTATAAACTTAAAATCTTAGTTTTTACCTCGAATTTTATATTATATCTGTTTGCTTACCTATGAACAGTTCAAAGCATGTTAATGAAATAGCAATCTTTACAGCAACATCCACTAGAGTCCTAGTCAAACATTCTTCCAATATACTTGAGAACTACAACTCAAACCCTTTCAACTTCCTTATCTTCTCCTTTATTTCCTTCATAAAACAAATAAGCATATGTAACTCAATAATTTCTTCCTTTAGTATATAACTCTAAATACTAATAGAGGAGATTTATAGGTCACACCGTCACCATTTAAATTATTGGTCATTCAAAACTTTCATAAAACGGATGAATTCCCTTGTTAAGAATCTTTTTCTGAGATGCAAAGACATTCTAACCCTAGTCGTCAAATATTAGTTGATAAACGTGTTTTTTCAATGCCTATAATGGTGTATTTATATGTTATTAGTAGGATTTAAGACGAGAATAAACTAATGAGCTAATATGCCAATTAGCATCCCTTACCGGTGAACCCAACCCAATAGTAATATTCCAACACTTACCTCTACACACCATTGTATTCTATGATTTGGATGCAAATGATATTTGATGAAGTAAGCCAAGAAATTAAAGTAATAGGTTCAATAATTTCCTCTCAAAAAAAGTCATGAAAATAACAAGTCATAAGCTTTCAATATTATAGCTAGCAACTCGCAAACTACCCAATTCTAAAAGTTGTGGACAAGATGAGATATAGGATTGTTCTTTTTGCAAACGTCAGAAATAATTATACAGAAACTAGAGAAAGGGTCAATTATATGTAACTAAAATCTTTTTTTTCAAGAATATCCACAAAATCCATGCACTTCACTCTAGTGCAACGTCACATTTTCCCTATGCAAAAACTTAGTAGGAATAGGTCTCAAAAAATTATTCTACTTCAAAATTCGCCTTTTACTAGCTTTAAGAATTTTGAAAATTATATTACCCTCGACTTTAAAAGTCTCTTTATACAAATAGGTGAGAATTCAATTCTCATTATACACTATTTTTTTTCGTTTCCTTTCTCCCATAGAATGGTAAGATTTTAAACATAATCTAATGTGCATATAGATTTGGAACACGTAATACACTAAAATAGGCAACCCGGCGCGTTCACGCAGGGATCGAGAAAGCGCTACATAAGGTGTAATGTAGACAGTATATTCTAATAGAAGTATTAGTGGCTACTTTTACGACTCGAACTCTTGACTAGGGGCGAAGCTATGTTGGTCCAAAGATGGTCAACTGAATACCCTTCGCCGAAAAATTATACTATATGTAAGGTGTTATAAACTAAAGCAAAAGACAAGAACAATAGAACAAGAACAATAGCAATAGAGAGAAGAGTAGAGAGAGTTCTTCTTATTGAGTTGAGAGGGGTGAATTACAATGGTAGAGAGCACCTCTATTTATAGGGAGGATGAAGATCTTGCTACCAATAATAGGACTCTAAAATCTCTCTAATTAAATACATTAAAGACATTCACCTTAAATAGAAGTGTAAGAATCTTCTATTTCATAACACTCCCCCTTGAATGTCTATTCAATGATGTGCCTCGTTAAAACCTTAAAACAAAACCCAATGGGAAAAATTAAAGTAAGGAAAGAGTACACATGTTTGAATATGCGCCTATTGGTTGCCTCGTTAAAAACCTTGCAAGGAAAACCCAGTGGGACAAAACCTTGTAAGGGAAAAAGAGTGCAACGCGCATTAACTCCCCCTAATGAGTACATCAATTTAAATCCTTGAGAATTTGCATTCCAATCTTGTGCATCATCTTCAAAACGATCTTTAATAGAGATTTAACAAATCAACCATATTGACTTGAATAAGTATTCCGCACCTTGAAATCATCATTCTTGATAGATATGAACATCTTCATATAATGTCGTGGAATAGCTTTTCAATATCTCCATAGATGCATTCTCAATGCCATCATGCTTATAGTTATAGCAAGATACATATGTACACAAATTGTACTTAGGATGTGGTACTTCAGGACCAAGAATTGCATATGCTTCACGCAACTTAAATCTTTCAAGTTAAGTCATATAAGTCGCATAATAGACTTTAGCTGCATATCAAAGTTTCATGTCATGCTAAACAAATAAGATATCGAAAACTGATTATACATACCTTTGACTTTATACTTTCAAGCATATGAACTATAGGTTCAAAGTTACATGCCTTTCATATGGAATCAATTCTTCTTGAATTGTATCTCTTCCATTTAGTTACTTTCTTTGAGTCAGCAAATGCGTATAGCATGCTTTGCAATATGTTGCAATTGCATTTCCCTTTTTATGAACTACAGGTTCATATCATGATATTCGGGGATATACATATACAAATGAAAATTCATCCCATGTAACACTTTCTCAAGTGTTTATCATGTCTCCCCCTCATGTTAGTAAAGCTAACTTGTTTCCTCAACTTTGGGAAATCATCTTTGTGCATTATGTCAATATACACAGCACCTTAATATAAGATGAAATTATTTGGTTCCTGACCCTGAACCACTTTTGAGGGGAGAATATACTCTTGTATACAACTTATATCAAACTGATATATATATAACTTAGTTCTCATAAGAAACAGTTTAGCTATTAAGTGGAAGCACTCAATAATTATCTTGCTAAACCAACTTTAATATAAACCAACTTATCAAGATGAACTGTCTTGAGTAGAGAATCTGGAAACTATGCTCGAAGTTAGATTACTGAGCGATTTACCTCGCAAGCACTGCCAGGCTGCGGGTTAATAACAATGGCACATGTAACCATATCATAGATGCATCATATGTGGTATACATGGCAGGTGAATGGGCCCATATTCACCTTTGATATTTCCAGAATCAAAGGGCTTCAACCCGAACTCTTTAGTTGGTCAGTTCATTACTGAGAACAAGAACTTCTAGTTCTTTGATATTCACCTATGTGAATTTGCACATCATACTTCAAATGAGATGGCTAACACGAATGTCAACTGAATAAATTATCAATATTGGTAAACTTCAAATTTACACCATGACATGTGCACTTATCAATAAACTTCGGGTTTATTATGACATGGGTTTTATACCAATAGATAACCACTTTATTGTGGCATTCTTTCGTTTGTGTAGTACAAACTGGAGAACAAAGCGGGTAGCTTTTCATATACAAATTACCCCGCTACAAGTTGTAGTAATAGGAGAATCAAAGCCTTCCTTTATTTATAGTCTCAATATAATCAATCGCTTTCGCGTGTACTTTGGAAACTGAATAAGTTTCTTTGAGACTTACTACAGCACAATACTCAATTGTGTTTCTCCAACATAGTAATAATTGGCTCTTCGAGAGCTCTCAATTAATTTTGTACTACCACAGACTGAGGTTCGAGATCCTCACATTCTTGCATTCCGTATTTTCAAGAGTCTCAGGCTCAATAGATTCTTCGTGAATCTCGGAATTAATCAAATCATGAGCGTCCTCATGTGATTCTTTCATAGTGTCATTTGGATCGTTCTTTTTCCTCTTTCTAGGATTTCGATCTTTGGAACCTAATGGTCTGCCACGCTTCTAGCGTGCATTTGACTCATTGGATATGACACCAGATATTTGTCCAATAGGGACTTCAATACGGATCGGAACATTTTCCGCGTGAATGTGGGATTTCGTTATCCTCTTCAAGTCCGTAAATGCGTCAGGCATTTGATTTGCTATTCTTTGCAAATGGATAGTCTTTTGTACCTCTTTCTTTCAAATAGAGGTATGTGGATCAAGATGAGATAATGATACATTTTTCCACAAAATTTCCCATTTGGTTTCACCGACTTCTCCCCCTAATTTTGGGAAAAGTGTCTCATCAAATTGACAGTCTGCAAATAGTGCAGTGAACAAATCTCCTGTCAATGTTTCGAGGTAGCGAATAATGGAGGACGCGTCAAACTCAACATATATTCCTAACCTCCTTTGCAAACCCATTTTGGTGCGGGATGGCGGTGCTACAGGCACCTATACTGCGCATCCAAAGCTTCTTAAATGGGATATATTGGGTTCATGACCCAAAACCAATTGCAATAGGGAATATTTGTGTCAACTCGTCAGTCAGAGACGAACTAGCATTGCTGCATGCAACATGGCGTGACCCCAAACCGAAGTGGGCAGCCGACGAACTAGCATTGCTTCATGCAAAATGGCGTGTCCCCAAACCGAAGGGGGCAGCCGACAAACTAGTATTGTTGCATGCAAAATGGCGTGAACCCAAATCGAAATGGGCAGCCTCATTTTCATGAAGAATTCAAGATTATTCTCATCTATTGTCTCAATATGATATCCATTTTGAATGATATCTCTAAAACTCAACAAGTTCCTTTTAGACTTGGAGGAGAACACTTTGATTGATATCATTAAAACTCAACAAGTCCTTCTTAGACTTGGAGGAGAACATTGCATTCTCTATGATTAACGTCATGCCTTTGGGCAGAGTTACAATTGCTCTTCCGGAGCCTTCAATCAATTTACTACTTTCATAGATTGTAGTAATGTTTGCCTTACACAATTACTCTTCTTTTCTTTGAGTATTGTATGTGTAGTACATGAATCAACTAGGCAAATACTTTTACAATTGGACGTTGGTCCAAGTTCGCTTTGTGAGATATCCATATTTGCTATCCCATAGTTTAACATACAAAAGAAATACACGAACATAGGAATAAACAAGTTCAATTCTTTTGTGTCACATAATATCTTCAAAATCTGCTACTAACAGTTGGCTAACAAAATCAGATATGTTATCCATAATCAATTCCTTTGCAGTTTGAAAATTTCAGCGTTTTTCATAAGACAATCGATTATTAAATACACACAATCGATTGTTTGAACATAAACAATCGATTGTTAGACATACACAATCGATTATTTGTTATTTTTGAAAAACTTCAGATCACACTGTTTAAGACAATCGATTGTTAAACATAGACAATCGATTGTGGATGATTTTTGAAAAATTCCAGATTACACTGCCTAACGACAATCGATTGTTAGATATAGACAATCGATTGTGGGTGATTTTTGAAAAATTCCAGACCTCACTGTTTCAAGACAATCGATTGTTAGACAAAGACAATCGATTGTTGGCTATTTTTGAAAAATTCCAGAACACACTGTTTCAAGACAATCGATTGTTAGACAAAGACAATCGATTGTTGGCTATTTTTGAAAAATTCCAGAACACACTGTTTCAAGACAATCGATTGTTAGCCAAAGACAATCGATTGTTGATCAATTGTTTTTCAACTTTAATGCGAATCGACTAGTTTTTCAGGCTAGTCGATTACCCCCACTGGAAAATAAAAGTTTTATTGATATTTGAGCATATTGAAGATATTCTAAAGAACTACTGCTAACATTGCATCATGAACTAGCTAATACGAGCTAATACTAATAACTATTAGATTATTCACTAACTAATACAAATAAGTAGAACAAAATCAAATAACTCCATCTTCTTTCATCATGGTCCCATCGCCGATTAGGTGGTCTATTTTCCCCTCGGGTTGCTCAAAGAAGTCTGCCACATCCAGGTGGGTGATGTCCTCATTGTCGTCATAGACAAAGTTTGTTTCAGGGCCTTTTCTCTTTCGAGATGCTTGATAAAGGTCAACCAAGTGTCTTGGTATACGGCAAATCTTAGACCAGTGCCCATTTCCACCGCAACGATAACATATAGTTTCTGAACTATTTGCCTTAGGATCTTCGGAATCCCGTTTCTGCTTTCGGTGGTTATCTCTCTTTGGGGGGTGACGGACTTCTTTGGAATTTCTTCCTTGTCCACGTCCTTGGCTTTGACCCCGTTTATGACCGTGATCATGGTCCCTTTTATGTTTGGCATAATGCGAGTGCACCATATCTGCTTCAGGCAGTGGTGTAGACCCAGTTGGTCTATTTTCGTGATTTCTCATGAGCAGATCATTATTTCGCTCAGCCACTAGTAAGAGAGAAATCAGTTCAGAGTACTTCGTAAAGCCTTTCTCTCGGTACTGTTGTTGCAGTACCATATTGGAGGCATGAAACGTTGTAAACGTTTTCTCAAGCATATCGTAATCGGAGATGTTATCTCCACATAGCTTCAGTTTAGAAGTAATTCTGAACATAGCAGAATTATATTCAGAAACGGACTTAAAGTCCTGTAGCCTCAGATGGGCCCAATCATATCGTGCTTGTGGCAGAGTGACCAACTTCAGGTTGTCATATCTCTCCTTTAAGCTGTTCCACAAAACGAGTGGATCCTTGACGGTGAGATATTCAATCTTCAAACCTTCGTCAAGGTGGTGGCGCAAGAAAATCAAGGCCTTCGCACAATCTTGGGTGGATGCTTTTTCTTTATCTTTGAGGGTGTCTCCGAGACCCATAGCATCTAGGTGGATTTCAGCATCCAACACCCATGTCATATAGTTCTTGCCCGAAATTTCAAGGGCAACGAACTTTCTTTTCATAATGTCAGACATACTCGAAAATTAAATTAGGAAGAGGGAAAATACCTTGGATTTTCGAGAATGATACTTGAGACGGTAGAGTCTCGTGCTGATAACGTGTTATAAACTAAAGCAAAAGACAAGAACAATAGAACAAGAACAATAGCAATAGAGAGAAGAATAGAGAGAGTTCTTCTTATTGAGTTGAGAGGGGTGAATTACAATGGTAGAGAGCACCTCTATTTATAGGGAGGATGAAGATCTTGCTACCAATAATAGGACTCTAAAATCTCTCTAATTAAATACATTAAAGACATTCACCTTAAATAGAAGTGTAAGAATCTTCTATTTCATAACATAAGGTAAAATATTAATTGTTATTGATTAAAAAATAGACTTTTAATACTCTTACATAGTTCACTAGCAAAAAATATTCAAAATTTAAAAACTTTTATTAAAATTTTTAATTTCGCTACTGTTCGTGACCTATATAATTCATACCAAAATAACTCTACCATTGCTATAATAGACAGGCATTCACTATTCAGCTTTCGAAGTTGAAAACTCAAGTTTGAAAATGTTCATCGCTTTATATTGATTGAGAAGAAATGTCTCTTTTTTTCTTATTTGGTTACTCGTAAAGTTGATAGAAATTGTTTGTAAAGTTTATCTGCATATTCTTATCCGCACTCTATTACTCTGTAAGAGTAAAGTTCACGTAAATGAAATATCATTTTTCTTGTAGAGAAGGGTCAAATATATTCGTATACAATAAGAAAAAATTTAATGTATTCCTTGTTATATTATATTATCTTTTAGTTTAATTTGTCAAAAGTAAAAATTCAATCTTACGTAGCACTAATATTTGATAAGGTGAATGCCACGTGGCTTCTCATCTTAGCGCCCCTAACCCATTTTAACCCTTCCTTTATTTATTTTTTCACCACTAAATTTTTTTTTCTTCCACCACTAATGTCACAATTACCGCTACTATAAAAGATATTGTATTTCAAATATTAGTATTTTATATATGGATTAGGGGCACTGAGGTAGTATGTAATGCGATATCCATCTCATCAAATATCAGTATTACGTAGAAATATATATATCTACCTTGGACAAACTTAATGAAGATAGGTATATTTGAACCAATAAAATATTACGGTTGAAATATATTTGGACCCAAAGTATAATGAAGGGTAAATTATTTAAACATTTTCGCATAGTACAAGAATATATTTGACCATTTGTCTTTTTTTTTAATTTCTCACCAGGTGTTTGTCTTCACCCCGGGACTTGACTAATTTGAATTCGCCTTGCGTAAGACCTATTAAAGCAGGAAGCATGCCATACGAAAAAAATTTCATATTCTAGGACTTGAAAAAATGGGAGAAATCCAAGAAGAGCCAGATTTACAAGTGGTTATTCAAAAATAGTCACAATTTTAAAAGTAATCGAATTTTAATCACTTTTCATGTAAAGATAAATCGGAACAAAACATTATTCAAAATCGGAAAAATAGTCAAGTATATTATACTAAAGTTCTAGCATAAGTATACTTGAACTCCAACATATTAGAATGGAGTTCCACCATAAGTACACTAGAACACTAGCATAATATACCGGAGTTCCAGTATAATATAGCGGTTTGACATAATATGTTGAAAGTTCATATACATGTGCTCCAATTTCCAGTATATTATACTGGAAGATTTTCACCATAAGTACACCAGAGCTCCAGCATAATATACTGGAGTTCCAGTATAATATAGAGATTTGGCATAATATTCTAAAAGTTCATGTATATGTGCTCCAATTTCCAGTATATTATGCTAGAAGTTTCCCCATATTGGAGTTCTAGCATAATTTGCTGGAAGTTTATATACAGGTGCATCGATCTACAGTATATTATGTTGGACCGGTCCTTGTCACAACAAAATAGTAACTATTTTTAATGACTTTACAGTTATTTTTGAATGACCGATCTGAAAACTGGTTAGCCCTTGCTATTTTTAGTGAATAAATAGTGTAACTGGGAGAGTGTTGTCATTGCAACATATAGATAGGTGGAGATAAATTAACGGCTTGGCCTTATTTATAATGGATGTTGTCTCCTAAACTCTTTGTATTGAAGACAAGTCTTTAATTTTCTTAAAGGCAGAATAGCCTAAATTACACTTATACTTGTGTCACTTTATCATTCCAGTTCTTATATTCAATGAAATTGTATCCAGACACCTGAATTAAGTCAAAATATGCATTTTAAACCACTTCAGTATTACGTGTTGGTCACTCACCTGATGTAGAGGAAATATCATGTCCACATAAGATAAATCAATGTCACATCTTTATTTATTTGAAAATTAATTTTTAATAATATCTCAAATCCATCCCCATCATCCTATGCTGTTGGCAACCCTTATCAGGAAAACAACCGAAAAATCGGAGTCGCGTCCACCATTTTGCTCTATTTCCTCCTTTTTGAGAACAATCTTAAATCCTATTTCATATGCATAAGACTATTCAATTTTGATAAAAAAAAATTATCCTGCTTCATCTCTTTACTCTAACTATTTTAGGTAAAACAAGTGTAATATTTCAATTTACTAAGATGCAAAAGGGGCAACAACCAACGGGCATCATACAATCACTAGAAATAAAGAGCTATATCACTGAAAGTATTTCACTGCCGATCACCATGAAGCAAAATAAGATCACTGGGAAATAATTACTAGCGGACTCCACCACCTATTTGTCTACTCTCAAGACTCCTTTTGAAAACCTATGATCACAAGGGACTGATGAACACGAAAATTACTTGGCTATAGTGTGATGACCCAGAAAGTCATCACTTATTTTAGAAAATAATTGTGCATTCTGAGGCTTTCAAAACCTCTTTTTACCTCACTTCGATTTACATGTGCAGTCCCGACGCGTAGTCGGAAAGCCATTATATGAAAATATGTGGAAAATAATAAGTTTTTGCCTTTAAAAAGAATCTAAGTTGATTTCGGTCAATATTTTGAGTAAACGGACCTGGATCCATGTCCCCACATTTCTAGGAGATCCGTATGAAAACATAGGACTTTGACATATGCTCGGAATCAAATTTCGAGATCCTTAGCCCGATAAATAAATTATGAAGAAAATTATTTTCTGAAAAATATATGAGTTTTAGAAAATGAAGAGTGTTTGAAATTGGATGATATCGGGCCCATATCTTGGTTCCGAAGCCCGATGCATGCCATATATGTGATTTAAGATGAGTTTGTGAAATTTGGTAAGAAACGGACATGAAATGACATAAATCAGACCGTATTTGAGAAAGTTGGGAAATTTGATGTCTTAAGAAATTTCATGAATTTTATGCTAAATTCCTTGTTGTGGATGTTATTTTGGTGATTTGAATGCACGGGCAAATCCGTATGATATTCTTAGGTTGGTGTGCAAATTTGATTTGGAGCTCCGAGGGCTTGGGTAAGTTTTGGTTAGGCCACAGAGTGAAATTTTAACTTAGAAAATTGCTGGTATTCTACAGGCCTGCAGGCTTCGCATTTGCGAAGCTTGTCTTGCAAATGCGAGCAATGTGTGCGAATGTGACATGTATGTGAAGTGCCCATCGCATATACGATACCTGTGTAGAAAATGCAGCAACTGCCTAGAATCCCCCTTGGTCGCAAATGCGAGACTTCAGTCGCCAATGCGGCTTCGAAATTACGACATTATCTTCATAAAAGGGAGCTTAGCAGAGTTTGGGTTCGCAATTGCAAACCTTAACCGGAATTACGACATCGAAGACCTGTAAATCCATACTGAGACGAATTTTTAACCCATTTTTCATATCTTCTCAAAACATAAATACTCTAGGGCGATTTTTCAAAGGAAACTTCTTCTCTAAATCAATAGTAAGTCATTTTTAACTAAAATTTTCTAATTCTTAAGATCTTTTAACACGATTTCAATTCAAAATGAATAATTTTCATGGGGGAAATTGGGTATTTTGGTTAGTAACTAAGTTTTTTAGATTTTAAGAATTTGGACCTCGATTTGAGATCCGATTTCAAAATAAATTTTATATTTGAGTTCGTGAGTGAACTGGTATTCGGATTTTAATTCGAACCTTGGGTTTATCTGGGCCCGGGGTTAATTTTTGACTTTTTGGGAAAGACTTCAAAATACTTGTTCCATGCATCAGAATTGGTTCATTTAGCATTTATTGATGTAATTAAGTAACTTATGACTAGATACGAGCGAAGTGGTGGTGGAATCAAGAGGTAAAGCAATATTTGAAGCTTGAACTGTGTTTGTGGCATCGAGGTAAGTGTTTGATCTGACCTTAGCTTGAAAGAATATGAATTTTGTGTTATATGCTATGTGTTATGTGTAGAGTAAGAAGTATAGGCATGGTGACGAGTATCTACACATTGGTGACAAACATGCCTGTGAGTCTTGTGTTGTGATTTATATGACTCCGTTGTATTGTTCATGTTTAATGTGATGATCACTATTGCTGAGCAAGGTTTGCAAAAAAAATATTGGTATTTGTACATTGAGGAGCATTCGCTCAAGTTGCAAAGTGATTTGTACAAGTATAATTTGCAATTGAACCTTATAGAGCATGGACTCACATTGTGAAGCAAGTTGTGAGATTAATGTGAAAATGAGAAAAAGTTTACGGTGGTGATCCATTGGCAGGACGTGGTTGTTGTTGATGTTATTCCCTTGCCGGAATATTTTGGTTTAGATATTGTTCCCTTCCTAGGATTTTTATTATGATTCATCTATTCCTTGCCCTTATTGGTTGTAATTGTGTTTGTTGATTGAGTGAGGAAGAGTGTAAAGTACGAAGGGTGATGTCGTGTATTATTTGGGTGAGAGAGTGTTAAAGCACGAAGGGTGATTCCGTGCATTGTTTTGGTGAGAGAGTGCTAAAGCACGAAGGATGATACCATGTATTATTTTGTGAGGAAGATTTTAAAACACGAAGGGTGATACCGTGCTGTACGATGTAACATTCCCTACCAATTATACTGATTTTATGGTGAGGATGAGAGTAAAAGCCCGAAGGGTGATGGCGTGTAGTTTATATTGATTTTGGTGAGGATGAGAGTAAAAGAACGAAAGGTGATGTCGTGCACATGTTTAGCTTTCGATTCTTGTTGATAATTGAATTGTGGTGCTCCATATATTTAATTGGTTCCTCCCCATTGCTATTTGATATTCCCCCACAGCATGCTTCCCCTTCCCAGCCTTGACGGTATATTTTTGTTTCTATTGTCCACTGTTCATTATTTATAATCTGCACAAGTTTATTTGGTAATCTGTTCCTAGCCTCGTTACTACTTCGGTCGAGGTTAGGCTATGCACTAACCATCACATAGGGTCGGTTGTGCTGATACTACACTTTGCACTCTTTTATGCAGATCTAAGTACTATAGATTTTGGACCGTAGTGAGGTTTTAGCTTCTTGCTTATCAGGCGACCCGAGGTAGTCCTGCAGGCGTCCGCATGCCTTTGCGTCTCCCTCTATCTATTTTTCCCGTTTCTTTTATGTAGTCCCGAAGACAATACTTTGTTATTTCTTTCAAGCCCTTATTTTTAATACTCTTAGACAATTTGTGAAGTTGTGATGCCAAATCTTGGATGGTTTTGTTAAGGAATTTTATTAGCAGTATTGGCAGTATTTTTAAGTTTGAAATATTCTTCCGCTCGTTTAATTATGATGTTTATAAATTGTTGGTTCTAAGTGGTTAATGACTTCAAAAGTGGAAATATGGTAAATAAATTAGTTGGTTGGCTTGCTAGCTTTCACTAGTAGGAGCCATCATGACTCCCCAGGATAGAAAATTTGGATCGTGACACATAGCTTTTTGATATCTTTAAAAACTAAACCTTATTATCAGATCTACTTATTTAGCTTCCCTTAAAGAAAATTCTTCTCCTTTTTGTACTATTAATTTTGTTCCGAACTATCCACAAAGGGGTGGACGTGGGAGGTGGGGGGTATGATAGGAAAGAGGGGGGAGAACGAGGAAAAACGGGGAAACAGAAGGGTTGTGAAACAGAACTTAGATTGAGAAATTAATTAATTTACTCTTTTCTTTTTTATGCTTATTCTTTAGTATTTTTAATATTTGTAAATCAAAACAAGTATATTCACTCTCCTTTTTAGAGCTTAATCACTCATTTTTCTAATTCAGCAAAATAAATGACACATAAGCTTGGTCAATTGTTAGAGGGATTTAAAATATATATTTTAACTGAGTTCAGGTGTTTGGATGAAATTTTATAAAATACAGTGATCGAGATAATAAAATGGCATAAATATAAGTGCTATTTAGACTATTATGCCGCTTTTCTTAAATAAACCAAGAACTCGACCATTGGTCTTTCACATATCAATGCTTAACTACAAACATCTTATTTGATCTTGGGCGCTGTGTAGCACACATAAAACTTCAACCAAAACTCTTATATCATTCTTAATTAACTTGATGATTGAATCAAAAAGAAAAAGATTTCAAGTTTTGTATAAAATAAAGTATTGTAACAATTTTTTTCATTAGAAATAGATTTCAATAATAGAAATTTTATTTGGAATTTGATTGACGTAGGATGTTAATATAAGGGAAAAATCAAGGATCAAACAGTAGGAGATAGGGGTTGACGTTAATCATGAGAATTAAAGGTAAAAATGGGAGGGGCTAGTCAATTTTTAAACTGATAATTAAAAGATAGTCAGTATTTGCAAAGTCACTGAACAATGCCCCTATTTTATATGGAGAAAAGTATCCTTGTTGCAACACATAAGTTTCAGCATAATATGCTGGATTATGGAGCTCATGTGTATAAACTTCAAGTATATCATGTTGGAACTCTAACATATTATGAAATTCAAGCACATTATGTTGGAATCTTATATGTAGACAATTCGAACTCCAACATATTATGTTGGAATTTTTCTAAAATTTTAGGTGTTTTTCTTCATATTTTATTTTTATATAAAAGAACTGGCTATGTTTTAAATAATTTTAAGTTTATAACTAATTTTCAATTAACCGTTATAAATCAGGTTATTTCTTATTCTTTTGTGAATTAAAGAGTAAGCTATATGTGGGCCTGCAACTAATCTCCTAGGCCAATGGGCTTTTAGACCATCCTCTTTTTGATACACCAAGTGGATCCTCTTGTTAACCAATCTCATCCATTGTTACTCTTTTAGGGAGGGGAAAAAATTTGGAATTATCCTGATTATAACTGGTACTTGAAAATTAATCATAGTTTTAAAAGTAATTAAAATCTAACTACTTTTTCATGTGAAAATAAAGTATGGGCAAAAATACACTTAGTTAAAATCCAAACATATACCAGCATAATGTATTGGATTTTGATTTTTTTACATATAAAATTCCAATGTTGTTATAAATAGAACTCTATTTAGAGTGAATGTATAAGATTTTAGTTTGAAGCTAAGTCATTTATCTTCCTATAAATAGAGGGGTCTTACCCCATTGTAAATCATCCCAAGTATCAATAAGAATACTCCTCTCTCTCCCTATTCTCTCTATATTGTTCTTGTCTTTTATATTATTTCATAACACGTTATCAGCACGAGTCTCTAACCAATTGAATTTGATCTCTTCCTTCAAATTCTATTGCTTCTCTTGTTGATTGCAGCTATCGGAGCAATGGCAGATTCACAACCCTCCATTGAAGCCAAAGTTCATATAGTATACACTGAGAAATTCCTACGTTAATTATCTGTGCTATTACTTTGTGTGCTTTCTGTTGTTAGCCTGTGGTGTGGCTGCGTGGAATAAATATTCCTTATAGCACTTTGTTTTTCCTATCTAACTTTTACATATGCTCTGTTATAGTTAGAGTGATTAGTATTCTCGGTAGGAATTTCAAAAGCATGACTCTGAACTAATAAGGTCGCGTTCTCCGGTATCAAATTGGCTGCGAGAGTCGACCAAAGTTGCCGGAATTTGTTGCCACGGGATGGAACGGGATGGAAACTCAAGAGGTATATTTGATATCACAACATTTATTGATATACCTTAAAGGTAAGTAATTTACTTTTCCCTTTCAAATTCTTGAAATTCTACAATTTGATTTTATATACAAATAAAGACAACAAAGTTTGATTATAACTCTAATGGAGTTCGTAAGAAATTACACTCACATGAAGTGGTAAAATTTCTATGCCTTGCCATGATCAAATTCATGTATGATTGTGGGCAAAGAATTAAAATTCCGTCCAATTGAATTTGCTCCATTCCCTTTAGAGAATGTGATAGCAGTATGTGATAAGTCTGAAAGAAGACAAAATTATTACCGTGAAGGTATCAATGGGTGTGGACGTGGCAATAGACGAAATTATAATCGTCATTATTGTGATAATGAGAATAATAAAGATTCTCAAAATAATCTTTCACTTTATGAAAGTAATATTTGACATGAGATTGTGTAAAGCACATGATTATGGTCCATTCCCTGAAGTGAATGTGATAATTGTAATAGAGCCCGTAAGTATGAACACGCTCTTGATATAATTTTGTTTTATGTCTGACATTATGAAAAGAAAGTTTGTTGCCTTTGAAATTTCGGGCAAGAACTATATGACATGGGTGTTGGATGCTGAAATCCACTTAGATGCTATGGGTCTTGGAGACGCCATTAAAGAAAGAAATAATGCATCCACCCAAGACTATGCTAAGGCCTTGATTTTCTTGCGCCATCACCTTGATGAAGGTTTGAAACTGTGCTAAGGCCTTGATTTTCTTGCGCCATCACCTTGATAAAGGTTTGAAAATTGAATATATCACAGTCAAAGATCCACTATCTTGTGGAATGGCTTAAAGAAGAGATATGACAACCTGAAGTGATCACTCTGCCACAAGCACGATACAATGAGAATCCAAAAGCAAATAGTTCATAAACTATATATTATCGTTGCGGTGGAAAAGGGCACCGGTCAAAAGCTTGCCGTATACAAAGACATTTGGTTGACCTTTATCAAGCATCTCGAAAGAGCAAAGGCCCTGAAACAAATTTTGTCTCTGACGACAATTTTGACATCACCCACTTGGATGTGGCAGATTTCTTTGAGCAACCCGATGGGAAAATAGACCACTTAATCGGTGATGGATCTGTGATGAAAGAAGATGGAGTTGTTTGATTTTATTTCACTTATTTGTAATAGTTAGTGAATAAACTAATAGTCATTAGTATCAGCTCGTATTAGTTAGTTTATGATATAATGTTAGTATTAGTTCTTTAGAATGTTTTAATATGCTCAGATTTCAATAATATTTTTATTTTCCAGTAGAGGTAATCGACTAACCTAACAGTTGGTCGATTATCTAATATTTCGCATTAAAACTGCAAAACAATCGATTGTCTTAAGACAGTGTGATCCGAAGTTTTTCAAAATAGCAAATAATCGATTGTGTATGCTTAACAATCGATTGTGAATGTTCAACAATCGATTGTGTATGTTTAACAATCGATTGTCTTAAGACAGTGTGATCTGAAGTTTTTCAAAATAGCAAATAATCGATTGTGTATGTTTAATAATCGATTGTGAATGTTCAACAATCGATTGTGTATGTTTAACAATCGATTATCTTAAGACAGTGTGATCTGAAGTTTTTCAAAATAGAAAATAATCGATTGTGTATGTTTAACAATCGATTGTGAATGTTCAACAATCGATTGTGTATATTTAACAATCGATTGTCTTAAGACAGTGTGATCTGAAGTTTTTCAAAATAGCAAATAATCGATTATGTATGTTTAACAATCGATTATATTAAGACACAATCGATTGTGTATGTTTAACAATCGATTGTTTTAAGAAAATGCTTAAACTGGAATTTTCAAACTGCAAAGTAATCGATTATGGAAAATATATAATCCACTATCTGACTTAGTTAGTCGAATAACCTCAGCAGATTTCGAAAATATTGTTTAAGCATGAAACAAACGGATTGAATTTGTTTATTCTCATGTTCGTATATTTTCTTTTGTATGGCAAACCATGGGAATTAAATTGATTGAAGGCTCCTAAAGAGCAACTATGACTCTGCCTAAAGGAACGATATTTTAGAGAATGCAATGTTCTCCTCCAAGTCTAAGAAGAACTTGTTGAGTTTTAATGATATCAGTCAAAATGTTCTCCTCCAAGTCTAAAAGGAACTTGTTGAGTTTTAAAGATATCATTCAAAATGGATATCAGATTGAGACAATACATGAGTATAATCTTGAATACCTTATTTATTCATGAAAACGAGGCTGCCCACTTCGGCTTGGGGTCACGCCATTTTGCATGCAGCAATGCTAGTTCGTCTCTGACTGACGAATTGACACAAATATTCCCTGTTGCAATTGGTTTTGGGTCATGAACCTAATATATCCCATTTAAGAATCTTTGGATGCGTAGTATATGTGCCTATAGCACCGCCATCCCGCACCAAAATGGGTCCGCAAAGAAGGTTAGGAATATATGTTGAGTTTGAATCGTCCTCCATTATTCGCTACCTCGAAACATTGACAGGGGATTTGTACACTGCACGATTTGCAGACTGTCAATTTGATGAGACACTTTTCCCAAAATTAGGGGGAGAAGTTGGTGAAACCAAACGGGAAATTTTGTGGAAAAATGCATCATTATCTCATCTTGATCCACATACCTCTATTTGTGAAAAAGAGGCGCAAAATATTATCCATTTGCAAAGAATAGCAAATCGAATGCCAGGCGCATTTACAGATTTGAAAAGGATAATAAAATCACATGTCCCCGCAGTGAATGTGACAACATCTGATTCACGAATACATATTCATTATTGGAAGAATATGAACATGAAATTGGTAGAGAATATACCACACTCACCCATAGAAGGAGGTTTGAGATGATACCACACTCACCCCTAGAAGGAGGTTTGAGATGATATATGGCATGAATGATCGTTGGTCACGTACCTATTGTACGCCAAAGTATTTTGGAAATATGACTATTAAAGGACAACGATAATGCAAGAAACATATCTTGCATATAAGTTTGACATGACCATAATGGTATAACTTTCTCTTTAAGAAAGATATTCACCACATGGATGTTGATAAATTTGTGGTAGTACAAAATTAATTGAGAGCTCTAGAAGAGCCAATTATTACTATGTTGGAGAAACACAATTGAGTATTGTGCTGTAGTAAGTCTCAAAGAAACTTATTCAGTTTCCAAAGTACACGCGAAAGCGCTGATTATATTGAGACTATAAATAAAGGAAAGATTTGATATCTTTTATTACTACAACTTGTAGCGGGATAATTTGTATATGAAAAGCTACCCACTTTATTCTCCAGTTTGTACTACACAAACAAAAGAATGCCACAATAAAGTGGATATCTATTGGTATAAAAACCCATGTCATAATAAACCTGAAGTTTATTGATAAGTGCACAGGTCATGGTGTAAATTTGAAGTTTACCAATATTGATAATTTATTCAGTTGGCATTCGGGTTAGCCATCTCATTTTAAGTATGATGTGCAATAATAGAGAATTCACATGGGTGAATATTAAAGAACTAGAAAGTTCTTTACGAATTCTCTTGTATCACTTGTTCTCATTAATGAATTGACCAACTAAAGAGTTCGGGTTGAAGCCCATAAATTCTGGAAATATAAAAGGTGAATATGGGCCCATTCACCTGCCATGTATACCACATATGATGCATCTATGATATGGTTACATGCGCAATTGTTATTAACCCGCAGCCTGGCCGGTGCTTGCGAGGTAAATTGCTCAGTAATCTAACTTCGAGCATAATTTCCAGATTTTCTACTCAAGATAGTTCATCTTGATAAGTTGGTTTATATCAAAGTTGGTTTAGCAAGATAATTATTGAGTGCCTCCACTTAATAGCTAAACTGTTCTTATGAGAACAAAGTTATATATATCAGTTTGATATACGTTGTATACGAGAGTATATTCTCCCCTCACAAGTGGTTCATGGTCAGGAACCAAATAGTTTCATCTTATTATTAATGTGCTGTGTATATTGACATGATAATGCACAAAGATGATTTCCCAAAGTTGAGGAAACAAGTTAGCTTTTCTAACATGAGGGGGAGACATGATAAACACTTGAGAAAAGGTTACATGGGATGAATTATCACTTGTATATGTAAATCCCCGAATTTCATGATATGAACCTGAAGTTCATAAAATGGATAATTCAATTGCAACATATTGCAAAGCATGCTATACGCATTTGCTGACCCAAAGAAAGTAACTATATTCTCACTACAAATGCTCATATTAAGTCCCAGAAGGACAAAGTCTTTGATACGCTTAAAGCGTATAGACAAATATTTGATTCCATATGAAAGACATGTAGATTTGGACATATAGTTCAAATACTTGAAAGTATAAAGTCAAAGGTATGTATAATCAGTTTTCGATATCTTATTTGTTTAGCATGACATGAAAACTTGATATGCATCTAAAGTCTATTATGTGATTTATATGAGTTAACTTGAAAGATTTAAGTTGCTTAAAGCATACACAATTCTTGGTCCTGAAGTACCACATCCTAAGTACAATTTGTGTACATATGTATCTTGCTATAACTATAAGCATGATGGCATTGAGAATACATCTATGGAGATATTGAAGAGTTATTCCACGACATTATATGAAGATGTTCATATCTATCAAGAATGATGATTTCAAGGTGCGGAATATTTATTCAAGTCAATATGGTTGATTTATTTATCAAACATCTACCAAAGATTGTTTTGAAGATGGTGCACAAGATTGGAATGCAAATGCTCAAGGATATAAATTGATGTTCTTATCAGGGGGAGTTAATGCGCATTGCACTCTTTTTCCCTTACAAGGTGTTGTCCCAACTGGGTTTTCCTTGCGAGGTTTTTAACGAGGCAACCAATAGGCGCATATTCAAACATGTGTACTCTTTTTCCTTTTCTTTAATTTTTCCCATTGGGTTTTGGTTTTAAGGTTTTAACGAGGCACATTGTTGAATAGACATTCAAGGGGGAGTGTTATAAATAGAACTCTATTTAGAGTGAATGTCTAAGAGTTTTAGTTTGAAGCTAAGTCATTTATCTTCCTATAAATAGAGGGGTCTTACCCCATTGTAAATCATCCCAAGTATCAATAAGAATACTCCTCTCTCTCCCTATTCTCTCTATATTATATTATTTCATAACAAATGTAATGTACTAAAATTTATAATGTGTTAATTTTTTAACTTAATAATGCTAGAAATTTTTATGCAGAAATTTTATAATTCAACATATTATCCGAGATTTTTTCCTTTTTTCTGCTAAGGGTAGTTTGCCTAGATTTTATGGATATTTTTCAATAACTTTATATGCACTTACAATTTTTTAATTACTACTTAAATACTGGCCAGTATGCAAAGAGGAAATGCAGGGATATTTAATTAGTTAATGCCCCTAAATTATTTGGATTAGATGTTGGGTTTCATGTTGAGCGTGTAGTATATAATTTATAAGTCGCATTTGGGAAAATGAGAGTTCTAAATTGCAAGCGCAATTGCGAAATGTGAAAATCCTTATAAATCCAACAAAATATTATAAATTATTTTGAAAATACATGCATTATTTTATATCATACCACTTACAATTATAGTATTAGCATATGTGAAATACTAATATTTAGATTTGGGATTATGTGACAAAAATCAGTAATATTTAATTAAATAAACACGTAATAAAAACTCCGTAGATCATGAATATATTTTCTCCCATTTGGATATGTTGGACATAGCTCGATTTTGTGGCACGAAGCACCAATTGTAATTAAATTAACAAGAAATGGAGCTTTATATACAAACTTCTTTATCATCAAAAAGTGTGGCAAAATGGTTGTGATCAACGATCTCGAATTTAAATTAAGAATTTCTTAATAAATACTATTGTTTTACATTTTGTAATTGGATTTTCTCGTATAAATTCAAATTAGTCGGGTCACTGACTTTGAATACTGAATAGTTAACCAAAAAATAACACACGCATTTCATTATAGCTTAGACGAATGTAATCTCTGTTTGAATCAAAATAAAAGTGATTAGTTAATTATCTACTTCTTCTAAAAAAAATCCAATTTAGTTAATAAAAAAATTAACAGCAGAGATAATTAATTAATGATCAATTAGATTGTCCTAAAAGAAAAAATTATGCATTATTTACTATAATGCTGAATTCTTGGATAGTATAGGTTCAGCTGAGTATAAAGCTGTGCTATGGATCTGTATGACAAACACTTTGGTGATTAATACAAAATTTAATTACAAAAAAAAAATTACTGATTAAAAAAAAGAATCATAAACGGCGCAGACACATAAATCATTTCATCATATTTGTCATTATTCATAATGTATCTGAGATATCAATACTATAGTTAACGGAAACTTTTCTTTTCTTATATACTTTGTTTTAAACCAAGAGTAAAATTGTAAACAACAGTATGTCCCACTTAAAATTGGAACAAATATTTTTTTATTATACATTAAATTCTATTAATCAATTTTCAAGGTGATGAACAAAATATTTGTCAAGAAAAGTATAGGCATTTAATAATTCAAAAATTATTTACCCCACTATTATAATTCATATATTATAATTTCGGCATAATTTTACTAACAAACATACGACCCTTATTTATAAATGTAAAAGCAACATTATTATACACGTACTTCTACAAGAAAAAAAAAATTAAAATAAGGAAATGAAAATTTTGGGACAACTACAAAAGCTATTACAAATAACAACAAAAGCTATTGTATATACAGACAAATAATAATTTTTTGGATACCAATCTAATATAAGAAATAATAGTTTCAACCACATTTTTTTAATTTTCTATTGGAAGTTCCCTTAAATTATGTGACTAGTCAAATATTACTTGAGTGTATGATTTAAAATTAAGGTCCACATAGCACAATAAAAAACCAAGATGGAACCTTTTTGATCATTTTCCTTTAGCCAATTGGCAATGATTAAATTCCTTTCTATTTGGAAAAGAAAAATAAATTAAAGGACGAAGTTTCAATTAAATATTTGGCATATATATATATATATATATATATATATATATATATATATATATATATATATATATATATATATATACAGAATTAAGCCGGCAGAGGACGGCTAAGTTAATTAGCCTATCGACATGAAAAATAAACTTGTCATTTTTCAGGTTTAAAAAGGAGGCAACCAATTTAAAATTTTCTAAGCTCAAACTGAGTTTTTGTATTTTGAGAAAGAAGCTATGGGTTCATCTTTCAGTTGTTGTGGTGATGAAAAGGTTGAAGAAGGGTATGTACTAACCAAAAACTCATTTTTTAAATCCCGTCCTCATATGCGCATTCAAAATTTAAAATAATTTTGATATATTCTGTTTATATTTGTTCTTTTATATTTTATATAATTCGAGCCAAGAGCATGACATTTTTAAAGGTTTTCTTTGATCTCCCGACTTGTTGTTGCATATAACTTCTTTATTGCGTGTTTATTTTTACATTTCTTGGCTGACATACACATAATTTGAGTCAAGAGTTAATACAGAGGCCGATCCAAAATTTTATTGTAGAGGCTTTATTGTTTAGGGAGCCAATTATTTATATGATAACTTTTAAGGATATATATATATAAAGGATTTTTGTCGAAATTTTAAAGGTTTTAGTGACTCTTTAATATTACATATATGTCCGTCTCTTGTCATAGGTGATGTTTTGCGAAGGATTTCTTTAATCTTGTTGAAACCATTTCTTGCTGCATATGAGCTTTCTTTGAAAGTTTTAAAAATTTATATCGAAGGGGAACCATGGAGCAATGGTAAAGTTGTCTTCGTATGACTTATAGGTCATGAGTTCGAGTCGTGGAAATAGCTAGTAATGTTTGCATTAGGATAGGCTGTCTACATCACACCTCTTTGCAAGTGGTCCTGCATTAATGTGGGAATGCTTTATGCACCGGATTGTCTGGGAGTATTTGGAGCGACAATAAACTTGTCTCCATATGACCTTTAGATTACGGATTCGAACGTTAAAAGCTTTTTTTAAAAAAAATTATGTGTAAAATGTGAATTGATTGGGATTTTTGTAGGCCAAACAATGAAATGGGTGGTGGAAATTCTTGGAGAATATTCACATACAAGGAATTATATGCAGCAACAAATGGATTCAGTGACAATAACAAGCTTGGAGAAGGAGGTTTTGGCAGTGTCTATTGGGGTAAAACCTCTGATGGTCTTCAGGTAATAAATAGATAATTAGCTTCTTAATTATTACATCATTAATAATTCATATATTTGTGAGAAAGCACGAGAGAAAAATATAACTGAGATTAAACATAATACAATGAGCCCTATATATACACACATAACTTATCCTACTCCTAATAAACATTGGATTAGGCTACTCCTAATACACATTGGATTAGGGTTCTACTATTACATATTCTAACACTCCCCCTCAAGCTGGTGCATATAAATCATATGTACCGAGCTTGTTATATATGTAGTTTAACATCGAACCCGGGTTTCTAGACCCGAAAGCATCGTGTCCCAATGACATCGTTGAAAACTTGCTGAAATAGATGAAGGAAATACTGTTTTTGCCGGAAAATTACTGTAGATGCCGGAAAAATCACTGTAGATGCCGGAAAAACTTCAAAGTGGTCGGAATTGAAAAGTAAAAATATGGGTAGGCTCGTATTTGAGGGGGATCTAACTGCCCTGAAGAACCTTCGTCAAAATCTCACCGGAACAGTGCTCACGCGCGGCACGTGGGACAGACGCGCCGCCGGCGACAGAACTCCGGCGGGCGTGTGGAGGCGCGTGGGAGGTTCGTTTCCGGTGATTTTTTCTGGGGTTGGTCGGACTTCTTTTCCGAACCTCTTGGTGGTCTCGGATTTTGCACAACACCAACAAAACGGTGGTTTAGTTATGGACAGCCGCTTAAGTCGCCGGAAAATTGCACGGCGACGAGGTCTTTCTTCCCGGAAGTAGCTGGAATGATGCACAGCTATAATATACTCACTGTAGATGTGATGGTGTTGGTTTTTTTCACAACTCTGATAATTAGTGACTTTGACGCAATTAGACACTTCGGTCACCGGAAAATTGCACGGTGACTGAGTTATTTCTTCCCGGATGTCGTTGGAATGACGCACAATGATAATTATCTCACCAAAGCTCTGATACCATGTGAGAAAGTACGGGAAAAAAATATAACTGAGAATAAACATGATACAATGAGCCCTATATATACACACATAATCTATCATACTCCTAATAAATATTGGATTAGACTACTCCTAATACACATTGGATTATGGTTCTACTATTACATACTCTAACAATATTCAAACTCCCCAACAAATAATTTCAAAAATGTATGGATGATTTAACAAATTAAAGAAGAGGAATTCAATATTTTACTTTGAAGCATATACTTTGGTCATGCCTCTGTTATAAAATGGTGGTCCTATTTCTTTTCTCAATAATTAAATGAACTACCTTTGTCTAATAATATTTTAAAAATTATTTCATCATTGAAATGAGAGAAGATACCAAGTAAAAAATTCGTTTTCAAATATCATTTTTTTAAAATTTTTTTCTAAAGATAAGTTGACTTTTATTCATATCGCTAAGTTCTGTGCACTAAATTCTCGCTATGCGAGAGGTCTGATGAAAGATCGAACCATATTGTCTCTGTTGTATATGGTCCTTTCTTACATTTTTGCTATGTATGAGATAAGAGGAAGAGTCAAATCACATTGTATTTATTGTATACAATCTTACGTTATATTCCTGCCATAGGTTTTAATTATAGAATTTTTGTACTGCAGATAGCTGTTAAGAAGTTAAAATCAATGAATTCCAAAGCAGAAATGGAATTTGCTGTGGAAGTTGAAGTTCTTGGGAGGGTTAGGCACAAGAATTTATTAGGGCTAAGAGGCTATTGTGCTGGGAATGAACAAAGGCTAATTGTGTATGATTATATGCCAAATTTGAGTTTACTCTCACATTTACATGGTCATTTATCTAAAGAAGTTCAATTGGATTGGAAGAAAAGAATGAAAGTTGCTATTGGCTCTGCAGAAGGCCTCTTGTAAGTTTCTTTATTTCCTATTCCTTTTAGCACTTGTATTTCAGACAACCCGGTAGCCAAAGCATTTTCCGTGTATATAGGGTCCGAGAGAGGGTTACATTCCAAGAGTATGATGTAGACAACCTACCCTAATGCGAGTATTAGTGGTTGCTTCCACAGTTCGATCCCCTGACCTATAGTGGTTGCTTCTCTCTCTCTCTCTCTCTCTCTCTCTCTCTCTCTCTATTTACTACTTCTTTTAGGATTTGTCCATCAGGCAGTCCGGTGCACAGAATATCCTGCATTCACGCAAGGTCGGGAAAGAGCCAATCTCAAGGGTGTGATGTAGACAGTCTACCCTAATGCAAGAATTACTGACTAATTCTATGGCGCGAACATATGACCTACAAGTCACACAGAGACAATTTTTCCGTTGATCGGCTCCAACTTTACTTGTACCTCATGAAGTAGAAATTGTACCTTATTCAAATATTTTTTACATAAGGAGCAATAGTAAAGTTTGTCTCCTTGAGACTTATAGGTACGAGTTCGAACCGTGAAAGCAGCCACTAATACTTACGTCAGTGTAAGCTGTCTATATCATACCTTCGGTTATGGCCCTTCCCTAAGTGATGCGTGAATGCAAAATGCTTTCTGTACCAGACTGCTCTTTTTAGTGTGTGTAGTCATAACAAATACTCATATTTGTATGTTTTGCTACAGGTATTTGCATCATGAGGTTACACCCCATATCATTCACAGAGATATCAAAGCTAGTAATGTTCTTTTGGATTCAAACTTTGAGCCATTAGTTGCTGATTTTGGTTTTGCAAAATTAATCCCAGAAGGGGTTAGTCACATGACGACACGTGTCAAGGGAACATTGGGATATTTAGCACCAGAATATGCTATGTGGGGTAAAGTCACTGAAAGTTGTGATGTTTATAGCTTTGGAATTCTTCTCCTTGAGTTAATTACTGGTAGAAAACCAATTGAAAAACTTCCAAATGGTATTAAAAGAACAATAACAGAATGGGTTGAACCAATGATAGCTGAAGAAAAATTTAAGGATCTTGTTGATCCTAAATTAAAGGGAAATTTCAACGAGTTTCAGCTAAAACAATTGATTCTTATAGCAGCTTTATGTTCACAGAGCGAGCCTGATAAACGACCAAAGATGAAAGAAGTTGTAAGTATTTTGAAAGGGGGAGAGGTTAATTTTGTGGAGGTAAATCAAAATTTGAGAATTCAAAGTATTAAATATAGAGATGATTTAGTGGCAATGGATCAAGCTAGTGATCAAGATGATGATCAAAGTAGTGATCAAGGGAATGAAAGTAGTGTTTATGGTGTGTTTGGTGCTATGGAAATACAAAAAATGCAAAATCCTTACAAACGTTGCGGCGAGAAATAAGGTGTGAAAAGTTGGGTGAAAGAATCGTTCGTTTGTGATTAAATTACACAGTCTTTAGTGCGAGTAAGTCGATCTGAACACCCCTGTCGTCCAGAAAGAAATTTAATTATATGGCATGTTATTTTAAGCTATTAATGACATTCCAATGCACAATATCGCGGAGTTAAACTTTTGAGGGGTTTTAAGGTGTTAATTTTTGTTAATTTTTTTTCCTTGAGTTTTTATATAATTTTTCTAATGTAAGAGAATGAAGCTTGGAGCCCTTTTTTGTTATATAAATATAGATGGATTGATGTTAACATACTTTATATCTTCACTTTGTCTTTTAAAGGCAAGTACAATGTGTGTCAAAGCCAATTCCACTCAACCTGACCCGAAACTTATTATAGAATCAGATTATCCATCAGTGCACGAGTGATATTATGAACTAGATTCTTAATTAGAGACTAATTACCTTCTCAAATTATCAATTTTTGTTTTAGAAATTAACTCTAAAATCCTTAATTCCCCCTCTTAAGTCTCATAATTTATAGTTTAAATTCAATCAAAATTGAGTGCTATCATCCACAAGTAATAACGAATCATTACCGAGTAGTTTTAGGGCGAACTCCTGTCTTTTTCTAATCCAACTTGTGAGCTCTCTACCCAAAAAATTTTCAGTTTGGCCATTTCAGCAATGCAACGAGTTCACTGTTCATTATATATTGGCCATTTCAGCAATCCGACGAGTTCAATGTCATATATTTGGCCATTTCTGCAATTGCGGCCCAACTATTACTGTAGCGATCCAGACCCAAACTAAAAAGCAGTGATTTGCACAAATAGGATCATCTGATATCACTATTTAAATATCCCAATAAAAAATTCTGGACAGAATTTTCAAGTATGTTGTTCAGAATTTCATTGGAAAATCCTATGGAGTTTCGTTAAAATTATGACTGTTGCCAAAATTTTGCAAGTTATGCTTAATAGTCACAAAATTTTAAGGAAAATTATCAGTTATATCCACTTATAAGTAGCTCATTATAAAAAATAGCTAATTTATAAAATATTACTAATATTAACTAAATATTATTAATATTAGTGTAATTAGCTATTTGTAGCAAAAAAAAGGTAAATTTTTGCTTTCTTTTGAGGAGGTATTATTAGAATAGATTGGGTACATCTTACGGAGCTTGAATCACAGTTTTGGGATGATTTGGTCAAGTTTTGAGGTGGTTTGAATTGAAAATTCAAAGTAAAAACTAAACATGAAAAAATATATGTATGTGTATCACATTGTGTGTGAGCACGTGATTTATGCCTCACTTAAATTACTCCTATAGAATTCTTAAAATTAGAATTTTTCTTTATTTATGTGATTTTTAGAATTTAATTGCATGATTTTGTGCTTGTTTGCATTTTGGGTGCATTTTAATTGATATAATTCATAAAAAACACAAAAATAGTACATTTCCGTTTAGGATCCCATTTTTAATATTTTTGAATCTATTAGTTAATTAACACCACAAAAATGGAAGAAAATAACTAAAAATAGTCCTTTTGCATTTTTACTTTAATTGTTTGATGTTTTCCTTAGTGTTCTTTTAAATTAGGACTTCGTTAATTTTTTAAGTTTAATTTTAGAGTCTTTGTTATTTTAATTTCTATATTTAACAAAATCAAAAACTGAAAAGAAGAGAAAAATAAAAAAAATTAAAAGCAATAAGTGTCTTATTAAAGACCCATGTTTTGGGCCAGCTTTTATTAAATTAACAGCCGAAAGAAACCAACCCAATTCCAAACACGCCCAAACCCAACCCAAAAACAGCCCCAACCCGGTCCATTTTTTGTCATGACCAAACGACGTTGTTTCACGGTCCTTTAATCACGACTGTTGGAGCTCATCAATCCAACGGTTCGGAACTAACTAGGTTTATGAAATAAATATGTCTTAACATGCCCTACCCCCCCCCCCCCCCCATCTCACTGTCTCTAACCCTCAAAGACCTAACCAAATTCCACCACCTTCCGCCATAAACTGCCATCCGGAAATCACCTTCGCTGGCGGTGGTAGTCCAATGGCTACCAAAATAACACCAATTGCTCCCCCAGCCTTCTTCTTTCAAGATTTACCACTACCAACCCACGAATCATAGCCAATCGAAGTGGTGGCTGCTCCGCTGTGTAAGGCGGCGTTGACGCCAAACGGACTAACACCCTAAAGCCACCGGACCTCCCTCAACCCAAATCCATAGGTCCCATCCCTCGAATATACGCCGAACTCCTTGAATATTAAATCACAACCTCAGCCAATATCTCACCGCCTCCAAATCCCACCCAAGTTACACCCTAAACTCTCCTTACACTCTTCATTCCAAATCCCAATTCAATTTTCTTCAAATCTAAGCAGAGTTGCTCGAATCTTACATCTAGGGTACCGATTTGGAGTCTTTGTGGATTTCAGCCGGCTTGGGGTGTTTCTGAGTGGTTGATTGATCCTTACATGATGTTATTTTCCTTTTTTTTGACAAAGAATAGGCAAATGGTATCATTTGGGGATCAAGTTCAAGACAGTCGAGCTCAATTTTAAATTCGCGTAAGTTTTTCTTTTTGTATATTTCTTTTACTGTTTTTGCTTTATTTTTTTTAGCTTTTGTTAGTTTTTATTGACCTTTCTTCTCCAGTATATGAGTTAGGGAATCTTAGTCTGCTCTTTGATTTTTCTATTAATTTAAGTTTAGTTTCTTTTCTCTGGTTTAGTTGATTCATAGTTTGATTGTTGATTTTTGATTCATGATTCAATGTTTTATGTGATTGGACCCCGATTCCTGTTTAATTGATAATGGCCTATAGTTTGTTAATTTGCACTTATAGGGATTAATTTGGAATTAAGAATAGGTTTAGTTTAATTTTGTTTATTGAAGTGTTGTGCGATTATTGCAGGACATTTCCAGGCCTGTATTAATTAACCATGGTCATTTGACATAGGTAAGTAATTTTAGTATTAATTAAGGGGTAGTATAGGTAATCAAATGGAGAATAGTGCAGCAACTGAAATTGGGAACCACTAGAACCTTCTAGATTGGGTTTTAATATGAAATTCAGGAACTTGATAGTATAAATTGACCAACAAGTCATGAATTGAGGGACTAACTAGCTAAAAAATAGAGAATTAAAAGGACTAAGGGCTAAAACCCTAAATTTTGAAGCAACCATAGTAACTTGTCCATAAAGACATTGTTACTTAGAGCTGAAGGCAGATTTTCAGCATTTAGAAACACAGAAAAAAGCTCTGCCAAACTTCGGGCGACCAAAGCTTTAGAAAATCACTATTCTATTGTAATTTTTTGAGGGATCTTAAGTTACAAGTTCTGATTTAAAACTCCAATGTATCTAAGGTTAAAAATAGCTAGAATTTTCCTTGTATTTTGGTAGTTGAAGTTCAGAGGTTTAGTTTAACTTTTTTAATTGAAGTGTTTTTCGATTATTGCTGAACATTTCCCGGCCTATATTGATTAGCCATGGTCATTTGACCAAGTTTAAAAGGGCCAAGGTTAGTATTACATAGGTTAGTAATTTTAGTATTAATTCAAGGGTAATATAGGCAATCAAATGGAGAATAGTGCAGTAACTGAAATTGGGAACCACTAGAACCTTCTAGATTGGGGTTTAATATGAAATTCAGGATCTTGATAGTATAAATTGACCAGCAAGTCATGAATTGAGGGACTAACTAGCTAAAAATAGAGAATTAAAAGGACTAAGGGCTAAACACCTAAAGTCTGAAGCAACCATAGTAACTTGCCTATAAAGGCATTGTTACTTAGAGCTGAAGGCAGATTTTCAACATTTAGAAACACATAAAAAAGCTCTGCCAAACTTCAGCCGACCAAAGCTTTATAAAATCACTATTCTATTGAAATTTTTTGAGGGATCTTAAGTTACAAGTTCTGAGTTAAAACTCCAGCTTATCTAAGGTTAAAAATAGCTTGAATTTTCCTTGTGTTTTGGTAGTTCAAGTTCAGAGGTTTAGTTTAATTTTGTTAATTGAAGTGTCATTTGATTATTACTGAAAATTTCCAGGCCTGTATTGATTAACCATGGTCATTTGACCAAGTTTAAAAGGGCCAGCGTTAGTTTGACATAGGTTAGTAATTTTAGTATTAATTCAGGGGTAGTATTGGTAATCAAATGGAGAATATTGCAATAACTGAAATTGGGAACCACTAGAACCTTCTAGATTGGGTTTTAATATGAAATTCAGGAACTTGATAGTATAACTTGACCAGCAAGTCATGAATTGAGGGACTAACTAGCTAAAAAATAGAAAATTAAAAGGACTAAGATCTAAAAACCTAAAGTCTGGAGCAACCATAGTAACTTGCCTATAAAGGCATTGTTACTTGGAGTTGAAGGCAGATTTTCAGCATTTAGAAACATAGAAAAAAGCTCTTCCAAACTTCAGGCAACCAAAGCTTTAGAAAATCACTATTCTATTGAAATTTTTTGAGGGATCTTAAGTTACAAGTTCTGAGTTAAAACTCCAACTTATCTAAGGTTGAAAATAGCTTGTGTTTTCCTTGTGTTTTGGTAGTTGAAGTTCAGAGGTTCCTGGGATAATTTTGAGTTTAAATGGGTTCATTTGAGCCTAGTTTTGGGTGTTTACTGGTGTTACTTGCTTGAAACTATTCCCTGGATTGCTTGATGTCATTTTCTGAACTCGTAATTGAGTCTAAACTGCTACTGATTTTTGTTCCCCAATGTTGATTCTTCCCTCTTATTACTTTCCTTACATTTCCAGGTACACACCTGTTGAAGTTCCCTATGTATTGCTGAAATGTTGAATTTAAGAAGAAAATCAGAAGATTCGAAGACATATTGTATTTATGTAGTTACATTTGTTTGCTTTGCACTTAGAATACTATCTTATTTAGTAACTCCTTGTATTCATATGATAAGCTTTCATAACTTGCCCTTGGAAGCATTATAATTGAACATGACAGTTGTATTAGTTGCATGTGAATATAATTAAGTAGACTTGTTAGTCCTTTTAGATTGGGATTAGAATTTGGTGTAGTAAGAATATCATATTGTTTATGATTTGGAAGATGTCCTTATGCTGGGATAGGAATTAGCACTTGAAATAGCCTGAATGGACTGAACATATGCAAGAGTAATAGTTCAATCATCTCATTTGCAGGCTAGTAATTGTTGTTATGTGTAAATTAGTTTCATGCGAAGTTCGACATTTAGACAAATGCGTAAAACTAAAGAGCTTGGTGCTGGTTTTATAGAATTAGCCTTTCAATATGAAATTGTTGTTAGAGAATACGCTTAATGCTAGAGGGGGTGAATAGCGTTATTATAAAAGATAGCGTAAACCTGCGGAATTTAAAAATTGCAGGAATTAAATAAGTGCGATAAGTAAGTAAATAGGAACAAACGCACCGATGTTTCCTGGTTCACCACAACCCGTGGCTAGTCCAGTCCCCGAGAGACTCTCTCGAGATTTCCACTATCTTCGTCAAGCTTACGGGTGCTTAACAAACCGTTACAGTTGCTCAAGGATACCACACCTTAAGACTTCACTTGCTTGAGGATACCTCACCCGAAGACTTCAACCACTAAGACTTTGGGTACTTAGCAAACCCGACAAATGAGAAGATATGTTCTTCTCAAACAACTCTCTTTTACAACAAATACTCTCTAAATAGAGTGGATAAAGAGATACACAGTAAGCTCTATGAACAACACAAAGTTGTCTATCAAATAGCTCAACAAAAGCTCTAAAATGATGCTTGAAAATGATCAATATGTATAACAATGTATGGAGGAGTTGTGTGTTTAAAATCAGCTCAAAAGACCTCTTTTTATAGGTGAAAAAGTGGTGCTGACCGTTGCTTAATTGACAAATAAAATCCCTGATTCTGTGCTCAAACAATCGATTGTTTGGAGTAGATAATCGATTGTTTGACCAACGTTCAAAAGACAGATTCCTGATTTTAGGGTAAACAATCGATTGTATTCAACGTTCAAAAACCAATTTAGGATTCTGTGGGAACGGTCAAAATATAATCGATTGTATGAAAATGACAATCGATTGTTAATGAATATAATCGATTGTATGACAAAAACAATCGATTGTTTAGATGTTTAAAAACTTCGGTTGCACACTGTCTCAAAATAATCGATTGTTAAAAGTAGACAATCGATTGTTTGCTATTTTGAAAAACTTCAGATCACACTGTCTTAATACAATCGATTGTAGGATTCAAATAATCGATTGTTGAGGCCCAGATTTAAAAGACATGTTTAAAACCTTCAACATCATTTTGTTTTAACACAAAGATGCATGTTTATGATAAATATGATTTAATCAAAAGTATTATGCATGTTTATGATGACCTAATGTTGAGCCAAAGGATAAGATAACTTAAACGTTGTCCTTACATTGGTTCTACCAAACGACCTACGATTTGGGTCTTCGGTCTTGAACTCTTTGGCTCGTTCATGCAATTCCGTCATCAGTACGCTTCTCGCCATTTGATTGATTGACATATTATATCGTTTTTTGACACTTGACTTTATTGTTTGTCATTCATCAAAACCTATACCTGAAAATCATGCTCATACAACCAAAGCGCACATATCATAGATATACATGATTTCCAACAATTGTCACTACTACTGAAGATAAGTACAAATTGATTTACACATTGTTTGACATTTCCTGCCTACTAGTTAGTGGACCGGGTTCGTATGATATGATTCTATCATTTGTTTTGTATATTTGCATGAGGTTTGGATTATGATTAGTTCGCATTTAGAGGTATTGGGGCCTCTTTGGGCCCTGACCTTTAATTTCCATGAAGCAAGAGTCGTGCCATCCCAATTACAAGCCCAACAGTAAGTTCCAAATCTAGTAATTGGATCCAAATTCAAAGTCCATGTCGAGCCCATTTTTTTTGTTTTATTAAATGTTATTCCATAGGATTACCAATTTTTTATACCCTAGATTAATATTTCTCTTCATTAATGTCTCTAAAACTAAGAAATAGGTAGGGAGCCTTCTAAGTTAAGCAGCATATTCGAATTAAGGACTTCATCAATAATTGAAGTAGTCTTTATTTGAGTTTGGGCTTGATCTTGTAGCCCCAAACCTGCCATTTTCTAAATGCTATTGCAGAATAGAAGTGAGCTTGATAGAGAATAATAGTTCATCTTTGGATATTCCTTTTAAAAAATGACATTGAGGTGCGCATGCCAAACAAAATTCACAAACGTGTGGCTCTCTTTAATTATATCTTTTAAAATCCTTGGAACACGGGTGTGCCATTTAGCAAATTTTCATGGCCTCCCGCAATGTTATCAACGCGCTTGTCTCTTTAGGCGCGCATTTAATAAAGCTACTTTCTTAAACTCGGGTGCGCATTTATGTGACCCAAATCCAAATCTCGACGGTGTTAAAGTATGTCAAAAATTATGGGTGCATTTATGTGATGTGGTTCGAGACGCATTTTAATAGTGTTGTAATCTTCCTCAAAATTTCAATTAAAAGCAGTAAGTAATTTTAAAATTACACTATGGGATAAACATGTTTAAAATCAGATAATTAGCCAATTATGATAGTTTAAGCGACCGTGCTAGAACCACAAAATTCTAGGGTGCCTAACACCTTCCCTCGGGTTAACAGAATTCCTTATTCAAGAATTTCTGGTTCGCAGACTTCATTTGAAAAGTCAAAAAATTTCCTCAATTTGGGATCCAAGATAAACCGGTCACTTGAGATACCAAAAGCCAAAGCTATCCAAAGTGGTGACTCTAATCAATAAATAATCCCATTCGAATAATGTCACTTTAAGTGGAAAAACTCCCTTATATATATATTATCCTTCCGAGGGTGGTATGTAAAAATAGAGTTGTGACAGCTCTGGCGACTCTGCTGGGGATAGAAAAACCCAGCACTTTGATGCAGGGTTGAAGGCATCTAGCTTAGACTAGCTATTATACTTGGCTTTATTTATTATCCGATTTTCCTATATGTTTCATCCTAACGTTTAAGTGTTTTACCGCTTTGACATTACCTGAATTGTATATATAAAATTGTTACTTAACCCTTCTCTTCTCATCTTCGGGGATGTGCTCGCTGGTCGAGACACTCTATTCTGTTAGTGTCATACCTTAAAGTAATAAAGAGGTCGGATAAGTTACTAAGGCGGATAGCCTTTTGGTTCCTAGTACGTAGCCCCCTCCTCGGCCCGAGTTGTTCGCTCGGGTATACAGTCTAGAACATATACCCAAGTTTTGAACCTAGAATAACTCGACCTAATACCGGATCCCTAGTAGGTATGCTCACTTGCATCATGTGTATTTGACCTAGGGACTCAACATAAGAGATGGGTTCGTCTAGGACAGGTAATCTGAAATGAAAAGATCATCCTGATGCATTCTACTTGCTATTTGTGCATTTATTTGCTTCGGATCTGCATGTTGACCGACTGTTAAATAATGGGAGAAATTTGAAAAGAAAAAAAAAAGAAAAATAGTGTTTGGGTTGAGTAAGTTAGTCACCAGTTTTTAAAAACTCAATACCCAAATGATATTGAAACTCTGCCCAAAAAATCAAAGAAAAAGAAAGTTTTTCAAAAATAGTTGGTTTTGTCAAATCTTTCCGAACTACGCCAGTTTGATTCTAACCAGATGTGAGATATATAGGCAACCCCTATCAGGTCCAAGTCCCATTTTCGCAAAAATAGTCCAAAAATAACCAAAACGTTTTAAGGTTTGCCGGGTGATGTTGTTCTTGTTTAAAATAAGCCGAATGTCCCCAAAAGGGCACCGCAAGGCTGTTTTTGCAAGAACATCCTCTTTGGGTCATTTTCAACGGTTGGTGGGCACAGCCTTAAAATCTTCTTCCCCGAAGTGCTAAAAGGTCGTATTTGCAAAATCTGTTTCTTTTTTGTTTTATGTCAGAATAAGTGATTAAATCGCTTTAATAAATGTGCAGGATGAGCACGTTCCGAAATGAACCTTTCTTAATCATGAACAAAATCCCTTCGGAGTTGCGTCTGTGATGGAATGATCTAGGTGAAGAAGGGCAAGACGAGGTCAAAAAAATATTTAGAAGGTCTTACTGGTTTGTTGGAGATTAGACCTCAGGGAGACATCATAAGGGAATTGGTCACATGCTGAGACCTGACGCACAACATGTTCTATTTTTTAGATTTTGAACTCACCCCAACCCTAGAGGAAATAGCCGGATACATTGGGAGTGTTGAGGCTCCTTTAAGGCACAAGTATTTGATTGCCCCCAGAACTGTAGTTGTGCATAGATTTTTAGACCCACTGAAGATAAGCAGGACTATCCAGTACACAGAATTGGTAGCTAGATATTGTACTACACACTTTATTACCATAGATATGGCTACCTAGGAGGGTTCAACAATCCGTAAAGGAAAATATGTAGCAAAGGAAACCGCCAAAAATGGGAAGAACATAGACATTTTGCTTTTATGGTGGTCTTCTTAGGGCTTCTGGTATTCCCAAATAAAGATGGAAATATCAACATAAAATAGCAGGGTTGTCAGCACTTTACTCACCCAAGCCAAGAGCACTCTTACGCCAATGATAGTAGCTGAAATTTTCCGCGCTCTCATAGCCTGCAAAGCCGGAGGAGACTTTTTGAGGGGGTGCAATTTGTTGTTGAAAGTGTGGATGACTGAACATCTATACCATCGTCCTCAATTCATGAGTTATGGACAAAGAAAACATGCGTAGAGGAATTTTATACGAGGATTAACGGGATCAGCTTGCCTGAAGGGGTCAAGGAATGGACATCGTACTTTCGGTCTATCACCGCCAGTCAAATAGAGTGGACGTTTGGATGGTTACCTGTGGATGAAATCATATATATGCCAGCAACTGGGCCTCACTTCCTCTTGACGGGTCTTAAGAGCATTCATCCTTACGCTCTGTATCGGGTTTTAAAACAACTCGGGAGGTGCCAAATAAAGGCAAAAGATGAAGATCTTAGTACCCAAGTAGTTGAGATTGGTCCTAATGGACAGTTTCATGAAGCAAGAGTCCGTCATATCTAGAGTGAATGTCAATACTTGGCAGCAAATACCTGTGTACGGGATCGAGCTAAAGGAGAAGTTTCACCTGGGTATCATGCTTGGTATAGAAGGGAAATTGTAGTTTGGAGGCCTGCCAAAAGACCTCACCTCCAGTATTTTGTCGAATCATCATAAGAACAGTGGGCCGGGTTAACTAAGTAGAATGAATACAGGGCCAAAATAGGAGAGTTAGAAAAGCAGGTCGGAGACCTTCAATTTGAAAACAGCTTACAGGCTGTAGTCGATAAAGGTGAAAAGAAGAAATTAGCCAAAGAAAATGAAGCCTTACGAGCCCAAATTCAAAAGATGAAGATAGCAGTCGAAGATCCCGTCAGGAGTGCCAAAACGCAAAGCTTATAGATAATTTGAGGCAAAAAATGAATGACTATAGTTTTGACCTCAACACAGCAGAAAGAGAGTTAGCCGGGGTTCGAAAGCAATTGGCTATAAACGCGGAGGAACGAGCATGCCTGGCTAAGCAATTGAAAGAAGAGTACGATAATGAGGACACGGGATTAAAGAAAAGGGTCATCGTCATAGAGAACAAAATGATCAAACAAGTGAAAGAATTCAAGTTTGAAAGAGAGCATTGCTTCATGGCATTGGCACAATTAGAAATGGATTTACAGCGACTTTAGGAACAAAACCAGGTCGCCAAGTAGACTTTGGGGGCCAGGGCCCAACAGATAGGGCAGTTACTTCAAGAAAATGGCAGAATCAGAGAAAGGATCCAAACCGTTGCTCACTACATTACTAGTAAATGCATAGTGTTCAAAGGGATATTTCATATAGGCCCGCGGCGGGACCGAAAGATGTCCCGTAGGCACCAAGAGCTTTAATGTATTCATGATTTTCATTTGAGTCTGTATTTACTTTTCCACTAGAGTCTGTCAGTTGTATGAGTCTGTGTTTTCTTTTGAAGTAGGATAAATGATTTTTGGAGTCTGTATTTCTTCTTTTCATCATAGCATGTTCGCTGTTTTAATCTGTCAGCTTTGAGTCTTTGTAATCAAAGTATTTGTTATCAATGAAAATCGAAAATCTCAAAACATTATGCTTTTATTTACAATTATTTTTCACAAACTACGCTTGGTCTGATTCATGCGGGGTCATGATACGTAGGTAATCTCCATAAGATTCGACCGTAACCCTAAGAGAAAAGAAAAAGAAAAGAGAGGAAAGAAAATAAAAGAAAACAAGAGTGGAAAAAACGAATGAGAGAGAAAATAAGAAAACTGAGAGAGATAATGAGATGATGGCAAAAGCAAAGTCAAGACTGAAAGAAAAGAAAAGAAACGAGAGTGGAAATCAATTAGATGAGGAAAGTTGGGATGATGCATGTAATAGTTGCAAAACATGTAGAAACCCATTTAATTGTATAGGTGCATCACATCCCAACGTGTGATTACCTGTCTATTATTTGTCTCAAACTAATCTTTTATTGATGTCACATCCAATCTAGGTTAACGGTGGTTGGTTTTTTTGGTAAACTGGCTTCACATCCCTACTTCACCAGATCAAAGGGTAGCACAGAAATTTCTTCAGAAATCACTCTACCAGCAATTCCTATCACGGACAAAAGCCCAATCTCGGGCATCCGGCATCTGAGTCAGCAACCGCCGAGGAAAAAAGCTATTGCATCTCCGCATGATGGAGATATGGGAAGATTGGTCAAATGGAAAAGAGCCGCCTAGTGCAATTCCCGGATTTCCCGAGCTTTTCCAAAGAATGGGGGGAACGTCCACTGTCCCAATCAGTCATCCCAGCATCCCACTAGGACACCCAACTATCTCAGCTCATTTTGTGGGAACACCTTTAGAGGTTCGCCCCCAGATGACTATATCCAATGCAGTCCCAAACATCTTTACTGCTCCATCATGCGTAGCTATAACACAGCCGGTATATCCAAGGCCCATCTTTGATCCTTCAACCTTCACATTTCCAAACACTCACTCCCCAAATGGAGCCTCTTCAGTATCCCACCTATACTTATTCACAGCCACATCCATTTGAGTTTACAACGGGATAGGAAAAGACTCCCAAAACTCCGAAATAGGAAGAAATGGCGAAGAGGACGAGAAGCCTGGAGCAAAGCCTCAAAAACATGCAACGGTTAAGCGGACAGAAAAGTGTGTCATATACTGATTTGTGCATGTTCCTTCACGTGCATTTTCCTGTGGGATTCAAAACTCCAAAGTTTGAAAAGTATGATGGTAATGGTGACCCTATTGCCCATATTAAGAAATATTGTAATCAGTTGCGCGGAGCTGGAGGAAAAGAAGAATTGCTCATGGCTTATTTTGGGAAAAACTTGGTGGGTATCGCCTCCAAATGGTACATGGATCAGGATATATCTCGGTGGCACATCTAGGATTATTTTGCAAGAGACTTTGTTTGACAGTTCCAGTACAATATCGATATTTCTCCAGACCAAAACTCGCTGGCAAATCTAAAGAAGAAGCCCTCAGAAAGTTTTCGTGAGTATGTGATCAAATGGCATGAACGGGCGTCAAGGGTAAAACCTCCAATGAATGAAGTTGAAATGGTCACTGTATTTCTTCAAACTCAGGAGGCTGATTATTTCCAGAATATGATGTCAGTCATGGGCAGACCATTAGCGGAGGCCATTAAAATTGGTGAGATGGTAGAGAATGGACTAAAAACAGGCAGAATTTTGAGCCAATCAGCTATTAGAGCAACCTCCCAAGCCATCCAAGGTGGGTCTGGAGGAATTACCAAAGGTAAGAAGAAAGAAGAAATAGCCATGGCACCTAAGGTGCAAGGAGACACCGAGCTCCTAGACCCATGTTCTCAAACAGATCTCCCAGCATTATTACCCTCATCAAGACATGGCATATGCTCCTCAACTGTATGCGGTCATGAATGCTCAACCTTTTATACGAACATAGCAACATGCCAACAGAAACCAAGCTCTATCAAAGAAATCAGCCTCCTCCACAAAATCACTATAATCCCTGTCCTTCACAGAATAATTTTCCTCCTCGTGAGCCGCCTAGGAGGAAAACATTTACTCCAATTGGTGAGTCTCACTCCAATCTAATTCCAAAACTTGTCCAAATGGGCTAGTTGCAACCAGTTCCTCAAATGAGGCAAAACCCAGCATCGTCCGCTTACAGAGCCGGTGTCAGATGCTCCTATAATTCAGGAATAGAGGGGCACGATACAGATGATTGTTGGACCCTGAAAAGAGCAGTGGAAAACTTAATAGAGCAAGGAAAAATAGTGCTAAGGGATGAGGATGTCCCTAACGTGACTAATAATCCATTGTCAGCCCAAAACAATGGGTCAGTGATTGGGATGATTTGTGAAGATAAAGAATTTGATCCGGCACTAAAAGCCATAATTGCCATTGCATGCCAAAAAGCGCTCCAAAGCAAGATAAAGAGGAAAAGAAGAATAAAGTCACCAAGACAGAACCAGAAAAGAAAGTTGAAACAGGTACAAAGGTGATGCCTTCCAAAGATAGGATTCTTTATGTCCCACGAGGCCGTAAAGAAACGTAGCACACTTTGAGCCCTCCAAAGAGGCTTGAACTGAAGAAAGCAACACAAATGCACATACCCAAGGGGGCTTATGTGGTACGGGGGAAGCATTCGAGGCCAAATGAGCCAGTGGTTATTGGACGTGCGCCGCATCAGCCTATGACAGATCCTACAGCAGTACCGTGGAATTATCACAAAACAATGATTACGTACAAAGGCAAAGATATCATAGAGGAGCTTCAAGAAAACCATCCCATTGAGAGGTACTCTAACGTGGAAGAAGTAAACAATGCCACTAGAAAGTATCCTGAACAAGTGTCCTTGTTGTCATTGCTGATGAAGTCTCCTGAACACCAGAAGGTATTAATGAAGACCCTAAATGAAGCCTATGTGCCAGCTGAAACTTCAGTGGAGCAGTTAGAAAGAATGGCAGAAAGATTTTTTTCCATCAATAAAATTTCATTTATCAAAACTGGCCTGCCCTAAGAAGGGGCTGCTCACAACAAAGCGTTGCATTTAACTGTCAAATGTGAGGGATATTATGTGAAGAGGGTCATGGTAAATGGAGGTTTGGGGGTAGACATTTTCCCAATCTCTACACTCCAGAGGATGGAAATTGGGGGTGGAAGGATATGTCCAACAAAGTCTGTGTGCGAGCTTTCGACGGTATTAAGAGGGACACAATTAGGAAAATCGATTTGATTTTGACCATTGGTCTGGTGGACTTTGAGGTAACCTTCCAAGTGCTGGACATGGACACATCTTAAAACTACTTTCTGGAGAGGCCTTGGATCCATGCAGATGGAGTTGTACCCTCTGCTCTCCATCAAATGGTGAAATTTGAGCATGAAGATAGGGAGATTGTAGTCCAGGAGAGGATGAACAATCAATCTATTGGGACCTATCTGTCCCATGTCTTGAAGCGAGGAAAGGCAGTGAGCACATAGTGTATCAGGATTTTGAAGTTTTGGTAGCCGACCAGTATATAGACGGAAAACCCTGCCCCCAGCCCTTCCTTTTCAATGCATCAATTATGGTGGCTAAGTAGATGATATGACATGGATATAAGCCGGGAAAAGGAATGGGAAATTCTCTGAAAGGGGTAGTTGAGCCAATTATCTTGCCTACCACTGAGAAGTTCTTCGGGTTAGGCTTCTACCCGATGCCAGATGATAGGAAATGGGCAAAATACAGACAGCGTAATGGGTGGGTTCTACCTCAACCACTGCCACATTTGTATAAGATATTTATAAGACCAATGTACAATTAAGAAGAAGAGGAGTATGCCTTCACGGCAGAAGAAATTGAAGATATATGTGGGGCGATGAGCGAGATGCTATATGAAACCCACATGGTTCAACCGGGAGAGGGCATAAAAACCACTGAGGTGCTATACATGGGACCAAGCGCTAAGCGCCAAAATTGGAAGGCTACACCATTTCCGATCAGGCGGGAGTCCGACAGACTTGTCCTTCCACTTTTTCTGCATCCCAAGTTATTCCGGGGTGTAAATTGGATGTTTTCTTTAGTTTTTATCTTTAAATTTCCAAATGTAACCCTATTATTTTCAAATTCCAAGAAATGAAATTAATATCTTATCGTTCATTCTTCTTTATTCCTTCTGATTTTGTTGTTTTTCTCTTTCATTTCTTTTTTCAGTTCTAATAACGCGATTTTAAATAACATGACATTCTTTCGGACTTCACACCCAGATCCAATCACGCTATCTAATTGCGAAATAATTGTTAGATAATACGCTTAACGCTAGAGGGGGGGTGAATAGCGTTATAATAAAAATTAGCATAAACTTGCGGAATTTAAAAACTTGCAGGAAAAATAAGTGCGGAAATTAAATGCAATAAAGAACAAACGCACCGATGTATTCTGGTTCACCACAACAAATGGCTAGTCCAGTCCCCGAGAGACTCTCTCGAGATTTTCCACTAACTTGTCAAGCTTACGGGTGCTCAACAAACCTTTACAACTAAAGGACACAAGCCTTAACACCTTTGCTCGGAGATACAACACTCCAAGACTTCACTGTTAAGCTTACGGGTGCCTAACCAACCATTACAACTTAAGGACACAAGCCTTAACACCTTTTCTCAGAGATACAACACTCCAAGACTTCACTGTTAAGCTTACGGGTGCCTAACCAACCTTTACAATCTGAGGACACAAGCCTAAACAATCCTGCTCGGAGATACAACACTCCAAGACTTCGACCAAGGAAACACAAGTTCCTTACAACAAGAGAATCACAATTCTCTTCAAGTGTACAAAACACTAAACACTCAAACAAAACACTCCTTAATGAGTAGATATGAGTAAAAGAAGTAAGCTCAAGATCACAACAACTATGGACAAGACTTTGGCTCTCAAAAGCTTTATGAAATGAATATAAAATGATAAACAATAGTATGCAAGCTTATAGCAATAGTATGATCAGTTGTTGTGTTTAAAACACTGAAATGAAGCTGTATTTATAGTTGAAAAACTTGGCATTACCGTTGCCTAATTGCTAATTAAGAGTTGCTGATTTTACTGAGTGACAATCGATTGTCAAAGAGCCACAATCGATTGTCTGCCAGTCATTCCAAAATTCAATCCCAGATTTTACGCTTGACAATCGATTATTTAGAATCCATAATCGATTACTGGCAACGTTCAAAAAATCCTTTCCAGATTTTACCAAAAACAATCGATTGTCCAGAATCAACAATCGATTACTCAGCAACGTTCAAAAAATCTTTTCAAGATTTTAACTAAAACTATCAATTATACAAAATCAATAATCGATTACCTGACGGTATTTGAAAACTTTACGACAACGGTCAGCTTCACAATCGATTGTACAAAGTTAACAATCGATTATTTATTAGTTTTTGAAAAACATTTTAGACACTGCCTCTTGACAATCGATTGTTATATGCTCACAATCGATTATTTAATAACTTTGAAAAAGTCTGGAAGACACTGCCTCAACACAATCGATTGTCATATGTTCACAATCGATTATTTTGTGACTTTGAAAAATCTGATGGACATTGTCTCTTCACAATCGATTGTCATTAACTTCACAATCGATTATTCTGAGTTTTGAAAAACTTTGATGTACACTGCCTCATCACAATCGATTGTCATAAGGTTCACAATCGATTATTCTGAGTTTTGAAAAACCTGATGCTCACTGCCTTAACACAATCGATTGTCATTAGTTCACAATCGATTGTCATGTAGTCTTGTCTTAACATAATCGATTATCATAAGTACATAATCGATTATCTTAGTCCAGATTTAAGAGGCACGTTTAAAAATCATTTTGACTAACGTAAATATGCATGATTTAAAATCATTTAGCATTAAATTAAATATGCATGATTTTGTAAAAATAGTTTTACGAGAGAAGCCATGTCATGAGTCAAGTTGTCGGATCAAAATCACAATTATGAACAACTCATGTAAAACTATAAAACTTGGTCTTGTGCTTGAATCTCGTTATATATAAATATATATATATATATATATATATATATATATATATATATATATATATATATATATATATATATATATATATATATATCAATTGTGCGCTTGTACTTGAGCTTCGTCATATGTCAATTTGCGCTTGTTTGTCATTCATCAAAACCTACACATATGAACACACGTTTTAGTATAATGCTTGAGAACGTGTTTCCAACAATTTCCCCCTTTTTGATAATGGCAAACTTTAAGCGGGATATGCAAATTAGACAATTCATAATGACGATTTAAGACAAGTAAATATATGCAACAAGTATGCAAAATTAGTTCCCCCTCAATATATGAATTCCCCCTCAATTAATAAGAATTGAGAGTGCATACCCGTTAATAAGAATTGAGAGTGCATACCCGTTATCTTCCCCCTTTTGCCATTAGCAAAAAAAATGTAATATGATGCCAAAGATGTAAATAAAGCTTGTTTATTTATTGGAAAGAGAAAACAATTACATAAGGAGGGGACAATAAAACATATCACAATAGAACCAAAACAAACAAAGAAATTATTCATCATCATTTCCCGCCTCATCATCCGGCACTGCTTCGAAGGGAACAAGACCCGCATATGGATAATGAACATGGTAAAAATATCCATGGATCTCATGAGTCAATTGACCAACAGAGGTGGTCAAGGAAGCAATTTGGTCGGAAATGGATTGGAGAGGGGGCTCTTGAGGCGGACGAGTTCGACGGGTTGGAGGAGGAGCAGGCGCTGCATGATCACCGTCATGATGAAAGGAGGATTCTGAAATTTCCCACTTCTTGGTACTCTTTTTGAGAGGACCGTTGGAAGTGATGAATCTGGAGGCTTCAAGAAAATTCATGATGAGGAGAGCATAAGGAAGAGGCCTATCATCTGCGATAGCGTCACGCATGTGAATCTTGACGAACCGACACCAATTGATGTTAGCTCCGGTTATTATGGCATGCATGAGCTTGGTGTCCTCTTGGGAAATGGTGGTATGGTTATGCTTACGAGGCTTGAGGACTCGGGTGATGAAATAGAAAATCAACCGATAATTGGGATCCATTCCCGTAATTGTAGGACGACGGGAAGAAAGATTTGGATCAAAAGAAGTAAGTCCGGTTTGATGTAGGAGGACTGTTTCATCAAAAAGGGCTCCGGCCTCTCCGATGTACCGAAAAATGTCTTCACCATTATGAGGAAGACGGGCAATGGTATGAAGGTTTTCATCGGAAAGAAAAATTTGAACACCATTTATATTTGTCACAAGCTCACCGTCATCATCCTCATGAAGGTTGGAGTAAAATGCTTGAATCAATGTAGTATTGTTGTAAGGATGGTAAGAAGTAAGAAGTCAAGAAGTTGACAATTTTTGAGCATAATTGCAGCAGGGCCATAAGATTCAAGATACTTGTTGGTTGAAAAGCGGGGAGGAAGAATGTCGCGCTTTTCAAATTTTGTTAAAAATCGAGTAAGCTCGATGTCAGAATTAAAATATAGAACGGAACCATCTTGATAGGGATAGTTTGGAGCAGTAGAGGAGGATGCACCATGCCTAGCAGAACGGGAACGTTTGGAGTGACGGCCCGACATTTTTACTAAGTATTGCTGGAATTTGCAATAGACTTGAAAGAGTTTTGATAGTTTGAGAGCTAAAATTGATGCTTGAGTGAATAAAAATGAACATATATGAAGCCTATTTATAGAGGGGAGAAAGGCATTTCATTAATGGAAGAATTCTGCTGAAAATTGAAAGCTAAAACGGTCAGAAACGGTAAAGAATAAATTGCACTAACCGTTTGACAATCGATTGTTGTAATGAGATAATCGATTGTCATTAAGATTTGACTGAATCTCGGAACTGACACAAATCGATTGCAGAACCAAACGGTAAAAAAAAATTTTGAATTACTGACATGAAATAATCGATTGTCAAAATATGGTAATCGATTGTTATGTTACAGTGAGCACAGAAATTTTCTGATTTTGAGAATAATCGATTATATTTTGAAACAATCGATTGTTTTGGAAAAGCATTGCTGAATGGCTGAGACGGAAATCAATTTTGCAGTTAAAGAATCAATTATTTAACAAGACTGCATAATAAACATAAACCATAAGCAATCGATTAGTGATACTGCTAATCGATTTTCTGCACAGTAAGATAATCGATTATTTGCTTGGAACAATCGATTGTTCTGTGCCAAAACGTAATAATTCCCCCTACCTTTAGGGTGATACCTACAAAATAGAATTAAACGTCTCCGACGCTCAAGTCAGTAATTAAAATATAAATGCAACCTAAAATGTATGCATTTAGATCAACGTTTACCCGCATTCAATACTTCATCTGGACATGATTTATATTTAGCACAACATTAAACGCTAAATATTTTATCAAGTCTACTAGCAATAAGGTAAAGTGAGGAACGATTATACCTGTGTAGTTCTTGGTATTGCTCGTCTTACCTTTCACATTTCTGTCAAGATGGTCATCTTAATTCATTGAAGTGACCATTGGTTTGGTGTTGCTCTTTTCGAATTGATTTGGCAACTCCTTGCGACATTTAGATGGACAAATGAAAGTTCCCTCTTTCATTTGCTTAATTTGCAGCTCCAAGAAGAAATTAAGCTTGTCTATCAATGATATCTCAAATTCGATTTATAGATTCCTTGCATGACACTTATTAGTTGCTCCAAAGTAATACAAATATTTTCTAAGATATCATTTTCCACAAGATTTGGAATGCAAGATATTAGTGGCATGAGAGTTTAAAGAAAATAACATCGCCAATATAGAGAGTTGTTTTGAAATTCTGTCATCAAAACGATAGTAAACTTCATGCAATCTATTTCCCCTTAGTCAGAAATTTATCAAGACATACCAACAAGACATAGATATACCAATTGTTATAAAACAATGATAAACCCATTTGTTGGATGACATAACAAGTGTACCAAAAGTTATTTTATTAACAGTGATACAAATTGTTATTTTTAGTAAAGCATATTACAAACGAGTGTTGACTGTTAACAGATTAACCATACATCGAATTTTGAAGAACATACCAACCATTATCCAGACCAAAGGATGTGTTCATCAAGAGACGATTTTTAACAGAAGGATTTTTGTCAATTGTTAGAAACATGAGACATCTCAATTATTTTTCAAAACTGAGGATAGCATTCATCAAAAACGTGAGTGAAAACTTTTTGAAGAATATGCTAATAGATAATACACACCACACAGTATACTAACAGTTATTTAAACCACAGATAGCAATGATCAAATCATGAATGAAATGATTTTATTAAGCTAACTGTCAATACATATCAACAGTTTTGATCTTTTAAAAGCAGATAACTAACAAGTAAACTAATTGACAACAATTGTCATTTAACAACACGTTTTCAACATATGAATCAACAAGGCTAATTGATATTGATTGTTGACAAGGATATCTCAATTGTTAACGCACATCAACTATTACGACTAAGCTTATCAAAGATTCAACAATAGGGGAACCAAATTAACAACAAATAAGTTAATATTGGTTGCTAGCACATATCAACAATTCGGTTTTTGTCAAAAAAAAAAAAAAGGATAACTAACCGAAATTTCCTCTTGATGCAATGAGGTGTCATGCTCGGTGCATCTACTACAATACTGTAGCCTTTCAAGCACACCTGCAAAACAGATTAATGATCTTTTGGTACCCATGCCATTTTGGGTCCTTGGGGGTTAGGCATATCATAATGATGCGATTGAGTGATATGTCTATGTCGTGTAAAACATGCAGGAGCAATATGACCAATACGTCTACAATAATGACAAGTCACGTTGGGGTTATGCATCCTTCTAGGTTCATAGTAACTTGACGGACGAAAATAGTTTACTCTATTTTCAGCATTATGACTATTGCGCGCTTTATGAATATCATTTCTCCTACTATGAGCAGCATTTCTAGAATAATTATTTCTACGTTGGAAATCATTTCTAGGTGCTCTAAAGGGTTCAAAATTCCTTCTAGTATTTGGCCTATAATATGCATCATTTCTAGGGTAGTTATTTCTAGGTGGTAAGTCATTGCTAGGTCTTCTAAAATGTTCAACATTTAGTCTAGCATGCATATTGGTTCTAGGATTGTTATTTCTAGGATAAGCATTTTTATTATTAGTCCTAGGTTGAGCCTTAGGTTGTTGGGGTTTAGCTTCAACCTTTTCTTTAGGCTCATTCGTAAACCCTATGCCATGCTTGGTTGACTTCAAATTATCAAGAACATCATTCAAATTTTTGTGCGAAGAATTAAACTTATCTAATGTGCCTTTAAGCCTTTCTACTTCATTTTTGAGATGCAAGCAAGAAGTACACTTTCTAATAGAGCTTTCGGGCTTATTGTAGCTTCTTTTTCCGAAAAACTTGTTTTCCTCTTTCAACTTCTCATTTTCTAAAACCAGTTTTTCAAAATCTTTTTCTTTTAGAGAGAGTTGTTTTTGAAAATCTTTTTCTTGCAACGACAGAGTTTTCTGCAAGTCTTTAATAGTCTTAGAAGCATCAACAAACTCACTATGTAATTTATTATAAGCATTTTGCAATTCTTCAAGTGAGTGAGAGTTGGACGTACTTACATCTTCTTTTTCGTTTGCCATGAGACATTGGCCAGTTGATTCATCATATGAGCTGTCCGCTTTTTGAGGCATGCTTTCATACATTTCCTCCAGCTTATCCCACATCTCTTTGGCGGTTTTGTAGTGGGAAATTTTCTGATAGTCTTCCTGATTCAAGGCGCTATACAACATATTTATTGCATTAGTGTTGTATTCACTTACCTTGGCTTTCCCAACTTTTGTTGTCATTTGATCACCATGCTTGATGATTTGCCATAGATAAAAGTTGTTGGCTGTGATGAAAATTCTCATCCGATCTTTCCAATATAAGTAATTATTTCCATCAAATATTGGGGGCAACTGCAAAAGAGTCACGAGTAGAAGCCATGGATGGTTCTCTCAAATTGTTAAGTCTTCGGAGAGTTGGACTCTGATACCAATTGTTAGATAATACGCTTAACGCTAGAGGGGGGGTGAATAGCGTTATAATAAAAATTAGCGTAAACTTGCGGAATTTAAAAACTTGCAGGAAAAATAAGTGCGGAAATTAAATGCAATAAAGAACAAACGCACCGATGTATTCTGGTTCACCACAACAAGTGGCTAGTCCAGTCCCCGAGAGACTCTCTCGAGATTTTCCACTAACTTGTCAAGCTTACGGGTGCTTAACAAACCTTTACAACTTAAGGACACAAGCCTTAACACCTTTGCTCAGAGATACAACACTCCAAGACTTCACTGTTAAGCTTACGGGTGCCTAACCAACCTTTACAACTTAAGGACACAAGCCTTAACACCTTTGCTCGGAGATACAACACTCCAAGACTTCACTGTTAAGCTTACGGGTGCCTAACCAACCTTTACAATCTGAGGACACAAGCCTCAACAATCTTGCTCGGAGATACAACACTCCAAGACTTCGACCAAGGAAACACAAGTTCCTTACAACAAGAGAATCACAATTCTCTTCAAGTGTACAAAACACTAAACACTCAAACAAAACACTCCTTAATGAGTAGATATGAGTAAAAGAAGTAAGCTCAAGATCACAACAACTATGGACAAGACTTTGGCTCTCAAAAGCTTTATGAAATGAATATAAAATGATAAACAATAGTATGCAAGCTTATAGCAATAGTATGATCAGTTGTTGTGTTTAAAACACTAAAATGAAGCTGTATTTATAGTTGAAAAACTTCGCATTACCGTTGCCTAATTGCCAATTAAGAGTTGCTGATTTTACTGAGTGACAATCGATTGTCAAAGAGCCACAATCGATTGTCTGCCAGTCATTCCAAAATTCAATCCCAGATTTTACGCTTGACAATCGATTATTTAGAATCCATAATCGATTACTGGCACCGTTCAAAAAATCCTTTCCAAATTTTACCAAAAACAATCGATTGTCCAGAATCAACAATCGATTACTCAGCAACGTTCAAAAAATCTTTTCAAGATTTTAATTAAAACAATCGATTATACAAAATCAATAATCGATTACCTGACGGTATTTGAAAACTTTACGACAACGGTCAGCTTCACAATCGATTGTACAAAGTTAACAATCGATTATTTATTAGTTTTTGAAAAACATTTTAGACACTGCCTCTTGACAATCGATTGTTATACACTCACAATCGATTATTTAATAACTTTGAAAAAGTCCGGAAGACACTGCCTCAACACAATCGATTGTCATATGTTCACAATCGATTTTTTTGTGACTTTGAAAAATCTGATGGACACTGTCTCTTCACAATCGATTGTCATTAACTTCACAATCGATTATTCTGAGTTTTGAAAAACTTTGATGTACACTGCCTCATCACAATCGATTGTCATTAACTTCACAATCGATTATTCTGAGTTTTGAAAAACTTTGATGTACACTGCCTCATCACAATCGATTGTCATAAGGTTCACAATCGATTGTCATGCAAGTTTGAAAAACCTGATGCTCACTGCCTTAACACAATCGATTGTCATTAGTTCACAATCGATTGTCATGCAGTCTTGGCTTAACATAATCGATTATCATAAGTACATAATCGATTATCTTAGTCCAGATTTAAGAGACATGTTTAAAAATCATTTTGACTAAAGAAAATATGCATGATTTAAAATCATTTAGCATTAAATTAAATATGCATGATTTTGTAAAAATAGTTTTACGAGAGAAGCCATGTCATGAGTCAAGTTGTCGGATCAAGATCACAATTAAGAACAACTCATGTAAAACTATAAAACTTGGTCTTGTGCTTGAATCTCGTTATATATATATCAATTGTGCGCTTGTACTTGAGCTTCGTCATATGTCAATTTGCGCTTGTTTGTCATTCATCAAAACCTACACATATGAACACACGTTTTAGTATAATGCTTTGAGAACGTGTTTCCAACAATAATAAACCAAGAACCGGAATATGATGAAGAAGATGCTTTTAGGAAAATAAATTGAGAATTAGAACAATTTTAGAATAAAACTAAGCCAAACTTGAATGATACTGATCCGGTTAACTTGGGAACCTCTGAAGAAATCTAGGAATCCAAGATAAGCATCCACATAGACGAGAAAAATTGGGATGCCATAATCCAACTTCTTTTTGAGTTTAAAGATGTGTTTGCCTGGTCGTATGACGACATGCCAGGACTGAGCGTCGATTTGGTAATGCACAAATTTCCAACTTATACTGAGTGCCCCCTGATCCAACAAAAATAGAGAATATTTAAAATTGAGGTCAGTGATAAAATCAAAGAAGAGATCTCAAAACAGTTGAGAGCAGGAGTGATCCGAGTGGTCCGGTACACCACATGGCTAGCCAATGTAGTTCCAGTGTTAAAGAAGGATGGAAAAACCCGAGTATGCATGGACTATAGATATTTGAACAAGGAGAGTCCCAAGGACAACTTCCCCTTGCCCAATATCCATATCCTTTTTGATAATTGCGCCAAACATGAGATACAGTCTTTCGTGGACTGTTACACAGGATATCACCAGGTGGATGGATAAAGAGGATGTAGAGATATCCGTCTTTACCACACCTTGAGGAACCTACTGCTACAGGGTCATGCCTTTCGGACTGAAGAATGCTGGGGCAACCTATATGAGAGCTATGACTATCATCCATGATATGATATATTAGGAAATAGAGTTGTATATGGACGACGTGATCATCAAGTCCAAAACTCAGGATGACCATGTGCGAGATCTAAGGAAGTTTTTCGAACGGCTGCGCAGATATGATTTAAAATTGTACCCAGCCAAACATGCGTTCAGGGTCCCGTCAAGTAAACTTCCGGGATTCATAGTCAGCCGGAGAGGTATTTAATTAGATTCAACTAAGATAAAGTCTATTCAAGATTTACATCCTCAGAAAACCAAAAAGTGCGTAATGAGCTTGTTGGGAAGATTGAATAATATTAGCCGATTCATCGCCTCAACTAACTTCTACTTGTGAGCCCATATTCAAACTACTAAAGAAAGATGCAGCGGTCAAATGGACCGATGACTGTCAAAAGGCTTTCGATAAGACTAAAGGCTACTTGTCCAACCCACCGGTTTTGGTTCCACCTGAGCCAGGGAGGCCACAATTTCTGTACCTGACAGTCTTGGAAGGTTCCTTCGGTTGCTTTCTGGGGCAACACGACATCACTAGAAAGAAAGAGCATGAAATATACTACCTAAGTAAGAAATTCACCAACTATGAGGCCAACTACACTTTGTTGGAAAGTACCTGATGCGCTCTAACTTGGGTTTCTCAGAAATTGAGGCAGTACCTGCAGGCCTACACCACCTACCTCATAACCAAGTTGGATCCTCTAAAGAACATATTTCAAAAGCCAATGCCTACGGGGAGGTTAGCAAAATGGCAGATCCTGCTCATCGAGTTTGACATAGTCTACGTCACTCGTACAACAATGAAAGCCCAGGCCTTAGCGGACCATTTAGCCCAAAACCCGGTTGATGATGAGTACCAACCCCTGAGCACTTATTTTCCAGACGAAAAGGTGAACTCGGTGGAGGCAATATCTGAAGATACCGTTGCCTAGAAATTGTTCTTTGATGGAGAAGTAAATGCAAAGGGTATGGAATTGGGGCAGTTTTAGTTTCACCTACCAGTCAGCACTATCTAGCCACCGCTCGACTTCGGTTCTTCTGTACGAAAAATACAGCCGAGTACGAAGCTTGTATCATGTGTATGAACATGGCTGTTGACTGAAATGTCGAAGAGTTATTAATTATGGGGCATTCAGATTTAATCATCCGGTAAGCCCAAGGAGAATGGGAAACTCGAGATGTCAAACTTATCCCTTACCGGCAATATGTGGAAGATCTTACCAAGTGGTTCAAGACGATAGAGTTCAGGTACATCCCTCGCTGTCACAATGAACTAGCTGATGCACTTGCCACTTTGGCCTCGATGTTACCCTACCCAGGAAATGCCTACATTGATCCTTGGAAATCCAAATCAGGGAAAGACATGGGTACTATAATATGGCTGAGGTAGAACCAAATATCCAGCCATGGTACCATGATATCAAGATGTTTCTAAAAAATCAAGAATATCCCAAGCAAGCCACTGGGGACCAAAAGAGAACTATCAGACGGCAAGCAAGTGGTTTCTTTTTAAGCGGTGAGGTTTTGTACAAAAGGACCCCGGACCTCAATTTGCTAAGATGTGTTGATGCCGAAGAGGCTGGGCGAATCATGCATGAAGTACACGCAGGAGTCTGTGAACTACACATGAATGGGTATGTTCTAGCAAAGAAAATAATCCGAGCAGGCTATTATTGGACAACCAGGGAAAATGATTGTTTAGCTTTGTCCGAAAATGTCGTTAGTGTCAGGTGCACGGTGATTTGATTCATGCACCTCCTACAGAATTGCATCCCATGTCAGCACCATGGCCATTCATAGCTTGAATCATGGATGTTATTGGGCCGATCGAGACAAATGTCTCAAATGGGCACAGATTCATACTGGTTGTCATTGATTACTTCACAAAATAGGTTGAAGCCATCACTTTTAAATCGGTTACTAAGAAAGCCGTGGTGGATTTAGTGCATTCCAATCTCATTTGAAGTTTTGGAATCCCAGCAACTATCATCACGGATAACGCTGAAAATTTGAACAACCGATTGATGGGAGAGATATGCGAACAATTCAAAAAAATGCATCGAAACTCTACACCCTACTGGCCCAAAGCCAATAGTGTCGTCGAAGCAGCAAACAAAAACATGAAGAAGATTTTGAGAAAGATGATTCAAAGCTCCAGGCAATGGCATGAGAAGTTACCTTTCGCATTATTGGGATATCGCACAATAATGCACACATCAATAGGAGCACCCCTGCCTTTTGGTCTACAAAACTGAGGCAATAATACCTACGAAGGTGGAAATCCCGTATTTTCGGATCATCGTTGATGTTGAGATTGAAGACACTGACTGGGTCAAGACTCGTCTGGAACAACTAACTTTAATTTATGAAAAACAAATGGTTGCGGTCTGCCATGGGCAGTTGTACAACCAAAGTGCTTATAACAAGAAATTACGCCCCAGGATTTTTGTGGTGGGACAACTTGCATTAAGGCGTATTCTTCCTCACCATCAGGAAGCAAAAGGAAAAATTTCTCCTAATTGGAAGGCCCCGTACATCATCAGAAAGATATTGCCGAAAGGGGCATTGTATCTGGGCGACATCGAAGGGAACGATCCCGTAGCATCCATGAACACGGACGCAGTAAAAAGGTACTATGTCTAGGCTCCCTATAACAATGATTCGGTCCGGTTGGGATGAAGAAGGCTTTCATTCCCGCTACACAAATACTATCAACCCTTTGCAAACCATTTGAGCTGGTTACTCTTCCTTGACTACCCTCTTTGGAACCTGGAAATGTTATTCAAAAAAATAAAGCGGGGGGGGGGGGGGGGGCAAAAGAAAAGCAAAAGAAAAGCAAAAGACAACCAAAAACTTCCTGAACTACGTCTGACTTGATTCCAAAAGAATACGTAGGCAGCCGCTTTCTGGGGTTCTATGACACCAAAATAAAAATCTCAATTCCCTAAAAAATTGAAACTGCGGCAGATGATATAATGGTTCATCCATGAACCCATCGAAATAGTTCCAAAGTTGTAATTCCGTCCAGAATTCTTTTTACCCAAAAACACTGCCCAAGTCCTTCCGATTAATCGGCAAAGGCGTGGGAGTTTAAAAACATCATTGTTGGAACCTGATATAGTCCAAATTGAGAGAAATAAAATGAGAGAGTCTTATTGGTAAAAATCTACGGGCACCATAAGGTGACAATGACTAGAGAAATTAAAAATAAGAGAGTCCATTTGGTGAAAACTCGTAAAGAGCACTATCGGGTGATGGTGAGAAGAGAAATGGGAGAGGTCGATTGGCGAAAAACCAAAAAGGGCGCCGTCGGCCAAAAGAAGACCCATCACTAAAAGAGTCCTGGAAATATTTCTTGGTTTTGAAACATGGGTCAATGAGCTTACGAGAAGCTGAGAAAGTTTGTGCGGGTCGGGCATCCAATCCAAGAAGTATGTCATGTCCATTTGAAGCTTGCATACATTTCCAGATAAGTTCTTCTTTTTCCCCAAAAGGGACGATTCTATTTAAATTCATCTTATTGCTCCTTATTTACTTTTTCCTTGAATCTCTTTCAGTCTAACTCTGATTTTGAAACTATTGCAAAGAAAAGGTGGCAGGACTGGTTTACAGGGTCCTGCCCAGCAAGAGCTAAAGAAAGGTACCCAGCCTCAGCGGGTGCATTAAGCCAATCCCGAATGGCCATGATGGTTGATGCTTTCGAAGCAAAAATATGTAAAAAGAAAGAATGTCCAAATACAAAGGTCCTAAGAGCAGAATAAAGTGAAAAGCCGGAGCCCCACGCCGGCAAGTTGTCATGAAATCCTGAAGGTTGAGGCCCTTGGCTCGAAAGAGAAAATGATTTTCAAAACCAGTAAGCAGTAGAAGTTCTCAACAAAAGTTGAGCCGGGATCAAGCAACCAAGGCTATTGAACCAATCACCATTTCAAACTAACAATTGTTCTTTGTTGAAAATTGAAACATGTGCGATACGAGCAACCGTGCAAAAAGCAGGTGCAGTCAAAAGGAAAACACTCAAGTGCTGAAATAACTTTGAAGAAAATAATCAATGCAAAAGGGAAGTTTCCTCCAAGTTCTTTCCTGCATCTTATCAAAATAAAAAAAAGGGAAATGAGATAACAGAAGAAGAAAACCCAAAAAGAGGATAGTTTAGAATTCCTAATACAAACTTGGTACCTTTTAGCCAACATTAGGGCTCCAATCCCTGATTTGCGCCTTTTAGGCGTAGGGCCTCCATTCCCTAGTTGCCTTTAGCCAACATTAGGGCTTCAATCCCTGAGTTGAGCATTTTTTCCTTCAGCCAACATTAGGGCTCCAATCCCCGAGTTGCGCCTTTTAGACATAGGGCCTCTATTCCATAGTCGCCTTTAGCCAACATTAGGGCTCCAATCCCTGAGTTGAGCTTTTTACCATTTAGTCAATATTAGAGCTCCAATCTCCGAGTTTCGCCTTTTAGACATAGGGCCGCCATTCCCTAGTCGCCTTTAGCCAACATTAGGGCTCCAATCCTTGAGTTGCGTTT